>OY978025.1:0-1416000 GCA_963854515.1 Pandemis heparana
AAGATTCGAGCCGACGACGCCCCCCGGCTGCCCCAGCTTTCGCCAGGGCCACCCGCGCCAAGGAGGGAGGAGTCGCAACGCTTCGACTCCCCCCCCAGACGTGTGGGACCGTGCAATGCGAGCGAGGGGCCCCCGCCCCCCACCCGCTGGTCCCACTAAGGGTTCAGGCGGGCAGCAAACTGCCGCCGCCTTCGCCCCGTTCGTCTGCGCCGGAACGGGGGCGCCTGGACATCCTCCTCGCGCTCCCGTTCCTCGGCTTCCTTTTGGAGCATTATGCACTCGCAAAAGGAAGCCACCTCCTCCCAGGACTCGTCACCCCTATCCAGCATAGCTTGCACTATGCTGTGGAGTGACAAGTCCTGCCGTCCGATAGCCGCTACAAGCTGGCGGCGCTCAAAGCTCCAGCAGGGGCATTCTGCCAGAGTGTGCTGGGCTGAGTCTTCTGGAGCGTCGCAGTTCCAGCACTGCGCGCTTTCTTCACGTCCGATGCGGTGGAGGTAATCCCCGAAACACCCGTGGCCCGACAGGATTTGGACGAGGTGGTACGTTAACGTACCAAACTCCCTGTCGAGCCACAGGTCGAGCGAGGGGAGGATAGCCGCTATAGTGCGCGTTCCATAGCGGCAGTCCTCCAGCTCGCTCTTCCACCGGTCGCGCATCCTGCGCGCAGTCATGCGGCGGGCGTGCAACACCTCTTGAGGCGCCGGCCTTTCGCCTCTCACCTGGGCTGCCCGCTGCTCCCTGTAGGACTCCGCCATGACGCAGGCGTCAATGTCCCACGGGGGAGTGCGGGCAAGCAGGCAGGCAGCCATGTGCGCCACCGTAACGTAGGCCCTTACGATACGGATGGCGCACACCCTCTGCGGCCGTCGGAGGAGGGCTCTTGTTTTGGCCGAGAGCCTTTCCGCCCAGATTGGCGCTCCATAGAGCGCCATACTGCGTACCACCCCAGCGAAAAGCCGCCTGCAGGGCGCGCCAGGGCCGCCCACATTCGGCGTGAGCCTCGCCAGCGCCGAAGCAGTGGCCACAAGGCGGGGAGCGAGTCGGGTAAAATGCTCCCCGAAGTCCCATTTCCTGTCCAGGACAAGGCCAAGATATTTAATATTGGCCTTGACCTGGACAGGTTCGCCTCCAATTCTGAGCTCCGTGCCAGCCGGTATGCGCCAGCGGGGGGCCCCGAACACCATGGCGTCGGTTTTTGCGACCGACACCTTTAGCCCAAGCGCGCAGATACGGTCCACCACCAGTTGGGCCGCTACAGTGGCCCTTTGCAGGGCCTCCCCCATATCCCTTCCCCGCACAACCACGAGCGTGTCATCAGCGTAACAGATCGTGGCCATGCGAGGAAGCTGCACCCCTCGGATTACCCAGTCGAACCCCAGGTTCCATAACAGGGGGCCGAGTACGGAACCCTGGGGTACGCCGCAGGCCATGGGCCGGCTCCTCCGCCTTCCACCATGATCGTAGAGCACTACCCGTCCCACGAGGTAGTGCCCTACAATCTTCCTCAGGTACTCCGGTAACCGATGGTACCGGAGGGATTCCTCTATGACCGAGTAAGGGAGGGTGCCAAACGCGTTGGCGATGTCGAGAGACACCGCCACCACCCCCTCCCCTTTGCTGGCCGCCAGGTCGCAACACTCCTTTAGCGCCCCCAAAGCGTCCATCGTTGAACGGCCGACCCTGAACCCGTACTGCCGTTCCGACAGGTTAGGGCCGACCTCCTGCAGGTGCTTCCTGATTCGGCAGGCAATCACTCGCTCGAACGACTTGCCTGCCTCGTCGAGAAGGACCAGGGGGCGATGAGCGGAGGGCGAGTTCAGCGCGCCTCCCGGCTTGGGTATAAGGACCAGCCTGCCCTCCTTCCATACACTAGGGAA
The DNA here is from genome assembly GCA_963854515.1 of Pandemis heparana. NCBI lineage: Eukaryota > Metazoa > Arthropoda > Insecta > Lepidoptera > Tortricidae > Pandemis > Pandemis heparana. Next base: position 1,881 of record OY978025.1, read on the forward strand.
GCGCCCCACCTCCAGACACTCGTCATAGAGGTCTCTGAGGCGCCCCCCTATGTGCTTCAAGGCCACGGGAATAACCCTAGCCGGGACTCCGTCTGGCCCCGGGGCCTTTTTACAGGCCCGGAGACGGTCAACCACCATCATCCACTCGTCCTCACTTAATCTCGGGACGAGTGATGGTGGGTCTTCCTCCTCCAAGGGGGCCGCCATTCTCGGAGGATCGAAGTCCGGCGCCGACGGGAATAGGGCCTCCACCACCCTGTTGAGGAATTCCGGCTCAAGGGAATCCATGGGGGGGGCGCGCTTCATCTTATTCCGTATAATTTTATACGGACGCCCCCATGGATCCCTATCAAGTGTGGCCAGGAATTCCTCGTGAGCCTCGTCTTTAGCCTTGGCTATCGCCGCTTTGAGTGCCTCCTTCGCCTCCTTAAGGGCCCTGTGGAAGCGCTCTTCCTCCTCGTCGGTGTGCTGCCGTCTTCGCCTGCAGTGGGTGTAGTTGCGGCGGGCGCGGTTACTGGTAGCTCGGAGAGTCGCGATTTCTTCCGACCACCAGTACACACTCCGCTTGCCTGGCATCCTCCTGATTCGGGGCATGGAGGCGTCGCAGACCGCGGTGAGCGACTCGCGGAAGCGGACCGCCTTTTCATCCACCCCCAGGGAGCTAGCAGGGGGGGCATTCCACGCCTCCACCACCGCAGCCTCCTCCGCCATCCCCGAGTCGAAGCGGGTGAGTACCCACCGAGGGAAGCTCGTCCTCCTCGACGCTGGTGGCTGCAACGGCGAATCGGAGACCCTCATCCGAATGTACATGTGGTCGGAGAGGGTCTCCACTTCCTCCAGGACGCGCCATTCCTGGATACGTGTGGCTAGGGCAGGGGTCGCGAACGTTATGTCCACGATGGACCCCCCCTGCCGACGCACACACGTATTGGCCGCGCCCCGGTTTGCCACCTCAAGCCCAGTGGCAACCACCCAGTCCCTAAGGGCCGCCCCTTTCAGGTCTGTGTGGGGGGATCCCCACGCGGCACTCTTGGCGTTCAGGTCCCCCATTACCAGAATCTGAGCCTGGGTGGCCCTTCCAACCACCCTCCCCAAGCCCTCGAGGAAGGACTCGAACTCGGAGAGTGGCCTGTTGGGAGAGAAGTAGACACCGACGACTACGTTCACTCCCCATCTGACCGCCACGTACCCCGGCCCTTCCTCTATCTTGTAGAGGGGGGGGAAGTCGCCGGTCGTCGGGACCACCACAGCCACACTGCCATCCGTCGCCCCAGCCCAGTTTGGCTGGGGAGGGATGTAGTAGGGCTCCGCCACAACTGCAACCGCTATGCCCCACTCCGCCATGACCTGCATCAGCAGATCTTGAGCACGGGCGGAGTGGTTTGCATTCGTCTGGAGGAGCTCGTAATGCGGGTGTACTGGCATTAAGACACCTGCATTACGAGTTCCTCATGGCCTCTAGGGCTGTCAGCGTTGGGGGTGTTGGCCTGGGTCCTGACCTTCCCCCTTACTTTGGGCGGGGCACACTTCTCCCCGCCCATTACATGGCCATGTGGCCGGCCCGCCTCCGCGCATACCGCGCACTTGGGTTGCGCCGTGCACGACGCCGCTCGGTGCCCCTCCTCTCCGCATCGGAAGCACTTCTCCCCGTGTTCCGCCGTGGAGGGGCACGTAGCCCTGGTATGGCCCAGCGCCATGCACTTAAAACAGCGCAATGGCAGGGGCACAAGGGGCGTGACCGTCACCTTGGTCCATCCGACCTGGATGTGGCCATCCTTGGCGATGGCTTTTGCGGCCGTCGCCGGGCACCGCAGGATGAGGGTACCCCGCCCAAAGGCTCTCTCGCTAAGGGCCCCGACCTTAACAAGGGCTACATTGCAGCCCCCCTTGGCTGCAATAGCCGCCGCCACCTCGTCCCGGGCCACGGTTTCGTCGAGCCCCGTCAGCTTGAGCTCAGCGAATTTTGTGGGCCGGGTCACCTCGGCCACATCCCCCACTACCTCGCGGAGCTTTTCCGCCATGCGGTCTGCAGTCTCTTCAGGGGTGTCCCCCCTGATCTCCAGCATCTTGGAGCCGGTCATGGTTGTCTTCAGTTTGACCGACTCCAAGCCGAAGTCAGCCAGCTTGACGCCTTCTCTGGCCCAGACCATCATTTCTGGGTAGGTGGTCACATTGCCGCCCCTCTGCGCCCTCTCCTTGAGGGTCAGCACCACAGCCGAAGTGCGGGGTACAACCACCTTCACCGTTTTCGGCTTGGGAGCCGTCTTGGGGGGGGGGGGGGTGTCGTTCCCCTTCTTCCCCTTCCTCCTTGCAACCTCTGACCAGGGGGCCTCCTGGGACTGGGAGGCAGCTTCCGGTTGTTGCCCGCTCGTGCCGCTCGTTCCCGCTTGGGGGGGAGGATTGGGCGGCGGCGCGTGGCTAGGCCGCTGTACCGTCTTGGACCTTGGGGCCGGCGTTGGGCCAGTCTTCTTGCCCGTCTCCTTGCCCGCCTTTTTGCCACTTTGGGCTGGCGAAGTCGGAGGAGGGGGCAAGGGGATTGCCACCTGCTTCTTCGGCTGGATAGCCTTTGGGGGCTCCCTCATGTCCCCCCCCAACAGGCCTGACGGGGCCCTGGGACGGGGGGGAGGTGGGGTCCTCTTGTCCGCGCCGAGCAGCGGCCTGAAGACAGGCTCCGGCGGGAGGCGCGACTCCATCTCCTCTAGGCGGGCATTAATCATCCCGCCCAGGGATGTCAAGAGGTCGCGCCTCAGATCTTCGATGGCCTCCTTGAGGCCCCCACCGATCTCGGCTCCTGCGTCCTCCCTCCTCGCCACGGAGGCGGTTTCTCGCGCCTCTTCGTAGGCGGCCTTAAAGGCCCTTAGCTCCCCGCGGGCAATCTCCAGTTCTCTGGCGAGCCGGGCGTTGTCCGCGCGGAGCCTTCGCTGGTCTTCCGTCGGGGAGACGCTCCTCAGCTCCTCAATGGCCGAGAGGGCCTCGCTCGTCTGATCGTTGAGGAGGCCCTTGATGCGTCCATTGACATTGCTGCACTTGGCAATGTTCCCCCGAACCGAGAGAACACTGCGAAGTGCAACGGCGGCCAGTTCCTCCCTAGTCCGCATGACGCTCTGGGGGGTGCGGAAGCCGTCTTCGTCGTCGCCTAAAGGCGACTTCTTCCCTCGGCGCGTGTACTGCTTGGGGCGGTGCGTTTGATCACCCCGGACGTCCTCAGGGTCGTAGGACTCCTCGCCGGAGCCCAGCCCCCCCAGGTCCCTCTTAGCTGCAGCCGTGTTGGCATAGGCCCCAATGGGGCGCTTTCCCAGGCCTCCCCTGCTGCTCGTGGTCACCTTGACAGGCACCACCTCCGCACCGCCGGACTTACCCGGATACATCCTTTTCAGGGGGGCCTTGCGGGCATCCCCTCTGGGTCCCTTCTCGAAGAACTTGGAGGCACCAGTCCCCCCCAGCTCCTCCTCCATGTCCGATGTTCCGGAGAGGTCAACGATCTGGACATCGGTTTCCGACCATAAATCCCCCCCCTCAAAGGGCTCCACAAAGGCCTCGGATTGAGACGTCGTTTCCGCCATGTTGAGTTCGGACAGCGAGCCTTTCCCCCCCCTTTTCCCCCTTTTCAAGATTGCCGGGAAGGTAATCTTGTATCCGGTTGACCCCGGCAAAAAATTCCCAGCTACCGACCCATCGGTGGGGCATGGGTCCTGACCACCGTCAGGTGCGGCCGATGAACCGGCCTCCCCCCCCCCAACACTACCCCTCCCCGTACTACCCCCCGTTCGGGAGTTATCCCTCACCCCAACACCAGAACTATGGTCTCCCATAGCTCCCCCTCCTCCCGTCCGATTTCCAATCGGAACCACCCCCCTGAGCCCTTTTTGGGCTAAACCCCCCCCTCCCACCTATAAAACCCCCCACTACCAGGTTGGTTTGCCAGAGGGGCAAAACCAAACCTAAAACGGTCAAGTCCGAACCGGCGAAAATTACCAACTTATAAAAAAGTTGGTAGTTTTCACCAAATTCTGACAAGACTATAGTAGCTACAGGGTCGTGTGAGGTGCCGTTAGGCGGCGCAAACTACCTCCTATTAGACCCTCTTAGCAACAAAATCTCGGACCGTTATGGTATAGACGCAGTGATTTTTTGAAAGTCCCGACAAACTTATCAAAAAAGTCACTAGCGCCTATGGCGAAAAAAATAGCAATGTTGCCAAAGATAGGTTACCGAATAACTTTTGAATGGTAAGTCCAAAAATTATTCGGTAAGCGGCAAACGATAGTGCTACCTTTACGCTCTATATCCCCGACAAAAGATTTGAAAAAAGTTAAACCGAAACAAAGTTATGAATTTTTGAAAAAATTTACAAAAGATGTGTTTTGAAATTGCGACCGCAAAAACAGAAGGTTTTTGGGGTGAAATTTCAAAAATTAATTTTGGGGTATCCAGAGAAGCTAGAAAACCAGAAAAATAGCCAAAAAATCGGGCGTCTAATGCAGAAGGCAATAGGAAAAAAAAGTTGTGCAAAAAGCAAAGGCAAGTAATAAATTTGAGTGTTTTAGCGCAAGGTGTCGTCCAAGACAGCTCAAATTTTTCCTCAGACAGCTCAAATTTTTCCTCAGACAGCTCAAATTTTTCCTCACAGCTCAAATTTTTCCTCACAGCTCAAATTTTTCCTCACAGCTCAAATTTTTCCTCACAGCTCAAATTTTTCCTCACAGCTCAAATTTTTCCTCACAGCTCAAATTTTTCCTCACAGCTCAAATTTTTCCTCAACCTAACCTAACCTAACCTAACCTAACCTAACCTAACCTAACCTAACCTAACCTAACCTAACCTAACCTAACCTTTTTTTTTTTTTTTTTTTTTTTTTTTTTTTTTTTTTTTTTTGGCCTGGGGAAAATCCTTTATGGATACCACCGGCTTGGGGATGCCGGTGGTTATGTGGGAGTCCCGCCCCAGAAGGGGTCGGTTTACCCACTAAAAACCCCAGGGTGTTCCACATCTCCGCCGTATTGCTTCCGGGGCTGTGGGAACTCTACGCATCCATGGCCCCGGTAGCACGGCAGTTTGCCCTATGTGAGGGCCCGGCCTCAGGAGACCAAGTGTCTCCTATCTCCTACGCTGTAGACGCACCGGAACACTTGGTGCGTCTACCAGCTCGAGGACTCATTGGCGGGGACGGGCATCCCCATGCCCACCACCCGCAGTCCTCATCAGGGCGGAATTTGGCGCTCTTGGATGAGCCGCCTTCGCCCGACTCGCCTGCGGCGCTGGGGTTGGGAGGACGGGTCGTCCTCTCTCTCCCGCTCCGCACCCTCCTTGGCCGTCATGACCTCCTCGCAGAAGGAGGCCATCGCGTCCCACGACCTCTCGCTGCCGGTCATGGCTTTGATCACGGCTGGCAGCGAGAGGTCGCTACCAACAATCGCCGTGAGGCGAGTCCGCTGTTCGGCGAACGCGGGACACGTCTGCAGCGTGTGCTGCGCCGTGTCCTCCGCGTTCCCGCAGTGGTGACACCATGGCGCTGTTTCCCTCCTTGCGACCTTGCACAGGTACTTGCCGAAGCAACCATGCCCCGACAGTACCTGCGCTAGGTGGAAGGAAACAGCGCCCCAGCCTCTCTCGACCCAGTCCTTCAGGACTGGTCGGACTCCCGATATGGTCCAGTGGCCGGCGCTTGGCCGCTCAAGAGCCTCCAGCCACTTCCGGAAGAGAGTTTGGCGAGAGATTTCTCTCCAACGCCTTATCTCTTCCGGACAGGGCTGTTCCCCTCTAGAGCGCGCCTCGGCTACCCGTCGGTACACCTGGGCCAGCACCTCGGCATCCAACTCCCATGGTGGGGTACCTGCCATCACGCAGGCCGCCTCGAAAGAGGTGGTGCGGTACGCCCTCACTGCCCTTACCGCCATGACCCTTTGCGGTTGCCGCAGTTGGGTCCTGTTTCGGGCGGAAAGGGCATCCACCCAGATGGGCGCCCCGTAAAGGGCCATCGACCGCACCACACCCGTGTACAGTCGGCGGCAGCCTGCTTTCGGCCCACCCACGTTCGGGAGAAGCCTACTCAGTGCCGACGCAGTCCCAACCAGTTTTGGAGCCAAGCGCCGGAAGTGTTCCTCGAAGTTCCATCGGCTGTCGAGGAAGAGTCCGAGATATTTCATCGTCTTCCCGACGCCGATGGAAACTCCGCCCACCACTAAAGCGGCGTCCGCTGGAGGGGCTCTCCGAGGACCGTGGAAGCACACGGCTTCTGACTTGTGCAGTGCAACCTCGAGCCCCAGCCTCCGGATCCGATCCACGACATGAGCCACTCCAGCGGTGGCCAGCAGGGACGCCTCCCGGAATGTGGCACCGCGGGCCGTGACGAGGGTGTCGTCGGCGTAACAAGTTACGTCGACCCCCCGTAAATTGGCTCCGCGCAGCACCCAGTCGTAACCGATGTTCCACAGGAGCGGCCCAAGGACAGAACCCTGTGGAACACCGCACGACATGGCCCGTTCGACCCACTCTTCCTGTGTAGGGTAGCGGATTGCCCTCTCAGAGAGGTATGACTCCACTACCCTACACAGGTACGCCGGCACGTTATGGTACCTGAGTGCCTCCTTAATGGTTTCCCAGGGGAGGGTGTTGAATGCATTGGCAATGTCCAAGGACACCGCCAACACCACCTCTCCCCTTGAGACTGCGTCCTCTGCCAGGGCCCTCACCCGCGCAATCGCGTCGATGGTGGATCTGCCCTGGCGAAACCCAAACTGGTACGCACTCAGGTCCGGCCCCTCTTCTCGTAGGTGCTTGCTAAGACGGGCAGCAACAACCCGCTCGAACAACTTGGCTCCCTCGTCCAAGAGCACGATGGGCCTATATCCCGAAGGAGAGTCGGCCGGTCGCCCTTCCTTTCGGAGCAGCACCAATTTACCGCACTTCCAGTTACGTGGGATTTGCCCTTGAACTAGACATGCGGTAAATAGGGCCCTCACCCTCTCCTCTAACGGGCCGAGCGCCAGTACCCAGGCGCGGCCGGGTGTTCCGTCGGGACCAGGGGCGGTATTTTTGGCTTTTAGCCTCAACAACGCCGCCCCCAACTCTCCCTCCGTCACCTCAGGTGCAGCATTCTCCTCAACAGAGGACACTGGAGCCATAAGAGGGGGCTGATGTTCGCCCCGCTGCGGGAAAAGGGTTCCCACAATTTGGCTCAGCAGTTGAGGCTGGAGACTTTGCGTGAGTGGGGGGGCCCAAGGGCGAAGTTTGCACCTCACCGACTTGTACGGCCGCCCCCACGGGTCGCTGTTTAAAGTCTCCAGCATCTCCTCTTCCGCCAGGTCTTTGGCCTTGCCTATGGCAGTGCATAGAGTTTTACTGGCCGTTCTATAGTCCGCGAGCAGCCTGTCCTCCTCCGTCTGGTCGCGCCTTCTCCGCCTACGGCTTCTGGTGTACCGGCGTCTCGCAGCTACACATGATTTCCGTAGCTGTGTGAGTTCTGCGGACCACCAGTACACCTTTCGCCTCGGGCCTGAGGGTTTGACCCGCGGCATGGCTGCGTCGCAGACGTGCACCATCGCCTCGCTGAGCCAAGCCGCTTCCTCCTCCACAATGATCGGGCATGCGGGCACTTCCGGCCAAGCCTGAACTAAGGCCGCCGCGTATAGGAGGTCCCGGTCTAGCCGTTTTACCGCCCACCGTGGGCTATCCCCTCTCAGGGCGTCACTTGAGCCGTCCGTAGTTGAATGGGGAGTGGAGACCTCGTACCGTATGTATCGGTGATCCGATAGCGTCTCCACTCCTTCAAGCACTTCCCACCCTTGGACACGTCGCGCCAGGGCAGCGTTTGCAAACGTGACGTCTACAATAGAGCCGCCCTGTTGCCGGACGCATGTGTCGACCGTTCCGATGTTTAGCACGACCATTCCGTTTGCAGCAGCCCACTCCAGTAACGCCTGCCCGCGAGCATCTGTCGCGGGGGAACCCCACGCCATGGATTTGGCGTTGAGATCCCCCGCGACGAGCACTTGTTCGGGGTTACTTCTGCCGATCAGGGCCCCCACTTCATCGAGGTAAGCCTCGAAGTCGGCTAGGCTCCTGTTCGGCGAGAAGTACGTCCCAACAATCATCATTTTGTCGACATAGGCGGCCACGTAACCATGGCCCCTCACTACTCTTTCGAGCGGTGCAGAGCCAGCCGAGGTTTGAGTAGAAAGAGCCACGAGGCTGTCCAGGTCTCCCGCCCAGTTGTCCCTGCGAGGAACTGAATATGGCTCCGCCACTACCGCTATGTGTATCAACCACTCCGCCATGCTCTGGAACAGAAGGTCCTGAGCTCTGGCGCAGTGGTTGATGTTAGCCTGAAGGAATCGTGTGGGAGCCATACTATTCCACGGCCATCTGGTGTACCTCCTCTACTCGGAATCTGGCAGAGCCATCAATCCGGGGATCCGGCTGCGAGGAGGCCCAGGGGCCATCGGAAGCCTCTTTCCGCTTTTGTTTAGGTGGGACGCACATCTTGCTTCCCACCCGGTGATTGGCCGGCAGTTTAGCCTCCGCGCAGAGCACGCAGTGTGCAGGAGCAGAGCATGTATAGGCGACATGGCCCGGACGCCCGCAACGGTAGCAAAGCAGGCTACGATCAACCTCTGCTCTGCACTTTGCCCGTACGTGGCCCTCCTCTAGGCAGCGGAAGCAACGCAGGGGCCGGGCATCGAGCAGCTTGACCTGCGCCGACACCCAACCCACGAGCAATCTTCCCGCCTCCATTACCTTCTTTGCTGCAGGGACAGGGCAGCGGAGCCAGACCGTTCCAAGTCCGGCAGGGTTGAACACAACCTCTCCCGACTTGATGTCCGCCTCAGCGCAGCCTCCAACTCGTGCGACCGCCGCCACCACTTCGGGGAACAGCACCGACTGATCTAGGCCCGAGATGCGCAGCTCTGCGCATTTCTTGGGCCTAGAAATCCGGACCACCTCGGGGTCTACGACCTCCTGCAGCTTTTTCGCCAGGGCATCCGCCTTGTCGCCACTGGCGGTTCCGGGCACCTCCATGATGTAGGCCCCCGTTTGGGCCTGGCGAAAGCGTAGGCCAGGTATGCCGAGGTCTTCCAGCCTGACCCTTCTTTTCGCCTCAGCAATAACCGTGCCCATATCGGCGCCCTTCTCTCTCGCCTGTGGCTCCAGCAGCGTCAACACAACGGCTGCCGAGCGCGGAGGGCGGAGTTTCCCGGCCTTCTTCCTCTTCCTCTCCATCTTCTGGTCGTTCTGGCCAGATTTTGGTCTCTGCTTCTTTTTCCTCTTCCCCCTCTTCCCCACCGTTGTCCATTGCGACGACGCCGCTGACGGCTCCGGTGGTGGAGGCATTGGGATGGAAAGGGGGATCGCATCTCCTTTTGGGGCTTTTTTAGCCCCCTTTACTTTTTTCCCCTTACGCGGCCTTGAGCTCGCTGTGCCGGAATCCGAGGCTGGAGCATCCGCAGCCCGTTCGGCCCTCTTGGCATCTGCGGCCAAGCGGGGCCGCTCAGACCGTTCAGGCAGCAGCCTTTCCTGGATTCCGGCAAAGCGAGCGTCCAGGTAGCGTCCGACTTGGGCCATTACCGCGCGGCAGATCTCCTCCGTCTGCGACGTCGGCGGGGCGGTGGCACCATGCCCTCCGGTACTTCCCTTTAGGCAGAGTCGTGCAAGGGGCATCACTTCCTGGTCCTGTCCAGTGGGAGGAGATGTCGGACGTACCTGCTTTCGCATCTCCTCCATGCCTTTTTTGAGTTCGGCCATCTCCTTTCGGAGGCTGGCCATTTCGGTCTTCAGTTGGGTGTTTTCGGTTTGAAGCCGAGCCGTTTCCTCCGTAGCTGTGCGTTTACTAAGCTCCGCAAACGCGTCGGCAATTGCCACGGCTGCGTTCTTCAGGCACTTTACGTAGCCGCCAGAAAGGTTACTCGACTTGGTCGCTACCTTCGTTATGGCGGCCACGCTGTCCGCCACCTGCAGAGCGAGATCTTTATTGGCCTCAGATCTCGGCAGAGGAGATGTATCCATCTGATACCCTTGACGGGTCCTGATGCGCAGATCCTTCTGCACATCCCTCTCTGCCTCTAGCCGGAGCTGCTCCCTCAAGGCCTTGTTGTAGGCTTCTTTTGCCTTCGCGAGTCCAGCGTATTTCCCTGTTGTAGGTGGGCGGCCTCTACCCCTGGGTTGTTGCCTCTGGTCTACAGCCGACTGGCCTGTGAGGCTTTCGTCGCTTGAGCTGAGAACGAATGATGCAGGGCGGAATCTTTTCCGCACCTGCTTCACCCTCTCAGCTCCTTCCGGGATGTTCTCCAGCTTGCTCTTTCCAGAGGACTCACGTCCTCCTGTCCCCTGGGAAGCCAAGCTGATATCCGAACTTGTCATTGCCCTCGGTTCGGGCTCCGCATTGGTGTCTGACATCGAAAGGCGCGTAAGCTGGACGCGACATTCGGGCGTGCGCATTTCGGTCGTGAATTTGGGCGGGATTTGAAACACCGCCGAACTTAAATCTAAACGTGGGCTGTTTAGACCCACGGAGTGACAAGTGCCCCCCCCAGAATACGGTGGGGCAGCCTGCGTCTGAGACGCAGGGAGGGATTCTCCCCGAAGGGTACCCTCCTGGGGTAATATCTCTTTATTGTCACCCATGACCTTTGATGAAGGGGTGAGGTCCCCTGCTCCTTTTAAAGTGCGAGCGCACTCCTCTTTTTTTAAGGGGTGAGTTCCCCTGTGTCGCAGTTACGCCGACCCGTTCGCCACTAATGTGGTACATCCGGCTCGCCGCTAGTCCAAGCCGGACCCGTTCGGTCCGCAGGACCTACTTGTCTCCGGCTTGGTACTGAATGCGCTGCGACCCGCATCCAGAACCGCGTTAGGGTGCGGTTAGGCCCTGGTTTTTATAGAGGTTTTCCTTCCTCGCGGTCCCCCCTTTAAAGGGGCGACCCCCACTTCCGGCCCCAGCGGGCCGGCTTGCGGGTTCGCACGGGAGCTCTGAAAAGAGCCCTGCGCTTGTACACGTCCGCATCCCAGTCTACTCTGCTGATCAGAGAGGTACCGGGAGCGGACCCACCGCCTCTGCTTCCAGCGATCCCCTGTTTAGGGAACCATGTGGAGCAGGAATGTGGCGCAGCCATACCAGCCGCGTCCCTCCAGTCACGTCCGCATCCCAGTCCACTCTGCTATTCAGAGAAGTACCGGGAGCGGACCCACCGCCTCTGCATCCCCGAAGTCCCCTGCTGCAGGAGAGACAGGGAGCAGGAATGTGGCGCGTCCTTTCACCAGGACGCGCCCGCCCCGCCTAGCCCAACGTGGGCTCCGCCGGAGCTGTGCCGCTCTTAGTCACCCTTTCACTTCGGGCTTTAGGGCCCGAAGATCACTAAGGGGCTCAAGCCCCCCCACCACGACAAGGTAGCGACACTCGGGGGGGAACCTAACCTAACCTAACCTAACCTAACCTAACCTTTTTTTTTTTTTTTTTTTTTTTTTTTTTTTTTTTTTTTGATTCGGTGAGAAAATGCAGATTACGCACTATCCCCGCGCCTTGGGGGAAGACGCGGGGGGTGTATGGGACTCTCCCCCCTAGTGGGGGCCTACCCATTAAAAACTCACCGGTGTTTCCACTGTACGCGCGGGTAGAGGCTACGGGAGCGGGATCCGGCATCCGCGGCACTCTACCCCGCGTGTTGCCCTTTCGGGCCCACCTCTGTGGGGCTTATGCCCCACGGACTCCGGCTAATGCACTCCGGAAACACCTGGAGCGCCTTACAACCTCGGGACATCTGGAGTGAGCGACGGATCCCCCGATCCGCCACCCAATGTCCCACTGAGAGGGGCGGGGATAGCTCGCCTCACTGGGACCCGGAAAAGACCTAAGGGCATCAACCCTTAGGTCACCCAGGGAACTCAGTCCCCAGGATACTTTTCCTCCAGGAGGCCCCCGGAGCATCCCCACCACGTAAAAGTCGACCCGCGCTATTCACCGCATCACCGCCGCGTACCACCACCGCTTTGGCTTACGGGATCGCGCAGGGACTTTTACCCTCCCCATCCTACGCCTAAGCGCCCTTCCCTGAGGGAACTTGTGTCCGAGCGGCCGGATCTGCCGACGCTCAGTCCCCTCTCGGTAGAAGCTAATGCTTCTACCACCGTCCCCTTAGAGAACAATGGCCCTCAGAGCCAGCGTTCTCCCGACAGCCGTCATGGCTGCCCACCACGCCCCAAAGGGGCAACCCCCGCGCCGAAGCGCTGCCGCTTCCCAGTCCCCTCTGCTGGGTCAGAGGGGTACCGAAAGCGGCCCACCTCAGGGTACCTCTTGGCACCGCCGCAGGCCGGACACAAGGCATGCGACGGTGAGCCCCCCCACCACGGCAAGGTGGATACCCATCGGGGGGGAACCTAACCTAACCTAACCTAACCTAACCTAACCTAACCTAACCTAACCTAACCTAACCTAACCTAACCTAACCTAACCTAACCTTTTTTTTTTTTTTTTTTTTTTTTTTTTTTTTTTTTTTTTTTTTTTTTTTTTTTTTTTTTTTTTTTTTTTTTTTTTTTTTGGCCTGGGGAAAATCCTTTATGGATACCACCGGCTTGGGGATGCCGGTGGTTATGTGGGAGTCCCGCCCCAGAAGGGGGCGGTTTACCCACTAAAAACCCCAGGGTGTTCCACATCTCCGCCGTATTGCTTCCGGGGCTGTGGGAACTCTACGCATCCATGGCCCCGGTAGCACGGCAGTTCGCCCTATGTGAGGGCCCGGCCTCAGGAGACCAAGTGTCTCCTATCTCCTACGCTGTAGACGCACCGGAACACTTGGTGCGTCTACCAGCTCGAGGACTCATTGGCGGGGACGGGCATCCCCATGCTCACCACCCGCAGTCCTCATCAGGGCGGAATTTGGCGCTCTTGGATGAGCCGCCTTCGCCCGACTCGCCTGCGGCGCTGGGGTTGGGAGGACGGGTCGTCCTCTCTCTCCCGCTCCGCACCCTCCTTGGCCGTCATGACCTCCTCGCAGAAGGAGGCCATCGCGTCCCACGACCTCTCGCTGCCGGTCATGGCTTTGATCACGGCTGGCAGCGAGAGGTCGCTACCAACAATCGCCGTGAGGCGAGTCCGCTGTTCGGCGAACGCGGGACACGTCTGCAGCGTGTGCTGCGCCGTGTCCTCCGCGTTCCCGCAGTGGTGACACCATGGCGCTGCTTCCCTCCTTGCGACCTTGCACAGGTACTTGCCGAAGCAACCATGCCCCGACAGTACCTGCGCTAGGTGGAAGGAAACAGCGCCCCAGCCTCTCTCGACCCAGTCCTTCAGGACTGGTCGGACTCCCGATATGGTCCAGTGGCCGGCGCTTGGCCGCTCAAGAGCCTCCAGCCACTTCCGGAAGAGAGTTTGGCGAGAGATTTCTCTCCAACGCCTTATCTCTTCCGGACAGGGCTGTTCCCCTCTAGAGCGCGCCTCGGCTACCCGTCGGTACACCTGGGCCAGCACCTCGGCATCCAACTCCCATGGTGGGGTACCTGCCATCACGCAGGCCGCCTCGAAAGAGGTGGTGCGGTACGCCCTCACTGCCCTTACCGCCATGACCCTTTGCGGTTGCCGCAGTTGGGTCCTGTTTCGGGCGGAAAGGGCATCCACCCAGATGGGCGCCCCGTAAAGGGCCATCGACCGCACCACACCCGTGTACAGTCGGCGGCAGCCTGCTTTCGGCCCACCCACGTTCGGGAGAAGCCTACTCAGTGCCGACGCAGTCCCAACCAGTTTTGGAGCCAAGCGCCGGAAGTGTTCCTCGAAGTTCCATCGGCTGTCGAGGAAGAGTCCGAGATATTTCATCGTCTTCCCGACGCCGATGGAAACTCCGCCCACCACTAAAGCGGCGTCCGCTGGAGGGGCTCTCCGAGGACCGTGGAAGCACACGGCTTCTGACTTGTGCAGTGCAACCTCGAGCCCCAGCCTCCGGATCCGATCCACGACATGAGCCACTCCAGCGGTGGCCAGCAGGGATGCCTCCCGGAATGTGGCACCGCGGGCCGTGACGAGGGTGTCGTCGGCGTAACAAGTTACGTCGACCCCCCGTAAATTGGCTCCGCGCAGCACCCAGTCGTAACCGATGTTCCACAGGAGCGGCCCAAGGACAGAACCCTGTGGAACACCGCACGACATGGCCCGTTCGACCCACTCTTCCTGTGTAGGGTAGCGGATTGCCCTCTCAGAGAGGTATGACTCCACTACCCTACACAGGTACGCCGGCACGTTATGGTACCTGAGTGCCTCCTTAATGGTTTCCCAGGGGAGGGTGTTGAATGCATTGGCAATGTCCAAGGACACCGCCAACACCACCTCTCCCCTTGAGACTGCGTCCTCTGCCAGGGCCCTCACCCGCGCAATCGCGTCGATGGTGGATCTGCCCTGGCGAAACCCAAACTGGTACGCACTCAGGTCCGGCCCCTCTTCTCGTAGGTGCTTGCTAAGGCGGGCAGCAACAACCCGCTCGAACAACTTGGCTCCCTCGTCCAAGAGCACGATGGGCCTATATCCCGAAGGAGAGTCGGCCGGTCGCCCTTCCTTTCGGAGCAGCACCAATTTACCGCACTTCCAGTTACGTGGGATTTGCCCTTGAACTAGACATGCGGTAAATAGGGCCCTCACCCTCTCCTCTAACGGGCCGAGCGCCAGTACCCAGGCGCGGCCGGGTGTTCCGTCGGGACCAGGGGCGGTATTTTTGGCTTTTAGCCTCAACAACGCCGCCCCCAACTCTCCCTCCGTCACCTCAGGTGCAGCATTCTCCTCAACAGAGGACACTGGAGCCATAAGAGGGGGCTGATGTTCGCCCCGCTGCGGGAAAAGGGTTCCCACAATTTGGCTCAGCAGTTGAGGCTGGAGACTTTGCGTGAGTGGGGGGGCCCAAGGGCGAAGTTTGCACCTCACCGACTTGTACGGCCGCCCCCACGGGTCGCTGTTTAAAGTCTCCAGCATCTCCTCTTCCGCCAGGTCTTTGGCCTTGCCTATGGCAGTGCATAGAGTTTTACTGGCCGTTCTATAGTCCGCGAGCAGCCTGTCCTCCTCCGTCTGGTCGCGCCTTCTCCGCCTACGGCTTCTGGTGTACCGGCGTCTCGCAGCTACGCATGATTTCCGTAGCTGTGTGAGTTCTGCGGACCACCAGTACACCTTTCGCCTCGGGCCTGAGGGTTTGACCCGCGGCATGGCTGCGTCGCAGACGTGCACCATCGCCTCGCTGAGCCAAGCCGCTTCCTCCTCCACAATGATCGGGCAGGCGGGCACTTCCGGCCAAGCCTGAACTAAGGCCGCCGCGTATAGGAGGTCCCGGTCTAGCCGTTTTACCGCCCACCGTGGGCTATCCCCTCTCAGGGCGTCACTTGAGCCGTCCGTAGTTGAATGGGGAGTGGAGACCTCGTACCGTATGTATCGGTGATCCGATAGCGTCTCCACTCCTTCAAGCACTTCCCACCCTTGGACACGTCGCGCCAGGGCAGCGTTTGCAAACGTGACGTCTACAATAGAGCCGCCCTGTTGCCGGACGCATGTGTCGACCGTTCCGATGTTTAGCACGACCATTCCGTTCGCAGCAGCCCACTCCAGTAACGCCTGCCCGCGAGCATCTGTCGCGGGGGAACCCCACGCCATGGATTTGGCGTTGAGATCCCCCGCGACGAGCACTTGTTCGGGGTTACCTCTGCCGATCAGGGCCCCCACTTCATCGAGGTAAGCCTCGAAGTCGGCTAGGCTCCTGTTCGGCGAGAAGTACGTCCCAACAATCATCATTTTGTCGACATAGGCGGCCACGTAACCATGGCCCCTCACTACTCTTTCGAGCGGTGCAGAGCCAGCCGAGGTTTGAGTAGAAAGAGCCACGAGGCTGTCCAGGTCTCCCGCCCAGTTGTCCCTGCGAGGAACTGAATATGGCTCCGCCACTACCGCTATGTGTATCAACCACTCCGCCATGCTCTGGAACAGAAGGTCCTGAGCTCTGGCGCAGTGGTTGATGTTAGCCTGAAGGAATCGTGTGGGAGCCATACTATTCCACGGCCATCTGGTGTACCTCCTCTACTCGGAATCTGGCAGAGCCATCAATCCGGGGATCCGGCTGCGAGGAGGCCCGGGGGCCATCGGAAGCCTCTTTCCGCTTTTGTTTAGGTGGGACGCACATCTTGCTTCCCACCCGGTGATTGGCCGGCAGTTTAGCCTCCGCGCAGAGCACGCAGTGTGCAGGAGCAGAGCATGTATAGGCGACATGGCCCGGACGCCCGCAACGGTAGCAAAGCAGGCTACGATCAACCTCTGCTCTGCACTTTGCCCGTACGTGGCCCTCCTCTAGGCAGCGGAAGCAACGCAGGGGCCGGGCATCGAGCAGCTTGACCTGCGCCGACACCCAACCCACGAGCAATCTTCCCGCCTCCATTACCTTCTTTGCTGCAGGGACAGGGCAGCGGAGCCAGACCGTTCCAAGTCCGGCAGGGTTGAACACAACCTCTCCCGACTTGATGTCCGCCTCAGCGCAGCCTCCAACTCGTGCGACCGCCGCCACCACTTCGGGGAACAGCACCGACTGATCTAGGCCCGAGATGCGCAGCTCTGCGCATTTCTTGGGCCTAGAAATCCGGACCACCTCGGGGTCTACGACCTCCTGCAGCTTTTTCGCCAGGGCATCCGCCTTGTCGCCACTGGCGGTTCCGGGCACCTCCATGATGTAGGCCCCCGTTTGGGCCTGGCGAAAGCGTAGGCCAGGTATGCCGAGGTCTTCCAGCCTGACCCTTCTTTTCGCCTCAGCAATAACCGTGCCCATATCGGCGCCCTTCTCTCTCGCCTGTGGCTCCAGCAGCGTCAACACAACGGCTGCCGAGCGCGGAGGGCGGAGTTTCCCGGCCTTCTTCCTCTTCCTCTCCATCTTCTGGTCGTTCTGGCCAGATTTTGGTCTCTGCTTCTTTTTCCTCTTCCCCCTCTTCCCCACCGTTGTCCATTGCGACGACGCCGCTGACGGCTCCGGTGGTGGAGGCATTGGGATGGAAAGGGGGATCGCATCTCCTTTTGGGGCTTTTTTAGCCCCCTTTACTTTTTTCCCCTTACGCGGCCTTGAGCTCGCTGTGCCGGAATCCGAGGCTGGAGCATCCGCAGCCCGTTCGGCCCTCTTGGCATCTGCGGCCAAGCGGGGCCGCTCAGACCGTTCAGGCAGCAGCCTTTCCTGGATTCCGGCAAAGCGAGCGTCCAGGTAGCGTCCGACTTGGGCCATTACCGCGCGGCAGATCTCCTCCGTCTGCGACGTCGGCGGGGCGGTGGCACCATGCCCTCCGGTACTTCCCTTTAGGCAGAGTCGTGCAAGGGGCATCACTTCCTGGTCCTGTCCAGTGGGAGGAGATGTCGGACGTACCTGCTTTCGCATCTCCTCCATGCCTTTTTTGAGTTCGGCCATCTCCTTTCGGAGGCTGGCCATTTCGGTCTTCAGTTGGGTGTTTTCGGTTTGAAGCCGAGCCGTCTCCTCCGTAGCTGTGCGTTTACTAAGCTCCGCAAACGCGTCGGCAATTGCCACGGCTGCGTTCTTCAGGCACTTTACGTAGCCGCCAGAAAGGTTACTCGACTTGGTCGCTACCTTCGTTATGGCGGCCACGCTGTCCGCCACCTGCAGAGCGAGATCTTTATTGGCCTCAGATCTCGGCAGAGGAGATGTATCCATCTGATACCCTTGACGGGTCCTGATGCGCAGATCCTTCTGCACATCCCTCTCTGCCTCTAGCCGGAGCTGCTCCCTCAAGGCCTTGTTGTAGGCTTCTTTTGCCTTCGCGAGTCCAGCGTATTTCCCTGTTGTAGGTGGGCGGCCTCTACCCCTGGGTTGTTGCCTCTGGTCTACAGCCGACTGGCCTGTGAGGCTTTCGTCGCTTGAGCTGAGAACGAATGATGCAGGGCGGAATCTTTTCCGCACCTGCTTCACCCTCTCAGCTCCTTCCGGGATGTTCTCCAGCTTGCTCTTTCCAGAGGACTCACGTCCTCCTGTCCCCTGGGAAGCCAAGCTGATATCCGAACTTGTCATTGCCCTCGGTTCGGGCTCCGCATTGGTGTCTGACATCGAAAGGCGCGTAAGCTGGACGCGACATTCGGACGTGCGCATTTCGGTCGTGAATTTGGGCGGGATTTGAAACACCGCCGAACTTAAATCTAAACGTGGGCTGTTTAGACCCACGGAGTGACAAGTGCCCCCCCCAGAATACGGTGGGGCAGCCTGCGTCTGAGACGCAGGGAGGGATTCTCCCCGAAGGGTACCCTCCTGGGGTAATATCTCTTTATTGTCACCCATGACCTTTGATGAAGGGGTGAGGTCCCCTGCTCCTTTTAAAGTGCGAGCGCACTCCTCTTTTTTAAGGGGTGAGTTCCCCTGTGTCGCAGTTACGCCGACCCGTTCGCCACTAATGTGGTACATCCGGCTCGCCGCTAGTCCAAGCCGGACCCGTTCGGTCCACAGGACCTACTTGTCTCCGGCTTGGTACTGAATGCGCTGCGACCCGCATCCAGAACCGCGTTAGGGTGCGGTTAGGCCCTGGTTTTTATAGAGGTTTTCCTTCCTCGCGGTCCCCCCTTTAAAGGGGCGACCCCCACTTCCGGCCCCAGCGGGCCGGCTTGCGGGTTCGCACGGGAGCTCTGAAAAGAGCCCTGCGCTTGTACACGTCCGCATCCCAGTCTACTCTGCTGATCAGAGAGGTACCGGGAGCGGACCCACCGCCTCTGCTTCCAGCGATCCCCTGTTTAGGGAACCATGTGGAGCAGGAATGTGGCGCAGCCATACCAGCCGCGTCCCTCCAGTCACGTCCGCATCCCAGTCCACTCTGCTATTCAGAGAAGTACCGGGAGCGGACCCACCGCCTCTGCATCCCCGAAGTCCCCTGCTGCAGGAGAGACAGGGAGCAGGAATGTGGCGCGTCCTTTCACCAGGACGCGCCCGCCCCGCCTAGCCCAACGTGGGCTCCGCCGGAGCTGTGCCGCTCTTAGTCACCCTTTCACTTCGGGCTTTAGGGCCCGAAGATCACTAAGGGGCTCAAGCCCCCCCACCACGACAAGGTAGCGACACTCGGGGGGGAACCTAACCTAACCTAACCTAACCTAACCTAACCTAACCTAACCTAACCTAACCTAACCTAACCTAACCTAACCTAACCTAACCTAACCTAACCTTTTTTTTTTTTTTTTTTTTTTTTTTTTTTTTTTTTTTTTTTTGGCCTGGGGAAAATCCTTTATGGATACCACCGGCTTGGGGATGCCGGTGGTTATGTGGGAGTCCCGCCCCAGAAGGGGGCGGTTTACCCACTAAAAACCCCAGGGTGTTCCACATCTCCGCCGTATTGCTTCCGGGGCTGTGGGAACTCTACGCATCCATGGCCCCGGTAGCACGGCAGTTCGCCCTATGTGAGGGCCCGGCCTCAGGAGACCAAGTGTCTCCTGTCTCCTACGCTGTAGACGCACCGGAACACTTGGTGCGTCTACCAGCTCGAGGACTCATTGGCGGGGACGGGCATCCCCATGGCCACCACCCGCAGTCCTCATCAGGGCGGAATTTGGCGCTCTTGGATGAGCCGCCTTCGCCCGACTCGCCTGCGGCGCTGGTGTTGGGAGGACGGGTCGTCCTCTCTCTCCCGCTCCGCACCCTCCTTGGCCGTCTTGACCTCCTCGCAGAAGGAGGCCATCGCGTCCCACGACCTCTCGCTGCCGGTCATGGCTTTGATCACGGCCGGCAGCGAGAGGTCGCTACCAACAATCGCCGTGAGGCGAGTCCGCTGCTCGGCGAACGCGGGACACGTCTGCAGCGTGTGCTGCGCCGTGTCCTCCGCGTTCCCGCAGTGGTGACACCATGGCGCTGTTTCCCTCCTTGCGACCTTGCACAGGTACTTGCCGAAGCAACCATGCCCCGACAGTACCTGCGCTAGGTGGAAAGAAACAGCGCCCCAGCCTCTCTCGACCCAGTCCTTCAGGACTGGTCGGACTCCCGATATGGTCCAGTGGCCGGCGCTTGGCCGCTCAAGAGCCTCCTGCCACTTCCGGAAGAGAGTTTGGCGAGAGATTTCTCTCCAGCGCCTTATCTCTTCCGGACAGGGCTGTTCCCTTCTAGAGCGCGCCTCGGCTACTCGTCGGTACACCTGGGCCAGCACCTCGGCATCCAACTCCCAAGGTGGGGTACCTGCCATCACGCAGGCCGCCTCGAACGAGGTGGTGCGGTACGCCCTCACTGCCCTCACCGCCATGACCCTTTGCGGTTGCCGCAGGTGGGTCCTGTTTCGGGCGGAGAGGGCATCCACCCAGATGGGCGCCCCGTAGAGGGCCATCGACCGCACCACACCTATACGTGTACAGTCGGCGGCAGCCTGCTTTCGGCCCACCCACGTTCGGGAGAAGCCGGCTCAGTGCCGACGCAGTCCCAACCAGTTTCGGAGCCAGGCGCCGGAAATGCTCCTCGAAGTTCCATCGGCTGTCGAGGACGAGCCCGAGGTATTTCAGGGTCCTCCCGACGCCGATGGAGACTCCACCCACTACGATGCAGGAGTTTTCTGGGGGTGCCCTCCGAGGCCCATGGAAGCAGATGGCCTCGGATTTGTGCAGGGCAACCTCCAGGCCCAGCTTCCTGATCCTGTCCACCGTGAGGGCCACACCGGCCGTAGCCAGCACAGATGCCTCCCGAAAGGTGGCTCCGCGGGCCGTGACGAGGGTATCGTCGGCGTAACAGGTTACGTCGACCCCCCGTAAATTGGCTCCGCGTAGCACCCAGTCGTACCCGATGTTCCACAGGAGCGGTCCTAGGACCGACCCCTGTGGGACACCGCACGACATCTCTCGTTCAGCCCACTCCGCCTGTGTGGGGTAGCGAATCACCCTTCCAGACAGGTATGACCCCACTACCCGACAGAGGTACCCAGGCACATTATGGTACTTGAGCGCCTCTCTGATTGTTTCCCAGGGGAGGGTGTTGAAGGCGTTGGCGATATCCAAGGATACCGCCAACATCACCTCCCCCCGCGAAACAGCTTCATCCGCCAAAGCCCTCACCCGCGCGATCGCGTCGATGGTGGACCTGCTTTGGCGGAATCCGTACTGGCATTCGCTCAAGTCCGGCCCTTGCTCCCTGAGGTGTTTGTTCAAGCGGGCTGCCACCACCCGCTCGAAGAGCTTTGCCCCTTCATCAAGAAGGACGATCGGCCTATACCCCGAGGGGGAGTCAGCCGGTCGTCCCTCCTTCCGAAGGAGCACCAGTTTGCCGCATTTCCAACTGCGTGGAATGAGGCCCTGCGTCATGCACGCTGTGAAGAGTGCCCTAACTCTTTGCTCTAGCGGGCCTAGTGCTAGCACCCACGTCCGGCCAGGGATGCCATCCGGTCCAGGGGCAGTATTTTTGGCCTTGAGCCTCAGCAGTGCTGCCTCCAACTCTGCTTCTGTCACCTCTGGCGGATTGGCTTCTGTCACTGCCTGTTCAGTGGCCATTCTCGGGGGCAGATGTTGGCCCCGATGGGGGAAGAGGACTTCCACTATTTGGCTCAGTCGATCCGGCTGGAGACTCTGCGTAAGTGGGGGGGCCCAGGGGCGAAGTTTACACCTCACCGCCTTGTACGGACGCCCCCACGGGTCGCTGTTAAGAGTCTCCAGCATCTCTTCCTCTGCCAGATCCTTGGCCTTGCCAATAGCAGTGCAAAGGACTCTGCTGGTTGCCCTATATGTCTCATAGAGCCTACTCTCCTCCGCTTGGTCACGTCTCCTTCGCCTTCGGCTCCTTGTGTACTGGCGTCTCGCAGCCACGCATTCTTTGCGCAGCTGCGTGAGCTCTGCAGACCACCAATACACATTCCGCCTCGGACCCGTTCGTTTGACCCGGGGCATTGCGGCATCGCACACCTGGGTCATGGCCTCGCCGAGCCAGGTCGCCTCCTCTTCAACAATAACCGGGTCCGGCACTTCCGGCCAGGCTTGGACCAAGGCAGCCGCGTGGAGCATGTCTCGGTCGAGCTGTTTCAGCGCCCATCTAGGACCGTCTGCCCTCCGAGGACGGCTCAGGCCGTCCGGGGTAGTGTGGTGGGCGGAGACTTCGAACCGAATATACCGGTGATCCGACAGTGTCTCCACGCCCTCCACAACCTCCCAGCCTTGGACACGGCGTGCCAGGGCACCATTCGCGAATGTCACATCCACGATGGATCCGCCCTGTTGCCGCACGCACGTGTCTACCGCCCCTCGGTTAAGCACCACCAGTCCACACGCAGCAGCCCACTCCAGCAACGACTGCCCGCGAACATCTGTCGCGGGGGAACCCCACGCCATGGATTTGGCGTTGAGATCCCCCGCGACGAGCACTTGTTCGGGATTACTTCTGCCGATCAGGGCCCCCACTTCATCGAGGTATGCCTCGAAGTCGGCTAGGCTCCTGTTCGGCGAGAAGTACGTCCCGACAACCATCATCCTGTTGACGTAGGCGGCCACATAACCATGGCCCCGCACTACTCTTTCGAGCGGTGCGGAGCCAGACGATGTTTGTGTGGTGAGAGCCACGAGATTATTTACGTCTCCCGCCCAGTTGTCCCTGCGAGGAACTGAATATGGCTCCGCCACTACCGCTACGTGTATCAACCACTCCGCCATGCTCTGGAACAGAAGGTCCTGAGCTCTGGCGCAGTGGTTGATGTTAGCCTGCAGGAAGCGAGTCGGAGCCATATTATCCTACCGCCATTTCTACGGCCTCCTCGTCCCGGGGTTCAGCAGTGCTGCCTCCCTGGGTACTCGGCTGCGAGGAGACCCGGGGGCCATCGTCAGCTTTCTTCTTCTTTGTTTTGGGTGGGTTGCAAACTTTGCTTCCCACCCTATGGTTGGCCGGCAGCCCAGCCTCCGCACAGAGCGTGCAATGCGCAGGTGCTGAGCACTCGTTTGCGACGTGACCAGGGCGTCCGCAGCGGTAGCACAGCAGGCTGCGGTCCACATCCGCTTTACATTTAGCCCGTACGTGGCCCTCTTCGAGGCATCGGAAGCACCGCAGGGGGCGGGCATCGAGCAGCTTGACCTGCGCCGATACCCAGCCCACTAGCAACCTTCCCGCCTCCACCACCTTTTTCGCTGCCGGGACAGGGCAGCGGAGCCAGACCGTTCCAGTTCCAGCGGGGGTGAAGACAACCTCTCCCGACTTTATGTCTGCCTCGCGACAGCCTCCCACTCGTGCGACCGCTGTCACCACTTCGGGGAACAGTACCGACTGATCCAGGCCCGAGATGCGCAGCTCTGCGCATTTATTGGGCCTGGATATTCGGACCACCTCGGGGTCAACGACCTCCTCCAGCTTTTTGGCCAGGGCATCCGCCTTGTCGCCGCTGGTGGTTCCGGGCACCTCCATGATGTAGGCCCCCGTTTGGGCCTGGCGAAAGCGTAGGCCAGTTATCCCAAGGTCTTCCAATTTGACCTTCCGCTTTGCCTCAGCGATAATTGTGCCCAGATCGGCGCCCTTCTCTCTCGCCTGCGGCTCCAGCAGCGTGAGCACTACGGCTGCCGAGCGTGGAGGGCGGAGCTTCCTGGTCTTCTGCCTCTTTTCCTCTATTTTCTTCTGGTCGTTCTGGCCAGGTTTTGGTGTCTCCTTCTTTTTCTTCTTCCCCCTCTTCCCCACCGTCGTCCATTGCGTCGACGCAGCTGGTTTCTCCGGTGGTGGAGGCATAGGGATAGAAAGGGGGATTGCATCTCCTTTTGATGCTTTCTTAGCCCCCTTTACTTTTCTCCCCTTACGCGGCATTGAGCTCGCTGTGCCGGAATCCGAGGCTGGAGCATCCGCAGCCCGTTCGGCCCTCTTGGCATCTGCGGCCAAGCGAGGCCGCTCAGTCCGTTCAGGCAGCAGCCTGTCCTGGATTCCGGCAAAGCGAGCGTCCAGATATCTTCCCACTTGGGCCATTACCGCGTGGCAAATCTCCTCCGTCTGCGACGTCGGTGGGGCGGTGACACCCTGTCCTCTTGTACTTCCTTTTGGGCAAAGCCGCGCAAGGGGCATCACTTCCCGGTCTTGTCCGATGGGAGGAGATGGCGGGCGTACCTGCTTCCGCATCTCCTCCATGCCTTTTCTGAGTTCGGCCATCTCCTTTCGGAGGCTGGCCATTTCAGTCTGCAGCCGGGTGTTTTCGGCTTGAAGCCGAGCCGTCTCCTCAGTGGCTGTTCGCTTGCTCAGCTCCGCGAACGCGTCGGCAATAGCCACAGCTGCGCTCTTCAGGCACTTTACGTAGCCGCCAGAAAGGTTGCTCGACTTGGTCGCTACTTTCGTTATGGCGGCTACGCTGTCCGCCACCTGCTGAGCAAGGTCCTTATTGACCTCAGGTCTCGGTGGGCCCAGAGGGGATGTATCCATCTGGTAGCCTTGACGAGTCCTGATACGCAGATCTTTCTGCACATCCCTCTCTGCCTCAAGCCGGAGCTGCTCCCTCAAGGCCTTGTTATAGGCTTGTTTTGCCTGCGCGAGTCCGACGTATTTCCCTGTTGTAGGTGGGCGGCCTCTACCCCTGGGTTGTTGCCTCTGGTCTCCAGCCGACTGGCCTGTGAGGCTTTCGTCGCTTGAGCTGAGAGCGAATGACGCAGGGCGAAATCTTTTCCGCACCTGCTTCATCCTCTCAGCTCCCTCCGGGATATTCTCCAGCTTGCTCTTTCCAGAGGACTCACGTCCTCCTGTCCCCTGGGAAGCCAAGCTGATATCTGAGCTCGTTATTGCCCTCGGTTCGGGCTCAGCATTGGTGTCCGACATCGAAAGGCGCGTAAGCTGGACGCGACATTCGGGCGTGCGCATTTCTGTCGTGAACTTAGGCGGGATTTGGAACACCGCAGAACTTAAATCTAGACGTGGGCTGTTTAGACCCACGGAGTGACAAGTGCCCCCCCCAGAATACGGTGGGGCAGCCTGCGTCTGAGACGCAGGGAGGGATTCTCCCCGAAGGGTACCCTCCTGGGGTAATATCTCTTTATTGTCACCCATGACCTTTGATGAAGGGGTGAGGTCCCCTGCTCCTTTTAAAGTGCGAGCGCACTCCTCTTCTTTGAGGGGTGAGTTCCCCTGTGTCGCAGTTACGCCGACCCGTTCGCCACTAGTGTGGTACATCCGGCTCGCCGCTAGTCCAAGCCGGACCCGTTCGGTCCAAATGACCTACTTGTCTCCGGCTTGGTACTGAATGCGCTGCGACCCGCATCCAGAACCGCGTTAAGGTGCGGTTAGGCCCCGGTTTTTATAGAGGTTTTCCTTCCTCGTGGTCCTCCCTTTCATGGGGACGACCCCCACTTCCGGCACCAGCGGGCCGGATTGCGGGTTCGCACGGGAGCTCTGAAAAGAGCCCTGCGCTTGTACACGTCCGCATCCCAGTCTACTCTGCTGATCAGAGAGGTACCGGGAGCGGACCCACCGCCTCTGCTTCCAGCGATCCCCTGTTTAGGGAACCATGTGGAGCAGGTATGTGGCGCAGCCATACCGGCCACGTCCCTCCAGCCACGTCCGCATCCCAGTCCACTCTGCTATTCAGAGAAGTACCGGGAGCGGACCCACCGCCTCTGCATCCCCGAAGTCCCCTGCTACAGGAGAGACAGGGAGCAGGAATGTGGCGCGTCCTTTCACCAGGACGCGCCCGCCCCGCCTAGCCCAACGTGGGCTCCACCGGAGCTGTGCCGCTCTTGGTCACCCTTTCACTTCGAGCTTTAGGGCCCGAAGATCACTAAGGGGCTCAAGCCCCGCCACCACGACAAGGTAGCGACACTCGGGGGGAACCTAACCTAACCTAACCTAACCTAACCTAACCTAACCTAACCTAACCTAACCTAACCTTTTATTTTTTTTTTTTTTTTTTTTTTTTTTTTTATTTTTTTTTTTAACGCAGTGAAAACTCTTTACGAGTACC
The DNA here is from genome assembly GCA_963854515.1 of Pandemis heparana. Taxonomy (NCBI): domain Eukaryota; kingdom Metazoa; phylum Arthropoda; class Insecta; order Lepidoptera; family Tortricidae; genus Pandemis; species Pandemis heparana. The sequence continues at coordinate 27,732 of OY978025.1, forward strand.
ACAGGGCCCGGGGGGACCCGGAGGTTATGTGGGACTCTCTCCCCCGACCTCTCTCCCTGCGGAGAGGGGAGGGGGGAGCATACCCACTAAAAACACTGCGGCGTTGTCCGCTTGCCGGGTTTAGGAAGGCGCCGTGGGATCCCGAAGATTCGAGCCGACGACGCCCCCCGGCTGCCCCGGCGTTCGCCAGGGCCACCCGCACCAAGGAGGGAGGAGTCGCAACGCTTCGACTCCCCCCCCAGACGTGTAGGACCGTGCAATGCGAGCGAGGGGCCCCCGCCCCCCACCCGCTGGTCCCACTAAGGGTTCAGGCGGGCAGCAAACTGCCGCCGCCTTCGCCCCGTTCGTCTGCGCCGGAACGGGGGCGCCTGGACGTCCTCCTCGCGCTCCCGTTCCTCGGCCTCCTTTTGGAGCATTATTGCTTCACAAAAGGAGGCCACCTCCTCCCAAGACTCGTCACCCCCAAGCATAGCTTCAACTATGCTGTGGAGCGACAAGTCCGTCCGTCCGAGGGCTGCTTCGAGCTGCCGCCGCTCGAAGTCCCAACAGGGGCATTCTTCCACGGTGTGCTGGGCCGTGTCGTCCTCTGCACCGCAATTGTAGCACTGAGTGCTTCCCTCTCTGCCAATGCGGTGCAGGTAGTGCCCGAAGCACCCGTGCCCCGTCAGGACCTGGATCATGTGGTAGCTCAGTGGCCCGAACTCTCGATCGAGCCAGAGGTCCATCTGTGGGAGGATTGCCGCTATGGTCCTCGTTCCATAGCGGCAATCCTCCAGCTCGTTTTTCCAACGGTCGCGTAAACGGCGCTGGGTTTGCCGGCGGGCGTGGAGCAGTTCCTCCGGGGCCGGCCTGTCCCCTCTTGCTTGGGCCTCCCTCTGCGACCAGTAGGTTTCCGCCATGGCCGCAGCGTCGTGGTCCCAGGGCGGTGTTCCTGCCAAGAGGCAGGCCGCCATGTGTGCCACTGTCACATACGCCCTGATGATTCGGATGGCACACACCCGCTGGGGCCGTCGGAGGAGGGCCCTGGTTCTCTCCGACAGCCGGCCGGCCCAGATTGGAGCGCCATACAGGGCCATGCTTCTAACTACTCCCGCGTACAACCTGCGGCAGGGAGTGTTTGGTCCTCTCACGTTTGGCAGCAGTCTGCCTAGGGCCGACGCGGTGTCCACCAGCCGGGGGGCGAGCCTAGCAAAATGTTCGCCAAAATTCCACTTCCTGTCCAGGACAAGGCCAAGATACTTGATATTGGCCTTGACCCGGACAGATTCCCCGCCGATCGGGAGTGAGGTGTCGGCTGGGATACGCCACGTGGGGGCCCCAAACACCATTGCATCGGTCTTGGCCATGGCTACCTTTAGGCCAAGCGCTCTGATGCGGTCGACTATTAGTTCGGCCGCAACAGTCGCTCTTCGCAAGGTCTCTTGCATGTCTCTTCCCCGGACGGCCACCATCGTGTCATCGGCGTAACAGATGGTGGTCATGCGGGGAAGCTGTACTCCTCGTATTGCCCAGTCAAACCCAAGGTTCCATAGGAGCGGGCCGAGGATGGAACCTTGGGGGACACCGCACGCCATGGGCCGGCTTATGCGTCTACCACCTTGGTCATAGAGCACTGCCCGTCCCTCCAGGTAGTGCCCTATGATCTTCTGTAGGTACAAGGGGATCTTGTGGTACCGCAGAGACTCTTTGATTACGGCGTAGGGGAGGGTGCCGAACGCGTTGGCGATGTCTAGTGACACCGCCACCACTCCCTCCCCTTTGCTGGCCGCCAGGTCGCTGTAGTCTTTAAGCGCCTTCAGGGCGTCCACTGTCGACCGGCCCGCCCTAAAACCAAATTGCCGGTCAGATAAGTTTGGGCCTACCTCCTCCAGATGGTTGCGGATTCGGTAGGCGATCACCCTTTCCAGTGCCTTGCCAGCCTCATCTAGCAAGACGATGGGTCGGTGGGCTGAGGGCGAATCCGGTGGGCATCCCGGCTTGGGCAGGAGTACTAGCCGCCCCTCTTTCCATATCTTAGGGAATCGCCCCACCCGCAGGCATTCGTCTAGGAGGTCCCTAAATCGCCCTCCGAGGTGTTTTAGGGCAATAGGGATGACCCTCGCCTGTACTCCGTCCGGGCCCGGAGCCTTTTTACAGGCTCGGAGGCGATCCGTCACCCACATCATCTCGTCATCGCTAACCCTTGGGGCGGGATGATCTTCTTGTTCCTCCGAGGGGGCCGACATCCTCGGAGGTTCAAAGTCTGGCGCCGGTGGGAAGAGGACGCCAATGACCCTTTCGAGGAGCCCCGGCTCCAGGGAGTCCATGGGGGGGGCACGCTTAATTTTGTTTCGCACCATCTTATACGGGCGCCCCCATGGGTTTCTTTCGAGTGTTGCCAGAAACTCCTCGTAGGAGTCGTCCTTCGCTTTGGCGATGGCCAGTTGGAGGGCCTCTTTCGCCTCTTTGAGGGCCCTGTGAAGTAGCTCCTCTTCTTCGGCTGTATGCGTCGCCCTCCGCCTACAATGGGTGTAGGCGCGGCGGGCCCGGTTGCTGGTGGCCCGGAGATTCGCTATTTCTTCGGACCACCAGTAAACGCTCGTCTTAGCTGGAAGCCTTCGTACCCGGGGCATGGCGGCGTCGCACACTGCGGTGAGTGATTCACGGAAGCGGACCGCCTTCTCTTCCACGTCCAGTTCGTCGGATGGGGGTGCGCACCACGCTTCCACTACTGCTGCCTCTTCCGCCATGCCCGCGTCAAACTTCGTTATCACCCATCGTGGGAAGGTCGTCGTCCTGGCAGGTTGCTGCGGCTGCGGCAGCGGCGAGGCGGATACCCTCATCCTAATATAGAGGTGGTCGGAGAGGGTCTCTACGTCTCCCAGGACGCGCCAATCGGTGGTCCGTGCGGCTAGGGCAGGGGTCGCAAACGTTACGTCCACGATGGACCCACCCTGCCGGCGCACGCACGTGTTGGCGTCGCCCCGGTTCAACACTTCCAGCCCCGCAGCCACCACCCAGTCCCCGAGCACGGCCCCTTTCGGGTCTGTGGCGGGGGAACCCCACGCGGCGTTTTTGGCGTTGAGGTCCCCTATTACCATTACCTGTGCCGGGGCGGCCCTCCTGACGACTCGTCCCAACCCCTCCAGGAACGCCTCAAAAGCGGATAACGGCCTGTTGGGGGAGAAATACGCCCCAATGACGACAATTTCCCCCCATTTTGCTGCCGCGTATCCCGGCCCGTTCTCTACTCGGGAAAGAGGAGGGAAGTAGCCGGTCGTTGGAACAACTACCGCTACTGTTCCGTCAGTGGCCCCAACCCAGTTAGGTTGGGGGGGAGCATAGTAAGGCTCCGCGACGACCGCCATTGCCAGTCCCCACTCCGCCATGACCTGCATAAGCAGGTCTTGAGCGCGGGCGGAGTGGTTCAGGTTTCCCTGGAGGATATCTAAATGCCGGTGTGCTGGCATTTAGATATCCATAGAGCTCCCCTCTTCGCCCCTTGGAGCGGTCGCCGGACCTTGTTGGGTCTTCTGCGTGTCCTCTCGTCCTTTAGTGGGAGGGGGGGCACACGACTGTCCCCCCATTACATGTCCTGCCGCGCGTTTAGCCTGGTGGCACACGCCGCAGAACGGCACCTCTTGACATTCCGCTGCCCTGTGGCCCGGTCTTGAGCAGCGGAAGCAAAGATCCCCCCTGTCCACGGCGGACGGACACAGTGCCCTGGTGTGTCCTGTGCCCATGCATTTGTAGCAGCGCATGGGTTTGGGATCTAGGGCTGCGACTTTGGCAGAGGACCATCCTACCAGGAGTCTTCCTGCTTGGACCAGCGTTTTGGCGATGGTGACCGGGCATCGTACCAGGGCGGAGCCTGTGCCGTTCCCGAGAACTCGGATTGGCCCCACCTTCACCATTTCGGACTGGCATCCCCCCTTGAGCACTATAGCCGTCCTGATGTCCTCCGAAGTCACTGACTCGTCAAATCCAGTGATTCGGAGGTCCGCCGTTTTTGTTGGCCGATGTACAGTCGCCATCTCGCCAATGACGCTCGTGATCTTCCTGGCGAGATCATCTGCGATTCGGCCACTATCCGCTCCCGGGACCTCGATTATGCGGCCCCCAGTGGCCGACTTGCGTATCTTGACGCTCTCTAGCCCCACGTCCTGTAGATTGAGCGATGTAGTCGCTTTCTGCATGACCTCTAAGTAGGTGCTTTTAGTCTCCGGCTTCAGTGTCACCACTACCGCTGAACTTTTCGGAGCCGTCAGTTTTTTGTGGGCTGGGGTTTTCCCAGTCCCGGCAGGGTTTTTAGCCTTGTTTGGGGCTTTGGCAAGGTCTTTGTTCCCTTGTGGGGGGCCCTTTGGTTTGGTCTTCCTCCTGGTCACCTCTGTCCACAAGGGCTGGGCAGGTTCTGGCGCCTGGGAGGTGGAAGGGATGGGCGACGTTTGTCTGCGCCGTACCACTGGAGATGTCCTCGGGGCCGGCTTTGGGCCGTCCGCCTTGCCCGCCTTTTTGCCCCCTTGGGCTGGCGGGGTCGGTGGAGGGGGCACCAGATCCCTCTGCTGAGATGCCCTAAGGGGCTCTCTCGAATCCCCCCCTACCAAGCTTGATTGGGCTCTAGGACGGGGGGGCGGCGGCGTCCTCTTATCCGCTGCAAGTGACGGCCTAAGGACAGGCTCCGGCGGGAGTCGCGCCTCGACTTCCCCTAGGCGGGCATTTAACATCCCACCCAGGGATGTCAGGAGATCGCGCCTCATCTCCTCCATTGCCTCTTTCAGGCCTTCTCCGACTTCGGTGGTTGCTGCCTCCCTCCGCGTCGCCAAGGCAGAACCCTGCGCCTCTGCATAGGCCGCCTTAAAGGCCTTTAGTTCTCCGCGGACGATCTCCAGCTCCCTGGAGAGCCGGGCGTTGTCGGCTCGGATACGACGTTGTTCCTCGGTCGGGGAGAGCATCCGCAATTCCTCAATGGCCTCCAGGGCCCCAGCGGTCGCGTCATTTAGGCGGCCCTTGACCCGCCCGTTAATATTTGAGCACTTCGAGATGTCCTCTTTTATGAGGAGCACCTGGCGGAGTGCTGCGGCAGCGAGCTCCTCCCTGTTCTGTTCCTGGGGGGTGCGGCGATCTGTGTCATCGCCTAGTTTAGTCGGCGATTTCTTCGCCCGGCGGGAGTAATGCTTAGGGCGGTATGTCTGGTCACCCTGTACATCGTTAATGTCGTTGGAGTCCTCGTAGTCGGTACCGAGGCCCCCCAACTTCCTCCTTGCTGCGGCCATGAAGGCGTGGGCACCCAGAGGGTGCTTCCCATGTCCTCCCCTATTGGAGGTCTTGACCTTTACTGGGACCTCGTCATTGCCGCCAGATTTGGCCGACCGGGTCCGCTTTAGTGGGGCTTTCTTCAGCCGAGAGTCTCCAGCTTCGAGACTGTCCGCCTCCATGTCGGAGGTTTCGGACATGCCGACAGATAGGGCCCCATACTCCGTTTCCGAGTTGCCCCCCTCACGCGCCTCAGAGAGGCTTGCTCCCTCCTCAAGGTAAGGCTCATAGAGCGAGCCATTCCCCACCCGTTTCCCACGACCCCCCCCATACTGGAGCTTTGGGAAATGCAGCACATAATTCCCCGCCTTCGGGGAAAAATTCGCAGACAGCGAAGCGTCATTGGGGCATGGTACTTGACTACCCTCAGGTGTAGCCGATGGACCGGCCTTCCCCCCCCCCATACTATCTCCCCCTGTTGTACCCGTGGTTTCGGAGTTACCCCCAAACCTAGCTCCGGAACTATGGTCCCCCATAGTTCTCCCCCCTCCCGTCCGATCTAGTCGATCGGAGAAACCCCCCGCACCCTTTTGGGCTAAAGCCCTCCACCCACCTATAAAAACCCCCCCCTACCGAGTGGTTTTGCCAGAAGGGCAAAACCAAACTCAAAACGGTCAAGTGCGAACCGTGGAAAATTACCAACTTATCAAAAAGTTGGTAGTTTTCCCCAAATTCCCACGAGACTATAGTAGCTACGGGGTCGTGTGAGGTGCCGTTAGGCGGCGCAAACTACCTCCTATTAGACCCCCCAGCAACAAAATCCCGGACCGTTACGGTATAGACGCAGTGATTTTTTGAAAGCCTCGACAAACTTAACAAAAAAGTCACTAGCGCCTATGGCGAATCTAGCCGCAACCAACGTTTCACCGAATAACTTCCGAATGGTAAGTTCGAAAATTATTCGGTGAACGGTATTTGGTAGTACCACTAATTCGCTCTATTCCCCAGCAAAAAGATTTTAAAAAATTAAAGCCAAAAAGAAGTTACGAATTTTTGAAAAAATTTGGAAGAGTTGTGTTTTGAAATTCCGACCGCAAAAACAGAAGGTTTTTGAGGTGAAATTTCAAAAATTAATTTTGGGGTATCCAGAGAAGCTAGAGTACCAGAAAAATGTCCAAAAAATCGAGTATCTAACGCGGAAGGCAGGAAGATATAAAAAGTTGCTAAAAAGCACCGGCAAGTATTAAATTTGAGTGTTTTAGAAAAAGGTGACCTCCAAGACAGCTCAAATTTTTCCTCAGACAGCTCAAATTTTTCCTCAGACAGCTCAAATTTTTCCTCAGACAGCTCAAATTTTTCCTCAGACAGCTCAAATTTTTCCTCAGACAGCTCAAATTTTTCCTCAGACAGCTCAAATTTTTCCTCAGACAGCTCAAATTTTTCCTCAGACAGCTCAAATTTTTCCTCAGACAGCTCAAATTTTTCCTCAGACAGCTCAAATTTTTCCTCAGACAGCTCAAATTTTTCCTCAGACAGCTCAAATTTTTCCTCAGACAGCTCAAATTTTTCCTCAGACAGCTCAAATTTTTCCTCAGACAGCTCAAATTTTTCCTCAGACAGCTCAAATTTTTCCTCAACCTAACCTAACCTAACCTAACCTAACCTAACCTAACCTAACCTAACCTAACCAGTTGCGCCCCGTCCGCAGTCGAAAACACCACGTTTCCACGTTGCTCCGTCGAAAAATATTTGAAAAAGTGGGTTTTTCTCATCCGATTGTGACGAAACAAGTGTCAAAAGGTGCGTTATTGTGCCACGCACACGGCTGTATAGTGTGAAGCAGCACCAGTGTTCGCCTGTAGCGGCAAAGTGTCAAAAACTACCAAAAAGTGAGGTTATAATACCTAAAACCTTTAATAAAAAGTGATACAGTGCACAAATTTTTACGTGCGATACGTCGCCAGGAGCGCCTTAACAGGCCTCACAAGACGACACATCGTGCATCTCTCTACCTTAAACGGGCGAAGTACAATCGCCAGAAAAACAAAAACCACGTGGTGGCGTGGTCGTCGATCCCGTGGCGCGAGGAACGTGAAATTTGGACAGTTGAAGCAACAATATTTTAGATTTCGGAAAACGCAAGTTGCAGAATTTTATCTACCTTAATTTATTTTTAATTGACTTTACAAAGTTCAAACTTTGCACCTTAATATCTCGAAAACTAAATCGACGACATACAGGTTTTCTTCAATTTTCTGTTGCGCGCTAAGTAGAAGAAGCCGTGCACAAAGTTTAAAAATTTTCAAGTTAAAATCCTGGTGTAGAGACTTTATTTTTCAAAATTTTGGTTTTTCTTTCATATTTCAAATTATTTGTATGAAATAAATTTTGTTTATTATTTTTATATACGTGTGCACATGCGATAATTATTCTGTGATTTTTTCAAAATTTTTGGTCAAATGGATCTCGAGTTATTAAAATTTTTCCTATTTTTCCATACATTTTCTAAAATAATAAAAATAATCGGTTTTTTATACCAGAATTAGATATAGAGTATAGATATACATTGGACGAACCCAAAACTAGGGTCGCCCAAAGCTTAAAACAACGAGATACCAGATTTCCGCCATTTTGTTTTTTTTATAGTATCAAACTTAAAATATTTATAACTCGAGAACTATACAACCTAGAGTGACCGGATTTCCACGTGTACTCGTGTCACACACTACTCTTTCGATCGTGACCGGCTTGAAACGTATATCTCGCAAAAAATTATTTTGCGTTCTAATTACCCTCGTCTAACAGAGGAGACCAAGCCGGACACGACAGTGAAAGTCCGGTCTTCCTGCGACCTCTGGTTGTCGAGATATCGGCTGTCAAAGTTGCACTTTGACAGTTCGGCGGCCATCTTGTTTCACTTTGGAACGCAATATCTCGGCAACGGGAGGCCTTAGAAAGTCACGGTTTTCACAGTCAGCACGAGGACTGTGACCTCTATCCCCTCCCCTAAGTTTAAGGAAATCGGGGACCTTGGAAATCCGGACCCTGGAAAGGATCCCATTGGACAGAGGGGGTCTACATTTCTATTTTAGCCCAAAACCCCGATCCTCTGCGGCTTTGGGAAGCGGAGTTATCGGCGATCAAACTTCGGTTTTGACAGTTCAGGCGCCATCTTGGAAAATTTAAAACGGGCATAGCTCCGCAACCTGACGTCGTAGAGACTCGGGATTTTCACCGAGGACATTGGGGGTTCACCCAAGACCGAGCAAGAAAGGTCCCGACCGGTTTCGGCACCTAAAATATTCGAGAGCTGGAATTGATCCCGGAGGGTAGAGCTCGTCGAGCCCGGGAGAACGAGCCGAGGCACGAGCTGATCGGCCTGGTAGATCCTGAGATACGGCCTGGTATCGGTTTTTGGCGGCCATCTTGGTTTTGATACCGAAAATTAGAACCAGTCGTATCTCTGGATCCCTTGGGGCTAGCGGGGCGTGCTTGGTGTCCTTGTGCAGGGCTCGAGGAGACCTATCCTTGGGGTGGGGATTTTTTGCTCTACATAGAGCCGAATTAGTATTAAGACGAAAAATTTTATTATTTTTATTTTCTATTGTTAGCCGTAATTATTCTTAAGACCTGTGCTGTACGGCGCAGATTATCTTGTCAATATAAGCTCTACATAGAGCTTTAATTACTCACCCTATTGCACATTAACGACAGAGTCTGTGACTCAACTTCTTATACCGACTAGTAAGCAGTCTTTACAACTGCTTACTCGAAGAACATAGTCTGCGACTAAAAATTTAAACCCTATTCTTATTTTACTTACACTGTTTTAGCTATAGGTAGATATAAGACCTGCACTGCATAGTGCAAATTATTGAGTGAATAATAGACTGACTCTAAGCGGAGTCAAACTGCCAAAATCGGTATACGACCAAGTGTTTTCAAAACCTTAATATCTGAAAAACTTTAATAGACAACCAGTTTGCGCGCTTACTTCTTGCTACTACCCCTGACCCATAGCGCGAGTTGTCACCTTTTACAAATTATACAACATCGACAACCCGCGCCTCTTGCTTGACACTACTCCCTTTTTACGAGGCGGTACTCTTTTGGGCTCAGACATGCTGGGTAGAACCCCGCCAAGAAGGACGTCGGGAGTAGAGAGGACACCGCCCAAGACAGGCACGGACAAAAGTGTGAGGAACAGCATCGAGAAGTGGGAGGAGGTGCACACTGATTCCGCAGCCTCAACAAGCCAACGAGAACTGAAAGTAGACACTGCAAGGACACAGCCGGAATCGAAACCGACGCCCAGCGACAAGAATAAAACATTCACAAAAACACCTACATCGCCAAAACGCAGATATACTGACAGAACATCCGAAGCGCGAGCTTGCCTCCTCAAAGGTAAATTTAACTTGGAAAACTCCAAGAATTTAAAAAAGGAGATCAAGCACGAATTCGTGAAGGCACTTGAGCGCTTGTACGAACTGGTCAAGGAATCAGAAATAGAGGCAAACAACTTGAAAGCGAAAGTAGGTAAGACATCCGAAAATAACACTGAACAGAGGAAGCCCACCACTGACACCCCCAAACAACCACTAGTAGACCAAGACAGGTTGACAAAAGCGCTGGAAGAGCATGCCAAACTAATGGCCGAAAGCTCGAAACGAATGACGGAACTGAAGGAACAGATGGAGAACCAGACCGAAGCGCTAAAACAAATACCAACGGCCTCATACGCGAGCGTAGTTGCTGCACAAGGCCCAAAACAGGTACGCGACACGCTTCACTCTGTGGTGGTCTCATCAAACAACGAGACGGAGACCGGCGAGGCCATCCTAAGTAGGGTGAGAGAAGCGGTGGACGCGAAAGAGGGGTGGGTGAAGGTAGAGAAAGTCCGGAAGGCCAAAGACCGAAGGGTGATAATGGGCTTCGCTACAAAAGAGGAGAGAGACAAAGTCAAAGACCGGCTTAATAGGAATACGGCCGACCTTGTCGTCGAGGACATAAAAAACAAGGATCCGCTTCTGGTCCTGAAGAATGTCCTCACCATAAACTCGGACGAGGATGTGGTGAGGGCTCTTCGGAACCAGAATAAGGAGCTGTTCCGGGGCCTTGGCGACGGGGAGGACCGTGTCGTAATCAAATTTAGAAAAAGGGTTAGGAACCCGCATCTGAACCACGTTGTGATCGCCACCTCCCCAGGGATATGGCAAAGGGCGATAGACCTGGGGAGCGTACATATTGACCTGCAGCGGATCAGGGTGGAAGACCAGACACCGCTGGTTCAGTGCACGCGCTGCCTTGGCTACGGACACGGTAAGAGCTTCTGCAAGGAACCAGCGGAAGTCTGCAGCCACTGTGGGGGTCCCCATCTCAAGGCAGAATGTGCGGATTGGTTGGCAGGAGTCCAGCCGAAATGCAAGAACTGTGTGAGACAGGGACTGGAAGATACCGAGCACAACGCTTTCAGTGAGGATTGCCAAGTCAGAAGGAGGTGGGATTTGTTGGCACGGTCGGCCGTAGCTTATTGCTAAGGGCAGCCAGAAGAAACACCACTACGGCTTTATACAGGCGAACCTCCAAAGGAAAAAGCTGGCAACCGAGGAGCTTCTAATCGAAGCCGAAAAGCGCAGAATAACGGCCGCGCTACTTCAGGAGCCTTACATAGGGGGTGCAAGGGTTATGAGGAATTACGGTGGTGTGCGCATCTTCCAGGGCGTAACAAGGGACGGAAGTGTCAACAAGTCAGCAATTGCTGTTTTTGATTCCACTGTTGACGTCGTCCAATATCCGAGGCTCACCACAAATAACATCACAGTGGTGGGCCTTCGGACCAACGCCTGGGAGGTCGCGCTCGTCTCCTTCTACTTCGAACCCGATCAACCCATAGAACCCTACATAGAGCACCTGAGGTGGATCGAGAAGAAGCTCGGAACAGGGAGGCTTATCTTTGGAGGAGATGCCAATGCCAAGAGCCCATGGTGGGGCAGTACTGCGACAGATCACAGGGGGGATAGTTTTTCCGGAACTCTGGAAGAGCTTGGCCTCAATGTGCTCAATCACGGGGAAACTCCAACCTTCGACACGATCAGGGGGGGGAAGCGCTACTCTAGTCATGTGGATGTGACAGCCTGCTCCACAAACCTGCTGAACTTGGTGGACGACTGGAAGGTAGAAGAGGGACTGACAAGCTCGGACCATAACGGCATAACATTTAAGCTTTCACTCAAGCCTAGTAGGGGTACACAGGTAAATAGAACTACAAGAAAATTTAATACAAAAAAGGCAAATTGGGCTGAATTTCATGAGAAATTCACCCAATTTACAATAGAACATAACTTGAACACGGAAGAAATAACAAAAATTAATAATATAGATCAATTAGAAAAAGCAATAGAAACATACACAAAAATAATAGAGAATACCTGTAATATATCAATGCCAAAAAAGAAAAATAGCGAAAGAATCTCTATGCCGTGGTGGTCCGAGAGGTTAGCGGTGTTGAAGAGGGAAGTCGCCACCAGACGACGCAGAATAAAGTGGGCAGCGCCGATACGTCGTGAGAAGGTTGTCGAGGAGTACTTGCAGCACAAGGAGCTTTACGAGGCGGAGGCGGCCAAAGCTCAGATAGACTCCTGGAAGGACTTTTGCCAGAAACAGGACAGGGAAGGGGTGTGGGAGGGGATATACAGGGTAATTGGAAGGACGAAACGAAGGGAGGAGGACTCCCCCCTGGAGTGGGATGGGAAGACGTTGGATGCGAAGGGATCCGTAAAGTTGTTGGCGGAAACGCTCTACCCGGAAGACCCTACGGAAAACGACACCCCCCGTCATCGTCAGACCAGAATGGAGGCCGAGAGGGTGAACGATGGCGAACATGATGACACATGCGAGCCGCCGTTCACCATGGAGGAGCTGTTTCATGCAGTTGAGTCCTTCAACCCTAAGAAGGCACCCGGAGGGGACGGCTTTACCTCAGATATTTGCTCCCACGCCATTAAAACCAACCCTGACCTGTTCCTGGCAATAGTGGAAAAGTGCCGGGAGTTCCACCACTTCCCGAGGGCCTGGAAGGAGGCAGTGGTCGTCATCCTACGAAAACCGGGTAAGGAGGAGTATACTCACCCGAAGTCGCACAGACCGATCGGCTTGCTCCCCATACACGGAAAAATCTACGAAAAGATGATAATGGCCCGCTTAAAACACCATCTGATCCCTAGACTTAGCAGACGCCAGTTTGGGTTCATGCCACAGAGGAGCACCGAGGACTCCCTCTATACCCTAATGCAGCATATTAAGAACAAGCTTAAAGATAAGAAAATAGTAACATTGATCTCATTGGATATAGAGGGAGCCTTCGATAGCGCCTGGTGGCCGGCTATAAGAACCCGTCTGGCCGAAGAGCAGTGCCCCATCACAATTCGGAAGGTCTTGGACAGTTACCTTTGCGACCGCAAGGTCAGAGTACGGTATGCGGGAGAGGAGCTGACCAGGATCACGACCAAAGGGTGCGTCCAGGGATCTATAGGTGGGCCAATTCTCTGGAATCTCTTGTTAGATCCCTTGTTAAGGAGTCTAGAGGAATCTGGTGCCTACTGCCAGGCGTTCGCCGATGACGTCGTCATCGTGTGTGATGGAGAGGGAGCCTCGGAGATAGAACATCTGGCAAACCCGATTCTCGAACATGTTCGGGCGTGGGGTGCTGATAACAAATTAAAATTTGCACCGCATAAAACCATGGGTATGGTTATTACCAAAAAGTTAAAATATGACACCCCACGCCTAAGCATGGACGGAATCGCGATCAACATGGTCAAAGAAGTTAAAATCCTTGGAGTAACGATCGACGCGGGCCTCACCTTTAACGCGCACGTTGCCAACGTATGTAGGAAAGGCATTAACATACATAAGCAGCTCGCAAGAGCTGCGAAGACAAGCTGGGGACTTCATCCGGAAGTTATCCGGACAATATATGTGGCTACCGTAGAACCAATTATTTTATATGCCGCCAGCGTCTGGGCACCTGCGGTCAGTAAACTGTGCGTTATGCGTCAGCTGGCAACTGTGCAACGTGGTATTGCACAGAAGCTCAGCAAGGCATACCGCACAGTTTCACTGAATGCGGCGCTAGTGTTGGCTGGTATACTCCCTCTCGACCTCCGAGTCCGTGAGGCGGCCTCGTTGTACGAGGCCAAAAAGGGGGTACCCCAGCCGATACTTGGGGGATGGGAAGTCGAACGGATGGCCTCAGCCCTGGAGACCCCGCACCCCGCCCAGCGCAGGGAGTTGGAGTTGGTGAGCTTGGCTAACCGTGCGGATGTTGATGCGAACAGCGACTTCGCTGTTCGTATCTTCACAGACGGGAGCAAGATTGAGGGCAAGGTGGGCGCCGCGCTATCCATATGGACTGGCGAGGTAGAAACCAAAACCCTCAAGCTTGCTCTCCCGTCCTTCTGCACGGTTTACCAAGCGGAACTCCTGGCGCTGTGCAGGGCGACTAGGGTGATCCTAGGGCACAAGGCGGAAACGTACGGAGTCTACAGTGATTCTATGGCGGCCCTCTTGACCATCAAGAACCACGGCTGTCTCCATCCCCTCGCGGTTGAAGCCAGAAGCAACTTGACAACACTGTCCCTCCAGGGCAAGGTTGTCAAGTTGTTCTGGATTAAGGCCCATGTGGGGCTAGAGGGAAATGAGAGAGCCGATGGTTTGGCCAAGGAGGCCGCTCTAAAATCGAAGCGGAGGCCGGACTACGACCTATGTCCGGTTTCATTCGTCAAGCGATCCATTCGCATGGCCACGCTTGACGAATGGAACCGGAGGTACGTGTCCGGAGAGACCGCGGCTGTAACGAAGCTTTTCTTCCCCGATGCAGTGGCGGCATATAGAATAATTAGAAAGTTCGAAACAACGAACATAAAGACGCAAATTATGACGGGGCATGGCGGGTTTTCCGAATATTTGAACAGATTCAAATGTAAGGATAACTCGTCGTGCACATGCGATCCTAGCGTCAGTGAATCGGTGCCGCATATATTGCTAGAGTGCCCAGTTTTCAGCTTGGATAGGGTCCAGTTGGAAATTGAACTGGGAATAAAACTTGAAAGACACATTATAAAGGAACTAATGTCGAGCAAGGATAGGGACAGGTTCCTGCAATATTGTGTAAGTATCGCAGAAAAGGTAGTAGCAAGAAATAAAACATAGCCATGAAAACTATGCTTTTACGTTATGCTGAGCATAAAGGATATAAAGCATAGTAACTTTAAAGATGTTAATAGTTAAGAATGAGTTAAAAAGTAAGAAAATTGTATTAGATACTAAGTTAGTAATAAGCTATTAAAACTGTTAAAGAAACCCGAATCAATGAATGTAAAATAGTAATTAAGAAATATAAAATCAAAATATGTAAATTGTGTACAACTACAATAAAAGATCCCATGTTTGAATTTTTTTCCCCCTTGAATAAAAACAGAATAAAGAAGCTAGACAGTAGTCGGGAGTCCCACCCGTAAACAGAATAACAGATGATGAATGAAAGAAAGAACAAGTATGCGGAATAAAAGTGCGAGAGGAATAATTGCGAGAACTGGTATGCATGAGAAACAGATATTAAGGGCCTCGAGGCATGTCGAGGGAACATGAGAAAAAAAAAAAAAAAAAAAAAAAAAAAAAAAAAAAAAAAAAAACCTAACCTAACCTAACCTAACCTAACCTAACCTAACCTAACCTAACCTAACCTAACCTAACCTAACCTAACCTAACCTAACCTAACCTAACCTAACCTAACCTAACCTAACCTTTTTTTTTTTTTTTTTTTTTTTAACGTAGTGAAAACTCTTTACGAGTACCCCAGAGACCGGGGGGGCCCGGGGGTTATGTGGGACTCTCTCCCCCGACCTCTTTCCCTGCGGAAAGGGGAGGGGGGAGCATACCCACTAAAAACACTACGGCATTGTCCGCCCGCCGGGTTTAGGAAGGCGCCGTGGGATCCCGAAGATTCGAGCCGACGACGCCCCCCGGCTGCCCCGGCTTTCGCCAGGGCCACCCGCGCCAAGGAGGGAGGAGTCGCAACGCTTCGACTCCCCCCCCAGACGTGCAGGACCGTGCAATGCGAGCGAGGGGCCCCCGCCCCCCGCCCGCTAGTCCCACTAGGGGTTCAAGCGGGCAGCAAACTGCCGCCGCCTTCGCCCCGTTCGTCTGCGCCGGAACGGGGGCGCATGGACGCACTCCTCGCGCTCCCGTTCCTCGGCTTCCTTTTGGAGCATTATGCACTCGCAAAAGGAAGCCACCTCCTCCCAGGACTCGTCACCCCTATCCAGCATAGCTTGCACTATGCTGTGGAGTGACAAGTCCTGTCGCCCAATGGCCGCCACGAGTTGGCGACGCTCATACTCCCAGCAGGGACACTCCTCGAGCGTGTGCTGGGCAGTATCCTCCGCCGCGCCGCAGTTCCAGCACTGCGCGCTGGCCTCTCTGCCTATCCGGTGGAGGTAGGCACCGAAACACCCGTGGCCCGACAGGATCTGTACGAGATGGTAGGTGAGCGTACCAAACTCTCTATCGAGCCACAGGTCAAGCGAGGGGAGGAGTGCCGCTATAGTGCGCGTTCCATAGCGGCAGTCCTCCAGCTCGCTCTTCCACCGGTCGCGCATTCTGCGCACAGTCATGCGGCGGGCGTGCAGCAGCTCTTGGGGCGCCGGCCTTTCGCCTCTCGCCTGGGCTGCCCGCTGCTCCCGGTAGGACTCCGCCATGACGCAGGCGTCAATGTCCCACGGGGGAGTGCGGGCCAGCAGGCATGCGGCCATGTGCGCCACCGTAACGTAGGCCCTTACGATACGGATGGCGCACACCCTCTGCGGCCGTCGGAGGAGGGCTCTTGTTTTGGCCGAGAGCCTTTCTGCCCAAATTGGCGCCCCATAGAGCGCCATACTTCGCACCACTCCGGCGAACAGGCGTCTACAGGGCGCATTTGGGCCGCCCACATTCGGCATCAGCCTGGCCAGGGCTGAGGCAGTGCCCACTAGGCGGGGAGCAAGCCGAGTGAAGTGCTCCTCGAATTTCCACTTCCTGTCCAGGACAAGACCAAGATACTTCATGTTGGCCTTGACCTGGACAGCTTCGCCTCTGATCGGGAGCACTGTGTTGGCCGGGATTCGCCAACGGGGGGCCCCGAAGACCATGGCATCCGTCTTCGCCACAGCCACTTCCAGGCCGAGCGCCCCGATGCGGTCGACGACCAACTCGGCCGCAACGGTCGCCCTGCGCAAGGTTTCCCCCATGTCTCTTCCCCGCACGACCACGAGCGTGTCGTCGGCGTAGCAGATCGTGGCCATGCGGGGAAGCTGCACGCCACGCAACACCCAATCGAACCCCAGGTTCCATAGGAGGGGGCCGAGTACGGAGCCCTGGGGCACGCCACAGGCCATAGGCCGACTCCTCCGCCTTCCACCGTGATCGTAGAGCACCACCCGTCCCACGAGGTAGTGCCCTACAATCCTTTGAAGGTACTCCGGTATTCGGTGGTACCGGAGGGACTCCTGGATCACCGTGTAGGGGAGAGAGCCAAAGGCGTTGGCGATGTCAAGAGACACCGCCACCACCCCCTCCCCCTCACTGGCCGCCAAGTCGCAGTAGTCCCTCAGAGTTTGCAGCGCGTCCATCGTCGACCTGCCAGTCCTGAATCCGAACTGCTTGTCCGATAAGTCCGGACCCACCTCCCGCATGTGTATGCGTATTCGGGTCGCGATTATACGCTCCAACGACTTTCCCACTTCGTCCAATAGGACGATTGGTCGGTGGGCCGAGGGCGAATCCGGCGCACGTCCCGGCTTGGGGATCAGCACCAGCCTCCCTTCCTTCCAGATTTGGGGGAAGCGCCCCACCTCCAGACACTCGTCATAGAGGTCTCTGAGGCGCCCCCCCAGGTGCTTCAGCGCGATGGGTATCACCCTAGCCGGGACCCCGTCCGGCCCCGGGGCCTTCTTACAAGCCCGGAGACGGTCAACCAGCATCATCCACTCGTCCTCGTTGATCCTCGGGACGGGGACGGGTGGGTCTCTTCGCTCCTCCGAGGGGGCCGACATCCTCGGCGGAGCAAAGTCTGGCGCCGGCGGGAAGAGCGTCTCAAGCACTCTGTTGAGGAGTTCCGGCTCCAGGGAATCCATAGGAGGTGCGCGCTTCATTTTGTTCCGTATGAGCTTATACGGACGCCCCCATGGATCCCTGTCGAGTGTGGTCAGGAACTCCTCGTGAGCCGCATCTTTGGCCTTTGCGATGGCCGTCTGAAGTGCCTCCTTCGCCTCCTTCAGCCTCCTATGGAGGAGCTCCTCTTCTTCGGCAGGGTGGACCCGCCTCCGCCTGCAGTGCGTATATGCCCTGCGGGCGCGGTTGCTGGTGGCTCGGAGGGCCGCGATCTCCTCCGACCACCAGTACACGCTCGGCTTGGCCGGCATCCTCCCGACCCGGGGCATGGCAGCATCGCAGACTGCGGTGAGTGACTCGCGGAAGCGGGCCGCCTTCCCGTCCACCCCCAGGCTGCTGGGTGGGGGGGCGCACCACACCTCCACCACTGCGGCTTCCTCCGCCATTCCCGGGTCAAACCTCGTCAGGACCCACCGCGGGAAGCTCATCCCCCTCCTCGGAGGCGGCTGCGACTGCAGCGGCGAATCGGAGACCCTCATCCGAATGTATAGATGGTCGGAGAGGGTCTCCACCTCCTCCAGGACGCGCCAATCCAATATACGTGCGGCTAGGGCAGGGGTCGCGAACGTGATGTCCACGATGGACCCCCCCTGCCGACGCACGCACGTATTGGCAGCGCCCCGGTTTACCACGTCAAGCCCGGTGGCAACCGCCCAGTCCCGTAGGACCGCCCCTTTTGGATCGGTATGGGGGGAGCCCCATGCGGCGCTCTTCGCGTTTAGGTCTCCCATCAGCATGATCTGTGCCGGGGAAACCCTTCCGACCACTCTCCCTAGGCCCTCGAGGAAGGACTCGAAATCTGAGAGCGGCCTATTGGGAGAGAAGTAAACCCCAATGATCACGGCCGCTCCCCACTTGGCCACCACATACCCCGGTCCCTCCTCTATCCTGTAGAGGGGGGGGAGGTCTCCGGTCGTCGGGACTACTACGGCTACTAGGCCGTCTGTTGACCCAGCCCAGTTCGGCTGGGGAGGGACATAGTACGGCTCTGCCACTACCGCAGCCGCAATGCCCCACTCCGCCATGGCCTGCATAAACAGGTCCTGAGCGCGGGCGGAGTGGTTCAAGTTCCCCTGTAGGAGCTCGTAATGCGGGTGTACTGGCATTAAGACACCTGCATTACGAGCTCCTCTTGAGCCCTAGGGCTGTCATCGTTGGGGGTGCTGGCCAGGGTCACGTGGGCCTTCCCCCTAACCTTGGGCGGGGCACATTTGTCCCCACCCATTACGTGGCCATGTGGCCGGCCCGCCTCTGCGCATACCGCGCACTTGGGCTGCGCCGTACACGCCGCCGCTCGGTGCCCCTCCTCTCCACATCGGAAACACTTTGCCCCATGCTCCGCAGCGGAGGGGCACATGGCCCTGGTGTGGCCCAGCGCCATGCACTTGAAGCAGCGCATGGGCAGGGCCACAAGGGGCGTCGCAGTGGCCTTCGTCCATCCAATTTGGACGTGGCCCTCCTTGGCGATGGCCTTTGCGGCCGTCGCTGGGCACCGCAGGATGACGGCGCCCCGCCCAAAAGCCCTCTCACTCAGGGCCCCGACTTTGACGAGGGCCACGTCGCAGCCCCCCTTGGCTGCGATGGCCACCGCTACCTCGTCTCGGCCCACGGTCTCGTCGAGCCCCGTCAGTTTGAGCTCGGCGAATTTTGTGGGCCGGGTCACCTCAGCCACATCCCCCACCACCTCACGCAGTTTTGCCGCTAAGCGGTCTGCGGTGGTGTCGGGGGTGTCTCCCCTCACCTCGAGCATCCTGGATCCGGTCATCGTGGCCCTTATTTTGACCGACTCCAGGCCGAAGTCAGCCAGCTTGACCCCCTCCCTGGCCCAAACCATCACCTCTGGGTAGGTGGTCGACTTGCCCCCCCTCTGTGCCCTCTCCTTGAGAGTCAGCACCACGGCCGAGGTGCGGGGCACCACCACCTTAACCACTTTAGGCTTGGGGGCCGTCTTTGGGGAGGGACCCGGGGGTACGGTGGCGTTACCCTTCTTCCTCCTCTTCCTCGTCACCGTTGCCCAAGACTCTTCCTGGGGCTGGGGAGCGGCCTGGGGTTGGGGCTCACTGTTCCGGCTTGTCCCCGCCTTAGGGGGGGGATTGGGTGGCGCGTGGTTAGGCCGCTGTACCGCCTTGGACCTCGGGGCCGGCGTTGGGCCAGTCTTCTTTCCCGTCTCCTTACCCGCCTTTTTGCCACTTCGGGCTGACGGGGTCGGAGGAGGGGGCAAGGGGATCGCCGCCTGCTTCGCCTTCGGCTGGGCTGCCTTTGGAGGCTCTCTCATGTCCCCCCCTACCAGGCCTGACTGGGCCCTGGGACGGGGGGGAGGCGGGGTCCTCTTGTCCGCGCTTAGCGACGGCCTGAAGACCGGCTCCGGCGGGAGACGTGACTCCATCTCCCCTAGGCGGGCATTAATCATTCCGCCTAGGGATGTAAGGAGGTCGCGCCTCAAATCCTCGATGGCCTCTTTGAGGCCCCCCCCGATTTCAGCACCTGCGGCTTCCCTTCTCGCCGCGGAGGCTGTTTCTTGCGCCTCTTTGTAGGCGGCCTTGAACGCCCTTAGCTCCCCGCGGGCAATCTCTAGCTCTCGGGTGAGCCGGGCGTTGTCCGCGCGGAGCCTTCGTTGGTCTTCCGTCGGGGAGACGCTCCTCAGCTCCTCAATGGCCGAGAGGGCCTCGCTCGTCTGATCGTTGAGGAGGCCCTTAATTCGTCCATTGACGTTGCTGCACTTGGCAATGTTCCCACGAACCGAGAGAACATTGCGAAGTGCAACGGCGGCCAGTTCCTCCCTAGTCCGCATAACACTCTGGGGGGTGCGGAAGCCGTCTCCGTCGCCGCCTAAAATGGGCGACTTCCCCCCTCGGCGTGTGTATCGTTTGGGGCGGCCTGTATTGCCCCGAACATCCTCGTTGTCGAACGACTCCTCGTCCGACCCCAGCCCCTCCAGCTCCCTCCTCGCACCGGCCGAGTGGGAATAGGCTCCCATGGAGCGCTTTCCGAGGCCTCCCCTGCTGCTCGTCGTGAATTTGACGGGCACCTCTTCCGCACCGCCGGATTTCCCCACATAGATCCTTTTCCGGGGGGCCTTTTGGGCCTTTTGGGCGTCCCCCCTGGATCCGTCCGCGAAGAATTGGCAGGCAACGGCCTCCATATCGGAGGTTTCGGAAACGTCGACAATCTCGACCTCGGATTCCGGCCATTGCTCCCACAGCTCGGGGGGCTCCTGGAAGGGCTCCTCGGGGGGCTCCTCGAAGGCCTCCGACTGGGAAGTCGTTCCCGCCGCACCATCATACTGCCTCCCAGTACTGCGCAGGCGTGCTGAGGAGATTGGCCCCCCTTCCTCCCTCTCAGCTTCGGAGGCTTCGGAGCAGTCCTCCATCCGGACCAGATGGTCCGACTCCATCGCGACCCCCTCGCGGGCCTCCGACGTGGACGTCGTTCCCCCTGCGAGGTCCTTGAGGATGGAGCGAACTGGCCCCTTCTTCCCCCTCCGGCCTTTCCCGGCAAATAAGAGCCGGTATCCCGAAGGTCCCGGCAACACCTTTGCCGCGGCTGAGCCGCTCGATGGGCGGGGGTCTCGACCACCGTCCGATACTGCGGACGATCCGGTCTCCACCCCCCCCTTACTACTCTCCCCCCCTATCCCGGTCAGTCCCGAGATGTTCGAAGTCCATTTTGCAATAGCCGAGTCGTGTTCACGAGGGCCGGCGTCTTGCCGGCCCACGAAGCAGTTGTTGCCCCCCCCAGAGTACATGGGGCTGGACGCCGCCGAGGTGGCGACGCCGAGGGATTCTCCTGTTAAGGTACCCTCCTGGGGTAATACATTTTTACAATCTGCTGAGTCCATTGTATTACCATCTCCGATGCTCCACATCGTCGTCTCTTTGCGGAGTGAGCTCTCCATACGGTCCGTCCGTTGTGCGTTGCCAGTGTCGTGTTCACGGAGGCCGGCATCTTGCCGGCCTACGAGGCAGTTGTTGCCCCCCCCAGAGTACGAGGGGCTGGACGCCGCCGAAGCGACGCCGAGGGATTCTCCATTTCTGGTACCCTCCTGGGGTATTACGTTTGTACAACCTGCCATACCCAAACACCAATGCTCCACATCGTCGTCTCTTTTTTCGGGAGTGAGCTCTCCCGTCAGTGCGCCCTAACGAGGGCGCACCCGTCCCGCCTGGCAGGCCCTTGCGGGCCCCGCCGGGGTGTGTCGCTCTTAGTCTGGCCTCCCCCTAGACCCGTCCGGTATGGGAAGCCCTATCCGGCATGGCTCGTAGGGATCATCAGCACGCAAGCCCCCCCACCACGACAAGGTGGCGACACCCGGGGGGGAACCTTTTTTTTTTTTTTTTTTTTTTTAACGTAGTGAAAACTCTTTACGAGTACCCCAGAGCCCGGGGGGGCCCGGGGGTTATGTGGGACTCTCTCCCCCGACCTCTTTCCCTGCGGAAAGGGGAGGGGGGAGCATACCCACTAAAAACACTACGGCATTGTCCGCCCGCCGGGTTTAGGTAGGCGCCGTGGGATCCCGAAGATTCGAGCCGACGACGCCCCCCGGCTGCCCCAGCTTTCGCCAGGGCCACCCGCGCCAAGGAGGGAGGAGTCGCAACGCTTCGACTCCCCCCCCAGACGTGTGGGACCGTGCAATGCGAGCGAGGGGCCCCCGCCCCCCACCCGCTGGTCCCACTAAGGGTTCAGGCGGGCAGCAAACTGCCGCCGCCTTCGCCCCGTTCGTCTGCGCCGGAACGGGGGCGCCTGGACATCCTCCTCGCGCTCCCGCTCCTCGGCTTCCTTTTGGAGCATTATGCACTCGCAAAAGGAAGCCACCTCCTCCCAGGGCTCGTCACCCCTATCCAGCATAGCTTGCACTATGCTGTGGAGTGACAAGTCCTGTCGCCCAATGGCCGCCACGAGTTGGCGACGCTCATACTCCCAGCAGGGACACTCCTCGAGTGTGTGCTGGGCAGTATCCTCCGCCGCGCCGCAGTTCCAGCACTGCGCGCTGGCCTCTCTGCCTATCCGGTGGAGGTAGGCACCGAAACACCCGTGGCCCGACAGGATTTGGGTTAGATGGTACGTTAGGGTACCAAACTCCCTGTCAAGCCACAGGTCGAGCGAGGGGAGGATAGCCGCTATAGTGCGCGTGCCATAGCGACAGTCCTCCAGCTCGCTCTTCCACCGGTCGCGCATGCGCCTTGCCGTCATCCGGCGGGCATGCATGAGCTCCTGTGGAGCCGGCCTCTCGTCTCTCGCCTGGGCTGCCCGCTGCTCCCTGTAGGACTCCGCCATGACGCAGGCGTCAATGTCCCATGGGGGAGTGCGGGCCAGCAGGCAGGCAGCCATACCCGGGGGGGAACCTAACCTAACCTAACCTAACCTAACCTAACCTAACCTAACCTAACCTAACCTAACCTAACCTAACCTTTTTTTTTTTTTTTTTTTTTTTTTTTTTTGCGGCGGGAAAATGCGTTACGCATACCACCGCGCCGTGGGGACGGCGCGGGGGTTATGTGGGACTCTCCTCCCCGGCCCCCCCCGAGTGGGGGGAAGCGGAGGAGGCCTACCCACTAAAAACCCGCCGGTATTCCCTCTCTGCCATTGGAGGGGTGCCGTGGGAGAATAATAGTGTCACCACGCACACCCCGCCGGCCGCCCCAGCCTAATCGCCAGGGCTCCCGCGCCAAAGAGAGGGGGGCCGGGAATACTTGGCCCCCCCCTAGACTCGTGGGCCTCTACTAGCTAGCAGGGGATCCCCATCCCCCGCCAGCAGGCACCACTAGGGAAGAGCAGCGGCAAACTGCCGCCGCCTCCTCCCTATCCGTCTGCGCCGGAGCGGGGGCGCGAGGGGGTCGTTCTCGCGCTCCCGCTCCCTCTCCTCCTTCTGCGACATCACGTCCTCGCAGAAGGAGGCGACGGCCTCCCAGGACCCCTCACTCCCGACCATGGCATACACTACGCCGGGAAGTGAGAGGTCGCCGCCGATAGTCGCCACCAGAGTGCGGCGCTGCTCGGACCAGGCGGGACACAGCTCCAGCGTGTGCTGTGCCGTGTCCGACGCCGCGCCGCACTCATGGCAGGACTCCGTCTCCTCCCTACCGACTCGTTTTAGGTACCGCCCGAAGCAACCATGCCCGGACAGTACCTGTGTGAGTCGGTAGGTGAGGGACCCGTGGGCCCTCCCGCACCACTCGTGGAGCACCGGGCGGATGGCCTGGATTGTGCGGGTGCCGAATTCGGCGTCCCGCAGCTCATCCACCCAGCGCTCCATGACCCCTTCCTTCCATAGCTCCCGGGCTCGGGTCAGCTCTTCAGGGGCGAGAGATTCGCCCCTGGCCCTCCTCTCGATTTTGGCCCTGTGGGCCTCCGCAAGGGCCCCCGCCTCCAGTTCCCAGGGAGGGGAGCCAGCCAGCGCGCCCGCTGCCTGCCAGCCCACCGTTCGGTAGGCTCGGCATACCCTCTGGGCGATTACGCGCTGCGGTTGTCGAAGCAGCGCTTTCGCCGCAGGCGTGAGGCTCTCCGCCCAGATGGGCGCCCCGTACAGCGCCATGGAGCGCAGGACGTTGCCGTATAGGCGTCTGCACGGGGCGTCTGGCCCGCCGGAATTCGGCAGGAGGCGGCTCAGTGCCCCCGCCGCGCCCACTATCCGGGGGATGAGGTCCCGGAAGTGGGCCTCCCACCGCCATTTGCCGTCCAGGGTAAGGCCCAGATATTTGATCTGGGCCTTAACCTCGACGGCTTCGCCCGCCACCCGCAACGCCGTTCCTCGCGGCACCCGCCACCTCGGCCCCCTAAAACAGAGGGCCTCAGTTTTGGGCAGTGCCACCCTTAACCCGAGGGCCCCGATCCTGCGGGTGATAAGGGTGGCACCCACCTCCGCCCTCCTCCTCGTCTCCTCCCACGTGGTACCCCGGACGGCGACCAGCGTGTCATCTGCGTAACAGATGACCGCCATCCGGGGCAGCACCTCCCCGCGAATGGCCCAGTCGAAGCCCAGGTTCCAGAGCAGGGGTCCTAACACCGACCCCTGCGGGACTCCACTGGCCATTCGCCTCCTCCTCACCATTCCCCCCCTCCCCGTGTAGAGCACTACCCGATCGGTCAGGTAGTGCCCTACAATCCTCCGGAGGTAGAGGGGCACCCCGTGGTACCGGAGCGCCTCCTCTATCACTCCGAAGGGGAGGGAGCCGAAGGCGTTAGCGATGTCCAACGAGACTGCCAACGCCCCCTGCCCCCCCCTCGCCGCCTCCTCGGTAAACCCTTTCAGGGAGGATAGGGCGTCCATCGTGGATCGCCCTACCCTGAACCCGAACTGGTTTACCGAGATATCCGGCCCGACCTCCGCTAGGTGGCGGGCGATTCGGGCAGCTACCACTCTCTCGAGGAGCTTGCCCGTCTCGTCCAACATCACCAGCGGTCTGTAGCCGGACGGAGAGTCCGGCGGACGACTCTCCTTTCGGAGGAGGACCAGGCGGCCCATCTTCCAAGTGGCCGGGAAGTGGCCAGCCTCAAGGCAGGCCGTGAAGAGGGCCTGGAGGCGGTCATCAAGGTGCTCCAGGGCGAGGTGTAGTACTCGCCCAGGAACACCATCAGGCCCTGGGGCCTTTCTCCGCCCTTTTAGGCGGGCCCTTACCGCCGCCATTTCTTCCCCCGTGACAGGGGGGACCATGAGGGCAGCCTCGTCGGGCTCCACGTCCGGGGGGGCCATGGGCGGGGGGTCGAAGGGGGGGCTATCGGGGAATAGCCCCTCGACCACCGCCTCCAGGAGGTCCGGCTCGAACTCCTCCGTGGGGGGGGCGGCCTTCATTTTCGCCCGCACCATACGGTACGGGCGCCCCCACGGGTCGGCGTCCAGCTCAGCTAGGAATTCGGCGTAGGCGCGGTCTTTTGCCGCGCCTATCGCCACCGCAAACTCCATCTTGGCCGCCCTCAGCTCGGCCAGGAGGCGGTCCTCCTCACCCGGCACCCTTGTTGCGCGCCGGCGGCACCGGGTGAACCTGCGTCGCGCCCGGTCGCTGGCGGCCCTCAGGACGGCCAGGTCCTGGGACCACCAATACACCCCGTCCCGTGGGGGGGCCCTGCCGCTCGAACGCGGCATGCCGGCGTCGCATATGGCCGCCAAGTCCTCTTTAAATTTGGCGGCCCTGTGCTCGACCCCCATGGAACTCGGGGGGTCGACGCACCACGCCCGGACTATGGCCGCCTCCTCGGCCCGGTCCCGGTCGAGGCGGGAGAGCGCCCATTTGGGGAGCCCTCCCCCTCTCCCTCCTCCTCCCGCCGGACGGGCTTGCGGCCCGGGGGGCGCTTCGGAGACCCTGCACCTGATGAACCTATGGTCCGACAGGGTCTCCGCCTCCTCCAGGACGCGCCAGCTCGACACGCGTCTGCCGATGGCGGGGGTTGTGAACATCAGGTCCACAATCGACCCCCCCTGCCACCGGACGCACGTGTCGACGCGCCCTCTGTTCTGCAGGACCAGGCCCAGTGCAACGGCCCAGTCCCGCAGAAGCGCCCCCCTCAGGTCTGTTGTGGGGGAACCCCAAGAAACGCATTTTGCGTTGAGGTCCCCCATCAACATAACCTGCTTCGGTGCCGCCCGCCGCACCACCTGCTCCAGCACATCCAGGTACCCCTCAAACTCGTTGAGGGGCCTGTTGGGGGAGAAGTAGGTGCCGACCACCACCACCTCTCCCCAGTTCGCCGCCGCATAGCCCGGCCCCCTCTCCCTGGGGGTGAGCCCCCTGGCGCCGGAGGTCGGCACCACCACCCCGACCGAGCCGTTGGTGTCCCCCACCCAGTTTGGCTGGGGGGGGACGAAATACGGCTCGGCGACCACTGCCACGGCAATGCGCCACTCCGCGAGGACCTGCATAAACAGGTCCTGTGCTCTCGCGGAGTGGTTGGCATTGCCCTGGAGAATTTCGTGATGCAGGTGTCTGGGCATTAGGACACCTGCATCATTGTTTCCTCCTGTGCCCTAGGGCCATTTTCGGGGGTGCGGGCCGGGGTCGAGGCAGCCTTTCCCCTTATTTTGGGCGGGGAGCATTTGCCCCGGCCCATCACGTGGCCTGCCGGCCGGCCCGCCTCCGTGCACACGGCACATTTGGGCCTGGCCGTGCACCCGGCCGCCCTGTGCCCCTCCTCTCCGCAGCGGTAACATTTGTCTCCGTGTTCCGCCGCGGAGGGGCACATTGCCCTTGTGTGGCCCAGCGCCATACAACGGAAGCACCGCATGGGCAGGGCCACCAGGGGCGTCACCGTCACCACAGTCCAGCCCACCTGGAGGCGACCGTCCTTCGCGGCTGCCTTGGCCGCCGCCACTGGGCACCGCACGATCACTGTGCCCCGCCCCCACGCCCGCTCCGAGACGGCCCCCACTTTCACCTGGGCCGCCTCGCAACCGCCCTTGGCCGCCACGGCCGCCGCGATCTCTGCTTGCCCCACCGTCGTGTCTAGTCCGGTGAGGCGCAGCTCGGCGTGCTTGGTGGGGCGGGTGACGTCCGCCACGTCGCCCACCACCTCCCGAAGCTTGGCCGCGAGGCGGTCCGCGGTGGTGTCGGGGGTGTCGCCCCCCACTTCCAGGAGCTTCGAGCCGGTTTGGGCGGTCTTTATTTTGACCGCCTCCAGCCCGAAGTCCGGAAGCCTGATTCCCCCCCTGGCCCAGGCCATCAACTCGGGATACGTGGCCTCTTTTCCACCCCTCTCGGCCCCCTCCCTCAGCGTCAGCACAATGGCTGACGTGGAGGGGACGATCACTTTGACCGGCTTCGGTCTGGGGGCCGGCTTGGGGGGGGGACGTGTAGTGGCAGCGCCCGCCTTCTTTCTCCCCCTGCCCTTGCGGGTCACCGTTGCCCAGGATTGCTCCTGGGCTTGGGGGGCGACCTCGGGGGCGGCGTCCCGCGCCTGTGGGCCGCTCGTCCGGCTTGTCCCCGCCGGGGGGGGGCTGGACGGCGCCTGGTTTGGGCGCGCCGGGGTCTTCTTGGGGCCCTTGGCCGGCATGGGGCCGGTCTTATTCACCCCATTTTGCCCCGCCTTTTGGCCCCTTTGGGCTGGCGGGGGTGGTGGGGGGGGCCTCGGTGCGGCCATCTGCCCCTTCTTTCTGGGGGCCGGCTCCGGGGGCACCCTGGTTCGATCCCCCGCCTGGCCGGGCTGGGCTCTGGGGCGGGGGGGCAGTGGCGACCTCCTACTCTCAGCTTGCGGCTCCCGTCCTTGCTCCCCCGCCGGGCCGATCTTGGCTCTAGGGCGGGGGGGCGGCGGCGTCCTCGCGTCCGCTGGCAGCTCCCTGTGCTCCCCCACCAGGCCGGACTGGGCTCTGGGGCGAGGGGGCGGCGGCGTCCTCTTGTCCGCTGCTAGTGACGGGCGCAGGACGGGCTCTGGTGGGAGGCGCGACTCCAACTCCCCGAGGCGGGCGTTCATCATCCCGCCCAGGGATGTTAGGAGGTCGCGCCGGAGGTCCTCCACCACCTCCTTGAGGCCCTCCCCGACGTCGCTTAGTTGAGGCTCTTTCCTCGCCGCGGTGCCGCGCGCCTCATATGCCTCTTTGAAGGCGCGGAGCTCCGAGCGGACATTCTCCAGTTCTCGGGAGAGCCGGTTATTGTCCGCCCGGAGGCGCCTCATCTCTTCTGAGGAGGACATCGTGCGGAGCTCCTCAATGGCCCCCATGGCCTCGTCCGCGGCGTCTTGGAGGAGCCCCTTGATTCTCCCATTCACATTACTGCACTTCGCAACGTTCCCCCGGAAGGAAAGAACGTTGCGGAGTGCAGTGGCGGCCAGCTCCTCCCGCGTTTTTTGTCGAGGAGCGCGGTACTCCTCCTCCAGCTCAACGCCTTTGGGGGGCGACTTCCGCCCCTTGCGCGAGAATTGCTTGGGGCGGTACGTCGAGTCGCCCCTTGCCTCTTCCATGTCGGCCGAGTACTCGTCCGACCCCAGGCCCGACATTTCTCGCCTGGCATCGGCCATGAACGCGTACGCCCCCATGGGCCGCTTTCCGCGCCCCCCCCTGGCGCTGGTGGCCACCTTTGTGGGCACCTCGTCCACTCCGCGCGTCGAGTCTGTCGCGACCCTCTTCAGGGTCGAGGCGGATTTCTCCGCCCCCCCTCTCGCCCCCCCCGCGAAGAACTTGGAGGCGACTGCTCCACTTTCTTCCCTCTCAGTATCAGAGGTTTCTGTGCAGTCCTCCATCACTACCGGATTGTCGGACTCCATCGTGACTCCCTCGCAGGCCTCCGACGTGGACGTCGTTCCCGCCGCGAGGTCATCTAAAATGGAGCCGACTCTCCCCTTCTTCGCTCCCCGTCCCTTGCCCGCAAAGGTCAGCCTAAAGCCAGCTGGCCTCGGCCGTAACTTCATTGCGGTTGAGCCGCTTGATGGGTAGGGGTCTCGGCCACCGTCCGACGTTGCGGACGATCCGGCCTCCCCCCCCCCCATGCTACCCCCCTCCCCCGTCCCGGTCACTCCGGAAACACCGTAAGTCCATTTTGCGTCGCCATTGTTGTGTTCACGGAGGCCGGCATCATCATGCCGGCCTACGATGCAGCTGTTGCCCCCCCCAGAATACGTGGGGCTGGACGCCGCCGTGGCGACGCCGAGGGATTCTCCCGTTAGGGTACCCTCCTGGGGTAATACCGATTTACAAACTGCTTTGTCCATTGTATACCCGTCTTCGATCTCTTTGAGGAGTGAGCTCTCCCGTCCATCAGTCCGTGTCAAAAAGCCAAGGTCATGTGTTGTGTGTTCATCCGTCCGTTGTTCCAAGCCGTGGTCGCGTTCACGAAGGCCGGCATCTTGCCGACCTACGAGGCGGTTGTTGCCCCCCCCAGAATACGAGGGGCTGGACGCCGCCGAAGCGACGCCGAGGGATTCTCCCGTTAGGGTACCCTCCTGGGGTAATTTGTTTTTACAACTCGCCATCCCAAAACTCCGATGCTCCACATCGTCGTCTCTTTTTTCAGGGGTGAGCTCCCCTGTCAGTGCGCCCTAACGAGGACGCACCCGCCCCGCCTGACAAGCCCTCGCGGGCCCCGCCGGGGTGTGTCGCTCTTAGTCTGGCCTCCCCCTAGACCCGTCCGGTATGGGAAGCCCTATCCGGCATGGCTCGTAGGGATCATCAGCACGCAAGCCCCCCCACCACGACAAGGTGGCGACACCCGGGGGGGAACCTAACCTAACCTAACCTAACCTAACCTAACCTAACCTTTTTTTTTTTTTTTGATTCGGTGAGAAAATGCAGATTACGCACTATCCCCGCGCCTTGGGGGAAGACGCGGGGGGTGTATGGGACTCTCCCCCCTAGTGGGGGCCTACCCATTAAAAACTCACCGGTGTTTCCACTGTACGCGCGGGTAGAGGCTACGGGAGCGGGATCCGGCATCCGCGGCACTCTACCCCGCGTGTTGCCCTTTCGGGCCCACCTCTGTGGGGCTTATACCCCACGGACTCCGGCTAAGGCACTCCGGAAACACCTGGAGCGCCTTACAACCTCGGGACATCTGAAGTGAGCGACGGATCCCCCGATCCGCCACCCGATGTCCCACTGAGAGGGGCGGGGATAGCTCGCCTCACTGGGACCCGGAAAAGACCTAAGGGCATCAACCCTTAGGTCACCCAGGGAACTCAGTCCCCAGGATACTTTTCCTCCAGGAGGCCCCCGGAGCATCCCCACCACGTAAAAGTCGACCCGCGCTATTCACCGCATCACCGCCGCGTACCACCACCGCTTTGGCTTACGGGATCGCGCAGGGACTTTTACCCTCCCCATCCTGCGCCTAAGCGCCCTTCCCTGAGGGAACTTGTGTCCGAGCGGCCGGATCTGCCGACGCTCAGTCCCCTCTCGGTAGAAGCTAATGCTTCTACCACCGTCCCCTTAGAGAACAATGGCCCTCAGAGCCAGCGTTCTCCCGACAGCCGTCATGGCTGCCCACCACGCCCCAAAGGGGCAACCCCCGCGCCGAAGCGCTGCCGCTTCCCAGTCCCCTCTGCTGGGTCAGAGGGGTACCGAAAGCGGCCCACCTCAGGGTACCTCTTGGCACCGCCGCAGGCCGGACACAAGGCATGCGACGGTGAGCCCCCCCACCACGGCAAGGTGGATACCCATCGGGGGGGAACCTAACCTAACCTAACCTTTTTTTTTTTTTTTTTTTTTTTTTTTTTTTTTTTTTTTTTTTTTTTTTTTGGCCTGGGGAAAATCCTTTATGGATACCACCGGCTTGGGGATGCCGGTGGTTATGTGGGAGTCCCGCCCCAGAAGGGGGCGGTGTACCCACTAAAAACCCCAGGGTGTTCCGCATCCCTGCCGTATTGCTTCCGGGGCTGTGGGAACTCTACGCATCCATGGCCCCGGTAGCACGGCAGTTCGCCCTATGTGAGGGCCCGGCCTCAGGAGACAAGTGTCTCCTGTATCCTACGCTGTAGACGCACCGGAACACTTGGTGCGTCTACCAGCTCGAGGACTCATTGGCGGGGACGGGCATCCCCATGCCCGTCACCCGCAGTCCTCATCCGGGCGGGGAATTTGGCGCTCGTGAATGAGCCGCCTTCGCCCGACTCGCCTGCGGCGCTGGGGTTGGGAGGACGGGTCGTCCTCTCTCTCCCGCTCCGCACCCTCCTTGGCCGTCATGACCTCCTCGCAGAAGGAGGTCATCGCGTCCCACGACCTTTCGCTGCCGGTCATGGCTTTGATCACGGCCGGCAGCGAGAGGTCGCTACCAACAATCGCCGTGAGGCGAGTTCTCTGCTCGGCGAACGCGGGACACGTCTGCAGCGTATGCTGCGCCGTGTCCTCCGCGTTCCCGCAGTGGTGACACCGTGACGCTGTTTCCCTCCTTGCGACCTTGCACAGGTACTTGCCGAAGCAACCATGCCCCGACAGTACCTGCGCTAGTTGGAAAGAAACAGCGCCCCACCCTCTTTCGACCCAGTCCTTTAGGACTGGTCGGACTCCCGATATGGTCCAGTGGCCGGCGCTTGGCCGCTCCAGAGCCTCCAGCCACTTCCGGAAGAGAGTTTGGCGAGAGATTTCTCTCCATCGCCTTATCTCTTCCGGACAGGGCTGTTCCCCTCTAGAGCGCGCCTCGGCTACCCGTCGGTACACCTGGGCCAGCACCTCGGCATCCAGCTCCCACGGTGGGGTACCCGCCATCACGCAGGCCGCCTCGAATGAGGTGGTGCGGTACGCCCTCACTGCCCTAACCGCCATGACCCTTTGCGGTTGCCGCAGGTGGGTCCTGTTTCGGGCGGAAAGGGCATCCACCCATATGGGCGCCCCGTAGAGGGCCATCGACCGCACCACACCCGTGTACAGTCGGCGGCAGCCTGCTTTCGGCCCACCCACGTTCGGGAGAAGGCGACTCAGTGCCGACGCAGTCCCAACCAGTTTCGGAGCTAAACGCCGGAAGTGCTCCTCGAAGTTCCACCGGCTGTCGAGGACGAGCCCGAGGTATTTCAGGGTCCTCCCGACGCCGATGGAGACTCCGCCCACTACGATGCAGGAGTTTTCTGGAGGTGCCCTCCGAGGCCCGTGAAAGCAGATGGCCTCGGATTTGTGCAGGGCAACCTCCAGGCCCAGCTTCCTTATCCTGTCCACCGTGAGGGCCACACCGGCCGTAGCCAGCACAGATGCCTCCCGAAAGGTGGCTCCGCGGGATGTGACGAGGGTGTCGTCGGCGTAACAAGTTACGTCGACCCCCCGTAAGTTGGCTCCGCGCAGCACCCAGTCGTACCCGATGTTCCACAGGAGCGGTCCTAGGACCGACCCCTGT
Organism: Pandemis heparana; assembly: GCA_963854515.1. Classification (NCBI taxonomy): domain Eukaryota; kingdom Metazoa; phylum Arthropoda; class Insecta; order Lepidoptera; family Tortricidae; genus Pandemis; species Pandemis heparana. The sequence goes on from OY978025.1 coordinate 59,912, forward strand.
GGGACACCGCACGACATCTCTCGTTCAGCCCACTCCGCCTGTGTGGGATAGCGAATCACCCTTCCAGACAGGTATGACCCCACTACCCGACAGAGGTACCCAGGCACATTATGGTACTTGAGCGCCTCTCTGATTGTTTCCCAGGGGAGGGTGTTGAAGGCGTTGGCGATATCCAAGGATACCGCCAACATCACCTCCCCCCGCGAAACAGCTTCATCCGCCAAAGCCCTCACCCGCGCGATCGCGTCGATGGTGGACCTGCTTTGGCGGAATCCGTACTGGGATTCGCTCAAGTCCGGCCCTTGCTCCCTAAGGTGCTTGTTCAAGCGGGCTGCCACCACCCGCTCGAAGAGCTTTGCCCCCTCATCAAGAAGGACGATCGGCCTATACCCCGAGGGGGAGTCAGCCGGTCGTCCCTCCTTCCGAAGGAGCACCAGTTTGCCGCATTTCCAACTGCGTGGAATGAGGCCCTGCATCATGCACGCTGTGAAGAGTGCCCTAACCCTTTGCTCTAGCGGGCCTAGTGCTAGCACCCACGCCCGGCCAGGGATGCCATCAGGTCCAGGGGCAGTATTTTTGGCCTTAAGCCTCAGCAGTGCTGCCTCCAGCTCTGCTTTTGTCACCTCCGGCGGGTTGGCTTCTGTCACTGCCTGTTCAGTGGCCATTCTCGGGGGCAGATGTTGGCCTCGATGGGGGAAGAGGACTTCCACAATTTGGCTCAGTCGATCCGGCTGGAGACTCTGCGTAAGTGGGGGAGCCCAGGGGCGAAGTTTACACCTCACCGCCTTGTACGGACGCCCCCACGGGTCGCTGTTAAGAGTCTCCAGCATCTCTTCCTCTGCCAGATCCTTGGCCTTGCCAATAGCAGTACAAAGGACTTTGCTGGTTGCCCTATATGTCTCATAGAGCCTACTCTCCTCCGCTTGGTCACGTCTCCTTCGCCTTCGGCTCCTTGTGTACTGGCGTCTCGCAGCCACGCATTCTTTGCGCAGTTGTGTGAGCTCTGCAGACCACCAATACACATTCCGCCTCGGACCCGTTCGTTTGACCCGGGGCATTGCGGCATCGCACACCTGGGTCATGGCCTCGCCGAGCCAGGTCGCCTCTTCTTCAACAATGACTGGGTCCGGCACTTCCGGCCAGGCTTGGACCAGGGCAGCCGCGTGGAGCATGTCCCGGTCGAGCTGTTTCAGCGCCCATCTAGGGCCGTCTGCCCTCCGAGGACGGCTCAGGCCGTCCGGGGTAGTGTGGTGGGCGGAGACTTCGAACCGAATATACCGGTGATCCGACAGCGTCTCCACGCCCTCCACAACCTCCCAGCCTTGGACACGGCGCGCCAGGGCACCATTCGCGAATGTCACATCCACGATGGATCCGCCCTGTTGCCGCACGCACGTGTCTACCGCCCCTCGGTTAAGCACTACCAGTCCACACGCAACACCCCACTCCAGCAACGTCTGCCCGCGAACATCTGTCGCGGGGGAACCCCACGCCATGGATTTGGCGTTGAGATCCCCCGCGACGAGCACTTGTTCGGGATTACTTCTGCCGATCAGGGCCCCCACTTCGTCGAGGTAAGCCTCGAAGTCGGCTAGGCTCCTGTTCGGCGAGAAGTACGTCCCAACAACCATCATCCTGTTGACGTAGGCGGCCACATAACCATGGCCCCGCACTACTCTTTCGAGCGGTGCGGAGCCAGACGATGTTTGTGTGGTGAGAGCCACGAGATTATCTAGGTCTCCTGCCCAGTTGTCCCTGCGGGGAACTGAATATGGCTCCGCCACTATCGCTACGTGTATCAACCACTCCGCCATGCTCTGGAACAGAAGGTCCTGAGCTCTGGCGCAGTGGTTGATGTTGGCCTGCAGGAAGCGAGTCGGAGCCATGTTATCCTACCGCCATTTCTTCGGCCTCCTCGTCCCGGGGTTCAGCATTGCTGCCTCCCTGGGTATTCGGCTGCGAGGAGACCCGGGGGCCATCGTCAGCTTTCTTCTTCTTTGTTTTGGGTGGGTTGCAAACTTTGCTTCCCACCCTATGGTTGGCCGGCATTTTAGCTTCCGCACAGAGCACGCAGTGCGCAGGAGCAGAGCATGTGTAGGCGACGTGGCCAGGACGCCCGCAACGGTAGCAGAGCAGGCTTCGGTCAACCTCTGCTTTGCACTTTGCCCGTACGTGGCCCTCCTCTAGGCAACGGAAGCATCGCAGGGGCCGGGCATCGAGCAGCTTAACCTGCGCCGACACCCAACCCACGAGCAGTCTTCCCGCCTCCATCACCTTCTTCGCTGCAGGGACAGGGCAGCGGAGCCAAACCGTTCCAAGTCCGGCGGGGTTGAAAACAACATCTCCAGACTTGATGTCCGCCTCAGCGCAGCCTCCAACTCGTGCGACCGCCGTCACCACCTCTGGGAACAGTACTGACTGATCCAGGCCTGAGATGCGCAGCTCTGCACATTTCTGCGGCCTGGATATCCGGACCACCTCGGGGTCCACGACCTCTATCAGCTTTTTAGCTAGAGCGTCCGCCTTATCGCCGCTGGTGCTTCCGGGGACCTCCATAATGTAGGCCCCTGTTTGGGCCTGGCGAAAGCGTAGGCCAGGTATGCCCAGATCTTCCAGCCTGACCCGTCGCTTCGCCTCCGCAATAACTGTCCCCATGTCGGCTCCCCTGTCCTTCGCCTGCGGCTCCAGCAACGTTAGTACTACAGCCGCCGAGCGAGGAGGGCGAAGTTTCCTGGTTTTCGTCTTTCTCTCCTTGTTCTGGTCGTTCTGGCCAGATTTTGGTGTCTCCTTCTTTTTCTTTTTACCCCTCTTCCCCACCGTTGTCCATTGCGTCGACGCAGATGGTTTCTCCGGTGGTGGAGGCATAGGGATAGAAAGGGGGATTGCATCTCCTTTTGATGCTTTCTTAGCCCCCTTTACTTTCCTCCCCTTCCGCGGCATTGAGCTCGCTGTGCCGGAATCCGAGGCTGGAGCATCCGCAGCCCGTTCGGCCCTCTTGGCATCTGCGACCAAGCGGGGCCGCTCAGACCGTTCAGGCAGCAGCCTGTCCTGGATTCCGGCAAAGCGAGCGTCCAGGTATCTTCCCACTTGGGCCATTACCGCGCGGCAGATCTCCTCCGTCTGCGATGTTGGCGGGGCGGTGGCACCTTGTCCTCTCGTACTTCCCTTTGAGCAGAGCCGCGCAAGGGGCATCACTTCCCGGTCCTGTCCGGTGGGAGGAGATGGCGGGCGTACCTGCTTCCGCATCTCCTCCATGCCTTTTCTGAGTTCGGCCATCTCCTTTCGGAGGCTGGCCATTTCAGTCTGCAGCCGGGTGTTTTCGGCTTGAAGCCGAGCCGTCTCCTCAGTGGCTGTTCGCTTGCTCAGCTCCGCGAACGCGTCGGCAATAGCCACAGCAGCGCTCTTCAGGCACTTTACGTAGCCGCCAGAAAGGTTGCTCGACTTGGTCGCTACTTTCGTTATGGCGGCTACGCTGTCCGCCACCTGCTGAGCAAGGTCTTTATTGACCTCAGGTCTCGGAGGGCCCAGAGGGGATGTGTCCATCTGGTACCCTTGACGGGTCCTGATGCGCAGATCCTTCTGCACATCCCTCTCTGCCTCTAGCCGGAGCTGCTCCCTCAAGGCCTTGTTATAGGCTTGTTTTGCCTGCGCGAGTCCGACATATTTCCCTGTTGTGGGTGGGCGGCCTCTACCCCTGGGTTGTTGCCTCTGGTCTCCAGCCGACTGGCCTGTGAGGCTTTCGTCGCTTGAGCTGAGAACGAATGACGCAGGGCGAAATCTTTTCCGCACCTGCTTCACCCTCTCAGCTCCCTCCGGGATGTTCTCCAGCTTGCTCTTTCCAGAGGACTCACGTCCTCCTGTCCCCTGGGAAGCCAAGCTGATATCCGAACTCGTTATTGCCCTCGGTTCGGGCTCAGCATTGGTGTCTGACATTGAAAGGCGCGTAAGCTGGACGCGACATTCGGGCGTGCGCATTTCGGTCGTGAACTTGGGCGGGATTTGGAATACCGCAGAACTTAAATCTAAACGTGGGCTGTTTAGACCCACGGAGTGACAAGTGCCCCCCCCAGAATACGGTGGGGCAGCCTGCGTCTGAGACGCAGGGAGGGATTCTCCCCTAAGGGTACCCTCCTGGGGTAATATCTCTTTATTGTCACCCATGACCTTTGATGAAGGGGTGAGGTCCCCTGCTCCTTTTAAAGTGCGAGCGCACTCCTCTTTTTTAAGGGGTGAGTTCCCCTGTATCGCAGTTACGCCGACCCGTTCGCCACTAGTGTGGTACATCCGGCTCGCCGCTAGTCCAAGCCGGACCCGTTCGGTCCACTGGACCTACTTGTCTCCGGCTTGGTACTGAATGCGCTGCGACCCGCATCCAGAACCGCGTTAAGGTGCGGTTAGGCCCCGGTTTTTATAGAGGTTTTCCTTCCTCGTGGTCCTCCCTTTCATGGGGACGACCCCCACTTCCGGCACCAGCGGGCCGGATTGCGGGTTCGCACGGGAGCTCTGAAAAGAGCCCTGCGCTTGTACACGTCCGCATCCCAGTCTACTCTGCTGATCAGAGAGGTACCGGGAGCGGACCCACCGCCTCTGCTTCCAGCGATCCCCTGTTTAGGGAACCATGTGGAGCAGGTATGTGGCGCAGCCATACCGGCCACGTCCCTCCAGCCACGTCCGCATCCCAGTCCACTCTGCTATTCAGAGAAGTACCGGGAGCGGACCCACCGCCTCTGCATCCCCGAAGTCCCCTGCTACAGGAGAGACAGGGAGCAGGAATGTGGCGCGTCCTTTCACCAGGACGCACCCGCCCCGCCTAGCCCAACGTGGGCTCCGCCGGAGCTGTGCCGCTCTTGGTCACCCTTTCACTTCGAGCTGTAGGGCCCGAAGATCACTAAGGGGCTCAAGCCCCCCCACCACGACAAGGTAGCGACACTCGGGGGGGAACCTAACCTAACCTAACCTAACCTAACCTAACCTAACCTAACCTAACCTAACCTAACCTAACCTAACCTAACCTAACCTAACCTAACCTAACCTAACCTTTTTTTTTTTTTTTTTTTTTTTTTTTTTTTTTTTTTTTTTTTTTTTTAACGCAGTGAAAACTCTTTACGAGTACCCCAGGGCCCGGGGGGACCCGGGGGTTATGTGGGACTCTCTCCCCCGACCTCTCTCCCTGCGGAGAGGGGAGGGGGGAGCATACCCACTAAAAACACTGCGGCATTGTCCGCTTGCCGGGTTTAGGAAGGCGCCGTGGGATCCCGAAGATTCGAGCCGACGACGCCCCCCGGCTGCCCCGGCTTTCGCCAGGGCCACCCGCACCAAGGAGGGAGGAGTCGCAATGCTTCGACTCCCCCCCCAGACGTGTAGGACCGTGCAATGCGAGCGAGAGGCCCCCGCCCCCCGCCCGCTGGTCCCACTAAGGGTTCAGGCGGGCAGCAAACTGCCGCCGCCTTCGCCCCGTTCGTCTGCGCCGGAACGGGGGCGCATGGACGTCTTCCTCGCGCTCCCGTTCCTCGGCCTCCTTTTGGAGCATTATTGCTTCACAAAAGGAGGCCACCTCCTCCCAGGACTCGTCGCTCTCAAGCATAGCCTCGACTATGCTGTGGAGCGACAAGTCCGTGCGTCCTAGGGCTGCCATTAGCTGGCCGCGCTCGTAATCCCAGCAGGGACACTCCTCGAGTGTATGCTGGGCTGTGTCGTCTGTAGCGCTACAGTTGAAGCACTGCGTGCTACTCTCCCTGCCGATTCGGTGCAGGTAATGAGCAAAGCACCCATGGCCTGTCAGGACCTGGACGAGTCTGAACGTCAGCGACCCGCCCTGTCGGTCCAGCCATGGGTCCATATGTGGGAGGATTGCCGCTATGGTCCTCGTTCCATACCGACAACCCTCCAGCTCATTTTTCCACCTATCGCGCATTCTTCTCGCGGCTCTCCGGCGGGCTTGGAGAAGTTCCTGCGGGGCCGGCCGTTCCCCTCTTGCAAGAGCAGCCTTTTGCTCTCGGTACGTCTCCGCCATGGTTGAGGCGTCTATATCCCATGGCGGAGTACCGGCTATCAGGCAGGCGGCCATGTGCGCCACCGTAACATACGCCTTTATGGTTCGGATGGCGCACACCCTCTGAGGCCGTCGGAGCAGGGCCTTAGTCCTCTCTTTTAATTGGTCCGCCCATATTGGTGCCCCATACAGCGCCATGCTGCGGACAACATTCGTGTAGAGCCTCCTACACAAGGCACCCGGACCTCCCTCATTTGGCATCAATTTGGCCAGTGCCGACGCGGTTTTTACCAACTTAGGGCCGAGCGTAGCAAAATGCTCGTGGAAATCCCACTTTCTGTCCAGGACAAGGCCAAGATATTTCATGTTGGCCTTGACCTGGACAGATTCCCCTCGTATCGGAAGTACTGTCCCAGCCGGAATGCGCCATCTGGGGGCCCCGAAGACCATGGCGTCCGTTTTGTGAACGGCCACCTCTAGACCGAGCGCCCTAATGCGGTCCACAACCAGCTCGGTTGCGACCGTCGCCCGACGAAGGGTTTCATCCACTTCTTTTCCCCGCACGACCACAAGCGTGTCGTCGGCGTAGCAGATTGTGGCCATGCGGGGAAGTTGGACGCCCCGGATTACCCAATCGAACCCCAGGTTCCACAACAGGGGGCCGAGTACGGAACCCTGGGGCACGCCGCAGGCCATGGGCCAGCTCTTGCGCCTGCCACCTTGATCGTAGAGCACCACCCTTCCCTCAAGGTAGTGCCCTACGATCCTCTGCAGGTACTCCGGTAGGCGGTAGTATCGGAGGGACTCTTTAATTACTGCGTAAGGGAGGGTGCCAAATGCGTTGGCGATGTCAAGAGACACCGCCACCACTCCCTCCCCTTTACTAGCCGCCAGATCGCAGCAGTCCTTCAAGGTCTGCAACGCGTCTATTGTCGACCGGCCAGCTCTGAATCCGAACTGCCGGTCTGACAAGTTCGGACCCTCATCCCGCATATGTCTGCGGATTCGGGACGCAATTATCCTCTCCAGGGCCTTCCCGACTTCGTCCAAAAGAACTATGGGTCGGTGGCCCGAGGGGGAATCCAGCGGGCGTCCGGGCTTCGGTATTAATACCAGCCGCCCTTCTTTCCACGCTTTGGGAAAGCGCCCCACCTCCAAGCACTCATCGTAGAGGTCTCTGAGGCGCCCCCCCAAATGCTTCAGAGCGACGGCTACAACTCTCGCTGGTACTCCGTCCGGCCCTGGGGACTTCTTGCAGACTCTGAGTCGGTCGACGACCATCATCCACTCGTCGTCGTTTACTGGCCTTGGGGCTTCGTGCTCCGTTGACTCCTCCGAAGGGGCCGACATCCTTGGAGGGTCAAAGTCCGGCGCCGCTGGGAACAGGGCCTCCACTACCCTATTAAGGAGTTCCGGCTCCAAGGAATCCATGGGGGGTGCGCGCTTCATCTTATTCCGTACCATCTTGTACGGACGCCCCCATGGATCCTTGTCAAGAGTGGCCAGGAACTCCTCGTGAGCCGCATCCTTGGCCTTAGCTATGGCAATTTGGAGCGCCTCCTTTGCAACTTTCAGGGCGCTGTGAAGGCGCTCCTCCTCTTCAGTCGTGTGCTGCCGTCTTCGCCTACAGTGGGTGTAAGCTCGACGAGCGCGGTTGCTGGTGAGTCGGAGAGCTGCAATTTCATCCGACCACCAGTACACCCTCGGCTTGGCTGGCATTTTCCTAAACCTAGGCATGGCGGCGTCGCAGACCGCAGTGAGCGATTCGCGGAAACGAACTGCCTTCTCATCCACCCCCAAGGTGTTAGCTGGGGGGGCACACCACGTCTCCACCACTGCGGCCTCCTCCGCCATTCCCGGGTCGAAATGAGTGATCACCCACCGCGGGAAACTCGTCCTCCCACTCGCCGGTGGCTGCGACTGCGGCAGCGGCGAGGCGGAGACCCTCATTCGAATGTACAAGTGGTCGGAGAGGGTCTCCACGTCCTCCAGGACACGCCAGTCCGCAATCCGTGTGGCTAGGGCTGGGGTCGCGAACGTAACGTCCACGATAGACCCCCCCTGCCGACGCACACACGTGTTGGCGCTGCCCTGGTTTAGGACCTCTAGCCCAGCAGCCACCACCCAGTCTCCAAGTGCAGCCCCTTTTAGGTCTGTAATGGGAGATCCCCACGCGGCGCTCTTGGCGTTGAGGTCCCCCATCACTATTACCTGCGCCGGGGCAGCCCTTCCCACGACTCTTGCCAGACCTTCGAGAAATGCCTCGAAGTCAGACAGTGACTTATTGGGGGAGAAGTACACCCCGACTACAGCGACTCCGCCCCATTTCACTGCCACATACCCTGGCCCATTCTCTATTAGGGAAAGGGGAGGGAACTGTCCAGCCGTGGGTACTACCACTGCCACTGTCCCGTCTGTGTCCCCAGCCCAGTTGGGTTGGGGGGGAGCAAAATAAGGTTCCGCAACCACCGCCATTGCCAGACCCCACTCCGCCATGACCTGCATGAGCAGATCTTGAGCGCGGGCGGAGTGGTTCAGGTTGCTCTGTAGGATATCTAGATGCTGGTGTACTGGCATTTAGATATCCATACAGTTTTCCTCAAACCTAACCTAACCTAACCTAACCTAACCTAACCTAACCTAACCTAACCTAACCTAACCTAACCTAACCTTTTTTTTTTTTTTTTTTTTTTTATTCGGTGAGAAAATGCAGATTACGCACTATCCCCGCGCCTTGGGGGAAGACGCGGGGGGTGTATGGGACTCTCCCCCCTAGTGGGGGCCTACCCATTAAAAACTCACCGGTGTTTCCACTGTACGCGCGGGTAGAGGCTACGGGAGCGGGATCCGGCATCCGCGGCACTCTACCCCGCGTGTTGCCCTTTCGGGCCCACCTCTGTGGGGCTTATGCCCCACGGACTCCGGCTAAGGCACTCCGGAAACACCTGGAGCGCCTTACAACCTCGGGACATCTGGAGTGAGCGACGGATCCCCCGATCCGCCACCCGATGTCCCACTGAGAGGGGCGGGGATAGCTCGCCTCACTGGGACTCGGAAAAGACCTAAGGGCATCAACCCTTAGGTCACCCAGGGAACTCAGTCCCCAGGATACTTTTCCTCCAGGAGGCCCCCGGAGCATCCCCACCACGTAAAAGTCGACCCGCGCTATTCACCGCATCACCGCCGCGTACCACCACCGCTTTGGCTTACGGGATCGCGCAGGGACTTTTACCCTCCCCATCCTGCGCCTAAGCGCCCTTCCCTGAGGGAACTTGTGTCCAAGCGGCCGGATCTGCCGACGCTCAGTCCCCTCTCGGTAGAAGCTAATGCTTCTACCACTGTCCCCTTAGAGAGCGATGGCCCTCAGAGCCACCGCACTCCCGACAGCCGTCATGGCTGCCCACCACGCCCCAAAGGGGCAACCCCCGCGCCTAAACGCTGCCGCTTCCCAGTCCCCTCTGCTGGGTCAGAGGGGTACCGAAAGCGGCCCACCTCAGGGTACCTCTTGGCACCGCCGCAGGCCGGACACAAGGCATGCGACGGTGAGCCCCCCCACCACGGCAAGGTGGATACCCATCGGGGGGGAACCTAACCTAACCTAACCTAACCTAACCTAACCTAACCTAACCTAACCTAACCTAACCTAACCTTTTTTTTTTTTTTTTTTTTTTTTTTTTTTTTTTTTTTTTTTTTTAACGTAGTGAAAACTCTTTACGAGTACCCCAGAGCCCGGGGGGGCCCGGGGGTTATGTGGGACTCTCTCCCCCGACCTCTTTCCCTGCGGAAAGGGGAGGGGGGAGCATACCCACTAAAAACACTACGGCATTGTCCGCCCGCCGGGTTGAGGTAGGCGCCGTGGGATCCCGAAGATTCGAGCCGACGACGCCCCCCGGCTGCCCCGGCTTTCGCCAGGGCCACCCGCGCCAAGGAGGGAGGAGTCGCAACGCTTCGACTCCCCCCCCAGACGTGTGGGACCGTGCAATGCGAGCGTGGGGCCCCCGCCCCCCGCCCGCTGGTCCCACTAAGGGTTCAGGCGGGCAGCAAACTGCCGCCGCCTTCGCCCCGTTCGTCTGCGCCGGAACGGGGGCGCCTGGACATCCTCCTCGCGCTCCCGTTCCTCGGCTTCCTTCTGGAGCATTACAGACTCGCAGAAGGAAGCCACCTCCTCCCAGGACTCGTCACCCCTGTCCAGCATAAATTGCACTACGCTGTGGAGTGACAAGTCCTGCCGCCCAATAGCCGCAACAAGTTGCCGACGCTCGTACTCCCAGCAGGGACACTCTTCGAGCGTGTGCTGGGCAGTATCTTCTGGGGCGCCGCAGTTCCAGCACTGCGCGCTTTCCTCCCTTCCTATGCGGAACAGGTATTCACCGAAACACCCATGGCCCGACAGGATCTGTACGAGTCGGTATGTCATTGTACCGAACTCCCTGTCGAGCCACAGGTCGAATGAGGGGAGGAGTGCCGCTATAGTGCGCGTTCCATAGCGACAATCCTCCAGCTCACTCTTCCACCTGTCCCGCATGCGTCTAGCAGCCACTCGGCGGGCATGCAGCAACTCTTGCGGCGCCGGCCTGTCGCCCCTCGATTGCGCCTCCCGCTGCTCCCTATAAGACTCAGACGCGACGGAAGCGTCGATGTCCCACGGGGGGGTGCCGGCCAGTAGACAGGCCACCATGTGCGCCACCGTCACGTATGCTCTTACTATGCGGGCAGCGCACACCCTCTGCGGTCGCCGGAGGAGGGCTTTGGTTTTCCGGGTTAACCTATCGGCCCAGATTGGCGCTCCGTAAAGCGCCATGCTGCGTACAACTCCCGCATAAAGACGCCTGCAGGGCGCGCTAGGGCCGCCCACATTTGGCAGGAGCCGCGCCAACGCCGAGGCAGTGCCCACCAGGCGGGGAGCGAGTCGGGTGAAATGCTCCCCGAAGTCCCATTTTCTGTCCAGGACAAGGCCAAGATATTTGATATTGGCCTTGACCTGGACAGGTTCGCCTCCAATCCTTAACTCCGTGCCAGCCGGTATTCGCCAGCGGGGGGCCCCAAACACCATGGCGTCGGTTTTTGCGACCGACACCTTTAGCCCGAGCGCGCTGATGCGGTCCACGACCAGTTGGGCCGCTACAGCCGCCCTTCGCAGGGCTTCCGCCATATCCTTTCCCCGCACGACCACAAGCGTGTCGTCGGCGTAACAGATCGTGGCCATGCGGGGAAGCTGTACCCCTCGGATCACCCAGTCGAATCCTAGGTTCCATAATAATGGACCTAGGACCGAACCCTGGGGCACCCCGCACGCCATTTGCCGGCTCCTGCGCCTTCCGCCGTGGTCGTAGAGCACTACCCGTCCCACGAGGTAGTGCCCTACGATCCTCCTCAGGTACTCCGGCAGCTGATGGTACCTGAGGGATTCCTTGATGACCGAGTAGGGGAGGGTGCCAAACGCGTTGGCGATGTCAAGAGACACCGCCACCACCCCCTCTCCCTTGCTGGCCGCCAGGTCGCAGCATTCTTTTAGCGCCCCCAAAGCGTCCATCGTCGACCGGCCGACCCTAAACCCGTACTGCCGTTCCGACAGGTTAGGGCCGACTTCCTGCAGATGTTTCCTGATTCGGCAGGCAATCACTCGCTCAAACGACTTGCCTGCCTCATCGAGGAGGACCAGGGGGCGATGAGCGGAGGGCGAGTCTGGCGCGCCTCCCGGCTTGGGTATCAGCACTAGCCGTCCTTCCTTCCATGCACTAGGGAAGCGCCCCTCTTCCAGGCACTGGTCATAGAGGCCTCTGAGGCGCTCCCCTATGTGCTTCAGTGCAAATGGGATAACCCTAGCCGGGACTCCATCCGGCCCTGGAGACTTTTTACACACCCGGAGGCGGTCCACCACCATCATCCACTCGTCGTCGTTTATTCTCGGGACGAGTGGTGGTGGGTCTTCCTCCTCCAGAGGGGCTGCCATCCTCGGAGGATCGAAGGTCGGCGCCGGCGGAAACAGGGTCTCCACCACCCTATTGAGGAATTCCGGCTCGAGGGAATCCATGGGGGGGGCGCGCTTCATTTTATTCCGTATAATTTTATACGGACGCCCCCATGGATCCCTGTCTAGTGTGGCCAGGAATTCCTCATGAGCCTCGTCCTTGGCTTTGGCTATTGCCACTTGTAGCGCCTCCTTCGCCTCCTTCAGAACCCTGTAGAGGCGCTCCTCCTCCTCGTCAGCGCGCTGCCGTCTCCGCCTGTAGTGCGTGTAGGCACGGCGGGCGCGGTTACTGGTGGCTCGGAGAGTCGCAATCTCTTCCGACCACCAGTATACACTCCGCTTTCCTGGCATCCTCCTAAGTCGGGGCATGGAGGCGTCGCAGACCGCAGTGAGCGACTCGCGGAAGCGGACCGCTTTTTCGTCCACCCCCAGGGTGCTAGCTGGGGGGGCATTCCACGCCTCCACTACCGCAGCCTCTTCCGCCATCCCCGGGTCGAAACGGGTCAAGACCCACCGAGGGAAGCTTGTCCTCCTCGACGCTGGTGGTTGCGACGGCGACTCGGAGACCCTCATCCGGATAAACATATGGTCGGAGAGGGTCTCCTCTTCCTCCAGGACGCGCCATTCCTGGATACGTGTGGCTAGGGCTGGGGTCGCGAACGTTATGTCCACGATGGACCCCCCCTGCCGACGCACACACGTATTGGCCGCGCCCCGGTTGACCACCTGAAGCCCGGTGGCCACCGCCCAATCCCGGAGGACCGCCCCCTTCGGGTCGGTATGGGGGGAACCCCACGCAGCGCTCTTAGCGTTCAGGTCCCCCATGACCACGATCTGGGCCGGAGCAGCCCTTCCAATCACCCTCCCCAAGCCTTCTAGGAAGGACTCGAAGTCGGAGAGCGGCCTGTTGGGGGAGAAATACACCCCCACGACAACGTGTACTCCCCATCTAGCCGCAACGTACCCAGGCCCCTCTCCTATCTTGTAAAGGGGAGGGAAATCTCCAGACGTCGGGACCACCAGTGCCACTCCGCCATCCGTCGCCCCAGCCCAATTTGGTTGGGGAGGGACGTAGTACGGCTCCGCTATCACACCCAGTGCTATGCCCCACTCCGCCATGGCCTGCATAAACAGGTCCTGAGCGCGGGCGGAGTGGTTTACATTCCCCTGAAGGAGCTCGCAATGCAGGTGTACTGGCATTAAGACACCTGCATTACGAGTTCCTCATGGCCTCTAAGGCTGTCGGCGTCGGAGGTGTTGGCCTGGGTCCTGGCCTTCCCCCTTACTTTGGGCGGGGAGCACTTCTCCCCTCCCATCACGTGGCCGTGCGGCCGGCCCGCCTCCGCGCATACTGCGCACTTAGGCTGCGCTGTGCATGCCGCCGCTAGGTGCCCCTCCGCTCCACATCGGAAGCATTTTTCTCCATGTTCCGCCGCAGAGGGGCACGTGGCCCTGGTGTGCCCCAGCGCCATGCACTTGAAGCAGCGCAATGGCAGGGGCACGAGGGGCGTGACCGACACCTTCACCCATCCGACCTGGATGTGGCCATCCTTCGCGATGGTCTTAGCAGCCGTCGCTGGGCACCGCAAAATGACAGTGCCCCGCCCAAAAGCTCTTTCGCTTAGGGCCCCAACTTTCACAAGGGCTACACTGCAGCCCCCCTTGGCTGCAATAGCCGCCGCTATCTCGTCCCGGCCCACTGTGTCGTCGAGCCCCGTGAGCTTGAGCTCGGCGAATTTTACGGGCCGGGTCACCTCGGCCACATCCCCCACTACCTCGCGGAGCTTCTCCGCCATGCGGTCCGCGGTTTCTTCAGGGGCATCCCCTCCGATCTCCAGCATCTTGGAGCCGGTCATGGTGGTCCTCAGTTTGACCGACTCCAAGCCGAAGTCAGCCAACTTGACTCCATCTCTAGCCCAGACCATCATCTCTGGGTAGGTGGTAGCCTTGCCCCCCCTGTGTGCCCTCTCCTTGAGGGTGAGCACCACTGCCGAGGTGCGGGGCACCACCACCTTCGCCGCTTTCGGCTTGGGGGCCGTCCTGGGGGGAGGGCCCGAGGAGGTAGGGGGGGGGTTGGCGTTGCCCTTCTTTTTCCCCTTCCTCCTTGCCACCTCAGACCAGGGAGCCTCCTGTGACTTCGGGGCATCCTGGGGTTGCTGCCCACTCTCGCCGCTTGTTCCCGCCTGAGGAGGGGGATTGGGCGGCGCCTGACTGGGCCGCTGGAGCGTTTTAGTCCTCGGGGCCGGCGTGGAGCCAGTCTTCTTGCCCGCCTCCTTGCCCACCTTTTTGCCACTTTGGGCTGGCTGGGTCGGAGGGGGCAAAGGGATTGCCTCCCGTTTCCTCTGCTGAATAGCCTTTGGAGGCTCTTTCATGTTCCCCCCTATCAGGCCTGATGGGGCTTTGGGACGGGGGGGAGGCGTCGTCCTCCTGTCCGCAGCAAGCGACGGTCTGAGGACAGCTTCCGGCGGGAGGCGCGCCTCGACTTCCTCCAGGCGGGCATTGATCATCCCACCCAGGGATGTCAAGAGGTCGCGCCTCAGGTCTTCAATGGCTTCCTTAAGCCCTCCTCCGATTTCAGCACCTGCAGCCTCTTTTCTTGCCGCGATGGCCGAGCCTTGCGCCTCTGCGTATGCGGCTTTAAACGCCTTCAGTTCCCCGCGGACGATCTCCAGCTCTCTAGAGAGCCGGGCGTTTTCCGCGCGGATTCGGCGCTGCTCTTCAGCAGAAGAGACAACACGCAGCTCCTCTATGGCCTCCAGAGCCTCAGCAGTGGCCTCGTTAAGGCGGTGCTTCACCCTCCCATTAATGTTGGAGCACTTCGCGATGTCCCCCCTTATGAGGAGCACATTGCGAAGTGCCGAGGCAGCAAGCTCCTCCCTGGTCTGATCCTGGGAGGTGCGCAAGTTCTTCTCCTCACCCGCGGGCGATTTCTTGCGGCGGAGGAGTTGCTTTGGACGATAAGTCCGGTCGTCCTGGGCATCCTCATACTCAAACGAGTCGTCAGTACCGAGTCCCTCTAACTCCCTCCTTGCCTTGGCAACGAAGGTATAAGCGCCAATAGGACGCTTCCCTAATCCTCCCCTGCTGGAGGTCGTCACCTTCACAGGAACTTCGACTGCATCACCAGACTTGGCCGATATAGTTCGCTTCAGAGGGACTTTCCTCCGAGTACCTCCGACTTCAAGGCTGTCTGCCTCGAGACTGTCCGCCTCCATATCGGAGGATTCGGCCAGGTTTACGGTCTGAAAACCAGACTGGAACCCGTGCTCTGGCTCCGAGTCCGCCCCCCCACATGCCTCAGACTGGCTTGTACCATCTTCCACTCCAGGCTCCAAAAGCGAGCCATTCCCCGTTCGCTTCCCATAGCCCCCCCCACGCTTAAGCGTTGGAAACTGCAGGACATAACTCCCTGCCTTCGGAGAAAAATCCGCAGTTTGCGAGACGTCAACGGGGCATGACACCTGATGCCCTTCAGGCGTGGCTGGCAGAACAGCCTTCCCCCCCCCCGAACTAACCCCCCCCTCAGAACCCCCCATCTGGGAGTTCTCCCCGAGCCTAATTCCGGGCCTGACTTCGGAGTTACGGTCGCACATAACTCCCCCCCCCCCCGTCCGATTCCCAATCGGAACCCCCCCCTCGAACCTCTCCAGGTTCGTTCCCCCCCCCCACCTATCAAAACCCCCCCCTACCAGGTTGGTTTGCCAGAAGGGCAAAACCTAACCTAAAAACGGTCGAGTCCAGGTCCAGCGAAAATTACCAACTTATAAAAAGTTGGTAGTTTTCGCCAGATTCTGACAAGACTATAGCAGCTACAGGGTCGTGTGAGGTGCCGTTAGGCGGCGCAAACTACCTCCTATTCGACCCCCCTGCTACCAAATCCCTGACCGTTTTGGTATAGGCGCAACGATTTTTCAAAAGCCCCGACAAACTTAAGAAAAAAGTCGTGTGCGCCTATGGCGAAAAAAATAGCAATGTTGCCAAAGTTAGGTTACCGAATAACTTTTGAATGGTAAGTCCAAAAATTATTCGGTAAGCGGCAAACGATAGCGCTACCTTTACGCTCTATATCCCCGAAAAAAGAATTTAAAAAAGTTAAGCCGAAACAAAGTTATGAATTTTTGAAAAAATAAACAAAAGATGTGTTTTGAAATTGCGACCGCAAAAACAGAAGGTTTTTGGGGTGAAATTTCAAAAATTAATTTTGGGGTATCCAGAGAAGCTAGAAAACCAGAAAAATAGCCAAAAAATCGGGCGTCTAATGCAGAAGGCAATAGGAAAAAAAAGTTGTGCGAAAAGCAAAGGCAAGTAATAAATTTGAGTGTTTTAGCGCAAGGTGTCGTCCAAGACAGCTCAAATTTTTCCTCAGACAGCTCAAATTTTTCCTCAGACAGCTCAAATTTTTCCTCAGACAGCTCATATTTTTCCTCAGACAGCTCAAATTTTTCCTCAGACAGCTCAAATTTTTCCTCAGACAGCTCAAATTTTTCCTCAGACAGCTCAAATTTTTCCTCAGACAGCTCAAATTTTTCCTCAGACAGCTCAAATTTTTCCTCAGACAGCTCAAATTTTTCCTCAGACAGCTCAAATTTTTCCTCAGACAGCTCAAATTTTTCCTCAGACAGCTCAAATTTTTCCTCAGACAGCTCAAATTTTTCCTCAGACAGCTCAAATTTTTCCTCAGACAGCTCAAATTTTTCCTCAGACAGCTCAAATTTTTCCTCAGACAGCTCAAATTTTTCCTCAGACAGCTCAAATTTTTCCTCAGACAGCTCAAATTTTTCCTCAGACAGCTCAAATTTTTCCTCAGACAGCTCAAATTTTTCCTCAGACAGCTCAAATTTTTCCTCAGACAGCTCAAATTTTTCCTCAGACAGCTCAAATTTTTCCTCAGACAGCTCAAATTTTTCCTCAGACAGCTCAAATTTTTCCTCAGACAGCTCAAATTTTTCCTCAGACAGCTCAAATTTTTCCTCAGACAGCTCAAATTTTTCCTCAGACAGCTCAAATTTTTCCTCAGACAGCTCAAATTTTTCCTCAGACAGCTCAAATTTTTCCTCAGACAGCTCAAATTTTTCCTCAGACAGCTCAAATTTTTCCTCAGACAGCTCAAATTTTTCCTCAGACAGCTCAAATTTTTCCTCAGACAGCTCAAATTTTTCCTCAGACAGCTCAAATTTTTCCTCAGACAGCTCAAATTTTTCCTCAGACAGCTCAAATTTTTCCTCAGACAGCTCAAATTTTTCCTCAGACAGCTCAAATTTTTCCTCAGACAGCTCAAATTTTTCCTCAGACAGCTCAAATTTTTCCTCAGACAGCTCAAATTTTTCCTCAGACAGCTCAAATTTTTCCTCAGACAGCTCAAATTTTTCCTCAACCTAACCTAACCTAACCTAACCTAACCTTTTTTTTTTTTTTTTTTTTTTTTTTTTTTTTTAACGTAGTGAAAACTCTTTACGAGTACCCCAGAGCCCGGGGGGGCCCGGGGGTTATGTGGGACTCTCTCCCCCGACCTCTTTCCCTGCGGAAAGGGGAGGGGGGAGCATACCCACTAAAAACACTACGGCATTGTCCGCCCGCCGGGTTTAGGTAGGCGCCGTGGGATCCCGAAGATTCGAGCCGACGACGCCCCCCGGCTGCCCCAGCTTTCGCCAGGGCCACCCGCGCCAAGGAGGGAGGAGTCGCAACGCTTCGACTCCCCCCCCAGACGTGTGGGACCGTGCAATGCGAGCGAGGGGCCCCCGCCCCCCACCCGCTGGTCCCACTAAGGGTTCAGGCGGGCAGCAAACTGCCGCCGCCTTCGCCCCGTTCGTCTGCGCCGGAACGGGGGCGCCTGGACATCCTCCTCGCGCTCCCGTTCCTCGGCTTCCTTTTGGAGCATTATGCACTCGCAAAAGGAAGCCACCTCCTCCCAGGACTCGTCACCCCTATCCAGCATAGCTTGCACTATGCTGTGGAGTGACAAGTCCTGTCGCCCAATGACCGCCACGAGTTGGCGACGCTCATACTCCCAGCAGGGACACTCCTCGAGTGTGTGCTGGGCAGTATCCTCCGCCGCGCCGCAGTTCCAGCACTGCGCGCTGGCCTCTCTGCCTATCCGGTGGAGGTAGGCACCGAAACACCCGTGGCCCGACAGGATTTGGGTTAGATGGTACGTTAGGGTACCAAACTCCCTGTCAAGCCACAGGTCGAGCGAGGGGAGGATAGCCGCTATAGTGCGCGTGCCATAGCGACAGTCCTCCAGCTCGCTCTTCCACCGGTCGCGCATGCGCCTTGCCGTCATCCGGCGGGCATGCATGAGCTCCTGTGGAGCCGGCCTCTCGTCTCTCGCCTGGGCTGCCCGCTGCTCCCTGTAGGACTCCGCCATGACGCAGGCGTCAATGTCCCATGGGGGAGTGCGGGCCAGCAGGCAGGCAGCCATGTGCGCCACCGTAACGTAGGCCCTTATGATACGGATGGCGCACACCCTCTGCGGCCGTCGGAGGAGGGCCCGAGTTTGTGGCGTCAGCCGGTCCGCCCAAATTGGTGCGCCGTACAGGGCCATACTGCGCACTACTCCAGCAAAGAGGCGCCTGCATGGCGCACTTGGGCCGCCCACGTTCGGCATCAGCCTGGCCAGGGCTGAGGCGGTGTCGACTAGGCGGGGAGCAAGTCGGGAAAAATGCTCTCTGAAGTCCCATTTCCTGTCCAAGACAAGGCCAAGATATTTTATATTGGCCTTGACCTGGACAGGTTCGCCTCCAATCTGGAGCGTCGTGTTGGCTGGTATGCGCCAACGGGGGCCGCCGAAGACCATCGCGTCGGTCTTTGCAACGGCTACTTTCAATCCAAGCGCCCCGATGCGGTCGACGACCAATTCGGCCGCAACGGTCGCCCTGCGCAGGGTTTCCTCCATGTTACTTCCCCGCACAACCACGAGCGTGTCGTCGGCGTAACAAATCGTGGCCATGCGGGGAAGCTGCACCCCTCGAATGGCCCAGTCAAAGCCTAGGTTCCACAGGAGTGGACCCAGGACTGAGCCTTGCGGGACTCCGCAGGCCATGGGCCGGCTCATGCGCCTTCCACCGTGATCGTAGAGCACTACCCTTCCCTCAAGATAGTGCCCTACGATCTTTTGCAGGTACCCCGGTATCTGGTGGTACCTGAGGGACTCGCGTATAATTGAGTAGGGAAGGGTGCCAAATGCGTTGGCAATGTCCAAGGACACCGCCACCACTCCTTCCCTACTGTCGGCCGCTTCGTCGCACCAGTCCTTCAGGGACTTGATCGCGTCCAGGGTCGACCGGCCAGTCCGGAACCCGAACTGCCGGTCTGACAACTGCGGGCCCTCCTCCCGCAGGTGCACACGTATGCGGTGCGCAATGATGCGCTCGAGCGACTTCCCCGCCTCGTCCAATAGGACGATTGGTCGATGGGCGGAGGGCGAGTCCGGCGAGCGTCCCGGCTTGGGTATGAGGACCAAGCGGCCCTCCTTCCACACTTGGGGGAAGCGCCCCACCTCTAGACACTCGTCGTAGAGGTCTTTGAGGCGGTCCCCCAGGTGCTTAAGGGCCACGGGTATGGCCCTTGCCGGAACTCCGTCTGGTCCTGGGGCTTTCTTGCACGCCCGGAGACGGTCCACCACCATCATCCATTCATCCTGGTTGATCCGCGGGGCTTGCTGCTCCCTTTGCTCCTCCGAGGGGGCCGACATCCTCGGGGGAGCAAAGTCCGGCGCCGGCGGGAAGAGCACTTCCAGCACCCGGTTGAGGAGTTCCGGCTCCATTGAATCCATAGGGGGTGCGCGCTTCTTTTTATTCCTTATCATTTTGTAAGGACGCCCCCATGGATTCCTGTCCAGCGTGGCCAGGAACTCCTCGTATGCCACATCCTTGGCCTTGGAAATGGCCGACTGGAGCGCTTCCTTCGCAACCTTGAGCCGGCTGTGGAGGAGCTCCTCCTCCTCGGCAGTGTGGTCCCTCCTCCGCCTGCAGTGCGTGTACGCACGGCGGGCGCGGTTGCTGGTGGTTCGGAGGGCCGCGATCTCCTCCGACCACCAGTAGACGCTCGGTTTTCCCGGCATCTTCCGAACCCGGGGCATGGCGGCGTCGCATACCGCGGTGAGCGACTCGCGGAAGCGGGCCGCCTTCACATCTATCCCCGAGTCGGTGGGTGGGGGGGCGCACCAAGCCTCCACCACTGCGGCCTCTTCCGCCATTCCCGCGTCGAATTTGGTGATAACCCAACGCGGGAAGCTTATCCTCCTCCTCGCAGGCGGCGGCTGCTGCTGCGACTGCGGCAGCGGCGTGGCGGAGACCCTCATCCGGATGTACCGGTGATCGGAGAGGGTCTCTTCTTCCTCCAGGACGCGCCAATCTTGGATCCGTGTGGCTAGGGCAGGGGTCGCGAACGTGATGTCCACGATGGACCCCCCCTGCCGACGCACACACGTGTTGACAGCGCCCCGGTTAACCACGTCGAGCCCAGTGGCCACCGCCCAGTCCCGAAGGACCGCCCCTTTCGCGTCAGTACGGGGGGAACCCCACGCGACGCTTTTGGCATTGAGGTCCCCCATCATGAGCACCTGTGCCGGTGCCGCCCGCCGGATTATCGGCTCCAGGCTCGCCAGGAATCTCTCGAATTCCGAGAGGGGCCTGTTGGGGGAGAAGTAAACGCCGACAACGAGTACCCCTCCCCATTTGGCCGCCGCAAACCCTGATCCCCTTTCTTTGGGGGAGAGTTGTTGTGGGCCGGATGCCGGCACCACGACGCCGACCAGACCGTCAGTGTCCCCAACCCAGTTTGGCTGGGGGGGGACGAAATAGGGTTCGGCGACCACCGCCACGTCTATGCGCCACTCCGCGAGGGCCTGCATCAGCAGGTCCTGTGCACGCGCGGAGTGGTTGGCATTCGCTTGGAGGAGCTCGCAATGCGGGTGTACCGGCATTAAGACACCTGCATTTCGAGCTCCTCTTGTGCCCTAGGGCTTCCGTCGTTGGGGATGAAGGCCTGGGTCGCCGGGGCCTTCCCCCTAACTTTGGGTGGGGCACATTTGTCCCCACCCATTACGTGGCCATGCGGCCGTCCTGCCTCCGCGCATACTGCGCACTTGGGCTGCGCCGTACACGCCGCCGCTCGGTGCCCCTCCCCTCCGCATCGGAAGCATTTCTCCCCGTGTTCCGCGGCGGAGGGGCACGTGGCCCTGGTGTGGCCCAGTGCCATGCACTTGTAGCAGCGCAATGGCAGGGCCACAAGGGGCGTCACCGTCGCCTTTGCCCATCCGATCAGGATGTGGCCCTCGTTGGCGACGGTCTTTGCAGCCGTAGCTGGGCACCTCAGAATAACGGAGCCCCGTCCAAAGGCCCTTTCGCTCATGGTCCCCACCTTAACGAGGGCCACGTCACAGCCCCCCTTCGCTGCGATGGCCGCCGCTACCTCATCCCGGCCCACGGTCTCGTCTAGCCCCGTGAGCTTGAGCTCGGCGAATTTTGTGGGCCGGGTGATCTCCGCAACATCCCCCACCACCTCACGGAGTTTTTCCGCCATGCGGTCCGCGGTGGCGTCAGGGGTGTCCCCCCTTATCTCGAGCATTTTGGAGCCGGTCATGGTGGTCTTGAGCTTGACCGACTCCAGGCCGAAGTCGGCCAGCCTAATTCCGGCCCTGGCCCAGGCCATCACTTCGGGGTAAGTGGCCCGGTTGCCCCCCCTCTGCGCCCTCTCCTTGAGGGTCAGCACCACGGCCGAGGTACGAGGCACCACCACCTTGACCGTTTTCGGCTTGGGGGCCGTCTTTGAGGGGGCACCCGTGGAAGCGGCGCTCTTCTTCTTCCCCTTCCTCCTTGCCACCTCTGACCAGGGAACTTCCTGGGACTGGGGAGCAGCTTGGGGTTGAGGCCCATTCATCCCGCTTGTCCCGGCCTTGGGGGGGGGAGTGGGTGGCACATTGTTGGACCGCTGCGCCGGCTTGGTTCTCGGGGCCGGCGTTGGGCCAGTCCTCTTACCCGCATTTTTTCCACTTTGGGCAGGTGGGGGCGGAGGAGGAGGCGGCAAGGGGATTGCCACCTGTTTCGCCTTCGGCTGGGCTGCCTTTGGGGGCTCCCTCATGTCGCCCCTTACCAGGCCCGACTGGGCCCTGGGGCGAGGGGGCGGCGTCGTCCTTCTGTCGGCTGCGAGTGATGGCCTGAGGACAGGCTCCGGCGGGAGGCGCGCCTCGACTTCGCCTAGGCGGGCGTTGATCATCCCGCCCAGGGATGTCAGGAGGTCGCGCCTCATCTCCTCCACTACCTCTTTGAGGTCCTCGCGGCCATAATTTGCGGCAGCTGACGCCTTCTGGCCCTGTGCGTACGCATCTTTAAATGCGCGCAGCTCCGCACGGACCTGGTCCAGCTGCCTCGAGAGCCGGGCGTTATCCGCGCGAAGACGACGCTGCTCGTCCACCGGGCACAGCTCCTGAACCTCCTGGATAGCGCCAACCGCAGCTGCAATGGCGCCGTTGATGACGCCCTGTACGGTACCCTTCATGGTACCGCACTTCTTCACCTGGTCCTTAATGGCCACCAGGTTTTGAAGGGCCTCCGTCAATAGTTCTTCCTTAGTCCTGCCCATCACACAGGACAGGACAGGAGAGCGGCGGCCCTCGTCTTCGTCGTCCTCCCTCACCCCTTTGCCCCCGCGCAAGGTGCGGTGGGCAGGGCGGTAATCTCGGGCCCCGTAGGAGGCCTCGTCCCCCTTCTCGTCCTCGGTGTCGGAGTCTTGCCCCTGCAGCTTTCTTCGAGCCGCAGCCAAACCGGCGTGAGCGCCTGTGGGACGCTTGAAGAAGCGACCTTTCGCCGAGGACCCAACCTTGGAAGGCGGGGACCTTTCCGGGGCGCCTACCTCCTTCTCGTCTCTCTTCGGGTGAGGTCTCTTCAGACCAGACTCCCCCACGAGGTGGCGGACAAAAGCCAACTCCACATCCTCCTCAACTGATCGGTTGCCCACGTCCTCATCGGTCGCTTCCGACACGGTGACCGACCAAAATTCCTCCTTCTCCGACAAGGCCGGAAACTTAAGCCGGTAACCTTTCGCCTCCGGTGAAAAATTTTCCGCTGTGGAACCATCCGTGGGGCCCATGACCTGTTGGGCCTCGAGTGTGGCCGCTGAACCGGCCTCCCCCCCCCATGAACTACCCGGCCCCAAAGAACCCCCCATCTGGGAGTTTTCCCCGAACCTATGTTCAACATTTCGGTCGCCCATAGTTCCCCCCCCCCTCCGATTCCCAATCGGAGACACCCCCCCAACCCTTTCGGGTTCGTACACCCCCACCCACCTATCAAAACCCCCCCCTTACCAGGTTGGTTTGCCAGAAGGGCAAAACCAAACCTAAAACGGTCAAGTCCGAACCGGCGAAAATTACCAACTTATAAAAAAGTTGGTAGTTTTCACCAAATTCTGGCAAGACTATAGTAGCTACAGGGTTGTGTGAGGTGCCGTTAGGCGGCGCAAACTACCTCCTATTAGACCCCTTAGCAACAAAATCTCGGACCGTTATGGTATAGACGCAGTGATTTTTTGAAAGTCCCGACAAACTTATCAAAAAAGTCACTAGCGCCTATGGCGAATCTAGCCGCAACCAACGTTTCACCAAATAACTTCCGAATGGTAAGTTCGAAAATTATTCGGTGAACGATATTCGGTAGTGCCACTAATTCGCTCTATTACCCAGCAAAAAGATTTTAAAAAATTAGAGCCAAAAAGAAGTTATGAATTTTTGAAAAAATTTGGAAAAGTTGTGTTTTGAAATTCCGACCGCAAAAACAGAAGGTTTTTGGGGTGAAATTTCAAAAATTAATTTTGGGGTATCCAGAGAAGCTAGAAAACCAGAAAAAATGCCAAAAAATCGGGTGTCTATTGCAGAAGGCAGATAGATGTCAAAAAGTGCAAAAAAGCAACCGCAAGTACAAAAATTGATCGAAAATCGAAAGTCACCCCTCAAAGTTAGATCAAATTTTACCTCAGTTAGATCAAATTTTACCTCAGTTAGATCAAATTTTACCTCAGTTAGATCAAATTTTACCTCAGTTAGATCAAATTTTACCTCAGTTAGATCAGATTTTACCTCAGTTAGATCAAATTTTACCTCAGTTAGATCAAATTTTACCTCAGTTAGATCAAATTTTACCTCAGTTAGATCAAATTTTACCTCAGTTAGATCAAATTTTACCTCAGTTAGATCAAATTTTACCTCAGTTAGATCAAATTTTACCTCAGTTAGATCAAATTTTACCTCAGTTAGATCAAATTTTACCTCAGTTAGATCAAATTTTACCTCAGTTAGATCAAATTTTACCTCAGTTAGATCAAATTTTACCTCAGTTAGATCAAATTTTACCTCAGTTAGATCAAATTTTACCTCAGTTAGATCAAATTTTACCTCAGTTAGATCAAATTTTACCTCAGTTAGATCAAATTTTACCTCAGTTAGATCAAATTTTACCTCCAGTTAGATCAAATTTTACCTCAGTTAGATCAAATTTTACCTCAGTTAGATCAAATTTTACCTCAGTTAGATCAAATTTTACCTCAGTTAGATCAAATTTTACCTCAGTTAGATCAAATTTTACCTCAGTTAGATCAAATTTTACCTCAGTTAGATCAAATTTTACCTCAGTTAGATCAAATTTTACCTCAGTTAGATCAAATTTTACCTCAGTTAGATCAAATTTTACCTCAGTTAGATCAAATTTTACCTCAGTTAGATCAAATTTTACCTCAGTTAGATCAAATTTTACCTCAGTTAGATCAAATTTTACCTCAGTTAGATCAAATTTTACCTCAGTTAGATCAAATTTTACCTCAGTTAGATCAAATTTTACCTCAGTTAGATCAAATTTTACCTCAGTTAGATCAAATTTTACCTCAACCTAACCTAACCTAACCTAACCTAACCTAACCTAACCTAACCTAACCTAACCTAACCTAACCTAACCAACAGTCGTCTGCCCTCCGCCGACCGAGCAGCAGCTAAAAACACGCTCTCCGCACTTAAAAATCCCTGAAAAAGGCAATTTAAGAGATATCTCGACGCAAGTTACATCCCCGAGTTCGGGTTGACGCCAGCTATTTGGATCCAGTGAGTGCAGTGTCTAAAAAGCCCAAACAAAAAAGTTAGAGTGAAATAACCTCAAAAATTGGGGTTATAAGTGAAATTTTACCTTTAAACGCGTGCGGCGCGCGATTAGTCGCTGCAATATATAGGTTGCGGCACATCGCCACCTGCGCCTCAGCGCCCTCTATCCGCCGAGCCAACTCGCGGATTTTTCCGCTGAGGAAATCCGGCGGAAATCAAGAAAAAACAAAAACCACGTGTCGGCGTGGTCGGACTTCTGACAGCGACAGAAAGCTGAAACTTGGTGGAAAGGAGCCTTGCAGTAGCAGTAGCCCGGAACCGCAAGTTGCAGATTTTTATGTTGTATAGTTTCTTTTTTAAAAATAAATTTGTGATCGAACTTCGATAGTTAATAACTTTTTACTAAAGTGAGACGCGCGAGTTTTGAGACTGTCCAAAGCTGCGCGCTAGCTAGCTGTATCTATTTTTAAACTTGGAAAAATTTTAAAGGCTCTAGGACTCAAAATTTTTTTTGAAAAACCAAAATTTTGGTTTTTTCAAGAAATTTCCACATTTTTATATAACAAAAATTTTGCTGTGTATTGTGTTCTGTGCGCCTCCTCTTACTGCAATTTTGTGTATTTTTTCGGAATTTTTCGCCCACCGGTTCGGGAGTTATTAAATTTTTTCAAAATTTCCTTATATTTCCTAAATTAATTGTTTTTGATTGTTTCTGACCACGGGATAGTCTTCAGAGTGGACATATTATCCGACCGAAGCGGCAGCCAGGGTCGGAAATAATCAAAAACAAAAAAGTTGCACTTTTTCGGCCATTTTGTTTTTTGATACCAGGTGTTATTTTTCGATTATCTCTCGAACCCCTCGTCGGAAAATTCCGAGAAAGGTGTCCCTATTACTTGTTTTTCGGCCCCTATCTATCCCCACCAAAATTTTTCAATTCGGGCGCACAGAAATATTTTGTCTCGAGACCCCTTTAGGGAGCAAGAGGAGGTCAAGGGAGAACCCCTGAAGAAAACCCGGCAGCTCTACGACGTGTGGTTCAGGAGTTATCAGCTCCTAAAGTTGGAGTTTGACAGCTCGGCGGCCATTTTGTTTTTCTTTAAGCCGTCATAGCTCCTGAACTAGGAGTCCTAGCGACCTGCGGTTTTCTCCAGTGGACCCCGGGGCTCAGTATCTACCCGCCCCTCTAGGTTTCAGGCCGTTTCAGCGCCTGAACATTTTGACTCCCGGAAGTGGCCCCGGAGGAGAGAGGAGAGAGAGCGAAGCCGGACGGAGAAGGTCCCACGTTTCTACGACCACCGGGAGCGGAGTTACGGCCAGTCAAAGTTTGACTTTGACAGTTCCGGCGGCCATCTTGGAAAATTTCAAACCCCGGTATCTCCAAAACGGGAAGTCGTAGCGACCTGGGGTTTTCTCTGTGCGAAAGCCCGGTCGAAGGTCTACCCAACGAGACTGCTTTCAGGAAAATCCAGGACTTTTCAGCCTGAAATATTTTCAGGTCTCCGATTTTCCTGAAACCGGTCTCTAACAGAGCGTCTCGAAGAGCCTTCCACGGGGAAGAAAACCGCGTCTCGATCGGACTACTGGTTCCTGAGATACGGCCCGGTATCTGTTTTCGGCGGCCATTTTGTTTTCGGTACCGAAAACTTAAACCGGTCGTATCTCCGGATCCCTTAGGGCTAGCGGGGCGCGATTGGTGTCCCTGAGCAGGGCTCGGAGAGAGCCATCTATTGGGTGGGGCTTCGCAGCTCTACCTAGAGTCGTTTTTATCTTAAGTTAAAAAATCCTTGCTAAATTTATTTGTGTGTAGACCTAAGTTATTTTTAAGACCAGCAGTGCATACTGCTATTTTATACCATTAGTAGAAAGGCTCTACATAGAGTTTTTACAAAAACTTTTGAAGGACATTGCTGTAATTACCTAATTTGTTTACAAGCCCTAGTCGGGACAAAATTTGTATAGTGCACTGTAATCGACCCATTATAGACAAGAGTCAGCGACTCTACAAAATATTGTTTTTATTTTTATTTTACTATAATTGTATTTTCTTTTAACTTTAACCTAAGCCATACTGGACTTAGACGACAGAGTCTGTGACCCAATCAAACTTTATTTTATTTTTATTTTATTTTATTTTCATTTTCAAGTATAGTAAATTTAGGAAATATCTACCATACGTAATTGCGCAAACCACCTATTTACTACTTTTACAACGCGGTGTTTTGTGCCCTGCTGATTGACGTAGTTCCTTTATACGAGGAAACCACATCCTACCATCGACATGTTTGGCATGAGGACCCCGGTAAAAGGGGCGCCAAGCGGAAATAGGACCTCCCCAACAAACGCTGGGGAAAAAAGCGTGAGATTGAGCATTGAGGGGTGGGAAGCCGCAGGCACGAGCACCACACCTACAATAACACCTACAATAACACAGACAGGCACGACAAAGCAGAAAGCGAAGCCACTGACCCAAGAGGGAAAAAACACGGCTGCAGACAGGACGTTCTCTAAAACACCCACGTCGCCAAAACGCTGGCCAACGGGCCGAGTGGCAGAGGCGCGAGCCTGTCTTAACAAAGGAAAGCTTAACCTTGAGAACTCACGCAATCTCAAGACAGAGATCAAGATAGGAGTGATCGAAGCCTTGGACAGGCTATATGCACTGGTCAAAGAGGCCGACGCAGAGTCAAAGACTGTCGAGCTCCAGCCACAAACCGGGGCTAAGAAAGCCAAAACCGCATTGCCTGGGCCCCCAACTCCTGATCAGGACGTGATGGTTAGGGCCCTGGAGGAGCACTCCAGACTGCTGATCGAGAACAGCAAAAAACTGGACGATTTAAGAAAAGAGGAGCAGAGAAAATCCGCCGCCACCAGTGCACCCCATCCTAATGACCATGAGCTGGTCAAAAGGCTGAAGGAGCACGAAACACAGCTTGAGGCCAACAATACAAAAATGGAGGAATTAAGAGAAACCCTAGACTCTGCGCTGGAGAAGCTGGCCGACAGGACTTATGCCAGTGTAGCAGCGGGTCACGCCGGCCACTCTGGAAACCCTACTCCGGAGAGAGGAACCCTCCACTCCGTATGCGTCACCTCCACAAATGAGACGGCGACCGGAGAAGAGGTTCTAAATAAGATCCGAGAAGTAGTAGACGCAAAAGAAGGGTGGATTAGGGTGGAGAGAGTGAGGAAGGCGAGAGACCGCAAGGTTATTATTGGCCTAAGGACGAAAGAGGACAGGGAAAAGATCAAGGAGAGGATTAAAAAGAAAGGAGTCGATCTCAGCGTGGAGGAGGTCGAAAACAAGGATCCATTGCTGGTGCTCAGGAGTGTGCTCGCGGTTAACACTGACGAGGACATCATAAAAGCCCTGAAGAACCAAAACAGGAGTGTTTTCGGCGACCTCGACACTGAGAACGATAGGATGAAGGTACGATACCGGAGAAGGACGCGGAATCCCCACACCAGCCATGTAGTAGTCAGCGTATCGCCCATCATCTGGCAGCGAATGTTGGACAAAGGGTACGCGCATATAGATCTTCAGCGCATCCGGGTCGAAGACCAGACCCCACTAACGCAGTGCACCCGCTGCTTGGGTTTTGGCCACAGCAAAAAGTATTGCACAGAGTCAGTGGACCTGTGTAGTCATTGCGGTGGCCCACACCTAAGGAGCGAGTGCGCCGACTACTTGGCTGACGTACCCCCGAGCTGCAAGAACTGCACAAGGGGAGGTCTGGAACGAGCTGCCCACAACGCATTTAGCCACGATTGCCCTACGAGGAAGAGATGGGACGAAATAGCGAGGGCAACCGTGGCTTACTGCTAAGGGCAGCCAGAAGGACTACAAGTATAAAATCGCGCAAGCGAACCTCCAGCGATCCAGACTGGCGACCGACGAGCTGATGATCGAGGCGGAAAGGCGCAGAGTCGCAGTCGCACTCATCCAGGAGCCGTACGTGGGATCCATCGGGGAAATGAGGAGTCGCAGAGGGGTGAGGATTTTCCAGAACACCAGTCTGGGCGGGGGAACTGTAAAAGCCGCCATAGCGGTCTTTGACCCCAACTTAGACGTGATACAGTTCCCCAAGCTTACCACCAATAACATCGTGGTGGTAAGGATTCAGACTGGTGCCTGGAAAATCAATCTAACCTCTGTCTACTTCGAATGCCCCCAACATGATCACCCTATCGAGGCGGACCTGGATCGCCTGGCCCACATAAGCCAGCAAATCGGTTCGTCAGGATGGATAGTTGGAGGGGACGTCAACGCGAAAAGTGCGTGGTGGGGAAGTCCCACGAACGATCGAAGAGGAGAGGAACTCGCCGGCTGTCTCGACGAGCTGGATCTGGCCATACTGAACCAGGGAAAGGTACCAACGTTTGACACCATCAGGGGAGGGAAACGGTACCAGAGCTTTGTCGACATCACGGCTTGCACATCGAACATCCTGGGCTCCGTTGACGGGTGGAACGTAGTGGAGAATCTCACGGGTTCGGATCACAATGGCATGGTATTTAACTTAAACCTGAAAAAATCCAAAGGCGCAAGCATATCTAGGACAACACGCAAATACAACACCAAAAAGGCTAATTGGGACGAGTTTAATGACAAACTCGCCCAATTATTCACAGAACACCAAATCACACCAGCAGACATTAAACAAATACACAGTACAAAACACTTGGAACAACTTACACACAAAATTACACAGTCCATAGATATTGCTTGCAAACAGTCCATGCCAACCAAGAAAAGAAAGGAAGTACTTACCGTGCCATGGTGGTCCGAAAAACTCGCGGAGATGAAGAGAGAGGTGACCCGTAGAAAGCGCAGGATTCGTTGTGCAGCCCTAATCCGAAGGTCCAAAGTTATTGAAGAGTACCTGGAACAGAAAAATGCGTATGAGTCGGAGGCAGCGAAGGCTCAGATAGACAGCTGGCGGGAGTTCTGCGGGAAGCAGGATAGGGAGAGCATGTGGGAAGGGATATATAGAGTCATAGGCAGAACAACGCGAAGAAGTGAAGACCTACCGCTGATAAAGGAAGGAGTGACCCTGGATGCGAAGGGCTCCGCCCAATTACTGGCCGAAACGTTTTACCCGGAGGACCTTGAAACAAACGATAACCAGCAGCACCGTGAAACCCGAAGGAGAGCCGAAGTGGTGAACGCCGGGGGACAAGTTGGTGCTTGCGACCCGCCGTTTACCATGGAGGAGCTCATGAGGGCGATCGAGTCATTCAGTCCAAAGAAGGCCCCGGGAGAAGATGGTTTCACAGCGGACATCTGTCTTCGCGTTGTGAAGGCTCACCCAGAAACAATGCTGCAACTCTTCAACAAATGCCTCGAGTGCGAGTATTTCCCAGTAGCTTGGAAGAGAGCGGTTGTCATAATTCTGCGAAAGCCTGGCAAGAGCGACTACACCATTCCCAAATCCCACAGACCGATCGGCCTCCTGTCAATTATGGGCAAAACCTACGAGAAGCTGCTGGTGACCCGACTCAAGTTTCACATATTGCCAAGGATGAGCCCCCGCCAGTACGGGTTCATGCCGCAGCGCAGCACCGAAGACTCCCTCTATAATCTTATGCAGTACATCCGCAATAAGCTGAAACAAAAGAAAATGGTCACACTGATTTCACTAGATATAGAGGGAGCCTTCGATAGCGCATGGTGGCCCGAAATCCGAGTCCGACTGGCGGAGGAGAACTGTCCGCTGAACTTGAGAAGGGTCATCGACAGTTATCTTAGTGACAGAGAGGTCGTGGTTAGGTATGCGGGAGAACAACACACAAGATCCACAAGAAAGGGTTGTGTCCAAGGTTCCATAGGAGGCCCAATCCTATGGAACTTATTGTTGGACCCTCTCTTGAAGGATCTTGCAAATGGAGGTAACTATTGCCAGGCCTTCGCAGATGACGTGGTCATGGCGTTCGACGGAAGCACAGCACAGGAGATCGAAGGGCAGGCTAACCCCGCTCTCGAGCGTGTCCGGGCGTGGGGAGTCAAGAGCAAACTTAAGTTTGCTCCGCATAAAACAAATGCGTTACTAATTACAAACAAGCTCAAGTACGACACCCCGCGCCTGGTAAAATAAAAAATAAAAACAATATTTTGTAGAGTCGCTGACTCTTGTCTATAATGGGTCGATTACAGTGCACTATACAAATTTTGTCCCGACTAGGGCTTGTAAACAAATTAGGTAATTACAGCAATGTCCTTCAAAAGTTTTTGTAAAAACTCTATGTAGAGCCTGTCTACTAATGGTATAAAATAGCAGTATGCACTGCTGGTCTTAAAAATAACTTAGGTCTACACACAAATAAATTTGGTTAGGTTAGGTTAGGTTAGGTTAGGTTAGGTTAGGTTAGGTTCCCCCCCGGGTGGGGCGCTAAAGGAGTGTTGCGACCTGGCGGCCAGCAAAGGGGAGGGGGTGGTGGCGGTGTCTCTTGACATCGCCAACGCGTTTGGCACCCTCCCCTACTCGGTCATCGAGGAATCCCTCCGGTACCATCGGCTACCGGAGTACCTAAGGAAGATTGTAGGGCACTACCTCGTGGGACGGGTAGTGCTCTACGATCACGGTGGAAGGCGGAGGAGCCGGCCCATGGCTTGCGGCGTGCCCCAGGGTTCCGTACTCGGCCCCCTGTTATGGAACCTGGGGTTCGATTGGGTAATCCGAGGGGTGCAGCTTCCCCGCATGGCCACGATCTGTTACGCTGACGACACGCTCGTGGTCGTGCGGGGAAGGGATATGGGGGAGGCCCTGCGAAGGGCCACTGTAGCGGCCCAACTGGTGGTGGACCGTATCTGCGCGCTCGGGCTGAAGGTGTCGGTCGCAAAAACCGACGCCATGGTGTTCGGGGCCCCCCGCTGGCGTATACCAGCCGGCACGGAGCTCAGGATTGGAGGGGAACCTGTCCAGGTCAAGGCCAACATGAAGTATCTTGGTCTTGTCCTGGACAGGAAGTGGAAGTTCGAGGAGCACTTCGCCCGGCTTGCTCCCCGCCTGGTGGGTACTGCCTCAGCCCTAGCCAGACTGATGCCGAATGTGGGCGGCCCTGGCGCGCCCTGCAGGCGGCTTTTCGCTGGGGTGGTACGCAGCATGGCGCTCTATGGGGCGCCAATCTGGGCAGAAAGGCTCTCGGCCAAAACAAGAGCCCTCCTCCGACGGCCGCAGAGGGTGTGCGCCATCCGTATCGTAAGGGCCTACGTTACGGTGGCGCACATGGCTGCCTGCCTGCTGGCCCGCACTCCCCCTTGGGACATTGACGCCTGCGTCATGGCGGAGTCCTACAGGGAACAGCGGGCAGCCCAGGCGGGAGGCGAAAGACCAGCGCCTCAAGAGCTGCTGCACGCCCGCCGCATGACTGCGCGCAGAATGCGCGACCGGTGGAAGAGCGAGCTGGAGGACTGCCGCTATGGAACGCGCACTATAGCGGCTATCCTCCCCTCGCTCGACCTGTGGCTCGACAGGGAGTTTGGTACGTTAACGTACCACCTTGTCCAAATCCTGTCCGGCCACGGGTGTTTTGGGGATTACCTCCACCGCATCGGACGTGAAGGAAGCGCGCAGTGCTGGAACTGCGACGCTCCAGAAGACTCAGCCCAGCACACTCTGGCAGAATGCCCCTGCTGGAGCTTTGAGCGCCGCCAGCTCGTGGCGGCTATCGGACGGCAGGACTTGTCACTTCACAGCATAGTGCAAGCTATGTTGGATAGGGGTGACGAGTCCTGGGAGGAGGTGGCTTCCTTCTGCGAGTCTGTAATGCTCCAGAAGGAAGCCGAGGAACGGGAGCGCGAGGAGGATGTCCAGGCGCCCCCGTTCCGGCGCAGACGAACGGGGCGAAGGCGGCGGCAGTTTGCTGCCCGCCTGAACCCTTAGTGGGACCAGCGGGTGGGGGGCGGGGGCCCCTCGCTCGCATTGCACGGTCCCACACGTCTGAGGGGGGGGTCGAAGCGTTGCGACTCCTCCCTCCTTGGCGCGGGTGGCCCTGGCGAAAGCTGGGGCAGCCGGGGGGCGTCGTCGGCTCGAATCTTCGGGATCCCACGGCGCCTACCTAAACCCGGCGGGCGGACAATGCCGTAGTGTTTTTAGTGGGTATGCTCCCCCCTCCCCTTTCCGCAGGGAAAGAGGTCGGGGGAGAGAGTCCCACATAACCCCCGGGCCCCCCCGGGCTCTGGGGTACTCGTAAAGAGTTTTCACTACGTTAAAAAAAAAAAAAAAAAAAAAAAAAAAAAAAAAAAAAAAAGGTTCCCCCCCGGGTGTCGCCACCTTGTCGTGGTGGGGGGGCTTGCGTGCTGATGATCCCTACGAGCCATGCCGGATAGGGCTTCCCATACCGGACGGGTCTAGGGGGAGGCCAGACTAAGAGCGACACACCCCGGCGGGGCCCGCAAGGGCCTGCCAGGCGGGACGGGTGCGCCCTCGTTAGGGCGCACTGACGGGAGAGCTCACTCCCGAAAAAAGAGACGACGATGTGGAGCATTGGTGTTTGGGTATGGCAGGTTGTACAAACGTAATACCCCAGGAGGGTACCAGAAATGGAGAATCCCTCGGCGTCGCTTCGGCGGCGTCCAGCCCCTCGTACTCTGGGGGGGGCAACAACTGCCTCGTAGGCCGGCAAGATGCCGGCCTCCGTGAACACGACACTGGCAACGCACAACGGACGGACCGTATGGAGAGCTCACTCCGCAAAGAGACGACGATGTGGAGCATCGGAGATGGTAATACAATGGACTCAGCAGATTGTAAAAATGTATTACCCCAGGAGGGTACCTTAACAGGAGAATCCCTCGGCGTCGCCACCACGGCGGCGTCCAGCCCCATGTACTCTGGGGGGGGCAACAACTGCTTCGTGGGCCGGCAAGACGCCGGCCCTCGTGAACACGACTCGGCTATTGCAAAATGGACTTCGAACATCTCGGGACTGACCGGGATTGGGGGGGGGAGTAGTAAGGGGGGGGTGGAGACCGGATCGTCCGCAGTATCGGACGGTGGTCGAGACCCCCGCCCATCGAGCGGCTCAGCCGCGGCAAAGGTGTTGCCGGGACCTTCGGGATACCGGCTCTTATTTGCCGGGAAAGGCCGGAGGGGGAAGAAGGGGCCAGTTCGCTCCATCCTCAAGGACCTCGCAGGGGGAACGACGTCCACGTCGGAGGCCCGCGAGGGGGTCGCGATGGAGTCGGACCATCTGGTCCGGATGGAGGACTGCTCCGAAGCCTCCGAAGCTGAGAGGGAGGAAGGGGGGCCAATCACCTCAGCACGCCTGCGCAGTACTGGGAGGCAGTATGATGGTGCGGCGGGAACGACCTCCCAGTCGGAGGCCTTCGAGGAGCCCCCCGAGGAGCCCTTC
Source organism: Pandemis heparana (assembly GCA_963854515.1). Classification (NCBI taxonomy): domain Eukaryota; kingdom Metazoa; phylum Arthropoda; class Insecta; order Lepidoptera; family Tortricidae; genus Pandemis; species Pandemis heparana. The sequence goes on from OY978025.1 coordinate 94,313, forward strand.
CAGGAGCCCCCCGAGCTGTGGGAGCAATGGCCGGAATCCGAGGTCGAGATTGTCGACGTTTCCGAAACCTCCGATATGGAGGCAGTTGCCTGCCAATTCTTCGCGGACGGATCCAGGGGGGACGCCCAAAAGGCCCAAAAGGCCCCCCGGAAAAGGATCTATGTGGGGAAATCCGGCGGTGCGGAAGAGGTGCCCGTCAAATTCACGACGAGCAGCAGGGGAGGCCTCGGAAAGCGCTCCATGGGAGCCTATTCCCACTCGGCCGGTGCGAGGAGGGAGCTGGAGGGGCTGGGGTCGGACGAGGAGTCGTTCGACAACGAGGATGTTCGGGGCAATACAGGCCGCCCCAAACGATACACACGCCGAGGGGGGAAGTCGCCCATTTTAGGCGGCGACGGAGACGGCTTCCGCACCCCCCAGAGTGTTATGCGGACTAGGGAGGAACTGGCCGCCGTTGCACTTCGCAATGTTCTCTCGGTTCGTGGGAACATTGCCAAGTGCAGCAACGTCAATGGACGAATTAGGGGCCTCCTCAACGATCAGACGAGCGAGGCCCTCTCGGCCATTGAGGAGCTGAGGAGCGTCTCCCCGACGGAAGACCAACGAAGGCTCCGCGCGGACAACGCCCGGCTCACCCGAGAGCTAGAGATTGCCCGCGGGGAGCTAAGGGCGTTCAAGGCCGCCTACAAAGAGGCGCAAGAAACAGCCTCCGCGGCGAGAAGGGAAGCCGCAGGTGCTGAAATCGGGGGGGGCCTCAAAGAGGCCATCGAGGATTTGAGGCGCGACCTCCTTACATCCCTAGGCGGAATGATTAATGCCCGCCTAGGGGAGATGGAGTCACGTCTCCCGCCGGAGCCGGTCTTCAGGCCGTCGCTAAGCGCGGACAAGAGGACCCCGCCTCCCCCCCGTCCCAGGGCCCAGTCAGGCCTGGTAGGGGGGGACATGAGAGAGCCTCCAAAGGCAGCCCAGCCGAAGGCGAAGCAGGCGGCGATCCCCTTGCCCCCTCCTCCGACCCCGTCAGCCCGAAGTGGCAAAAAGGCGGGTAAGGAGACGGGAAAGAAGACTGGCCCAACGCCGGCCCCGAGGTCCAAGGCGGTACAGCGGCCTAACCACGCGCCATCCAATCCCCCCCCTAAGGCGGGGACAAGCCGGAACAGTGAGCCCCAACCCCAGGCCGCTCCCCAGCCCCAGGAAGAGTCTTGGGCAACGGTGACGAGGAAGAGGAGGAAGAAGGGTAACGCCGCCGTACCCCCGGGTCCCTCCCCAAAGACGGCCCCCAAGCCTAAAGTGGTTAAGGTGGTGGTGCCCCGCACCTCGGCCGTGGTGCTGACTCTCAAGGAGAGGGCACAGAGGGGGGGCAAGTCGACCACCTACCCAGAGGTGATGGTTTGGGCCAGGGAGGGGGTCAAGCTGGCTGACTTCGGCCTGGAGTCGGTCAAAATAAGGGCCACGATGACCGGATCCAGGATGCTCGAGGTGAGGGGAGACACCCCCGACACCACCGCAGACCGCTTAGCGGCAAAACTGCGTGAGGTGGTGGGGGATGTGGCTGAGGTGACCCGGCCCACAAAATTCGCCGAGCTCAAACTGACGGGGCTCGACGAGACCGTGGGCCGAGACGAGGTAGCGGTGGCCATCGCAGCCAAGGGGGGCTGCAACGTGGCCCTCGTCAAAGTCGGGGCCCTGAGTGAGAGGGCTTTTGGGCGGGGCGCCGTCATCCTGCGGTGCCCAGCGACGGCCGCAAAGGCCATCGCCAAGGAGGGCCACGTCCAAATTGGATGGACGAAGGCCACTGCGACGCCCCTTGTGGCCCTGCCCATGCGCTGCTTCAAGTGCATGGCGCTGGGCCACACCAGGGCCATGTGCCCCTCCGCTGCGGAGCATGGGGCAAAGTGCTTCCGATGTGGAGAGGAGGGGCACCGAGCGGCGGCGTGTACGGCGCAGCCCAAGTGCGCGGTATGCGCAGAGGCGGGCCGGCCACATGGCCACGTAATGGGTGGGGACAAATGTGCCCCGCCCAAGGTTAGGGGGAAGGCCCACGTGACCCTGGCCAGCACCCCCAACGACGACAGCCCTAGGGCTCAAGAGGAGCTCGTAATGCAGGTGTCTTAATGCCAGTACACCCGCATTACGAGCTCCTACAGGGGAACTTGAACCACTCCGCCCGCGCTCAGGACCTGTTTATGCAGGCCATGGCGGAGTGGGGCATTGCGGCTGCGGTAGTGGCAGAGCCGTACTATGTCCCTCCCCAGCCGAACTGGGCTGGGTCAACAGACGGCCTAGTAGCCGTAGTAGTCCCGACGACCGGAGACCTCCCCCCCCTCTACAGGATAGAGGAGGGACCGGGGTATGTGGTGGCCAAGTGGGGAGCGGCCGTGATCATTGGGGTTTACTTCTCTCCCAATAGGCCGCTCTCAGATTTCGAGTCCTTCCTCGAGGGCCTAGGGAGAGTGGTCGGAAGGGTTTCCCCGGCACAGATCATGCTGATGGGAGACCTAAACGCGAAGAGCGCCGCATGGGGCTCCCCCCATACCGATCCAAAAGGGGCGGTCCTACGGGACTGGGCGGTTGCCACCGGGCTTGACGTGGTAAACCGGGGCGCTGCCAATACGTGCGTGCGTCGGCAGGGGGGGTCCATCGTGGACATCACGTTCGCGACCCCTGCCCTAGCCGCACGTATATTCGATTGGCGCGTCCTGGAGGAGGTGGAGACCCTCTCCGACCATCTATACATTCGGATGAGGGTCTCCGATTCGCCGCTGCAGTCGCAGCCGCCTCCGAGGAGGGGGATGAGCTTCCCGCGGTGGGTCCTGACGAGGTTTGACCCGGGAATGGCGGAGGAAGCCGCAGTGGTGGAGGTGTGGTGCGCCCCCCCACCCAGCAGCCTGGGGGTGGACGGGAAGGCGGCCCGCTTCCGCGAGTCACTCACCGCAGTCTGCGATGCTGCCATGCCCCGGGTCGGGAGGATGCCGGCCAAGCCGAGCGTGTACTGGTGGTCGGAGGAGATCGCGGCCCTCCGAGCCACCAGCAACCGCGCCCGCAGGGCATATACGCACTGCAGGCGGAGGCGGGTCCACCCTGCCGAAGAAGAGGAGCTCCTCCATAGGAGGCTGAAGGAGGCGAAGGAGGCACTTCAGACGGCCATCGCAAAGGCCAAAGATGCGGCTCACGAGGAGTTCCTGACCACACTCGACAGGGATCCATGGGGGCGTCCGTATAAGCTCATACGGAACAAAATGAAGCGCGCACCTCCTATGGATTCCCTGGAGCCGGAACTCCTCAACAGAGTGCTTGAGACGCTCTTCCCGCCGGCGCCAGACTTTGCTCCGCCGAGGATGTCGGCCCCCTCGGAGGAGCGAAGAGACCCACCCGTCCCCGTCCCGAGGATCAACGAGGACGAGTGGATGATGCTGGTTGACCGTCTCCGGGCTTGTAAGAAGGCCCCGGGGCCGGACGGGGTCCCGGCTAGGGTGATACCCATCGCGCTGAAGCACCTGGGGGGGCGCCTCAGAGACCTTTATGACGAGTGTCTGGAGGTGGGGCGCTTCCCCCAAATCTGGAAGGAAGGGAGGCTGGTGCTGATCCCCAAGCCGGGACGTGCGCCGGATTCGCCCTCGGCCCACCGACCAATCGTCCTATTGGACGAAGTGGGAAAGTCGTTGGAGCGTATAATCGCGACCCGAATACGCATACACATGCGGGAGGTGGGTCCGGACTTATCGGACAAGCAGTTCGGATTCAGGACTGGCAGGTCGACGATGGACGCGCTGCAAACTCTGAGGGACTACTGCGACTTGGCGGCCAGTGAGGGGGAGGGGGTGGTGGCGGTGTCTCTTGACATCGCCAACGCCTTTGGCTCTCTCCCCTACACGGTGATCCAGGAGTCCCTCCGGTACCACCGAATACCGGAGTACCTTCAAAGGATTGTAGGGCACTACCTCGTGGGACGGGTGGTGCTCTACGATCACGGTGGAAGGCGGAGGAGTCGGCCTATGGCCTGTGGCGTGCCCCAGGGCTCCGTACTCGGCCCCCTCCTATGGAACCTGGGGTTCGATTGGGTGTTGCGTGGCGTGCAGCTTCCCCGCATGGCCACGATCTGCTACGCCGACGACACGCTCGTGGTCGTGCGGGGAAGAGACATGGGGGAAACCTTGCGCAGGGCGACCGTTGCGGCCGAGTTGGTCGTCGACCGCATCGGGGCGCTCGGCCTGGAAGTGGCTGTGGCGAAGACGGATGCCATGGTCTTCGGGGCCCCCCGTTGGCGAATCCCGGCCAACACAGTGCTCCCGATCAGAGGCGAAGCTGTCCAGGTCAAGGCCAACATGAAGTATCTTGGTCTTGTCCTGGACAGGAAGTGGAAATTCGAGGAGCACTTCACTCGGCTTGCTCCCCGCCTAGTGGGCACTGCCTCAGCCCTGGCCAGGCTGATGCCGAATGTGGGCGGCCCAAATGCGCCCTGTAGACGCCTGTTCGCCGGAGTGGTGCGAAGTATGGCGCTCTATGGGGCGCCAATTTGGGCAGAAAGGCTCTCGGCCAAAACAAGAGCCCTCCTCCGACGGCCGCAGAGGGTGTGCGCCATCCGTATCGTAAGGGCCTACGTTACGGTGGCGCACATGGCCGCATGCCTGCTGGCCCGCACTCCCCCGTGGGACATTGACGCCTGCGTCATGGCGGAGTCCTACCGGGAGCAGCGGGCAGCCCAGGCGAGAGGCGAAAGGCCGGCGCCCCAAGAGCTGCTGCACGCCCGCCGCATGACTGTGCGCAGAATGCGCGACCGGTGGAAGAGCGAGCTGGAGGACTGCCGCTATGGAACGCGCACTATAGCGGCACTCCTCCCCTCGCTTGACCTGTGGCTCGATAGAGAGTTTGGTACGCTCACCTACCATCTCGTACAGATCCTGTCGGGCCACGGGTGTTTCGGTGCCTACCTCCACCGGATAGGCAGAGAGGCCAGCGCGCAGTGCTGGAACTGCGGCGCGGCGGAGGATACTGCCCAGCACACGCTCGAGGAGTGTCCCTGCTGGGAGTATGAGCGTCGCCAACTCGTGGCGGCCATTGGGCGACAGGACTTGTCACTCCACAGCATAGTGCAAGCTATGCTGGATAGGGGTGACGAGTCCTGGGAGGAGGTGGCTTCTTTCTGCGAGTCTATAATGCTCCAGAAGGAAGCCGAGGAACGGGAGCGCGAGGAGGATGTCCAGGCGCCCCCGTTCCGGCGCAGACGAACGGGGCGAAGGCGGCGGCAGTTTGCTGCCCGCCTGAACCCTTAGTGGGACCAGCGGGTGGGGGGCGGGGGCCCCTCGCTTGCATTGCACGGTCCCACACGTCTGGGGGGGGAGTCGAAGCGTTGCGACTCCTCCCTCCTTGGCGCGGGTGGCCCTGGCAAAAGCCGGGGCAGCCGGGGGGCGTCGTCGGCTCGAATCTTCGGGATCCCACGGCGCCTTCCTAAACCCGGCGGGCGGACAATGCCGTAGTGTTTTTAGTGGGTATGCTCCCCCCTCCCCTTTCCGCAGGGAAAGAGGTCGGGGGAGAGAGTCCCACATAACCCCCGGGCCCCCCCGGGCTCTGGGGTACTCGTAAAGAGTTTTCACTACGTTAAAAAAAAAAAAAAAAAAAAAAAAAAAAAAGGTTAGGTTAGGTTCGTCGGCTCGAATCTTCGGGATCCCACGGCGCCTACCTAAACCCGGCGGGCGGACAATGCCGTAGTGTTTTTAGTGGGTATGCTCCCCCCTCCCCTTTCCGCAGGGAAAGAGGTCGGGGGAGAGAGTCCCACATAACCCCCGGGCCCCCCCGGGCTCTGGGGTACTCGTAAAGAGTTTTCACTACGTTAAAAAAAAAAAAAAAAAAAAAAAAAGGTTAGGTTAGGTTAGGTTGGGAGGGGGTCAAGCTGGCTGACTTCGGCCTGGAGTCGGTCAAAATAAGGGCCACGATGACCGGATCCAGGATGCTCGAGGTGAGGGGAGACACCCCCGATACCACCGCAGACCGCTTAGCGGCAAAACTGCGTGAGGTGGTGGGGGATGTGGCTGAGGTGACCCGGCCCACAAAATTCGCCGAGCTCAAACTGACGGGGCTCGACGAGACCGTGGGCCGAGACGAGGTAGCGGTGGCCATCGCAGCCAAGGGGGGCTGCGACGTGGCCCTCGTCAAAGTCGGGGCCCTGAGTGAGAGGGCTTTTGGGCGGGGCGCCGTCATCCTGCGGTGCCCAGCGACGGCCGCAAAGGCCATCGCCAAGGAGGGCCACGTCCAAATTGGATGGACGAAGGCCACTGCGACGCCCCTTGTGGCCCTGCCCATGCGCTGCTTCAAGTGCATGGCGCTGGGCCACACCAGGGCCATGTGCCCCTCCGCTGCGGAGCATGGGGCAAAGTGTTTCCGATGTGGAGAGGAGGGGCACCGAGCGGCGGCGTGTACGGCGCAGCCCAAGTGCGCGGTATGCGCAGAGGCGGGCCGGCCACATGGCCACGTAATGGGTGGGGACAAATGTGCCCCGCCCAAGGTTAGGGGGAAGGCCCACGTGACCCTGGCCAGCACCCCCAACGATGACAGCCCTAGGGCTCAAGAGGAGCTCGTAATGCAGGTGTCTTAATGCCAGTACACCCGCATTACGAGCTCCTACAGGGGAACTTGAACCACTCCGCCCGCGCTCAGGACCTGTTTATGCAGGCCATGGCGGAGTGGGGCATTGCGGCTGCGGTAGTGGCAGAGCCGTACTATGTCCCTCCCCAGCCGAACTGGGCTGGGTCAACAGACGGCCTAGTAGCCGTAGTAGTCCCGACGACCGGAGACCTCCCCCCCCTCTACAGGATAGAGGAGGGACCGGGGTATGTGGTGGCCAAGTGGGGAGCGGCCGTGATCATTGGGGTTTACTTCTCTCCCAATAGGCCGCTCTCAGATTTCGAGTCCTTCCTCGAGGGCCTAGGGAGAGTGGTCGGAAGGGTTTCCCCGGCACAGATCATGCTGATGGGAGACCTAAACGCGAAGAGCGCCGCATGGGGCTCCCCCCATACCGATCCAAAAGGGGCGGTCCTACGGGACTGGGCGGTTGCCACCGGGCTTGACGTGGTAAACCGGGGCGCTGCCAATACGTGCGTGCGTCGGCAGGGGGGGTCCATCGTGGACATCACGTTCGCGACCCCTGCCCTAGCCGCACGTATATTGGATTGGCGCGTCCTGGAGGAGGTGGAGACCCTCTCCGACCATCTATACATTCGGATGAGGGTCTCCGATTCGCCGCTGCAGTCGCAGCCGCCTCCGAGGAGGGGGATGAGCTTCCCGCGGTGGGTCCTGACGAGGTTTGACCCGGGAATGGCGGAGGAAGCCGCAGTGGTGGAGGTGTGGTGCGCCCCCCCACCCAGCAGCCTGGGGGTGGACGGGAAGGCGGCCCGCTTCCGCGAGTCACTCACCGCAGTCTGCGATGCTGCCATGCCCCGGGTCGGGAGGATGCGGGCCAAGCCGAGCGTGTACTGGTGGTCGGAGGAGATCGCGGCCCTCCGAGCCACCAGCAACCGCGCCCGCAGGGCATATACGCACTGCAGGCGGAGGCGGGTCCACCCTGCCGAAGAAGAGGAGCTCCTCCATAGGAGGCTGAAGGAGGCGAAGGAGGCACTTCAGACGGCCATCGCAAAGGCCAAAGATGCGGCTCACGAGGAGTTCCTGACCACACTCGACAGGGATCCATGGGGGCGTCCGTATAAGCTCATACGGAACAAAATGAAGCGCGCACCTCCTATGGATTCCCTGGAGCCGGAACTCCTCAACAGAGTGCTTGAGACGCTCTTCCCGCCGGCGCCAGACTTTGCTCCGCCGAGGATGTCGGCCCCCTCGGAGGAGCGAAGAGACCCACCCGTCCCCGTCCCGAGGATCAACGAGGACGAGTGGATGATGCTGGTTGACCGTCTCCGGGCTTGTAAGAATTAGCAAACTAGAGAGAAATTTATAGAATATTGTACAGAAATAGCGAGAAAAACCATAGAGAAAAACAAAAATAGATAAGAAAAGTATGTTTAGATGATATACTGAGTATACCAGCATTAAGCATACAAAATACATAGAATATAAATAAAATAGTAACAATGTAATAGCAAGTAAGGAAATTGTAGAAAATAAAAATAAGTACCGAACAAAATGTGTCTAGAAATAAGATAATTAAGTTAAGATTGTAAGCAAATTGTTAAAAGTATTAATAAAGAACTCCCGGGGACCCCCTCCCCTCCTGTTGTTGAGTGTTAAAACAAAGTATGGTAATATTCAAAATTCAAAAAAATTATTCAAAATTATTTATTTTTAACAAATATTATTACAATTGGTGACGAATCCTCCTGTTAAGTTCGCACTTGTAGTAGGAGGAATTCGCTCTCTCATACAAGGCTGTGAAATGCTAAAAATGAACTCCCAACTATAAGTATAATAACACTAACTCAATATGGCTAGTTACTTAAACCCAATACATCATAAACCAAAACCAAACTTAAACGTAAACATTAGTAAACACGCAATTGTAACTTTTATTTTTAAAAATGTAATGAATATGCTGTGAACATAGTACTGGATACATTGAAAAATACATATTTCATTTAATTGTGGGTAGCTAACAATGACCACGTGGTACCATAATCTAGGTTCACAACAATAGTAAACAAAAAAAAAAAAAAAAAAATATATAAAATAATGTGTTTGTGTTTTGTGTGTGGCTTCGCATGTGTTTGCATTCGTATGTGTGTGTATCAGTCATGTAGGGAAGTCTTTGATTACTCCTCAAGATATGTATATAAATAGTTAGTGCAAGATTAATTCTGTTTCCTCATAGTTTTTACCCTTTAACCATATCGAGATTTGTTTTTTACACTCACCATATGTTTTGTTATATATTCTGTTTGTTCTATTAATCTTATTATATAGAAAAACAGATAGCACACTAAACTGTCTCTTAGCAAACGATGTCCTGACTATACTTCGTTGCCTAATTACCGGGTGAGGGCTACGCTTTTTCATCAAGCTTTCATCTAGTTTTGTATTTTTATGAACTTTAAGAATACAAATTAGAATATATAACTGCCTCACCGTAAGGACGTCAGTATCCCTGTACAGATCACTTGTACTGTATCTAATGTTTTTTCCCATAAGCACTTTGAGAATAGACCGTTGAGCCCGTTCAAGAACTATAAGTTTATTTTTATGGGTACCTCCCCAAACAGACAGACAATACAAAACGATTGACTGAACAAGAGTTTTATAAATGTGAACTAGTAGTGTCCTATCAGCTACATGCCTCAGATACCTAAATAGCCATATCAATTTACGGATTCGATTTGCAGTTACTTCAATTTGCTGGTTCCATGATAGTAACTGGTCAATATATATTCCTAAGTATCTTGTGGAGGTTACGTGATTGAGGCTGGAGCAAGAGCAGTTTTTATTTTCAACTTGGGTTGTGCAGGTGTGAGCAGTTAATTTAAATTTTGTTTTATCAGGTTGAGTAGAGTTTAGGATCGAAAACGTTATATAGTTACTTTTTTTAATATTTAGTGTGAGCAAGTTGGTTTGGAGCCATGATACTACTTTAGTTAGTCCTGCTTCAGCAAAGGCGAATACCTCCTCCCAGCTGTCTCCATGAAACAGGAGCGCTGTATCATCAGCATAAGAAACCACTAGGCCATTTTCAAGTATAATGTTTGTGAGGTCATTGATATAAATCAGAAATAGGGTTGGTCCCAGCACGCTACCTTGAGGGATGCCGTATTGAGTGGAGGGCACATCTGAGCTAAAAACATCGCTGTTTAATTTTACACGCTGCGTTCTCTCATTTAAGTAACTTGAGACGAGCTTCAAAAATTGGCCACGAATTCCCATATATTCAAGTTTACGTAAGAGGATGGGAACAGAGACGGTGTCAAATGCTTTTTTCAGGTCGAGAAAAACACAAATGGTCTTCTTTTTATTCTCTAAATGATCCGTAATGGAGTTCGTCAACTCTAACACTGCATCTTCTGTGCTTTTAGCCACTCGAAAACCAAATTGTCTAGGAGATAGAAGGTCAAATTTGTTTAGAAATTTTAATAATCTATTATTTATCAATTTTTCAATTATTTTTGATATCACCGGTAGGACCGATATCGGCCTGTAATTGTTAACATCCGCTCTGTCCCCATCCTTATATACTGGGTGAATAATGGATCGCTTAAGGGCAGCAGGGAATATTCCTTTAGCGAAGCAGAGTGAACTCAGATGTCCAATGATCGGGACTAGTTCAGATTTTGCCTCTTTTATAAACGACGTTGGAATGTTATCCCAACCCGCCGCCGATTTCGATTTTAAATTTAGAATTATAGATTCAATTTCATCCTGATCCGGTTCTATTAGACCAATTGAAGATGTATGTGAGGGTAGAGAGTTCAGGTAAGTTACAAGACCAGAATTATCGTTCCCTTGCGGTATAATTTGCTCTGCCAACTGTTGACCAACACCAACAAAGTGATTATTAACTAAGTTTGCCGACATATGGGGAGAATCAGTCAAGTTCAGTAGTGAATCATTTTTGGGTTTATTTTTATTTAGGTTAGTAATATCTTTAATCGTGTTCCATAAACTTTTATTGTTACTTTTAGCTTTATTAAGAAGATCTCTTTCATATTTTAGTTTTAGATTTTTGATTAAATTATTACAGAAGTTCCGATAGCGTCGATACGTTATCCGGAGAATTTCATTAGTGGGGTCATGTCGCAGATTCCTTTGTAATTTATTTCTATGTTGAATGCACTTTAGTACTCCTGCAGTTATCCAAGGTTTTATTAATCGTTTATTGGAAGCAACTTTAACTAATTTGGTACTGAGGGCAATTGCTTCTTGAATGTAATGGAGTAATTTGTTTGTTATCAGGTTAGGGTCGTCGATTTTAAGAAGCTCACTGAGGTTATATTTCCTAAGCAAGGCGACAGCATCTGAATAGTTAATGACTGATTTGGTGCCTAATTTTGGTACAACTTTAGATTTAGAATATATGTTTAACATTGTCATAGAGTGGTCAGTTATGGTAGTGTCAAGTACGGCTGTCTTAGAGAAGTATAAATTGGGGTTTAGATTTAATATAATATGATCTAAGCAGCTATTTATTCGAGTATTATATTTATGAGCAGGTAGTAACCCATGTGAAGCTAACATATCAAGGTAACAATTAGTCGAACCATTCTGTACCATAATATTAATATTGATATCACCTGTAATTACAACATTATTACCAAAATGATTATTTATCAAAAACTGGTCCAAAGATGCAACAAAACCGCTAGTGTTCGTATTTGACGGTGAACGATAAATACATAAGATTGTACAATATGGCACCGAAATCTGAAGACATGTCGCCTCAGTCAAGAAGACCTCTTTTACCTGGTGAGGGATTGCGGTTTTAATATAGATAACAACCCCATCATTTTGTGTAACTTGCTTTGTAGTTTTGTGACTAGAGTAATTGTATTTTGAGGGCAGAGGTCTCTCCTGAATGAGTCTACACTCAGTTAAGACTAGAATATCTGGTTCTTGGTGGAAAGAACTCATATTTATTTCTAAGTCGTCAAAGTTTTTGTAAATACTTCTAATATTTTGCGTAATTACGGAATATAGCGGTTTCTTTTTTGGCAAGTAAGTGGGTAGATCTATTATTCCACACGTGAAGCTATGGTTGTTATCCAAATTGTCTAATTCACTCAAAATATCATCTTCCAACATTTAGCAAAAGTAATCTGTCGATATTGTTTCGGCTGATATTAATACTATGTGAATATGTAAGGGCAAACAGCGCTAGGTATTTGTGTACATATTTTCTAATTATATAAATTTTGTTTATTTGTAGGACAAGTGTGAGTTTAGGAAAATAGTAGGTGGTTTTGTATTGTATTATTACCATATCTTTTTTGCGAGAGGGTATAGGTGCTATTGGTGAGTATTTAGACTCGACAACCAGATAAGTGTAAAGTGTAAATATCAAGTATGTGACAGTATTACATGGCGATAGATTAAACAGAACTTTATCAGCAGCGGTGAGCGTAATAGAAAGGTAAACAGCGATATAATGTAAAGTTTGCACAAACAAATATTCACCCAAATAACCGGAATCACAAAATAAACAAAGATAACTCAGTCATTCCTCAAACAGTCTTGTCACTTGTGGTTCACTTGTAATCCAGATACCCGGAGCATTATCGGCTTTGCGTACATAGACTCGACCGTAAGAGGTCCAACAATACTTATAACCTTTCGATTTCTTTAGATCTCTGGCTAAGAAATGAAGTCTCGAGGCTTTTAACGTTAAACGTTCATTTATGAATATGGGCGAGTCAGGGTTTTTGTCAAAGCCCAGATGACTGGCACCAAGAGTATTAGTCTTATTATCTGTATATATAAAACTGTTCCGTTACTAAGTGACTGACAGACAACGCACAGCCTAAACCACTGGACTTAGAAACTTGAAATTTGGCACACATATACCTTGAGTATCCCAGAGGAGCACTAAGAAGGGATTTTTCGAAATTCCCACGGGATAGGGAATAAATGAGGCTTATATATTTTTCAGTAAAACTGTAATAGCTGGACTGTTCAAATTCAACACACATGTAGATGATCGTAACACTAAGAAACTAATTTCAGGATTTTTTGATATTCCCACGGGATAAGGAAAAAATGGGATTTATATGTTCGATTCAGAGTGACTGATTGACAACGCACAGCCTAAACCGCTGGACCTAAGAACTTGAAATTTGACAGACGTATATCTTGAGTATCCCAAAGGAGCGCTAAGAAGGATTTTTTTTTAATTCCCACGGGATAGGGAATCAATGAGGCTCATATATTTCTCAGTAACAGTAATAACTAGACTGTTCAAATTCGGCACACATGTAGATGATTGTAACACTAAAAAACTAATTTCAGGATTTTTTCATATTCCTACGGAATAAGAAAAAAATGAGATTTATATGTTACATTCAGAGTGACTGACAGACAACGCACAGCCTAAACCACTGGACCTAGGATCTTGAAATTTGGCAGACGTATATCTTGATTATCCCAACCCAAAGGAGCACTAAGAAGGGATTTTGTGAAATCCCCACGAGTTAGGAATTAAATGTGATTTATATATTTCTCAGTACATAACTGTAATAACTGGACTCTTCAATTTTGGCATACCTGTAGACGATTGTAGCACTAAAACATGTTCTCCGGGAAAATGCGAATTTCCCGCGGGACAGAATAAGTGCATTCAACTTCGGGGCTGTTTCTAAAAATCTAAATATATAAAAGAAGAAACGACTGACTGACATATCAACGCACAGCCTAAACCGCTGGTTCTAGACATTCAAAAGACACTAAGAAAGTATTTTTCAAAATTCGACACCTAAATGGGTTAAATGGGGGTCCAAAGTTTGTATGGGGAAACAAGATTAGACTATTTTATTCGAAACTTCGCAGGAGTATTCCTGACGATAAATGTGTAAACACCTCTTTCAGGTTTTTTGAAAATTCAACCCCTAAAAGGGGGAAATGTGGTGACAGTCTGAAAATCAAAATGGGTATATAATTTTACGGTTTATCGGGTCGCTGATTACGAAAACAAAAACACACGTACCTATTTTTGGAAATTTCCACGGAAACTGGAAGAAACGGGATTTATATATTCGATTTCGTGTGACCCTATCTACGTAACTATAATAAAGAACTAGACTCTTCAAATTTCGTACACAAGTAGGTGATTACATAACTAAGAAAGTAATTTCCACGGGATAAGGAAAAAACGGGATTTATATACAGTTCTACAGGATCTGGTCGTAGAAAACTGAAATTACAGAAGTATTACAGACTAAAGGATTTCCCGAAATTCTGAAGGAAACGAACGGGAAAAAACGGGATTTTTAATTACACTGGTCTTAGAAAGTTGAAATTTAGCATGTAGGTTGCTTGATCAGTGTAGGGAAGCATTAAGATACAATTTCCCGAAACGGGAAAACGGGACTATTCGTTTTACTGGTTGTGGAAAGCTGAAATTCGGCATGTAGATTGCTTGATGAATGTAGAGGAGCATTAAGAGAGCATTTCCCGAAATTCTTACGGGAACGGGAAAAACGGGACTTTTCGTTTTACTGGTTATAGAAAACTAAAATTTGGCATGTAGATTGCTTGGAGAGTGTAGTAGAACATTAAGAGACGACTTTCCGAAATTCTCACGGGAACGGGAAAAAACGGGATTTTTCGTTTTACTGGTTATAGAAAACTAAAATTCGGCATGTAGATTGCTTGGAGAGTGTAGTGGAACATTAAGAGACGACTTTCCGAAATTCCCACGGGAACGGGAAAAAACGGGATTTTTCGTTTTACAGGTCGTAGAAAGCTGAAATTTGGCAAGTGGGTTGCTTGAGGAATGTAGGGTAGCATTAAGAGAGCATTTACCGAAATTCTTACGGAAACGGGAAAAAAACGGGATTGAAATAGGTACCAACCTACAAGCGAGAGAAGCCGCAGGCAAAAGCTATTTGAAAATAAATGAAGTCTACGCGGACGAAGTCGCGGGCAAAAGCTAGTTGACATTATATGATTTTGCCGATTTAAGGAACTTGTCTTTGATAAGAGTTGAATTAAAATCCACTATAATTGACTTCTTGCTCGTTTTACCTTTGAGGCTATAAATGTCACCAATATCGTGTTTTGAGATTTCAACTTCCAAATGACTCGACAGAGTGTGTACCATGCCAATCAGCTCCTCCTGAGTCACCTTATCACCTAGTGGGACATTTTTAATTTCGATCGCCTTGCTGTTATTTATTCTCAAACAATCCTCGAGCCTTTCCTCTAATAAAAACATTTGTTCAGATTTAGTACGAAGTGCATCTTCAAGTTGTTGAACTTTTAATTTAAGTTCACTATTCTCATTTGAAAGGAAAGCAATGTTTGCTTCTATATTGGAGTTGGATTCTTTTATTCCGTTTAGAATGGGGAATAGTTTATTCAGCTGATCTTCATGTTTAATGTCTGAGGCCGTGAATAGTTCCTTCATTTCATCGCGTAACTCGGCTATATCATGGCTCCAGTTTGATTCCTTTCTCTTTCTTTTAGAACGGTGAGAGGCTTGACTCCTGGGAGAATCCTCGTTCTGGCAGCCAGGTTCGGGCTCAGTAATGTGTTTAGGCGATGGCATTTTATTTATGTTTTGTAATGGAGTTAAAAGATCTATTCAAAACAAAACAGCAACACAGTTGTAGCACTCAAGTCGATAGCTACGACGCTCCGTAGCTGCTTATCTCGTAGACGCTGCTCGTAGCTTCCGTTAGGATCGTGCGCAATCGTGGTGCATCGGGTCAGGCGGCGAGAGCAGGAGGCAAATTATGAAGATGGTCTCGTTTCCTCGAGGTGGAGTGCGGGGCCGCTAACTGACCGCGCGTCGGGTTTAATAATATAAAGTGATATTTGAGATGCACGCTAATTGTGCATTTAATGAACACACGTATAAAGACGATATTTCGGTCTAAGTAACACAAAATTCACGGAAACAATCAAACGCACGTCTGTACTATGCGATAGCTTGGACGAAAGAGGAATAGAGGACAGCTTGAGAGATATGATAGTATGGAAAAGAGAAAGGAAAGGAATGCAAGAAGAAATAGAAAAATAAGTAAAATAAAGATTAGATAGATAGAATAGTTAATAATAATAGAAAGTATGAGGAAGAAAGATAGAAAGAAAAGGAATGTGGAATGAAAGTGCGAGAAGCATAAGTGATAGAACTGGAGTGAAACGAAAATTGTGAAAATAGGCTCCGATTATGTTGGAGGTAGGAAGTGGAAAAAAAAAAAAAAAAACCTAACCTAACCTAAACTTTTTTTTTTTTTTTGATTCGGTGAGAAAATGCAGATTACGCACTATCCCCGCGCCTTGGGGGAAGACGCGGGGGGTGTATGGGACTCTCCCCCCTAGTGGGGGCCTACCCATTAAAAACTCACCGGTGTTTCCACTGTACGCGCGGGCAGAGGCTACGGGAGCGGAATCCGGCATCCGCGGCACTCTACCCCGCGTGTTGCCCTTTCGGTCCCACCTCTGTGGGGCTTATGCCCCACGGACTCCGGCTAAGGCACTCCGGAAACACCTGGAGCGCCTTACAACCTCGGGACATCTGGAGTGAGCGACGGATCCCCCGATCCGCCACCCGATGTCCCACTGAGAGGGGCGGGGATAGCTCGCCTCACTGGGACCCGGAAAAGACCTAAGGGCATCAACCCTTAGGTCACCCAGGGAACTCAGTCCCCAGGATACTTTTCCTCCAGGAGGCCCCCGGAGCATCCCCACCACGTAAAAGTCGACCCGCGCTATTCACCGCATCACCGCCGCGTACCACCACCGCTTTGGCTTACGGGATCGCGCAGGGACTTTTACCCTCCCCATCCTGCGCCTAAGCGCCCTTCCCTGAGGGAACTTGTGTCCAAGCGGCCGGATCTGCCGACGCTCAGTCCCCTCTCGGTAGAAGCTAACGCTTCTACCACTGTCCCCTTAGAGAGCGATGGCCCTCAGAGCCACCGCACTCCCGACAGCCGTCATGGCTGCCCACCACGCCCCAAAGGGGCAACCCCCGCGCCTAAACGCTGCCGCTTCCCAGTCCCCTCTGCTGGGTCAGAGGGGTACCGAAAGCGGCCCACCTCAGGGTACCTCTTGGCACCGCCGCAGGCCGGACACAAGGCATGCGACGGTGAGCCCCCCCACCACGGCAAGGTGGATACCCATCGGGGGGATAAAATCTGGTTTAAAATCCAGTTGCAAGAGTCAGGCTTTTGAAGTGACTAGACAACCTTGCTCACCACACCCACTCTTTTATCATACGCTAGGCTTGATTGGTCGTTATTTTACTGTTTTCATAAATTAAATAGTTATAATGACAATTATTATTATGATTATTATTATTATTATTTTTTTTTTTTTTTTTGACGAAGTTGCCTAGTAGTTAGTGACCCTGACTATGAAGCTAGAGGTCCCGGGTTGGAATCTCGATAGGGGCAGACATTTATATGAAGAATACGAATGTTTGTGCCATTTGTACATTACATAATATTTACTTTATTTTTATTTAGTCTTTTAAATGCCGGACTAGATCCCCTAAGCCCAGAAAATTGGACATCAAATCCCCATAAATTACAAAAAATCGAATTGTGTCCCGTAAATTTTGAAAAATTGGTCTGTTTATCCCCGTAAATCGTGGAATTTAGTACTTTGAATTCCCGCAAATCTCAGTGGGATTCCTAGTGGATTCCCCTAAATCATGAAAATTGGACTTTGAATCCCCCGATATAACAAAAAAAAAAAATCCAGCAGCAGCGAATCCCCTAAATTCTGGAAAACGGGTTTTAAATCCCTCTAATTTTTTTTTTGTAGTGAAAACTCATTTATGAGTACTCTCGGGCCCGGGGGGACCCGAGGGTTGTGTGGAGACAAAATACTTATGGGCCAACCACATACTAAAACACAGTACTTACTCGCGCGAAAAAAAAAAAAAAAAAAACAAATGTCACAAATTGACAATGTCAGTGGCAAACGTCAAAAAAATGAATGCTGGCTGTCAAATTAGTTTTCATCTCTCATACTCTGAAAGTAGGTCATTGATTATCTGGATATCGGGTTGAAAGTGACTCCGTGACCCTTGGGTTCAAAGTAAATTTTTTTTTCTAGCTAATCCAAATGAGGTACATGGAAATGGAATTACGCATACAGCCATGTAATCTATGTTTTATACAATCATCTAATACTAATAGTTCCTTTTTAATTTTAAAATGCAAAATAATCTTAAAATAACATTCCCGCTATATGCAAGCGCTATATACAACGAGAATTAGTTAAAAAAAAAAAAAGAAGAGATTGACAAACGTAACAAATATTAAGTGCGACCGTGCGACGTTAGTGAAATTTGTCATAATACCTTCATTTCATTTCCTCATATTCGAAATGAAAAGTAGTGTTCAACTTGGATGAAATTACCCATTTCACACTCGAACTATTGGCGCCCTCACTCCGTTCAGGCACCAGAAATATCTCAGGTGAAATGGATATATTTCAACCCTTGTTTATCAATCTACTATAGCGGCGTCTTGGCGGCGTCGGCAGTCAAAGGGCGTCGGGCACTTTTTTGGATGGGTAAAAAATGTTAAAGGGAGAGTTTTGTACCAGGATATCAGGATCCTCTAAGAGCTTATTTTGAAATATCAATGAAGCTAGAATCGCGTTCGATTTTTGAAGTATACGTTAATTTCGTCGCTTTAACGTATGTACAAAGTGGTATAAGTTGTGGAATAACAGTGCGTTCTCTAAAGTGACCGCAGTTCTAATCTCGTGTAGAAAAGTTTTGTTTATTTTTTTGCGCGAGTGTGCGTGTGTGTAGTTTTCACTTCTGCCAGCACTCCAGGAGTGCTACCGTGAAACACTCCAACTTTGCCACCAGGGTAAGTATATTTTGCCCAAAACACAATTTCTAAGGAAATCTACTAATGTTAAAAAAAGTTACAGAATTATGGCAACATTCATGACATTGGTAGATAATAAACTATACTTGTGGTAACACAGAGTAGCGCTTGCGCTCCTGACTTCATCCAGTAACCAATAACCTGTCGGCGCTTGTCGACGACGGAGTGTATATTTGCGGGCCAATTACTGACGAAATTTAGTAGTCAATTGTGCGTCATGGCGAATGCACTGGTCAATTTTATCGATTGTTTGTAATGTAAAGTAAAACGATGTGCTGAGTATTGTGATGATTGTTTCGTTACTGTAACTCGTATATAACAAAAGTTATGATGATGGGCAAAATTATCCTGTAAAGTTTAGCTGTATGTTTGTCAACATTGGCCGCCAGCAAAAAACGCTTAGGGTTGGCACCTTTTCTTTTTTTTAAGTTTCAAGTACTTAGGTAGATTAGTAAGTAGAAAAAAATATATATCCCGAGAAAAATATGACGTTTTATAGCAAAAGCGTCCTTATGCCCGGTTCACATTGTTCCAGTAAAATTGTTCCAGTAGCATTACATTTTTTTTTTTTTTTTTACATAAAATAGGCTTACGTTTGATTGACCTCAATCTCGCTTGATGGAAGGCAAAGATGAGGCCTAAGATGGTACACGTTTGCCTAGAAGGTGTCTGTTCACGTTTGATTGACCTCAATCTCGCTTGATGGAAGGCAAAGATGAGGCCTAAGATGGTACACGTTTGCCTAGAAGGTGTCTGTTCACTTTGTTAAAGATGGATGGAGTTCCTCATCGCGAACACAAATAAAAAATCATTTTTTTTTAAACTAGGGGTTGTTTATTTTTTTTTACTATTGTTCTCTTGGAGCAAATACCAGAACTTACCACCTATAATTTTATTTCTCAAAAAAAAATCATGCACTGTAGGGTTAAAAATGTTGATTCGATTTTGATATTATGTTATTTAATTGTAATAAACAAATTCGTTTTAATATTTACCTAAGTACTTACCGACTTTGTGCAAATTTTTTTTTTTTTTTTTAAATCCAAATTTGACAACCCTAACACTTTTAAATCGTCACATGCCGTTTGTATGGAGAAGAGGAAAAATGACGGGCTCACATTGCCCACACATTTTATTAGGAAAGTATTAATGATATTGAATTATTTTTTAGGTCGATCGCCTTCATTGCCAAAATATTTTAATTGGTGTTTTATGTCATCTGTATAAGGTCCATAATTCGCTCAAAATCAACGTGGGCAATGTTGGCTAAAAGTCCAGATTATTTTGCCCGCCCTCTTGATAGAGAGAGAGATAGAGAAAACTTGTACTAATTTTAGATTTTAATAAATCAATGTATGCACATGATCTCAGAGTTGCCACAGATACACAAAATGTGTCCGGGGTTTCATACAAAAAACTTGAAAAAATACAGTTTTTATCAAAAAAGTAGGCAAACTTGGCGTGTTTCACGGTACCCGGTGTTTTTTAGGGTTCCGTAGCCAAATGGCAAAAACCGGAACCCTTAAAGATTTTTTCAGTTCGTGATTTTCGACTATAGTTTCTACTTTAGAGATCCTTAGAAAATAATAGTAGATTGTACACCGAGGGGATAAAGCACTGTATTATATCGCGGGCGCGATATTGAATCCTGAGCGCAGCGAAGGACTCATGACTTAACTTCCGAGCGTAGAACCACCACATTACTCGAAAACGAATCCATCAACATTTTAGTGTCAATAGTGTCAAAATGTCATCCGCCATCTTGGATCCAAAAAAAATATGCCAAAATCGGTCTCAGAATCACCAAATTACTCGAAAACGACACCCATCAACATTTTTGTGTCAATATGTCATCCGCCATATTGGATCCAAAAAAATATGCCAAAATCGGGCTCAGAGCCACCAAATTACTCGAAAATGACACCCGCCATCGATATTTTTGGTGTCAACATGTCATCCGCTACTTAGATCGTAATCAATAATGTAATGAAAGTTTTATAAAATTGGTTCGTAGTTTTTTTTTTAATATTAAATAAATCTGGCTGATCTGAAACCTCCTTAGTCTGAAATGACATACAATGAACTCTTAATTTTAAAACGAAACTTTTCCTCCCGAGGGAATTATGAAAATCCATACAACTCCCTCGGGAGTAAAATATTTGAAATTCCCGTGGGAGGTAAATCAGCTACTACGGCTCTATAAGCACGCGTGTTATAACACCCTTTACGAGCAAGTATGATGAAAAAAAAATATTTTCATCTCTCATACTCGGAAAGTGAGGTAAATCATATCCGACATACGGGAGGAGAACTATTATTTTCTTCCCAAGGGTAGATATGAATTAAAAAAAATAAAGGCATTGGCTGTTAATGAAACACATACGCTTTCAGCCAGCATTACGGCATATCCATGTTTTTTTCTTAATTAAGTAGGTAATAATGATTATAAATTTTAAGGTTTAAGATTATTTATTTCTCAAAAGAATTACATTCACTTACAATGAGAAAAAATGTTTACAAAAATGAAAATATTTCGACGGTTAATCTAACATGCAAATAAAATAAAAAGTACATATTTCGAGGGTAGTTATAGACTTAATTTGATTTCTATATTTGCTATTGCTAATTTCATTTAATTAATTTATTTGACATGTATGTATAATTAATGAAGTTGATAATTTGATTGAGAATTGAGTTAATTTTGAATTTGATAATTTTTTTTTTTTTTTTTTTTTTTGTATACGTAATACAATCCAATCTGTACTTCGCTTACTCTCGTGATAAAAATAAGTAAACAGGGTAGTTAATTTTATTCACACGGATCGAGCGCAACTGGATGTGGCAATAAGTGTTGGGCGTACATAGCAGACTTCATCGGTCTAATGAGATTTTATTGGCCATTATGTAGTGTCGCAGCAATTTTTTAAATGTTTTTGCGGATTTAGCTGTCTTAATATCTGATGGTAATTTGTTGTATAATTTTGCACCTTCATACATTATAGATTTTTTTCCGTAATTAGTTCGCGATTTATGTAACAAGATTCCACTTTGCCTCCGCCTTAGCTTTTGTAGTTGTTGTTTTTTTGTAAATACGATTTGTGTGTTTATGTCTTTATTTAAAATTTTACGCACTAATAGGCAAGTAAAATAAATATACGTTTGCGATATGTTCATTATTTTAGTTTCTTTATAAATTAGAGTTGTAGATGTTAGAAATTTATAACGGAATAAAACTTTGATTAATTTGTTTTGGGCCACTTGTATGAGGTTTAAGTTAGTTTTGGCAGCTGTACCCCACAATTCAATTAGGTAGTCAATATGCGACTTAATGAGCGAGTTATATATTGTGTACCGCACCTGGGGTGGGATGCATTTGTTGATTCGGCGTAAAGCACCCGTTAGTGATGTTAGTTTAGTTTTCAGCTTATTTATATGCGGCTTCCAAGTCATGTAACGATCCAGAATTAATCCTAAGTATTTTTCCTGCTCAACATTTTTTATTGGTAGCCCATTTATTGTGAGCGGAATGCAATTTGATATTGTTTTGTTTTTCGCAGTAAATATGATGAAATTTGTTTTGGATGTATTTATAGTTAATAGATTTTCTCTAAACCACGTATTCAAAAGATCTAAATCCTTCTGTGCGTCCGCTATAATGGTGTCAATTGAATCACCAAAGTAAAACAGGCTGGTGTCATCAGCATATAAAGTTAGGTCTCCTTTAAGGCCAATCCTATGTACATTATTGATGTAGATCAAGAAAAACAATGGTCCCAGAATGGATCCCTGTGGCACGCCGCAGGTAATTTTTCTGGGACCACTTTGAAACGAGTCCATTTTTTACGACCTGGACACGATTTGAAATATATGACTCTAGTAAATCATACGCCGCCCCACATATACCCGTGTCTTTAAGCTTCTTCAGCATGAGGCTGTGACTGACCGTATCAAAGGCCTTTTTCAGGTCAATAAATACGCCAACAGCAATTTGTTTCCTATCTATACTAACTTTTATTTTTGTGACAAGATCCACAGTTGCCGTAAGTGTGTTATATTTTGGTCTAAAGCCGTATTGTTTACAATAAAGGAAGTTTTGTGAGGTCAAGTGATTTTCCAGTCTGTTATAAATTACTCTTTCGAATACCTTCGATAAAATCTTAAACCTTAAACCTATAAATTTTATAACGCTATTTAGTCAAATATTATTTTTATTAATTTATTTACATTACTTTATTTTTATACATACGTAGATTTAATGCTGTTTTAGAAAAAAAAAAGAAAAAATACATTGTAAAGGACAATTGTAATTATATGTCCACACAGCCATCTTTATTCCGCTTAACTCGTGGTTCAACTGACTAAAATACCTACTTTATCTACAGTTTTTCTCTAATCATTATATAAAACATTTTAAATGTTGTTTATGGGTAAATATTGAAATAATTGACAATAACCACATTGACCTGTTTAAAAAAAAAATTGATTTGCTGCCAATGCAACTAGTTTAGAAAAAGCGAGCTCGAATTTGGCGCGAAAGCATTCTTCATTTTGGTAAAACTTTACATAAAAATATAAATAAAAAATGAGTAAATATTCCTGGAAAAACGTGACGTTTTCCTTTATGAACTGTACAAATGTCTGAATTAATTTTAGTTATTTTTTTATTTAATACATTTTTTCTCATATACTTTACTTATGTATATTTTTTTTACTTTCCTTGTAGTCGAAATGAAAAGTAGTGTGTTTAACTCGGGAAAAACACCAATATCACACTCGAAATATTGGCACCCTCGCATGCTCGGGTGCCAAGTTACCTCGTGTGATGTTGGTTCTTTTCCTCCCTTGTTGAACAATCTACTATTGAGACATTTGGTCCAGTTGTAATATTTTTACTTATTTGGAATCTTAGCAGTTCTAACATATTACAGCGTTCAGCAAACACTCGCGGCTTTTATTTTATTTGAAATTTGTTTCATTCGTTTGAAAATCGAACGCCGCCGCTTACCGTGACATGGCCATCTCGATTTTCGGAGACGTGCGATTTTTACGAAATTAGACTTTAAGAGTATAACAATAAGAACTATGAGAAGTGAGATTCATTACTAACCGGCGGGTTATAATGAAATTCAGTACAATATTACTACCCGGCTGAAGCCAAGGGCTATAATGAGTTACTTTGAGTAAGGTTTACATGATACCTATATAATTAGCCATTGTCGAGCAGGTGGTGTGAAAATACATATAAATTTGTTGTTATACGTACTTTTTTATGTACATTACATAAATTGACGCTTATTATTTGTATTTAGATAACTAAATGTTTTAGGGTCGATTTTTCAATCGTCAGATAGGACTTATTCGACGCACAACTCTATGGGTATATCTGTCAGTTAAGCGCTTATCTGAGGACTAAAAATCGGCCCTTAATTAAATTAAGATGATATGTACCTATAACAAACCTTATCTCATAAAAACGTGTTTATTTATTAAATAAAGGTAGGTACACAATACTGTGTAGTGTATGTGGTTGTAATGTAAATAAAGCCTAGTTGCCTGAGCCTTAAAAGAAAAAATAACCTTATGCACAAGAGCATAAAAAGCCAAATTATGCAGCATTATCTCGACAATGTATAACCTTACGCGCATGAGAAGTGAAAATAAAATTGTTAAAGTTTGTAAACAAATGAGACATATGTACATACTGTACCTATTCGCGTTATGTTTTACTACTTAAAGAATATAGTGTAATATTTTATAAGGATGATCTTTTATATATTTAAATTGATTCTGGTGTTTAAAGTTGTGTGTGTTTGTGATGCAGGCTCAAACTTATTTGCAGTTCTTGCCTTTGAGTTCCTTACAACTGTCAGGTCAGGATTGTAACTCAGAACCAGCACTCGCACGCAGGACAGACAGGCAAACTTTGCTCTGTTGCACAAATGAGTGTTGTTAATGCCACACCCCGCGCCCGCGTCTGTTATCGAGAGCTCTTACGGTTACAATGATAATGGTTTCGTTGCGGCGGGTACGTGCGGCGGCGGCGGCGGCGGCGAGATGAGATCGCGCGGAGATGAATGTACCGGAGGAGGACGCGCCGCAGACTCCGTGGCGACGGCGGCGGGTGCGGGGGGAGGGCGGCCGGGGGGGGGAGGCGCGAGTCCTCGCGCCAGTCCGCGCCGCGCGCTGCCCACGTGTATACGCACGCTGCCACCAAACGACCGTGTTGTCATCGGTCTCTCGACTCGGAAGCTAGAACTCTCGCGGCTCTGACAGTTCGCAACTCGTGTTCGTTTCGCAACGTGTTTAATTCATAACAGTAGAGTCGGTCGCGCTGTGATCTGCGGGGTGTTGAGTGGTAACGGTGCAGTGTCTGCGGGGATGGTGACATGAGCGGGCCGGGGCGCGAGGCGCGCGCGCTGGCGCTGCTGCTGGCGCTGCTGCTGCTGGGGGCGGGGGCGGAGGAGGGGGCGCGGGCGGGCGCGGGCTGCGGCGAGCTGCCGGCGGGCTGCGCGTGCGGCGCGGCGGCGGGCGCGGGCGCGGGCTCGCGGCTCTCGTGCCGCGGCGCCGGCCTGCGCCAGCTGCCGCCGCTCACCGACCGCCTGCTCGAGCTGTGAGTGATTTTTTGCTTATCCTATGTTGTTGATCCAATGATCAAATCAATATTTTATTTTTGTCACTATGCAATGCCGGCCAGTAGCTAACGCCTCTATGCGTCGACGATGTGATTTCGTTGTCATATCTGTGCAAGATAGCCCCAGGTCTTTTGAACACGTCGGTGAGGTCGTCCAATGTGTCACAATGTGTCTGTGAACGTTTTCGTGTCTCTCTTGTAATTTCGTTGACCACACAAATACTCCACAACTTTATTCAGTACAATCGGAAGCTTCCGCGCTCGATCTATTAATGAAAAGTTTTAAAACGAACTAGGTATATTTAGCTCTACCATACAAACAAACACACATTCTGATGCTTAATCATTTATCATTAATGTATTTAATTTTTAATTAAACAATTATCACTTTATTTCCAGTCTATTTACAAATATACAGTAACAATAAATAAAACATTATACCTAGGTATTCCTCTTATCCACTAAAAGATTAGCAGGATAAATTTGAATTTGTATTCCTATTCTGTACAAACAAAATGGCTACAATAACGCATCGTAGTAATTACAGCGACTATAGGATATTGTATAGGTATTTGATCAAGTAAGAGTACCTATGTAAGAGCATTAGAATGCTTATCTGACGGTCACTTACACCTTGTAACTGAAAAATATAGTCTTTGACGTTAAAGCTTTTCAAAAGTTACTGAACCTAATATAGGAATGTACAGTGAGTACCTAGGTACTGTAGGTACAGCAGGTTGTAGAGCGCCGCGCGTTGAACTCTTTTGCAGCGAGCGGCGCCGGCGCAGCGCCCGGCAGCCTCGTGCGAGAGCGAGGGGGTCGCCGGCTCCCGCTCGTCAACGTGGTTGAAATGTCAACCACTCCAAAATTTTTGTTTGTTATTGCTCATAATGCAAACATACATGATACATACTTGTCGGAAAGTACGCTGGTACCTAATAGTAGTTCAATGTCGGAATGTCCTATTTCATTTTATTTGATCCCAGTTCTTTGTCTTTATTATTTCGTCTTTCGTTAAATGGTGTCCGACCCGCACTTGAGCTTTTGTGCGTTACATTTGAGTTGTGGTTTTGGTGCGGTCGCCGGGGCAGCGGGACCCTTGCTTAACCTAACGTGATTCTGTCAGTTGATACCCAGCCCCCGCCCCGCCCGCCCCGCGCCTCCCTTAATGTGGTGATCTTGTATCTCAACAACTTATGTTATTATGTACCTATTGACTAGCTGTTGCCCGCGACATCGTCTGCAAAGAATTCGTTTATCGCTATCCCGTGGGAACTACGCAATTTTCCGTGATAAAAAGTAGCCTATGTGTTATTCTAGACCATAATCTATCTTTGTTCCAAATTTCATCAAGGTCCGTTAAGCCGTTCTGGCGTGAAAGAGTAACAAACATCCATACATTCTCACAAACTTTCGCATTTATAATATTAGTAGGATTGGTTTGTTCTTATAAATATTAAGTAATTTGTTTGTTATTTTTTAGATCTTGTAAATATGTATATTGATTGAATAAAAACTCCGTTTGTTGTTATTGTATGGAAGCGGCCCGCAAGTCCCGCGCCGGGACGCGGGCCCCTGCTGCTGCTTCGGCCTGCGTCACGGCATAAATAAACACTCCACATGATATTTTTACAAATTTACATAAACTATCAATCACACCGGCACGGCAACTCGTGTTAACTGCCGGGGAATCGGAATAAAAGAAACGACTTCCTTGAAAATGACACTACCAGGAGTAGGTCATAGAACAGACAGAATGCCCAATTGACAATATTTAAATTTTTCACGTGCTACTTTTTATTGTCTGGCTGGAAAGAGCGCTCAATTTTAAGACACCCATATTTTTTTATATTTGTGAAAATCTTGTATTTTCGTGGAAAAATCCATTTAAATCGTTGCTCAAGCAGAAAGGACGTAAGTAACAAACGTCAAGTATTAGCGAAATGACGTCACTGCTTTCTTTCATACACTTAAAAAAAACTTTGAAATAATTACATTAATTGACCGACAAAACCTGTGCTTAAATAGTTTGACAGTGAATGCGGTTGTCAATGTCGATGAACGTCAAAACGAGCTGACAAACTCAAACAGTGAGCTCACAAAAAATATAATTTTAAATGAAATCTTGCATAAAAATAAGCATTATTGCCCGGCAAACAGTTATCTAGTGTTCCCGATGGTAACAAAGCCGAGTGGTGTGCGAATAAATTAACCGTCAGCTGTCAGTAGTGTTGTGTTGTGAAAGTTGTAAATGTCAAAGGGAAACCCGGAAGACAAGGTTTTTTTATAATGGCAGTATTGGACCGGCCGCTGGACGTCATTTCCCGTTTTACATATTTTGCTCATTTTTCCAAAAAATACTGTACGAAAAATTCCAAAAATATTTTTTTTGTGTTCTACAAGTGTTTCTCTCGAAATGGTTTTTGATTTATGAATATAAAGAAATTTGAAATATTGTCAATTAGTTATAATCAGGTGCTTTTATAACTAATGCTTGACTAATGCAGACGGCAGCACTCACAACACTGTCGCTGTACAGTTTCAATACTCAAATTAAACCTTTAATTTAAACCTTACCTACTCTATAAATGAATTTATACTGAACTACATACGGAGCGGAAGCGACTCGGGTAGGTTAGGTTCAAAGGCTAATGCGGTTACCATGCGCTTACCATCACGTGACCCACTTAACACATAATTTATTTATAACAAACAATCATAAGGCATAACTAGAGAGCTATTTACACAAAGATGGTTTAATTTATAAATTTATAGTGACTAACTCACGTCAGACTCGTCTCTACAATAATAGCTAGAGAACGTAACGAGGCAGGCAGCGGCGGAGCGCGCTCCGCCGGCTTCTGTAGTCTCTTGGAAACAGACACTTTACCAATTCCACAATACGTTGTTTTTTACTACAAACTAAGTACCTACTGGTAATGGCTGTCTTGAAAATGCCTTTAAAAAAGACCAAGTAAATACAGTGTTATGACTTTACAGATATTTGGAAGTGTCGTACTCAAATATAGAGACCTGCTAACAAGACGTGCGTCCAAAATATAACTCCACCTGGCAATCCTTCGCCACGCGCACCTCGTGGCAGCTGCCCGGGATATCTATTATAAATTTTAGTATGGCACACAAATTACACCGTTCAAAATAATGCATTGGATTGGACCTCTAAGGCGCTCCCCTGGACCAGACGCTAAAATAGACTGCGTTTTACTACTTAGGTACTTTTAGAGCATCTTATCACGTTATTTGAAAGATATAAGGTATGTGTATATACATATAAAGTTTGAGTGATTTTTAATCATCTCTAAAATTATTTCCACCACGCACCCTTGCATTCCGTCCAGTTAAAGCTTCATCAACCATCACACTGATGTATAGAGTACTTAATACAATACATATAGTTCACGTATTTGATGCGACTTCTGCACGAGGAGCTTGTATACCTCCGGCGACCCTCAAGGTCATTCGCTCAAGAGGCGCCTTCAAAATTATCTGCGAAATCACCGTAAAGAACTTTACTTAAAGAGAAACGCCGGACTGCGCGCCGCCAGAGCCGCCGCGCTCCCAACGCCGCATTCCGTGTCCACTTCTACGAAACTAATTTATGTATCATCATATCAGCCGAAAGACGTCCACTGCTGGACATAGGCCTCCCCCAAGGCTCTCCACTCGGACCGGTCCTGTGCCTTCCGCATCCACCGCAATCCCGCGATTCTGATCAGGTCGTCGCTCCATCTTGTTGGAGGCCTACCAACAGCTCGTCTCCCGGTCCGCGGACGCCATTCCAGAACCTTCTGACCCCATCGGCCATCGGTCCTGCGAGCAATGTGCCCCGCCCACTGCCACTTCAGTTTCGCAATTCTTTGGGCTATGTCGGTCACCTTAGTTCTACTGCGGATATCATCATTTCTGATTCTATCTCGCAGAGAAACCCCGATCATAGCCCTCTGAGTGACCTTGAGCTTCCTCATGAGGCCCAATTTATGTATATTATATTTCTAATAATATACACATTGAAACATTTTTTGACACATTATATATTTTCAATAAAATGCCCGAAGAAGATAAATTAGTGAGCCTTTTTCTTTCGTAAGTGATCGGCTCTGTCAGCGCGCGGCTCGAATTTGTTTGCAGTTGCGAAGTATTTTCCTTGTATCAGCGCTCGCTGGAGCCGCCGCGATAGTGCGGCTCCCGGGGGGCGGCGCTGGGAGGAGGGAGGGGGGGGGGTCAGGTCCTGCAAACTAGCAGCCCGCCGGGACCCGCGCCGCAAGACCGACTTCTGAACAAATGTTACATTTATTTACAACTCTATTACGATGTTTGTTTGACGCCTTAACACTGCATTAACACGATTAATGTTTCCGTTTTACCGGCTAACGGCGCGTGGGGTGTTTATTTATCGTAATAAGCAGTTAATTTAACTAATCGTTTGATTTACGAGCGCCAGCGGCCGGCGGCGGCGGCGGCGGCGGCGGCGGCGACGCTCCCGCCGCCCCGCTACATTGTTCTCGGTCAGTGACCACAACCAGTCAGCAGACGAAGAAAAAATTCAGAAATTTCCTGAAGCCGTAGCTATAAATTGATATTAGCGAAAACGATATCCCGCGTGTAGAAGCGGCGGGCGGCGCGGGGCGGAGTAAACAGAGTGCGCGTGATTTATGGCGCCGCGCGAGGGATATTTATTAACGCGGGACCGCGCCGACGTTACGTTATTAACACCTCGGAACACAAACCGACTACGATTAGCTTTAATGTTGCGAGCGAACGGCAGCGCATGCACACGTGGTGGCCGTGGGCGGCGTGGGTGAGCGTGTGCGCGCGCGGTGCAGTGCACGGTGCAGCATCGGCGATCGATCGGCGGCCGCGGCGGCAGGACGCGCTATTTATAGCCGCCGCGGACGCGCCGCACGCACCGGCTGCGCCAGCTCGCCGCCGAGGCCGTCCTTCGCGCTCGCCCTCGACCTAAAAGCGTCCCTATAACTGCACTCCAATAATCTCCGAGCCGAAGGTTTCCGTCCCGGTAACGCCTCGCAGCTGGCAGCCTTGTTTACTTTGTACTATCGTGTTGAGAAATAATAAAAGCACTATCAACTACCATCTACGTTTCAAGTAACTGAAAGGTTAAGGTAATTAAATTAACTACCTTAACGTTACACAAACTAGAGCTGCCAACTTTGACATTTTAAGTGTGAGCTGCAGCAAGTTACTTTTACAGTAACTTTAACCATAATGGACGATTTTGACGTAGATATATTTGACAGAAAACCTATAAAATATATGTCAAAATGGTTGGTAAAATAAATAAAGTTGGTCATCGAGCCGTGTGCCGTCATTTGTATCCGCGCCGCGCTCGTCCGTCACCGCTCGCGGCAGGAATTCCATGTCCTAGTTGGAGTCAACTTCAAAGCGGAGCCACGCGCTGCCCCGTTCAACATCGCGCGTCAAGGGACGGCTATTTCGGAACAGGACGGTTTTATTGGGCGAAGCCGGCGGAAGAAAGAATGCGGAGCCGGCGCGGGCTCAGCGGCTGCGGCTGACGGGATGAAAGATAAGGGTGACACGAGGAGTGATGAAATATGAGCCGGGCGACACCCCCCCCCCCCCCGCGCCGCGCCGCGCCCCGCTGAGACAGCCTGACACCACTGTGTACTTCAAGGATCTCCATATTTTTAGTAAAAGTACAAAAGCCTAATCATGACATGAAGCGACACTCGTTCTTGCAATCGTATCTCAAGCATCTTATATTATGGTTTAATTGATAGCCACCCATAAAAACAAATGCTGCCTTCAAGCGACACCAGAGGCCAGTGGCTGATACGTGACAACCGGATAAAATCCCGGCAGTATGTCGTCCCCCGGCGCCGCGTCGCGGGCGGTTACGGCGGCCGCGTTATCGCGCGCCGGCCGCCGATATTGCCGATAACGCGGAGTGCAGCGGCCTCGCCGGACGCCCGCGCTTGCTCTTTCCGCTCGTATCATAAACAGAACCTCCTGTAAAACTTCTTTCATCTGGATAAGACTAGACTTATGTGCTTTATTAACGGCCAGGCAACGAAACATGTCGTTGCACCGATTCAAAGTGCTGAAATACGAATGGAATGCTTGAATTTAAATAATATCAGTATACACACAGCCCACGTTTTGTACTATACTATGTACATAATAAGCTTTCTAGTCAATAGTCATGCTATCGCATGATCAGTTTAACGAGATGAGAGCAGCGTGTCGTGTGGCGAGCGGCGGCTCGCGGTCGCCCGAGCGCCCGCCCGCCAGCGTCAACTCCCACACACACAACCCGTGTATAATCTCAGCGTCTAGGCTGGCTAAGCATCTGCAATTGCCCAGTATCCATGAATGATAAACGAAAGTTTTAATGAAACGAAATTGTCAATGGAAGTGATATACGACGCGAGAATGCAATGCAAATATCGTCGCCCCGCCGCCGCCCTGTTTTCATTCACAAGTTTCAGTGCCGCTGCAGTTAATGAGAGCGCTCGCACCGCGCGGCACGCGGCACGCGGCGCGCGGCGCGCGGCACATTGATTTCAGGCTGCAACCGGCTCGGCGCATCGAGACGGAGCCGCCCCGCGGTCGCCGCCGCCCACGCGTCCAGCACACTACCGACGGCCCTGCGTCGATACTCTGCATTATAATGCATGGACGCAGAAGCAACAAACATAAATACATTTGCTAAATTACGAGTAAAACTTCAATATTACTTGCATTTTTTTAGCCATGACAGCCTTAGTTCATGTCACGTGGCAACAGAATCTATACAGTAAAACTGCAAATATGTATTATAAAGCTCGTAAAAAAAATCTAAGTGCTCTCGATTTTGCGACGTATGTAGGTAAATTTTGTTTCTGTTAAATCTTTTTTTTCTTGGTAAAATGGAAGTCAAAATATACTTAGAAATGAAGGCTCCCGCGGGGACAACGCCTGAAAGTTGTAACTTTTGCGGGCGAAAGTCGGCCGACACCCGGTAGTCTCTACTCAACAGAACTAGCACCGGGTGCGCTACCCTTTGGCTAGTTAAAATTACCGAGCCAACCACCTCAAGTCGGGTGCGCGGGAGGTGCGGGAGGCGCGGGGTCGCGGGAGGCGCGGGATCAATCACCGCGGCCGATACTATCGCGGCGAACAAATTAAATCCACTGTGAATGAGCTCGCGGAGGGGCGTCGCGGGGGTGGCGAGCGGCAGGGGGGAGCAGGGGGAGCGGGGACAATGATGGATGGCGCCAATAACGAGGCGCGCGGCGCGACCCGCGGCAGCGCCGTCGCCGCGCGGGTTCCGCACAACTAACTTTTAGCTTCGCAATTGTGTATTGTAAATATGTCACCCGTACATCTGTTTCCGTACGTAGAAACATAGGTATTCTACAAGGAAATGTATTTTATGGCTGTCTTGTCTAGATTTGACACGGTTCCAATTTATTAGTATTGTTTACGTTTCGTAACTTACCTACCTACTTAACGTATCTGAAAGCAAGTGTCCTGGCTGGCGAAGGTTGGTGCAGGACAAGGTTGGCGTTTTCGATGAGCAGCGTTTGACCTCGACGCAAAACGCGACGAATTAATAAAACGGTGTGCTCACGTGCCGCTAAGATCGGCTACATAAGCCATCTTTGAGCGCTGGAGCGTCAAACTGACTAGTAGTCAAAGTCGTCGCCATGGCAGAAGTCGGTCGGAAGGATCATCAATCATATCATCAAAAAGTAGAGCCGATGGTAGAGAGCGGAGAGCGCGGGCGGGCTCGGCGGCGGCGACCGCTCGAGGCTGCTGGTGATGCCGCGTGTGTCAAGTATCCGCTATTAAAATCCCTTTAAAAAAAACTCTGCTCCGTCTTCAATGGTCACAGTAAATACAATGTAACTTCCATTGCGCTTACATGAAATGAACCAACATTAAAATATAAAAAACTAGCGACCCGCCCCGGCTTCGCACGGTATATAATGCATGTATTAGGGTGCGACCAAACCGCCGCGTATACGCAGTGACGTGCCGTATGCGTCACGTTTTCTTACCGTTTCTTCATACATTTTGTTGCGATTCCGTACCGTCACCGTTTTTTAAGCGGCGGTGTGGTCGCACCCTTATACATAATTATAAACCTTCCTCTTGATTCATTTTATCTATTAAAAAAACTGATGTCTTTGAGTGCTTATACTCGTAGTAGCGCAAATCGTATTGTTTTGTTTAAAGGGTGACTCTACTTGTCTATCTACACTAATATTATAAGAGGAAAGATTTGATTGTTTGTTTGTATTGAATAGGCTCCGAAGCTAAAAAAAAAAATTATTGCAATCCTACATTACTCCTGATGAACATATATATTTTGGCTATAATATTTAATGCAACAGTAGTATTTACAAACATTAGCGTAGAAAGGGAAAAAAGAGAAGCACTCCGCTCTTTCGGTATCATCTTGGAGAGCCCGCGTGCGTTACCCCCCCCCCCCCCTGACGCCCGCCATCGCAACACGCAGCGCTAATATTGAACAGAGCAGATTACGCGGCGTGTTGTGGCAGCGGCTGTCGTCGGTCGCTCAGCGGCGGCTTTACGACCGCCGGCTCGTCTGCCGCCGCCGCCGTTACAATTACAGCTCTACGACTTTTACGACCTAACGACCGACTCGGTGCACTCGATAGTCGTAAATCGTCGAACCCCCCCCGCCTCCCCGCTGGCCGGGTCCCTCGGGACGCGCTACAATGAGAGCGCCTCCGATCCAATCGCCCAACTTCTCAGATTGGCACTCGAGTTAGTCCGTTAATGAGACTTGGACAAGTTTTTCGCTTTTGTTTTTAATGGTTTATACTAATTAAAGTGCTTTTGCCCTTTTTCGAAGGAAATCTGAAATTCGAGCATGAATCAGTAGGAAAATTCCAATCCCTTTAAAAATTTATGAAAATGCCTCCGCCGCTCAAATTCTTCAGTCTTAAATCGTCTTCAGTCAGTCAGTCTTCAGTCTTAAGACATTTTCTTAACAGAAATTCAGATAAATTATATTTACTAGATTTTGATTGTATTAATTAAGCCATACATATGTATGTGTACTCGTGTCTGATTGTCGCGTCTGTCGCAGGGACCTGTCGCACAACAACATCACGACGCTGCCGCGCGACGCGCTGCAGCCTGCCGCCGCGCTGCGAGACCTGTGAGTACCCGCCTTGCTGTTTATAATACACAACTTCCAACGACTACTTACTTACTACCCACACACACACACACAAACACACACAAACTATATACGTGATAACTAAATGGATGCATTATCATTCCGTGTCAATCGTATTCTGGAAGTAAACAAACTCTATTTTCAGAGACTCTACCTGCTCGTAAATACTTGGAATGCGACTTCCCTGTCCCGATGTTGTGTTGCTCTAAATAAGCTCGGCGCGGCCCGTGCTGGGGCCGGAACATACAAATTATTTTGATTTAATGCCTACGGAAATTAAATTTGTATATACCGTATATACGTCTGTCATGTCGTCCCAGCTCCAGCACAATACTTTTTATTGATTATTAACCTGATCGTTTCAACGTATCAACTGCACCTGCTGAAACGATAATGTGTAAGATTGGCTGTTACTCGCACAGACGAGTGTCGTGAGCCCGACGCCGCTCGCCGCGCGGCGCGTCCCCCGCACCCCCCGCGCGGCGCCGGCTGCCTGTAATGACCCTTGATTGGATACTTTTATTTCGATTCGGTACACTAAACGCAAGACGTTACTTGCCCCTAGACGCAGTAAAACTAAGCACCGAAGTAAATAGAGCTGTTTGGCGGAGCTCGTCTGGCTCGCGGCCTTTTATCGGCGGAACTTTAACACTAGGCTTTAGCGGTCACCACTCAAATAAAAACTGTAGATATGATACGATACGTAGAAACTAATATCAATTGACATTTGTATGACATCATCATCATCATAATACTAGTTCTTACAAATTAATAAGGGCTGTAGTTTTTTCAACTCTACTCCTATTTCAATTTAGGCATACGATTTTTCACCACTTTTGAATTATATTTTCAAGTAATGTGCTTTCAATAATGGGCTCCAGGCCCAGGATCCTGTTTCCACGGTCACTCAGAGTGCGCCTGTCGGTGTTCTCGGGCAAACACTTTCCTGACACTGCCGCACTCTGGCTACTGGTGGCAGATCTAGAGACTCATCTTAATTTACTTGTAATGTTCACTCCAAAATGCCACCAGTTGCAAACTTTATTTGGCGGCTGGGTTATCCACGCATCTTGCCGCTACCTGTGTACCGACCAACAGTGTAGTCAAGCGAGCGTATGTAGCTCAGGTCAGGGTTCGTTTGACGGGCGGGACATAGGATCACTTGAACGCTCTGTTTTTGATCCACAAATATGTAGATGGATCCGAGTGCGGCAGGTGGTCGCGCGGGTAGTGGGCTAGCGGGCTAGCGGGTGTGTGTGTGTGACGGTGCGGCGTGTGCGCAGGAACCTGTCGGCGAACCGGCTGGAGTCGGTGTCGGCGGGCGCGCTGGTGGGCGAAGCGGGCGCGGGCGCGGCGCGGCTGGCGCGGCTGGCGCTCGACCGCTGCCGGCTGGCCGCGCTGCCGGCGCACGCGCTGCGCAGGCTGCACCACCTGCACTACCTGTCAGTTTCGCCCCTTTACCACGTAGCTGTGTCCTACTAATGTGCTCACAATTTAGGTTGCAGCTGTAATTGCCTGAGCATGTTATTATGACTGTATAGGACTGGCCTCTGTATTTAAAATGCCTTTTTCTAAAACTATTGAATTGATGTCCTCTTCGGTCCGAACGACCTATTAACTACTTAATACATAGCTATACGAGTATAATTATGTACTTACAATGACAATGACACTAGCGTATTACGTTTACAGCATCTCAAAGGCTCGAGCTACACCGGGTAGACTCTTGATGATGTTTTTTGGCACGCAGCCAGCAAGTTACACTTCGATTACAAAAAGATGATTTATAAGTTTTTTTTTTCATCTTATTAATAAGTAAATTAAAGCAATAAGGTGAAAAAGGGGATACATATTTTTGTAATCGACTCAATAGTCAGTACGGAAAAGTTGGGATACCCTTTTCGGGAAGTTCAGGAACTGACTGTCCCGCGGAGGTCCTCACCGGTCTAACGGCGCAGATGGACTTGAATATTTACTTGTAACAGAATATAGAGCATTCGCTATTTTTTAATTGGTCGAACTAAACGACAAAGAAAGCCAAGGATGTACCATGCGTTTATAAAAAGCAGGCGGGAGCGCTACAGCGAGCTCTACAACGCTCTTGTTCACTTATGAGCTTTTAATTGTATGTTCATGTATTAAGAAGTGAATTATCAAATCTACGAGCGGTTCTGCACCTTTACATAGATAGGCCGGAATTGTAGAGCACTTTTCTAGCGTTATTTACCTCAAATTATTATCAGAAAATGATTCTCTTATTAGTTTTTGATGCTAAGCGCGTGTTATATTATTAAGACACTTCACGTAAAGTTAACTAGATTATAAGAATTCGTTTAACTGTGTATAGGTTCTAAGAATACTTAATCTCTGTGCACCGGCGACGTACCGGAGGCGCTGCAGACGCTACGTTGCGAATTCCTTTAGATAGCTCGCCTCGCGACGGCTCCGATGCACAGTTCGAGAGTTAAAGATAAGTCAGATCTAAAATATTATTCAGACGGTTCGGACCTGAACTTTCAAACATTATAATTAAATTGTGAATTGAACTTTTACATACAGTTTACACTATAAAGTGAACTATTACCCAAAGTGTTGTCAAATCGATCAATATTGATTATTTACTGCTTACACTAAAGGTGGACTTTTGTACGTATTTTGTGTTAAATCGAATAAAAACATTTGAAAGTGATAAAATAAACTTTATTTATTAACTCCACGTCCGAATCGCATATTTGGCGCAGTCTTGATAGGTGCACTAAGCCGGTTGCACAAAAATTGGTATCCGGTATCCGTTTTAACGGTTAATTAGTGTATTTACGAACTCCCGGAAGTGAACTGTTCATATCTGTGGAAGCTGCGACGTCCAGAAGGAGCAAATATTCTTCAACGGGACCAGTTAAGAAGAAAATGATAATTTCTTTAATTATCACGATACTGTGAGTACGCTTGGAATTTTATTTAAAGGTTCGCAAACAGATAAATTTCCCAAACTCCTCGATCGTTGTATTTTTATTATTAATTAAAGTTAAATCGTGTTTACAAGTGTTTGCATAGTGAATATTGTACAATATGAATCAAATTCAATTATTTGATATTGCATTAAAAGTTGTACCTACCTATGATGGTGATGTTAATTCTTTGTACCGATTTATATCAGCCGCATCCTCTGTAGCTGACCAGTATTACGATAGAGATAATCCAGATAATTTTCAAAATGTTATTGTTACAAATGGAATAATCGGTAAACTACAAGGTAAAGCCTTGGAAATAATTGACATTAATGGCGCTAGAAATTGGGATGAAATAAAAGATGTTTTGATTCAAAACTTTGCCGACCAAAGAGATGAAAATTCCTTGAATCGTGATTTGATCAATTTACACCAAAATAATGAGACACCGCAGCATTATTACGATCGCTGCTTACGTTTGCTTAACACTATAATAAATTATGTGAATTTACACAATGATGATGCGGAAGTAATAAGCTGTAAGAGATCCTTTTTCACAACGCAAACTTTAAAAACCTTCTTAGCCGGATTGAAGGAACCGTTAGGGTCAACTATCAGAGCAATGCGCCCCAGTTCTCTGCCAGAGGCGTTGCAGTTTATAAAAGAAGAAAGCAATACTTTATACTTGCAAAAACGTAACCAAAATAACTCGTTTGCCAATAACCAAAATAAATTTGAGCAACAAAAAAGTACGTTTACAAATACTCAGAGATTCCCCGTTCCCGTTTGGAACCGTAATAAACCTTACACACAAAGACCTGGTTTCAGCCAAGTTCAGCCTCATTTTAGCCAAAATCGAAGCAATATTCTACAAAACAACCCAAACGCTTTTTACCAAGATCCAAGAACATATAGAGCTCCTAGGCCAGTGCCCATGAGCGGTGTATCTCACGGCAATGCAACAAATAATATTCCGCGTCCAGGCAACAATACCACAGCGAACGCCCAGCCAAGATTTGTCCCCTTCCAAAATAATAGTCCCCAGCAGGCTTATGCAAATAGGCAAAATACATTCCAAAATATCGGTCATTACCCTGATTATCAGTTCGAGGAACTACATCAACACGAGACCCTGAATGAACCCGAAGTGCATGACTTACCTGCTTCCTTTGAATCTGAAGAAATGCCAAATCCACAGATAGCATTTGAAAACGAAAATGAAAATTTTTACTTGGGCCAGGATTCCGAAAACGAAACGTAATACAAATTAACGCTCACCTTAAACGTCAGCTTCCTTTCATTCAAATAAGTAACCCACCAATGAAACTACTTATCGATACGGGCTCAAACCAATCATTTTTGTCTCCTGAAATTGTAAAATATTTCTATAGAAACTACAAAGTAAATTACGAGCCATTCACTGTGACAAATATACATTCTACTTCTCAGCACAAATATACTATTGACATTCCGATATTTGACGAATTCAACCTAGAAGGCATGTATAAGTTTCACATATTTAAATTTCATAATGTGTTCGACGGATTGATAGGACTAGATTTATTACAAAAACTCGGTGCATCCGTTGACTTATCCAAAGGGCAGCTCGTTACTCAAAGAGCTACGAACAATCTACAAATGTTAGAATCAGGGATTCACAATCTGTTGGAAATCCTCATAAAAGCTAACACTTCAAATATTTTCAAAGTACCCGTAAATCAAAAATGTGGCGAGATTTACATTCCCGAAAAGAAAATTAATCAGTGCATACTGCCTTCTGTAGTTACAATGGCAAACGATGGATATGCATTTGTTGAGATTAACAATCTAACGTGCAATGACGTCATCATTAGTTTCACAGACCCCATTTCCTGTTCGCGATTAAAGAATAATTTTGAATGCCACAATTTTGAATCAGCTCTGCCAAAAGTTCACGACATTGAAAATTTAATTAGAACAGATCATTTAAATTTTGAAGAAAGAGAATCAATTCTAAATTTATGCAAAGAATATAGCGACATTTTTTACCGTGACGGAGATCCCCTTACTTTTACAAATAAAATCAAACACAAGATTCGTACTACAGATGAAGTACCGGTATATACCAAATCTTACAGATACCCCCACGTTCACAAAACAGAAGTTGAATCCCAAATAAAAAAAATGCTTCACCAAAAAATAATCCAGCCTTCAGAATCTCCATGGTCTTCTCCTATATGGATCGTGCCTAAAAAATTGGATTTATCAGGAAAACAAAAATGGCGCCTCGTTGTCGATTACCGCAAACTTAATGAAAAAACCATTAGTGATAAATACCCAATTC
This sequence comes from Pandemis heparana, assembly GCA_963854515.1. Taxonomy (NCBI): domain Eukaryota; kingdom Metazoa; phylum Arthropoda; class Insecta; order Lepidoptera; family Tortricidae; genus Pandemis; species Pandemis heparana. Next base: position 133,890 of record OY978025.1, read on the forward strand.
CGAACATTACTGATGTGCTCGACAAACTAGGCCGCTGCCAATACTTTACCACCCTTGACCTTGCCAGTGGGTTTCACCAAATCGAGATGCACCCCAGCGACATCGAAAAAACTGCATTCACAATAGACAACGGCCATTATGAATACTGCAGAATGCCTTTCGGTCTCAAAAATGCGCCATCCACGTTCCAAAGGACAATGGAAAATGTTTTGAGAGGCTTAATTAACTCAATTTGCGTCGTCTATATGGATGACATCATCATATTTTCCACCTCATTACAAGAGCACATCCTCAACCTTCAAACAGTCTTCCAACGCCTTCGAGAAGCGAATTTCAAGATACAATTAGACAAGTCCGAATTTTTGAAACACGAAACAGCTTACCTTGGTCACATTGTCACTTCTGATGGTATTAAACCAAATCCTGACAAAATCGCGGCTATTAGACAATTTCCAATTCCCACAACCCAAAAGGAAATTAAGTCATTTCTTGGATTGATAGGTTATTACAGGAAGTTCATTCCAAATTTTTCTAAATTAACGAAACCCTTAACCTCCTGCTTGAAAAAAGGTGCAAATATTGATCCAGACCATCCAAAGTACATTAATGCGTTCAAAACCTGTCAAGAAATCCTGATGAACGATCCCATTCTCCAATACCCCGATTTTGATAAAGAGTTTAACTTAACCACCGATGCCTCAAATTTCGCAATAGGCGCGGTTTTATCCCAAGGGCAGATCGGATCTGATAAACCAATAGCATTTGCTTCCAGAACCCTTAACGAAAGCGAGATAAATTACAGTGTTATCGAAAAAGAGTTATTGGCCATCATTTGGGCCACAAAATATTTTCGTCCATATCTTTACGGACGAAAATTCAACATTATCACTGATCATAAGCCTCTTCAATGGCTTATGTCGTTGAAAGAACCAAATTCACGCCTAACTAGATGGAGACTAAAATTAGAAGAATTTGATTATAAAATATCTTACAAAAAAGGAAACGCTAATACAAATGCCGACGCTCTATCTAGGGTGCAAATTAACATTAATGAAACAGCAAACAGCCTTCACGAAGTTGGCAATGACAATCTGTCAATGATTGGCAATGCTTCTGAATTTCCCCGCATAAATGATATCATCGTGCGCGAAGGCACCGAAACTATACACACAAACTATGAAAACCCAGTTCTTGAAATACCCATTGTAGAAAAACCTGTAAATATATATAAAAACCAACTAGAAATAAAATTCGTTCTGCACTCTCCCCACAATCCTGTAACTAAAGAAGTACATCCTGGGAAAAACCGCACGACGGCTCAAATCAGCTTGAACAATTTTAAAGAGGATACTATTAACCTCTTTAAACACCATGTACGACCCAATATTCAATATGGCATTTGGCTCACAGATTTTAAATACATTCCCGAAATCACAACTACTTTACAACAAGTTTTCAAAAACTCTGCGTATAACCTAATCATCTGTAAAGAAAAGCTAAACGATGTTACCGATATAGACGAACAACTCAGGCTAGTGAAAGCGTTTCATGATGGTAAAACGAATCATAGGGGCGTGCAAGAAACCGAAAAACAATTAAAAAGAACTTATTATTGGCCTAATATCACAAAAATGATAACAGAACACATTAATAATTGCAATGCGTGTCAAACAAATAAATATGAACGCCGACCAAACAAGCAACAACTACAAATTACTCCAACTCCCATAAAACCATTCGAGGTGGTTCATGTCGACACATTTACCGTAAAAGGTCACAAATTTTTTACCATTATCGACACGTTTTCAAAGTATGCCCAAGCATATCCCATCGAGAGCGTAACAGGTGTGAATGTTATAAATGCCCTTTCTATATACATGACTCATCACGGATTGCCTTTAAGTATTACAGCCGACCAAGGGACGGAATTTAAGAATCTACCCTTGAAAGAATTTGCCGAATTACATAAAATCAATTTACATTTCACCAGTGTCAGTAACCCACAGTCCAACGGTGCCATAGAAAAATTCCATTCCACTATATTGGAACACATACGGTTACTACAAATAAAACATCCTCAATCTGCTGTAACCGAACTCATGCTCTTTGCAGTGTTGGCCTACAACAATTCTATACACTCAGCAACAGATAAAAAGCCAATAGAAATCATTAATGGTCATTTGGACAACCGCGACCCCTTCGATCTATTATTAGAAAAAACATGTCTTCAAAATTATGTTAATAAGCATAAAGAAATTACTACAGACTTGTACACGAAAATTAACGAACATTTAAGCGTTAAACATACCGCAACTATAAATAAACACAATGAAACTTTAGAAGAACCTCTTGAATATATAGAAGGCGAAGCTTGCTACATAAAAATCCTTTAGCTGCGCGACATAAAGAGAAACCCCGCTATATAACTAGAAATGTTGCCAAAAATTTAGGTATAAAAATAATTGATCAAAAAGACCAAGAATACCATAAACGCAGAGTTCGTAGACCGTTAAATTTGCAACATAACTTGTTACAGGGCGACGGTCTGCAGGCCGACATGGGCCGAAGAAGCGACGCTGATACGTCTGAATAAAAGTCCAGGCATATTGCCATTCAAACTAGACCCAGCAAAAATTCGTCAATCCGATCATATATTCTTACACTACATACAGTTAAATGATTTTAAAGAGCAAATTCGTACCATAGAAGACCAAACTCAAACGTTAGAAGCCTTGTATAAGGACTTTGATAGTGGTTTTAGGTTTAAATTTAGTGTATTTTATAAGCACATTAGTACTAAGTTAGAACTTGCTATAGATAAATATAATTCTGTAGCAAAAAATAGATACAAACGAGGTCTTATCGATGGCATGGGTGCTATAATTCGTAGTATTACAGGTAATCTCGATCAAACTGACGCTAAAAAGTATGATAAAGCAATATCCATTCTCGAAACAAATCAGGCTGAAATAGCAAAACATTTTAACAAGGACGTTACACTGAATCACTACTTTCTTAACAGTTACAATGAAACCGTATCAACATTGTCTCAAAATCAGAACCAAATCACCAATAAAATAACAGAAATACTTCGAGAAATAAATTACACTAAACTGGAACTATCTGACTATTTAAAAATAGATACCTCCTTCAAACTAGTTGAAATAAATTTGCAACTCGTTCTCGAAGCACTCTCTAATCTAGAAACAGCCCTCTCATTTTCAATTAAAGGAATAGCCGACCACAATATCATCACTTTTGAAAATTTACAGTATTTCATCCAATTTCTGAGCAAGCATTATGACCCCAAACAATTAATAACTACTGATGTTAAAGAATCTCGTATATTTTATAATTTCGTAGAATTAAGTTCTTATTTTAGTAACGATAGGATAGTCTTTGTTATTAAGGTGCCAATTCTATATAAGTCCACCTTCGACTACTACCAATTGTTCCCCATACCTACCCTGAACTATAATATCCTTGTGCCTCCCAAACCTTATCTGATTGCGGACGACAATGCGTACCAGTATCTAGAGGAGGAATGCCAACATTACGGAAAGATGTACTACTGCCAAAAATCAATAAAACTATATAACGCAATGCAACAAGATGACTGTCTATATAAGCTAATAAGATCCCAAATTGTATCTTCATCATGCAGTTTCCACAACATAAAAATTATGGAAGAGATATTCGAGCAAATCAATGACAATTATTATCTACTATTCTGTCCGAAGCCTACTAAATTTCACCTACGTTGCCACAATGAAGAATATACCACTGTCAATGGGTCTTACTTACTGAATCTTCCCGAAAACTGTACTGCATCAACTGAGACGACTTCTTTTACAAACGAAAAGAGTATTAACAAAGGAACTCCTATAAAGCTGTATTCTCTCAATCTCCAGGACATTCGTGTCAAGAATCCTATAGAACCATTAAAAATTGACAAAATTTCAATGAATCAGCTATATAACTCAATTGGATTCATACAGAAAGAACAACAAAAAATACAACTCATCAGTTCTGATACCCAACAACTACACATATATTGGACCACACCACTCTACATTGTCTTAACGATCGCCGCAGCATATTTTGCATTTACTAGAATAAAAGCACGAAAGCTTACACGTTCACCTGCCGAGACTGGAGGGCAAACTCCACCAACCGAAGGATGTCCGAGGTCTTTCTGCAGTTAAACAACTACGAAAAAGACCTCTATCTGGTAGGGAAGGTGTTATATTATTAAGACACTTCACGTAAAGTTAACTAGATTATAAGAATTCGTTTAACTGTGTATAGGTTCTAAGAATACTTAATCTCTGTGCACCGGCGACGTACCGGAGGCGCTGCAGACGCTACGTTGCGAATTCCTTTAGATAGCTCGCCTCGCGACGGCTCCGATGCACAGTTCGAGAGTTAAAGATAAGTCAGATCTAAAATATTATTCAGACGGTTCGGACCTGAACTTTCAAACATTATAATTAAATTGTGAATTGAACTTTTACATACAGTTTACACTATAAAGTGAACTATTACCCAAAGTGTTGTCAAATCGATCAATATTGATTATTTACTGCTTACACTAAAGGTGGACTTTTGTACGTATTTTGTGTTAAATCGAATAAAAACATTTGAAAGTGATAAAATAAACTTTATTTATTAACTCCACGTCCGAATCGCATATTTCGCGCGTGTATGTGTTTGTCAGTATGATATAGTCGGCGGCGGCGGCGGTGGCGCGTCGATCGTGAGCGTGGTTTGATAAATCGATTATAAATTATTCATGGGCAGCTGACGCAGCCCGCGGCCGGGGCCGGAGCCCGCGACGCGACGCCTCTCTAATAACATTCAAATTAGGCTCCTTCGCTTCCACAAGAAACCTTTTTTTATTATCAGTCACACTCCTATTCGTTTTATATGCAGAACAAACGATTTCAACAATCTCCATCGTATAATGCTGTAATGTAGGTAAATAGATAACGTGCAGTAAATACTAACTAACCAGTGCTGCAGGCAGCGGCCTCGGTTCAGTTTTGGCTCGAGTGTGGAGTGCGGAGTGCGGAGTGCGGAGTGCAGGGTGCGGGGCGCCGCCGGCCGCGGTCGCGCCTCATGTTCTCTGATAACAATTTTCCAGGCGACTGAAGCGGCTGCGAGTACAGCAATTGTCGGCGCGACGAGGCGCGGCGTCTGGAGCCACCGCATCATCTAGCTTATCACATCTCGCATGTGGGCGCAATGTAGACGTGGAAGATAATTTAAATGTCAACAAAAGAGTAAACTCGTAGAGAACACTAAAAAAATTATAAAATCCTTAGTTTCGAGAATCAGGGACGGCGCGTACCGGGACACGAATTACGGCGCGGTGATTTCCCCCGAACGTTATTAACGAGCCGACAATCCGTTTAGCGAAACAAATCGAGAGCCTCCCGGCAGTCGTCGCGGTGCTGTTTACCGAATGATTTAATTATACGGGCGCGCGCCCTAATTAGCGCGGGCGCCGGGAAGCTCGCGAGCTGCTGTTTAAAGGCGTACGCCTAATACTAATTTATGCAAACGTTAAGTAACGAGCCGCGTGTCGGCGCCGTGGCCTCCGCGAGATGCGCCCGCGGCGGCGGCCGGCCTCGCCGCACTCCTCGGGCGCGCATTTCGCGCGGCGCCGGCGGCGCGGCGGTTGCGAAAGTGCGCGGACCATCCCGACTGGTTTGCATCAAGGAGAGGAAGTCGTTTGTCACTTTTATCACGTGCCAAATACTTGCGGCGGCTGAAATATTAAATCTCGCGAGCACGCCGAGCTCGTCCGTTGTCGAGAATGATGTTAATGGGCACGCTGCTGCGCCGTCCGCGTCCGTCCGTCCGGACCGCCGCCCGACCCGAACGCTGACCAGTTTCTTAATAACACTAAATTTTATTAATTTTGCGAAAGCTCACCTTTCTCGCAGAAATTGGACCCTCAATTTTAATTGCTTCAATTTTAATTACGACGGAGTTGCGAAATTATAATTTTAGCGGAGGCAGGGTGATAAATGAGTTAATTAGTCAGTGCTTTTATGTTGTCTGAACTAAACTATGAAAATTGTTTTTAGAATGTCAAGCAAAGGACGTTCCCTTTGAAGTAGAAATTAGATAAAGTAATGTTATATTACCAATATAAGGGGGCGTTCAAGTATTACGTAAGCGCTTGAGGGGGGCGAGGGGGTCTTTGCTTTGCTTATTTTTGATGACATGGTGGGTGGGGGGGTCGATATCGTGATTACGTCAGCAGTTATTATTTACTTTTTTACACAAATGGCAACCCACAAATATATAAAAAACCGAATACATTAAAAGAAAAATGCCTATAGGTACCAACGATTACGTAAGCATGGGGGGGGGGGAGAGGTTTGCTTACTTTTGCTGACAAGGGGAAGGAGGGGGTAAATAATTGTAAAAAATGTGCTTACGTAATACTTGAATGGCCCCTAAGGGAATACAAGTACATACATAAATTGCCTTTGTGGTTATAAAGCCGATGTCAATATTATTTGGCCGCTGTGAGCTGGCATTAATAAATTTCTACAAATTAAAGCTGACTTATCATTTTTGGCGAAAATTATTTTGAGATGGATGAAGGTGAAGGCCTAGTGAATGACCCAATGTCTTGTGTGAAATCAGAGTTCGCCGTGGTAAAACCGTGGACACGAAACCGACACTCATGCAAATTTTTGTGCTAAAAACGACAAAAGTCACTATGCATGGATCAATACAGAAAAGTAAGTAGGTGTGTATGTATGAAACCATTTGTTCACACATTTGAGAAGCATTATGACGCTTGGACAGGACACCCATGACCCTAGCTCCCAGGAGAGCTTGCGGCGGCCTCGGTCCGGTGGTGAGGTGTGTGCGTGTGTATGTGTTGCGTGTGACGGTGTGTTCGTGCGCAGGTCGGCGGACGACAACCTGCTGGCGGAGGTGGAGGCGGGCGCGCTGGCGGGGCTGCGCGCGCTGCGCGTGCTGCGGCTCGCGCGCAACCGGCTGCGCGCGCCGCCGCACGCCGCGCTCGCGCACACGCGCCGCCTCCAGGACCTGTGAGTAGCTGGCGCTGCCACAAGCCACACCAAAACCATCGGCAACCAATCCCCCTAGTCTCTCAAACAAGTCCTATATTTGTAATTGTCCGCCTGTCCGGTCCGATACACGCACACTTTTCTCGGAAAGTAGTAAGTACTGTTTGTTATAACCAATATTCTCGCAAGATGCGTGCGGGATCATCTGCGGGATTGGATTCCCAAGTGCCTACAGTAAGCCCAGCTCAATGCGACCGCGACTTGCTGCCGCGTCACGTAACTCATAAGCTTCATAAAATAGCAAACACACCGCGCCCGCTGCGACGCGTCACACTCACACGTACTCGTATACTAGCCACTGCCTCACATGTGTTGCCAATTGTCAAGGAATAGGTATAATATTATGTATTAGGTACTTACTTGTATAATTGTCGAGTCAAACTCTACAATGTACCTACTTAGTCTACATTGAGAAGAGAACCGGAACACTAAAGTTATTTTGTATTCCACTCAACAGATTAAGATTATGTTTCCGTTAGTTTCAACCTTGCCAAAAAAAGTCATGACTCATTTGGTCAAGTTACAAAATAAACAACATAACAACACTAATAAAAAATGTTAATCACGTGAAAAACTGATTAACAGTAACCTTAAAATACGTATAAGATCATTAATGAAAAGTGTACTTACAATGTAATTGTAAACAAACAGTGGCAGCTGCAGCGGCGGCGGCGGGTGCAGCGCGTGGCGTAGGTCGGGAGTTAATTGCGTGGCGGTGACTCACGTGCCCCCCCGCCCCCCGCCCCGGGTGGCACACTTCGCGGCCGCGGCTGGCCCGCACCCGCCGCGCCTGCTAATCAACCGCTTGCGGAAAGAGCAGCATCAGCGACCCGTTTAAATGATCGCGCTGCTAAATAAATATTTATAATCGACCTACAAACTTTTACTTCAAATATTCCTCCCAAATCACGAGTCGACAGTCGGATAGTGCGAAACGAGAGACCTCGTTTAGGCGTAGTGAGTACGTTGGAGCGCGGCGCCGCGCTGGAGGCGTCCGCTGGTGAAAGCTCATGGCCGGCGCGGGTGCGGAGGGGGGGGGGCACCGCCGCACCTGCCAACCACTGCTTATCATCTTTTAGCAAACCTTTTAATCATATAAAAGTACGCGCCAATGACTTTGTAACAAGATTTAAAGTCGCGATGTTGATTAATTGACGGCGAAAGCATTCCGAGGCGACGTGGCGGCTGCGCGAGCGCCGTTACTCCAGCTAGGCCGGGTTGTGTAATGCACTGCTATGCCATGCACTTGTAAATGATTCATCTGAAATCGCTCCACTGCCTTTTCAAAACGGGTTCGAATATTACTTTATGTTCTTGACTTGGTTCACATTTAAAATACTTATGCGCATACACCAGCAACATCATCCCAAATCTTTACCTTAAACAGAGTATAAATAAACGAAAAACAATCTGAACGTAAAATTATAAGTCTATACATAATGAACATACAGGATTCAAGAATGAATAACTCAATAAATAACTCTTATGTTAATTCGGGGTACAATGATCATCAATTCATCCAAATCCGTCCAGCCATTTTAGCGAGAAGATGTAATAAGCGTATAACGCTCTCACACTTTGCATGAAAAACATTGCAATGTTTTAAATTTTCTAGTTTACCTTAATCCAACACAGATCTAGATCTGTATCATAGCAAGTAGGCGGTCAAACGTAGGTATTCATCAAAGGCGCTCTTCCCGCCCATAAATTTCCCGCGATATTTATTTGCATAATTCAGCTAATCCCGCCGCCCACTCGCATCATCTTAAAGATTAAGACGTATTAAAATGAAAATAGAAATGGAATATAGGGCGCGTGTCGCTCGCGCTCGCCGCCGGCGCCGCGCCAGAGTTGGCTGAATGCGCTTCTAGGCAATTATGTTGCAAATAGTTTACCTACGCAATTTTACATTCAATTTCCTCGTAGCTTTTTATGAGATAAGGCAACAAATGAGCAAGTGGGTCACCTGATAGTAAGTGAGCACCATCGCCCATGAACCCCAGCAACACTCCACGTGACACAACAGGGCAACACTGCACTTGGCGAGGGTTAGGGAGTTGCTGGCAGTAGCGATCAAGACGGACCTTGTCCTTTCACACGCAAGAACTGATAAAAACAACCGGATAATCAAAAGTGTAATTGCTTGCAATTTTTTTTTGCCGAAAGACGCTTAGGTGGTACCTTTTTAGGGTTCCGTACCTCAAAAGGAAAAAACGGAACCCTCATAGGATCACTTTGTTGTCCGTCCGTCCGTCTGCCAAGATCGTTTTTCTCAGGAACGCGTGGATGTATCAAGCTGAAATTTATATCAAATCTACTGCCCCTTGGAGCTGTGAAAAAATCAAACTTGTAAGCCAACGCAATCAAAAGATACAGCCGTTTATGCCGGAAATTTCCGCAAATTTTCGACTCTCAAGGGAATCAAAACCTACAGGGTACTTCCCGTGAACGCAGAATCTTGAAATTTGGTACGAAGGTAGGTCTTATAGCACAGATTAAGGAATAATTGCGAAAAACGTAAATATGTATGTATGTCTGTATATATCAGTGACCAATATAAAGTGATCCCACACTGCGTACATTTTGCTTTAGAGCAGGGCTCTGCTTACACTGGTTTATAGATATTTCTAGATAATGGTACGGAACTCTCGGTGCGCGAGTCCGAGTCGCACTTGGCCGGTTTTTTTTATTAAGGTTTCGAGCCGATTTTAGTCACTGCAGACAAATCTCTAGTCTAGATTGCTACTCATATTTTTTGGAAAACATTATGATTATAAATACATACTTAAGTTATAAGTTAAGGCATTATTATGTTTGTGTTGAACGAACTCGCAACTCACTGCGCCTGCGCTATATACTGATGCGTGTCCTTGTCCGCAGCAACCTGGAGGGCAACCTGATCTCGGAGCTGGGCGCCGACGCGCTGCCGCCGCTGCCGGAGCTGCGCACGCTGTGAGCACGAACACACCACCAACACACACACACACACACACACACACACACACACACACACACACACACACACACACACGAGCCATCCGCCTCACATGGCTTATTACACTTTACACTTGGCTAAATTTAGGATGCTAAATGATTTACAAACCTCATTTAGTAAAGTGATATCGCGTTTAGGAAGTAAGGATCCTAAAAAGTATCCTAATTAAAAACAAGGATGGTTTCTGATTATACTGCCAAGCTGAATGGTTTAGCATCCTAGTCAGGAACGCATTTAGTGCAGTTAGTCGCCCTCGCCACGCGCGGCGGGGGAAGGGTCTGATTCAGTGATTAAATTCAGGAATAGTGTAATCAGAAGCGTTCTAATTCAGAAGCGCATCCTAATTAGGATGACTAAATTTAGCCGTGTGTAATAGGCGCTTTGGAGTCTCGCGGCGGTAGGCGGTAGAGCAGAGTTCCCCGGGCGGGGGCTGAAGTGCGGCGTGACAGCCGCCACGTACAGTCTTCAGCCAGACTGCTTGCAGGTACAGGGCTGTCTCGTCATACTTCACCCCCGCTCCTCAGCGCCGCTCTACTACCGCAAGATCTTAAACAGCTAATCTTCTTCTTCTTCTTCTTCTTTAGCCATTCTCAACCTCAAAGGTGTAGGCCTCCTTCAGTTTATGCCATCTGTTTCTGTCTTGAGCAGTTTCCAACCACTTTGTTCCCGCCAGTCTTTTGATATCGTCGTACCAACGCATCTGCGGTCTTCCTCTCGGGCGTTTCTCGCCCCACGGTCTCCATTCTACCACTGCCCTGCACCACGAGCCATGCTTGCGGGCGACATGACCAGCCCACTCCCATTTCAATTTCGCAACCCGTTTAGTCACATCGCTCACTTTGCTTTGTTCTCTGACCCATTCGTTTCTTTTACGGTCTCTCAGCGTAACTCCTACCAGTTTTCTCTCAATTGCTCTTTGAGCCACCTGAAGTTTGTGGAGGATCTCCTTAGTAAAAACCCACGTCTCAGCTCCATACGTAAGCACAGGCAGAATGCACTGATCGTGAATACGAGCTTTTTGTTCGGCACTGAGCTTCATGTTGAACGCGAATTGGAGTTTGGAGTAAGCTGCCCAAGCCAGTCTTATGCGCCTATCAATTTCGTTAGCCTGATTGTCCTTTCCCAATACGACCTCCTGACCAAGATACACATACTTATCCACTTTTTCGATGACAGTGCCATTTACGCAGATGTTTGCGGTATCATTTAAAGTGTTGGTCATTATCTTGGTTTTGTCAAGGTTCATTTCTAAACCACACTGCTCAGAGGCTTGGTTGAGTTCCCGTATCATAGTTTGAAGGTCAGTCGAGTTGTCTGCGAACAACACTATATCATCCGCAAATCGTAGGTTACTCAGTCTCTTGCCCTCCACACTAATGCCACGCTCTTCCCAATCCAACTTTTTGAAAATATCCTCCAGTACTGAGGTGAACAGTTTTGGAGAGAGTGTATCTCCCTGTCTAACTCCTCTCCAGATCTTCACAGGTTGAGTTTCTGGTGGTAAGTTAACCTTTAAAGTTGCATTGTTGTAGATATTTTTTATGAGGTTAGTGTAGCGGTGATCAATACGGGCATTTTGAAGGGACTGAACCACTGCCCAAGTTTCGATGCTGTCAAAGGCCTTTTTGTAGTCTATAAATGCGACCCACAGTGGTAATTGATATTCGGTGGCTTTTTCAATGACGACCCTCATAGTTAATATATGATCCATAGTGCTAAAACCACCTCTGAAACCGGCTTGCTCAACTGGTTGGTAGTAGTCAAGTTTCTTAGTCAAACGAATGGTGATAATTTTCGTAAACAATTTGTACAGCTGTGATAACAGACTGATGGGGCGGTAGTTGTTCAGGTCTAATTTGTTTCCCTTTTTAAGCAGTAGAATGATCCTAGCGCTTTCCCATTTTTCCGGTATTCGGCATTCTTCTAGGCACTTATTAAAGAGTTTCACGAGGAACTGTAAGACTACGTTCCCTCCTTCCTTAACCATTTCTATGATGATATCATCCTCACCAGGGGCCTTGCCGTTTGACATCCTGGATAGGGCAGCCTGTATTTCAGCTTTTGTTATCTCGGGTATATCTTCAGATCCAACGTTTGTGACTTTACGGGTCGCTATATTTTGTGGTTTAGGATTCCTAGAACTATAGAGTATCTGGTAGTACTCCTCTACAACTCTCAGTATTTTATTCTGTTCAATAACTAGGTTTCCGTCATTGTCATTTAGCTTAGTTATCTGTTGAGTACCGGGCTTCAGAGCCTTCATAAATACTTTTGGACCTCTATACTTCTTAATGATGTTTTGCACGGTTCTTTCGCGGTATGCGTCAATATCCCCCTCAACATGTTCTCGCGCCTCCTTACAAACCCGCTTAAACTCGGCCGTGTGGTTTTTCCCTTGATTGATTAGGGTTCTCCTTTCTTCTAGCAATGCTTTGGTTTCCTTTTGTAGTTTGTGCATTCGACCGGCCATGCTTTTCGATGCAACTTTCTTAGCTGCTTTACAGAGTGAACTACTTAGATGGTCAAGAAGCTCATTTATATCAGATGTATCAGCGTCGATGGAATTTAACTGTTCGTTTACTTCATCCTGATATGTCTCTCTGTTTATCATTAAGTACTCAGGGTTTACTTTGGTCTTTCTGCTTCTAATTGATGTGTATCTTTCCAATTTTACATTGATCTGGACCACAGCACGGATGAGACGATGGTCACTTCCTGTATAAAAGTTATTTAAGACGGAGACATCCTTTATTATACATTTATGACTGCTAAACATATAGTCTATTTCGTTTCTGAATCTTGCTCCCGGGGATAACCACGTCCACTTTCTCTCAGGCCTTTTCTTGAAGAATGAGTTCATGTGGAACATTTTTTGCTGCTCTAGAAAGTTAATTAACATGGCTCCCCTAGAATTTCTACTACCATACCCAAAATTACCCATCACGGATTCAGAGTTATCCTGCTTCACACCGATCTTGGCGTTGAAGTCACCAGTAATTATTGTGTACGTGGTTTTCTGGTCTCTTAGACAGGAACTAATGTCTTCATAGACTCGTTCGACTTCTATATCTGCACTTGTGCTGGTGGGAGCATATACTTGGACAACCTTCAGAGTGATTTTCTTGGACACTTGCAGTATTACGTACAAGACTCTGTCTGAGACTGAGTTGATGGTCTTTATGTTATTACTAATGCGTTTATTAATAATTAAACCTACACCGTGTTCATGTTTATTTGTGTCAGATCCCCTATAATAGAAACTGTGTCCGTTTCGAAGCTTGAGACACTCCTCACCCTGACGTCTGACTTCGGACAATCCGACAATATCCCAATTGATTTTATCCAGCTCGTAGAACAATTCCTCCATTCTATCTTCCGTCCTCAAGGTTTTTGCGTTGTAAGACGCTATCGCCAATTTCGTTATTAAATTCGAATCGTGGCAGCTTTTGTTCACCCAGTGATTCTTAGCACCCCTGGTCTCGCCTTTACCCACACTGCTGCCTTTGTTGGGTACCGCTACACCGCTGGGAACTCGGGGCCATCTTCTTTGTTGTGTATCCATATTTACTGAAGGGTTTAGGCGTGTAAACCCACCCGCTTGCCCAAGGCGTCCTGGTGAGTGGAGAGTAGTCCCTCTAGCTAGGACTATGGGTGCTACCGTTGATCTTTAATGTGAGATTCATCCGCTACCATCCCTTTGAAAACCATCCCCTCCTGATGATTTCCAGACTACCTAACCGTGTAACGCCTAGATAGTCCCCCCTTCCTCTCGTCCGTTTGTTGACCTTACTTCCCACTGGGGTTCGCACCCAATCTTCCGCAAGGTTGCTCAACGTAACAGGGCCTACCGCGAGAAGGTGAGAGTGGAGTTGAGGTGCAGAGGCTAGAGAACCACACTTGCTGAGGTTCATATATTGCGCATGACACCCCCCTTAGACCCCCCTTAGACCTTAAACAGCTAATATAATATACAAATTACAGACAACTAACCGTTTACCATTTATTTTAATTTATGTTTAGGATCGTTAGGGAAACCATTATTCCTATTTGCCTTTTTACCTCTAAGGCCTGTTGGCGCGGCCGCGGCCTCGTGGCGCCGCGCGGCTCCGCCTGCTCCGCGAGATGACGCTATTTGTTTGTTCGTTCCGAGTAATGTTATTGTAATGCTCCGCGGAATGACCTCCCACGCGCTTCCTGCTGCTCGACTTAACCTTAAATAGACTGCTTGAAACAAAAACAACCGCTGTTAATAGGAGTTTATAACTACTAAACTTAACTAATAGTAAGAAATACTTATTTGCAGCACACCTACAATTAAAATAAGTAATTTTAAGTATGTACTTATGTTATGTTATGTTAGCCTATTATACGTAGTGATTCAACTCAGTGATCGTTTCACATTCCTAAAATTACAATAGTTATGTACTCATACTCAAACTCACTCTTAACTTGTCCTTGGTGCTACGTATCCCACCCACGCGTTACTTGATCAGTGAGTGTAACTACCACGCCACGCTAGCAACTAGCAATAATATGTAGTTCAATGAACTTGATGCGATATTTTTTCACTTTGCCAATTTGTTTGTACCCATTTTTATATTATGTAGAAGTTAATAAAGGCTCACATTTATTTATTTATAGTTTAGGAAGAGGAAACGTCGTCGTACTCATTCCAAAGCGGGTAGCCCAAGGTAATAAAACGTTGAAGACGTTGTAGTAGGTAGTACTTTGTCTCAATGCATCACGTCACGTCGCGAGTGGTCCCTCGGCTCGCCCTCAATTAATACAGCCTCCTGCTGTCACGCCGGGCCCGCGACGAGGCAAAAGTAATGGACCAGCAAATAGATAGCGGCGGTCGGGCTGATAGCGAAGCGAGCAGCCGGTGAAGGCGAGCGAGTGCCCCGCGCCCCGCCCCGCCCCGCCCCGCCCGCGGCCCCGCGCGCGCTGCGCGAGGGCAGCCAGCGCGCTCTTATTCATCCGTCGCCTGATTGATACAAACGATTCGCGAGCGACATTGACTCCATTAACGAAACCGACGCACTCCTGCGCTCGTTGCCGCGGCCCGGCCGCCGGCAGCGCGCGATACTCGCGGTGGTGACGCGCATGATGAGTGTTGTTGACTCGAGAGTGCGGAGCTTCCTTCCGGGTCGCGGGCGCCGCTCTGCCAGTGAGGAAACCGGCTCAGACTGATCACTATGCGAGCGACGTGCGGCGACATGGCTCGAGGACTTCTAGAGCGGGAACAGTCCGTGGTTGGCCTTGAGACGCGCGAGGCCGCCGCCGCAGCCCTGCGCTCGGGGGCTGCGGGCACGCACCCGCGGGTTGAGCCGCGAGCGCGTGTCGAATCAGTGCGAGTACCTACGTCTGGTATCGACCACGACCACCGCGACGTCGCAGCATTAATATTCCAGCCGCCAGCCGTATCGCCGCTATTAAGATCTCAGCCGCGATAATCCCTCAGAAGCTAGGGATGATAGTTTGTTGCCGGTTTATTATTATTGTGCACGCGGCGTACAATTGCTGCGTGACGACAATCGAGCACGTAGACACACCTACTTACCTACCCAGCCTTACAGTGCCCTAGTGGAATAGGTACGCCTTAATACGGTATACTTAAGTGGGTCGTTCTTTATCTTTGTCACAGAATCCTCCGAGTGATTCAAGTAGAAAGACTAATCTTTATAACAAAAGAAGTCAATTTCGACATCGATGTATGCTATTGTAGTATTCTTAAAAGTTACTACTTACTGCTTAGTTAACAAGGAACACATTATTGTCAGACAATATACCAACCTATATAGACGAATGATAAGTATGATACTTTGTACCTATACGCAATGCGCGCTTTGACTTTAATTATGTAGGGTAGGTAGGTAGGTACAGATGCATAGATATAGTAATAAAGTACACGTTTTGCACAGTTGTGAAACTAGTTAGTTTCCATATTGTAATACGGTCGTAACAAATTGCTTGGACATTGTTTAATCCGATTCACGCGGGATAAATAGCGGGCCGGGGCGGGCATTACGCGAGGGACAGCTCGGGGCTGCGGCGCGGGCTCGGGGCTCCGGGGCTCGGGGCCGGCACCCTTGAACTAGAAAACGTCGCTCACGATTAATGCGGCGGCGTGCGAGATGATACCGACCCTACTCAACGCCGACCTAATGAAATCAATACCGACGTATTGAATGCTGCCAGATGGCCCTTCCTATATCAACGGCGGGCCGGATGACACGGATTTTCAATTAATCCTTATATCGAAGAAGGAAGTGACCCTGGCGCCAGAATTTGGCATTGAACCGCCCGCCGTGTATTTAAATGTCACCATTTTTTAAAAGCTTCTTGGCAAAAATAAAAAACTAGTACTTCAATAGATAGAGGTACGTTATTTTCAGGTTTTCACTCTGGTGTCGGGAATGAAGGTGGAAACACATTATTAACATGCGACGCGACCCGATGCAACGAATGTATGCGCATGGCGTCGCGTCGGATGTTCATAGTGTGGTTCTGGTCATAGAAAATAATACAATTTGATTCGACTCAACACGCGTCGCGTTGCATCGGGTCGCGTCGCGTGTTAACAATGTGTTTCCACCTTGAGTCACGCGGTCGAGTGCAACCCTTCAGCCGCCGATGGATGGCTGCCGGCGCCGCGATGTTGTCGCCGGCGTGCGGCGTGTATCGCGTCCGAGGCTCGGACATTAGCCCCGCGGCTGCCGCGCCCGCGCCGCCGCGCGCCCGGCCCGGCTGGGTGCGCGTCGCTGCCGCCGCCGATGTCTGACGCCGTGTGCCGTGTACACGCTCCGTTTATCGCCCGCATTAGCATAATGGTGTCTCGCGCCGGAACTCTTCCGGCCGCTAACGTCTTGCGCGAGCTTCTGTTCTCCCGCCCGTTACTGTCCCGAGTTATCGCTTTCATATTACGACCACTCGACACATTTAAAACGTTATAAGTTAGCATTAACGGCCGCGAGCGGTTTACGACGGTGTTAAAGTTTTATTATAAATCTCTCGCTTAGAAATGGTTAAATAAAAAGGTTACATTTTGCGATATTAACGCTGGTATAAACCTGGAGCATTTTCATTGTTCATAATATAGAGTCTTCAGCAGAGGAGGCCTTCCTCGTTCAGTGGCACTCCTGCCTAAACAGGGCACATTCCCAAGTCCAAGCTCTTACTTAGTAAGTAATACACGGTTGCTGTTGGTGGTTTTTCTCAGCAGATAACAGTTTTGATGAGCTGCTGGTGGTCTAAAGTCCATTAAATATCAACTCCAAGTTAAAACACCAACTTTACTGAACTCTAGAACACGTAAGCAGCACTGAAAGTGACATTTTGTGTTGGAAACCTATGAGATGAACGGCTGTGGCTGTACGGTGTGGTGACAGTGTGTGTGTGTGTGTGCAGGGTGCTGCGCCGCAACCGCATCTCGCACGTGGACGAGCGCGCCTTCGCCGCGGTGCCGGCGCTGCAGGTGCTGTGAGTACACGCTCTACATTATCTATACTCACGACCAAAAATAACTGGTCACTTTTCATACAACTTTCTGTGGGAAGTGACCCGATATTTTTGCTCGTCAGTGTACTTTTATTCTTACGTAGGTACTTTAAATTAGATCCAGCTAAAGCTAATAAAATTTAGATTCAAACACGACAAATCCGTGGTTATTGTTTCTCAGAAGCGAAATGTTCACGAAATAGGTAATTCATTTATTTTAAGTTAATTTGTTTCGGCTTGCTTTAGATATTATGAAGGTGTAAATTTGCAATTTTCCTCAAGTAACTAATTAAAATACTGCCTACTGAAGGCCTACTGTAACAGTATTTTTATATGTCCTAATTAATCCTGACAATTAAATGTCTAAACAATTTCTTCTTCTTTGTTAGTAGGTAACTCAAACTGAATGATACGCTCACGCGGCAGGCTTTTTAGATCAATTTATTTGGACACAGAAATCACGTTACTTAACAGGCGTTATTAACCCAAATCAAAAGTTTTTAATGAATCGGAGGTGTCACATTGAGACGAACCAGCGGCGCGGCGGCCGGCGGCTGTCGGCGTCGTTTGTTCACGTTGCCAAGTTTTTAATTAACGGATACCTAGAAAAGCCGTTGACCTCAGCAAATGATCAGTCATTTGTCAGTCCGAAAAGCACTCGAAACGCCGGCGTCAGGGCCGAGTAGGTGTGTAAATAATTGCCGGCCGCGGATTAAGCCCCCGTTGCGGAGCTTTAGCCCTCATTAATCCGGTACCAATGAACTGCACTGCTACTTAACGCTTTACATTTACATTTGAAAGTAAAGCACTTCCGGAAGTTTCGACATGGTTTTCATAAAAGTAAGATGAAAGCCCGATCCTTGACATCTTAACCTCTTTCAACTTCTTCTTAGTAGATATAATCCGCGCTGTTGCAGAGTGGCAAACTGTGTATGAAAGTGACCCGTTATTTTCGTTAGTCGGCGTGTTCATGTGACACGAGTGACAGTGACAAGCCGGCGAAGCTCTGCCCGCGACCCCACCACATTAAGATTCACATCTCCTGAGCTGCACGGCATAAAGCACGCGATAGCGTAAAAACTGCTAGACGTTATCCCGTTTTACTACCACCAAATAATAAAGTAATAGTCCAGATAGTAGCGGCCGAATAATAAAGTCGTTCATCACGGCGATTACAATGCCGGCCCGCCCGCGCGGCCGCCGCGACCCGCCGGGAATTAACTTCCAGAATTTAAATAACGTGCTTCCTGACCTCGTTGTTTATTAAAGGCCCCGCGTCTTGAGCACCTGCGTGAAGACGCTCCGAGTGCCGCAAGTTCACTCGCAACACTACATGTAAATAGTAATGTGTTTGTGTGCGTGCAGGCGGCTGGAGGAGAACCTGCTGACGGAGCTGCCGACGGGCGTGCAGCTGCTGCCGGCGCTGCAGGACCTGTGAGTGCGCGCCTCGCGGCTGTGGTGTGTGGTGCTAGCTGCGTGTAGTGACACTGGTCCCCCCCCCCCCCGCAGGTCGCTGGCCAGCAACCGCGTGGAGTGGGCGGGCGCGGGCGCGCTGCGGCGGAACGCGCGGCTGGCGCGGCTCGACCTGCGCGACAACCCCTGCTCGCGCCTGCACGCGCACGCGCTGCGACACCTGCCCGCGCTTACTACGCTGTGAGTACTAACACACAACACATAACATGTATAATTAAGTAACACCCGTGTCGTGTATGTTCCAGCAAAATAAACACAAAAAAAATAAAAAAAAAACACACTCACGTATGTGAATCACGACGCGACACTGCCACATTAGTCGACCGCTTTATTGTAGGTCGCGATCGTGTTTTGTTTAAATCAGTGGAACCATGTTAAGTTATTTTCATAACTCAAGCTGGCTAACGAATAAGTGGGTGATGGTCACCTGTAGGCTTATTGTCTAACTCGCTCGCAATCACCATCGTGTTCATTTTGACAGTTCATGTATGGGCTGACAATTGGCATCGGAATCAGCTAGCTGTCACATTCATACAAGAACTGTCAAAATGAACACGATGGCGATTGCGAGCGAGTTAGACAATAAGCCTACAGATGGTCAATGAGCACCACCACTCACAGACACCCGGCGCAACATCAGAGGATTGCAGATGTATATCACGTCTTACCCCCTTATTCATAAACGCACTATAGGCCTCTGCTAAGTTAGCAATCGTTTGTCCTTATCTGTCACTTTGACATTTACCTTTCACAGATAAGGACAAACGATTACTAACTTAGCAGAGGCCTATAGTGCGTTTATGAATAAGGGGGTTAATCCCTTACAGGGTAAACAGAGCCTAAGGTAACAAAACCTTAAGGCTACGTTTAGCATGATTAAGGGCATACGCCCTTACACCTATACAGGTGGAAAGGGAAATGAACAACCGACGAATATATACCTATTTATAATAGTCATATACTACTAGACTACCAGTTCAGATATAAATTCGAAATCATGCGATACAGCATTAATATTAGTGAAATGGAAGTTGTCTATCTTATGGTCTATGCCGAAAAATAACCGTCTTCAACTATATTGAACACGCTTAAGCGCTTTACGTTACGATAAGACTGTTTCTGTCGGCGACAGTAAAAGCAAGTTTTTATTGTTATTGGGCCGAGTTACTTACTCATGTTATGGACATCGATCACAGTTAGTGCAAATAAATGTATTTGCGTCCAATAAAAGCAGTGTAATGCCCATTGTACCGGCCAGCTCACATGATCAGTAAGTGCCGGCCGCCGTTTCATGGCACACCATTAAAGTTGAAGTGCTTCCATCTTACGAGGGCGGAAATTTATGTGACTAGGTCTGACATAAAAATTTCGGTCACTACATCGCCCTACCGACAGTTGTTTGCGTTCCAACGCCGGAAATAAAGCAATAGCCCACGCGTTCTCCGGAAACGCGGCGAGGGTCCCGACATTGCCTCGTCAGCATCAGAACTCCAAACTTTGACCTTCTTGAGTTTAGCTACTTAGTCGGCCTAGTCGATGGAGTCCGAGGCGCCGCGCGGGTACCGAGACCTACACCGGCGCTCTATGTGGCGGGTTAATAGAGCGGAATAACGATTCGCCGTAAGGTGCACCGCTGTCACTGATACACAAAGGACGAAGACGGAACACGTAAAACTTTATAACGCTCATAATCCGGGGCGAGTCGTGACATGGCGATGTCGCGCCGGGAGTATCGCGATCGCCCCGGAGCCGGACGGGGCCCGGACCGGACGCAAACAAGCCCATTAGGTCGGGGCTCGGGGCGCGCGGCTCGCACCACATAAATTAGGATGGTGGCGTCGCGCCGCAGCCCGGCCGCGCCCGAGCGCGTCGTAAAGCGCCGACAGATCGGTTACGCAATTCCGATCGTCCTTTTACTGCATTATTTACATCGCCCGCGGCGCGGTTTACGCCGCGCGTTACGGTCGCGAGCGGGGACGCGTCAACGCGAGGCCGCTCTTAAATTTTACGTGCCATAGACAAAATCTGTTATGGCTTCATCCTCTTCGCATCATCGCTGTTTGCGTATGCGTGGCGAATGGGAATGCAAATCTTTATACACATTTGATACAGTTTACTTGAAGCTCTGCCAATAACTTGCTGTGGTGCTGAGATATAATTTAATTTTGATGTGTTTTGTGTATTGTGGTGTGACGTGATAAATTACCCATTGTTGTATGTTGTAACTGGCTGATTACCGCAACTCGACGTCTATGAACTGCGCCTATTTTGCGTGGTGTAAATTACCCATTATGTCACATACAAGTGAATACTTAATTGAAGTATTAGCAATTCTTTTCAAACTACGATTTTCATCATCGAAGCGACCTAGTCAGATGTCCCCGAGAGCCTTACTTAGGAGCGTGCCTCGGGTTGGCCTGGGTCGGCGCGACTGCTCTGTTTGATGGCTGTAGCCGGGTTCAATGCCCCAGAACAATACGAAACAGCCTAAAAGCCCTCTGACACAGACCCTCTGAGCACGGCACGGCACGGCGCGCCGTGTTAGCAGCCGCGACAGTTGCAGCTGGTGGCTTTATTTATTCGATACTAGCTTCTGCCCGCGACTTCGTCCAGTTAGAATTAACAATTGACATATTGATCGCATTCCGCGGAAGCTATGCAATTTTCCAGGATAAAAAATAGCTTATGCCGTAAATGACAGATTAGTAAAGTTTTCATTAAAATCCGTGCCGCTGTTTTTACGTGATGCGCTCGCAAATACATACTATACATACAAACAGATAAACAGACAAAAAATCTAAAAACAGTTGGAACGTGTTCTGTTCTGTTAATGTTAATTCTTAGTATCCACGTTAGTGTACTTATAGGTATCTAGAAGATGTGTTAAAGTTGTTCCTATGAAGTTCCTATGTCAATTTTATCAAATTTTGATAGGTACTTTGAAATTGAGACATTGTACTTGTCCATTCATACACGTATTATTCTCGTGTTTTCCATTCAGAATTCAGATCCAGTCGATGTCCGTAGAGCGTCTCGATGTGAAATTGTGAACCGATCCTAACTCCGCGTATTTTGGCTGTCGCCACACAAGGGGCGAGGGGCGAGGGGCGAGGGACAGAACAGTTGTCGTTGGTGTGAGCTGCAGCTACAGCATGCGGATGTGTGTTGCGTGTTGCAGGGTGGTGTCGGACGCGCGCGGGCTGCGCGCGCTGCCGTCGCTGGAGGGCGCGGCGCGGCTGCACACGCTGCGCGCCGACCGCGCGCGGCTCGCGCGCCTGCCGCCCGACCTGTGCCGCCACGCGCCGCGCCTGCGCATCCTGTGAGCCCTCACCCCCACCCCACACAAACACTACCTCACGCCACATCACATTTTACCCGTTACCTATAGTACTAATATTGATGATTACTTACATTTAGAAACTATTTGATGCCACAATTCAAAAAGATTAGTTTAGACTTATTTGACTCTTATCTTGTCATCCATTCCATATTAAATTTAAGTAGGTATACATACTATAAGTC
This sequence comes from Pandemis heparana, assembly GCA_963854515.1. Classification (NCBI taxonomy): domain Eukaryota; kingdom Metazoa; phylum Arthropoda; class Insecta; order Lepidoptera; family Tortricidae; genus Pandemis; species Pandemis heparana. The sequence goes on from OY978025.1 coordinate 156,489, forward strand.
ACAGTCGTAAGGGAAATCTATTACAACTCTTTTTAGACACATTCATATGCAGTGCCGAATATCAGTCGCTTCGGTAATAATTAAAACCTTAAGTACAGGGCGTGGTTCACCATGTGTCGCCTGCCTCACGCTTGACTCACCCTGCTTCACCTTTGAGTCGCGAGCCGCACATTTACACAGCTCTCTTTATTACCACATTTTTAACGGTCATGACATAATTATAACGGTTACGCGCACGTTATTAATTTAGCTTCTTTCGACAAAAAAGTGAGTTCGACTTATCCGGTCTGCGGCAAATCCCCTGAAAGCGGTGCATCGCCGTTCGCTTTGACAAGGTTCCGCGGATAATCCCGCCGCGGCCCCGGCGGACCATTTGCATATTGAGTGGTGCGGTGTCGCGCTAATAGCCGCCGACACCTCGCCGGGCGCCGAGCTCTCAATTTGTCGGCTTTTTGTTAACTCGACTCACTTACCCGAGCGAACGATATCGGTTTATAATGATATTCGGCACACAATTGTCACTATCGCCGCGCTATTTATCACCCGAGCTGGGGGGAGAGGGGAGGGGAGGATTGGGTTTGTCTCGGGCTGACGTTTGTCTGTTTGTGTGCAGCGCCGTGCAGTCCAACGAGCTGGAGGAGATACCCGACCTGCACGAATGCTCCGAGCTGCGCGTGCTGTAAGTCCGACACGTGCTCTGTACACACACAGTACAGACCCTGGCGGAGTGAGTTATCCGGCTGTAACCGGCATCGCGGTTGCCGGCCGACGGCCGGGGCCGGTCATTAAGCGCCCGTTACGGCTGTTCCCGGCGACGCCGCTCATTATGCGGCCGCTAAATCCTCCGAATGTTGCTCATAAAAGACAATTCAACAAAACTTCACACGCCATTAAATTCAATGAAAAGGTTTATGTATGTGTAGCGGAATGCCGGGAACGCCGCGCCGCGCGCCAACACACACACGCAATGCAAATACAACGCAGACGAACTCTCGCCATGAAAAAACATGGCTTATTTATTTATTTGCAAGCATTGTATTTCAGTGCCAACATACTTTCTAACCTTTTGTGCGTCAATAACATCCAAATCCAATTGAATGTAACAGTAAACATTGCAAGAATAAGAAAGCATTAATAAGGACGACCAACTTCGTCGCAAATAAAATAACTCGCGTTTGAGTTCTCTTTTATCTTTGAGCTTGCATTTTGAGAAATTGCTTTACTGAAATAAACGCGCTGACCTGATTTAAATTATGTTGCAATCTGACGGAGTAGAGCACTGTGGGTACATTAGATCCTTTTGCATGTGGGTGGTTAGGTATGTGCTGTGATGTGATGCTACATATGCACTAGTAGGTACATCCTACTAGTGCATATGTTACACCTCCTGTTACAGCGCATTTTGGTATTGGTACTACGCGTGAAGTTTTCCACCGAACAAGTGCTTGAACTACGCTTGTAGCAGTTTGTAGCTATGACTATCAACCTCATTGCACAGCGAATTGATCTTTTCCCTTGTTCTCTGAGTGAATTCACAAGGATAACGCTTTTTGTATTATGTTACATTTTATAAACTGTCGTTCGATTGGTTTTTGTAAAATTAATTAGTTAAGTAGATGTAGGTTATTAAGATTCTATCGCATTAGATTAAGATCTGTAATGGTAGAATAGTTATAGAAATAAATAAATAAATAAGTTTTACGAACTTACGTTTGTGGGATAATGTAGGCACAAGGGCACAATTTTTGAAAGCCCTTACGATAAGGTGACAAACAATCTATAGATTCTATGTCTATACTATAAATGTGTAAATTTAAGTATATTGCTACAAAACGGAAATATGGATTATATAAAATTATAACTACTCGTATTTGAAATTCAGCACATTTTTTGCCACTATCAAACACTTGGAGTACTTAGCGATAGGTTACCGATAATGTGATGCAGCGGGGTTCCTAAAAACCGGCCAAATGCGAGTCGGACTCGCGCACTGAGATTTCCTTACAAATTCGCCAAGTTATTATAAAATCCAGTCTTAGCCGAGCCCTGCTCTTAAGCAAAATTTAGGCAGTGTGAGGTCATTTTATATTGGTTATTATATAGACAAACAAATATTAAATAAAAAAAAACTACTTACTAGATCTCGTTCAAACCAATTTTGGGTGGAAGTGTGCATGGTAATGTACATTATGTATATATATTTTTTTGTTTTATCATTCTCTTATTTTAGAAGCTACGGTGGGGACACACACATTTTACCACTTTTGAAGTGTCTCTCGCGCAAACTATTCAGTTTAGCAAAAAATGATATTAGAAACCTCAGTATCATTTTTGAAGACCTATCCATAGACACCACACACGTATGTATGGGTTTAATGAAAAAAAAAATTTGAGTTTCAGTTCTAAGTATGGGGAACCCCAAAATTATTTGTTTTTTTTTTCTATTTTTGTATGAAAATCTTAATGCGGTTCACAGAATACATCTACTTACCAAGTTTCAACAGTATAGCTTTTAAAGTTTCGGAAAAAAGTAGCTGTGACATACGGACAGACAGACATGACGAATCTATAAGGGTTCCGTTTTTGCCATTTGGCTACGGAACCCTAAAAACGGGCTTCTTGCCCGCTTGCTCTTGCTTGGACTGGACAGAATCGTTTGTGATTTTGCGGTAATTACGTAACTATTAAGTATAAAAAAAAACTTTTATAAAAATGCATAAAACAAATATGTACCAATGATGATTTAGTTCTCTCCATAATTAACTGGAATTTGGAATCGGTCGGACGGATCCGCTACATCGTCCCGTTGGCTACACAGATATGTTACTCACGTTATGGCACTGAAACAAGGTGAAAACTGTAAACATGTGCGTCTGTAGCGGAGTGCACGTCGGCGGCTCGGCGGGCAGCGAGAGATCGATCGCGCGCCCGCACTTAGTTCGGTGCGTGCACCCGAATGAGCAAAGGTCGTGACAGACGTGACGCGGCTCTTTTCGTATCGGACAACGACGCGTCACCGAATGTGGCATGGTCGTGACGTCGACTAGGCTCCCACTGTTTGGATGCCCTGGATACAAAAATGTAAAAAAGGGGATCCAAAGAGCCTAGTGGACGTTACGGGAATGGAAGCGGTGGCGTAACTTTAACGTAAGAGGTCCGCGGAAAATTCATGGGATGGGAGTTTTTCTTAATGTAAAAAAGTATTGCATCAATGGCTCTTCGGTGCTAGAGGCCCTGGCAGTTGGAGCTAGGGGCTCGTGTCATTCGCCTTACTGCCACCGTATTGTTGCGCTACGTGTGCGCGTCTAACCGCGTTATAGTTACAAACGAGCGGCGTCCCGTCTGTCGTGTGTGCGTGCCGGACACAGAGGTAACACTCCCTGGTGGCCGCAGAGACCTGTCGTGGAACCGCATCTCGGTGGTGGCGGCGCCGGCGCTGCTGGGGCTGCGCGCGCTGCAGGACCTGCTGCTGGCCGGCAACCGCCTGCGCCGCCTGCCGCAAGGGGCCTTCGCGCACGCGCCCGCGCTGCGCACGCTGTACGTACACACACACACACGCACACACCCACATACTGCGGATGTCAATTCGTTAACAAAAAAACTATTTTGGGACTAAGTTTATGCCATAGAATCATCGAAATCTTTTTCGACTGACTGTATTCATCTTCAGTTACCTCGCGGTGTTCTCCTTCATAATATTCCGATAAACTCAAAGATGCTTCCTACGATCTTCTGCTTGAAAGGCCATTACCATTATGTATTCGACTATATTAGATTTATAATCTTGACTCTATGCTGTCTTAAAGGTGCGACCACACCGCCGCTTAAAAAACGGTCACGTTACGGAATCGCAACAAAATGTATGAAGAAACGGTGAGAAAACGTGACGCCTACGACACGTCACTGCGTATACACGGCAGTTTGGTCGCACCGTTATGTGATAAGACGCCATTTAGCAAAATAATTAGTCTTATTTTCATTTCCGATACACCGATTACTAGTTAATTTTCATTTCAGAGACCTCGAAAATAACGAAATCGAGCACATCGACATCGAGGCGTTTGTGCCCATATCCAACTTGGAAGATTTGTAAGTTATAAAAAAAAAAAAACTTTCTATTATTATCCACGCTCCGCAAATGATAGCGTGTTTGCAGAGACAACTTTTGAGCACCAACTCGTGAATTTAGTGTTACGGATCGGAGACTGCCGAAAAAAATAAAACATGTAAAAAGCTTTTTTTAAATGCAAAATAGGCTTAACATGCGGAGAGAAGAACATATAGGTATTAACGGTATTAACCGATTAACCGTCGGAATCATAATTTATCGGTCGTAACGCAAACTATAATAATAATAATAAATAAATATCTTGGGACAATTAACACCAATTGACCTAGTCCCAAACTAAGCAAAGCTTGTGATATGGGCACTAGACAACGGATAAACATACTTATATACATGTGAAACATCCAAGACTCGAGAACAAATATTCGTATTTTTTATACAAATATCTACCCCGACCGGGGATCGAACCCGGGACCTCCAGCTTCATAGTCAGGTTCTCTAACCACTAGGCCACTAGGCCAACTATTCGACAACGTTTGCATGTGGGCAACGTTTTGCATTTGTGTGTGCAGGAACGTGGGCAACAACGTGTTCCCGCTGCTGCCGGGCGGCGGGCTGCAGCGCCTGCGCCGGCTGCGCGCGCACAACAACCCGCGCCTCACGCACTTCCACCCGCCGCACGTGTTCCCGCGCATCGAGGTATGCTCTATATACTCTGTCTCTATCTAAACCGATCACCTAGACACAGCGTTCTCTCTAGCTTCGTGACAATTTTGGGTGACAGTCGCGTCTGACATTTATCACACTGTCATTTTCAATAATTATCGAGCTATACGCATACGAAACAAAATTAATCAGATGCTACACGAGTGTAGCTCTGAAACTCGTGTCGGTGGATGCGTAATGGCTGTAAGAGAGCACCTCGCGTTTCGACAGACGCTGGTGCTGTCGTACGCGTACCACTGCTGCGAGTATATGCCGCTGATGGCGGCGGAGGACGGCGGCTGGGGCGCGGCGGGCGGCGCGGGCGCCCCGGACGACGACGAGGGCGGTTTCAGCGACGAGGTGCTGGCGCTGCCGCCGCACGTCGACCTGCAGCGCTGGGCCAACACCACCGACTTCTGGGCCAACTACCGTCAGTGTTCACTACTTTTCGACCGGATCTCCGACACGCTAATTTAGGTAAATAATGAACGTCAACGTCGGCAGTGAACTCGTCGAGCGCCGGCGACATGTGGCTGCGCAAGGCGCTGTCGGCGTGGGGCGCGGACGGGCGCCGGGCCGCGCGCGCCGCCGCGCCGCGCCGCGTGCGCTGCCTGCCGCTACCGGGTGAGTGTCCGCGCGACGCCGCGCCGAGACGCGAGCTGCTGACTGCTGACGCTGCGCGTGTGTTTGCAGGCCCGTTCCTGCCGTGCGTGGACCTGTTCGACTGGTGGACGCTGCGCTGCGGCGTGTGGGCCGTGTTCCTGCTGGCGCTGCTGGGCAACGGCACGGTGGTGTTCGTGCTGGTGTTCAGCCGCAGCCGCATCGACGTGCCGCGCTTCCTCGTCACCAACCTGGCCGCCGCCGACTTCTTCATGGGCGTGTACCTGGGTGAGTGCGCGTGCGTGCGTCGTGCGTGCGTCTGCGCGTGCGTGCGACGTGCGCGTGGCTGACGAGGCGGGCTGTCGCAGGGTTCCTGGCGGTGGTGGACGCGGGCACGCTGGGCGAGTTCCGCGAGCACGGCGTGGCGTGGCAGATGTCCGGCGCGTGCCGACTGGCGGGCTTCCTGGGCGTGCTGTCGTCGGAGCTGTCTGTGTACACGCTGGCGGTGATCACGCTGGAGCGCAACTACGCCATCACGCACGCCATGCACCTCAACAAGCGGCTGTCGCTGCGGCACGCGGCCGCCGTGATGGGCGCGGGCTGGGCCTTCTCGCTGGCGGCGGCGGCGCTGCCGCTGCTCGGCGTGTCCGACTACCGCAAGTTCGCGGTGTGCCTGCCGTTCGAGACGGCGACGCCGGCGGCGCTCGGCTACGTGGTCGCGCTGCTGGCCGTCAACGGCGGCGCCTTCCTGGTGCTGCTCGGCTGCTACCTCAAGATGTACTGCGCCATCCGCGGCAGCCAGGCCTGGAACAGCAACGACTCGCGCATCGCCAAGCGCATGGCGCTGCTCGTGTTCACCGACTTCCTGTGCTGGTCGCCCATCGCCTTCTTCGCGCTGACGGCCGCGTTCGGGGCGCAGCTGGTGTCGCTCGAGGAGGCCAAGGTGTTCACGGTGTTCGTGCTGCCGCTCAACTCGTGCTGCAACCCATTCCTGTACGCCATCCTCACCAAGCAGTTCAAGAAGGACTGCGCGCTCGTGTGCAAGGCCATCGAGGAGTCGCGCGTGACGCGCGGCATCGGCCGCTGCCGGCACTCGTCCAACTTCAGCAACCGGCAGACGCCCGCCAACACCAACAGCCTGGCGGAGCGCTCGTCGCGCGGGCCGCACGGGCCGGCGTGCGCGTGCGCGTGCCGCCGCCTGCTGCCCGCCGCGCCCCCCCCCGCGCCGCGCGGCCCGCGCCGGCTGCTGCGCTGGCTGCGCGCCTGCGGGCGGCCCGCGCGCGCTCCCGCCGTGCCGCCGGCGCCGCGCACGCGCAGCAACGCGGGCGCGGCGCCGGCGCGCGCGGGCTCGGTGTCCTCGTCCGTGGAGTTCTCGTCGTCGCGCTCGGACTCGTGGCGCGCGTGCGGGCGGGCGCCGCCGCCGCCGCGCCGCGCCGCCTCGTGGCTGGTGGCGCGCAAGACCTCGCAGGACTCCAACCTGTCGTCGTCGCGCAACGACTCGTCGGGCAGCAACGCGACCGCGTCCACGGGCACGTGGCGCACCACGCGCTCGGGCGGCAGCGCGGCGGGCGCGGCGCGGCCCCGGCTGACGCGCCAGCCGGCCGTGTCCGGCGAGGAGCCGCCGCTGTCGCCGCCGGGCGCGCTGCCGCCGCCGCGCCTGCTGCACACCATCCCGTCGGCGGCGGAGGGCGAGGCGCCGCCGGACGAGCCCGAGCCCGAGCCCGCGCCCGCTCCCCGCAAACTGCAAGACTGATTCGACGTCGCGGCCGCTCGTCGAGGGTGTCGGTTGTAGTCTACTGAGTCCAGTGTCTCGTCCGCCGTCCCGCGCCGCGCCCCGCCGGGGCCGGCCGCCGCTCATCCGGGCGGTCCCGCAGACTGTGATGGCTGGTGGCCATACCTACATATAGAATTTAGTAAAACAGATGAGCAAAGAAAGAGATAGAGTGACAAATTACGTATGTCAGAGCGAGATAGGTAGTCGAGACCGTTTTCCTTCCGCGCCGCGGCCTGAGCGACCCAATGAGACTTATAATTTAAAGGGGTGATGCTTCTCTTTCTCTGATTCGCGCTGACAGCTGTCCAATTTTTGGTCTCGTCCGAGTTGTTTCAGCGCCGATCCGATCTGACGTAGTTGGCGTGTTGGCAAATAAGATGTGGCAAATGTGGTGGTGTCAGACGCAACTTGTCGATATACGAGTAATACGCTATAATTTAGTTAAGTAATTTACACAGACAAATAATGAAAATATTTTGTACAGTATTAATGTCCATGACAAGTGTTGCGTAAGTGTAGAGATTAGATATAATAGAGATTATCTACGAGTAGGACGACTGTAAGCTAAACAATGAATAGGCTGCGGTTGAGTGGGCGTCACGCGTCACGCGTCGCGCTTCAGCCGTAAGACTTAATGCTCAGTATTTATTTATTTATACAACATTTTAGAACAACGGTATACCGCTATATTAGGTGTAAGTTATTGTTACGTTGTTTGAATTATGATAAAGAAGTATGTGATTTGTATATTTAATAAGACGATTTTTGTATTATTTTACATACAAAAAATAAACCACCGATTATTTATTACCCCCCGGGTACCGTGCGGGGTGCTGCCTGTAATACTGCCATGATCGTTATAAGATAAGACATAATAAAACTATATTCGTCCTAAACAAAATCGTCATAGTTCTTGTGCACTCGGAATGCACTTATTTAAGTAAATGACAGTTTCTGTTAATTGTTTCTCATACCTTATGCTGTAACTGCTGCCTGAGGCGGGGCCGGGCGCCGCTGCCGTCTCGCTGGCACGGAGACTGGTTGCAGGGAAACAACACTGTATATTTATTCACGACTGGACATGTTCGTTTCCTAAGTATATACTTTATGCTTTGACTTTAGGCTCTATCTCATTTACTTAGCGTTGTCCAGCGTCGACAAAGCATTATGCACATTTAAAATGTGTATTTTGTGTGAACAGGCGGCGGCGCAGTCGAGTATTTTTTCACTTTCTCGCATAAGAGCTAATCTAGAGCTAATCTCCGGTCCCCGCGCCCCGCCCCGCTCCGGTACCAGCTCTATTTATCTGCGTAGTAGAACTTACCGTGGCGCTGGAGGCTTAGAATAACAAAAGTACCTGCCAAATGTATAAATTTTATATTTCTTATAAAAGGAAGTTATTTTCACTTATTATTTTAATTTTAGAAAAATATTTTAATTTTATGTTGATTAATAAAAATAACGAATATTTGTATTGTATTCTTATTTTATTTAAATAAATCGATTATTATAATGTTAACTTAGTTGTTTTAGGTGCGAACACTTTTTAAACAATGACTTTACAAAAACAATTCGTACAAATAAATGCAGAGTTCAAATTGCGGCCGTAATATGCGCCGCGCGCAACCGCTCGGGAGTATTGGAGCCACAGCATTGCAAATACCCTCACAAGAGGAAAAAAATGTGTTTCAATTGTAACAAGAGTAGAGTACCTAATAGTATTATACAGCTCTATACATATAATTTTACCGACTAAGTCGCACTAAGTGGTGAATAAATATAATTATAGTATTTCAAAAATGGACCTGCTGAAGAGTGTTATACATTCATGTTACATTACATTACAATGATATTGGTAAGTACCTTAATCAAGAGGGTGCATTCCTACTGAGCTGGCAACGTCGCATTTTTGGTGATTTTTTACGATTATTTCACATAAATTTAATGAAAGTTTCAGATACTGTGCGTCTGTAGTGCACTTCGTTTTTAGTGTATTAATGTGTACAATGCAATGATTAATCGTAATGGACTTTTATTTTCATATTAAAGGGATAAAATAATACATATATCTCGTTTAATAAGAAAATAAAAGTCAAGATACATTGTTGTAGGCAATCATTGACTGCATCTCCCGGACATATTGTGCAAGTGTTAATTAACTTCGATCCTTTGAATTTATTTTGAAAATTGGCACCACGGCACGGTAAGAAATTAATCACCACTTAAATGTGACTCTCACGCAAGACCGACGACGACGCGCCATTTACAAATATAGCAACTGAACTCCTTTTGGTATTCAGATTAAAGTACATTAAAAAAAAATTGTAAACTCCTTAAATATTGTAAATGTAAATTGACATCACATATGAAACCACAGGGCCCCGTTTCTCGAAGCTTATTAGACTAATAATATTAGTGTTTTGTCTCGTAAATTAAACGAAAGAATTGAACAAAACACTAATATTATTCAATTCTTTCGTTTAATTTACGAGACAAAACACTAATATTATTAGTCTAATAAGCTTCGAGAAACGGGGCCCAGCCTGGCTAGCACGACAGCGCACAAGAGTCGCGTCGCGCGCGAGATAGATTACCCGTCTCTTTCTAGAACGAACAGTAAGAAAAAGACGGGCAATCTATCTCGCGCGCGACGCGACTCTTGTGCGCTGTCGTGCTAGACATGCATGTGTGTCAACCTTACGTGTGTCAGGAATACCTACACAACAACTTTTTTAAATGCAAGCGGTGCGTCGCGCGTTCGCGGATGCAGCCGCGACGCGAGCCGAGCCGCGCGGCGCGCGCGCAGGCGCGGGCATGGCAGTGCTTTCCTCATGGACCAACTGTGTATGCACAACTAATTGAGCCATTATAAAAATCCTCACTACAGATAATATAAATAGATTAGTTCATTAGGTATCTTCAAATGCCCGAACGAAGCAGTGATGGCACAACTAATGTTATTGTGCTTAATAGAGTTAGTCCACGAGGAAAGCGCGGGCATGGCTCGGATATTTACACTAGGCATAAGAGATTGTTGGTAGCTGTGTACAGACGACTGATTGTTGAGTGCGAGAGTTGTTTCAAATATTTTATTCTACAATAAATACAATATTCGTGATAGCTGTCGTTTTTTTTCGCTGCATAGAAAATTTAGAGATGTTTAATTATTATTACACAATCCGTACAAAAAATCTTTTTATATTACCTATCTACAATAAAGTTTTGTTTTTTAATTTTTTTCTCATCTAGAATATTGGACTCTTCTTGTAGGCATTATTAGCCATTGAGAATTTACCCAATAAAGAACGACTACCTGAGTTGACCTGAGTATTTATTTGAAAATAATAATTGCCAAACCACGCGTGCACCCTGATTGGCAGGCCCATGGTCAAGCTGGACACGAGAATTAGGTAAACAGATTATTACGAACGGGTGTGTAAGATTTGCACAAAATTAAAATTATCGTATAATGTAATTAGTACTAAGTTCTAGTCTGGTGGAGCTTAAAACTTGTTTAGACGAGTCGCTGTCCAGACGACATTGGTAACCACTGCTAATAATTATGGTAAATTACCAAGTACTAGCTACCTTTACCCTACCCAACTCGTAAAAGAAACTTGAGAAAGTGCGTACTGTTTTGACAATCACTTAATAAAGTTTACCTATTCGAACACAATATCAAGTTCGACACAAATTTTCTTGGTTAGTATGTACAAACATTTACAATTTACTCTACCTACACGTTTTACAATAATAGGGAAGGCACTGCGTCGCCAAGAGTTTTACGAGAGTTAGATATACATAATGTATAGGGTTTCGGAGCCGCCACGAGTCAACTATACTGAAATCACGTTTACCAAGAGGTGACCTCTTGTTCTAGTTGGCTCTCCCCTATACCTACATCTAGATGCCGGCTCGACTACACTAAGACAGAGCTTTAAAATGAGCTTCAGCTTTAACAACACCAATACCTAGCAGCAGACTACTCGCGGCCGGCCGGGCTGCAGCCGCCGGCCTCGGACCCGGACATCGCAGCAGGACGCCGGTCCACACACTACTCAAAATACTTATACGAGGAAATGCTAGTGTCGGCGTCAGCGCGGGTGCAGCGGCTCGCTGCCGGCGCGCGCGGGCGGCGCGGGGGGGTCGGCGGGCTCGTCGGCCGGCTCGGGCAGCGCGGCGCGGCGCGGCCGCCGCCGGCGGAACTCCGCGAACTGCCGCGCCAGCTGCTCGTCCAGCACGTCCGGTCGTCGCCGCTCCCGCTCCCGCTCACGCTCCACGGCGCCCGCGCACCCGCCCGCTGTAACCGCCTCCTCTTCATTCTCTTCATCTACTTCCTGGAAATTATAGACAAATATTTTAGCATTTCATCTTAATCTTGGCCCTCAGCCGATTTAAAAGACATGAGGACGTTCTCAGGTTTGTTTTCTCAGTCTGGTTTAGTTTTTTCAATCGGAGTATCCCACTAGGTACTGCATCTGATTGCAATCTTATCCTTATAGAGTGCTGCTTCTTCCCTGTATAAATTCTAATGGCGATGATAGCAAGGCGTAGCGTGGCGCCGACCTTGATCTCAGCGAAGGTGACGGGCATGGTGCGGTGCCGCGCGCGCGCGCCGCCGCCGCGCCCGCGCCGCCCGCGCGCCAGCGCCGACGCCGCCGCCGGGTACACCGCCTCCATCGCGCTGCCACCAACCTGCGCCAACACATCCTCCATTCACCACAGGGACAATACTGACAGCCCGTACGGCACTAGGTAAGTACCCCTTCGGGGCCACTTGCAAGCTCTAGTTTCATACGGAATTAAATGTTACCTATAGCAACATACAAGTAACGCGTAGGTATGATGTATGTCTGCAAAGGTAAACTTTAAAGCAAAAAGTGACAGATAAAGTCAAACGAATGTTTAGGCAGTTAGGCACTTGTTCCACGGCCGGCGAATAGCGAGAAGCGAGTGATTTTTTATATGGAACTTTTGTCGCCCGACGACAAAAGCGACAAAATTTTCATACTAAAAACCGGCCAAGTGCGAGTCGGACTCGCGCACTGAGAGTTCCGTACAAATTAGCCAAGTTATTATAAAATCCAGTCTTAGCAGAGCCCTGCTCTTAAGCAAAATGTAGGCAGTCTGAGGTCATTTTATATTGGTTTTACGAATATTAAAAAAAAAAAAAAACTAAGTACTTACTAGATCTCGTTCAAACCAATTTTGGGTGGAGGTGCAAACGCATGGTAATGTACAAATATATATTTTTTTTAGTTTTGTCATTCTCTTATTTTAGAAGTTGAGGGGGACACACATTTTACTACTTTGGAAGTGTCTCGCGCAAACTATTCAGCTTAGAAAACAAATTATATTAGAAATCTCAATATCATTTTTGAAGACCTATCCATAGATACCACACACGTATGGGTTTAATGAAAAAAAAAATCGACTTTCAGTTCTATGTATGGGGAACCCCAAAATTATTTGTTTTTTTTCTATTTTTGTACGGAAATCTTAATGGGGTTCACAGAATACATCTACTTACCAAGTTTCAACAGTATAGCTCTTATAGTTTCGGAAAAAAGTGGCTGTGACATACGGACGGACAGACAGACAGACAGACATGAATCTATAAGGGTTCCGTTTTTGCCATTTGGCTACGGAACCCTAAAAACGCTCGCTACTCGCCGGCGGTGGGACAAATGCCTTAACGTAAGCCTAACAAACGCTTGGAAATGATATTAACTGGTAAAGAACGTAAACATAATTACATGTTTAATTTAATACACGTGGAAGTGAGCATGTTTGTGATGTTTGTATAAACTTTTCTATATTAACAATTATTTGTACTTAGTTCAATTATTATTATACTAACCGAGTTAGTTAATTATTAGATAACAAAAGTTACCTACAAAATATCGAGATCAAAATTAGCCTTTGCTTGATCGAATAGGTAAGTATGTACGTATCTGAAATCACGTATCGAGCGTCATGTCATGCGTCAACAATTCCCGATTCAGGCCAGGGTCGACTATAAGCTCTCAATTAGTTCTAGTGTGTAGTAAAAAGTTACGTACCTTGCTCACTGTGGTTATGATTCCAAAATAATTAGTAGTGGCCGCTGCACAATGCGGGCTCCGCTCGTGTGTGGAGGGGCGGGGGGCGCCACGCGGCGGGTGCGCCGGCGCCGGCTGTCCCGGCTGGCGGCGCGGCGGCTCCGACGGGCAGCTGCAGCTCGCACCAGCTCCGACTCCAGCAGCGAGCAACCGCGACTCGACGCAGCGTATTCTGTCGGCGCAACTCGAGCTCTGCGAGTCGTCCGCTTGATATTTTTTCCCGAGAAATCTGAATGTTTTGGTGTGACCGCGATCCGGCGCTGGCGCGGCGCCAGCCCCGCCCCGCCCGCGCCCGCCGTAAACAAACGCGATGCAAAATGGTTAATAAACAAAACGGGGCAACCTCGCCACGCAACCGTGGAAAGTGAATAAATACCTACCGGGTATTTATAATCCAACAAGTCATCTCAATTCGGCGAAATAAAATTCTGTGACGCAGCGGGCTGCGGCCAGCGGGGCCCGGAGGAGGGGGAGTGGGGGCGGGGGCTCGCCAGCAGCTGCAGCGCGCGCTGGGAGGCATTGCTCGCTGGTCGCGACGCAGACGCAGCTTGAGATCCATCCACTTCGTCCTGGGGGGCTACTCCGAAACTCGATTTTCGAAGTTCGTATCACGCCGTCCCTCTCACTCTCCAATTAATGACTATTAGTGAGAACGGAACGGCACGAAACGAACTTTGAAAATCGAATTTCAGAGTATAAGGCCTGCTGACTGGCACCTTCACGCATTCGTTGTACCACATCAAGAGTGACAGAGAGATTAGGATTAGGCTGCTGATTAGGTCGCAAGGACAAAGTTTTCATAAAAACTCAAATTAATACTCTCTTAGCTCAGATACAAGTACTAGTAGGTACTGGTAGTAGTAGTGCTATAACAGCTACAGGCTTGACTTGGGCTTTATTTTATTACTTACCAGCCTGTGCCTCTCAATAGTCTCAGTTCCGTTCCTCCGCTGACTTAAATGTAAATACCTAATAAACAGAACTATCCTGTTTATCGACGTAACACGTCAGACTAAATAAAAAGTAAAGATTGGAGTTCTGCGAATTGCAAACTAAGGACTGGGACAAAAGAAGGGCCAGTTACAACTACGCCTGTACCCTGCGCATAAGCGTAACTCAAATAGTTTGTACCCTAGGTATCTAGTTGCACTTACCTAAGTGCGCGTGACTGTACCTGTATACAGCGGGGCGTAGAAAGAGCAGCGGGGCGTACAATTTAAACCGGCTTCTCTTCGCCGTTCACAGAACTCCGTCTCTATACCTTTTATTTGATTGAAGTGCAGGTTCTGAAGAGGCCGCACGAACCCAGGTAACTCGAATTTAATATAAAATACTAAGTAAATGACTAAGTAGACGCTGAATGAGTAGGTATACTCTCTTTACCTAATATTTGTCACAGGTATTTGCCAGGCCCCTCTTCTCCACTGGGCACTATGGGCACGTGCCCAGGGCCCCGCGATCGAATGGGGCCCCCTAGTTCCTGCCAGATTACCAAATGATAACCGATATTTAGGTCATAGGGGCCCCATGATCCTAATGTGCCCAGGGCCTCAAATAGTTTAAAGACGGCCCTGCTATTTGCACATTTCTCTGTGTAACTGACTGTACCACGCATAGACATGATAATAGGGTACGTTCAAGAAGCTCACTAAGTAGGTATTCGCGCAAACAACGCGAGCTACGTGAAACGTCGTGAAGGCTGTTGCGTAGCGAAAATGTTCTTCTTTTGTGGTTCCATGAAATGTGCTCGAATATTACATAAGCAACGAAACTTAAAACAACAAATACTGATGTAGCCTACAACTGTACATAATTTAGAATTCCACAAAATGCAACAAGAGACTGTATGGACTCTGATTCCATTACCTAATCAAAACATTCAAATCTAAATGTCATTTTTGACAATGACGACTGCTGTCAGTGTCAGTCACTGACTGAAAAAAAAAAGTAAAAATTGGTTAGCTTTTCTTTGGCTTTGATTCGACTGTGTGTTGTATGTTGACGGTAGTGATTATATTATCTTTGTTTATCGCTCTTGCTCTCGTCTGGTTGCATTCTTGTTATTTATATTTATTTCACGAAGGTTTCTAAGCTAAGACAAAATGAGTTACATGCTGGGGCATCTTCACAATGGCTGGCAAGTGGATCAAGCCATCCTGTCGGAGGAGGACCGTGTGGTGGTGAGTAAACCTTCTGACAATAATAGGTTATTAACTCATCATCATCATTCTAGAAATGTCTCATTGCAGGCCCTTCTGGAGAATAGTTCTAATCCATGCTTCAAGGATACTTCTCGGTATTTTACTCGTCTTCTAATTATCTTCGTAGTAAGAATATTACTTAAGTCCTTGTAGAATATCTCCAAGTAGCAAATCACTGGTGTGTTGCTGAAGTGTATGTGTATTTGTGTTGGCAGGTGATTCGTTTCGGCCACGACTGGGACCCGACGTGCATGAAGATGGATGAAGTGCTGTACAGCATTGCAGAGAAAGTGAAGAACTTTGCTGTGGTCTACCTCGTCGATATCACCGAGGTCCCTGACTTCAATAAGATGTGAGTTGTCATGCATGTGTAGATAATAAGTTTAACTACTTTTGTACAGTCACCAGCATAAATAAGTGATCATTTTTGTACCTTGTCGCTTTCAGTCGTTACATGAATTCATATGGTTTTTCTAACATGACTTTAAAGTGACAAGGTACAAAAGTGATCATAATGCTGGTGATTGTACAAGCTCTTATTTAACTATGTTTGTCTGGGTGGAATCTTACGGTTCAATTTTGAAGCTGATATCTTCTACTGATTGAGCTGTAATTTTGCATACTTGTGCAAATGGATGGCAATACAGTAATCTGGTAGCGGAGTTGTGGTGATCCAGCCAGGTTTGTTGCTGCAGGAGGGAACTCTTCAATGGTTGGTCTGATTGACTTGAAATTTGGTGCATATAATGTAGGACAGATGACAATGCATGCATGATTAACAAAAAGTGTACATGTGTACACAAATGTGGCCTTTAGGAGTTCTTACCTTAGCCTCTGTGTACTCCATAAGGGATAAAGACGTGATTTATCTATGTGTGTAATGATAAACTACAACCACATGAAAACATAACATTTTGTGTTGCAGGTACGAGTTGTACGACCCGTGCACAGTGATGTTCTTCTTCCGCAACAAGCACATCATGATCGACTTGGGCACAGGCAACAACAACAAGATCAACTGGCCGCTGGAGGACAAGCAGGAGATGGTGGACATCCTGGAGACGGTGTACCGCGGCGCGCGCAAGGGCCGGGGCCTCGTCGTCTCGCCCAAAGACTACTCCACCAAGTACCGCTACTGAACACTGTTGCTGCCGCTGCTTAGTGGTTCACCACTAATTGGGAATTGTTCTATTAGATTCCAGCCGTGTGGGACTGATCATGATCACTCAATATTATGTTGTAACTAGGCAAAGGTGAATTCCTGGTTGAAATCGTAGATATAATGTACATGACGATTCGGCCAAATTGTCTTTTGACTATAATGATAACATTCTGTTGACTTTTTACATTGGAACGCTACCAGCAAACGTTTTTAATGTTGTAAATTTTGACAAAGAACTGACTATTATTGACAAGCATTGTTTTAAATGTTTGTAGGAGAGTGATGTATTAACATCGTAATTCTAAGAATAAAAATTCCTATTGTAAATGAGTTATTTTACTTCTCTCCTCACACTTGAAGCCTTAAATACCATCAGATGATATTTATTATTGTAAAGACACAATTATATCAATCTTTTTTTTTTAGAGGACCTTGGATAACTTTGTATAGAAAGTTGCCCAAACGGCAACAGAGCTGAGAGTTGTTATTAAGAGGCTGACAACACCTAATTTTGTTTTAAGAAAAACTACACACAAAAAAAATATAATGTTAATTTTCATCATATTTCATACACGCTAGACGGACTCGATACATAATTGAACAAAATCGGCTCGATAGAAAATAATTGCAAAGATTGGTCTTAAAATCATCGTTAAACGGTTCTGTCTTTATTTTTTCGACGTATACCCATACGTAACGTATTACCGCACGTACGTACCGCAATTAAAAACATGAAGTCAACATATTCGTACCTACATGGCTAACGAGTCATTTTTCACAAATAATCCATACTTTTTTTTATTTCTTCTTATTTGTGTCTTATTTGCAAGATTTTAGACGCGCGCCAAGCTACCGGATAGTTTCTTCTCTTTCACTTACAGGCACGCGAACCGTATGTGTGAAGAGTGGCGCTGCTCAAGGTCATTTGCTGTTGACAGCCATATTTTAGCCAGAGCAAATAAGCTAATACGTTCTACGAGAAACTGTTTTACTTTACTTGGAGAATACTCGCAGAACATCAGTTATTACTTTTACTTTAATTTACTAAAATAAGTATTATCTCAGTTATGTACTGGAATTCAACTATATGCCCTTACAACGAAATAAAGTAGATAAGCAGACCTGTTTTAATGATCTAACTCTCAGCCCTGTCGGTTTTTGCTCAAAGAATATTGTTGAAAATGTATGAGGGCTGAAGCACCGATCATTTAAGCTCGTTTTCAACCTCTTTGAAGTTTCACGGTGAACTTCCGCGGCGGGCATACCTCAAGTTTAATTCTGCGTCAGGTCGGTCTCTACGAGTTTCCCGAAGCGTTCATAATTCGTTTATCGCTATCCCACGGGAATTTTCCGGGATAAAAAGTAGCCTATGTCCTATTCCAGACTTTTCTTTATGTGCCGAATTTCAACGATATTCGTCGGGCCGTTCCGGTGCGATCGAGTAACAAAGAAATATCCATCCATCCATCTATACTTTCGCATTTATAATATCGGTCAGATCACAGGGAGGCAATAAAAACTCAAGAGTAAATCTGTATCTGTAAGTTTATTCAGTCTCGAGCAGACGATACGCGCAGAGCGCGGCGGGTCGCGGTTCGTTCCGAGGGCGGCCGCGGCGGCCGGAGGACATGACTAGCGTGGCGCCGCGGCGTCGCGCGCCTAGTGCGGCGCGGGGGGCGGGTCGCGGGGCTCGCGGGCGTCGCCCTCCACGCGCCAGTCCAGCGCGCCCGGCGCCCAGATGGACGCCAGCGAGTGGAACGGGTCGTACGTGCGCACGGGCGCCGGCGCGGGCGGCGCGCGCGGCCCGAAGCCCGGCGGCGGCCGCACGCCGCCCTCCGCGCCCCACGCCCACGCGCGCCCGCCCACGCCGCCCACGCCGCCCACGCCGCCCGCGCCGCCCGCCGCGCTCCACGGCGACCCGATCGTGCCGTACGCGTTGCGAGTCAGGTTGCGGGGCTCTTCTGAAATTGATCAAATCAGAAAACCGGTTTACCATCGATACGTTATAGTCGAGGCGATGACACATTTCTTAATAAACATGAAAATATCGTAAACAGCTCAAGCAAATAAGAATAATGTATGGGAAATCCGGCAAAATAAATGGAGAACATTTATCTATGGGGATGGATACCTTATGGGGTGAAGTCAAAATTTATCAACTCTCCCCCCTCCTCCGGGGGGCGCGTCCCCCCACCACGCCCCCCAAAGGGTTCCGAAACACGGTTTTTTGAAGTTTTTGAGAAAACTGTTCGCTATACAGAAAAAGTGTGTAGGAATGAAATAGTGTGCAGTAAAATTATTATAAACCTATTATACACGTGAAAGCGATATCTCTTATGGCTTTGACGCAAGAAACGCTGAAAATCATACATTTTTGTTTTTTTACAATGTATTTTATTAAAACTATGATTGAAACTATTTTATTAAAAATATGATTATATTAAATAAACATCTTAGTAAATATTACCTTTTTGAAATGAATGAATTTATTCACATTAATTATTTGCGGATAACTGAGAATAAATGAACAAAATTACACTAGCATAGTTTATAATTAACTCTAAACTATATAAAAAAAATTAAACATACCTAAACTTCAAGTACAAAAATTTGTTCATGACAAATTAAATATTTTAAACTATCATTAAATGGTCAATTTAACTAATATATAAATAAATAATACCTTTTTTTAAAGGGAATATTCCATTGTTTATTTTAGTCATACATTTTTTAGATGTAAAATGAGTATTTTCTGAGAAAACTGAAGTTTTAAGAAAATGTATTGTAAAAAAAACAAAAATTTATGATTTTCAGCGTCTTCTTGCGTCAAAACCATAAGTGATATCGCTTTCATGTGTATGGGAGATTTATAGTAAATTTATTGTACATTATTTCATTTATACACACTTTTTCTGTATCGCGAACAGTTTTCTCAAAAACTTCAAAAAACCGCGTTTCGGGACACTTTGGGGGGCGTAGTGGGGGGACGCGCCCCCCGGAGGAGGGGGGAGAGTTGATAAATTTTGACTTCACCCCATAAGGTATCCATCCCCATAGATAAATGTTCTCCATATATTTTGCCACGTTTTGAGCTACTTTTACTGAATTAAAAAAGATGTCGAAATTTTGATAAACAATAACTGTAGATACACAGTGCCATACAAAATCCCCTTCAAAAAATGTCCGAACTATTTATTTGTTTGCGTAACAAATAAAATCATCACCTACACAAAGTAATTAAGAGAATAAGTGACGAAATTTGATCCTAGTCTTTACTTAATTACAGTTGAATTACGCTACTCCACAGCTAAAAATATATTTACGTGTGCGTAGAGAAAAGTAATCCCACCGCACAGACGAATTGAAAGAATACGTGACGAAATTTGAACCTAGTCTTTACTTCATTACAGTCGAATTTTGGTAGCGGCAAAACTCCAAAACGCTTGACACCTTGACAGCTAAACTTGACAATTTCACACACGTTTGGTTTAAACTCGGATATGAATGTAAGCCTTATCAGAAACGGCAGAGGGATTAATTCCACTTGTTACATTGAAGGCGACGCTTTGACGAGTTTGACGTTGCTTTGACGGACGAAATTATGTTGTTGAACAAAGAATGCATTCGGACTTTCGGAGAGGACTTTATTTTTTTAAAGTTTTTGACAATTAATGCAACAAAAAACAGGGTGAAATTAATGTTAACGCCAATACTTTACAGGATGAATGGGGAAGTCATTTAGATAATCTTAAAGCTAATTTTCTTTACTCCAAACCAAATGTTTACCGTTTTCGAGATACGTATCTATATCCTACTAATATTATAAATGCGAAAGTTTATGAGGATGGATGGATGTGACGATGTGAGTGTGTATGTTTGTTCCTTCTTCGAGCTGAAACGACTGGACGGATTTTGATAAAATTTGGAACGGAGATAGCTGGTACCCTAGATTAACACATAGGCTACTTTGTATTCCGGAAAGTTGCATAATTCCCGAGGGATAGCGGTAAACATGACACATGTCGTAGCTGCCTAAAGTGGAAACGTATATAATTATTGCAGAATAATAATATATCAAAACCGTTCTCAGCAGAGACGTCAGTTAATATTATGATTATTAGAACTTAATCGACGTCTCTGAGTATGAAAGTTAACTTTAATTACCTACCCAGTCGGTTGTATTGACTGACAGTGGAAATTTAGAATTGTTTTACCATGTTCATGGATCAAGTTCAAGTTTCAATTAATCATCCCTGCAGCACTCATAGTTCTTATTATGTTAATTGGCGTTTCTGAGTGTGAAAATTAAGTTTTAAAGCTGGCCGCCATTTTGAAATTCTTAGTTTTTGGACCGATTGCTATCAAAATCGATATCTGAGGGTCCGAGTGGTCCCCAAACATGAAACCGTTATCAAAAATGGAAAAAGTGGCCGCCATTTTTAAATCTTTACTTTTTGGACCGATTGTCTTAAAAATAGATATCTGAGGGTCCGAGTAGTTCTCAAACAGTCAAACTATCGCACATGTTTCCCAGTAACACATACACAAGATAAATTTTATTCAAATGTTATTAGAATTATAAAATTGACATAATATTTTACAAAACTTATTATTTTTGACATTGTATTTTATTTTATTGTTATTAGTTTATAATTTATTATGCTCTTATTATTATTAATTTTTGACGATCTCAAAAGAAATACTTATATTGGTGACATGCATGTTTGTTTTTATGTAATTTTTGTTGATGAGTAAATAAGTCTAAAACTAAATCACACGTACAAGACTTACGTATACACATCCAGGAAATCAAAGCTTCACACAAAAACACATAAGATTCTAGAAATAAAAAATAGGGTGATGGCAACTCCACTACACTTTTGTTCTATGTTCTGTTGTTTATCTGTTTCGTTTTACTGATAAGCTTTCCTGTGCGTGTGACAAAGACAAGGCATTATGTCAATGTTGTCGAATTCTTGCAAAAATTAGAAATTTAGAAATGGCTTTAAAATTAATTTAGATCAATATTTCTCTCCGATTCTTAGAATTTAATAGAAAAAACAACAGATATTCACTGAAAGTATGATATTCCATCAGATTTGTTCCGTTTTTGCGAGGGATTTTTGCACTATTTGAAGACACACGTGGGCATCGTTACGCTGGCATTGACAACAACGTACTGAGAAAAAATTAAGCCAATTTTATTAAATTGGAGCTTATTTGGTTCGGAGATTTTCGGGAGCGCGACTGTGTATCTACAGCTATTGTTTATCAAAGTGTCGAAAAGTTAAATTTGAAGTAATTTCAGTCAAGAAAAAAGAGTGATCGATCATACGACTAAAGCATGAAGCGACTCCATGAAACGTGAAGGTGCTCACCGATATAGTCTCGTGGCGCGGCGAAGGGCGAGCGGTCGGGGCGCCACGCGTAGTCCGGGGCGGGCGCGGGCGCGGGCGGGGCGGGGGGCGCGGGCGGCGCGCGCAGCGAGTGCGACGCGTCGTTGAAGTAGAACAGCGAGTGGTCCGGCGCCGCGCGGGGGGCGGGCGCGGGCGCGGGGGGCGGCGGGCGCGGGGGCGGCGCGGGCGGGGGCGCCGCCGCCACCACGCTGCTCCACGACGCGCCCCAGCGGAGCGCGCCCGCCGCCCCCCCGCGCGCCTCGCAGGCGGGGGGGGAGGCGCGCGGGGGCGCCGCCGCCGGCCGCTCGCCGCGCCGCTTGGACGGCTTGTCCTTGCGCGCGTGGTGCTTGCCGGGGGCGGCGCGCGCGCGGGGGGCGGGCTCGCCGCGGCGCAGCGGGGGGCTGGCCGAGCGGCGCGCGCGGGGGGCGGGCGGCCGCGCGTCCGGGGCGGGGGGGGAGGGCGGCGCGCGCGGCGAGGGCGGCGCGGGCGGCGCGGGGGGCGCGTCCGCGGGCTCGTCGGCCGGCGAGGACGAGTCGGTGGCGGTGGAGGCGGCGTCCTCGTCGCCGCTGCTGGCGGGCGGCGGCTCGCGCTCGGCGCCGGGCGCGGGCGGCGCGCGGGGCGGGGGCGGCTCGCGGTCGTCGCCGGAGCGGCTGGAGTCGGTGTCGCGGCGGAGCACCTCGGCCCGCCAGCGCTCGAAGGCGCGGCGCTCGGCCTGCGGGTCGGGCGCGGGCGCGGCGGGCGGCGCGCGGCGCGGGGGCTTGCGGCGGCGCGCGGGGGGGGGCGGCGCGGGCGCGGCGTGGCGGTGCAGCGCGCGCAGGTCCAGCGGCGCGCGGGGCGCGGGCGGGGGCGCGCGGGCCTGGCGCGCGCGGCGCAGCAGCCGCTCGGCGTCCAGCGCGCCCGCCGCCAGCACGAGCGCGAGCGCGGCCAGGGCGAGCAGCGCGCCGGCGGCGCGCAGCGCGGGCTCCCAGGGCGGGCGCGGCAGGCTGCGCGCGCAGGCGGGCAGCAGGCGCGCGGGCACGGTGGCCAGCAGCCGGAAGGCGGCCGGCGCGTGCTCGGCGCGCAGCGTGAGCGCGGCCGGCACGCGCGCGAGCCCGCAGTCGGCGCGGAAGGCGAGCGTGAGCGGGCGCGACTCGTTGGGCGCGAGCGCGAGCGGCGCGCAGGGCTCCAGCCGGAAGCCGCGCGCGCGGCAGGGCTCGCCGGCCACGCGCCAGCCGCGCAGGCGCAGCGGCACGGCGCCCGAGTTGCGCGCCAGCACGGTGCGCCGCACGGTCCAGCGCGCCTCGCCCTCCCCCTCCCCCTCGCTCGCCTCCGCCTCCCCGCACTCCTGCCCCTCCCCGCACTCCTCCACCTGACGGACGGAAGCCGGTGAACGTACGATGACATGACTGCTTAACGATGTGCTGATCACATTCACGCTCGCTCCGATTTAACTCCCGTGGGAATTATTTTGTATTGATTTTACAAGACGAAATGTTTAGTATTAAAATAAAGAACTCCATTGTGCGTCATTTCAGACTATCGATTCAGCCAAGGCTTATTTTTTATATATAGCTTTAAAAAATTGCTTTTTCATCACACTTGCTCGTAAAGGGTGTTATAACACGCGTGCTTATAGAGCCGTAGTGGCTGATTTAATTCCCTCGGGAATTTGAATTATTTTACTCTCGAGTGAAAAATGTTTGTATGGATTTTCCTTGGACGTAATACAATAAACAGGACTGAGTACTCTGAAAACTTGTATTTACGAAAATGAACCATATTACAAAAGGAGAAAGTATCTTTTTGTGTTACGCCGTACACAGAGGCTAATCTGCGCCGAGAGGGATAGCGACAAGGGAGGAGTGTGTCTCGTTTAGGGCTTGCACTATCCGGTATATTTTTATTATCCGGATATTTCGGATACATCAAATCTCAGTATCCGGATATCCGGTTTTTTCGGATAATTTGAATAATTTTCCAAATATTAAAAAAAAACGCTGATTATAATTTAAAAATTATTTACTCAACATAATGTGGAGTCTTTTTAATCAACCCTTACCAAAATTGTTTGGTAAGGACTTCAAAATAATTATTTTGTCACTTTAATGAGTGAGTAATTAAAAAAATATGTACCTATGTTTGTTTACAGTTTTAAATATTAACCAGAATGAGATCCTTATTAGTGTACATACAAATCAAATAATCGACAATAATAAATGTATGAATCAAAAACAATAAAAATACTTAAGTAGGTACGAGGGGAATGCCAAAAGAAATTAGGTACTCCATGCTCATATGATTGATACTGGCAAGGTGTACACCATCATAAACGCTGGTTATTTAGTTATAAATTTAAAAATGGAAGACTCGGTAAGCCTACGTATTTTTTTTTATTTTTTTCTTGTTGAATCTAGTAGAGCTTGAGCGAGAACTGGGTGTTGAATCAGCAGCATTGTAAACTATAATTCACGAACAACTGTTCCTCCATAAGCGTTGTTCAAGATGGGTGCCACACAAACTCAACGATTTGCAGAAAGAACGTCGCGTGGATTGGAGCAAATTTTTGATAAATAAATTCGACGCTGATGAAATTAAAAACATTTATGATATACTGACAGGTGACGAAACATGGTTGTATAACTATGATTCTGAAACAAAGCAACAGACTGAGTATGGTGCTTTGAAGACGAACCGACTCCAATAACATGTCACCGAACACGAAGCACACAGAAACAAATGGCTGCGTCATTTTTCTGCAAGACGGGACATGTTGTTACTGTTCTACTGGAGGATCAAAAAACAACTAATTCGGAATGGTATGTTACTGTTTGTGCCCCAAAAGTATTGTCAGCTTGGTGTGACAAGCGGCCAAAGTCCAGAACAGCATCTGCTCTGGCATCACAACGCCGCCCCGCACACGTCTGCGAGAACGCTTGACTTTTTCGGTTCAAAAAACGTCACTATTCTGCCTCACCCGCCGTATTCCCCTGACCTAGCACCTTGTGATTTTTACCTCTTTCCGAAAATCAAAGAAACATTAAAAGGATAGCGATTCGAAAGCAAAGAAGATGCCCTGGCTACTTATCAGATTAAAATTGCGATGGTGTCCAAAGAAGAGTTTAATCATTTTCGGAGTGGTTTAAGCGGATGGAGAGGTGTATAAATGTTCAAGGTGAATGCTTCGAAAAAATGGATAGTCATAAGAAAGAATACAGTTTATAATTTTTGAGTATCAAATTTCTTTTGGTATGACCGTCGTACTTAAAAGCTATTATAAACCTTGTTCTTCACAGTTGGGTGGATTTTTGACGTTGTTATTTGTGTGCCATACTTTAAAGTATTAAAAATTACTTTCATATTTCATACAATTAAAGTGAAAATAAATATTTTTACGTTTGTTGTCAGAGAATTGATATTTGAGTGAAATTTAGACGAGTCAATGATTAAATGTAAGGAAAATCTCATAACTGGGTGGATTTTTGACGTTGTTGAAATCTCAATTCTCTGACAACAAACGTAAATATATTTATTTTCACTTTAATTGTATGAAATATGAAAGCAATTTTTGTATGTAAACCCACCTTATACAGATAAATGTTTGCTCCACACCACACGTGTGCATTAATATCTGATATTCGAATTATCCAAATTATCCGGATAATGAAGTGCCTCCTATCCGGATTTGAAAAATGTCCGGATATCCGGATAATATGGATATCCGGTTATCCGGATTGCAAGCCCTAGTCTCGTTCTTTTATCTTGCCAGCCTAAAAAAATGCTTTTGATCAAACAGTTTGGCTTACAAAAAACTCCATTGTAACACCATTAAAATACAATTTTTTTCATGTTATTTTAACAGTTTTAAGTTAGCGTACTATAAATTCAGTAATTTCTTTGTATTAAATAAAATAATAATAATAATAAAGATAATTTATTCATAAATGTTTTACAAAAATAAATAATAAAAGATTATATTAATGTATAGTCTGCTTTTTATTTTTAACGGAAACCCTTATTACGTTAACCATGAGTTCGTGTATTGTGTGTCCTTGTGATTGCAGGATCGAATTTTGTCCCACATAGCAAAAATCGAAAAAATTATCACCCTGTTAGAAAGGGACACACTCCTCCCTACGAACTATCTCTCTCTGCTCATTTTACAGCTGCGAGTGCTCAGTCCCGTTTATTGTATTACGTCCATGGGATTTTCAGAATTCCCACAGGAGGAAAAGTTTAGTTTTAAAATTAAGAACTCATTGTACGTACACACGTACAGTCGCCATCAGATATATCGTAGCGGGCGAGGTCCTCATATAATTCGGAGCAGCCTTAAATTTCAATAAATTCGTTACACTCTAAGGTTACTAACATCAGAACACGCAATTAGTCATAAATAAAGTAGCAGCGACTTTTCAATTAAATCGGGACGTCACAGATCGTCAAAGGTATCGATGCAGACAGGCTGACCATAAAGATCGGAACATTTTTTGAAAATATACCTTAACTTTGTGACAAACAGTTTAAATTACAGTGTGTTTATAATGAAATTAGTTTTATAAAATAGAACTACATGCTTTGACTTATAACAGCAGAAGAAGAGAAATTTTATTCGTAAAACAAGTATTTGGCAATTTAGTGGCCAGTAACAATTTACACATTATACAACAAAAAAGGTTTTATGTTACTAACACAGTGAATTATGCATGCAGACGCGTACACTAATATAGGTGACATATCTTTCATTTTGGCATGACGTTTGAACCTTATTTGTATTTTGTTTGAAATTCGAATCTATTATTATATACGTAAGGTTTATTTTCCACATATTTTCCGATATTTGTGATCAGCCTGACTGTGTCGATACCTTTGACGATATGTGCTTCCTGATATTTTTAGCTCATTGAACGTCCCGAATTTATTGAAAAGTCGCTGTTCTTATATTTATGACGGATTGCGTGTTCCGATGTTATTAACCATATCTAGTGTAACGAATATATTGAAATTTAATGCTGCTCCGAAATATTTGAGGACCTCGCCCGCTACGATATATCTGATGGCGACTGTACGTCATTTCAGACTAAGGCAGTTTTAAATCAACCAAGTTTATTTAATATCTTCAAAAAAAACTACGACCAAATTTTATAACTTTCAATTAGACATTACTTTTACGATCCAAAATGGCAGATGATATTTTGTCAAAAATATATAGGTGTCATTTTCGGGTAATTTGGTGGCTCTGAGCCCGATTTTGGCATAATTTTTTGGGATCCAAGTCCAAGGTGGCGGATGACATTTTGACACTATTGACACAAAAATGTTGTTGAGTATCATTTTCGAGTAATTTGGTCATTCTGAGATCGATTTCGGCATAATTTTTTGTATCCAAGATGGCGGATGACATTTTGACACATTGACACTAAAATGTTGATGGGTGTCGTTTTCGAGTAATTTGGTGATTCTGAGATCGATATCGGCATAGTTTTTTGGATCCAAGATGGCGGATGACATTTTGACACATTGACACTAAAATGTTGATGGGTGTCGTTTTCGAGTAATTTGGTGATTCTGAGATCGATATCGGCATAGTTTTTTGGATCCAAGATGGCGGATGACATTTTGACACATTGACACTAAAATGTTGATGGGTGTCGTTTTCGAGTAATTTGGTGATTCTGAGATCGATATCGGCATAATTTTTTGTATCCAAGATGGCGGATGACATTTTGACACATTGACATTAAAATGTTGATGGGTGTCGTTTTCGAGTAATTTGGTGATTCTGAGATCGATATCGGCATAGTTTTTTGGATCCAAGACGGCGGATAACATTTTGACACAAAAATGTTGATGGGTGTCGTATTCGAGTAATTTGGTGATTCTGAGACCGATTTTGGCATAATTTTTGGAACCAAGATGGCGGATGACATATTGACACTAAAATTTTGATGGGGTCGTTTTCGAGTAATTTGGTGATTCTGAGGCCGATTTTGGCATAATTTTTTGGATCCAAGATGGCGGATGTTATTTTGACACTATTGACACGAAAATGTTGATGGGTGTCGTGTTCGAGTAATGTGGTGGTTCTGAGCCCAATTTTAGCAATTTTTTGGATCCAAAATGGCGGACGATATTTTCATACAAAAATGTTGATAAGTGTCGTTTTCGGGTAAATTAGTGGTTCTGAGCTTGATTTTTTTGGTTATTTTTTTTTATTTCCTCGCAAATGTGATGAAAAATATTGTGTGTATCACGGGCAGTAAGGGGATTACAAACTCGAGTCATCAAACAGACCCTCGTTAGCAATCCTTAAAAAATTGCTTTAGTCTGCCTATATGCGGCGCCGGCACTCACCTGGAGCAGCAGCGGCGCGGCGGCGCCGGCGCGGCGTCCCGCCAGCTCGAAGCTCGGCACCGCGCCGCGCCCCGCCAGCTGGATCGCCTCCACTATCGTCAAGTTATTTCTGTAAACATATTTATTTGCTTATTTATTTATTTTCGGACAACCGACAGCTATAAATACAGAGCGAGAATTGAAAATTGAAAAATAAAGTGAAATTAATAAATTAACGATATATCACGTTACGTTACGTTACGTTATTATTGATATAATATATTTTTTTTTAATTACAAATATGAATAATACAAAAAGGTGGTGACCTGAGGTAGAGATGCGCGTGGTAGAGCGCGGGCAGCGCGGGCGTGAAGCTGACGCGCAGCTCGACGAAGGCGTGCGGCGCCAGCGCGAGCGCCACGCCCCCCCCGCCCGCCGCGCCCCCCTCCCCCAGCGCCAGCACGCCCCCCCGCGGCGCGCGCCACTCCCCCAGCGAGAACACGCCCGCCGAGTACACGCACTCCTCGCTCGCGCACTGCGGCGCCCCAGTGCTGCAAATTGAGTCTTTGAATTTAAAAAAAATATCGATTTTTTTTATGTTTTTTAAAACTTTATAGCATATTATATAATATCTAATTCAAAGAAATCTTAAAATATTTTTTTTAAATTAATTATAAGCAATTCAAAATTGATAAAATTTGAAATATGACCACTTGACCGGGAACGGGCCATGATTGGTCGCCATGGCTGTGACGTCACAATGTTAAAGCAATTTCACGACAGTACTGGGTTAACGGCTGATTTCCCTAAAAATATCCGAAATTTAATACAAAAAATATCTGCTGAAGTTTTTTTTATGAAATAAGGTGGCAAACGAGCACGCGTATCACCTTATAGTAAGTAAATTTTTGTTTTAGTCATGTGTAGGTAGGTAATAAAAGCTTAATCCTGATAATGTTTCTGATTTATGTGAACTGGATTGATTTTACTGGACCTGAGATTTCACAATAAAGTACCTAAGTACAGTGAAAGATACTGAATCGCTTACCTACCACTGTGGAATTTTAACATACACCCTGCCAGAGATATTATTGCTAAATTGTACCTATTAGGTAGGTTACGTGATTCAGTTTCTTCGACCGTAGGTACGTAAATTTTAATGGCTAGATTTTGTGGTTGATAGGTATTTCTAGTTTTTTTTATAATCCCGTGGGATTGTATTCTATATTCAATGGGAATTTTTGCGGGTGTAAGAGCCTAACCTTGTTCTAGGTAGGTACGTTCGGATCGCCAGGTACGGTTAACGTCAAAGATATCTTTACACTTTAGTACCTTGTCGTTGTAACTATATGTTTGAAGTTTCATATGAAGTTGTCAAAGTGCTTGGAGCGACAAGGCACTAAAGTGTAAAGATATCTTTGACGTCGACTGTACCAGCATCTTAGTAATCCTGCCGCCAAGCAGCAATGCTTGCGCTGATGTGTTCCGGGTGAGGAGAGTAAAACAGCCCGATTTTGGCATAATGTTTTAAATCCAAGATGGCGGATGACATTTTGACACTATTGACACTTTGACACTAAAATATTGATGGGTGTCGTTTTTGAGTAATTTGGTGCTTCTGAGCCTGATTTTGACATACTTTTTTGGATTCAAGATGGCGGATGACATTTTGACACTTGACACTAAAAATGTTTATGGGTGTCGTTTTCGAGTAATTTGGTGGCTCTGAGCCCGGTTTTGGCATAATTTTTTGGATACAAGATGGCGGATGACATTTTGACACTTATGCCACTAAAAATGTTTATGGGTGTCGTTTTCGAGTAATTTTGTGGCTCTGAGCCAGATTTTGACATACTTTTTTGGATCCAAGATTGCGGATGACATTTTGACACTAAAAATGTTTATGGGTGTCGTTTTCGAGTAATTTTGTGGCTCTGAGCCCGGTTTTGGCATAATTTTTTGGATCCAAGATGGTGAATGACATTTTGACACTATTGACACTAAAAATGTTTATGGGGGTCGTTTTCGAGTAACATTTTACACTTTTTTGTGTTTTTTGTGTCAGTAATGTCAAAATGTCATCCGCCATCTTGGATCCAAAAAGGTATGCCAAAACCGGGCTGAGAAGAACCAAATTACTCGAAAACGACACCCATAAACATTTTTAGTGTCAAAATGTCATCCGCCATCTTGGATCCAAAAAAGTATGTCAAAATCGGGCTCAGAGCCACAAAATTACTCGAAAACGACACCCATAAACATTTTTAGTGTCAAAATGTCATCCGCCATCTTGGATCCAAAAAATTATGTCAAAATCTGGCTCAGAACCACAAAATTACTCGAAAACGACACCCATAAACACTTTTAGTGTCATAGTGTCAAAATGTCATCCGCCATCTTGAATCCAAAAAAGTATGTCAAAATCAGGCTCAGAAGCACCAAATTACTCAAAAACGACACCCATTAATATTTTAGTGTCAAAGTGTCAATAGTGTCAAAATGTCATTCGCCATCTTGAATCTAAAAAAAATATGCCAAAATCGGGCTCAGAGCCATCAAATTACTCAAAAACGACACCCATAAACATTTTTAGTGTCATAGTGTCAAAATGTCATCCGCCATCTTTGTGCTCGAAATTCCGGGTTTTCTTATGAAATTCTCCTGGGATAAAATCAACGGGATTTTGAACTGAAATCCCACGACTTATTTACTTATTCATATAAATAGGTACTACCAAAGTGTACTCATCACTATTCTCATCTAATTTTATTGTTTTAAATCCCGGTACCGTGGAAAGTTGGGATAGAAGCATGATAGAAGTATAGATAGTGCCATCCACAAAGACTCGTAGATGTATTAAAATTAACCTTTAACTACAAATTAATAAGAACCACGGTGGATGGCATCCATCGTGAATGACACCTACTATAGCCGGTACGTAAATCCAGATTATAAATTATAAAGTTCGTGTATGGCAAATTTTATCGAAATCTGTTTAGCCGTTTTAGCGTGAAAGAGTCACAAACCAATACACTCTCACAAACAATAGCATTTTACAATAATAGTAGGATAATAACAGAATAGAGTAGATTAAAGTCAAAAAACGGTATCACCTGTATACTAACTACGAGTGGAAACTAACATTGTGACGTCACACGCGGCTCGGCCTTGTTCGGGAACTGTCGGTGTGTTTTCGGTGCGGTACTCGACGATCAATTTTCAAATCGGTATAACTCGTTAATTATAGCGAATAAAAAAAAACTAAAAATACTTTTCTTACAAAACTTATATATGATCTTTCCATTTATGACAAAAAAAAATTTGATTCAAAAACTCAATTGCGATACGACACGTTACAGACATCACTAACAGTTCGTCCAATATAGCGGAATACTATATCTGTTACGAGTACAGTCAAAAATTGCTCTGTTCGTCTCTCGAACGCTGCGTTTAAATAAGTGTTCAAACGAGATTTCGTATGATGAAAATCGAGACCGAAACAGAATAAAAAAAGCTTACCGTTCAAAATCTGTAGGCAATACAAAAAAGATAAATTAACGCCACTGGCCACACGCTAAGCAGCAGTGCTTGCACTGCTGTGTTCCGGTGTGGAGAGTAAGACAGCCGGGGAAATTACGGGCACAAGAGGCTCTTAGCCCTCTAGGTTGGCAACGCATCTGCAATCCCTCCGGGGTTGCGGGTGTCTATCGGCAGTGGTGATCGCTTACCATCAGGTGACCCACTTGCTCGTTTACCTTCCTATTCGCATTAAAAAAAAAAAAAAACTTTTCCGAATGCTCGTAATCGCGTTCTATCTGCACGTTTGGACGACGTCGCAAACTCCGGGCCATCAATACGACAACAAGGCGCGGGGTGTACTCACAGCACGCCGTGAGGCAGCGCGAGCGCGGGCGCGACGAGCGCGTGCAGGTGCAGCGGGTGCCGCGGGCTGGGGTTGCGCACGCGCAGCCAGAGCGCGGCGGCCGCGCCCACGCCCGCCAGCCCCGCCCAGCCCGCGCCCGCCGCCAGCCGCGGCCACGCCGCCCGCACCGCCCCCGCCACCGGGATGCGCACCATCTGCACGCACACACAAGTCATATTCGCCCCGCCCACACGACACAAAAAAGTTTTAAACATACAAGAAAGCGAAAGGCGAACTCTGCGGAGGTCGATTTCGATGACTTCCCGTCATAGTCGTCGTCGGATCGACCGCACGCGTCGCACGCGGTCGCTAACCTCGTTGGTGTCGAGCCAGAGCGTGAGGTTGCGCGTGGCGGCGCGCGCGAGCTCGGCGTCGAACAGCGCGCGGCGCTGGCGCAGCAGCGGCAGGTCCTGCGCGAGCGCGGCGGGCGCGGGGGCGGGCGCGGGGGCGGGCGCCGCGCCGCTGTAGCAGCCCGCGCCGCAGCCGCGCTCCAGCTCGTAGCGCAGCACGCCCAGCTCCGCGCGGGACCCCGCCTCTATCCAGCGGGACGCCTCCGGGGCCGCGGGGCTGCGGGGGACCGACCACGTTATACGCATGACGCTCGCTCGGTTAAGGGCGCGTGATTCTTCCGAGATTTGTTGATCGGCGAGCACTCACATGAACTGCACGGCGGGGTCCGGGTCGCGCGACTCGACGCGCTCGAGGCGCATGCGCAGCGCCATGCTGCTCTCCACCACGAGCGCCCACTCCGGCACGTTACCGAACTGAAACGTGAGAAGTTCACTTTGACTTATCATTAAAAGTAATTTCTGCCAAAAAAAACTGCGTGTCGGAAGGCACTCGCGAGACGTCAGAAGTCGAGTGCTGCAGCGCCTGTACCGGTATAGTGTCAGCGCTTACGGGTGCGGCGGCGGCGTGGTCGGGGTCGGGCTCCCCGCGCGGCTGCAGGCGCGCGCGCAGCTGGCCGGGCGCGGCGCGCAGGCGCACGGCGGTGTGCTGGCGGCGGTGCGCGCCGCGCAGCTCCACGCCGCCCGCCAGCGCGCCCGCCCGCGCCGGCGCCACCACCGTCAGCACGGCCTGCGTGTGCTGGCCGGGCGGCACGGTGTGCGCCAGCAGCGTGAGCGTGGCGCCGGGCAGCTGCGCGTGCGGCGTGGCGCGCAGCGGCGCGGGCCCCGGGTTGCGCACGCGCGCCACCACGCGCCGCGTGGACGACGTCGGCACCACGCCCAGGTCCAGCTCGCCCGCCGTCGCGTTCGGCCAATCCCATTCCTGTCACAGACGCGTCGCTGATCAATGCGTCCGGTTCTCACCGAACTATACCCCGCCGACTGTAGTGGACTACTCACGATGTCGAGCAGGCCGCTGTAGAGCTGCACGGGCACGGTGTACTCGGTGTGCGTGAGGTTGGTGCGCAGGCGCAGGCGCGCGTCGAGCGGGGCGCGCGCGCCGCCGCGCAGCCGCAGCCGCGCCAGCAGCGCCGAGCCGCGCGCCGCCAGCGCCGCCGGCACCATCGACTCCACCTGCACACCGCCACTACTTATTTAAATTATCGTACTAACTAAAAAAAAAAAAGTAGAAAAATGAAACCACAATGCGATTAATATATTTTTGGGCATTTAACTAAAAATGTTGTTTCTGATGAGAGCTACGGGCGCCGCCATATCGGCCCCGGCTACGCTGCCAAACGCCTGTTGATTTATCCCCACTCCGCAGCCGGCTGTAATGCGTCACGCGATAGATGAACTGTTGATTTTAAGCGATGGAAAAAAGTTTTAAAGTAACATCATGCGGTTAAACTGTGGCGTGCAATGTGCAAAGCGATATAAAATTAATATGCGCTGCCTTCCCTAACGACCCTCCCCCCCCCCCCTCACTGCACGCCCCACCCTTTAAGCGAGACCAGACAGCGCTCACCTCGAAGTACTCGAGCAGCTCGGGCGGGTACTCGAGGCTGGTGACCAGCAGGGGCTGCGCGAACTCGTTGCGCGCGCGCAGCTCCTGCGGCTTCATGCATTCTTCTTCGTTCGCTGTCACAAAGCTGCGGACAAAACGGGCCGTTAGACTACACATTTAACTGTCTAAAAACTACAACCAAATATGAACAATATCGTTTAGCAAAATACACACTCGTATAGATCCATGGCGCAGCCGGTAGGATGGTGCAATACCAGTGTTCGTTGAACAAGCATGTGGTCATTGATGGCATTGAAGTCAGTTTTGACAGTCGATTGATTGTCTGGTAGAGATAGCTACTAAGCGATAAGACCGCCTATTGTCTACTTTAATCTTTATTTGTCTACTAATGTTATCGTATTGTGTTGTTACACCGACGGGGCACGAAGCACAATTTTCAGTGGATATTTTTCAACCAGCCAACCAACGAACAGTTACATGTAGTCGTTAAACAGTTTTCATAGATAAGAAAGAGATGTTCAAAGCCCCGTTGCAAGCCCACGCGTGCGAGCGAGACCAATGAGTAACGCAGGTCGGCGCGGCGGTGGCGCCGCTACGCAAAGCGGCCAAAATTCGTACCACAGTCAGTTGCCAGCGCGACGGCTCAGCTTTACGTAATATTTTCTTGATCAATTATTACTTGAGTACCGCAAGGTTACTATTGCCTTCGGGCTTATATGAAAGCACCGGTGGGGGGCTCACTGTAAGTGTTCGGGCAGCCGCAGCGTGCCGGGCAGCAGGCGCACACTGTAGGGCAGCACGCTGCTGCCCGCGCAGCACCAGCCGGCGCACCAGCGCTCCTCGCCGGGGCTGCCGGCGTCAGTCTCCTCCGCCTCCTCGTCGTCCGGGCTGATGCCGTTCGCCCACATCTTCGCAACTGGAAACACACAGCGAGTCATGAGTCACGAAGCCAGCCGCCGGCTGAGGCGCGCAGCGGGTGGTCAGCAGGCAGGCGGTGCGACTCACAGTCGAGCGTGAACTCTGCGGCGGGCTCGGGCTCCTGGTGCGGCTCGAGCTGCGCGCGCAGGAAGGCCAGCCGCGCGCCGCCCGCGCCCGCGCCGCCCGCAGCCTCCGCCGCGCCTGCAACGCGAACACATTGCACTCCCCGTTCACGATAATGGTCAATTTTGTAGTAAAAGTTGCATTTTTTCGTCTCATTATGACATATACGATACGAAATATATTTATGTCGACGCTGTATTAAAAAAAGATTTTAAGAAAAGTAGGTGTCCAATCGAGCGGGCATAGTAAAGGGCGACCGATTCGGAAGATAGACGGGATCGCGTAACACTGAGGATAATAAAGATTAATTACAAAAATCCTGAACGACGTGAATCTGCGACAGCAATATTGCAAAAACGGCTCGAGCCGGACCGGAGCTCGCTCGACACGGGCGCCGACCGGCGAGCACTAATACGGCAGCCGTCGTTGAAAAGCTTATTCGGGGAAGATGTGTGCTGACCGTTGTGCGTGTGCGCGTGCGACGCGGCGTCGCCGTTGTGCCGGCGCGGCGCGGGCGGCGGCGGCGCGTGCGGCGCGGCGCGGCAACGCGGCGGCAGCGCGCCGCCGGACACCGCGCGCGCCGCGCCCTCGCTGTTGCCCATCGTGATCTCGAACTGCAACCACGCACACTCTCACTAGCGACGCTCCCGCGCATCCGACGCCAACGTCATATTTGACAACTTCAGTCGACCGTTAGCCTCACGACTGAGTCGAAAATTAAACGGATACGTGGTTCGCGCATAACATTATTTGAATCCTTTTATAGAACGTTTAAAATATAATTTCCTTCACAGATTTCACTCCCGCCTCCCGTTAACCGCCGAAGGCGGGTACGATTGAGAGTACATCGCATATAAAATGAATGTGTTGAATATTATGCTGTGGCTTTCCGAAAGTGCGATCGAGGGTGCAATTTAAGTTACTCATCCTATAAAACTACGCATCAACTATGACATGAATACGTAGTCTCGCTCGACCGACTCTATCTCTGCTTCCCACGACCCGCCAAAACATGGAGAAGCGTGAGTAAGTGTAGCGGCGCGTACTGACCGTGTAGGGCGGGTCCTGCGCGCCGCGCGTGCCGCAGCGCAGCTGCAGCGGCTGCGCGTGGTCGCCGGGCGGCGCCGCCAGCGCCTCCACCACCACCACCAGCGGCGGCCCGGTCACGTTGGCCTTGATCCTGGGACGAGGGGCATGAGCGCTATCATGAAAATATCATCACGGATCGGACTCGTCAAAAGCTCAAAATGTACCATCACCTTACGGATGTGACATTCGTTATGGGTGTGTAAAATCGTAACTCGAAGTGAGACAACGGTGCGCAGAAAATATAGTTTTGCATAAATCGAAATAGAGTTTCACAGGGAGATACATCAGGTCCATTACTGTTCTTCCAGTAACAAATACAAGCGTCGACCTATGTCGAATGTGTTATATTGTCTTAATAGAGCTAATGACGGTTCATAACAGAAAACAATAAGCTACAGTAGCAAGAAAAAATGCCCCCCAATAATTTTGTTTAATCTGCCAAGTCTTCCCGAGCGATCAGCGAGCTCACACCCCGGCGCACCAGCGGGCGGCTGGAGTGCGGCGGCACCGCCCACAGCGCGCGCGGGAGCTGACCTGATATAGGCGGCGCGCGGGTCGGGCGGCTCGACGGCGTCCCGCGGCTTGCCGGGCAGCGGCGGCGGCGCGGCGAGGCGCAGGCGCACCAGCGGGCGGCTGGAGTGCGGCGGCACCGCCCACAGCGCGCGCGGGAGCTGACCTGATATAGGCGGCGCGCGGGTCGGGCGGCTCGACGGCGTCCCGCGGCTTGCCGGGCAGCGGCGGCGGCGCGGCGAGGCGCAGGCGCACCAGCGGGCGGCTGGAGTGCGGCGGCACCGCCCACAGCGCGCGCGGGAGCTGACCTGATATAGGCGGCGCGCGGGTCGGGCGGCTCGACGGCGTCCCGCGGCTTGCCGGGCAGCGGCGGCGGCGCGGCGAGGCGCAGGCGCACCAGCGGGCGGCTGGAGTGCGGCGGCACCGCCCACAGCGCGCGCGGGAGCTGACCTGATATAGGCGGCGCGCGGGTCGGGCGGCTCGACGGCGTCCCGCGGCTTGCCGGGCAGCGGCGGCGGCGCGGCGAGGCGCAGGCGCACCAGCGGGCGGCTGGAGTGCGGCGGCACCGCCCACAGCGCGCGCGGGAGCTGACCTGATATAGGCGGCGCGCGGGTCGGGCGGCTCGACGGCGTCCCGCGGCTTGCCGGGCAGCGGCGGCGGCGCGGCGAGGCGCAGGCGCACCAGCGGGCGGCTGGAGTGCGGCGGCACCGCCCACAGCGCGCGCGGCGCCGACGCCGCCCCGCCCGGCAGCTGCAGCCCCAGCCAGCCCACCGACGAGTAGATCTCTTGCACCTGCACGCGCGCACCGTCATTACACACCCGTGAGCCGCGAATACGCATGCCTGC
The DNA here is from genome assembly GCA_963854515.1 of Pandemis heparana. NCBI lineage: Eukaryota > Metazoa > Arthropoda > Insecta > Lepidoptera > Tortricidae > Pandemis > Pandemis heparana. The sequence continues at coordinate 194,125 of OY978025.1, forward strand.
AGCTGGCACCCTTGCGTACCAGCTCCTTGCGCGTGCCGGCTACGGGCATGCGTATACACTGACTGGCATGCCTGTACCTGGCTAGCCAGTAGATTGCGAGCGATGCGATTTACTGGCATGCAATAGGAGGGAGGGGCGCGAGGGGGGGGGGCTACGAAACCGGCATGTGTGAACGCATGCGACAACTACAGGCATGCCAGTAGTAATAAGATTGTTTATGTGATGCACGTTTTTTTTGGTTAGTTTTCTCTCTTCGGTCTAGTCACACGTTCTATTGCTAGAAGCAATATGATACTATTTAATTCGCTTCGAATGTTTTCCATTGCGAACCGCTTGGTGAACTAGAATGTGCCAGCTACAGTCATGTGTACGAGTATACGGATTCGGGAATACTAGCATGCAAGGAAACCAATTGCATGCAAGTTTGACTTGCAAATGTATTCACAGTGTGCCAGTTACTTCTACGTGCCAGTAACTAATATGCAAGCTAAGGATCTATTTTACTGGCACGTGTATTCGCGGCTGTACGCGCAGACACACGCCCGCCGCGAGCCTCCGCGGGGGACGGACGGACGGACACGCACCTGCACCGTATGCGACGTGGGGTTGTGCAGCGTGAGCAGCGGCGTGAGCGTCGCGTTTTGCGGCACGCGCACGCCCACCAGCGGCCACAGCCCCCATTCGCTCGCCACGCCCACCGCCGACACCTACCGACATACGACACAAACATTATGTTTACGTTAGCGACATAACCTATTATTATAAGCTTCGATCTTCGAATACGGTGCCCTGCTATCAGGCTGTGTTGGTTCCACGTTCACTCGCTTCACTTCCATCGATGCCGAAAAATATAATATATTACAAAGGCATCAAACCCTAGATATTAATGCGATACATAAACATATTCTAATCACCAACTTCATTTGCTCAGAATTCGGTTGCGGCGTCCCGCGGTAAACGCGTAATTTTCCGGGAAGTCTGAGTTTTAAACAATGCATGTGCTTTTTATCCAAATCCCTGCAGCGCCTAATTACAAACAATCAAATCTACATAATCCTTTGTAAATTTATCGTAAACTTATAAAGTGCCCCACCATATTTTTTTTGTCGTCAGAGTATTAGGAAGTAAAATGAATATCAATGAATTCACACGCATTGCTTACAATGAGCCAGATGCAATACACAAAAACTGAGTAGAGCACGCGAGTCTGTCGCTAGGCCGGCGCACAATGGAGCCTCCGCGGTCGCTGCGAACTCGCAACGACCTTTTCTTTGGTCGGAACATCTTTACATCATTTTGGGGCACCAGCTGCGGATATAGCACATGGCCGTTATGTTCGTCACTTTAGGATCAGTTCAACTTACCATTTACAAGGATTATTAGGCTCTTGTCGCGCTCACGATTGCAAAAGGGCAACATTATTTTAACGAAGTGCGCTTGTTTGTTGTTGTTCGTAATGTACTTGCATTTCCATACTTCGGTCAGGTATTTATCTAATTCTAACAAATCTAATCTCTCTGCGTAGACGTGTGCACTATCTAAACTAACATTATACTTATTTAGGAAAATGTAAACATGATCTATTTATCATATTTCATTGCGGGGTTATTGCGATAATGTGGGATCACCATCGTAGATTATTTTACCTAAAAGTAGTGGAGCGCAAATACATATTTTTGCACCTTATAACAATGCAATAAGGTGCAAAAATGTGTACACGTAATTACACCGGACTGTTCGTTATTATTTTCGTTTCGCGTTTGCGCACTGCACCGCGCCTGGAATGACAGCTGTTATCTCTTACCCACGTACGAGAACACTGATGAGATATTTTATTTATTTAGTAGTCAAACTGTTACATTTTAACAAAGAAACATACTATTCTGTATTTCTTCAACAGCTCTATTATGTATGAAATGAATTCTACATTGATGACATGACGCCGCAAAACAAAACAGTTTTATCTAACATTGGTGTTTACATGACATGGTGTAAATATTTCATCCACAAAACAAAGTAGCAAACTGGAATCAGGAAATCTATATCTATAAAAGGGCTCTCAGAACTGTTCCGGAATATTTCAGCAGGTGGTTGGGATATATAGTTTGACTGGAAACCCTAACAAAGATTTTACATTCAAATTGATTTAAATTTTTGTCCCGCCTGATAAATTCGAGATTTGTATCAAAACATTAATTTAGTGAATAACAAGTCATAGCTAGTGTTGTAAAAGACTCGAGTTGTGGAGTCCTAATTTTTCAGACTCGACTGACTTAATAGAGGACTTGGTGAACTCTAACTCGTTTTTACTATGGATCTGACAGCGAACCTAAACTGAATCGCATTAAGACGTCTTGGTAAGGACCCTGTAATTATCTTCTATCTATGGCTCCATATTTACTCGCGCTCGACACGGCTCTGGACTCGGAATGTTCGAGTTCACCGAGCCCTCTATTAAGTGAGTCGAGTCTACAAAATTAGGACTCCACAACTCAAGTCTTTTACAATACTAGTCATAGCCGTCCGTAACGAGTCACCCGGGACGAGCTTAGAGATAAAAAGGTGAAATTGCCCTTGACGCGGTTCTCTTTAAACATCAGTGTGGCTACTGAAACATTTGTAAGATTCAAAAATGCTGAAAAACCTTTACAGGGCTATTTAGTCAAACTAACCAGCTGAAATATTTCGGAACAAATTTAAGAGATCCCGTAATAATGATACAAAAAATACATGTTTACTTTGATCCCTTTATAAAGGACGGCTTACACCCGTCGCTTTTCCCCGAATCCCCCGACACAGAACCCGACTCCCCTATCGCGTGGGAATATCGCAACATCGAACCGTAGGTATACATTACGGTTCAAAGGCACATAGACATTGATGTGACAGACTTGAGCAATTTCAGTTCCGTACTTCCGCAGTGATAATGTAAACATACAAAAAATGATAAAGCTTTTATTATAATCGCGGTAGGCTGGTCTGAAAAAAGAGTTACGCGCGCACAGACCATTGTTAATTGGTCTGGTCTGTTTACGCGCGTAATTTTTAAGACAAAAACTGACGTAAAAGATGGAAGTGACGTCAGTGGACACGGCGCGGCGAGTGGCTAGGCGTTTAGCCTCTGCAAGCACAGTAGGTCTGAGCGTCGATACATTATTAGGTAGATCGGTAATTATTGAGGACTTTGGAACTTTAGTTGGACCTCTTCAATCCTTGATACAAACATAAGCACATACGTATACTTAGGGTTTTGCACAACGCAACTAGTCTCGACAAAAGAAATACTTAGTATAATATTCACAAGATTTATAATTGCATTCATTCTAAATACTCCAACAGTTAAGCGGTGTTAAGCCTAATTATTCCTGTGAGCGCAGGCGATAGGAACAAAAAGTGTACGTTACACAGATGACAGAATGTGCGCCTCTGTCATGCTACTTCACAAACGCGAAAGGCGATAGGTAAATGACTACGACATTTAGTATAGTGCCTTCTTAAATCGAGCTTCATATCGACTCCCATTTAGGCCGAATAATAGGTAACTTCACTTGTCGCCTGACAGGTTTTTGAAAGAGGAGCCCAGTCAGCACGGACTGCGGTTCTACATCTATTTTTCAAAATTACGATTTAGTTATTTCAAAGAAGTACAATCTCACAATCAGAGTGGTGCTTATGACAATGAGAATCGGATAATGGTTTGAGTCAGCCTGTCTATTAGATGTTACGAGTACTTACAACATAAGTGAGTAGTCTTACCGGATACTTGTGCACTCCGAGCGAGGTGTGTATGTAGAGGTGCGCGGAGACGGGCCCCTCGCGGCGGCCCAGATACACCACGCTGAACGACGTGTTGGCGCCGCACGCCAGCGTCTGCAACACGCACGCGCACGTCAGCCACGCTGCCGCCAAGCAGCCAGCCACCAGCGACATCCCACAACCACACGATGCCACTGATAGAATAAAAACCGCACGATGTGTCCACTCGCGTTCCCGAAAGCGAACTGACCAAGTGGCGAGCGCCCGATAAGTTCGAGCTCGCATCTACCTGCAACTGAGCGGAGCCTACACTATTCTTTAAAAGTTTCTGAATACGTTTTACGACTGCCTTTTATTTTACTACTTTCATAAGAAAGGTTTTCAAAACGTATGTACCAATAAATAAATAATGTTTTGTTTCAAGGATTAACCTTTCGTGGAACAACTACCTGATACGCTTTTGTTTAGCAATCGGTGGCTGCCTCAACTTTATCTGCGGGATGAGCGGACGGCGGCTGCGTCTGCGCGTGTCGCCGCCGCGGCGGGGGTGCGTCGCCGTCTCGCGGTGACACGTCAGATGCACGACACCCGACATCTCCAGACAAGGCCGGCGCATGCGGCTACGCATCATCGATTACGAATAACTACCTAAGCGCATATAAATACACCTTTCATGCCTATTGCTACAATTGCTAGTACCTATTTCGACGCACGTGTTTAACATCAGCTTTGAACCTTTTTTTTCTAACGCAGCAAAAAGTTACCAAAAGTCCCATTCGTTTCTCTAAACTAAATAAACCCCCCCTTAAAACGCCCTTTTGAGGCACAACCCCCGCCATCATCTGTCCCGTAGCCCGTATAACTCTAAGTTTAATGCGCCGTTATCAATTGTCGTATTCGTTTGCGATGTCGAACCGTTAATTAAAGTTACCTGCATCAGTAGCAGGCAGGTTCCCGCAACGAACGGGACCGTCATCTCACACACGGTACCGTATAGGACCGGGAGGGCAGGCGACGGCGACCGCCGCCGACAATGATGTGGCGCGTGGACCGGTTTGTTGTCCCCGCGCCATCCTAGCAACACGCGGCTGGCGACGCTAAGTGTTATTGCTTGCTCAATCATTACTTAGCAGCTGTCATCAAGGCAATCAATCGCTCTAAAAGTCAACACATGTGTAGCACCATAAATTATTTTAGTTGATTAGATAGACCGTAATCTTGGCAGCAGAATAAAAATATCTTACAAAAACACAGAGTTGACGATTGAAATTCTATTCCAAAAAAAAACATGGTTTCTCGAAACTGCGCGTGTGTAATTTACAACTCGTAGGTAGTTCTAAACTTTTTAACATCTTGTAATTCTTTGGGATTGCTTCTTTTATGATCGCTTTGCGGTCGTGTCGGCCATGGGGTGTTAATTTTCCGGCAATAAACGGCCTGGATTCGCGTAATAATGTAACGAAATTAGTGTCGAGATGAAACCTCACAGCTCGCGCCCGAAGGTCAGCTTTGCATATGCAAATTGGGCAACAGCGTGCGGCTGCGCCGAGCCGCGCGGCGCCGGGAGGACGCGCCCGCGCTCTGCTCTTGAACCAAATGCACCAAGGTGAAGGGCCGATACATCGCAATTATTAGTTCACAGATAAAGCCCGTCCGAGATAAGCCTTTTAATCTAATTGTTATCTAACCCGGAAATAACAAACGCAATAAGTTGCATGTCACGAAAACAATGCAGCCTTATACGAGGCGCGGCCCACTTAGCGCGTCTCGCAAGGCCGCGGTAACTCTGCAAACAACTCCGCACTCACCGCACCGCAGCGTTCGCGCACTCCCGCGCACCAACACGGCGCGAGCATCGACACGCACAGGAGCGGGAGCAGCCCGGCGGCGCCCGCCATCACGATGCACGACCGAACGACTATCGCGACGAACCTTCCCAAACTAAGCTAAGCTACAAATATAAGCATCGTAAAAATGCCATCCTAATTATTTGTCCATTAATGAGCACGTCATGTTAATTTGAGTAGTGATGTAGTAACAAATAATACCTAGTAGTGCTAATGATGGGTGTGACAATAAACAGCTGATTACGACCGCGATAAGCCCCGCGGAGCCGGCGCCCCGCCCGCCCCCCGCACGCGTCACGCAGGAAAACCGCACCTCCGATGATGATGCCCTCTTTAAAACACATACATATGCCTAACACCAACCTAAAGCGAAGGATACATAAAACGAGGATAACAGACATAAATCAACAAGTAATGAGCGCCCGCCAATTACAATGAAATTTGTTTTCAAACATGGTCCAGAATAAACATAACGCGCAGTAATTTATAGACGTTTCGACAAGATTATGTACCTAAAAAAAGAGTTAAATTCGGTGTCGTAGCAACAAATTCGCTGACATATCGATGACCTACTGACGTGCGAAGATAGTTGTGTCGCAGACGCGTCGGTTATCTCGTTGTTTACCCATAAACAAGATTTAAACTAGATATACGATCATCGCCAATGACATATTACTAAGTTTTATATAGTATATCATAGATCATCGCGATGTCCCACGCATCTAGACAAGGGCCTGCTACATGTAGGCAAAATAGTAACTGATTGCGATAACATAGGTAGGTCGGTGCCGGACCGCAGGCGGGCAGCTTTGCGGTCGCCCGCGCGGTCTGTCAACACATATACTACGCAGTAGTTATTATATAGCACAATTAGTTGTATTTATCAAGTAATCGATAAAACAGAATGGTCGTTTTGTGGTCTTGGCGGCCGCCGTCCCGGCAGCCGGGCACATCCTGCGATAGCGCGCCGCGCCGCGACTCTGTCTATTTATACCATTCCCGAAGTTCACAGGCATTCTTAAGGCGCAATATTATTCAACAACCCAACGTATTCAAGATCGTTATAGATAACGAGTATGTGCAACAACAAGTTCGGCTAAAGTAAATAGTTTAAAGTTTGCCGACACAGATAAAACCTGTTTATCATACCGTGCTCTAGTCATCCCATTATGGCATCAAAATAAAAACATGGCGCGAGCTAAATGATGGCTTTACTTCCAAGATGAAAACGTTACACAAGTCTCGTAGCTGCACTAGTGGCTGAGGCTCAACAGGGAACAGTAGGCTTATTGTCTAACTCACTCGCAATCGACATCGTGTTCATTTTGACAGTTCTTGTATGAATGTGACAGCTAGCTGATTCCGATGCCAATTGTCAGCCCATACATGAACTGTCAAAATGAAAACGATGGCGATTGCGAGCGAGTTAGACAATAAGCCTACAGGGCGTCATGGATAGGTCGGCATTGCATACGCCGCCGCCTGGAGAAGGCAAGCGCAAGGCATCCCTACAAGTTGTAATGCACAGCTTTCATAATAGTTGAGAAGCGCTACAAATGCTCGCTAGCTCAATGCCCATTGATCATTGGGTTCAACTAACACAATAGATTAACATCCCTTGCCTTGCTCTGCTTTCGCATCCCCCAATCTACTTATGGAGTGAGTTAGATGTTCATTCGATGCCCGAATTATTTTGTAATCGATGCTCTTGAATCAACCACTTTACATTTACCATGCATATACTAATTAAATTAGCTATTTCCTTTTTCGGTTTGTTCGATTTTTGCCTCAAGCGATTTACATTTCAATAGATCCATACAAAGTGTAATGCGGTTACATAATTCTACGTCAACATTGTACAACGAACATAACATCGTTGTACCTAAATATAAGTAGGTTAGGTATTGTACTTGTAAGTAAAATACAAAGACCCCCGCGCCAGATGTATGGCCAGGTGTCGCGAAAAGTGGTTCGCATTGATGCGCATGCGCACACCGCGACCCTCGAGCACGAGGCAGCTAGATCCATTCTAATACTACCTACTTTATAAATAACTAACAATCGTACTCAAATACGTGAGCAAGTATTCAAAAGGTAATTAATATCGAAGTATCTAGTAGTTTCCGAGTGTTCAGTGTAGACTTGCATGCATTTTTTTGATAAAGGGATGCTAGTAGCTGGAAGCGAAAACCCCATTTTTACCTGGCCTCTGCAAGTAAACCCATCTAAATCTGAGTAGCCCACGCCACATCGCCACATCCCAATCGCCAAATCCCACACGTACCGATGAATACCACTAACTGCTAGCTTATTACGTAACTCGCTCGCGATCGCCATCGTGTTCATTTTGACAGTTCTTGTATGAATGTGACAGCTAGCTGATTCCGATGCCAATTGTCAGCCCATACATGAACTGTCAAAATGAAGACGATTGTGATCGCGAGCGAGTTACGTAATAAGCTTGCTGGTTTTGTAGATCATTATTCAGAATTATTAACAATGAGTAATTCCTGGATTTTACGACGACACGATTTTATACAGACTTTTTATTTAATTTTATTTTTTCATTTATTTATACATCAACGGCAGCGGGCATTCTCGGATTTGTCAGAAAGAAGAACTATGCGAGCTACCTGTTAACTTAGCGAAACAATTAACACGATTTAAGTGTACATTAGATGGAGCCTTAAGTTCTACTTGCATCATACTTGCAAGATTTCATATCAGAATTAATGTGAAAATGTCATCATCAGTCGTATAAAAATGAGCATTATGTGTCACACCAGACTCGTGGTCTAAGCACGTGTCAAGGGTAGCGACGCAAGACGCACTGCGGTGGCTGCGTGTGTACAGATGGTACAGTCACGAGCATTAGGCATATTAAGAGCCTGCACACTTTCATAACATCTTACTTCACTGCAATAGGGCGAAAATCTTATTCTCGGGTCGGGACATATAAACATAAACTTATTGTAGTGCCTAATATTATTTTTAATGAATGGCGAATTGGCCAGCGAAGAAAGTAGGTAGCATGAAATCCTTGAAATCTGAAATTTACTGAAAACGCATTTTATTGCCAAGCCACCAAATTGGGATCGCGTCGTATAGGCGAATTTACATAATGCAACTAATTTCGTGCAAATAGCATTACATTGCTCGGCCGATAACCTAACGCTTTCAAAGCGATTAATCAAACGCCGCAGTGTAATGCTAGTTACACGAAATTACTTGCATATGTACGTGGTAAGGTTCAAAAGTTTCCGGCCTAATAATGAAAATTAACGTTTAGGTTAAAAAAAATATTTTTATTTTTCAATGTAGTCTCCTCCTATTGTTATACATTTTTCAGATCGTTTGATTAACATTTCTATGCCTTTAAAATAATATTCGGAAGTTTTGTCTTCGAAATGCTCGAAAACTGCAGCAGCGACCTCATCATCGGACGAAAATTTTCTCCCCCTTAAGTCCGATTTAAGTTTAGAAAATAAAAAATAGTCGCTTGGGGCTAGATCAGGGCTGTAAGGTGGGTGACGGATTGTTTTAAATCCACATTTAGATATAGCCGCCTTTACAACTGCAGCCGTGTGGACAGGCGCATTGTCATGAAGAAGACGGACACCCCTGCTGAGTTTTCCTCGACGTTTAAGCTTTATTGCTTCTCGCAACTGGTCTATAAGGCAAGCATAGTAACTGCCGTTTACTGTCTGATTGCGTTCTTTGATATCTATAAGCAATATCCCTTCGCAATCCCAAAATATTGTGGCCATTATCTTTTTGGTAGATTGGCACACCTTTGCCTTTCGAGGGGGTGCTTCCCCAGAACGACGCCACTCCATCGACTCTCTTTTCGAAAGAGGATCATAGTATAAGACCATAGTTTCGTCTCCGGTAACAATGGACTGGATAAATTCACTCTCACATGACTTGAACTCCTCTAAAAGTTCCTTGGAGCACGCCACTCGTTCAGCTCGCTGAGCACTCGAAAGAAGTTTCGGGACCCATCTTGCACTAACCTTATTCATGTTTAGATGGTCGTGTAGAATCCTAAGGACTGTTATTTTCGTAAGTCCCGTTCTTGACGCTATTTCCTTCGTCTTTAGTCTTCTGTCCTTCAGTACCTCTTGTTCGACTAAATCGACGTTATCTTGCGTAAGAACCTCAACAGGGCGGCCTGGTCGGGGTTCGTCATCGATGGACTCACGCCCTAAACGAAACTGCTTACACCAATCCTTAACAGTCGAAAACGAAGGGGAGGAATTCCCGTACACGTTATCTAACCTTTCTTTGATTATAGTTGGACTTATGCCATCCTTTGTCAGAAATTTTATCACTGAACGATACTCCAATTTGAACATTGTACAAATTACACCGCTTTTTATATTTAAATCAAAGAAAATTTTATGAAAACGAAAGTTACAAACCACGAAATTATCCACACATGACATTCATTTGTTTCTTGTTTTCTTCTTTTAAATATATACGGCCAGGAACTTTTGAACCTTACTGGTAAATTCGGCTTAAATGTCGCCTCGTAGTACATTTATAAACACACCTCAGGGGTTCGTTTCCACTAATGGTTCTGCTAATCCTGCTAGACATGAGCGACCATTTCACAATATTTCTGTCTCACCATGGACCGTCTAGTACATAGTACCTACTCGTAACATATTCATATTACTTACACATAATTATTATCTATGTTATGTTGATTGTATGGCTTCGATCGGACGCAGTGGACGGAATTGCACTTTTACGCGTTGTGACTCGTCTAATTATTTATTGCAACGGTCCCGCGGACCACTTCGGTCCGAAGTAATAGATAATAATTATTCGGACGCTTCCAGGGATCACTAGCAGTCCGCGGACCACCGGTCGAGAACCACTGTGCTGACAGCACATCGCGACAACAAAATATACGAGCACTCGATTAGCACAGATCGGACGGTCAATATTATCGCGATACCGGTACAATACCGGACCAATATAGGATCGTGGATTTCGAAACGACCGACTTCGCCGCGATACGCATCAATATTTCGTGACACGGATCGCGACACGCCCGGAACACACGATAATATCGATCGCTCGATCTCGCGTCACGTCGAGGCAGGTTACGCACCTTCGAGTCGAAGAAGGAGGCGTGGAAGTCGGGCGTGGTGCCGGCGACGGAGGCGAGGTGCATGGTGGCGTTGGCGGTGTTGGTGAGCGTGACGGTGGCGGCGCGCGCGGCGCCCAGCGGCGCCCGGCCCAGCGCGAGCGCCGGCGGCCACGCGCGCAGCGCCCCCGCCGGCAGCGCGCGCCCGCCGCCGAAGCCCGCGCCGCCCGCGCCCGGCGCCCCGCCCCATTCCTGCGCACCACCGAACGACATCAGCCGACTGATCGCATCCGGATCCAAATAAATAAAGCCTTTATTTTGCTAATGAGCCGCCGTGGGTTCTTTTACACGACATTTTTGGGCATTTCAAAAAAACGTTTTTTTCCAAAATAAAGACATTTTGGGTTTTTCTGAAATAGAATTATTAGCATTATTCATTTTTGTAAAGAAAAAAGTATCCTTCGGTTTTTTCAGTTTTGTGACACTATTTTCATACAGTTTATATGGGTCGTCCCAAAACTGACACGAAAAAGTTGTATGGTAAATTAAGGTAATTTTATTATAAGAAAACGGGACTTCATCACGTAAATAACAATTATTTTTGTATAATAATAATGTGTGAAAACGAAAGTTTGAATCGATTACATAAGGTAATTTTGTTGGAAAAAGGGTATACGTTTTTTTTTAAATGCCCTTTTTTAAACTACCCGCACTTTCGGGCATCTCCCCGATTTGAGTGCCTATGTCAGTTTAAAGTCTCAAGAGTCATCCTCTGATCGTGACTATATCAGTCGTCGCATCTGTTTCTAGCTCTGCTCGACTGGCGGGGCTGATGGCATGCTACGACGGCAATCACCACGTTACGCGTTGCAGTCGGGCCGCCGCATAGAGTTGTGCGGAGTGGCTGGGGTAGTCAGCGGCTAACGACTAAAATTGCAACAACAGGAAAGAAGTAGAACAATAAAACGATTCTATTGGTGGCGGTTTTCCTCACCTACCACTTTACCTACTTTGCACTCGCACCACTCCAATGGATGAGTAAACCTTACGTGTTGACTTACTAGAGGAATTTTGTGACATGGCAACAAAACTATTTTGGAAAAAGATAAATATTCATCGACCTACATTGCAGTGTGACAGGGAGTTGATTAATTTAATGAAACAAAGCAATTTACCTGGCTAGAAGTTATTTTGCCGTCTCTAATGGAGGATAACTACCAGGACCACATCATCAGTTACTTATTTGTATTCCATTATTGTAATATTTATTATTATTACTTGTCCTTGTCCTGACAGAAATACATATATTTGTTAGTAACAAACAACATGTTTGCCTGCTGTCACATTTAGCAATCTAGCTAAGTAATGGGGGCATATTTTATTGACGGCATTTTCATTTGTCTCTAGAGCAATCATGAAAGTATATTTACATACAAAATAAGCTGTACACTGTACCTGTTATGAAATTGACTTTGAAATTGATTATCATCTATATTTTTATTGAAGTTCATTATGTAAATTGCAATTTAATAAAATTCACCAAAAACAGTAAATTCAATGTTGAGCGAGCATGAAGCTCTGGTCATTCAATTCCAGAAATACTGGCTGTGTAATTATAAAAATGAGCTGGTTTCCTCTATTAATCTTTACAATGCCCCAGACACAGACAAACATAGTCACATAAACATAGATTAGAGATAGATGAGAGATCTAGGGATTAGAGAGTAAGAGAGAGAAACAACAAAAAAAAAACAATGTGAAAAGAACATTTTATCCTAATAACCTTTGTCAATGATCACCAGCTTAGAGCAAAAAATCACTTATTACTGATCATTGTCATTACATTATAATAGATAAAATAGAGGTCACCATAGAAGGGTCAAGATCGAAATTAATGTCCATTATGAAAATTACAATACTATTCATTTCTCATTTTCATTACAATATAATTTGTGTTTCAACAATTGCAATTTTCGTGATGTACTTTAATTTTGATTGTTACCCGTAATGACTTCCAACCTTCAGCCGCTTCATACACGGACCCATTACTATGTATTCTGTTATCTATGTGTCAGTGTGCAGATGGCAACAAGGAAAATATCTAATTTGCTGTCATCACACATCCCATCAGTAATCAACCAGCTCAGGGCACAATTATGGGAAAAGCAATTTGTAATACCATAAGCAGTCAAAGTTACCTGAAATGTGATGCCCTCTACCAAGGACTCGTGTACCGTGGCACCTGCAACAACGGACACCTACTTTAACTATATTATCATGATAAATACCAACTATGACATTAGTAATACAGTATATCAGAAATATGGTTTGTGACTATATCTAAAACAACCTAGTAACCTAACTAACTAGAAAACTTCTTTAAATGGTACAGAGGCCAGAAAATATCTATATTTATGTAGCAGTCTAAATACATCTCTACCTACTAATAGTTAGCAAACATTTTTCATAGTATGAATGCATGTGCTAACTTTGCATTCCTCAATAAACAGAGCAAGCACTCTTTAACTAATTGTTTACTAATAACATAACTGAATTTCTAGTACTTATTCTTGTCCCATCAGTCAAATATGTGGTCTACCACCCTAAGGCTAAAATTCCTTTGCACGTCACAATATATAAAGTCTATAAAACAGGCTGTCAACTTAAAAGTTCGACTTTAGCGACATTTTCATTTGATAGAAAATTGGATGAAAAGTGGTAGACCACTTATTTGGGCGAACGTACATAGTTATCTAAAAATAGGTATAAAGCCACAAAAAGTCTTAAAAATACATATTATAAATGAATGGTCTGATCAAAACATTTATCAATGGGCTGAAATAGAAGTAGAAATATTTATTGCATACACTAGTATATTTATAATATTTATTGCCCTTGTTTCCAAATTTCCATGAGAAAAAATGAATTTTCAATATTTTCATCTCTGCATCAATTACTCTACACATGAAAACTTTAAAATTTTATTTACAATTTCACATTATTCGTTCAGCAACTAACTGGGTGCTTGAATAATTATGACATAAACATGGTATTGTTGATACAACTGCTGCAAACTTTATTTCAGTAATTGTTTACTTCAGTTCAGGCACACCACTGTGTCTGTACGTACAGTACTTGTAGTATCGGGTGTGCAGAGACTACAGCAGGCGGGGTGGCGCGGCGCCGGCTGCGGCGGCTGGCGGCGCGCGGATGCCCGCTGCAGCGCAGCGCCGCCAGCTCCCGATTGCACTTCCTTTGTGCTAGCCGAACCCGAAATACCATAAAATACAATAAAAACGAAAAGTTACGCGCCGTGGCCCCGATCTAAAATAAGTCGCGGCGCGCGCCACCTTACCGTTCCACAGCCGACATGCCGATTGCAGCGTCCAGCCTGCGGTCGGCGCTTAACTGATACGATACGTTCCAGCTTGGTATCACACAATGTGCTCTCGGACACCCCGAGGAGCTGCAACGAATGAAAATAATAAAATCGATTTTACCATGGCTCTTTCCCTGGGCTGTCAGTTTGGTGTTCAGCGATATATCCAATAAAGTCAATACGAGAACGTAACACCACAATAGTTTGCGATACATTTTGATGTTATTGTCCGTAATCAAACACTGTTTATTCACATTTCTCAACCACGATATGATATTTTTATCAAATTGCAGTCTCCAGTTCCCACTTTCAACACGCGATTTGTGAATGTGAGAGTAGGTAGGAGCGTGATTGTGTGACAGCACTGTACCCACACATAGAAAAATTAATACGAATTTATTACATAAACACATACGTAAAAATGACATGGTGTGCCCCAGAAAAATGCGTTTGTAAGGTATGATCTATCTTCGATCTAACATTTATTCTGTTTTGAGTTTCAAATATTGCGTTTTAAATACCAACGCCTGTATTTATAAAACTATAATAAATATGAGAAATTATGAAGTAGAAAATTATAGAATTACATCTATATTTTTTAAGGTAAAGTTTGAGCATCTAAGAAAAACGTAGCAAGCTTTGTAAATTAGCGTTTAGTTTAGAAAACAAACTAGATGGTTATGATTTGTCATGAAAATTAATCAAGTCAATAAAGTAGCTTGAGACAAAAACATTACTTTTAACGTAATTGACATTTAGAAAGCTTAAACTTTATAAGGAAACAGCGAACATGAAAACTTCCGATAATATTTAAAATATCTTGACAGTGACAGTCAATGTTATCAATTTATAAACGAAAGAATCATTTACGCCGATTGTAAGATGTTCACGAGACGAAATCCATTTATAAATTTTTACTTTTCTTGCAGTAAACTATCTATTTCAATAGCAGTGAGCTTATAGTCGTTAATATTATTATCATAATCTAAAGTATTTTTGATTCTGGGTACGTTATGTTTATACTAAATTAGTTAAAATTTTAATATGATTGGGCAATTCATGACTATAACTATCTTCATAAACATTTCTAAACAAGGAAATTCCCGGACAGCTTTCACAGAATCTGCTGTTTACAATATTTTTGTTTTGGATTTTTAGAAACCAGATTTGGCAGCAGCTCTGCGGAGAGCTGAAGGCTTTTTCTGGCACTTAAAAGAAAATCTTCAATATATCGTTACTAACGGAACTTCTAAGGAGGATTATGGAAGAGAATGGTGAGTTACAGAAGTTGATCTGCGTCGTTCTATTTATGCCAATGCGTCTGTTGTCGTACTATGTATAAAATTAGATTAAAATAGAGTACAATAAGCATTTCGTATAAGTATTTTTTTATTTTATTCACAAATTATAGTCCAGAAGAAAGCGCTTCTAAGGCGCATGGCCAGTATTTTTCATTAAGTACAGAAATGATTATTATGCTAAATAATAATAATAATAATAATAAAAGATATTTATTCAACAGTTTGCAATTACATTTAGTGTTACAAATAGTGTTGGTATTATAATTTTTCAATGGTATTTATGGAAGTATTGTTATTTGTAACGTAGCGACTGACAGTGACAGCGAGCACACGGAGCCCGACGAGCTCCAGGAGGAGGCAGAGGTGCTGCTGATGGAGGAGGGCGAGGCGGAGGCGGGCGCGGAGCCTGACTCCGACGGCGAGGAGCAGGACTTCGATATCACGCTGCCCGCCACGCACTCGGTCCGTTAGCTCCATGCACTGCTCGATCACAGTACATTTTATTATAGTTTAAGGACATCCAAAGTTCTGATTCAGAAGCCATTTTTAGTAATTAGAATTTGACGTTCATAATTGAGTGTCCTCGTTCACTATACTGGTGGTATTAAATTGAATTTAGCTATGAAATGGCAAAGTGTTTTAATTATTTTCAAACACAACAATAATACAAACTTTCAACTCGTTTCAACCTGGCCGGCTATCTCAATTTGTTGTTTATTCACTTATCTTTTATATGGCAACACTTTCAACTGGCAAAATTATTGGTAATTTTTTGTTTTCTTTCATGGCAGTGATCATCACGCCATCTGTCGATATTATCTTCTTTTCTCCATTTTATATTTAATAAAAACGATATGTGTAACGTTAATGGTGACGTGTGGCAGTACATGGGGTCGGAGCTGGAGGCGCTCCCGGGGCGGCAGGTGCTGGAGCCGGGCTGGGCGGGGCAGCTGGCGGGCGCGGCGCACCATGGCGCGGTGTTCCCCGGCGAGACCGTGCCCATGCTGCTGCCGCCCGAGCCGCTGCGCGCGCGCATCCTGCACGACCGCCTCTTCTGCCTGCTCGCGCCCGAGTCAGTACACCATCACTCTCATCACTGCATACTTTTTTATAGTATGGCTTTTATCCATGCCGATGTCGACTCAGAGAAAGCGGTGAGAGTGTAACTTAACTATAACCCCAGTCGGTCACGATGAATCAACAGCTTGTTGCGCATTTATAAATTGGAAACTGATGGTACACATATCATTTAGGAATGATTAATTTAATTTGAACGTTTTCTATAAGTATTACAGACGTACGAAACTCGTCGCTTTCGATCCAAGTAAGGCCAGGGCCGCACCGGTAACGCGATGGCGACGCGACAGCGATGGCGACTAAATCGAACATCGTTCTAGTTACGGGAGCGGCCGCATCGATGATCGTGCAATCGAAGCAGTCGTTCACGTAACTCGAATGACGTTTCATTTATTCGCGTCGTCGAGCTGTCGCGTCGCCATCGAGTATCTCCGTACGGGTGTGGGCCTCAGTGTGTTTTGTGTCGTGCAGCGAGACGGGCACGCGCATCTCGGGCTACGGCGTGGTGTGCGAGGTGCTGCAGAGCGCGGCGGGGGGCGTGATCGCGCGCGCCGCGCACCGCGCCCGGCTGCGCGCGCGCCCCGGCCCGCTGCAGGCCTACGCGCGCATGCAGCTGCTGGCGCTGCGCGTGCTGCCCGAGCTGGCGCCCGCGCAGCCGCTGGCGCCCGCGCGCCTGGCCTCGCTCGACCGCCTGCGCCGCCCCGGGACCGACTCGCCGTCAGTATCGCGCGCTCCGTTAACGCGGGGAGTTTGCTGTCTATCCGGCATCGAACTCGGTGTCGAGAGATCGTATGGTGTGAAACGACTTTGGAGTTAAATTTTATTGGTCTGATCCTGTTTTGGAAACGAATGTGGAACCTAAAATATGGTCAAAATTTAAGTTACTTATTTCACACGAAGTCTCATAAAAACATTTATGTCCTTACTAGCTGTTGCCGGCGACCTCGTCTGCAAAGTATTCGTTGATCGCTATCCCGCGGGAACTACTAAAAAGTAGCCTATGTGCTATTCCAGACTTTTCTCTATCTATGTGCCGAATTTCATCCAGATCCGTAGGGCCGTTCTGGCGTGATCGAGTAACAAACAAACAAACATCCATCCATACTTTCGCATTTATAACATTAGTTAGATTCATTAACGCTCTATAGGCTTCCGGTATCGCTCGTCCTTATCTGTCACTTCGACACTTACCTTTCACAGATAAGAACGAACGATTGCTAACTTAGCAGAATGAACACAAAATATTTACCTTGCTACTCTGCTACTATGCAACCGATGCCTCTATGATGCTTTGCATCGGTTGTGCTTGACTTTGAGAATGATCCCGTAGAGGGATCGAAACGCGCGTCAGTGTTTGTGTGGTGATAGGATTAATTAAGTTTGTGGGATTTGTGTGCGTTTTGTGTGGCAGTAGTGGTGGGAGGGCTTGCATGCAAAACGTATATATTTCGCACAAGCTTGGTTATCTTGCACGTAAGTAGCGGAGTAGCAAGGTAAATATTTTGTGTTCATTGAAATGGACCTCCGCAAAGTAACGCCTGATTCAATTAAACTTAACAGAAGCCTAACGGGCGGTTATGAATTCAGGGGTAAAGTGTTTATGCAGTCGACGTCTTCATTTCTTTCAAAATAAACGTGGCCGAACGCCTCAACGAGACCGCTGTCGACAAAAATATGAGGCACTCGTCCCACCGCCGGCGAGCAGCGAGCGTTTTTTAGTATGGAACTTTTGTCGCCCGGCGACAAGAGCGACAAAATTTCCATAGTAAAAATCGCTCCCTTCTCGACGAGTGGCTGACGGCGTGCGTTCGCGCGGCAGGCTGGAGCGGCGCCTGCGCGGCATGGACGCGGCCGTGTCGGCGTGGCCGGCCTTCGTGTGGCGGCTGTTCGACTACCGGCGCCTGCGCGCGCGCCTCGCCGAGTACTTCCGCACGCTGGACCTCGGTAACACCACGCACCCCGACTGTCACCCTTCTGACGATTTATTCCAAACCACATCGCTAATTATGATTTTATTGACATTCGAAGTCTGCTTCTGTTTTACGATAGAAGTTAGTGAGGATAGCGGGTATAGTTATAGTTTTGTGTGTGTGTTCGGTAGAGGACAAGATGCCCCTGGAGCCGGTGTCGCTGTCGTTCTGGGTGGCGTCGAACCTGGCGCTGTCGCCGCGCGACCGGCTGGCGCTGTTCGCGGTGGACAACGCGCTGCTGCGGCTCAGCCTGGCGCTGCGCTGCATCGACCGGGTGAGCGCCCCGACCCCCACTGTCGAACCTGGCGCTGTCGCCGCGCGACCGGCTGGCGCTGTTCGCGGTGGACAACGCGCTGCTGCGGCTCAGCCTGGCGCTGCGCTGCATCGACCGGGTGAGCGCCCCGACCCCCACTGTCGAACCTGGCGCTGTCGCCGCGCGACCGGCTGGCGCTGTTCGCGGTGGACAACGCGCTGCTGCGGCTCAGCCTGGCGCTGCGCTGCATCGACCGGGTGAGCGCCCCGACCCCCACTGTCGAACCTGGCGCTGTCGCCGCGCGACCGGCTGGCGCTGTTCGCGGTGGACAACGCGCTGCTGCGGCTCAGCCTGGCGCTGCGCTGCATCGACCGGGTGAGCGCCCCGACCCCCACTGTCGAACCTGGCGCTGTCGCCGCGCGACCGGCTGGCGCTGTTCGCGGTGGACAACGCGCTGCTGCGGCTCAGCCTGGCGCTGCGCTGCATCGACCGGGTGAGCGCCCCGACCCCCACTGTCGAACCTGGCGCTGTCGCCGCGCGACCGGCTGGCGCTGTTCGCGGTGGACAACGCGCTGCTGCGGCTCAGCCTGGCGCTGCGCTGCATCGACCGGGTGAGCGCCCCGACCCCCACTGTCGAACCTGGCGCTGTCGCCGCGCGACCGGCTGGCGCTGTTCGCGGTGGACAACGCGCTGCTGCGGCTCAGCCTGGCGCTGCGCTGCATCGACCGGGTGAGCGCCCCGACCCCCACTGTCGAACCTGGCGCTGTCGCCGCGCGACCGGCTGGCGCTGTTCGCGGTGGACAACGCGCTGCTGCGGCTCAGCCTGGCGCTGCGCTGCATCGACCGGGTGAGCGCCCCGACCCCCACTGTCGAACCTGGCGCTGTCGCCGCGCGACCGGCTGGCGCTGTTCGCGGTGGACAACGCGCTGCTGCGGCTCAGCCTGGCGCTGCGCTGCATCGACCGGGTGAGCGCCCCGACCCCCACTGTCGAACCTGGCGCTGTCGCCGCGCGACCGGCTGGCGCTGTTCGCGGTGGACAACGCGCTGCTGCGGCTCAGCCTGGCGCTGCGCTGCATCGACCGGGTGAGCGCCCCGACCCCCACTGTCGAACCTGGCGCTGTCGCCGCGCGACCGGCTGGCGCTGTTCGCGGTGGACAACGCGCTGCTGCGGCTCAGCCTGGCGCTGCGCTGCATCGACCGGGTGAGCGCCCCGACCCCCACTGTCGAACCTGGCGCTGTCGCCGCGCGACCGGCTGGCGCTGTTCGCGGTGGACAACGCGCTGCTGCGGCTCAGCCTGGCGCTGCGCTGCATCGACCGGGTGAGCGCCCCGACCCCCACTGTCGAACCTGGCGCTGTCGCCGCGCGACCGGCTGGCGCTGTTCGCGGTGGACAACGCGCTGCTGCGGCTCAGCCTGGCGCTGCGCTGCATCGACCGGGTGAGCGCCCCGACCCCCACTGTCGAACCTGGCGCTGTCGCCGCGCGACCGGCTGGCGCTGTTCGCGGTGGACAACGCGCTGCTGCGGCTCAGCCTGGCGCTGCGCTGCATCGACCGGGTGAGCGCCCCGACCCCCACTGTCGAACCTGGCGCTGTCGCCGCGCGACCGGCTGGCGCTGTTCGCGGTGGACAACGCGCTGCTGCGGCTCAGCCTGGCGCTGCGCTGCATCGACCGGGTGAGCGCCCCGACCCCCACTGTCGAACCTGGCGCTGTCGCCGCGCGACCGGCTGGCGCTGTTCGCGGTGGACTACGCGCTGCTGCGGCTCAGCCTGGCGCTGCGCTGCATCGACCGGGTGAGCGCCCCGACCCCCACTGTCGAACCTGGCGCTGTCGCCGCGCGACCGGCTGGCGCTGTTCGCGGTGGACAACGCGCTGCTGCGGCTCAGCCTGGCGCTGCGCTGCATCGACCGGGTGAGCGCCCCGACCCCCACTGTCGAACCTGGCGCTGTCGCCGCGCGACCGGCTGGCGCTGTTCGCGGTGGACAACGCGCTGCTGCGGCTCAGCCTGGCGCTGCGCTGCATCGACCGGGTGAGCGCCCCGACCCCCACTGTCGAACCTGGCGCTGTCGCCGCGCGACCGGCTGGCGCTGTTCGCGGTGGACAACGCGCTGCTGCGGCTCAGCCTGGCGCTGCGCTGCATCGACCGGGTGAGCGCCCCGACCCCCACTGTCGAACCTGGCGCTGTCGCCGCGCGACCGGCTGGCGCTGTTCGCGGTGGACAACGCGCTGCTGCGGCTCAGCCTGGCGCTGCGCTGCATCGACCGGGTGAGCGCCCCGACCCCCACTGTCGAACCTGGCGCTGTCGCCGCGCGACCGGCTGGCGCTGTTCGCGGTGGACAACGCGCTGCTGCGGCTCAGCCTGGCGCTGCGCTGCATCGACCGGGTGAGCGCCCCGACCCCCACTGTCGAACCTGGCGCTGTCGCCGCGCGACCGGCTGGCGCTGTTCGCGGTGGACAACGCGCTGCTGCGGCTCAGCCTGGCGCTGCGCTGCATCGACCGGGTGAGCGCCCCGACCCCCACTGTCGAACCTGGCGCTGTCGCCGCGCGACCGGCTGGCGCTGTTCGCGGTGGACAACGCGCTGCTGCGGCTCAGCCTGGCGCTGCGCTGCATCGACCGGGTGAGCGCCCCGACCCCCACTGTCGAACCTGGCGCTGTCGCCGCGCGACCGGCTGGCGCTGTTCGCGGTGGACAACGCGCTGCTGCGGCTCAGCCTGGCGCTGCGCTGCATCGACCGGGTGAGCGCCCCGACCCCCACTGTCGAACCTGGCGCTGTCGCCGCGCGACCGGCTGGCGCTGTTCGCGGTGGACAACGCGCTGCTGCGGCTCAGCCTGGCGCTGCGCTGCATCGACCGGGTGAGCGCCCCGACCCCCACTGTCGAACCTGGCGCCAATCTTTAATGAAATTCAATTTTCTTAAAAATGTACAAAAAACCATGGAATCCCTGAAGGTCTATCATGACTTCTATTCACTTACTATTTATTTATTGAGGGAGGACACAGGTAGATTGAATTTGGAGATTTAGTAGATGTATTGTATATGATGTACATATGTTGTAACGTGTGCGCGCGTGCTTGCAGTCGGCGGCGCTGTGCTGCGGCGCGTGCGGCGGCGAGCTGGCGCGGCGCGCGCACATGTTCGCCATGAGCAGCGACGGCGTGCACGCCAACTACACCAACCTCGGTCAGTGACCCCCGTTCGCCCGGCGCGTCTCTGCTATCATAGTCGATACTTATTGAGAAAGTGCCGGCATCTTGTAACCCATATAAATGTCATTTACTCATATTATGACGATAACGAACGATTGACTATTCAGACCAGCAGTTTCAACATTACGATGAAACACTTATACGAACACACAATCATGCTCAATACGTCTAGAAACCGTACCTACGCAATGACCATCATTAAATCAGTGTTATTATAGCGTCATAATGATGTCGAAATTAATATAAATGTAACGTTTTTTTCGCTTCCGAATCCATCTTGGCGTATGTGTGTGTGTAGATAAAATATTGTATGCGACTGTTTTTAATTATAGACCTCACACACAACATTCGTGTTATCTTATTATGATACACGCCAATGCTCGTTTCATAAAACAACACTCGTGTTAAGTATTATTATTGCCGCCGTAAACGTTGGATCATGCGTACCGACCGAGTAAGGCACTCGTCCCACCGCCGGCGAGTAGCGAGAAGCGAGTGTTTTTTTAGTATACTTAGAAACAAAAGCGACAAAATTTCCATACCTTAAACGCTCGCTTCTCGCTGCTCGCCGGCGGTGGGACAGACAGAGCTCTCGGCTGCGCGCGTGGCCGGCGGCCGTGCGCCGCGTGTGCCGCGTGTGCCTCGTGTGACGGCGGCGTGTGTGCGCAGGCGGGTTCATGCACGACATCGTGACGGTGCGCTCGGCGCGCAACACGTCGCTGGGTGCGCCCAGTGCCGAGTACTCGTGGTTCCCCGGCTACCGCTGGCGCGTCGCGCAGTGCGCCGCCTGCACCACGCACGTCGGCTGGAGGTGAGCGCCTGGCCTTACTCCCCGAAAACCGATTCGAAGTTCCTGTAACGCCATTCCGCTCACACTAATACACATTCATTTTAGAGTGAGAGGGACGGCATAACACGAACTTCGAAATTCAAATTTCGAAGTAGCTCCCCGTGAGCGCTGACGCGGCCGGTAACCAGAACAAACTTTCGTTTGAATTATTCAACTTTAAAAAAAGAACATTTAATGTTGGACGCTGGGTACTTTGAACGGAGTGTTTCAACTTTTAAAACGTTCGTTAAAGGTTGCCAGTTGCAACAACAACTTGTACTTCTGTCTGTATGGAGCAGGGTTTTATTTAGAACTCTTTCAATGGTTATGAAGGGTTCCTGGCTCCCATTTTTTTATGTGGGAGAGGGCAAACGAACACGTGGACACCTGATGGTAAGCAATCACCGCCGCCCATGAACATTCGTAGCATGGGGTAGGGGGGATTGGAAACCTAATGCATCATTATTGAACACAATGGCAATTTGATTGCTTTTCAATTAGGCAGCATCCCAAGTACTATTGTCTCAAAGACCCACCAACTCCACAGTCTGCCCTCATCGAAATTGACAACATTTCATTTTTATAACACCTGAAAATGTATATATGGTTCGAAAGCATTTTGCCTCCTGATCACTGCAATATGTTTATATAATTTTAATATCGCTTATTATAAAAATAAAAAATAAATAAAAATAAATATCTTGGGACAATTCACACCAATTGACTTAGCCCCAAACTAAGCAAAGCTTGTAATATGGGCACTAGACAACGGATAAACATACTTATATAGATAAATACACATACTTAAATACATATTAAACATCCAAGACTCGAGAACAAACATTCGTATTTTCATACAAGTATCTGCCCCGACCGGGCAGATATTTTTTTATAAAAAATAAAAATTAATTAAAAATACGTCCTAATTTTACCAAAACTACCACAGGATAGGTGAAACACCTTTGCCTTTTTCACGAGAAAAAATAAGCGACCATAATTTTGTATATGACAACTTCAAAGTACAAGGGGGGCAACTCTGAAATTCTATTTTTGAAGTTCGTTGCAAACCTTCTCTCTCACTCTCAAGATAATGACTATATTAGTATGAGCGGAACAGCACGAAGCGAACCTCGAAAATCGAATATCGGAAAATAAGGCCTGACATTGACAATTTGAAATTGACGTCAGATTTTTTTCTATACAGAAAAGACAAAAGGATAAGTGTCTATTCTGTGATAGTATCGGAGTTACGCCCTTTTAGAATAAGCAAAAATTAATAAATTAATTATAAATTAAATACAAAACCTAGCGAAAAAATTAAACTGTCAGCATGTTCATCTTTTCAAACAGAATACAGAGAACCATTAAAATGATAGGCTCAGAAATATGAAATGTTGTCAATTATGGCTCATAAAATGTTGTATAAACCGACCGTTTAACCGAGTCCTCGCTGGCGACAAAGAGGGCAGAGGCGCGGGCGGCAGGCGCGCTACCCGCCCGCACCGCTCTCGGTACCCTTTGTCGTCCCACCCCGCGCCCCTGTGCCGCGCGGGCGAGGGCTCAGCTAAACGGTCGGCGTATAGATATCTCGGTGGGGCTAGTGTCGTGTCGTGCGCAGGTTCGACGCGATGAAGAGGAACCTTCGGCCGGCGCAGTTCTACGCGCTGTGCCGCAACGTGGTGCTGCCGCGCGAGCGGGACAGCCCGCCGCGCCGCGAGCTGCTCTGAGCAGCGCCGGCGCGTGCGCAGCACAAACCAGAAGAATAAGCCGTCTAACTCGCTTGCAATCGCCATCGTGTACATTTTGACAGTTCTTGTATGAATGTGACAGCTGGCTGACTCCGATGCCAATTGTCAGCCCATACGTGGACTGTCAAAATGAACACGATGGCGGTCGCGAGCGAGTTACGTAATAAGCTTGCTGAAGTCGTATGAACGAGGCTCATGGAAGTGCGTGCTGTCTAAGAAACTGAATCAAGGAACCTTTTCTAATTATAACTACACAAACGGATAACTCACGTATAAAAGCCGAACAATGCTCGACATTATGTTTCATACGTGAGTTATCCGTTTCTGCAATTATGTGTTGAGTCTCATCTCACGGTAGTTTTATGTTAAAGGAACGTTTTCTCGTACAATTTTGCACTAATGTCTTTGGCAGGTGTGTGACATCACATTTGCGGCGACTAGGTTCCGCAGTGGCACGTGATTCGGTTTCTTTCGCTGCAGATAGCGGTGCGAGCGCGACTCGGTTCTCGATAACTCGATGCTCACTTCGCTAGGATTAAAGCCCCGGCCGGAACGGATAACGTCTTATAAATCAATGAACACTAGCTGCAAGCACGAAAAAGTGTCACGTTCCGCGTGACGTCACAGCTAGCAGTTTTCATCAATGTTTCATTATGACGTTATCACGTAAAATTATCGTCCGTAAACCGACTTAACATGCACTACAGGTTTTTTTTTTATGAAAGATATGGACGTCATCAATTGTAAGGTGCGACCACACCGCCGCTTAAAAAACGGTGACGTTACGGAATCGCAACAAAATGTATGAAGAAACGGTGAGAAAACGTGACGCATACGACACGTCACTGCGTATACGCGGCGGTGTGCTCGCCCTTTATAAAATCAAATTCATGCGCGATCAGCATGCCTTAGCTACGAAAGTCCCAATGTGATTTAGCAATCGCGTTCAGATAACTTACCTATGTTGACGGACAAGGTACTAAATTTAACTCTTGATATTAGCAATATTAGCATATCCATCAGCCTTTTGCGTTAATTTGTGTTTGTTTTATTCTATTTCTGAGCACCTCATCTCCAGCATACGTCCCACTACTGGGCACAGGCCTCCTTTCAGAACGAAAGGGCTTGGGCTATAGTTCCCACGCGGGCCCAGTGCGGGTTGGCAACTTCACACACACCATTAAATTGCTTCGCAGATGTGTGCAGGTTTCCTCACGATGTTTTCCTTCACCGAATTGCTCATGGTAAATTTCAAATGTAATTTCGCACATAAATTCCAAAAAACTCAGAGGTGCGAGCCCAGGATTCGAACCCACGACCCTCTGCTTGAGAGGCCACAGGTCAAACCACTAGGCTACCACGGCTCAGCACCTATTCCGTTATAATGTCTGGAATTCGTGGTATGGTCTTTGGGTTCACTGTTATGCCGGCTCCACACGTTTGGTAAACATCGATATACACAGGACGCAGTCATATGATTTATTCAACAAAGGCCTCCCCCTTAACGCTGCAATGAACGGCAACTCGCCACCTGTTCCTGGTTTCCCGCAACTCTGGCATATCGTCGCTCCACCTAGTCTGAGGCTACGTCTCGTGTTTACAACGTGTGGGCCGGCATTAGGTACGGGTGGATAACGAGCAATAAATTAAATAAATTAATGTCACCTCTTGTTGGTGTCACTTGTCTTGTAGGTTTGGTTAGGGTATTAGATTTCTTTAGATCTTAAGAATGAATTTTAATGCATTTAAAAGTAGAATAGGCGTAAATAATTGGAGTTTTTTTACCGTGGGATGAATGAAGACACAATTGGCAATTATTTTTTATTGTAATAAAATATTGTAAAAATATACATAATTGTTAACATCTCGTTATTTTCATCAATCCTTCATACTCCCAGAATTTTTTAAAATTGTGCGATCGTGTGTAGCTCCGTAAATAATCTGGCAGCCGGCAGGATGAAAGTATCCAATTAAACTCGCGTGGTCCTTCCAACTCGTGAACAACCCAGTTCTATTGAATCGCGATTGCGAGCACTCGTGCGTTTTACGTGAGGCCTTCAGCGGGGGCGGGCGGGGCGGGCGGGCGCGGCTCGCGCTGCGCTTTCTTCTTCACTGGAAATGAAATGCACCGAGTTAGATTACCATTTGTTCAAGACTGTCATAAGTTTCTTTCTGTTATCCCTATGCGTGCGTCACCTGGCGGCGCGCGTCCACCTTTCTGCAGCTTGGGGCATAACAATAAATAAGAACTTAGTAGAACGGAAACTCCCGTTTCGGTCGGACTCAAGGTCACGATATTAGAGTACTCGCTAAGCGGCTACTCAGTCAGGCTGGCATGGCACGGCCGGCGTCGCCGCACGCGCGTTTGGCTGTTTGCATGTTCCATATCTTCATCATGAAAACGCCGATCTTGGTACAAATAACATACCTAATGATTTATAAATCTCATATTTAGTAAAACTAGAATAAATGATGATTTTAAAGTAAATAAAAACTTATATTTTAACGATATTATCTTTAGACGTAACGTAAGTATAATATTTAACAGTAAGCAACCCTAGCAACACGCCTGGACGACACAGGGGTGTAACGACCTGAAGGGGGGAAGTAGGTACCTACTTGTATATAAATGGCGGCGTCTATGGCACGCTGGGCTAGCACGGCAGTACCTGGCGGCGGCGCCCGCAGGCCGCGCTCGGCGGCGAGCAGCGCGCGCAGCGTGGAGCGCGGCACGCTGGGCTAGCACGGCAGTACCTGGCGGCGGCGCCCGCAGGCCGCGCTCGGCGGCGAGCAGCGCGCGCAGCGTGGAGCGCGGCACGCTGGGCTAGCACGGCAGTACCTGGCGGCGGCGCCCGCAGGCCGCGCTCGGCGGCGAGCAGCGCGCGCAGCGTGGAGCGCGGCACGCTGGGCTAGCACGGCAGTACCTGGCGGCGGCGCCCGCAGGCCGCGCTCGGCGGCGAGCAGCGCGCGCAGCGTGGAGCGCGGCACGCTGGGCTAGCACGGCAGTACCTGGCGGCGGCGCCCGCAGGCCGCGCTCGGCGGCGAGCAGCGCGCGCAGCGTGGAGCGCGGCACGCTGGGCTAGCACGGCAGTACCTGGCGGCGGCGCCCGCAGGCCGCGCTCGGCGGCGAGCAGCGCGCGCAGCGTGGAGCGCGGCACGCTGGGCTAGCACGGCAGTACCTGGCGGCGGCGCCCGCAGGCCGCGCTCGGCGGCGAGCAGCGCGCGCAGCGTGGAGCGCGGCACGCTGGGCTAGCACGGCAGTACCTGGCGGCGGCGCCCGCAGGCCGCGCTCGGCGGCGAGCAGCGCGCGCAGCGTGGAGCGCGGCACGCTGGGCTAGCACGGCAGTACCTGGCGGCGGCGCCCGCAGGCCGCGCTCGGCGGCGAGCAGCGCGCGCAGCGTGGAGCGCGGCACGCTGGGCTAGCACGGCAGTACCTGGCGGCGGCGCCCGCAGGCCGCGCTCGGCGGCGAGCAGCGCGCGCAGCGTGGAGCGCGGCACTCGCAAGGCGGCGGCGCGCGCGCGCACCGACAGCGCCGGCGCCGCGCGCAGCGACGCCCGCACGGCTCCCACCAGCAGCTTACTGCACCACAAAATCCACGCCGTTAAATCCCCCTTCATTTTGAGAAAATTTTGGGTACTTAACATCATCAAAAGCCTCGTTTTTGAAGTGAAAACTTCTTTTTCTCAAAGATGCAATGAAATGTTAACCTTACGTTCCAAATAATAGGCCGGGACGTATCACGTTGCGGGCGCGGTTGGACAAGTTGTATGTAATGGATTTTCATACAAAATGGCAGGCCTTGGCCTGCAAAGCGATCGTGTTTTGTTTTGTGGTGGTCGTCGTGCGCTGCGCGGGCGCGAGCGCAAAGCGCGCTGCTGGGGGACACGCACGTGGAGGATATGCACCTGCTTCTGCTCGGCCGCCGCCTAATGCACGCGCTAGCGGCAACATTCTAAGGGTTTTGTTGGAGTTTTTTTTTTTATTTCATTGCATGTTTGAGAAAAGCACTATACAAGCCTCGGCGTGAAAGAACTTGCAGGCTTCGTACTCCTATCCGGCCTCGCAAAGCTCGGCCGTCTATATACGTTACTCAGCCTGCAAGCCTTTCTTTCCCTGCCTCTGCAGTAATGTACTATAGCATCGTTGAGTTGAGAGTGCTCAACGCTGCTAAAGAAGTTTTGTCCCAAAAAGTGTTTTGGGATAGGTAATAGTACATTACTGCAGAGGCCGGGAAAGAAAGGCTTGCAGGCTGAGTAACGTACTAAGTAGTACTAGGGCATCAGCACATTAGAGGTCTGTTCATGTGTGTAGATATTACGTACGTTTTTTTGTAACCGGCCAGTACCTAAGGTCAGGGGCGTAGCTACCGCCGTATCTGCCGTATCAATTATACGGGGGCCACGGGGGCCCCCGACGTGCGTAAGCAAAAATAAATGTGAGTAATCTTTACCCTTCATAAGGGCCCCCAAATATTTTTTTATACGGGGCCCCACCAAGGCACGCTACGCCCCTGCCTAAGGTACGCGTCTTGAGCGTCATGGAGGTTACAACATTAAAAATCTAATCTAAGCTGTTGTTTTTTTACATTCCTTCTAAATTGACATAGCAATATTCGATTCGGTAGCTAAGCAGGTACATAAGCCGAGCAAAATACAGTATGAGTGGCCATGTTTGTTGGAAAGTAACCCCTAAAAAATTCAAATAGACTGTGACGAGATGAGACGTGATGATGGAGGCATGAACGATGGGCCACCTCTTGGCGGGGCGTCCGGGGCGCGGCGCGTCGTGCACGGCGCCGGCCGCGAACAGCTTGCGCTCCCAGGCCAGCAGCGTGTTCTTGGCCGGCGGCGCGCGCCCGAACCGCTGCACGAACTGCTGCTTTATCTGCAAACATACCAATTCACCATCAACAATACAAACAAGAACAAAACTTATTACGACGAATATAGTTCAATCTAAGCTGATTGTTTTAGTGTCATGTTTACAAAATATTAAAACCTACAAACAGTTAATTGCTTGATACTTAATGCTTTTGTATAATTATTTCATGTAAGGGTGCGATCACACCGCCGCTTAAAAAATGATGATGTTATGGAATTGCAACAAAATGTATGTAGAAATGGTGAGAAAACGTGACGTGTGGTTTGGTCGCACCCTAATATAGTAGGAATTTCGGTACAAATCTGAGGAAAACCAGGCAGACAGCAACCTTACTTCCAACGGCAGGCGCTCACCTGTCCATTGACATAAATAAACAAACTAGACTCACAGTCGCTAACAAAACTTCCTCAAGAAATGTCAAAGCACCTGTCCCATGGAGGTGTGCGTGTGGTGTCGCTCGTGCACCCACACGGCCGCCACGAGGCGCTGCTCCACGCTGAAACTCGACGTGTCGACGGCTTTCTTCGCACTCCTCACCCTCGCGCATTCCCCCGCCTGAGCCTCACTAGGCAAACTATTCCCTTGCGGCTGCGAATCAACTGGCGCGAGTGTAACGCATTCAGGCTCATGTCTTTGGGTGTTAGCGCCCGGTTCGCCGACGTTAGCCCCGAAAAAGCTGCACTGTTGATATCCGTGAACGATCGGTTGATTGGAAAAATGATACATGATCAAAAAATAATTTAGCACCAATGATGGCTCGTAAAGAGACGGCTTACTCGTTTGGTGGATGTTATTTTACAAGTAAATAAAACGCGACAAAATTGTAGAAATATTTTTATTTACTGCATCTGTCACCGCCGCACTGACACTGATTGTCAGCAGTGACACTGACAGTTGTTTTTTTTTTAATTGTTTCGTAGCAATGCTCAGCAAAGGAATCTTATCTTTATACCACTATATTACAATTTTATTAACTCACTGATTAAATTCTTATAAATTATGAATAAACTATCCAAAATATACACATAGAACGCAGCCGCCCTTTATTTAACTACCTACACCTCAGCAACAATATAGGAAAGTTTTCAGTAACTAAATAATCATCTTCAAAAATCACCGCGATGTTCAGCTCAAACTCTGAAACAACAAAATGCTTCGTTAAATTAGGCAAATTCAAGCTTATCATAGAAAGAGATAAAAAAAAAATTGGCAAATTTCCGTCATTCCGTCATTTGACTTCTGGTAAGTATGGTGAAATACAGACTCGAATTCTAAGGTTCAGTCATTTTTCATTCGCTAATTTTATGATTGGCTTAGGTTAGAGTGGGTGGGGGTGAGTACCTACCGATCTTGAAGTTGACGGTGGTGGTGGTGGGGCAGACGAAGAGCCGCGGCAGCACCATGTGCAGCGGGATGTCGCGCGCGCGCAGCACGTCGCCCTCGCCCACCTGGATGTTCTGGATCTCCGTCGCTACACAACACAAACCACAAATATGCGACATGAAGGGAAAGTACTTTCAATATTGTACATACGATATTTTGTTAAATGGAAACACTATTTCATTCTTATACTAGCTTCTGCCTGCGACACGCGCACGCACTAGTTGTAATGTACGAAATTATGATAGATGCCAGACCAGATGCGTGGTCACGCGTGTGCGTACGCCAAAATTGCTCGCTTCATCTGGGAATTGAAGGGACCAAATGTGAAAAACCAGCTTGTACTTTCATGATGCCAACGGTAAAGATAACACATACATTATAAGTAGTATATAAAAATATTTAAATAACGGAAGTTAGGAGTAGTAATAAACAGTGTAGCGGTGTAGTGGTCTCACCGTCGCGGGAGTAGCCCTCCGCGCAGCCGCAGGTCTCCACGCGCACCAGCTGCAGCTCGATCGACTTGATCGCCACCGAACACTCGTCCACGCGGATCTGACCTCATACAAACACACAAAACCAATCATTAATCATGCTAATGTGAAAAAGTGAAAAAATTTAGTTCTATATAAATTTCAAAGAGATTCCAATTCAGTAGGAGTCGCTAGTTTTAAATAAAGGATGTATCGTGGTCACCTTCCCCGTGAGCGGTTTGTCGAGCGCGCAGACGGTGGAGTCGATCTCGGCGTAGACCTGGAAGCGCGGCATGGGCGCCGCCGCGCCGCCGCCCGCGCGCACCGAGCCCGGCGACACGCAGCAGCGCACCGGCTTCGGCGCCGGCGCCTCTTGCTGCACACACGCACACTATCAGCTAACCAAGAGCCAACGGCTCTATTTCCTTCATAATTAAAGTAGGGCAAGGCGAGATGACTCAAACACCCAAGCTCAAACACCGATAAGTGTATGATATGTATCTCTATTTCCTCTAAGGAGCAAAGAGTTTTTTTAATGGCTCGATTTAGATTAGATTACTGGTAGGATTAATAGCGCTCTCCTTTAGGTGAGAGATAAATCTGAATCAACAGACAATTTAAGCTGATTTGCAAAAGAACATTAGTAAATTCTATGTGGCTTACATTTTTATACTGTACAAAGAACTGGCAGCTAGCATTCAGCGGCTTGTTGAGGAAGGACCGCTTCATGCCGCACTTGAGGGTGTACATGACGTTGACGAAGACTCCGTGGTATGTCTCTAGCAGCCCAGGGTAACCCGGCGAGACGGCTTGTCTGGGCCTCAGGGGGATTTCAAACGGGATCTCTGTCACACCTGCTGGGATTTTGCCAGGAGGGGCCAGCTCCACCGATGTGTTTAATAGGTTGATTGGCTACAACAAGTAATAGGTCTGTAGTGTATTGGAAAATGAGGGTACCCGCACATATCTTCAGTCTGGTTATGTCAGGTACGTATGAACGCGTGTGCTCCCGATTTCCCTGGATATTTCGCGATATAACAGTGGCGACGAGGACAAAACGGTAGTGAATCGTGGAATCGGCTACATTTTGTGAATATTAGTGAAGTGTGAAGTGTGAAACGCGAAAATGGGTATTAAGTTTGGTGAATTTGATATGGTACATGGTTGCTGGAAGAATTACATCACAAGGTTTGAATTTTGCTTGGAGGCGAATGATATAGTTGATGAAAGCAAGAAAAAGGCGAATTTATTGGCGGTATGTGGCTTTCAATTGTTTGATCTGATAACGTCCTTGTCATCTCCCACTACTATAGGAGATATAACCTATACAGCAATTTTGCAATTATTAAACAAGCATTTCCACCCCACACCTAACGAAATTGTGGAATCTTTTAAATTTCATTCAAGGAACCAAGAAGAAGGGGAGAGGGTCAAGGATTATGTTGCAAATTTAAGTAAATTAAGTATACATTGTAATTTTCAAGATTTAGATCGAACACTACGTGACCGGTTAGTCTGTGGTATTAGAAGTAAGGAAGTACAAATGAAATTATTACAATGTAAAAAACTGACTTTTACCCAAGCAGCTGACATAGCGTTTTCACATGAGACTGCCACATTTGATTCAAATATAATTGTAATTCCAGGACCGTCTAAGACAAATTTAGAGGTTGATGAACCTATGGAAGTAAATAAAATCACAAACAAGAAGTTTGATAACCAAACTAAATCCTGTTTCAGATGTGGTAGACAACATAGGGGAGAGTGCAAGTTTCGATGGAGTAAATGCAATTTTTGTAGTAAAATTGGGCACATTGAGTCAGTATGCCTTGCAAAGAATAAACAGGATAGTACAGTAAAACTGAGTTGTAACGGTTTATATGCGGCAAAAATAAACAATGTGAGAGAATCTAAAGTTGATGCTTTTATGGTAAAGGTGTCAATTGAAGGTTCAATAATTGAAATGGAGGTAGATTCTGGATCTGCATTTACCCTCATCTCAGAAGCGACGGCCAGACTCATATGGAACGGTGAATTACCCGTACTAGAAAAAGGGGGGATCACATTAACTACATGGACGGATAACCGTTTAAATATATTAGGGAAAACTATGGTAGAAGTTTTTTTTAAAGGTACACATGATAAATTGATGCTTTATGTTGCTAGTGGAAATGGACCCAGCCTTGTGGGGCGTAATTGGTTTGAACCATTAAAGATACAGGTTCAGGGAGTGTATCATGTGACAACAAGCAATATAGGAATTAAAGAATTATTTCAAAGACATAATGATGTTTTCCAGGAAGGGTTAGGAAAATATAAGGGCCCTATGGTGAACATTACACCAAAAGAAGGATCAGTGCCCAGGTTTTTGAAAAGTCGACCCATTCCTTTTGCTTTGAGGGAAAGAGTTTTTAAGGAAATAGACAGATTGGTCGATGAAGGAGTTTTGGTACCAACCGCACATTCTGATTGGGCTACGCCCATTGTACCAGTACTGAAATCAAACGGCACCGTTAGGCTTTGCGGAGACTACAGATCTACTGTAAATAGAGTAACAGATACTGATACATATCCCCTTCCTACTCTTGATGAAGCTTTCACAGCCCTACAAGGTGGTATAATTTTCAGTAAAATTGATTTAGAAAGGGCGTACACTCAAGTTAGTGTGGATGAACCAACAGCACGGCTGTTAACAATAAATACCCCGAAAGGACTATATAAAATGAAACGTTTAGCTTTTGGAGTAAAAGCTAGCCCGGGCATATTCCAGAGATTGATGTCTTCGTTGCTTTCCGGGATTAAAGGTATTGCTGTGCTTTTGGATGACCCCCTCTCCCCCGTGACTTTGCATCTGATTTATATGCCTCTTGAACGATTTTCCATTGCATTGTATTAGGTGGCCAAACCGTGACCAGTCGACCGAAGATGAGTGCCTAGGAGTTTTGCTCATAGAAGAAACTCCAACAGACTTGGAACTGTCAGCCGATGAAGTGGCTAGACTGACGAGTAAAGATAAGACACTAAGTAAAGTCTTATACTGGATTAGAAACGGTTGGCCCAGTAAAGTGGACTCTGAAAATAAGATATTTTGGCAAAAACATATTGAACTATCGGAATACAAGAACTGTATACTTTGGGGTAATCGAGTTATTATACCTGAAAAAATGAGACCTTATATTCTACAGGAACTACATAATAACCATGATGGAATTGTGATTACGAAAGCCATAGCAAGAAGTTATTTTTGGTGGCCAGCTATAGATAAGGATATTGAGAATTTAGTGAAGAACTGCGAGATTTGTGCCGAAAATAGGAGCATGCCTGCACAAGTAACTCATAAGTGGATAAGGCCTGAGAAAGCATGGTCTAGGTTACACATTGATTATGCGGGACCTTTTCAGGGCAAAACATTCCTCATATTAATTGACGCATATTCTAAATGGCCAGAGGTCAAGATTGTTCCTGATATGAGTTCGGAGACACTTATAAATACATTAAGAAATATATTTGCAGAGCAAGGCTTACCAGATACTTTAGTCAGTGATAATGGCAGAAGCTTCATTTCTGAACAATTTAGGATGTTCCTATCTACAAATGGAATAAAACAAGTCTTAACACCACCCTACCACCCTGCATCTAATGGACAGGCTGAGAGAACTGTACAAACAATTAAAAATAAGCTACGGAAACAGCCCTCACTTCCTTGGCACATTAAATTGCCTACAATTTTGTATGGGTTACGTACTACGCCTAATAGCATCAGCGACAAAACACCGGCAGAACTTTTAAACCACAGACGTTTTAGAACCAAGTTTGATCATTTAAACCCTCTCACCTTTAAGGATCAGGCAAGGATTGATGCCTGTGATGAGAATGAAAACACTGGAGTACGCTCCTTCCAAACGGGACAAACAGTATTTTTCCGAAATTATGGCCCAGGGCCGCGCTGGTTGAAAGGTGTCGTAGAAAGGAGACAAGGTATTTGTAGGTACTTAATACAATGCAATGGAAAATCGTTCAAGAGGCATATAAATCAGATGCAAAGTCACGGGGGAGAGGGGGTCATCCAAAACGCAAATCAACCTGAAGTTGTACACTCAGAGAAAAAACCACAGGAAGAAAGTGATGATGATGAAGACGATGTACAAGTGGGTGCTGCTACTACACCACCAGCCTCGCGGTGGGCTGATATTATAGGAGTGTCGGGTCCACAAGACTATACTTTTAACAAGAGCCAAGAACACATACCGCTTACTAATAAACGAATTAGATCGCCTTCCTCACCACAAGACATGGAGGCCAAGAGACTGGCTTTGGATTACCAGGAGAATCTGTCGCAACCAGAAGACAGAGATACTGGTGACTCAGATTAGTGTTAAGTTATTGTCAAGTTTTAACATAAGTAGTGTAAGAACTTGCAATGGACAAGCATAAATAGTATAAGTGAACAATTAGTGATAAGTGAAACTTAGTGTTAGTGAACTATCTAGAGGGGAAGGCATGTAGTGTATTGGAAAATGAGGGTACCCGCACATATCTTCAGTCTGGTTATGTCAGGTACGTATGAACGCGTGTGCTCCCGATTTCCCTGGATATTTCGCGATATAACAAGGTCTAAATATTATTGGCACTATCTTTTGCAACTGTTTCCGGACAAAAAGTTAAAATATTTGTTTCATAATGAATAGTAAAGTATTCTTCGGTTTAGCAAATGCAAAACAGAAGGGTCAACCAGACAGTATTTGTATTTACTTCTTTCTTTCCATAGTTATGTTATCAAGGTACCTTAATGCTGTTGGAGAAGGCCTCAAAGATGCCGACGTTCTTGGAGCTGAGCTGCAGGCTGACGGCGCCCTCGGCCGCCAGCGCGAGCCCCTCGTGCCGCGTCTCGCCCGCGCTCTGCACCACCACCACTCCCGCTATTATATCCTGCACATAACAGCACTTGCTTTGAAATAAAGGTGACACCTGGACGAATTAATTCAATTCATTTTGTGGCGTGGCACGATGTGGTGAACATGATACATAGGATAAAGTAGTGCGGGAAGCAGTCTGTCTCGTTTTTATCAGCGTCTTTGGAGTTTCATTTGAAATTTGTGTGATTATGTCAGTGCCGGATTAGCCACGTAGCAAGAGTAGCAAATGCTACGGGCCCCGCGAATTTGGGGCCCCGTGCTCCAACGCCTGTTTGACCGTAATAAAAAAATATTAATTTAGATAGGAGTGTAATAGTAGATTGATAAACTAGGGTTGAAATATACCCATTTCACCTGAGATATTTCTGGCACCCGAACGAAGTGAGGGTGCCAATGGTTCGAGGGTGAAATGGGTAATTTCATCCGAGTTTAACACTCTACTTTTCATTTTGAATATGAGGAAATTAAAATTTCACTAACCTCGCATGGTCGCATTTAATATTTGTTACGTTTGTCATTCTCTTCCCGCTCTTTTTTCTATTGCGCGATTTGCGCGCATTGCGCATTTCTTCTGCGCACCAATGGCGGCCGGCTAGTTTTTTTTAAACTTGCAGACACGGAGGTCGCTATCAATTAATTGTAGACTTAAATATTTCAAGCTAAAAAAATTACCGAACGTAATAATTTCTACTAATTCTCGTTGTAATACGCTTGCATAAGCTTATATATAGCGGTAATGTTATTTTAAGATTATTTTGCCTTTTACAATTAAAAAGGAACTATTAGTATAGATTATTATTTTAAACATAGATTACATGGCTGTATACGTATTTCCATTGCTATGTACCTCATTTGGATTAGCTAGAAAAAAAAATTACTTTCAACCCAAGGGTCGCGATGAGTCACTTTCAACCCTATATCCAGATAATCAATGACCAGGGGCGTAGCGTGCCTTGGTGGGGCCCCGTATAAAAAAATATTTGGGGGCCCTTATGAAGGGTAAAGATTTCTCACATTTATTTTTGCTTACGCACGTCGGGGGCCCCCGTGGCCCGGGGGCCCCGTATAATTGATACGGCAGATACGGCGGTAGCTACGCCCCTGTCAATGACCTACTTTCAGAGTATGAGAGATGAAAAATATCTTGCATGCCTTAAACTCGAAGCCGAAGGGCCCCTTGACAGAATTTGCTACAGACCCCGCGCTGGCTTAATCCGGCACTGGATTATGTTACAAGTTACAACAGAAAGTGGGCGAAAAGTTTTGGAAGGCTGTTAAACTTTAACTTACCTCTTCATGGTATATTTTACTCGGTCTCTTTAAATTAATTGCTAAAGTAGTAGACATGGTAGTAAATAGAAGTCTTTATTTATTTTATAAGTAAACACGAAACGCAATGAGAACTAACACAATAACAACCGCAGTAAATAAATATATATAATTTTATTGGGTATTTGGGTAATCAATCAATCTGTCACTAGTGTCACTCGGATTGATAACAGCGTTTTGCTCAAGTTTTTCTTGAGTAATTTATTATTTTTCATCTATCAAGTTGATGTAAACCTAAGATAAAAACTAAATACAACGATTTTACGTTAGTAGTAGTCTAATCTAATTAATACGAAAGTGTATACCAAAGAGAATATAACCACTACATTTTCGTGTATACTTTCACATGAACTTTGCAGAAGCCAAACGTTTGTTTTTTTTTTTATTTATGGCTGTGTTGTCATGGATAAAAACAACTGTGTCATCCAAGCCACATAAATTACACTAACATTCCTTTTTTTACCAATTTTTATTAAGTAAAATGTATTATTTTATATTTGTGATAAAAGCTCTAAAATCTTTTTTTTTTGTTAATTCTGCGCCTGTTTTTTATTAGCAACATTCACCATACGTCAATCTTGATTGAAAGACAAATCAGTTGATTAGAAAAGCCCGCTGGTGGCGGTATAGTGCTCTTTTTCTTGATTTAAATTTACGATCATTTTATTTTGTTACGTTTCTAAATATTTAGTCGCTAATTAGTCTTTTTGGCGTGTTCGTTTATTCTCTCGTGTATAGGTGCGTAGTTTGTGATCGGTTAATGTGCAGTGGAATCATTCGGAACAGGTGATGCCGACGTCGGGTACACCCCGGATGGATCGATATCGGTGACTCGGCGTTCGCTTTATATTTGCTTGGAGGGCGAGGGTGCGAGGATGGAGAAGTCAGCGCGGCCGCGGACGGCGCTGAACGAGTGCGTGAAGGTGGTGGTGCGCTGCCGGCCGCTATCGGCGCGCGAGCGCTCCGAAGGCCACGATGAGGTGAGCCTTGTTTACGTGCTGCTGGAGGCTGCGCGCGCCCGTCCGTTCCTATAGAGCTCGCAAAATTTCGCTAGAAATGCGAGGGCTGTTATTGTTTTTAAATATCACGGCACGCGATCGCCGTGTTTATGTTTATTGTCATCGAAGCACGACAGCTACGCTCGCACGCAGGATG
Source organism: Pandemis heparana (assembly GCA_963854515.1). Taxonomy (NCBI): domain Eukaryota; kingdom Metazoa; phylum Arthropoda; class Insecta; order Lepidoptera; family Tortricidae; genus Pandemis; species Pandemis heparana. Next base: position 232,722 of record OY978025.1, read on the forward strand.
CAGTGCAGCCGAGTTCTGTCAATGAGTTTTATTAGGGATACTAAATAATACGCGAGCGCTGCGATGAAGCAGCTGTTGATTCGCACTAAGAGTAAGAGCGTGTGGGCCGGCTGGTGCGACGCAGTCGGATCCTTGCAAATTCACGCCTATGCAGGCTCAGGCTGTACTAAGCTATTCAACACAACACAATGGCCCTCCGAATTCCGAAATAAATTATTCAGCTAACAGACTATTTAATAATGATGTTTGACTGAATCAATACTTGTCTGGCGCCCTTGGGCCAGTTAAAATATTGAGTAAAAACTCAAATGGCCTTGACTATGTCCTTCACCTTCTACAGAAATTTAAGACAAATTAGTATTTCCTGAGACTTCTTAAAGACTTAAAGAATTATTTTCAAAGTAGGTAAGTTGTACTTGTACCTCATAACAAATACGGGTACACTAAGCTTCTACCCGCGACTTCGTCTGCGAAGACTAAGTAATTCGATAGTTTTTCGGTATTACTGGTAGCCTAAGTATGTGTTAATACTAGCTAGGTATCTCTATTCCAAATTTTATTCAAATCCATCCATTGGTAGCATTAAGAAGTATCATACAAATTACTTACGACCTACACACGCATTCACTAATTTTCGCATTTGGGTAAAAATTATGTCTAAAGGTTACTTCAAAAAGTAGGTAGGTACTTACTTAACTTATTTAATTTTCTACGTGTGTGCCAGATTTTAGTAACTACGTTTTCAGCCTCAAAAGGGAATAAGTATTTACAAACAAAGAAACTCAGGAGTACCTATGTACTTGTCTATTTTCCATGAACCTTGTTTGAACTGTTGTTGTTATATTCACGAGTGTATTGCAGCATTTGCAGCTGTAAATGCCTGCAATTTTGCATATGATTGACACGTTGCTCACACTTCCTTCATGTTCTCTTTAGCCATAACCATATTACATACTGAAACATTATATTTGCATGAAACCATGAATGGCAAAACAGCTTAAATGTCTCGAATAGCTTATGCAAGCTAATAGGTACGTGCGTACAACTGTGGCTACAATTTACGGTCCATAATCCATAAGGGGTGGACACAAAGCCAAGTACAATGTTAAATGTAACTAAATTGTATTTGTTTACAAAAAGCAGCAGGAAAGTGTTGGCTAAATCGGCGGCATTATTCACGACCGCGCGGAGTCCGCTGCGGCGCCCTAGACGTGATTCATCTGCCCTAACCTAAGATCTGTTAGCATAGTGATTTAACTGCACCTGATAAGAGTGCGTGCAAGTAATGCATATATTAAAATTACTCCTTATTATAGATATTCATAAATCATAATCATAACGTAACTACTTACGACGATCCTATTTGCACACTACCCACATTACTCGTCAGGTCTGAATACTATGGATGGGATTAACATAACTGTGATAGTTTGCTGTATCCATAAATCATCAGGCTAATTTAAAATATTCAAAAACTTTGTTGCAAATAGGCCGCCAAGATCCTGGCACTCAAAATCTAAAAATAGACGAGTAAATCTTTCTATTTAAATAGGTAATTGATTAGGTTAGGCAAACTAACAGGTTTAAGTACCTTAACTCAAAACAAGAAATTCGCAAGCATAATCGGGCAGATAAGCTGCCGATCCTTCGCGATTATTATGATAATACGAAGATATCTCATTCCCAAAACGATACAAACGAGGGTGATGATTGACAATACTAGGTATCACATTCGGAGTACTTCACAGTTGTCAATATTGTCAAATGCAGTGACAGGCGACACGATGCACGACAAACGCGCGCTGCGCGAGAGACTGGTTGCAGTGAGAAGTAGGTAGGTGAGATGTAATGTCCATTCGTAGCGGCGCCTTATTTAGGCATAGATCATCTGACAGACCCGTCGGCCTTCTGCGGCTTTGCACATGTGCGGGAAATACATCAAATGCCCACAATCCGCCACGAAAATGGCACAAACTTTGTCGTAGCCCATAGACATACTAAACTTAATGGGATATTATTCTGCCTAATGTTCAGTACAAAGAAAGGGCACGTCCATTCGTCGGAAAAGGTGAATAAAAACAACGAATGCTCAGTTTTGTTCGCATGACTCAGGTCAATCATCCCCATTGTACTGCACTAACGAAGTATGGTTGTGCTAATTTTATTGCCCATTGATTATGGCAACTTTAATAGTAATGCGACCAACAGGTTTGAAAAGAATGAGACGAGTGACGATCCCTACTGATACATATTTTACTTCTAGGATAATATTTATCCTATCCAAAGACTAGACTCCGACCCAAAAGAGCACAAAAAGGAACTAAATATTTCCATGCAAAATTGTTGCCATTTTCAAGCATTCTACGTCAAAAATGTGCAACAAATAAAAACTCTCTTGCACAACTCACGACATTTACAAAAATTCAAGTTAAATTGAACGATACAATTCCTTTCCAGACACGAATCTATAAATAACATTCATGTTAAATCCACCTTCGCCTCGCACCGTAATGGCATTCGACGGGAAACTTTGCCTGTTGGAGATATCTTCCATGGCAATAAACCATTGCCAGCTTGTTGCTCGTCACGATTACGCCATCGGTGAACAGAAAGTTTCCACCCTTCGCGGCATAAACACCCGCATATTACTACATTTGCTTTACGTTAGTTGATTCAAGCTAGGACTGCTTTTCATTTAGACTAAATTAAGCACGTAAACGTAATACAAAGACTCAACCTCGGGAAAGGCAAATGCTGTTTCGAGGACCTTCTCATTTTAAGTTACCTAACTCTTTGGTCTTCTTGTTAAATAACTCAAAAGAAAGGTAAGTAATGTGGATTCGCTGTCACGTCTTATTTTAAGCCTCTTGGGTTTCTCCGTCTATCCCTTATTGTACCTAGACCAACCTAGACCTTTATTATATTAATTTGTAGAGCGATGAGATCGCAGTTCATCAACGCCTATTTGAATATGATTAACCGCACATTTGCATAGCGCGGCGCGTGCGCTGCACTGGCTTGATGCGTCCGATAACGCCGCGCGGCCACGCGCTGCTGATGCCGACGAAGATTAAACAATACTTACTACATGCCATAAAACAAAAATATACACAACATTTGTTACGCTAAACCGATTTTACGCCAGAAATTACGTAGACCATCTAGTCTCACATCTTGGCAGCCTACACATAAGAAGATTATCAGTTGCGGAAAGGTTGCGGACGTTGCACTCTTTCTACGATTAGTTATATTTTTAAGTTTCCCATTTGTCTCGTGTTCCAGAAATTTCAACCTGAATTCTTTAGAGACATGTAGTTAATATTGGCGACAGTCATCATGTTTGGCAATATCTGTAGGTAGCCAAGAAGCGACGCCCGAACAGAACTGATCAGAAATGGTACGAGCGTCTGTCTACGAAGGCGCCGGCCGGGGACCAGTTCCCGGAGTCCGACATGCCCTTGCAGGTCTGAGGTCGCGCCACACGCCAGCGCCGGCATCATTGACGCACTAACTCGGTGGCAATGGGGGACGGCAAACATTACTTATAAAATAATGCTAACGACCTATTAATTATTATGTTATACTTACATGTTGTTACGAGACGGCTATAATGTAAGATTTATCCGCATTGCAGACGAGTTGCTTGTTGCCCTTGTTTCACTAAGGAGTCTGTTGAAAGAATTACGTAAAGGAAATTTAGCGGTCATGGAGCATTCTCGGCATTTGGAACATGTTCTATGTTATGCTGAAAATGCTGATGGCCGCCTCCTATAAATATCAAAAGCTGTTTTCAATGTGGATGATATGATATCCGTAAAATAATATTTATAGTTTTATGGTGATGGTTAATTCATGAAGAGGGTCATTATTTTCTCACTTAGAAGGGGTAGATCATCTAGCATACTAACAGATGGTGAGTCACTAATGTATCGTTAATGAATGGTTCTTCGCGGATCACTTAATTATTTGTAGATAGTGAACGGTTAGTCCATTAGGTAGTCAATCCCATAATAATTCTCTGCTTTCAGTGGTTTTAAATATTATCTGGGTAACGGAAAACGCAGCAGAGAGATCGGGACATTCCGCAAGACTAAGGTCACGGGATTACGACAGCTCATCCACCAGTCGACTTCATATTAAACACTGTTAATTGCAAATAATTTACCGATTGAATAAAAGTAACTACACGTAGAATAATTCAAATTCGTCGATTGACTGACGGATCATGGGTGGGTGTGGGTGATTAAACTTTCATATGAAACTTCGGTGAAGGAACTGATTCATTACCTACTAAAATTAATGTAATGTTTTCACTATTTTCCACTGTTTAGCATTTATCAATACATCAAGAAATATAACGGACGAAGAAGACATACATGAGATCGGAAGACACAACATCGATATCAGATATCGCCATTAACTACATCGTGATCATTGCGCTGCTAGGATTTCGGATTATGCAATGCAATTATGTAGGTACAGTCCAGAGACGTGCTTCGGTGTTGTTCACCTCAACTTGCCAACGATCGACGATGGTGTCTAGATGACGGCATCAAGTAACCTAGTACACTATTTAAGGAACATTGTGTGATCTGTGTGTATGCGTGTACGCAGGTGGTGCAGGTATGCCCGGAGCGCGGCGCCGTGCAGGTGCTCAACCCCAAGGGCCAGGACAAGCTGTTCACGTACGACGCCGTCTACGATGCCGCCGCTGACACGCAGACCATCTACGACGAGATGGTAAGCATGACAATACAGGGTGTTACAAAACTACCCGTAAAGCCGAAAGGAGGTTAAATGTGACCTTATAACAAGTCCATTTACAATATTTAAGAACCCCAGTATGGTTTCCTGAGATGACAGTTTACTAGGGTTGGCAATATTTTTGGCTTTGATATTTTACGGGGTATTTTGTAACACGTTGTTTGTATAGCTAGTTATATTATAGTGTTCTAGAAAATCTGTCCAGGGAGAAGTAAGAGTAATACGACACAAGGCAACACTTCCAAGTATATAATACATACTTAATTAGCTTGCACGTTTCTATTATAGCGCCTTCAAAAGGCTTTACTTTTGTCAAAGTTTCAAGGGATTGCAAACCTGAGAATTTAAAATTAGTTTAAATCTGATACCTCCACTTTAGACACAGGGTCTTGGTAGACAGAGAGGCTGACTGACTGACTAACCAGAGGGATTATTTTTCCTTTTGAGGAATTTGAGGTATACCTACGGATCCTATATCTAAGAACGTACCCAATATATAGTGTCCCTGTCTTCCCACTCAGATGTTTACCTAAGCGTAAGTTAATTCGAAATTATTTGTAGGTACATATTTATTGAACGTAATGCGCGCCGTCCCGGCGCGAGGGAGCAAAGAATGGCACATGCCATTTGCTCCACAATAGTGTTTTTAATTCTTCATTCATGATTATCTTAGTCCATAGCCTAGTCTATTCTCATGTTAACTAAACCAATAGATGTTTTTGTTTTCTTTCTATATTTATTATCATGCATATTATAAACCCAATAGAGATATTAAACATGTTTAGATTCTTAATAAATTATTAGATTTTGCTAACCAAAGCAAAAAAAGGAAATGGTGAAAAATGTAACGGTAAATATACTATTTGACTCGTCACAACAAAAAATTACCGCTTATAAGCTAGCGGTGATCTGAAAAAAGCTAAGATTCGATAGCACAAAGCGGCGTCTTAGATCATCAATATAAACGTCCAAGAATTTCTTTTGGCAAACGGTGATATTGCAGATCGGAGGCGCGTGCGCGTGTCCCGGGCTCGGGCGTCGGGACGCGCGACCACGTCCGCGTGCAGTTTTTTGTTGTAATCCAATTCACGCTATTGCTCATAAGTTTGCTCGCTATTTCAGCGCGCGCCTGACGTTCGCATGCGGCGTCTTAGTCATTTCACAAATTGGGCAGTTGGCTTTCTATTGTATAAATTCTTGTGCTGCGCTGAGAAATATGTATACGTCGCATTTAAATAATGAAAGTCTTTAATGCACTAATCGTTTTCATAAAAATATTACTTGCCATTCATCAGAGCTCCTCATTTAATATATTGTAGCGCAGCAGGTAGCGCTTTCATCCTATTATGCGTTTGTACGAAAACCTTGCTTCCATAACTCGCCTATTCTTCAACACACCTAATTGAAAAACCCAGCCAGTAGTCTTTACGTGACGCTCGACTGCCTAAAGTTAATATTTTTTATGCAATCATATTTTGGCTTCCTAATAATGAGCAAATGAGTAATCAATCAGCGCACAAAAGGCTCCGTAAATCAGTATGGAAAGGTCGATTGTGTTTAGGCAGGTGCCCGCGGGACGGTCGTTAGCGTGCTTTGTTCTTCCGAGGTGCATCCTACGCGTCGGCGGGTCGCGACTCGCGACCTCACTCTTTCAATGCCAACAAGCTGAGGCGTCTTTTCTCAATTTTCTTTTCACCGTTTAGGGAAAGCAATTAGCTTGGCTGTAGGTCCAGATATCGCTGCAGCAGCGATAACTGAAACGTTTAATTCGTCTGCAATTAACATTTAGTGTATAAAGTCGTGTTCTAATATGAAGTAATATTACCGACAAAAAAGTTAGCTCACTTTTAAATACAAGGTTAAGTTAAGAAAGTCAAATAACCTGGTTGAGGGTAATGCTGATGCGTCTGCGATAACGCGCGCGGTCCGGCGCTGACCTCGAGGCACGCTACGTCTAGAACCCACCACCACCACCACCAGCCTGCAGACTAATTTGATACATTAACTAATAATTAGTGTTATAAAATATTAACTTATGGGGTATTCATGAACATCCCTGCAATCATTTACCGTAAACAGTAATTGATTTGAATCGAATTTCTCCCGTGCCTCAATGAAACAAAATAAACAACAAACAATTGAAAACATTTGCAACAATGCGTAGTTTACGTAAGTGCGCTTTATTTGATGATTTACGGGCAGCCGCGTCGGCCGCGTGCACGCAGCTCGCAGTTTCTTACTGAGCTCGCAGTAGGTAAAGGTTGCCACTTGCCAGATGTGCGGTGAAACAATGCGCGAGCTGCCCGCTCTCTGAGCCCAAACAGTTGTGACTGATAACTATATATTGAGCTAAAATTAGATTTTATCAACGTCACTCAACGTTTGCAATAGAATTTTCTAGAAATAGTTCTAGTTGGTTTCAAAATAATATCAAGATGCAACTAAATTATTTATTGCAATCATTAGTGCATAATGAGTTGTTAACTCACCCACCTCCGACGTAATTTATCTCGTTTGAGTTAAGCTTCTGCTAAACTTGTATGTATTCTGTGAATTAGGAGAATAATTACAAGTAACTGAATTATCTCTGTTTTGCTATTTTAACTAAGTAGGTACCTAATTTGTATTAAAAGGTGTTTAACCTTCAATAAGTAAATAAGCTAACTAAACCAATCCACTTCAGGTACTTCCGACCGGCTGTACTTCTCTTAGGATGCTTACTGCTGTATGATCTGATGGAGTCAAGGTTTGCTTGCGCTTGGCCTGAATGCACTTGTCTTGAGCTCACGCTTACGTCATGTGGCTGTATTGCCCATTTACGGATACCATTATGGAGACATAATAGGACACTGCGAACATATTATGTTACTATTATTACTACTATACCTAACGTTCTAAAATATACATGGCAAGTACTATCTAAAAATACGACCTTAGGTAATATCTAACTTAGGTTTGGAACTATGTAGCTTAAATTACTAGAGGCAGTAAGCTTATTTGTCTAACTCGCTCGCAATCGCCATCGTGTTCATTTTGACAGTTTTTGTATGAATGTTAGAGCTAGCTGATTCCGATGCCAATTGTTAGCCCATGCATGAACTGTCAAAATGAACACGATGGCGATAAATACAAATTAATTGTAATATTACTCAGGTCCGTCCTCTGGTGGCGTCGGTGCTCGATGGTTTCAACGGCTGCGTGTTCGCGTACGGGCAGACGGGCACGGGCAAGACGCACACGATGGAGGGCACCCCCGACGACGAGGGCATCATCCCGCGCGCCTTCCGCCACATCTGGGCGCACATCGAGACCAGCGCGTCACGCGACGTCACGCACCTCGTCTCCTGCTCCTACGTCGAGTTGTATCTTGAGGATGTGCGCGACCTGCTGTCCAAGGACTGCAAGAAGCTGACCATTAGGGGACAGGTGAGAATTAAACAGATCAATGCCATCGTCGATCCTTTTGGAAGGAGAGCCAAATTGTGATTTCCTAGAGAGTACTTGGTGTTCCAACGGGGCAAAGTAGATTCTGCAGGATCGGTATAGGTGAGGCACCCGTGTAATCTGATCGTCTCAAGTATTCAAAAAAGTTAGTTAGTTAAAATGCCTGTTTTGTCTGTGTCTTGCAAAGGTGAATGTCGCAGTCACAGACTAACGAATGATTAGGAAAGGGGTTAGTACTAGTATTTAACGCGTCATACCGTTAAAGCTGTCAAGCAACAGTGACGTGAAATTGATTTAATGTTTCCTAATAATCCCGATCCCGATTTCAACACAATAAATAATAACGATAAAGAACTGTAGCGTATGTAACGTAGTGAACTTTCTTTGTAGGTAGGTAAAGTATAGGGGCATCTCCCTTTATGAGATGTAATTTAGCGAACGACCCCTGCCGTGCACTAATCCAAATAGCACCCATCCCATCCAACCAACTGCAACGACAGATTTTTCACGCAGGCTTTCTTTACTTTAGCATCACATAGTAAACAAGTCTCACAACTCGTATTTACGAAGGCATAATCTCTTCAACATTACCTACCAACTGTTATTTAATTCGTAAATCAGAAATTACACAAGTAATGGTGTGAGTGCGACAGTGCGACGCAAACATTGTCCCGCGATGGGCGCGAAGTCAACATTGACACATCGTGTTCTTCTCGCGGCCTTTTGTGTTTGTGCACGAGGCGCAAACACGAGGAACTCGCGTTAGGACTAAAGACGGCCCGGCGGTTTATGTTTCATGCTGCACTTAAGATTAAGTTGTAACAAGGTTGTAACACATAACTCGTTCTGTTGTATTTCCACAATTATTTGGTTTTGTTTCGTCTAGACTGAGAAATGAAATACTGTCTGGAGTCTAGACGCTGAATGCGATACGATTTGTTAAGTTTATAAAGACTGCCAATATCTGCATTAGTAGAAATAGAAAATGGGTTTCGCATTACTATAATACCTATGTAGGCTTATTTTATTAGTTCCGCACGTATTGCCCTCCGCTCAACACACAATGGACTTAGTAACACGTAGCTTTATAACGCATGACAGTTTTTGCCCAGGGACATCAGTTTTAACTGATGAGCGTCGGACGACCGACCCGTGATTCATTATTTGACTAACAAAGGCCATCAACAAACAAGTATATCAATGGCTTGTCATGCCCTACCTACACGCAAACCTAACGCTACACACACCTGGCTCGTTTTGTCAGTGTTTTATTTGTATAAATTCCAGTCAGAAAACACAAACATAGTAGTCGGTTTAACAGCTGTTATATTCATCTACTGTAATACTAATTAGAATGCACTTTATCCTGTATACAAATTATAAACTTGAAACGCCATTTATTCCGTTTATTTTCCAAGACCTAAGGTATCTAAAAATGTCTGGGCGTCGCATTAGACTTGGACTTAGTTTCAGGGTCGGCTTTATCTGTACATAATTTATCGATAACACCCGCTATCGATTGTAAGCGATAGCGGACTCGGCCGGCTGACTCGCGACCTGCACTTACTCGGCAGGTACTACGCACTGCCTGCTTCCTTCCTTCCATTCAGTTGCAGAAGAGGATTTTGGCAAAATGCCAAATCGTTCACGTCACAGCACGGAATCATACAACTATTATGTAACTGCTCCAAAGCCGTGTTGATTGCTATTGCTACTGCAAGGTTTAATATAAATGCATTACGTGCTTTCATCAGCTGATCAACCACTAAATAATTAACGAAGTCGACGTAGGTTATTTTACAGACCGTCTTAAAGTATTGAAATGCCTCAGTCGTCGTCAGTTCTGTGTTGTGTTGTGATAGCTATTGACAAGGCACTGATTTCCTTCTATTATATGTATTAACATCTTGTTTTTATGCGATTCTTTTCGTCACGTGATATTTGTCAACATTCTTTGTTTTATACGCTCGATTGTTTCACTTTAGGAATCGCATCTCGCAGATCGCATGATGCATAAAAATATGCAAAAGTTAATGTAGGTAAGAAATGTTGACCCGTTTCTTAAAGGACAGGGCGGTGCGACAATCAGGTCATGAACAAAAGAAGCTCATCGTGTATTGATCAAATACTATGACGTCGACCTGACGGACACGTGCAGTACAATAGACATATACTTATCTATTATGCTTGGGCAAAAGGTAGCTTATATTAATTATATTAATATATGCGTATTATAGTAATATAATCATGTCGAATGGATATTCCATGTGATTTAATACCATAACGTCCGGAACCACTAAGTGTATAGGTTCAATATCAGTTCTACGGCTTAGAATATTAAAGACTAGTCTCTTTCAACCAGCATTTAAGTTTTCCTTGTGATGTAATAACTGCCATAAAAATGGTAATGTATTTAATTGGTGGACTATACCAAAAGCAAACACAAACTCAAACACGAAACAATAACTTAGTAACCGAGCAGGCTGATACTGCTAAATGAACGTTCTAAATAGGCATTTATATTCAACCCGGTCGGGGAACGAAGGGAATTGCGTTTTCCCCAATCCGCGAGTTTATCAACCCCTGAAGTCTAGCGGGTTTCACTCGCTCGAGTGCTGTAGGCAAGCGCCGGCGACTGCGGCGAAAATGAAAGCGTAAATTAGGCGAAATTAATTGTAAAGCATGCGGCCTACTGAATTATACATGAGTATGTGCACTTGCGATAGTTTTTGCTTTTATGTTGATGAATTTGCGAGTGATGTCAACTCAAATATGACCTTTGAGGCAACTAAGACTACTTTTAACTTGATTTATCAGTTTTTCAGTCTTAAAGTGGTGTTTGCCGTCGGGCGGCACCTAACCTTGCGCGCTTGAGTCAGATCGGATGCGCAAAAAATTGCTCGTTACTGCGGCTAGCCAATGAGGAATTGTGTAAAGTACCTGTCGAAATACCCCTTAATGCACCAAATTACGCAATCGACATAGTTTAGTCAAATGTAATGAGACTGTTATAATGCATTTCCACGGCGCGTTAAGATCAAGGCTGCAATTACATCTTAATTATGTCGAATGCGTGTCCTGAATATTTCTGGCTGCATTAAGAGTAGGTACAACCACTTTAGTGAGGCTATTAAAATATTTTATGATTTTTTGATTGTTCAAGTTGTTCAACCAAATTAAGGTATTTGCCAGAAGATATTTTTTTGGATACTAGAGTACAGTCAAGGGTAAAGAGGGCATAAATATATGTACGTTACCAAGACGTCAAAAACATCCTATCCACCTTTACGCCATGAACAATAAGGCCAGGGACACAAATAGGTATTTGATATGATGGTTGAATAGATGTTTATGCCCTCGACTGTACACTAGGAATGTCGAGAAGTAAATCCGTATAGTTGTAGGTAAACGGCCTTGTTTATAAGCTTTTTGCCTTTAACAAAAGAAATTGGTAAAAAAACAACCATTAGGTACTTTTTACGTCTCATTGCTCGAGTCGAATCGCAACAGATACTCTGTACGATGTAAAAATCCAATCAGCCTTCGGCAAACATTACATTTGTAAAGAAAAACTATGTAACTGGATGGACTGAATGGGATGCGGAATGCTGGATACCCTAATCGGAACAACTCGCGCGGCTGAAGTTGTTATAAAATAAGAAGGCTGTCGCACTCTTGCACTGTTGCCGCGCTTTTTGCGGCCTAATGTGAAGGCGACTTGCCTGCCTAGTGGCTATCCTGCAGAATGTATTATTGTGCTGGCATCAACTGTATTTCAAACACGATACATGTATTGTTTTTTAAATAAATACTATCTATCTATCAAATTAAAGCCCTATCCCGCTGCAACGCGCATGGGATATGTTATTTACTTTTACTTGCAATTACGGACACTATATTACAAAAGCAAAAACATTTGGCCGGTATTGTTTGCAAGGTCTTTCTCCCAAGCAGCTCAAAATAAATTAGCTTTAAGCAGATTAAAAAAAACTGTCTGATTACCCAGGAGCTGAACGGCTTCTATATCCCGGAGATGACGTCGATCGTGTGTAAATCCGCTGCGGAGATGGCGCGCGCGCTGCGCACGGGCAACCGCGTGCGCGCCTCGGGCCGCACCGACATGAACGAACACTCCTCGCGCAGCCACGCCGTCTTCCTCGTCACCGTCGAGAGTCAGCACAAGGACACCAACCGCATACGGTGAGGATCTGACAAACTTTGTTGATTAGTTGCGACTTTTTCATCAGGAGCATAGATAGAGCATAGATTCAGGCGTTACTTTGCAGAGATCCATGTCAAAATAAAAATGTAACTTCACTTTGCCACTCTGCGAAATAGTGGAAAAATCAACGAAAAGTACCGAAATAACAATCAGAACTACCACCACCACCACATAGAATATTCCGGACACGTGTTTAACCTCTCTCCAAGACATTCTCAGCGAGTGTTCGTTCAGGCTCCGACGAACGGCCGAAGAAATAAACCGTTTTGTGTTGTCGTTATTTTTTCGGCCATTGACTGCGTGAATAGGATTCGCCGGGTGCGTGGCTGTTTTGCATGATTTGACCTCATTATATCGCGGAGTAGCTAAGTAAAGTTATCTATTTATTTTAAGGAGCATAGAACCCACCGTTCACCATTAATCTGTGGTTAGGGGGTATATGAGAAACGATACTCTGTCCGTGCTGCAAACAGTTTCACGTTTATTTTAATTCATCATGCTTAGTATCCCTGAGTACTCCTACCCCTTATACCCTTGTTCAAATATATTTTTGTAGAATGTGCGCGTGCGCGATCACTGCCCGAGATCAATTGAATTTATCCTCCGGCGCACCATGACCCGCTCAAATTCATGCAGACGGCTAATTTGCCTTAATTAAGATGAGTTGTTACTCATATCACCGGTCTGGATCGTTGCCCCTTCTTTGTTTAGCTACATTTGATTGATACTTACAAATTAATCTGATTATGATGTAAAACCTAATTGGTAAATAATTAATACAAAAATTAGAGATGGGCCGACTACTTGCCGACTAGTCGGGGAAACCGACTATTCGGCAAAAAATGACGAAAAGTCGGTTGTATTTTTTTTTTTAAATAGGGCGCATAAATGAAACCACGGTGACTAAATCAAATGTCTTTTAAAGCAATTATTGTAAGCAAGGTAAAAGAACACTTAGAAAATTTTGCAAAAACATGGTAAGTTGAAATCAAATGTAGCAAAATGAGTTACATTTTACCCAGAAGTATGCGCGAGGGCTGTCAATTAGCCGAAAGCAGACAATTTGATCGGACCGGCTGCAGAAATAAAGCGAGTTGATGAACGCACACAATGATCGGCAATGCCGAATAGTCGGCCTACTATTCGGCATTTTTGCAACCGACTAATCGGGTAGTCGGCAAAAGCCGTAGTCGGCCCATCACTACAAAAAATATATAATTATCATTTAGTAGTCTGTTAAATAACGTTTCATCACGACCACCAAACTTGAGAATTCTCTTAAGGTTGTGGATATCCAAAATCTAGATTCCTACAACTTATTGTAAACAAAAAAATAAGACGATGTTCATGTTATCTTATCATGGCCTATTACCATAAGTAGGGCGGCCGAGGTGACAATGAGCTGGCGTAGGCGGCCGGAGCACTGGACATGACCCAATTTAGAAATGATGCGATCGCTTAGAGTTGAATGAATATGACGCGACCAACCTTCAGTAGTGTCATGTCATCCTAGTGGAACACATTAGTGTTCAGCACTTAGCACTTGCTCTGAGAATGGTGGGCACGGAACTTTGGACGGATGGGTGGAGCGATGATGAAGATTATTACTTGAGGTAGGTACTCAAACTCAATTCGTTCACATTTATATTTTGTAAGTACTTTAAGACAAGGCATACGCGTCTAGTGTACCTTCCTGATTCGAGTAGATTTTTTAACCAGAAGTTAAGTATAGTTAATTTATTGATGGGAAGTATTGGCTTGATGAGTCTTCTTGAGTGGACTTTGTGTGTTTCGTGTGTGTGTATATATTTATATAGCTTAATATGTAGGTTATATTACTATGTAGTGTATTTCTGACATATATTAGTTTATCGTATATTTATTTATTTTTACATGTATTAGGGTGTACCTGTATTGTTATGTAGGTGTATTATTATTATGTTAGTGCTTTATTAGTTTAGGTTTAAATTAGGGTCATTGCTCTTCTAGCTTTCTAGTATGTCTACTCTCTATACTCTGATTTCTGTTGTCCTGTCAATCGTTCGAAGGTTAACTGGAAGAGATCCCTTTAAGGGATAAGTTCGCCTTTGTACATCTATTTGTCTCATTATCTGTAAAATTAATGTGTTTTATGTACAATAAAGAGTTATACATACATACATACATACAATTGTGTATGTTTGCTATCGACCTGATTATTCTGTCAGGCACAGGCAGGCGCCGACGTGATCGGGAAGTCACGGCGTTGCGCGAACGCTTCCGATGCGCCGCGTGCGCACATCACAATAACATTAACTTACCAAGTTTAAATCACGAACAAAACGGGTTCCGTCTGTCATAAAACTAAATTTATTACCATTTCCCGACTGCAAAGAACATAAACAAACTTCTTAATTTCACATAGATACATAACTCTAAACTTTCTTGGCCTGTTGGTCCGTCGTGGTATGATATGATGATGAAATTATTCTAGAGGAACCCTCACGAAGGATCCCCAGCTTACAATTGTTTACACACCGTATATTTACACAACGATTGGCCAAACATGAGGAGTATTGCGATAAGTCCGCCTTTTTTATGCAATGTGGGTTAAAATAAAAGTGAGCGCGGTAATGACTGAGGTTAGACGCTCGTTAGGGCGCGGCGGAGGCGGCGGCGGAAGCTTAGGAATTAGACAATGTTGCATAAACGGTCCTCGCGGACGCTTGCTTTGCCTTAGGTACTCGGGACTAGACGTGCTCACGTCGTGAACATAATGATGTCCTGCATAAGGCAATATCTTAATTACTTATGGTCCACGTTTGCCCATCTGGGTAAACTTATTTAAAAAAAAACGTTGACGTCACAAAATTTAAATTATGAAAATAGTATTGAATGATATAGTATCAGGTTTAGAGCGTGATGTGCGGTGGAAGGGCGGCGTAGCGTGAAGGTCGCAGCAGCAGCACATCCACCGGCCTCGCTCCATTCAACATTCGACTCCTGCGCATGCTCGCGGCTCGCGAATTTTCCGCATTCTACCAAACACGAATGCTGTGCCCACGCGCTAGAGTTGCTACTAAACTAAGTACTAGTGTAACTGATCAATGCAAAGGCAGTTTAGCAAATATTAACATTGCTTGAACGTACAAAAATCGACACTTTTTTTCACGGAATGTTCTCTAATTGAAAACACATTGCTGACTCCCGTAAATACTTGCTGTTTTCAACCGTTTGAGTTTACGCTTACAGCTTTTCTAACTGTTACCTTTGTTAGCAAATATTCCGCAGCCGGGAAGCGCTAACTATTTTGTCAATTATGACAGCTCAGCTGCGTGACATATACGGACAACCATCGGACGACAATTCAAAACTTTTATATCTTATATCTGTCCCGCTGAATGACAAGCGAGAGATTACCGGCGCTGCGTGTGGTGTGGTCAGGTCACTTGCCGAAATCGCGTGATAATAATACTTGTACCGTCGTAACGCAACATAATCTCTAACGAGGTTACATTTTCGGGAGTCCGCTGCTCGCACGTGCTGGCCATGCTGCAATGAGATATAATTGGCCACCAGAAATATAAATATCACGTGGTAATGTTATCCTTGCGCAATTGAAAATAATATCGCCAACGTTCCTTTTCCTTAAATCGCTGAACGATACCGCGGGAGTCGCTCGTTAAAGAAGTGATTAGATTACGTGGTATCTTGTGGCGTAAGCGTGAATTTTCTTTGTTTTTTTTTCCGTTTTGAAATAAGTATACACAATATTATAGATTTGCCTCTAAAACTTCTGCAGCTAAGGATTTCCCCGTCACATGCCATCTGCCCGGCTAGCACGACAGCGCACAAGAGTAGCGTCGCGCGCGAGATAGACTACCCGTCCCTTTCTAGAACGAACAGTAAGAAAAAGACGGGCAATCTATCTCGCGCGCGACGCGACTCTTGTGCGCTGTCGTGCTAGACGTGCTGCCTCTGCCTAAGAGTCGCCGCCCACGGGCCACAAAAAACGCCGCCACCGGCATATTTCCTGTAGTTTTGATACATTTTATATGGACTCACCGCACACGGTTGACATCGGTGGCTGCCACACGCTAGTTTCTCGTGGCGGCGGTTGTGGTCGGTGGCCCGTGTGCAGGAACCCTTACGTTTACGTTTTGCCTGGATTGCACTGTATGTACAGTAATTTTATGCTCAAATGCTTTTTAAAAACCTGAAAGTTTCAGGTCATATGAGTAACATCGAATGCACTAAGTTGCGATTATCCTGTACACACTTGGCGGCAATGGCGGCCTCGCGTCGTCGCGGCGGTGAAGTGTCGCGACACTACAATTATCGGAAAACAATATATTCGCATCACTCACCACTCAGCGCGCTTCAGGGGCATCGTTAATGGAAACATCAAACATACATTAAATAAATTAACTAGACTAGACACAAAACGGATATTATATCCGTTTCACTGGGTACGTTTGGTTTTGTTTTAAAAACTTGTTAAGTAAGGAATGTAGGTATGTATACAAAAATAAGCTAAGTAAGCACCATATAAGTAAGACTTTATCTTACGAAATGCGTGATCAGAATAACTTGCCCTAACATGGGTATTGCATAATCTGCATTCTGCATGTTGCCTTATGTACCGAAGGACGATAGCCTCGTTCGGAGCAGCTTTGAAATCGTACACAACTTCCTCCTCAAAGGAATAGGTTCTTTTTCTTACTCGTATACTCGTAAGTCTGCTAGTATGATAAAATGCAAGATAGCTTTCGTTCGATAATGTTTGCATTATAATATCGTCAGAGGAACCTTTTAAAATTTGCGCCCGCTTGCCAAATAATGTTATGCGTAAATATGAGTGAGCTATTATGATTCAATATTATTTTCGCGGATACTCCTTCCTTCCGCTCTAATAAGGCCATTAGCCGTATATAGGCAGCCATCAAAGTGGCGCGCGGGCGTATATTCGCGAGGGTCAGGGCCCGTCAGCTGATCGCGCCGCGCCGGCCGCGCGCCGCGCCGCCACTGTTCACACTCAATTTCTCTCTTTCTTCAATCAGATGAGGCAGCTACGTTCACAGTGACAAAACGAACACAGCAGGCTGACAGTTCCCGAGATTTTATAGATTCATAAAACGTAATTTATACGCGGGACTTGGAATTTACGACTACGGCTGCCATATAACGACTAAGTCGAAATCGGAAGTAAATATACACTTCAATCTCTGTAATGTTTAGTGTTTACGACTTTAGGCAATTTGGCAGATATTGCTATTGAGTTCAAATTTAAAAACGCGGACTCTGCCAAGTCACTTAATTAAGCTTCACAAGGTCTGGCTGGAGTAGGGGTCTCGGGTACGCCTGATCTTAAACGTGACGGAATAATCGAATCCGCCCAGCTTTCCGCGCAAGCGTATCTACTCTTAAATGGGTATTGTCAAATCTCAGTCGTTGGATCCACGCCGAGTGAGTCAGTGAGTACTGAGCACACCTCGTACGTTCGCGTGCGCGTGTGGGCGCCCGGCCTTCTGGTAGTTTTGGCTTTATTGTGCTAACAGGTGTATAAGAAGTGATAATCAATGACATAAGCCACTTCCCGAGTCGATTGATTTTCCATCGCCCACCGCTTTGTCGCACGCGAGTTTGCGGTAGTTTATTTAATACCGCAATGTAAATATTTACGCGCGTCATTAGCGCTCGTTTGCGCTTTACAACTTTACAACATCTCGAGTAGTTTTTATATTACAGCTCTCCATGAGTTTATAATAAAGTTTGCTTACAAAGTCTGGAGTTATGATGAGGATAAAGTTGCAATGGTAAATGTTTACTTATAATGTTGTATTTTCACTTTTTAGTACGCTATATTCTAAGGTCATGTCACCACATACAAGGAAATATTTGGTCGCCCGTCTAAAATATTATGTCGTCGTGACGAATTATTATAACAGTCAGTCCTAAGGGAAACTAAATGCAAGTGCCATGAATCAAAGCGAACATGCGTCACAGCTGTTCTGAGAACAATTTAATTCGCTGCACTGCACCCCACACGGCCGCGCCGCCCGTTTGTTACTCAACCAACATTCAAAATACATATAACATGTAGGGATTCTTGAGTTGAGAGTAATAAAATCATCACAAAACATAACATTTAAGTGTAAAGCGGAGTAAAGCTGAATAAACGCGGGAAACCTATCTTTGTCTGCTATTTTTGACAAATTTAGAGTGGATTAGCGATTATTTAGTAAGCGACGTCATTCTTCTAACGTGTGATGGAAGTCCCTTTCTCTATTCCCTAATTCGTGATGGCAATAAGGGACGGCGGGAGGAACCAGCTGAAAGGAAGCGGGCAATAGAGGCGCGGGTCAACAACACGGCGCCCGGGCGGGCTCCGGCTCCGTATAACTTATGAACTGTAATCGCCTCGTAAAAATACCATTGACCTATTTCCTTCAAAAAATTCCATTTGATGATCCGCCTACTTTGTAAATTCACTTCCATGCGTCTGCGATCACTCTAAAAATATCGATATTGAAAGTCGTAAACGAGTGATCTGTTTACTTTAACGAATCTTTTGACTCCATCATGAATTTTGTTCATAATACAAATAATATTAAACTAAATAATAAAATTATACTTGGCCGTGTCAATAAGTTATCGTGGTACACGGGTGGAAAGAATCACAAGCACCGTAGGTACCTACATAGAACAATGTAACAAGTACCGAAGTAGGTGAGTACGTAGTAGGTACGTAGGTTAACAGAAAACTTAACAATCGATCAACGCTGCTGAGTTGTGGAACATTTGGAAGTTTCCTAATTAACAGACAGCGTCATACAACCAACTGCTATGGTTTCGGAGGCATTCTTTGGCTAGTCAGGCTTCGCAATCTCACTCGAGTGAGCGCGCACCCTCGCGACTGGTCGAATATTGTTTTAAGTTATTTTGAAACACAGTTGCTACACTATGACAACTCAAAAAGTTGAAACAGCGATGGTGGATGTTTGTACCGAAAGAGAAAAGTCGTTGCGGTAATTTATTGGTGTTTGCTTAGGAATGACATAAATGTTGACATAAACTTTCGCAGTGTAGTGTAGGTATCAAATATGTCCTACTAAATTAATGATTAACTTAATCATTATTATTATTGTGTTCCTGCACTACACAAAACGAGTGTTAATTTTGTATTTGAATATTATTGTGGCACATAACATAATGTACGAGCTCTTCATCTTTTAAAGCTACATACCTATATATACCGTGCCTTTACTTCCCGAGTTCCTAAGTTGAGTTTTAACTAAGTGAGGATGGTAGGTGAATGTTACAACTCGAAAAGTAGAGAGTCAACTGAATCACATTGAAATCTCCTTGTTGTCTTTACTGATTTTGGGCGAGCAATCTGGTGAAAAAGCTGCATTTTAGGGCAAGGAGTATTCTAGAATATAGCTAATAATGGATGGTTGGTGGTTTCCAGCGTGGGCAAGCTGAACCTGGTGGACCTGGCGGGCAGCGAGCGGCAGCGCAAGACGGGCGCGGGCGGCGAGCGGCTGCGCGAGGCGGCGCGCATCAACCAGGCGCTCTCCAGCCTCGGGAACGTCATCTCCGCGCTCGCCGAGAACAGCCCGCACGTGCCTTACAGGTCTACTATTACTTTTACTACGCAAATCAAAAATGTCGTATGTGCGTAGCGATAAGATGCTTTCTCGTGTTGAACTGAACCAAACGTTCTTTAAAAGCTCGATGTGTCTACTTGGTAAGAAAAACAAGCAATCGAGAGTTATATTCGTGCAAAATTTACCTTTTTTAGTCAACTTCGACAGAATACAATTGTGTCCAGTCCACCCACAATAGTCCAGCCAGTCCAAACCACACATAATGGTAGTAGCCGAGATAACCGCAATATTTTAACTTGACGTTGGTATATAAACATATACAGAGTATATCTTGTGTATTGCAGGGACTCCAAGCTGACGCGCATCCTGCAGGACTCGCTGGGCGGGAACAGCAAGACCATAATGATCGCGGCCGTCGGGCCCGCCGCCTACAACTACGACGAGACCATCACCACGCTGCGATACGCGCACCGCGCCAAAGGTCACTTCAGTTGCTTTAGTCTCTGTAACTTTTTTTACATTAGGAGAGTAATCTGTTACTGAACCAGTGTGGTGCACCATTGGTCTCATCTGCACTTAAGGTGCACCATTAGGTGGGTAGGATAGGGATCAATCACTGGTCAGTGTAATGAAAACGGAACTTTGGAGTATTCCAGTTTTTTTAAAGCGGACGTCGTCTCGTGATCCTTTTTTGATACTTCTCGTCGTGTCGCCCGGAGGTATTCGATTATTATTATTTCAGGAGTTTTGTTGCCAATGATTATTTTGTTTGCAGCGATAAAGAACAAGCCGATCCGCAATGAGGACCCGAAGGACGCGAAGCTGCGCGAGTACCAGGCGGAGATCGAGCGCCTGCGCGCGCTCATACAGCAGCGCCGCGCCGCCGAGCGCCGCCCGCGCCGCGCGCCGCAGCAGAAGGCCAAGCGTGAGTCGCGCACACACACACACACTGACCCAACAGACATAGGCCATACGGTAACCGCTCACTATCAGGCGGTCCATACTTACGCCTGTTTTCCACCAAGTGGTATAAAAAACACGGCAGAGTTTCGTCTCTGGTTCCGTCTCCTGTACGGCGCAGAGTAGCAATCGGAGGATATTGCACATATAATTTTTGCTCCCACCGACAGTCAGTGCCTTAATTTATAGACGAGACACCGCATTTTTTTAACCAATGAATTGCTGCTTATTTTCAGCAGTAGAAGACACAATAGACACGGAAAGTATTGAGCACGAGCACATCCTGGCGGAATCTTTCATCGAACAGGAGAAAAGCAAAACGGAAGAATTGGAGCAACAGATCCGCTCCCTCGAAGACAGACTGGTGTCCGGCGGCGGCGGCGGCGACCTGCTGACGGACCTGAAGCAGAGCCGCGCCGTGCTCGAGTCGCGGCACAACGAGATCGCCGAGCGCAAGAAGCGGGAGGTGGAGATGCAGCAGAAGATAGACCTGGAGGAGGAGACCACGGCCAGCGTCACGCAGACCTTCGCCTCGCTGCAGCAGGAGGTCGACCACAAGACGCAGCGGTGAGCCCGCCCGTTCCAGACCTAGCCGGTCGCATTTGCTTCCGATCTCTCTATCGATTTGCTGTTCTTTTTATCGATACGGTAACAGTATTTTTGAGAAAGGCTGGTCCCTCGATTCACTCGACGCGAGCATCCACTCCATTCTTTCAGGACTCCTGATGATGCATAGAGTGATCGTTTTGTATTTTCCGATCCGTTTCTTATTTCGCCCTTTTGCGTCGCGTCTGATGGTGATCTGTGTCGTCGGTGCAGGCTGAAGAAGTGCGTGAGCAAGTACGCGTGCCTGCGCGAGGAGATGGTGGAGCTGCGCGAGGCGCACGACACGGAGCGGCGCGAGCACGAGGCGCTGCAGGCCGCGCTGGTGGGCGGGCTGCGGCGCCGGCTGCTGCTGGCCGACAGCTTCGTGCCGCTGGCCGGCCGCGCGCACGTCGCGCGCCTCGCCTACGACGAGGACCAGGACGCCTGGACGCGCCCGCAGCCCGACAGGTACGACACCACCGACGTGCGAACGAAAAGAAGGTCGATCACGGCACATCGTAATCTGAGATCCGACAGCGCTGATGCCGTTTCACATGAGGTCGACTGGTTTTGTTTTTATTTCGGAATACTTTCCATAGCTTTTCTTAGAAATCAATGTCATATCGTCCGATGTCGACAGAACGGTCCGAAATCCTGTGTTGGGTTCTGAGTAGCTCACACTCGTGTGTTTGCAGCGTGGAGCCGCTGTCGTCGCGGCCGCTGGCGTGCGGCTCGCGGCGGCCGATGTGCGCGGCGGGGGCGGCGGGGGGCGCGGGCGGCGCGGGGACGGCGCGGCGCCGCGCGGAGAACCTGCTGGACCTGGCGCCGCTGCCGCTGCCGCCCACCACGCGCGCCTACGCGCCGCCCAAACAGCCGCCGCACAAGCTCGCACGGGTACGTACACGCTTGTAGCCGATCGCCCTTGCACTGACCGTTGCCATCTCCCTTAGGTATCTTTACTAGCGTCGACTGTATGATCCTGCAGAGCGTGACCTGTCACCGCTTTTATCGGTTACGGACCGAACCCATTGTACCCATGGGATTCTTTAGATGTAACTATCGGCTGGGACGAATATTGATGACGAGTTCCCTTAGTGAAATGATAACTTTGATCGGTGTCCACTTTATTTATGTGAACATGAGACTGTTATGTCGACAGAACTGTCACAAGTTTGACCATTCAGAATAACATTATTATGGGTTTCATTTCCAGTCTGTATGCGTCCCGCCGCTCGATACAGACTTCTCAGAATGAATTGAATGAATTTGGCATTATTATGTTTGACAGTCGATGGAGAGCTCGATGAAGAAGGAGTCCGAGCTGGAGGCGCCGGCGCCGCGCAAGGCGAGCGCGCGGCCGCGGCCCGGCACGGCGCACCACCGGCTGGGCACGGCCGGCGTGCGGTAATGCGCCGCCGCGTACGCTCCGACGGCCGATTCACTCGTCCTGTGGAAGTTTTGCGACAGGAGTTCGCTCGCCCCCGCCCTGAGAGGACTCGCCTGAATCTCGTGATAACTTCGACGGGACCGTGCGATGCCGACTTACGGTTGAGTTTTCCTGATGTCGTTTTAGGAAAATATGAAATAGTCAGCACCCTCGGAGACGACAGTCTCGGGGGCTGATCCGAGGCCGCGCTGCGCCCGGGATGCCGGCCATCCCGCGCGGCAGCCCGGCGCGCCGCCCGAGCGCCTCCCGCCCCGTCGGGCTAGTGTAGTTCGAGTATGCGATATTTTTATACGATTCCCTTTGTTACGGAGTATGCCAAACGCTTGCGCTTCGTCCTGTGTATACGCGGGCGCGGCTCGTTGATCTCATGCGTGACGGCCACGTGCGTCACGCTTTTGCGATGATTGTACTCCTTCCCGGCAGATATAGTAGTGACCGAATGCCCAGTCTAGTGATGCAATAATGTGGGGAATTATAAAACTCTTTTTAACTGAATTTTTGGGCAAAGTCAATCCTGGTTGTTTTGTTTTGTAATGATTTTATTTTACGGTTGTTGTTTTATGTGAATTTTATTTATGCTTCGTTCGCAGAAGCCAGTGATATTAGATAGTTTGTTACACTTATTTTTATGTATTTAAATTCAATTGTATCGTAAAATAAATGAAGTTTTATCAGAAGGTGGTAGCTGTGGCCGCGTGGTGCCCGTGCACTGCAGCCGCTGCGGGGCGTCACCGGCGTGTTCAAATGTTTACCAAAGACGGAAACTGTCCATTCCACGCACTTGTCCCACAATTGTTGATATTACCAGTGATCATGTTCCTTTACTTGTAAAATTTGTAAGTGGTTTTGTTAAATTATAATTAATCTAGACATGATTTCTAGTCAATGATTCTTGTATACCTACAGTTAATGTAAATACTTAGTAATATAATAGATACTAAAGGTATTATAGATAGTCCTAGTGTAGCTAGTTTGCAAATATCGCACAATGCCCAGAGCCTCGGTGCGCGTCGTCTCCCTGGATGACGAGTCTTTATTTTACTTTTATTTTTAAACAAATTTTAAAATGTATTAAATTATATTTTAATTTAACACTTGAATTACCAGTGATAGGTTTTTTATATGGTTATATATTTCCTTTTATATCTGAACGGACGAATGGAATCATGTGATATGTATTTGGAAACCGCTAGTCAGCTGTGCCGCGTACACGCTTATACTCACTAATAAAACAGTTAAAAATTTTACTTGTCTTTCATTGTATGCAAAATATTTTAGTGCTTACCTGGAGTCCTCTTTAGTGACGCGCTGATGTATTGTCTCTTTCTTTTCTTTCAACTGATCTCAATAAATATGTTGAAAATGGATTACAATTTGGACAATGCAAACATATTCATAATTTCGTTCAGAATTACTATTACGAAGTAAACCGCGAAAACCTACACCGTTGTAATGTAATAGAACTTGACATTGACAGGAACGAGAACGAATCAAACCGAGTTTGGCGCAATTGAGTTTGTTTAAGACACCGTTAAAACTATTAAGGATTCAAAATTGAAACCTGCCGTCTACATGAACTTGTCAATCCAGTTTTGACGTTGAATTCAAATTATTTCTCAACGGTTTACGCGCCAATTATTATTAACAGAAACCTGTTTCTGAACGAATTATAGTGATGCACTAGAGTGTTACTTTTTTTGTTATCGAGAAATAGTTCTCAAATCAAAAACGAAAAAATCAGCACACATAGACCGATTTACAATATTTACATTATTAGTACCATGTAAATTATTACATTTAAAATTTCATGACTACGAATGCTAAGTAATATGTTTTTTCGTAACTGTCCAGTGATTATTAATGATATACATACGTACTTTTAACAATGATCCTTTGATTTTGTATTCTTATTTCATATTTTATTATATTTCCATAAATACACGAATACACATAATCTGAGTTAGGTATATGTGCTTGCATCTTCATTGAACATTAAAGATGAGGGAAAAAGTTACGCTTTATCGTTTATCATAATGTGGAAGTACGATTTTGATGCCTCGATTATCACCCAAATTTGTAAATTTTCATAATTTTGCGTTATTTGAATTATATATTTAATTTCTTTGTGCGTGGTTATTATTATTTGATTACTTTCACTGTCATGCTAAACGTGGTCTTTAGAACTTGTTACTTTGGGCTCCGTCTACCCTGTAGGGGATAAAGACGTGATTTATGTAAATACCCATGTACTTGTGTACTTTTCACGGCTTGTTCTGTGTGTTTTTATCTGTTTGTTCTATCTGGATTAGCTGTGAGTTGACTTGAACTACGTTAGAGACAGCAAGATCGCGTATTGTTTGCCTTCACCGAAGTAATAGGTGATACTTAGTGACGGTAAAAATAAAACAGATTAGGATGCTCAAAAATCGAGATGAATGTGAAAGAAGTCAAAAAGATATGTCAGGAGAAAGTATTTCTTCGTCTTTATTCACACTAAAAGAAAACTAGAACAAGTATTACGCACGCACTATATATTTTATATTGTACAGTCAAGGGAATAAATATCTGTAGGTACGTTCCCTATAAAACATATAGATGTTATACCCTTATGCCACAAACAATGTGGCACATATACCATATTTGACATGATGGCTGTATCGATATTTATACTCTCGACTGTACACTGTTTTACTCTGATCGGTTCACTAACTCTTTACCACTACCTTACCAAGTTCGACAAGAAGAAAAGGTAGGTAGTAACACGTTAGAAAATATTTGTAATCTACAGATTTGGTGCGTGTTATTTAAAATTTAGGAACCGATCACCCTGACAACTTTTATCAAACGTCTAATTTTTTAGTCACCGAGAGATTGCATTAAATTAACTGAGAATAGAGAGGAAGCAATGACAATCTTTAACCCATGAATAGAATACGGTATCATTAATTTGATGCCTAAATTTATAATTATACAGGATATATAAAAGGAAGAGCTCACATTGTTCCTATTCCTTCAGTGATTTTGAAATGAAATTAAATGTTTTTTGTAGTAAAAATATTGTTTCTTTTCTAGATTCAGAGAGAATTTAGAGTTTGTATTATATTATATTCATGCATATCGACAAAGAAATGTATCAAAAAAATACCTCATGGAATATCGATTTGACATGCCCATTCATCGAAATTATCGACCATATCCAACGTCATCCTTTGTACATCACTATTTCCGTAACCGTCTAGTGAATTCAAACTTACGTTGGCTTTGTTTCGGTTGCAAAATGTAAATTCTAATATTTTTAACATAAACTCGTACAATAATGCCGGGGAAATTACAGGACTATCAAGTTTTAGACGTTCTGTGCGGCGGCACGTTCTATAAAGTGCGGCACAAGGTCACCAACGACGTATTCGCGTGGAAAGCTTACGATTGCTCCGCGTACTCGAACGAGCAGATACAAAGCGTCGCGGCCGACGTGCGGGCGATAAACAAGGCGCGGGGGCGCGCGGCCGCGCTGCTGCGGCTGCACGAGACGGTGCTGCACGCGCCCTCGCGCACGCTGTACCTCGTGCTGGACCTCGGCGCCTGCGCCTGGCGCTCGCTGGCGGAGCTGGCGGCGGCGTGCGGGGCGGGGCGCCGCGTCGCGGAGCCCTTCCTGTGGCACCTGCTGCTGCAGCTGGCGCGCGCGTGCCGGGCGCTACAGGGCGCGCGACTCGCCGTGCTGCGGACCCGCCTCTCGCTGTCCGGGGTGCTCGTGGAGGACGACGGCACGGTGCGGGTGCACTGCTGCGAGCCGGCCGCGGAGCCCGAGCCCGCGCTGCGCCAGCTGGGCGCCGTGCTGCGGGCGCTGTGCGACGCCCCAGCCCGCCACGACACTCGTTCCCACTACAGTGATGACCTTCTCCAAATCATCAGTTTCCTCACGGACGATAAGAACGGGAACCTCAGCGCCGACGTGATAGTGTACCATCCCACTGTCCTCACCAACATTGAGACATTCTCTGCGCCTCGGTGTATAAGTGACATACTTGTGCCAGTGGATTACTCCTCTGCAGTGAATAAATGTGATTCAGAGAAAGCTGTAGAACTGTGCCAGACTGTGAAGCCGGCTCCGAGACTGACTAAGGCTCAAGAGAGCCCTATCTACTGCAATATCACTCCCAAAAAGTTTATGAACAAAGAAGTGGAAGAATCAAACTCGCCTCAAAACTCAATTTCTCCTACAATTGCTGCCTTGGCACTAGAGCTGCCTGGGTTTGTCCCCCGCTGCCGAAAAGCGATAAGTGGCGCCTTGGAGCCCTACAACACGGCCCAGCAAGTGTCTGAAAAGACTCTGAGCCAGCAATGGATGTCTCGCCTCATGTCAATACGACAGAGGGAGGATTCTCTGAATAAGAGAGAAAGAGAGCTCATTGCCAAGGAGATAATAAACAGCCCGGCTGCTAAAATTATCCCTTTGAATGAGTCCCAGGACGCTGCGTGTGGAGGCAGCAACGGCATCACGCTGCCGGCCGTGGTGGCGCGGGCCGAGGACCGGGCGGCGTGGGTGTCGCGCCGCCACACGCGCACCAGCTCAGTGCGCCTCAAGAGTCGCAGGAAAACTTTCCACTATGAGGATTTGGACAGCTCCCTGTCTGCAGACAATGGTGATGGCAGCATGATAATCACTGCCACTAAGATCACTAAAGACAACATGCCCCGCAACCTGTTCCCAGAGCCCCCTAGGAAGGTCCACTTCACCCCGGCCAACCCCTTTGTGGGGAGTGACGACAGCGTCACCCTGACTTTCTATGAGTTGGAGAATGTGGACAAGGAGGGCTACCAGGTGCCTCGCGAGGAGGAAAAGGTGTTCAAAGACATCACCAAGTTCAAGTATTTGGATCTAGAAAAAATGACGTCCGAAAAGAGGGCTGCCGTGCCCTGGACCCACTCTTCACCTTCCAAGCAAGCCAAATTCAGTGAGAATGTGTTCTCGGATGTGACAAACACTAAGTACAACCTTAGAAAGACTCCATCAAAGTCTAGTCTCACTTCTAAAGGGTCCAACTTGTCTAGATTCTCCCTCGCCTCGGGCAGGAGCCAGTGGAGCCAGGAGTCCTCCAGCAAGGCGAGCGACGGCAGCATCTCGGAGAGGACGCGCGCCAGCATCAGGCAGAGCTTGGCGGAGACCCCCGTGGCCCCCGATGCCAGGAGGAAAAGCAGGAAGTCTCTGCTGCCTTTCAAGACCCCATTCAAATTCATGAGTTCAACGAAAATCTAACATAAACTAATCTCTATTGCTGGTAGGTTTAAGATTTAGAATTTTTGCAATATAGTGTAGTGTATATGTCTGTGGTTCCTAGTGTAGTTTGTTAGTGTTATGCTGTAGTTATTTGTTGTTTACCACATTAGTATGAGTGGTTCATAATAAAGCTTTTATTGGTTGTGGTAATTTTTAAAGCTAAATTTTTTATAGGCATGGTCTGGCCGCGCGCCCGTCAGTTAGTTACCATGTGTAGTGTAGTGCAACTAGTGCAGGTGTTTCCATTCCTGCTCCTCAGTGTTGGATAGAATTGGACCAGGTTTGTATTTTTGATTTTGTATTATTTTAATTGTATTATAAATGAGAAACGGACACAACCCACCCTAAACCTAGAATAGTGAATAAATTTTATAAAAAATATATAAATATTGTACATTATGTTACTGAAAGAAACATTTCAGGTTGCAATTACTGTAATTGGATTATTTTTTTGCCACTAGTGCCAGTAGTGAATAGTCTATATTGGTGTGTAGTGTAGCAAAGCAAGAAGCATGGCTGTGGGAGGTGAAGCGATAGGGCACCAGCTGGAACTAGTCCATGGCTTGTATTGAGTTCCAACCATTTTGGAAGTAACTTACTCTGTGTATGTAGAGTATTGGACAATGTTTTCTATTGAAATTCTATTATAAGTGATAATAATGATACTCATAAAACATGTTTTAGTCTTAGATGTCTTCCAATTGCCAATAAAATCAGTAGAAATCTTAAAAGTTTCAAATTATTTTTGCTATGATTGTTTATTAAGCTGCCATATTTTAAATCTAAAATGGATAAGATAAGGTTATTATACGTATATTTTGTGAAATTGATTATAAATAGGATAAGAGATTAATAAATAGATAATTTTAAGAACTTCAATTTATTTTATTTATAACCATTCTTACACTGATAATATCACTGAGTCATTCATTTGTTTTTAGAATTGTCTAATTGATGTAGTTAGTTAACATTAAGTTCCTTTTTTCTTCTTGAGCGCCTTGTCCGCGCCCTCCACGAACTTCTTGGGCAGCCCGTACTTCTCCACCAGCATCCGCGCCACGAAATAAGTCTGCAATTATAATAATTAATGATTATAGCCTTCTTATTCCGAATTCGTTACAATTTCATAAGTACATGTTGTTGTTGTTTTTTTATTATTATTAAATTGTCGCGTAATTCGGCGTGCTTCATGGCATAGGCCTCCTCCACGTATTAGAGGGTTTGGGCTACAGTTCCCACGCGGGCCCAGTACGGATTGGGAACTTATCACACATCATTGAATTGCTTCGCAGATATGTGCAGGTTTCCTCACGATGTTTTCCTTCACCGAAAAGCTCATGGCAACTTTCAAATGTAATTTCGCACATAAACTCTCTAAAACTTAAAGGTGCGTGCCCGGGATTTGTACCCACAACTTTCTGCTTGAGAGGCCACAGGCCACTAACCTATAAGTGCCGGCACGTAAGTCTAGCGATGACCTTGTATGCGCAGAAGTATAAAATACGATATCCGTGGGTGCAGATCCCCTCCACATGACTCGTCATTGCTAGGCTTACGTGCCAGCACGTATACCACGGCTTCTTTTTTTTTCATCATGATATTGGCGTTGTAATCCATGTGTAGGCGTGTTGGTCGCACCTGGTCGCCCTGCAGCAGCACCTGGTCTGCTTTGGCGCCGGGCGCGCGCGTGAGGGCGGCGGCGGCGGCGGCCCCGCGCTGCCAGGCGCGCGCCAGCTCGCTCAGCACGAACCCGAACGCCTCCAGGTTCGACACCAGCGTCACCTGACAACAACCCGCTAGCGTTACACCTGTCTCTAGCACGAGAGCTCACAAGAGTCGCTCGCGCGCGAGATAGATTGCCCGACTTTTTCTTGTTGGTCGTTCTAAAAAGAGACGGGCAATCTATATCGCGCGCGACGCGACTCTTGTGCGCTCTCGTGCTAGGGGTGCTGGGGCCATACACATACAGTATTTACTAAAAAAAACAATACATGTATTGTGTTTGAAATACAGTAGGCTTATTGTCTAACTCGCTCGCAATCGCCATCGTGTTCATTTTGACAGTTCTTGTATGAATGTGACAGCTAGCTGATTCCGATGCCAATTGTCAGCCCATACATGAACTGTCAAAATGAACACGATGGTGATCGCGAGCGAGTTACGTAATAAGCTTGCTGGTCTTACCATGACGTCTTAATTCCGATTCAGTTTAAGTTATAGCTGTCACTTTTAGTATGAATCTGACAGCGAGCGAACCTAAACTGAATCGCATTAAGACGTCATGGTAAAGCCCCAGGTCTAGCACGAGAGCGCGCAAGATTCGCGACGTGCGAGATAGAGTACTCGTCTTTTTCTTACTGTTTGTTCTAGAAAGAGACGGAGACGGGTAGGCAATCTCGCGCGCTTCCGTGCTAGCCGGGCTTTCCCCTATTACAACGCGACAGGCGACAGTTGACCGTGACATTTCGGTATACATTTCCTAACAGACGTGAAACTCGGATCAAATTTTATGGCCTGGTTTCTGGACCTTTAAGTCTTTATCTTATTAGCAACGATTTACACAACAGACAATACCGTTTTTGTTAATGTAACTGTTACTGTCACTTCACTAGTTCACTATCAAAGTTCTTTAAATTCATTAAACATGCAATGGGAACTTAATGTTGCCAGTTTAGACTTGTCAAAGTGTAGGTACAGCTTACGGCAAACCTCTTGAGCTAGAGCGACGTGGAAGGGGTAAGTTTGCGCATGTACTTTTATACCAAAGAGACGCTAAATTCGCTTCTGCGCCGGCAACTGTAGTTTTGGAAAAAGGGGTCATAGCCTCACAGCACAGGTGACGAGCGTGTAAGGTAGGACATGTGAGGCAAGCAAACGCTTGTGTGTTACCTTCTTGTTCCCGCTGCGCGTGAGCACCTGCATGGTGACGGGCTCGAGGCGCGCGCGGCTGAGCCGGCTGGTGCCGTCCGCGAAGCTCATCTCCGTGCACGCCGTCATGCGCGCCTGCACGCCCAGCATCAGCGCCTCCCACGACACGCTCTCCTGGACCACACCAACCTTACACTTAGGCCCCCTGGCACAGTCCAGAGTTAAAAAATTAAATCGCATGTACGGTCCAATACCGCACAGCAACTCCACTCAAACTCGCGTCCTACTTTTGTCATGCATCATAACGCTATGATACAGCAATATTGCGCTAATATGTATAAACAAGTCTTAACGATACTCCGTTACTCTAAAAACAAACGTTAAAGATACACGGCCTCACTATACTAGTTGGTAATCTTTATACAATTAAACAGTCATAACTTCAACCTAAGAAGTTTAACTTGTAAACTAGGAGCCATACTGAAACTCGGTAGCGGCCCCTACATCGCTTACTCGGGGTTTGGTTACGTTAGCTACAGCAGGCAGTTCCATACGTTTTGACACTACTTAGCCCCGGGTTGGCATCTAACACGGGGTTAAGTCGTTAACCCTGGTCCGTGCAAGTGGCCCTTAGAATGGCCATGGAAACTCATTGCTGTTCGCTTAGCGTAAGTTTTTTGGGCACAAAATACGTCTCAACATCGTATGCGAAATAGTTCATTACAATCTTAAACATACGACTATAGACCGACCGCTCAACCGAGTCCTCGCGCGCGCGGGTAATACTATGACGATAATGTTTGTTTTTCAATATGAATGTTGTAGTGGCACGTGCGTACGATAGCTTGCGGTTTTGCGATAATAGAGACCTTTGGCTTTAGGCTTAAAACCACTAAATTATATAATACCTTATTCACTAATACCACTAATTTTCAAATTACCATGGGCTCATAATACCTAAAAGTACTTAAAATATCAAATTTTTACAAGAGACATTTTGACTTTTCAGGTATTTTTAGCCCATTTTGAGCTCATGGTAATTTGAAAATTAGTGGTATTAGTGAATAAGGTATTATGAAATTTTGTGGTTTTAAGTCTAAAGCGGCCTTTGTTTGAAAGATTAGCCCCCTTATTCGTAAACGCTCTATAGGCTTCTGCTAACTCAGTAATCGTTTGTCCTTATCTATCACGTTGACGTTTACCTTTCACAGATAAGGACAAACGATTAATAAGTTAGTAGAAGCCTATATAGCGTTTATGAATAAGCGGGTAAGACTCGAAGCGAAAATTTCACCTGGGAAGATTCATACTATACCAGAGTCGGCCGGCTACCTGTTCGTTGGCGTGCAGCGCGCGCGCGAGCGCCGCGTCCAGCGTGACGGCGCCGCGCCCCGCGCCCCGCCCCGCGCCCGCGCCCGCCCCCGCCCCCGCCCCCGCCCCCGCGCCCGCCAGGCCGCGCGCGCGCACGTACTCCGTCAGCGTGATGCGCACCTCCGCCGCAGACACTATCGCGCCCTTCCTGGAACGGCGACAGTCACGGGTCAGTCTAGTGATTCCGTGGAAAATAGCTCACTACTTTCTACCACTACTTCAAATTTCCAATGAATTTTGGGAGGCGAGGGGTGGTAGGTCGAGCTCAGGTAGCGGATATTATATTATCGTATGGCTCTATTTACAGAATTACAAGGTTTATAAATTACACAATGTCAAAATACAGAGGAAAAAAAAACAGAGGCGTCGTAATCGGACAGAATCTACCTCCTCGCGGTCCACCCCGGGCGACGGCTTCTCAGAAGACGGTTCGAAGATTCCGACCGTTCCTGGCTAGCCGAACTCGCTCCTTCTGAGCCTCCCAGCTATTATTTTTGTTCTTTTCTATACTTAAAATGAGGTAGTGGAGACGCGCCGTCAACCGAACGAGCGTAATCTAGAGTCAAACATTGTGAAGAGTCGGCGCGTCGCACTCACTTGAGCGGCGCGAAGATGTCAGCGACCGCGGCGGTGACGGAGAACACCTCGCGCACCTGCGGCGGCGAGTAGTCCAGCTCGGCGGGCGCGGGGGCGGGCGCGGGCGCGGGGGGCGCGGCGGGCGGGGCGTGGCTGCGCACGCGCGGGTGCGCGCTGCACACCGCCACCACCGCGTCCACGCCCTTCTCCACCTCGCGCACCTCCAGCAGACCCTCCTGGAAACGGAGTACGATACGGTACAAGTTATGGTTGTGACTACTTGTGACAAATTTTATTTATTTATTTATTAGCCTTTTTATTCCGAATTCGCTACAATTTCAGTAAGTAAGTACATGTTGTTGTTGTTGTTGTTGTTATTGTCGTTTATTTTTTACTTGTGACAAATAAATTAAGAAAATACGTACGTAACTCGACGTGAAGCCCCAGCGGCTCACCCGGGCGCCAGAGTCAAAACATTCCGAATACCAATAAAAATGGCGGAGAAACTACCAAAACCCGGTATTTTTGTAGCAGTGAGACAGCGGGCTCTCTGGGGAGCCGGCGGATAACCGTAGAGTATTTGGCGTCCTATTGGTAGCTTGTAAGCTTGACTTGAATTTTTGCACAGCACATGGTAAAACGAATCTTATTTATAATCACAGTTGGGTTAAAATCAGAGTGCGGAAGTACTGGCTCTCTGGGATACTGCCACAGGATTTCAACAGCTGGGGCTCGAGAGGTAATAAATATTAGACTGACACGATAAACCATATTTTGGCACTCAGATATTATGTAGACAGGAATATTGAATACTTGGCAGAATATTAAGTTTACAAAATAATTATAAATGTAATTGATACCTTTTGCATGGCTTCCAAAAACTTGCCGACTTTCTTGTAGGAAGACTTCTTGACGTCGAGCGTGCGGTCCGGCGGACACAGCGGCAATAAATAATTTCTGGAAATGCAAATATACGTATATAAATGCTAAAACATACATATAAGTCTCGCTGTTGGGCCTCATCTCAGAATGAAGTCTATATTCCATTAAAATGTCTCTGTAGCGTGTCAGGTCGGTCATGGTCATAGGGGACTGCTGTTGCAGGCCACGCGGGTCTCACCGGTACAGCAGGCTGCAGCGCAGCGGCAGCTCCACGGAGCGCGCCTGCAGCTTGATGAAGCTCAGCAGCGCCCACTGCAGCAGCGAGTCCATGTCCGCCGGCGGAGCGCCGCCCGGGGGCTCCTGCTCTATCACGGCTGTCGACAGGAACATATCTATCTATAGGGTCTATGTATTCGCATGTTGTTTCGACTCGGTAACAAAATTAATTAGAGCCGTAATTCGAATTGACGTCGTTAGCAATTTTAATAAACGCGAGCTGAGCGAGTCGCTCGACTTGATATGATATAGCTTTAAGAAACGAAGTAATGTTGCAGTTACACTCACCCATCCAGCTGTCATCGTGCTGCTCGGGCGGCTCGTCCAGCAGGCACGGCGCGTTCTGCGCGGGCGCGGGCGGGGGCGGCGCGGGCGCGGGGGGCGGCGGCGCGCGCGCGCCCAGGCTCGGCCACTCCTCCCTCGCGGCGGGCTGGATGTGTAACTGAAACGTCGTTGCCACAGGAGGATTAGGAAACATTAACACTACAACCCCCGGCACGAAAGTCTAGCGCTGACCTTATACGGTATCCAATTACTAAATACACCCCCTTGCAAAAAAATCAGATTCAGATTTTTAGACATTAAAGCTTAGAAAGTAGGCTTTTATGCACATAAAATACAAAACCATGGGTGCCCTTTTTTTGCAAGGGGGGGGATATATTTCCCTCGCTGACCCCCTAGCGATGCTCTCGGTCCAGTCGTCCAGTCACTTGGACTGCCAGTAATACGAACGTTTCATTTGTATTCCGTTCGTGCGCTAGTTTACTGCAACAGAGTTGTCATCGCACAAAACAATCTAGAGATTATTATGTCGGACATTTCCTGCTGTATTTAAGTCATTGTCTTAAAATTAAAGTTTCATAGTATTTATTTTGTAAGTCGTTCATACGGTTTTGGCGCATAACGTCCCACTCGCATAATGTCCCTTTGTCCCTTTCGCGAAATGTCCCTTTCCTAAATGCCCCTTACGCAAAACGACCCTTCTTGAAAAGGGCCCGTTCGCAAAACGTCCCTTTCACAAAATGGCCCGTTCGCAAAACGATCCTTATCCCATGAGATGACTCCAAGTCTCTAATGAAAGAAGCTTTTTCCAGACGGGACATTTTGCGAATGGGTCATTTCGCAGACGGGACGTTTTGCTAAAGTGGTGGGACCTTTTGAGAAAGAGACGTTTTACGAATGGGATATTTTACATAAGGGACCATTTGCAGAGACGTTTTGCGAATGGGACGTAATTTTGGTGGAGGGACGTTATGCGCCCAAACCGTTCATACGTGTTGCACGTCTCCGGCGAGCCGTTCAGCGGCGTCTGGTTGGGGCGCGGCCAGGGCGGGCGGCGGGCGGCGCGGGCGCTCCAGCTTGGCGAACTTGGGCTCGCGGCACAGCTGGTCGCCCGTCCAGTGCAGCACGTCCAGGCACACGCCGCTGCCGCAGGACATGCACCATTACACGAGTGGACATATCTTTGATTCACATTTAGCTCAAGCAAATTAGAATCCATTGTATGGGAAATTTGGCAAAATATATGGAGAACATTTATCTATTGGGATGGATACCTTATTGGGTGAAGTCAAAATTTATCAACTCTCCCCCCTCCTCCGGGGTGCGCGTCCCCCCCCTAGGCCCCCCGAAATGTCCCGAAACGCGGTTTTTTGAACTTTTTGAGAAAACTGTTCGCGATACAGAAAAAGTGTGTAGGAATGAAATAATGTACAATAAATTTACTATAAATCTACCATACACATGAAAGCGGTATCTCTTATGGTTTTGACGCAAGAAGACGCTGAAAATCATATTTTTTTGTTTTTTTACAATAAATTTTATTAAAACATCAGTTTTCTCAGAAAATACTCATTTTACAACTAAAAAATGTATGACTTAAATAAACAATGGAATATTCCCATTAAAAAGAGGTATCACTTATTTATATATTAGTTAAGTTGACCATTTTAAAATAGTTTAAATATTTAATTTGTCATGAACAATTTTTTTTACTTGAAGATTAGGTATGTTTAAAATGTTTTTTATATAGTATAGAGTTAATTATAAACCATGCTAGTGTAATTTTGTTTATTTATTCTCAGTTATCCGCAAATAATTAGTGTGAATAAATTCATTCATTTCCAAAAAGGTACTAAGATGTTTATTTAATATAATCAACTATTTATTCAAGTATACCCTTTTATTTAAGTACTTAAATTAAAATAAACAATGTTAACACTCTTATTAACTGGGGGCACGGTAGTGCCCCAGCTAAGATAGCCAAGTGAAGCGCAAGAAGTGCACTAGTTACCTTTCCTAGAACCGCTTTGTCGTTATTTTGTACTCTCATAACTTGGTTTTGGACTGTACCAGATAACTAAAATTCTCGGGATATGATGTGAATAGCCGCGTATTCACTGAGCGAGCCGCCGCGCGAGGCAGCCTCGGACGTTTGCCGCGCGAGGCAGCCTCATGCAAGAAATCGTACTGATCGAGGCTGCCTCGCGCGGCAAAGCCGAGCCGCGGTGAGGCTGAGGAAGCATTGCGCGCTAATATTTCTCCACGCATCTTCTCTTAGTCCTCTATTTGTATAATCGGGACATTGCGCATCCCATAATCGTCTATATTCACCATATAGTTGTATTAATTTAAGACACTGCTCTTTATCCATGACGCTAACACGCGACGAACAAGCGAGGCAAAACACAACCGTCCTGAGTGAGCGCGGCAAACGTGCTAAGGCGCCTTTGAGCATAGACAAAAACCGACACCGCGCGGCTCAGGTCGAGGCACGCTCGCCCGAGGCGAGTCGTGCGTTCGCCTCGGGCGAGGCACGTCCTGACAGGTCGAGGATTTGCCTCACGAAGTTGCCGCGCGAGGCGGCTCGCCCAGTGAATACGCGGCTAATAGTGGATTTATTACAAGCTCTTATATTTTAAATTTTATAGATATCTAAAAAACTCTGATTTCGTCACTGACTCACTCACTGGTGGTCAACAAATTTACGTCCTAGAAAGTTGAAATTCGTAACTATAAGAACTATTGTAATGATAATTATAATCACACAAACGAATAACTCACGTATAAAAGTCGAGTGATGCTCGACATATTCCAGACTAGTTCGTAGTCCTTATTCCTGGACCGCTTGCCCCGGCGGCAGCGAAACGATCACATATTACAAATAAAGTAAATAAAGTATTATTATTATTATTATTTTGTTATTATTATTTGTTGTCACATATTATTGATTGAGTCTCACGGTAATTTCATGTTTAAAAAACTATTGTAATTAACAGGAAAGTAATGAACAGTGATTTTTTTACCTTACGCCTATATGACGGTAGCAAAACGGCCAACGACATTATTTTTACTAAATTGTAGACTTCACAAACTCTTAAACACTTGTAGAGTTAGAACGTAAAAAGTTTGTAAGTTGTTGCTTATGACAAGTGCCTTCAGAAAACACCACATTTGCACGCGCTTAATTTCATCCACTAATTCAGTTTAATTTACTGAAAATTCTGAAATATACAGTTTATTATTTTTAACAACACCCTTTATCAATTTTCAGACCGCTGGCATCAAAATTTGCGAAGTTTCGTACAAAATATCCATTCGCTAGTTTGTTTGACCGATTGAAGGAAGAGTTAAAGTTCCAAATTTTAGATTTTTGCAGTTGATTGTATACTAATCTAGATTACAAACCAAATTAGAGCATTCTAGGAATTTAATATGATGACCACTAGTGACGACCACTAGTTTTTTAGATATCAATAAAATTTTAAATATAAGAGCCATGCAATTGAAACTTTACACCTTGTAATAAGTCCACTATTCACATCATATCCCGAGAATTTTAGTTATCTCGTACAAACCAAAACCAAGTTATGAGGGTACAAAATAACGACAAAGCGGTTCGAGAAAAGGTAACTAGTGCCCTTCTTGCGCTTCACTTGGCTATCTTAGCTGGGGCACTACCGTGCCCCCGGTGCCATAATAAGAGTGTTAACAATTGTTTATTTCAATGTCTCTCTTCAAATTCAATGTAAGTTACTTAAATAAAAGTGTATACTTAAATAAATAGTTGATTATATTAAATAAACATCTTAGTACCTTTTTGGAAATGAATGAATATACTTATTATTTGCGGATAACTGAAAAAAAAATAAACAAAATTACACTAGCGTGGTTTATAATTAACTCTAAACTATATAAAAAACATTTTAAACATACCTAATCTTCAAGTAAAAAAAATTGTTCATGACAAATTAAATATTTAAATTATCATAAAATGGTCAATTTAACTAATATATAAATAAATTATACCTCTTTTTAAAGGGAATATTCCATTGTTCATTTAAGTCATACATTTTTTAGTTGTAAAATGAGTATTTTCTGAGAAAACTGAAGTTTTAATAAAATTTATTGTAAAAAAACAAAAAAATATGATTTTCAGCGTCTTCTTGCGTCAAAACCATAAGAGATACCGCTTTCATGTGTATGGTAGATTTATAGTAAATTTATTGTACATTATTTCATTCCTACACACTTTTTCTGTATCGCGAACAGTTTTCTCAACAAGTTCAAAAAACCGCGTTTCGGGACATTTCGCGGGGCCTGGGGGGGGGACGCGCACCCCGGAGGAGGGGGGAGAGTTGATAAATTTTGACTTCACCCCATAAGGTATCCATCCCAATAGATAAATGTTCTCCATATATTTTGCCACGTTTTGAGCTATTTTTACTGAATTAATTACATCTATTCAATCTTGACCAGAGTCGCCATGGACAAGAACGAATGGAGGAGTTTGGGGGAGGCCTTTGCCAGAAGGCACACAGGTTTTTGGGATTAAAACTTGAATGAAGGCTATAAATAATAATAATAATAAATATTTATGTATACTATGGATAGGGCACGGTCGAAACATTTGTATCTGGCTGGAACTTAAAGTCCAACCAGAAATAAAGGACGTACATAGCATATGCGGTACGACGTCTAAATTTTGAATTGTGCTGGGAGAAGATTAAATAAAATGTTTTATTTCAGATAACCATGATCCATATCCATATTGTATTATGTTAGCATCCGTGCCTACGAAGCTAGTGTTAGTCGATATTAAATAATTGAGATAAATGTCATATTATTAGATTAGAACGATTCCTTCAGTTTAAAATGCTTATAAAAAATAAAATAGATTAACAATCAACATTCAAACGACAATACACATGCCAAAAAGCTGTAAAACGAATGTTCTCCCAAAATTGTAATCACAACACTTTATTTCTTTTTAGTCAAGACAAGCTTTGAAAACACAATAAAAACATGATCGTGTTAATAGTAGGAGGAAAAGTGTGGCGACATTAGTTTTGGAAAGAAAAACAAATGGTGATATCTATTAATGATGGGCGACTTTGAATAATACCAATTGATTAGTCGATTATTGTAATCATTCGACTTAGTCGACTAATTCGAAAATCATTCGAATATTAATAGTAGTCAAAATCCCCTCCATCCAGCCCGGTCGAGTTGACGTTGGTTGGTACAACTAACAAGCTAACAAACAACTAACGCGAGCACCGCGCCGAGTCGACACGAAGATTCCCGATTCGGCCCGAGCAGTCGTCCAGCCGCCGATTAGTTACTAATATTATTTATTTATTTATTTATTTATTAGATTGTAATGTCATGTACATTTATATTAAAAGGTGTTTTTTATTAATTTATTACTTAATTTATTAGTAGTCGTTATTCGATTATCGGCATTAGTATATTACTAATTTCAAATTCGACAGAAACGTCATCGTAGATAACTGACGGCTGAGGAGTGGTGAGACAGGTCCTTAATGGTGTGGTGCGTGGTGTGCGCTCACCCCACTTTGAGCAGCATGTCCCCGCTGGCGAGCGCGGCCAGCCCGACGGCGGCGGCGGCGGCATTGTCGGCCGTGCGCGCCGCCAGCGCCGCCCCGCGCGCGAACAGCGGCAGCGCGCCGCCGCCCGCGCCCAGCGCCACGCCCGGCAGGTACAGCGGCGCGCCGTTCTGGATCTGACGCCACATGCCATGACGCAATGTTTAATCCTTCACTAGACATATCGTTGTGACGCTGTCAGATAGATATTGTTTCAGTTTTACGTCTTGGCCAGCTCGAGTCAAAAGATGTACTCTAGATAAATTTTTGTTTTAACTAGAAATTATTTATGACATCGGTTACTCTGCTACGTTCGAACTGCTGACGTGATGGCCGAAACTGAAGCTGAAACTCAGCAAAAATCATACATTTTAACAGTCACTATTAAAAATTTTTTTTGATAGGTACCTTACAGATGACTGAGTATAGAATAATCTCACTGAGAACTAC
Source organism: Pandemis heparana (assembly GCA_963854515.1). Taxonomy (NCBI): domain Eukaryota; kingdom Metazoa; phylum Arthropoda; class Insecta; order Lepidoptera; family Tortricidae; genus Pandemis; species Pandemis heparana. The sequence continues at coordinate 273,322 of OY978025.1, forward strand.
TACTCCGTGCAACTACTGGTCCGTGCAAGTGGCCCTTATTGGAATACAGATAGTTTAAGTAAAAATTTACATAAATTCACTTTTAGTGGTCTTGTTTAAAGGCTACAACTGTTTGTAACATTATACAGCTGTTAATTTAGCGCAACTCCAAGTCTATATAATATAGAGGAGGTTATGGTACCTTGGGCAGCACGGGCGTCTGCACGGTGATGGCGGGCAGCAGGGCGGGCTCGCGCCACAGCGCGCACACGGTGGGCAGCAGCCGCTCGCGCGCCCACAGCAGCAGCGGCACCCCGTCCACCACGTACACGTCCACCGCCTCGCCCGAGTGCACCACCAGCTTCATACAACTACAGCTGCTCTTCACTGGCACCAGCGACTTCGCTGATTCTTCCGTCGCGCCCGGGAACTCATCTATTATCCTCTGTACCAAATGCTTTCTGTAAAAAACAATTTTGAGCACGTTACTAGCTGAAAAGCCAGAGTTTACTTCCTTCGTGCGAACGGGTACTCACTTCTCGGAATTCTTTAAGCTGTTGTTTGATTTTACTTTATAGGGCTTGGCGAACATTTTGCTTGATTTTAAGTAAATTAAAATTATAAAGTAATAGTGTCTTTTGTGTCTTTTTTTACGAATCCATGCTCTTCGAGATTAGGTCCGAGTGTTTGTTTTGACACAGGAATGGCACGAACACGAAATGAAATGACATTTGACATTGACATTGACAACTTTGACAAGTCTCACCGCGCCAATGCTACCAATACACATCAAAATAAAGCGTATTTGAATGACACGTTTTCCTTTCCAAAATGGAATTCCTATGTGAACTGTGGAAATGAAGCAAATTTTAAGATTCATTAAAAGGTTGCAACAATGGCACACTTGGAAAAAGGTAAAAACTTTAATATTACGACTATTACGGGTGGACTGAATAGAAGCTAGACAAATTTTAAAGTAGATCAGCCGTTCGTCAAGAGATGGCGCCACACATTGAGATTTAAATATCTTTTGTAGGTAGTGACCTAATGCTAATGTTTTTCCCCAATCGTATGAACCTTTTTTTCGAAATAGGGTGGAAAACGAGCAAGTCTGTCGCCTGATGGTAAGTGAACAACACAAACCATGGACACTTAATCAAGGGATTGCAGATGCGTTGCGTAGAGAGCTAATGGAATACCCATTAGTCAGTAATTTCACCGGTTGTCGTACTCTCCAGGCCGGAACACAGCAGCGCGAGGACTGGTAACGTGGCGGCAGGATAGCGAGTAAGATGGTATACCTAACGGACGGACGGACATCGCACAAGTTACGTTTCTACGATATCTCAGAATACAATTCACATAAAACGGCTCGTTTGTAAGTATACGTTAATACGCCCCCTCCCCCCCCGCGATCCTGCACCACAGAATTGTAATAATACCAAATTTAGGTACGTGGCACTTGTAATAACTAGTAATTATGTTATATCGATAACTACTTACCTAGAGTACTACCTAAATAATAAATTAAAAAGTCATAATAAAACTTTGTACTACTACATTGAACTACTATTACTTACGTACTACTATCGAGCTTAGAAATCATACAATGACTCCCGACCTTACAAATCATACAATGACTCCCAGAAGTAGATTATATTTTTGCTAGCTTTGGCAATTTGCATGTCATTTAATGCAAAACGAAATAACAACAGCGTAATCGGCAGCAATATTGTCAGCTCATGCACGCGCATGATTCGCGCGCGCTGCAATCGGGCGCCACACGCGCGTGGCAAGCGGTGCGAGGCGCCGCGTCGCTGGCCCCAACCTCACACATCCATCACTGCGGACGCGCCCTATATTCCGCACAACATACTTACTTCGTCAACAGTTGCATTAGTGCTCCTCTGTTACTGCTGTGGCCGAATGGTTGCCACACTTGTACACTAAACTTTTTTTGTAATTTATTACGTACCTATCTCAAAATTTCAATTTTTGTAAAGTTGGACCTTCCATTAAAAATATAAAAAATAGTCCATTGGCTCTTGAATACACCTAGGTCACGTCATAGTGACACCACCACCATACTTAATAACTTACATCGTTACGACGCTTACTATAAAAAGGTTCCATGGTGAATTAAATTCCTTGACTGTACATTGATATTCATATAAAATACAATACAATGATAGTACTTACATATATGTGTAAAGCTTTTTTAAGTCATTGTTCATAGAGTCAGTTTAAGTAGGTACTCGTGGTCTACTTGAACTTCGGAAAATATTTGAGTCCTTTTATTTACTACCTAAATATCAAGCATAAACAAATGTCAAAAACATCACAGTTGCGTGATTTTCTGCAATAATCGTGATATCACTGTCCTAATTTCCAGTGGGTACTGTCTTGTTCCAAGTAGCAAAAAGTAGGTATAGATAGATAAAGCCATATATATTATATGTAGTTACTTACCAAAATGTATTTACCTAATACTTTTGCCGCGCCACGCTGTATTCTGCAAAAAAAAATTATGACAGCGAATTAAGTAAACTATCGCAATTTTCCTTACTCATGCATAGAAAAATTTAACTAATCAGAAGCTAACAGTCTACCAAGTTAATAATTCTTGGAGAGCAAGCAATTTCCGGCCACTAAATATTGCATGAGTTTGGCCGAACGAGCGCTTTGACTCGGCTGAATAGATGGAATAGGGAAGCGAGGTTGGCGGGCTCTACGAGTTGGTGGAGTATTTTAACAAACTATCTAATTAAGCGGTAAGGTAAGGAACTGAGTTAGTATTTTATTCATCTTTATCTGACTTTGATTGGCGTATTAGGGAGAGACATGGCTCACTAGTGTGTGTGTGTGAACTGTGATTGTGAAGGTTTGCTTCGGAGGATAAAGTTTTGTCCGATACTTATTTTCTCTAACACTACTTCACTTGATTGACATGATCAGTGAGTTACCTATATCTTGAGAATTTTGAGACAATATCTTGGCGCACACAGTACCACTGCGTCGACTGGGATTTCGCTACTTCATAAGTAAATGTTCTATTTCGTTCCATACTGGCACGCATGATGTCCGATGAAACAAAAACTGAATACCTTTTTGCGTAACCTACTTCAGTATGCTTAGTGTAAGTTTTCGGTCACAGAACACGTCTCGAACGCGTTTGCGTTAAAATGTCAAATACTATGGGAACATTATGCTTAGTGTAGGTTTTCGGTCACAAAATACGTCTCGAACGCGTTTGCGTTAAAATGTCAAATACTAATGAGAACAGTTTGTTGCCGTTTAGATCCGCTAGTGGCGCTGCCAATTTTTTCATAGTAATTGAGACGTTTACGTGAACGCGTTCGAGACGTTTTTATATGCGAAAACTTACACTAGAGAGAGGCTCAGTTTGTTGCCGTTTCGATCCGCAGGTGGCGCTGCCATTTTTTCCATAGTAATTGAGACGTTTACGTGAACGCGTTCGAGACGTTTGTTCGTGTGAAAACTTACACTAGAGGCTCTGGTTAGGTTAGGTTTGTTTTACGTTTCCAAAAAGTTAATAGGAGGATTAGGAGGAACGACTACGCATTAGTCCGAAACATTACGTCGAGCATTATGCGACTTTTATACATGAGCTATCCGTTAGTGTTACTAAGTTAATAGGTTAGCAGAAAAGGTTTGTTAAATGTCGCATTCGATCAAACGTATACTAAGCATGCAGGTACAGGTTACTTATAGGTACCTATCTAATACATATAATATTAAGATTTCCTTAGTGGGTCACACGTGGGTCACAGTTTTCACTCGCAGACGCCAAAGCTTACAGGGTCAGCCTACTTCCAAGGCTATTAGGACTTTCTTTTAGTTTTAATTATACCCGTCCTTCATCATCCTTTTAACCTCAAGTGGGTTACGCAGCATTGACCAGAATCTTAACTAATAACTTAGGAATCGCAATTAAAATGCACGGTAAGATGCATACAGCGCTGCGCACGCGCCCACGACGCGCCGCCGCCGCCCGCGCGGGAACTGTATGCATTAATCAAATTAAGAAGAACTATGAGTATGAATTTGTTTAAGGGTTTCGTCTTGAACAATAATAACTCCTATTTGTATGGATGGATATAAGAGTTGAAGGAGGTTAAATGAACACAAAATATTTACCTTGCTACTCCGCTACTTACGTGCAAGTTAACCAAGCCTGTGCGAAATATATACGTTTTGCATGCAAGCCCTCCCACCACTACTACCACACAAAACGCACACAAATCCCACAAACGTACACGACGTTGTACGACGTTGGTTCGCATTGGCATCGGTTGTGCTCTAACTTTGAGAATGATCCCGTAGAGGGATCGAAACGCGCGTCAGTGTTTGTGTGGTGTTAGGATTAATTAAGTTTGTGGGATTTGTGTGCGTTTTGTGTGGTAGTTAGTGGTGGGAGGGCTTGCATGCAAAACGTATATATTTCGCACAGGCTTGGTGAACTTGCACGTAAGTAGCGGAGTAGCAAGGTAAATATTTTGTATTCATTGAAATGGACCTCCGCAAAGTAACGCCTGATCCAATAAAATATTGAAGGTTTTTTATTTTTCGATAGAAATGAAGATAGACAGGTAACTTCGCGTTATTTTGACTAAGAATTCTCGTCATAAAAGGTGTGAACGTCTATTATTTTAAATAATTTCTTGAATGTCAAGTTAGCAAAACGTGCACTTTCTTTGGACAGCTGTGCAAAAACAGTGTCGTGTTTTAAATACAATTCAACAACTGACTTTACTGTAAAGAAATAAACTCATGGTATGTTACTGTAGTGGACTGTCCATGTCCATAACTTGGTGACAAAATTGATGAGTATAATTTGGCGTGGTGTGTTGCTTGTCGCATTAATTTTGCTCCTTTAATACTTATTTCAAACAAACATCGTTTCTCCATTGAGATACACTACAAGGAACCCTGATAAAATAGCAACAATTAACGTCCATAAAATATAAATTGCAAACATGACAGTCTCCCACACACGGGTTTTATGCCGCGGAATTGTACCAACTGCGTCTTTTACAATTGCCTTTTCTGATCAACGGAAATCTAGTATTGTAAACAACCACATTTTTAAGTAATTTAATGTATCAGTTCTAGAAACCTTTGCTGTTTGTTGTTTGTATGGTGGTAGCGAAATATGCTACGCGTCGTCGTAGCGAGGAAGGCGTAGCGTTTCTGTTAATCACGTGGCTTTCACCTTCTATGCTGTATACTTCAACTTTTGCCCTTCTGTGTGTAAAATGTCTTATTACCTAAACAGCTCATTCATCAAAAATAGAGCACGTCATTGAAAGAAATGGAGATGTCGGTCAACAGGGCTGATGAAACGGGCACGCGGGAATGAGGACCGCAGCGCAGCAGTTTATGAGAGGGTTTGCTACAGTTTTGCTTTGAGCGGCTTTTTCGGGAATGCTGTCTTGTTTTGAAGTTTTTACTAGTTTTTAGTGAATTGAATGCGGTGTCCAGGATCCAGATGGGTAGCAGTGAAAATCTGTATCGTACTTACTTAGTATTGCAAAACTACAGCTTAATAGAAATTTTCGATTAGCTGACAAGATATTAATAAAATTCGAGTTTGTAATTTTCTCCTACGGTAGGAACTCGAATTTAAAATTTAGTACAATTGAATGGAGCCTTATCCCGGGATAAAAAGAAGCCGATTGAAAGAAATTAATAGTTTAGCGTTCTGTAAGTAAAAGAAGCAGACATGAAATCGGTTCTATAAGAATATTAATAAAATTCGGACTGTAAATTTAATTGTTCATGGCATGTCGTCTAGGTTAAAAAACGTATAATTTCCTGTCTCATATTTCGCTGCATTGCGGCGGCGGACCAGGAGTGCATAGCCGCGCGCAATTCGCCATCTGTTCCAGATTCCGCATCCCGAGCCTGCCAAACCATTAAAACCGACCCATTGAAAAAGTAACGAGGTTTTACAAACAGTTCGCGTCAATTATCGTCTCGTTAGGGGAAATGGTCGTAGTTTTGCACTAAGTGTGACGGTGAGGATATGGTTCACAAGCGGAATAGATTACGTGCCAAGTGCGCCATTTGCCACTAGCCCATTACTAGTATTATGGTGGCGAGTACACTCAATTGTTAATTTCCGAAGAATTTTCAAGAGGGTCCGGGTCCGGATGGAGTTACGAAATGAGGTCTTTGGAGTGAGGTGGAAAGGAAGCTAGAGGTATTGCTTCATTAAACAATTGCTTCAACAATTGAGAGAGACGAGAGTTTTTTTATGAGATTCTACAGACTTTTGTGGCATCCTTAATCCTGTTCAACTGAATTATTAAAAAATATATATACGACAAGGAAGGCCAATTAGCAAGTGGTCACCTGAAGATAAGCGAGCACCACCACCTATGGACGCCTGCAACACTAGAGGATTGCAAATGCGTTGCCAGCCTAGAGAGCTAACTTCGAATACCTTATGTGCCAGTAATTTCATCGGCTGTCTACTCTCCACTCCGGAACACAACAGCGCAAACACTTAGCGTCAGAATTAGCGACTAGCCCCCTTATTCATAAACGCACTATAGGCCTCTGTTAACTTAGTAATCGTTTGTCCTTATCTGTCACTTTGACATTTACCTTTCACAGACAAGGACAAACGATTACTAACTTAGCAGAGGCCTATAGTGCGTTTATGAATAAGGGGGTAAGACGGTGGTAGCGTAGAGGTGGTGGGGGTGGAATTCATGGACTCTAGCTATCATCATCATCATCTGCCTATATACGCCGCGTTCCACTGCAGGACGTACAGATCTCTCAGATTCTAGAATATAAATTAGACATACAGGCTTCATAAATTATCAGAGCGTTCGATGTAGAAGTTGCAGCTAGGTAACACCTCAATTTTATAAATAATGTTAATGCAAACACACAGACAACTGGCAAACTTCAACCACGCTATCAGGTAACAGGAAAGAACTAATATTTTTACTATAACGTTTCCATTGCTGCGTCACTTAGTATCTTCAACCCAAATGAGTTTAGTGAACAAGCAGTGAATAGAGAAGTAATGGTAAATGTAGTAAGGGTATTTGGTGGAGGTGCACGGATCCCAGAGGTAGTAGCCACACCCGTTGTTAACTTCATTTCATTAACCGTGTGTTGGAACTGTTTACTGGACTCGTTATCGGTGGGCGGTCGTAACGCGACAAAGCCAGACGCACTGACCAGTCATTAGCACACATTAAGTCGCCTAAGAGAGCCATTAGCGTATGGCCTAGCAGCTAATAGCTGCCAATTATCGTTATTTATTATGGTATGTTAACGCCGATGTTTGTTTTATTTAGTCGAATAGCAAACAAGTTCGAAGTTTGAAATATTGTACTGTCCCTCTCACTCTCCTATTAAACACTGTTAGTGTGAGTATAGGTCTGTATGTGTCAGTAATTTCACCGGCTGTCTTAGGTTGCTTGGCGGCGGTATGAGCGAGTAAGATGCATGGTGATAGTGATAGTGATAGCAATCTGATATCTTTTCAGAGTCTATTAAGAGGGTGCATCCGTGTTGAGCTCGCAACGTCGCATTTTTGGTGATTTTTTGCGATTATTTCACAGAAATTGAATGAAAGTATCAAATGTCCGTCTGTTGTGCACTTTGTTTTTAGTGTATTAATGTGTCTAATGCAATAATTCATCGTGATGGACTTTTATTTTCTTATTAAACGAGATATAGTATTTTATCGCTTTGATACGAAAATAAAAGTCCATCACCATTAATTATTGCATTGGACACATTAATACACTAAAAACGAAGTGCACTACAGACGGATATTTGATACCTACTTTCATTCAATTTCTGTGAAATAATCGCAAAAAAGGGGGGTGTACTGAAAATCAGCGCTGTGTCAGTTGGAGGCTCCTGTGCGAGCTCTAACCCACAGCAAATGCTGAGTGCATCCCCTTTGCCACATTTGTGTTATGTTGAAAGAAACATTAAATTAATATTATTATGTAGTAAAAATAAGGTTAAAGTTGTACTTACATAATATAATTGTTTTTTGTAATTGTTGTTTGTGGCAATAAATTATCTTTTATCTTTATCTTTATCTTTAAAAATCACCAAAAATGCGACGTTGCGAGCTCAGCACGGATGCACCCTCTTAATATATTCATGACCATGACCACAGTAAATATATATATAAGCTTATATACTGATTGCGATGATCATATTTTGTTCGCAACAGTAGCTACAAGTCTTAGAGTTGGTATCATATAATTTTTATTACACAACCTAGTTAGTGGAATGACGCAATAAAGCAATTAATAAAGACGGACACCAGGAGTTCTATTTACATAAAAGAATATTTCTGATACGCTGACTTACCACACTTAAATACTTTTGGATTACATGCAATGTAATACACGAAAAAATTTGCAATTGAAGTTCAAACAACTTCGACATTACCATTTCAAGGTACAACAATAAAATTTTGCAAAAATGTTTTCACCGATTCCAACAAAATCACAACTAGACTCACAGATACGATACGTTACACACACTTACGCACACACGTTACACGTCACACGTCCGTTAAATGTTTCAACTTATAGGTAAGTAGGTATACTTAACCTTTCTTTTTTGTATCAGGGGTTTGAATTTGCGTCGTCTGGCATCGTCTGCTCACAAAAGAGGAGTCAGAAGAAGTTTTTTGTACTTTGTGATACGGCCATTCATTTTGTCAAACTTTGTGCGGAACCCTCATCGGTGCGCGAGTCTAGCTCGCTCTTACCGGTTTTATTTATTAACTTTATTTCATATTGAGAATGTATGTGTGCCGGCCCTACACCGGCTACACCGAATTTTAATTTTCGAACCCACTCTCAAATTGACTATTACTGTGAACAAAACGACACGAAACGAACTTCGGAGCACAAGACCTGGGAGCCGCGAGGGGCTACGGCACCGGGAGTGGTTTCCGGGCGTTATGTCAACAACGATAGTAGGTACTCCACTAATTAGTCAATTACAGCGGCATTCAGACCGGCACCGCGAGGCGCTGCCGGCCGCTGCCGCTGCCGCTGCTTGCTCACTCACTGGTCTCGCTGCAAACATTCTTTTGCAACTAACATTCGCTAATCAATTAACGTGATCATGTGGCCAAAGAGGTGAGGTATCATGGTTTTACGAAAATATTTAACCATTAGCAAAGCCCCACGTTTAATTTGCTATTCGGCGTCGCGTCACTAAAATGACAGTACGCCGAGCATAAACCGATGAGAACGCGATGAGATCCTAGCTAAGCTTTTCGGGGCGCTTCGACAATTTTGTTGAGGATGTCAGTGTCACAGAAAAAAATGAAAAATTCCGATCGCATATCCTATCAAATCTATAACGAACTATCTCATAATTATTTATTTAGTGCCATCACATATTCACATCAAATTCCGCAGATAGACATATCCGCAGTAGAACTAAGGTTACCGGCATAGCCCGAAGAATTGCGAAACTGAAGTGGCAGTGGGCGGGGCACATCACATTGCTCGCAGGACCGATGGCCGATGGGGTCAGCAGGTTCTCGAATGGCGTCCGCGGACCGGGAGACGAGCTGTCGGTAGGCCTCCAACAAAATGGAGCGCCGACCTGATTAGGTTCGCGGGATAGCGGTGGGTGCGGAAGGCACAGGACCGGTCCGAGTGGAGAGCCTTGGGGGAGGCCTATGTCTAGCAGTGGACGTCTTTCGGCTGATATGATGATGATGACATCAAATTCATTGATATTTAAGGCCTATGTAGACTGAAATTCTATTGAAACAACGTCCGCCACCTAAAATATAAATGGTAAATTATTATAGTTTAGAAAGGTATAATAAAGTGCACTGTATATCACCACGGGTTACGAATCATTAAAAACATGTTAATAAATACTAGAATACCACATTTTTCATTGGGTACCTATGTCATTGCCAATTCCATGAAATACTTTGGAATTATTTTAATCAGCAATCAATGACTGTATTCTGATACTTAATTGCAGCTTAACATAGTGCATGTCATATTTCCGAACCTTATCTTACAAGGTATAGGAACGTACTACAAAATTCAATTACCAACGTACTATTGTGACGTCCATCACGGTCTATGCAAATTGCATTCTCGATTAAACGCGCGTAGGCCGCTGATACCGCCGTTAATTAAAAAGCTTGCACAGCCTATGCGTTTATGATGCCCTGGTAGATTCATTACCTGGTATCGGCATGCAGCGCGAATGCGAGATTTAGAGGCAATCTGCATAGGCGCGCCGGATTTGCATGCCCGCCCGGCAGACAAAGGGATCACGCCGCTAGGCTTGCCATTGCCATACCTGCATGTGTTGTCTCCTAATAATTTTGTATTGAAAGAATGGGACGATTAACACTAATATTTAAATTCCATTCCTTGAAAGAACTTAAGCAAAATAATGGGATGTTAGTTACATCAATTCAATTATTGATTGTATAAAGACTTTCGGATAATAAATACCTATATTAGTCTCTTTCCAGATTGTTTACGCGGTTGACACTAGGTATATTAAAGGCAGTCGATGGGAACAGTCAGCGATCAATTATTTATTAATTAAGTAAGTTAGGTATATAATAATTATGAATCGCACGTGTATTGCAGTCGTTTCTTCGTCGGACAAACTTCTAGTCAAAGGCATCTGAAATAAGCTCTATTAAAACGCCATTTTCTTACACACAACCCTCCGTCTAACGTCCAAGTCCAACGTTACACCTCACAGCCTCTTAAATCCCATCTGATGATTCCAGAAGACCACGTCAGTAACAACAACAACATCTTGCTCAGGGAACCTCTCCTTCGCCGACTGCCGAATGTCAACAAGTCTATGATGTGTCAACGTATGCTTCCTTTCCCACGCGCCCGCGCTGCACGCGCGCGTCATCCATTGTCGACGGCGATAGTCTTTCAGCACTTAACATGAAGTGGCTGAGATTACTTTTATGAGTTGCAAGAATTGGAAGGACTTGGCAGTAGGGACATATTCAGAGCTATCGAAACAGTTTCTGTGTGTTGCTATAGCTATATGACTTACTTATTTAAATTAATTTTACAATTTATTTAAAAATTAAGCAGACAAAAATATAATAACACAATCTAATCCTAAAAAAAAACCTATATATAATATTAAAAAATTAATAATAATAATAACAAAATAATATCTACAAATACTAAAACTAACTCAAAAACCTACTTATGTATATAAAAGTCAACCCCGCGTACTCTACTGGCAGCGGGCGGCAGGGAGCAGGGACCCCATTGATGCTGGCAACAGTGGCAACAATTACCCCTTTTTACTTTACCGCAAAGTGCGATCCGCTGGTATGAGTACAGACACACCAGCTCTTGGGTCTCCTGAGGCGTCGATCGACCAGGACGGGGTCTTCACGCAGCCTTTCATGTCGGCTGACAATTCACAATTCATTTTCTTACATTGTTCATTCTCGTGTGACTACTTGACTTGCAGTAAAATAATCTCATGGTTAGTTTATGTGGAGAATTGAGTTTCTTCACACTTCATGGAGGAATAGTAACATGCCGATGACACATTGTATAATATCCTTTGTCGCATCCGATAAAAAATATCACTTCATCTTCATCATTCATATTTCATAATAGGTACTTAACGAGGCGATAGATTTTTTTTTATTAGTTAGTAGGTACCTACCGCACCGATCAAGATTGTCATAATTATCTTGCAGATGTTTCTATTGGTGGTATTGGGTATTGGGTATTGGTGGTAAGTACCTTCCAATATTTCAAGCAAGGAAACGTATAGTTGACCACGGAATCTCTTACCATCCTAAGGGTGAATGTGATTTCTATACCTACGAATCAAACATACAATATCTGACTAAACTACTAAACTATTTTCACAATTACGAACAACTGAGCACTCACCTACTTGGTCAACTACGTGAGACTCGTAAATAAAATAATTCAGAATGACTTCATTCGCATTGATTGGATTTGTTTGTACCTATGCCTAGAAGTCCTAGAACAAGCAATTTGAAGCTTATTATAGTAAACTACTGAAAATAAACTCGGTAGGTACAACATTGTTCTGTAAATCGACAGCGGTGTTATGAGAGTCGCCGCGTCTCACGCCACGCGGTCGCAGAAACAGCCGCTCAGTGTATTGTTACTAGAAACGATTTATACTCAAAGAAAATCTGCTCGTGTTATAAAAGGGACTTTGTGTTGGTTCGTGGAGCCGTTTCTATTAATCATGTTTAGACTAAAGTCACAATAGCACAGGCGAATGGAATCAGCTTCCTTGTAAAAACATGCTTGTTAGTCGAGCTAGTTCTGCCTTGCAATCCTTAAACCGCAGTAAGTGTAAGAAGTTCAAATAGCACTTACTGTGGTTTAAGGATTGCACGGCAGAGTTATAGTCCATTTGTTAAGTACCTAACCTACTTAATCCCCGTCCCAGACCTCCCAGTGGCTATTTTATTACTGGGCAGATACATACCTACACATTTTTAAATCGTTGTGACTGTGAGAGACCCTAAGCTAAGACATGCATGTGGCATGGTTCTTGGGGAGTAAATATTGTTTGCCGTAAGTTAGCAGTTTACCGCCAGCTCAGCGAGCGGAAATTTCCTCTTCCTGATAGATGGTAAAGAAAGCCTCAAGTCGCATGTTTATCGCCCTCGCCTTTGGCTCGTGCGTTATATAGTTCCGGCGATCTAAGACATTTTTTATTTCAATGTAATATACCTACTATTATTGTTATTTACCCAATCTAGACTCGTAATATTATAAATGCGAAAGTTTGTGAGGATGTATGTATATACTCTTTCACGTCAGAACGGCTGAACAGATTTCGTTGAAATTTGGCACCGAGATAGCTCGTTCATAGTCAGCGGGCTTATTGTCTAACTCGCTCGCAATCGTAATCGTGTTCATTTTGACAGTTCATGTATGGGCTGACAATGGGCATCGGAATCAGCTAGCTGTCACATTCATACAAGAACTGTCAAAATGAACACGATGGCGATTGCGAGTGAGTTACGTAATAAGCTAGCTGGAATACCTAACACATTGACTACTTTTAATCCTAGAAAGCGGGATAGTGATAAACGAATCCCTTATAATCAAATGAATCAATAATTTTACTTCTTGATTTTTTGTATTTCTTTTTACGGTTTTACTCGTTAGAAATTAAATTTACCTGCTATGTGTGGTGTAGCGGTATATTATATGTAGATAGCACGCATCACGGAATGATGAGGATCCTGCAAGCTTATTACGTAGGTAACTCGCTCGCGATCACCATCGTCTTCATTTTGACAGTTCATGTATATGGGCTGACAATTGGCATCGAAATCAGCTAGCTGTCACATTCATACAAGAACTGTCAAAATGAACACGATGGCGATTGCGAGCGAGTTACGTAATAAGCCTGCGGGTTCGATTCCCGGCCATAAGTAGCTTTACTTTTAAATTTTTTCTGTGTTCTAATTTTCAGTGTCGTTTAGAAATTTGAATCCTTTACAGACGAAGTCGGCAGGCAACAGATAGGTACTCGTAGTTCACAATTAAAAAACTCAATCACCAATACTGTTTGTCGAAAAGGCTACGCTGCCGTCCTAATTAAAAAGGACGTATACCTATGCCTTTCATATGACACACATATACGTCCTTTTTAATTAGGAGGGCAGTACGTAGGAGACCATTTCAAATGAACCCAGTAAGTAAACAGTAGGTACAGATGGATTGATGAACGTTTCTGTCACCGCCAACACTCCACTTAACTCAGCAGTCATAGCCTCACGGCTATTTTCACAAATCGAAATTTTGCAAGTTGTCACTTCGCGATCTTTGTAATTTGTTTCGCCTGAACCGATTTTCATAATATCGTAAGTATTGAATGTTTAATTAAAAATATTAACTAATACACCGCGTAATGCTGAGCTTGCGAAAAATGACTAGAGTTTACTATTGCGGCGGAGGAAGCCGAGCGTGGAGAAAGAATACGCGAGTCCGTCAAGCCAACAGCCGCGGCAGTCAGAGCCGGCCGCGCCACGCCACAGTCAGTCAGTCAGTCCAGTGTTGCCGTTAGCGTACATTTTACACATTTGACGTACCTTTTTAGCCTCCAATGTGTTATGTGTAATGGGGTCCAGTTTATGTACCTTTTGATCTCATCCAAAACTATGTGTAACATTTTATAAACCGCCGCCAAACAGTTGTGGCAAAACTGAGAGCGATAAAAGCTGTGTTAAGAATTGAGTAAAAAAATGCTTATGTACCTTTTTAGCCCAAAATGTACCTTTTCAGCGCTGTATATGTACCTTTTGGGAACTCAGTTGTGGCAACACTGAGTCAGTCAGTCATATCGCACGGCCCGGTGGCGACGCACGCGTACACGAAATTACAAAATCAAATTACATCGCGATAACGAAGTTTTTAATATCTACTCTTAGTAATTCGACAGTGAGTGAGAGTGCCGTTGTAGTGGAACTGCAGTGATGCATGGAGCTCCGTGTTCATAATATTTTGGTGAGTTGTTTTCTTTTTAAAGTTTGCGGTCGCCGGTTTTGTTTTGTTTTTTTCGCTGCAGCCGTCTGTCAATTGTTTTTGATAAGTGATGCGTTAATTAATAACGTTGTGCACTTTGATATTATTGGATTGACTTTTAATAGGTAGGTAGGTACTTAATTAAAATCGTTGATTTATCAATCAACGATCTTAATTACCTATTAACAGTAACTACACTTCTTTACGCTGACTTTCTTATAAAGTTGTGAAATAAATAAGGAATCTACCCTACTCCCAACTTTAAGCACATCCGAAAAATACCTACTAGCAAATAAAAACTACCTGTACTAGGTATAGGTATACTAAGTAATTAATAACATAGCTAGATATTTTAACAACAAGTTAATTAATCCTAGGTCGGTATTCCGATTTTCCGCAATTTGTCCGAGGGTCTCATTAGCCAACTTAATTGCTGGTTCGCCTTGAATACTTGGCATTCTTTTGAGCAACAATGTGATAAGATAGCGAAATCTGTCATAGCGTTACGGTAACAGCAGGTAGGTAGGTAGGTATGTCAGCGCAGCGATGTACAGATGGACGACGATGTACCTATTGGCGCAGGCGCAGCGCAGGTAAGGTAGGCCAGGTCTTTGGAAGCCGCGAGAAGTGCCGGGGTCTTGCTTTATTCCGACATAATACTAATTTGATATTGCATCGAATTAGACATCTTTTAAGGCCGGCGCAACACCAAATGCGTGCTGCGTGCGGGCCAAACGCATTTGGTGTGCGCCGGGCTTTATTTTAGAATTATGTTGTGCACTAGAAGCGGAGGAGTTGAGGTAGTGATTAGATACATAGTTTAAATAATATGAAGTACCTACCTACTATAGACCGACCGCTTAAATGAGTCCTCGCCCGCGCGGCGCAGGGGCGCGGGGTGGTACAGTCGCCATCAGATATATCGTAGCGGGCGAGGTCCTCAAATATTTCGGAGCAGCATTGAATTTCAATAAATTCGTTACACTAAATATGGTTAATAACATCGGAACACGCAATCGGTCATAAATATAAGAGCACCGGCTTTTCAATAAATTCGGGACGTTCGATGAGCTAAAAATATCAGGAAGCACATACCGTCAAAGGTATCGACGCAGTTAGGCTGATCTTAAATATCGGAACATATGTGGAAAATAAACCTTACGTATATGATGATAGATTCGAATTCCAAAAAAAATACAAATAAGGCTCAAACGTCATGCCAAAATGAAAGATATGTCACCTATATAGTGTACGCGTCTGCATGCATAATTCACTGTGTTAGTAACATAAAACCTTTTTTGTTGTATAAAGTGTAAATTGTTACTGGCCACTAAATTGCCATTATATGTACTTTTTTTAAGAATAAAATTTTTCTTCTTCTTATAAGTCAAAACATGTAGTTCTATTTTATAAAACTAGTTTTATTATAAACACAACGTAATTTAAACTATTTGTCACAAAGTTAAGGTATATTTTCCAAAAATGTTCCGATCTTTATGGTCAGCCTGTCTGCATCGATATTTTTGACGATCTGTGACGTCCCGATTTTATTGAAAAGTCGCTGCAATTATATTTATGACTAATTGCGTGTTCTGATGTTATTAACCTTACAGTTGTAATGAATTTATTGAAATTTAAGGCTGCTCCGAAGTATTTGAGGACCTCGCCCGCTACGATATATCTGATGGCGACTGTACCTACACTCGAGGACTTTAATTGTTGAGCATACATGGAACGCTGTCATAGTGAAGTAACGCCATGTCGACAAACAAATTTCAATAATATTTTGACATTGACATTTTGCGACAAAGTTATATCGTGGCTCAACAATTAAAGACCGCGAGTGTAAGACAAAGGGGGCCGAGAGAGGTGCGAGCGGCAGGCGCAGGCGCACTGCCCTATCATTTGCATCGTCTGTTTGGAATGCAAGTGTCACGTTCTGACTAAAGAGTGATCGAACAATTTTATTTGTACAATTGCAGGTTTCGTCTTATCGTTGTAATTCATTTGTATTATCTTACCTACCTAATTTAACAATATTTTGTAAGAATACAAACTAAATACATATTCGTAGCATGTTTATTGCAGTGTCGTAAACGGTGACAGTCGACGTAAGCATCTCATGTACGGCATTGACACATGATCGGCGATTAGCGGCAATCGTCGTCGAGTCGTTAGCTTACCAAATCTTAATTGTTTCGGGGAATAATGTTAAACTAATATTGAGAACCGTAAAAGCTTAACCTTTCACCCATTGGCTGAGGTTGAACATTGCTAAAATCCATTTGGACACACGTACTTATCGGATTAAATGCCGTCTCCAATCAGTTTACGGTCAAAATCAAAACCTAGGATTGCTTGGCAATATTTTTTTTATTACGTACTTAAGATAAGATGCTGTGATCCCATGAGCAATGCTAAAGTTTATTTGGACTTTACTTTTAACTAGCAGTCTGCGGCTGCATTCTGACAATAGCACGTCGGTCTCCTAATTTCTGTATAAGAAAGTATCTTTTACATCATCATCCAGGAGTTCTAGGACATCATGTTCTAACATCACAACTGGTCCTACTGCTTAGAATACTATCCCGATAAAAATAACATTCTCTTAGCTCTGTGTGACCCAGCATGTGTTGTGTGATCCACGCAGCCATTGCGGTTGTCAAATTCACACTCAAATTGTGTAAAACCTTGTTTGCGAAACGATTGCAAATAGTCCAAATGGTCGCACGCGTCGTTAATTACGCCAATTACGCATTATACACACGTCCTGTCCCACGTTCAGCGAGCTACACGAATACTGGCCCGGTGACTAGTTGTAAAAAAAACGAAGCAAAAGCTCCAACCTCCAAAGCAAAGCAAGCAAGAACTCCAAATGGAAGACTTCGAAAAAAGGAGGTTCTCTATTGTAGTTACCGCATTTATCATTTTTTTATGAACCGAATTCGATGTTTTTATCGTGTTTTATTATGGGTAGCTCTGGAATGGTCCTGTCAAAATAATGTTATCAGATCCATGATGGGTTTTGGTAGGTGCTTATCGAAGAAAAACTCCAGACCAGACATTTGATCAAGTTCGTTAGAGCTGGCTTTTTAATTGACCGATTTATTTATTTATTATTTGGCGAAGAATTAAGAACTTTCTTTGGCACTTTCTTTGGTACAAATTGTTTTTTGAAAAACGATGAATGCTTCTCAGCTATGGCACTATTAAGTTACGGTTTAGGACTTAAGTATATGAAAAAAAGAAAGCAGTTTTGTTTTATAACTTTTCGGTGCACTGCATACTCGTATACGGATAAGTCACAGAGATAAGGTTAACAGTCATGTCGCCACGCCGCGCCGCGCCGCGACCGTTCGCCATATTAGTTGAACGTTGAACGACACACGCATCAACGAGCGATTAATCTGCGTCCAATCTATCAGATTAATTTCTCCAATGCTACCTAGCTGGTATTCGGGAGCTGTATTATGAATCTACAAGATTGTTAAGCTGATGAGGTGAAATTGCCTTCCGTACGATGCCAAATGCCCTCTTAGACAATAAGTACACGCACAATACGTAAACCGCTATCAAATAATGGTTAACTCTGGGTTAAAAATTTGCAAAATTGTTAAACTGGGATTGTACAGGATTTATTGTGTTTAAATTTGCCAAAAATAATACTGCATATATGTGGTCGCCGTACTGTTGTGTTGGAGCGACTCGCGCGCTCGCCACGGGCCAGTTTTTGCTGCTTGATTGCAGACAAGTTATTTTTGCGTACAATAATGCTGTCGGGACTGCAAGCGATCTGTCGGCATTTAATAATCGAAGGTCTCCAGTCCCATGTCGTGTTTGTCTTTTTGCATGTCAGCAAATTGGAAGTTTCATGTTTATTTGCCCGTGTTTCGTCTGTTCGTGCCGGGATCCATAATTCGGAATGGGTTGGCGGCGGCAGTAAATTCTAGTGACATCTGCGCGCACTTTATAGTCCCGTCTTGGTGTTCAATGCTTTAATGATTATTTTCAGCATTATCGTTTTGCTACTGTAGATTAACCTTATTACATGTACGTAGGTTCGAACACACACTGCAATGCAGATATACTCGTTATAGGTATTCGTTGTTATGTACATGGTTGTGACTTGTGACTCGTAGGTGGTAAACATGTGAGGCAATTGAACATCGGTCTGACAAATTGTATTGTATGACAGTTTTGGTTTGGTTTACGACGGAGCCTTCATAGCTGATAGTGCCGCCGCAGCAGTGACCCGCGCTATCAACCGAACCGCAGCGCTGATGAATGTGGCTATTACAACAAAATAGAACAATATATCTTTTGCGTCATCAGTATTTATGATTATGACTATTCATTACAAATTACAAACTACTAATTTCTACAATAGGCCTAATTCCTTTATTTACCAATGTTTCGGTGATTTAAGTATGGTTTAAGTTGAAGCGTTATTTTATTAGTTCATGAACCTCCTCCGACACTGCTGAAATTAAATTAGTAATACCTATGTGGTTCTGGATTTCTTTGTCGGTTGCTAAAAAATTCAACCTTTAACCTTACTCTTTATCTGCTGTGATTCTATTAATTCTGTATGAACCACTCTACTTAAACTAAAATCGTCTGGGTGAGCATTCTGTTGCAGATTCATGGGGGGCGTTAACTACGATCGTTACATCGAAGATTTAATCGAAGTGCATTCCTTATAAGCAGAATCTCCGCAGACTGCAGAATACTTATGTCGTAAATCCTGAAATGAAATCAGAGCTATTATAGCTTTATAATCGTGTTGGGTGGTCCGGCGAAACAAATATACTAAATGTTAGTCTATGGATCGTTCGAAAGCCAGCGTTGTTTATAGTGGTGGTGAACTGGTGGAATCACATGTTTATGCGTGGTCGCGTGTGATTTGATGTGATTTGTATAATAGCTGTGGCGGCTTCCGGCGCTGCGGGTAATGGCTTTGGAGCGTACGGCGCAGGCGCTAATCGCAGCGGCATTGAGGCTGTGATTGGGTCGCGTAATGTTGATCGCGATGCGTGGGAGTTGACGGTGACATAACAGATAATATTTATTTTAATAGATAATCCGGTTCGGTTGTCATCCATAGTGTTATTGGTTGATAATTCATCTCAATTTACAGATTAGTTAGAATTTTTCTCCACGATCATTTTAATTTATGATAGTACAGGTGGCGGCACGTAAGTTTAACGTGGAGTACGCCCGCCCGCGTCCCCTGCACTCCCCCGCGATGCCTTATTTTCGACTACTGCGCATCAACGGTCATCGCTAGACTAACGTGCCGGCACTTGTACCATTAGTCAATTTTGCATGAATAACAGAGGCAGTAAGACGATTTGATTTGATCCTCCTCTACCCGTTTGGACGATTAATTTGGGGCACGTCGCGCGCCGGATATTGTTATAAAAGTGTGGTTCCGCGCATTCTAATGCCATCCTTTATTTACCACGCCCCGCCAAGCTATCAAGTATTAGGTTATTTAAATTTAAAATTTCGAGATTATTCTGTTCCCTTGAAATTTGTCTTGACCTGACTCGTATTGTCTTTAACTAAGTAGATACCTAGTATTTCCCTTCATTGATGCCAATCTTGTCCAATAAAGCCCACCGCGTCAGTGCTTAAAGCAATCTAACACGGACTCAGTTCATCGTCCGCTCATTGTCTTGTGGATATTACTAGATTTAGGTCAGTGTAGGTGACGCGTCCGTTTGTCTGGCTAAACAATACGCACTATTAATAGACTATAATGTGATTATCATAATGTGTCGTAGTTTAAACGAGGGGTTTCTTTCTAACGTTTTGCTGTTAAATTACAAGTCTTTTTGATGCTAGTCACGAGTTTAGTTTATAGGCGAACAGTTGGGCGTTGTCAGCGCGTAGGGGTACCAGGAGTACATACAGTACGAAGGGCTAATTTAATCTTCTTTTCGTTACCGTGACCTCTCGGGTTATCGCGGCTCTCGGAGAGAGATTGGTAACTTAATCGACGTACATGTCTGTTTTAAGATCACTTTCTGTGACAAAAATAGAATTATCTTTAGCGTGTTGATTATGAAATGCTCTTTTGTTACAAACTTTGTTTTTGTCGGTGTCGCTGTATTTTCAACGAAAATAAACACGAATGCGAGTGTCGGAGCGGCTGCGGCTTGCAGTACCGCGCAAGGAGCGTGTTTCTCAAGCCTGGCGCGTCTATATTTGTGCATTTCGGCCTACATCGTCCGTTTATAGACAATTTTATTATTGCTGTTCCACACCACACGAGTGGTCGTGAAGATGGTTTACTGCTCGTAAACGCATCGGCTAGAAATCTCGTTTATTTCATCGCTTTCGTAGGGGTTTTGTTACTGGTACTGCTGCGTTATATATAATTGAAAATAGGTATTAAATTTAGTACTATGATATGAAGTATACTTGATATACTGTAACAAAACATCAAAAAGCTTAATTAACCTCGCGTCTGACAGGTAAGTCAAACATACAAAACCTAATCGCATTACTCTGATAAAATAGATGGTTAGCAACAGAAGTCTATTGTTCAAAATTGATACTGAATCAAAATAGCACACTATTGATAGCGTAACCCGGCAATCGTTGATAACTCCTAAACGATATGCTGCTCTGGTACTTTGTTGTCGCCACTTTATCGGATTACCGATGTTATTGGGATTAAGTAATTGATAAGAGGATGTACACAATCGTGTGACATTTAATAATAAGCGACACGACACTCAACACTTTCCCACCAATTGAGTCTTTGAATTTAAAAAAAATATCGATTTTTTTTATGTTTTTTAAAACTTTATATTAGCATATTATATAATATCTAATTCAAAGAAATCTTAAAATATTTTTTTTTAATTAATTATAAGCAATTCAAAATTGATGAAATTTGAAATATGACCACTTGACCGGGAACGGGCCATGATTGGTCGCCATGGCTGTGACGTCACAATGTTAAAGCAATTTCACTACAGTACTGGGTTAACGGCTGATTTCACTAAAAATATCCGAAATTTAATACAAAAAATATCTGCTGAAGTTTTTTTTATGAAATAAGGTGGCAAACGAGCACGATAGTAAGTAAATTTTTGTTTTAGTCATGTGTAGGTAGGTAATAAAAGCTTAATCCT
Organism: Pandemis heparana; assembly: GCA_963854515.1. Taxonomy (NCBI): domain Eukaryota; kingdom Metazoa; phylum Arthropoda; class Insecta; order Lepidoptera; family Tortricidae; genus Pandemis; species Pandemis heparana. Next base: position 295,016 of record OY978025.1, read on the forward strand.
GATAATGTTTCTGATTTATGTGAACTGGATTGATTTTACTGGACCTGAGATTTCACAATAAAGTACCTAAGTACAGTGAAAGATACTGAATCGCTTACCTACCACTGTGGAATTTTAACATACACCCTGCCAGAGATATTATGGCTAAATTGTACCTATTAGGTAGGTTACGTGATTCAGTTTCTTCGACCGTAGGTACGTAAATTTTAATGGCTAGATTTTGTGGTTGATAGGTATTTCTAGTTTTTTTTATAATCCCGTGGGATTGTATTATTTATTGTATTGTTTTTGCATTTTTATTTTTATTATTATTTTATTTTTTGACTTAATTGACATTCTTTCTATTCCATATGTTTGTATTCTAAATTTATATCTAAGCTGGTGACATTTGAATTTAATTGATTGGTAAAAATAATGTAATTTAATTTAATAATGTAATTTAATTTAATAATGTCATTTAATTTAATAATGTAAATTTAATTTAATTTCAATTTATATTGTGATTATTGCCCATATTATTGTAATTTTTGACTGTAGTGTAATTTATTTATGTATGGATCTTTAGTTATCCGAAATAAATGAATATTATTATTATTATTATATATTCAATGGGAATTTTTGCGGGTGTAAGAGCCTAACCTTGTTCTAGGTAGGTACGTTCGGATCGCTAGGTACGGTTAACGTCAAAGATATCTTTACACTTTAGTACCTTGTCGTTGTAACTATATGTTTGAAGTTTCATATGAAGTTGTCAAAGTGCTTGGAGCGACAAGGCACTAAAGTGTAAAGATATCTTTGACGTCGACTGTACCAGCATCTTAGTAATCCTGCCGCCAAGCAGCAATGCTTGCGCTGATGTGTTCCAGGTGAGGAGAGTAAAACAGCCCGATTTTGGCATAATTTTTTAAATCCAAGATGGCGGATGACATTTTGACACTATTGACACTTTGACACTAAAATATTGATGGGTGTCGTTTTTGAGTAATTTGGTGCTTCTGAGCCTGATTTTGACATACTTTTTTGGATTCAAGATGGCGGATGACATTTTGACACTAAAAATGTTTATGGGTGTCGTTTCGAGTATTTTGGTGGCTCTGAGACCGGTTTTGGCATAATTTTTTGGATCCAAGATGGTGAATGACATTTTGACACTATTGACACTAAAAATGTTTATGGGGGTCGTTTTCGAGTAACATTTTACACTTTTTTGTGTTTTTTGTGTCAGTAATGTCAAAATGTCATCCGCCATCTTGGATCCAAAAAGGTATGTCAAAACCGGGCTGAGAAGAACCAAATTACTCGAAAACGACACCCATAAACATTTTTAGTGGCATAAGTGTCAAAATGTCATCCGCCATCTTGGATCCAAAAAATTATGCCAAAATCGGGCTCAGAGCCACAAAATTACTCGAAAACGACACCCATAAACATTTTTAGTGTCAAAATGTCATCCGCCATCTTGGATCCAAAAAATTATGGCAAAATCTGGCTCAGAACCACAAAATTACTCGAAAACGACACCCATAAACATTTTTAGTGTCATAGTGTCAAAATGTCATCCGCCATCTTGAATCCAAAAAAGTATGTCAAAATCAGGCTCAGAAGCACCAAATTACTCAAAAACGACACCCATTAATATTTTAGTGTCAAAGTGTCAATAGTGTCAAAATGTCATTCGCCATCTTGAATCTAAAAAAATATGCCAAAATCGGGCTCAGAGCCATCAAATTACTCACTCCGGGTTTTCTTATGAAATTCCCCTGGGATAAAATCAACGGGATTTTGAACTGAAATCCCACGACTTATTTACTTATTCATATATATAGGTATTACCAAAGTGTACTCATCACTATTCTCATCTAATTTTATTGTTTTAAATCCCGGTACCGTGGAAAGTTGGGATAGAAGCATGATAGAAGTATAGATAGTGCCATCCACAAAGACTCGTAGATGTATTAAAATTAACCTTTAACTACAAATTAATAAGAACCACGGTGGATGTCATCCATCGTGAATGATACCTACTATAGCCGGTATGTAAATCCAGATTAGAAATTATAAAGTTCGTGTATGGCAAATTTTATCGAAATCTGTTTAGCCGTTTTAGCGTGAAAGAGTCACAAACCAATACGCTCTCACAAACAATAGCATTTTACAATAATAGTAGGATAATAACAGAATAGAGTAGATTAAAGTCAAAAAACGGTATCAGCCGTATACTAACTACGAGTGGAAACTAACATTGTGACGTCACACGCGGCTCGGCCTTGTTCGGGAACTGTCGGTGTGTTTTCGGTGCGGTACTCGACGATCAATTTTCAAATCGGTATAACTCGTTAATTATAGCGAATAAAAAAAAACTAAAAATACTTTTCTTACAAAACTTATATATGATCTTTCCATTTATGACAAAAAAAAATTTGATTCAAAAACTCAATTGTTGATGAAATGATTACGGGAGAATACATTGTAACCGTTTCCAACAAGAATCATAATATCCTCTGTGATTGAATGAAAATTAAGCAATCGTACTGAAAACAATGACAAAAGTACTTAAATAATCATCAGTCAATCAAATACCAATCTTGTTTAATCACACTCATTAAGACACTATTAAGTAAATAAGCACAATTGGAGCAGAATTTTTATTATTAAAAGGGAGACTCGCTCATGATTGGTATTCCCCATGTGAATTAATCCTGAGGTAGAGTGGAGGCGGCGGAGGAGAAAAATATTAGGAACGTTGCTTTTTCCAAACGTCTACCTCTACTCCAATCTTTAGTACATCTAGTATAATAGTATACAAGCGTATTCGGAAACAACTTCGCAAAGAAATGCGAAGGAGAAACTACAAAGTAGTCTTGGAAACGCTTGAAAAGCATCGCGGTCCGAAGGTATTCCAGAAGCAATTGAGTAGAGGAAATAAAGGGATACTTAAACTGACAACACATCTAGGTGAGGTGACAACCGACAGACAGAAGATTATTGAGGAAGCTGAATACTTCTATTCGACGCTATACAGTTCAACAACACCAGAGCCAATAGTAGAACGAACGGATCCTAGGGCTAAGCTAACGAAACACAGAACGGAGGATCTGCCCGAGATCAGTATGTACGAAATAAAGAACGCACTAAAGGTGATGAAAAAAGGCAAAGCACCCGGTGAAGATAAAATTCTTGTGGAACACCTGTTATGTGGAGGAAAACCCGTACTGAAGCAACTACAGTTATTATTTAACAAAGTGCTCTTTGAGGGAGTAACACCAGATACGTGGAAAAATGCAATTGTCATCCTATTATATAAGAAAGGAGACCCGACTTGGCTGGCGAACTATCGCCCTATCTCACTGTTAAGTCAAGTGTACAAGCTCTTCACCAAAGTAATTACTCTTAGACTTACTGATCGCTTGGATTCGGCTCAACCCGTTGAGCAAGCGGGTTTCCGTAGTGGTTTTTCTACGATTGATCACTTGCATACTGTGAGACAAGTTCTGGAGAAATCCAACGAGTATAACCAACCCCTAGTAGTTGCATTCATTGACTACGAAAAGGCCTTCGACACCGTTGAACACTGGGCTTTTGTTCACTCCTTGCAAAGGAGCCTAGTGGATACGAGGTACATTGAAGTCATCAAAGAGGTATATAATGCTGCCACGCTACAAATAAAGCTACACGAGCTGTCCGAACCAGTGCCAGTGAAAAGAGGAATGAGACAGGGCGACACCATCTCTCCTAAGTTATTTACGTCTTGTTTGGAGGATGTTTTCAGATTGCTCGACTGGTCAGATAAAGGCATAAATATAAACGGAGAAAAATTAACGCACCTTCGTTTTGCAGACGACGTTATCATCTTTGCTGAGAGCATTGACGACCTTCAAGCTATGGTACACGATCTCTATGACATGTCGTTGAGGATAGGTTTGCGGATGAATATCTCGAAAACTAAAATTATGTGTAAAGATAACACGATGAGCCACATAATGGTAGCCAACCAGCGAATTGAACGAGTAGATTATTACGTGTACCTAGGGCAACTGATTACTCTTGATAAAACCATACAGACTAGAGAGACAAATCGTCGCATCAAGCTTGGATGGCCGGCGTTTAGTAAGCTGTACGATGTTTTCAAGAGTAAGAAGATGCCAATGTCTCTCAAGCGTCGGGCTTTCGAGATGTGCATTCTACCGGTCATGACATATGGCGCTGAAACCTGGACCCTCACCAAAGACTTAATCTACAGACTCCAAGTAGAACAGAGGAAAATGGAACGGGTTATGCTTGGTATTACTCTGCGTGATAAAGTTAGAAATACAGAAATCCGCAGGCGTACAGGATTGACAGACATAGCCCGGGTCATTGTGAAGAGAAAGTGGCGATGGGCAGGTCACGTGAGTCGCCGAACGGACGGGAGATGGAGCCGGAAAGTGTTGGAGTGGAGACCGAGGATGGGAAGCAGAAGTGTTGGTCGCCAACCAACCAGATGGGCGGACGATATAGCCAAAGTGTGCGGGAAAAACTGGTTGTACAAAGCCCGGGACCGAACCGGATGGCGTGTTGATGAGGAGGCCTATGCCCAACAATGGGTTAATTTAGGCTGAAGAAGAAGAAGAAGAAGAAGAATAGTATACAGGTATACGTGCCGGCACGTAAGTCTAGCGATGAGCGTGAGTCACGTGGAGGGGATCTGCGCACCCACGGATACCGTATTTTCTACTTCTGCGCACACAAGGTCATCGCTAGACTTACGTGCCGGCACTTATAACAGTAAGTTGACCCTAGGTTAAATAGAAAAAAAAAATACAAATTATGATGACCTCTTCATACTCTCGGCGGTTTGCATCGTTTATGCGATAAGTATCGTTCTAAGAACGTATAGATGTCACATGTGTATTATAATTATGACACACGTGATAAGGAGTAATGTTTAAGGTCGATGTGCCCGACAGATAACTAAGCAGATGCGCATGCGCTCTGCTGCAGCGGATCAACGTCGCTTTCGACCATTCGTCGCGCATTCCTATTCGCAGATATTTCTTTTTACAGCAACATGTTGTGTGACGGTGCAATGCAACACACTTGAAGTTACACAAAAGAGGTGGTTGCAAATATGTAATGTACACACACACGCCTATAATGACAGTAATATAATAGCAATATCAAACACAAATAATGACGTAGGTACAGACCTACATTATATCCTTCGTGCATAAAAACGAATGCCATTGACTTATTTCGTGTTTGTACTTGCTATGGCATGACATTTAGAACAATTTCGTTTAAGTACAACTTAATTAACCAATAATCGAAATTCTTAGCAGTTACTTAAAAATCAAACCTTTGTTTTAACTACGTTGTTATGTGAACGCTCGACAAAACAAAACGACCACCGATTTAAACACACTCAATCATCGTATTCAATGGCCGGGTCTTTATCAAAGTGTAAACAAGAGCTCATTTATTCACGATAGTATCTCAATCACGTCGTTACGCTAATCCGCGCCGGCGCAGCGCCGCCGCCGCCGTCGCCGCGCGAGCGAAATGCGATAGCACCATAATGTCTTCTTCGCGCCCACGCGCGCCCCCGCATCGCGCAACACCATTGTCTCCCTTAACAAAGAAAAACCAACTTAAATCTACCTCCCGAAACTCCAAGACAGCACCGGCCGCGGCCGCACCCCGCTGCAAACCTAACTTTGCTTTTTAGATCGATCAGTATTTCTGCGATTAATAAAAATGAGTTCAATTGTTGCCAGTTTCGTAAGACGACGCAACATGAAGTATGGCGCGCGTTTTGTAAATTTGAGACAAGTGGTATTAATTGAATTTGTGTCGAAACCGATTAAAGCAACGGCTGTAGTCTTTTTCATACTGTTACGGAGCATACAGCACATATTTACATTTAAATGGCAAGTTGCGAGCTGTTTGCCGGAAATGTAAACTGTTATGACTCTGATATAGATCTTTACTTTCTTCGCCATAAAAACATACACATTTCACGTGGTACAATCTCAAAAATTACTTTATCGTGGACATGTTGAGGTAACGATATTATCACAACGGTCTGCCGATGCAACAGCCAAAATACCACAGAGTAGATTAAGTTTTAGATCGTAAGTAATTAAGGCTACATTTCCTTCTTGCTTCTATCATAAAAATTATACCTCTAGCTACTAGCACATCGAGTCAGAGTGCTTAAGTGGTCAACCTAAGTAATCACTTGAAAGAGTGGACAGAAAGGTTTTAAACGGATCAATGAATGCAGCGAGACCGCGCCTCGGCCGTGCGTTCAAGGTGTGGTATGGTTTCAGTGTGAACATTAACCACATGATATCATTACTAACACTATTGATTGTCTGTCCTTCCGCTTTCTCTTCCCGTATCAGCTTACCCGTTCTGTTTATTTTCAAATCCAGTTACTACCTTAATTATTACTTTTGCAATAGTGCCAGAATGTGTACGTACTCACGAATGCTTCAGAGTAGCTGTCCAGAATTTCAACTTCTTGAAACATGATGGCCATAACGTCCAAGATAATATCTGTGAGCGGGACAAGTGCGAATCGGAACCAGCGCGTTGCGAACGTTTCCTGGTTCCTGCTGCAAACAGGTTACACCGGGATTGCCAGTTAAAAACTTGCGCCATTGCGTGCGCCGGCTGCGCGGGGCGAGGGTTGCCAGACGACTTATGAGATGAACAAGAACATGACAGACCTAGTCATTGCGTAGTTCTGTTCTGTGAAGGATCGATGTAAAAGATTTCCTGGGATTCTTAGGATATGTTCTTGAGTAGGTTACTGTATGTGAACTGCGTTCTTTAGAAAAGACCATACGATACGAATGAGTTTGATTGAACAGATTAAAGGCGCATATTTTGAAAGCTACGTAACGTGAAAAGCTGTGTCTTTAAAAAAAATAATTTGTTCCATTGTGTTAGTTAAATCCTCGAGGAAACCCTGAAAATGTGATTACAATTAAGATGCGTTTGTACTTTACCCTTGTGACCCTGTGTACGTCATCCCCGGCGAGAGGAGAGCGGGTCAGACGAGTTGTGCTCTCTTTCCCCCGTGCGATAATATCGCAACAACGTGCGAATTAGCAGCCTCGCGTAATTTAATAACGGGCAACAGGCAGCGACACCGAGCCGGATTGTCCAAGTTATTTTCAATTTATCTCACTTACCGTTTCCTTGCTTGGTTTGTAACGGTAAGAGAAAGCTTATCATTTTGTTTTCTGTAAATTTGATTACTTTTGCCTAAAGTGATTCACTTAATATTGTGACCAATATCGCGAAGTTTACGAGTCCTTACGTGCAGTTCATAAAATTTTACTAATGTAACGTAGAAGCAAGTTCCGCTATACGTGTTTCAATTCAACGTCTTATTTCTACGAGGTTTCAACAGCACTCGTTTAAATTATGATCGTGGGCAATTAGTCAGGCAAAGCCGCGAAGCGAAATGAATTACTAAAATATGTCCGTTTGTCACTGCGCCTCCAGGTGGCTCATATTTATAGCCCCGGCCGACGGTAACCGCTTCCTCTCTGGAAGAACCGACCGTGAACAAACTCGTCTTTCTCCGAATGCACACAAATAGACGGCAAAATAGGAACTGTTATTTTTTACTAACACTTGATATTTGATTCTAATGGACTTTTGAAATTCGATAAGTAAACGCGTCTAACAGGATGCCGCTGCGCCACCAGGCCGGGGTGACATTAAACTATTGCTGAATAAATAAGTACCAGCATTTTAGCTAAAATAAATGGTCGGGGTTGAAAGGCAAGCCGGGACTTCGATGGCCCTCGTAACGGACCCGCATCCGGCCGCAATTATATCGTTGCTCGCTTTATTGGAAACTGCCTGAGAGCTCTTGTCATCTGATCACTTAGAAGTGCCGAGTGATTGATCGCTCACACAGGATTTATTTATATTAGATACAAAAACTCGTAGGCTTAAGCCATTAAGTCTGAAGTATGTGGGTGAAAAAGTTGCGTCAGGTCAGGTAATCTATGGCAGGCTGAGACAAGCAAAGTAATCCATAAATCAGGATCGCCTTCATAAACATAAATCTACTTAATGTATAACATAGAGAATTTAAAGCCAGATTGACATGTCTTCAGAGAAAAAAGTACCAGGGCGCTATATATATCTGGTAGAGTTTAATGCAGCTTCTGGGAATAGTAATCCTGCGACTGCTGAGAATCTGTCTGTCAGGCGCGGACGTAAGTGCTGTGGAAGTTAACTTATGATCTCTGTGTTGTACATACAAATTGCCCTCGCAGCATTGAAGGATTGAGAGGCTTACTTTTCAATATTATTAGTTTGTACGTTTAATATTAAATATGAGTTCTCTACTATTTTTACCGTATTCTCGCCTTGTCGGAAGGCGAAATGAAGTTTTTTTTTTTAAATTCAATATTTCATACCTAGTTCATTTTCTAATTATCGTCGGATGTTTTATGAATAAATTGTGAGTGTTACATTTACAACCCTTTCTGCTTTGAACTTCCTATGAATTTGTTTAAATTATTTAAAGTTTTTTTCAACAAATCCTAACAAATCAAAACAAAATATAAAAGTATATACCTACGAATAACTAGTTGATAAATAGTTTTTGTGGGCTTTCGAAGTTCCTTGTAGCATAGCGGAGTTTGTTGGGTTGTCGAATCGGCTCAGGGTTAATTTGGACATAACAATTTGAACTTTAGCATGCGAAATAAAATTGTATCGATTGTGAAATTTGCCGAAAAACTTCTATATGAATCGGCCAAATTAATTGTTATTAGCTCGCCTCCGCTACACTGAAGGTTACAACTTAAAAGTAATTTAATTACAATAATTTGGATATTTCGAAATCTTGCCACTGAGAGACTCGAGCGGTTCTTGGGTTCTCTCGTAAGGGGTAAACGGTGTTTCCATTGGGTTGGGGATAGTATGACGACGCTTAGCGCGTAGCAGCTGTATTATTTGCGGATTTTTTTACTGTCAAATCGCTTAGCTGTCTCACACAGCTCTGCAGGATGTGCAACTTTACAAGCTCTAGCTCGGTCTACACACAGTAGACTCCTTCAAACCTTCATAAAAAAGTAGATGGGTGCCTAACGTAACGATTTCTAGTGCTCTCATTAGATTTCTAGTCTTTTATAAGAGAATATAATTAGTACTTACTTAGGAATGCATGATTGTTTAGCTTATGCAATTCTAATTCGCATGTGAATAAAGCCCTCGTTTCCTGCATTCCTGGTAGCTCAGTCGGGAGTGCCGGGACGCGACGTCTGGTGCGAGACAATGTGAAGAGGGGCCTTAGTACTCGCTGTGAGGGCGTTTGCTAGTGCCCCTCTATGTTTATAGTGACACGTCTCGCTTGGCTCGCCTACAGAACTTTCTAGAGATGACTTTATAAATGAAAAGTTGTTTCTATGTTTTTTTGACGCCATAACATGGGTAAACCCAAACGGGTAGTTTTGTTCTAGAAAATCGTGAAGATGACTAATTAATGTTAAATAGTTGTGATGATTTGTCATATATTTAAGTTTGCGTTACTTGTACCGTAGCGAAAGAGACTATTAATCTTTGTACAGGTGTTACAGGATTACGACATGTTTTTAGCAATTTTTTCCATCTGACGGAATCGATAAATTCAATTATGACGCGATGACGTAGGTATTTTATTATTTGCGCGGAATGTTTCAGCGGCTATGTCATCGTGTGCGAAAAGCCCGCGGCGGCCACTTGAGCTAACACGCCGCTTGCCGCTTCAGCGTCCGCCGTACTACGGGACAACAGTTCAATACATAAATGTATTGAGGTTAAGGAATGTTATTAACGTTAATTGGGTATTTACATGACGCGATTATAATACAATAGAGCTGCCAACTGCCATATTTGGGCAAAACAATGTTGAGCAAGCGACATTTGGCATGAGACATTATGTGCGTGTTCGGATTTAAACCAATTGTGAAATGTCAAAGCATCGATTTTCTTGCGTCGCTGGTAATAGTGGTAATAAACTCGGCGTTTTTCCCCAACAACAATGCTGCAATAAGTCCTTATATGTTGACTTTCATCTGTGTCCATAAAGGGTGTTGCATCAATCTCTATGACATCAAAGCACGCAATATTTACGCCCCGGAATAGCCACGACGGAACGCAGCCATATTTATAATTATAAGGAACGCATCCTTTAGTGCGGCGTCGAAATAGCCGGGACGTCACTCGGCACTTCCGACGCGGGATCAAAGATGGCGGCTTCAAACACTGCGCTATGCTAATGCTGCGTAAACACAAACAGTGATCGCCGTTAATTTGTTAGAAGCAATAACTCCGAGAGATCATCGTTGTGGAACACACAGAACTGAGAGATCTATCGTTGATGCATGGAGTGCATTTCAAATGAGATTTCTAGCTAGACTAAACATTGCGTTCATAGAAAACCGATCTCAATACTCTTATTGCAATACATGGCGTATTATAAGATGTCGATAGGAACTCAGAAGCAAAACAAATAGACTAGATATTGAAATCCAAGCTACTCTTTATTGTATCAGAAATAGACTTAATAAAACATGCAGTACCTACCTACTTAGGAAACGTTATATAACGTAAGTCAACGCAGTGTTGCAGACAGGAGTGGTGCATTTGGGAGGTGCAGCGCCGCCGGCAAACGCACGTCTAGACGGACCCCTCCCAGTTTCAATCTAATAGCGGCGAGTGCGAACATCCACCGCATCCTGTGCGGTGGAAGTGGTTGCGTCTAATTATTTGCTTAGCTCAAGATGGGACGATTATAGATGCTTGGCTGGTTTTACACTGGTTCAGCGGCAAAATTGAGTTGTGTGTAACTGTTTTACCTCCTTTTCTCAAGTTTTTTTAGTCAAAAAGGATCAGACAGCAGCAAAGAAAGTTTTATCAGGTGCATAGAATAAATAAGCTCTTAAACCAAGGGCCCGTTTCTCGAAGCTACAATTTTACAAGTCTAAACTAGTAACATTGGTTACCCAATTACTGATTGGTTGTTTAGGCCAATGTTGCTAGTTTACACTAGTAAAATTTTAACTTGTAGCTCCGAGAAACGGGCCCTAATCGTTTCGTTCCTTTGTTGAAGCGTACACCCAGCGTACACCGTACTCAGTTCTTTAGCTGTCATTTTTGACTTTTCCAGTATGAATCTAACAGCGATCGATCCAACTTTGGTTCGGAATGGAACCGCATTAAGACATCATGGTAAGCCCCCTGGCTCCTCGATACTTTTTCAAGATGCCCTATTTAGCAGTCGCATATCGGATCTAGATCCTGCGCGGAGATCACAGCGTAGTTTTCGACATCCTTTGCGCAACATGCCCGCTAGTCTAGTCGGTGCGGTGTTATTGTTGGCGCCGGACCGTCCGTTATTTACAAACGACTACGTTGTTGTGAGTTAGCCACACAGTTGATAGTTGCGCTGTGAATATCTCACACGATTATTGTAATAAGTACTAAATGTCGCCAGTCCTATTGATTAATAATGTAACATAGGACAGCTTTTAAACAAAGTCTTGACCGAAGAACCGTTCTGTGAATGTTTTATGAAGTGAACTTTTGTGGCTGGTTTTTAGTAACTGTACCAAATGAACTTAGAGCGCAACACGACACACAAACTCAAGACAAAGATTTCCACGGAACTGCATCATTCCGACAGGCATAAACAAATTCCTCCTCTCGTTGAAGGTTTACGATCGGTTCTCATACACCATATCCAACTGTTGACATCATAAGACGTACCTATGCATCATAAAACCCATCAACTCTAATTCTACAACAGAAACACTATCGCAGATTGTCTTCAATTTGTTCTAACATTATTGTTATCGTTATCAAGGCTCTGATGTCACCACAGTGAGATTAATTGGCTGCGCCGGCGCCGCTGTGGGAAACGCGCGTCATGTCCGGGACAGGTTCATAAACACAGCAAAAAGACAGCAAAACTATAACATGTTGCAGCCAACGCGCATCAGGATCCGCGTTTCCTGCGCAGTTGCATGTCGTCCACACTGCAATACTGCAAACGTTTGTTGATTGTTTGCTCTTGTTTCACTTCGAAATGTATCATTAGATATTAAATAATTCGTGTGGTGCAGAAGATATCTAAGCTACTTTTAACCCAGTAATACGAGTAGAGTATATTTCCACGTGGAAGAAGAGCAGCACTGGTTCTGGTTATGGAACGTTCATTCTTTATCTTATAACTGTGTCTTAAATTAAATTCGGAATACATCAGCAGATACTGGGTGAGCTAGCCTGATTAAGAGTTTTTAATGATTCACGGTTAAGTTCATTCGAAATATTATAAACGGGATGTGAACCGCGATTACAACAATAACATCCACCCGCAATTTCTTCAGTCTACCCGTGATCATGATGCATGCAACTGCGTCGAAATATCGGGAGCTCAATAAAAGTAATCGCGGTTCACATCCCGTTTATAATATTTCGAATAGCCTGATTAACTTTATATGTTTCAGGTTTTTTTTATGTGATTGACTAGTGTTTTTATACCGCAATGATCGATTTTCAAAGAATACGGCTTCCTAACAACGGAATCTGAAATTACGATGACAACGCCTCTGGGACTGTCCAATTCAACTAATCAAACAACCCGCTGAAACATCTTCTTTACTAACACATAATCCATAACTATAGTTAATTTCTAATTAATCACAGTTACATCGCCGTGTGACTATATAAATTGAACGCAGCAAAGTTTTTTTGTCTAATAAAAGCAAGTATGACGGTGACGGTTGTGACTCCGCTCCACATGCTGCCCGCCGGCCTCGAGTGTCATAACTCAAGATACAAAATGAGTCCTAAACCCCGACACATTGCGGTGGCAACACTGTTTGATCCTCTGCATAGTTAAGTGGCTAGTTGAATCGGATTAATTTACCCGATACCTCCGTGGGAATCAAACCGGACAGATTTATGCGCCATCTCCGGGATACAAGGACCACAATATATGGGGTTTCGCTATTGTGCCCCTATGATTTACGCGCAGTTTCTGTTATAAACGACATTAGAGTAGTTTTATTGCTTAGTGGGCAATTGAGAAGGGTTATAGCAGTATATGGAATTTAATAATGTGAGTGAATAATAAAATGTTAATAATATCGGCCTTTGCCCAGCAATGCGCCACTATTACGGGCTAACAAAAGAAAAGGGAGTTAGTCAGTATGATCTTTTTTTAAAGTTATGGGTACCGACCCACACGGACTCTATCACGACACTGCAAGCAGTAACTGCTTATTAGTTTTTTTTTTACAAAATTTTAATAATATTTTTTATAATAAATCCAAAATCGACAACCAGCCAACCTCACTTCACTTTTGCCAATACCATATTTTGTTTCGTCGGTTAAAAATCAATGGGCGAGCCAGCTCGGTCAATGACGTGACCAGGCCCTCATAACGCCACGAGGGCTACCCTCAATAAAACTTAAACTCTCTGGATGAACACATGTGATCATCTCATCACATGTTATGTAATATTGATTGTACCGAGCTAATGAATCGCCTACCCCAGGGGTGACTTGCGCCGTGAGAATACGCTCCGTCCCTCTCACACTTTTGGAGAAAGGGGTGAGAGCGAAGAAGAGGGTGGAACGCGAGATTGATTCATGTGCTGCAGATGCTGTGGCCACGTAATGTTGAAGAGAACCAAACACGGATGACATTTAAAAATACATACATACATACATAAATCACGTCTTTATCCCTTATGGGGTAGACAGAGCCTAAGGTAACAAGACCTAAAGGCCACGTTTAGCATATAATTGTGGGCGTATAGGTGGAAAGGGGAATCAAAATAGTGATGAGTTGCTAGCCGCATCGCCTGTAAAATAAGCTTAAAAATTGCATCAATTTTCGAAAAACATGCCTTTAATGCATGTCGTGATTAAAATCATGTGTGATGGTATCGCATTTTGCTTTACGGGAAAGGTTTTGGCAATTAGAAAGTTCAGATGAAAAATTACTAAGTAAGCAATTAAGATCAAGCACTATACCTATCCTATCACCTTTAAGTGGTACCACTCACTCGCAAAACTCGGACTACATTTTTAAGGAGTGCTTAAAATATTTGAAGCGCTTTCACGGACCCACGCCTATGTTTACAAAAACTTAAAGATTCCACGGTCAGCCAAACACTTCAAACAAATATGCAAATCAATATAAATCCCAATGCATTGACATGTGATGGTCCTGAGCTACTCTTCCCATTCGGTCTGTTTGACTCGCGCGCGTCGGTTACAGAAAGAGTTGGCCTGTTGTAAATACTAGTTACGAATAGATTATTAAACTTGTCATTGTTAAGGGTTTTTAATGATTCACGGTTAAGTTCATTCCAAATATTATAAACGGGATGTGAACCGCGATTAACTTTATTGAGCTCCCGATATTTCGATACAGGTGCATGCATCATGATCACGGGTATGATCACTCAATAAAGGTAATCGCGGTTCACATCCCGTTTATAATACTTGTCATTGTTGCTTGAATGCTGAAAGTACAGGGGTCTTACCATAACGTCTTAATTCCGACTCAGTTCAAGTTTTAGCTGTCACTTTTAGTATGTATTTGACAGCGAGCGAACCTAAACTGAATCGCATTAAGACGTCATAGTAAGGCCTCTGCTGTGTAAATCGGTGTAAGCACATATGCTAACATATCCAAATTGAACTTGACCTTAGCTTGGTTCCCTCTGGCACGCGCGGACCGCGGGCGGCAGCGGCAGTGCTCGCAGCGCCGCCGCGCCGCCGGCCGCCTGCATAAAACACCATCCCGCGAATACTATAGTCATAATCATACTGTACAATGTTTAATTGATAACGTGGTTAGTGATGTGCTTTAATCGTAGTCATAATAGAATTAAGGTGAGTTTCATTGACCGAAACGCGCAGACGTGCATATTTTGTGGTTTTAGCGTCTTATGGTCATCTGTTGTACCGGCGTTTTTCTGGGCAGGAGCCTGGCTCGGTTATAAAAAATAAAGGACCTTTTCTAACTTAATTATGTTTTGATCTGGTTGTGTTGAAATGTTTCCAAATAATAATTCGTCAATATCTCTTCGTTAATAATCTTGACTGGCTCATCAACGACTAACCCAAACAACCACAAGATTTGACTTGTAAAGCTGAAATTTTGCAAAGTGGTTGCGTAAGTTGCGTTTAAAATGTATAGAGGCAGTAAGGTCAGATTTTGTAAAATTTATAGGGAATTCAACAAACTGATAAACTACTAATATTTTAAGGTAACATCTCTATGTTAAATACCTTAAATTATTTGTAGTTTATCAGTTTGTTGAATTCCCATACATTTTACAAAACAGACGAATTTTACAAATTGGATTCTCCACTCCACCCAGTTAACGTGGATAAATAATTAACTTTCTCGTCCGCTTCCTTCTCATCTTTGCAATTTCACAATTTCTCAGACTTTGACAATATCGCATTATCATCAAACCTGCGTAACGCGCATGACGTTTTTCCCTATGGAAGTAGGAAGCGTGGAAATATCGATCGATCTCGCTAATCCGTCGAAAGTACCAGGCGAGCATGACGTGCGCGGAGATTTCCTCCGGTAGCCGCTGATAAGATGCTATCGCCGGCTCGCGTGCATCTGCGTTGTTATGAGCCCCGCGTACTTACGGGACCGGCGCCGGCGCAGCGTGACGTGACGCGCGCGCTGATAACCGTTCTAATGACATTGGCATTATGCGAAGGTTATGGTACCGTGGTCTTTCGCTATGTGAAAGTATCAAAACATAATTTTACCTCACATTTTATGACGTGATCCGATAAGGCAAGTTGTAAAAAGAGGTTTTTTTTTTTGTAAAATATGATCCGCGAGTCCAAGGCCAGGTGCGCGTGCGCTCGCCATCGCCACAACAACGCGATAAATATTGCAGAACAATGGTCACACGCCGAAACCGGTGCCGACAACCATAACTATGTTCCACTCGCGCACGGCACGCTCTTACTTTACATATTTACAAATAGTGTATTTTTTTCATAATCATAGTTTACCTATTTGCTATTCGGAGCCATTTGGGAACTCAATTGAATATCTTCGTCAGCTCAAGTTGTACCTACGTCAGACTCAGACTTTATTGTGAAGACAGACTATGAACCTAGACCTTGTCATGTCGTTATATCCATAAAACATAAGCGCATCAACCAAAGAGATCAAAACGAGATGAAAGACACAAACCACAAAGTCACAAAATATTCAAAGAAAAATTGTATCATCTCATTCTTCTGTTGTTAGATTCTATAGCAAATCTATTTCAGGCTTAAGACGCGTTAGATAAGAAATCCATTACAGAAAAGGCTTAATTAGTTAGCCTATCAGTATCTCTTTAGGTAGGTACTCAAGCTACTTAAATAGGTACAGTCAAAGGCATGAATATATGTACAAAGACGTTATAAACATATATACACCTTTCTGCCATAAACAATAAGGTGACACATATATTTGACATGATGGTTGCATTGATATTTATGCCTTCGACTGTACATGAAAGATAAGCAAAGGAACACGAATACAGAGCCTCTGGCTTAACTTTTGACTCAACTAAACATCTTGAACGCGTTCGCAGTAATGTCTAGATTACTAGAGGCAAATTGGCAGCGAAACTAGCGGTGCGTAACGACAGTAAGTTGTCTTTAAAGTATAACACAGTTTAGTCAGTTGACTGCAAAGTGTAAAGGCTCTGACGTCCGCATGACCGCCACGACTGCGTTGCCCTCACCTCATTTCGCTATAAAACAATAACACATTCACTTAAAGTAATAAACAATGCAATTTAAAGAAGGTTAATGCATTTCCTATTTGAAGTGCTGTTATATCAAATGTAATTGAAAGCAGGAACAATTATTTCTTGTAATTTAATACTTCGTGCGATGACGCACGCGGAGTTTTCAATGTAATGTAAGTGGATTACTTTTGTTTGCGTACAACAGCATTAAATCAATTAGGTACAAAACCCCGCCTGGTTCAGGGACACTGGGATTACTTGACTGTTTTGCGGCCTCGGTGTACCCTCACACTGACACGCTAGGAGTACCCAATGTTACCTTCCGCTGGTTGGTGCCAATAACAGCACATCACTGGAAATGCATTCGAAAGTGGTAACGAATGGTGCTGAATTTTAAATATTTACTAGTAGAGTAGAAGAAAATTACAACTCTGATTAATCCCGCCAACTAGTTTAATTTGGACCTTTGAGTCCGCTTCATCGAGATTCATACCCATTAGCAATATTCCTAACCACGTATATTATCTATTTATTCTCACAATATTCGCAAATCCTGATGATATGATGCATTGTCAATTAGGTCCGAGAATGTACTCGAGCACTCAAGTCATGACAGAAAATTAGAGTTGCTGAAGCCGTCCACACAATCCGCCGCATCTTTACTAAAAGTACGCAAAGACTGTCACGTTTTGGGTTGAAAGATCGGGTATTTTAGTACCTATACTTGAAGAATAAAGAGTTAGAAAACTCGGTGTCCCCCGCGCTCCCGGTGACCAGCGGCCTTAGCACGCTAAAATGTAGACAAATATATGTCTGTGGATAAAATATATTGTCACGACATATTTTATCGCGGGCCCTAACATGCTATGGACGAAACATAAAATTAACCCTAGGTTTAAATTTTATCACACGACATAAAGCAGTGTTGCCAACGATTAAAAAAAAATGCATTTCGGTCATTGTATTCGTTCAAACGCTCAGTGTAATTGAGTCTTATTTTAACATTCTACCTATTAAAGATGTCAAAGAATCTTAGCGGCTGACTCGTAAATAGTGTTTATCGTGATTTGGTCGGATTATCGCATTTGTCGTGATTGGCGGCTTGGTTTAGGCATGTCACATATGAGTGGTGGTGGTTCATTTTTTTTAATGTTTGCCGGACAAGTAGGTTAGATGGTCTACTTACGGCTTAGTTAGTTTCCAGCCTCTACAGTAATGTATTATTGATTACAATAGCACAATAATTGAACATAACATAAAATTAAACATCATTTCACACAGTTCATTCAAATCAAAACAATTCGTTATTTAATTCTAGTTTATCATATTATTTCTTTTGTAACTGTATATGCGTCGGAAATCACTGAGCCCACCGCAGCACGTTTGGGCACAAACAGAGGTTACGATTCTCGCCTTTTATTTGATTAATATCGACATAACTGCCTCTTTTTAAATTTATAATTATCATTGGCCATAGTATTAAATTTGTCGCAGTCCTCAAGCCACCTACATAAATTTATCCCAACTAACTGTCAAAAGGGTATTAATTATGTCTACATTTGGATTACCGTGTTAGAGCAATAGACAAATTGTCTACTCAGTCGTCAAGTGTGGATAAAATACCGCGACATAATTTAGCGTGCTAGTCACCGCGACAAAATATCGTTTGTCGCTCATTTGTAGACAAAATGGGTAGATAAACGTTACCGTGCTAGCCAGGCAGGGTGACATAACGGAGCAGAACATTGTAACTGGCATAACGTTGCGTCGCGCACGCGCGCTGTTTACCATTTGTGATGCGCGGACGACGCGACGTCCACTTTCACATTACTGGAATATCTTACGCTCTCTGCACTGAATTTTTCTAATAATATACAAACATCGTCCGAGTTCCATTCATAAAATTGGCACAGCGTTCAGAACTATGTATATACATCTACTTAGAAACAAAAATCACATATAAAAGCCGAGATACAACAGTTCTTTACCTACATAAAAATAATTATTCGTGTTCATGAATAAGGATTCAGTTATCTTAAAGATGATGAAAATCTTTTATTGAATCAGGCGTTACTTTGCGGAGGTCCATTTCAATGAACACAAAATATTTACCTTGCTACTCCGCTACTTACGTGCAAGATAACCAAGCTTGTGCGAAATGTATACGGCTTGCATGCAAAACGTATACATTTCGCACAAGCTTGGTTATCTTGCACGTAAGTAGCGGAGTAGCAAGGTAAATATTTTGTGTTCAATGATTAAAATCCCTTAACAATCTGAACTTATCGTCAATTTGTTATCACTAATCCATAATGTATTAACTTAAGTGATTAAGTTAATTTGTGTTGTGTGTGTGCCCACACGCACGATATCGATTTCACAATGCACTCGTCGACTCTGAATTGAATGCATTTTTCTTAATTAACTGCTAATGGGCGTGTAAAATGCGTTATCTCTGCGCCGCTGACATTGGCCGCGTCTTTTCAGAACTTAATTAATTAATAACTCATTTAAGTCGCGTGCGATCAAGGACAGATTAAGATTTACCGCCATTGTCTGATGATGACTCGGCAGGGCGCGGAAACGTGCTGTTTACGCTCGTCACTGTCATTAACTACTTTAATGCTCTTTGTTCAAATTCTATCGAATATTGAGGGACAATAATGTGTGATTTAATTTATACTTAACCATAATTTTTACACAAATAAGACGCAGGTGATGAGATCACAAAAAAAACACTAAAGTAAATTTGTTAAGTTTCCGTTTTCGATTCATTATTGAGTTTTGACCTTAGCGCTTAAAATAAAGCAACATTAAAAATTTATCAATAAAACAAAACAATTTGCGTAATCTTTTCCCTCTGTTGTTTCTCTTTCGCTGAACCAAATAAATAAATAATGAGTAATTCTTCAAAGCCAGGTCACAAGTCACGCGACGCGCACGGATATGCCTCATAACTCCATCGAAATCCTTAAATCACAATAGAAAGTACCGATCGTGATTTGTTTGGAAAGCGACCGATCGCACTGACACGGCGCCTGCGCCTGCGCCGCTGACGCGCACAACCCATGAAATTTCAATTCGGTGTTATCAGCTCGAAAGTGGGTGTTTAGTGTGCCCACTGGGTCGGATAGGAATAGGACCTCCAGTTAAGACTCATTCCAGGTATAGGTATTACTTTCATGATGAAAGATCATCTTGCTCGTAGGTACCTACTAGATTTAAGTACTACCTAGTTAACTATTTTAGGAGGCAAGTACGTAACAAAGTCGTTAGCATAGGAAGAAACCACATTAAGGTACACAACAACGAGATTTCTCTCATTGTCCCTTTGCATCAAATATGTGCAGATTTCACTGCTTCTCGAGTCAAATGTCAAAATTAGCAATTGAAATCGAAGGGCGTATCTTTGATTTCTTTTCACTTAAGAACCTCTTAAACATGCAGCATATTAAGATAAAAACACGCCACTTAACCTCTTCCGCTGCCTTATTCAAAATGTGTAGAAATTGTCCATTTAACTTAAGATACTTAACACCTATTTAAGAGAAATTAAATTAAATTAAATTTAGCTCGAAGGTTCACACGTTACATACATCGGTTCGGTAAGCTATGGGAATGGGGTTTCCTTAAGAAAGTCGAGAACGAAACCTTTTTTTGAAATAAATATTATCGGTTCATTTGGATCCACCACCGCGTTGGTTTCCATAAAATCCGGAACGACGGTGTCGCCGCGCGGAAGCTGCAATTTCCACTTTCCGCCCGCATGCCGGTGCCGCCGCCACCATTTACGCCAATTGGAGTGGTTATTGCTATTGCTGTATTAACCGGAGATGAATTACCCAAAAACATTACGCAACGCCGACTTTTCAATTTGAAAAGGTTTTGTTGACCGTTTATTTTTTACATTTTCACCGCGCGGACAATTGGGCATGCGTGACCATGGCTCGGGCAATTTTCCGCTCGTCCGTTCTCAACGCTTGTGTTTCAACCTTCGATTAGCGTACTGAATGTCAGCGGGGGATTAGTTAGTTATTACTGGCTAATTGGGTTTCCGAGCGAGCGCGCGCGTAGTCCTCGCCGACACGGTTGACCACGATCTCGTGCAAATTGACACATTTCCTTTTCCGAGAAGCAGAAATAGCTGGCGAGTGCAAGTGCGTTGTTCTAGTTCACCGATCAGCTCGCGAGCCAGTTCGTATTAATTGCAGCAATCAAAGCGTTGCACAATGGAACAATTTGTCGATTGATATCAATTAGCGTGCTAGAATTTAAAACAGTTTCAAAACCGGTAGCGTTAATACGTGTCCACATTTTTACTCCGGACCAATCCATTCCGTGCCATTTATCTAATTCATTGACGTAGTCCCAACCTGACTACGTCGTTACTTTACGAACTCTCCTAGGTTCTTAAGCTTGACTAGCGATTGCAGCAGATGTAATCAGTCCACGAGCAGTTCCGTCCTACCCACTCAAGTTTACAACAATAGCCTCGTTCCGAAGAGGTCGTGCCCTGTAAAGACACGCTAGAGGCATCGGGGCTCCCGTGAAAGTGAAATCTTAGATAAGAACACTGTCACGTCCCCGGTGACCCGCTGCCCACGCCTCGCCACGCCACGCCACGCCACTTCACGCCAATCACCGCTTTCAGCCGCCACTCGACTCGCGGCCATTCAATGGATGTCCAGTTGTGACAGCCCGAATAATTTGACAATGGGCAGATGCTTTAGGCTGGAAGTTCATTTCACTTACCATGGTGGTGCTGTCATTTGAATAATGTAGAAATTTAGTATTCGGTTTAAATGAGGAACGTAATTAGAGGCTATCGTCAATGGATCCCTGTTGGCCTGTAGAGTCGCCTTGCGGAAGTCTCTAAGTTTTAAGGACTTTAGATGTACCTAAACTACTAAGCAAGTAATGATGTGGGCAAAGTTCCTAAAGTAAAATTGCCATGGGGCCTGTAGGCTTATTGTCTAACTCGCCCGCAATCGCCATCGTGTTCGTTTTGACAGTTCATGTATGGGCTGACAATTGGCATCGGAATCAGCTAGCTGTCACATTCATACAAGAACTGTCAAAATGAACACGATGGCGATTGCGAGCGAGTTAGACAATAAGCGTACTGTTCTTAAAAGTGA
This sequence comes from Pandemis heparana, assembly GCA_963854515.1. Taxonomy (NCBI): domain Eukaryota; kingdom Metazoa; phylum Arthropoda; class Insecta; order Lepidoptera; family Tortricidae; genus Pandemis; species Pandemis heparana. The sequence goes on from OY978025.1 coordinate 316,936, forward strand.
GACATAGTATAGACTAAATGATAATGACGACTTATCAAGACTGCAACCTCACTATGCTATGCTTAAGTGGTTCTTTCTACTTTCGTGAAAGAAAAAAGTTTACGAGCATTTTCTCTGAATCTCATGTCTAATTGTCCGTGACCAGTAGCGGAGATAGTGGCCACTACCAAGGACGCAGATGTCAGAAGTGGTGCGGCGTGTTTTAAATTCGGTTTGTTTTCACTCTCGGTATCGGCGCGCGCGCCGCGGTCAAGGCGATCGATGCCCGATGCGGGCGCGGCTCCATTGCCTCTTACATAATTCTATTAATCTATTAATTACTTTAAAAATGTTTTGTTATCTTTAATTGTTTCCTTTTACAAGTTGTTTTTTAATCAGATTTTCAATATATTCTCATGTTTAATAGAAATGAAAACAATGGAAAAGATGCATCTCATTCAGATGAAAAAAAGTGTAACACACACAAGAGAAGCTTAAGGCATTTGCTTAAGTAGGTATCTATTTATATATTTATTTGTTATTTCAAATTGAATAGGAAATTCATGTAACGTTAATATCCTGCGCCCCGCAGTGGGACGCAGGTAGGATAATTAAAGAGAACTTTAATAAAACGTGATCATAATAAATCTCGCGCACAGTAAATATAGGCAGTGGACACACACGCGGGCTGGCGCCTTCCCGCTCTCACGATCCGTTGACTCGCCGCTTATTTGTGTTAATTCGTTATCGTTATGCCTCAATCTTTGTTACACTTTATGCTAAACTAACACAATTCTACATCTTATCGAAACAGCATTTCGATTTTCGCCGACCTCTGCAGCTTAGTGAGGGTTATGATAATGAATCGAGAGCGAAAACTGAGTGATCTAGTTCACCAGATTGCTCTTTCTTTGATCTAGTCACAGATTTAGTTATTTATAATTACTGCAAATTACTACAAGTTTTAATGTCACTAATTAGCATATTAAGTTTCATCGTCACGTCACCAAGAGTTACGTTAATGTTTTTTCTTTTAGTACTCTTATTTCTTTATTTAAGACTGTTTGCAATAAAACGAATACTATTTCTGCCACCCTGAACTTGCTCTGTAACTCTATAAAAATCCCCATTAATCTCTGTTAGAAAATAATTGAATGCTATTCGAGAGTTGTAGAACACGGATAGGTCGGTGTTCCTGGTGGGACACGTCGGTTGCGCCGGCGCCGCGCCTCGGGCTTTCTTACCGCGCACGCGCAGCCGCAACTTTATGCGCGGCGCGACGCGGAAACCAAGGAAAAACGAGGAAACGAGAGCTTGCTCTGGTCACTCTTGAGGTTTCCATACACGCAACATTGGAGAGTCAGGAAGTCTTTTAGATTAAAATTAAATGACCATCGGGAATGCTGGTACTTAAAAATACCTCAATATACCCTTTGATAGTCTTGACTAGCGGACTTTATGTATGTTCAAATCATACAAGCTATATATTTGCGTTACTCTGGCCCAACGTTTCCCGCGGCAATTGTTTACTCAACAAAAACAAATGACATGATAATGGCAATAAACGCAACTCCAACACAGAAAGCCTCCAGAAGTCTCTATGTACTACTCTTTTTTCTCTATAACTATCCTAGTTAGCGGGATTTTCCGATGATGAAGAGGATATTCTCCAGGATATCTCAGCGCCAATAGATATCTCAGCGATGCATAGAAATTACTATTCAGTTCTAAAACGTCATAATCTTTAATCTTTAAGCCCACGTTACTACTAAACCTTAACCTATAGAAGATCACATACTTGTAGAGTCAATCCCACACTCTGTAATCGAAACCATCATCATCAACCGGAAGACGCCCCCTGTTGAACAAAGGGCTCGGAACGCCACAATGACCGACACCACTTGCAGGCACCGGAAACCGGAGCAAAAAAAGCCAGTAGGTCTTTCATCGCCAGTTATTTATAGGAAAGCCTATACAGGATCTGTGATTGTCCTACGATTGGAGCCCAGTGGTCCAGCTGGCGACAATGGCAGAGAAAGCCGACTCGCGTCGATGTAGCCCGATGGCCGATCATTTCGCGATTTGCATCGGCCGGGTCGTCGCGCCCCGCCTGCTCATTACTGTTGCAACATAGAACACTAACAATGTTGTTTTTATTTTGTTACTTCTTAGTCACGTTTACAATCAGGTAGTTGTCCTATGTAGGTATGCTAACGTGATGTGCTATTTTAATAGTTGTTGCTTTTGTTAAAAACTCTATATAGCTCTATCAGATTAATGTCTTCAGATAGACTGTACATTGTTTCTGAACAAATTATATAATTTTTTTCTTTAAGTTAGAAATATGACTTCAAAGACATGTACCACGTACATCATGCCGTCCATACACGGAAAGGCGGACAAACCTTAATCTCATTCTATTCATCGTCAAATTCAGTTTAAACATTTCGAACTTAGTTGACTAAGCACTTTAGTGACAAAGTCTGCTTATTTAGATGTCAGAAATTCCCAAAGCGTTAGAAGTTAGTTACTAAAACAATAGGCTATAAAACAGTTCTACTTTATGACATTATAGCGCAGTGATGTGCGACTTCTTGCGTGATAATCCGATAGTTGATAAATCAAACGTAAATATTAACAAAACGCTTTTTTCTTTTTCAGTTCATTGTTAGCTGAAGGATGAGCTCGACACTTTGACTCGCGGCAGCGGGTGAGTTAATCAGTCAAACTTCTAATGATAGAAAGTGTCGCTTTCCACCCAGGACTAGCGGCTAGGTAGGTATACAGTTAGAAACCCCTGAGTTGTGCGGCGCCGGTGGCCAATAGGTAACACGGCATTAGAAACCATTACAGCTCTCGATTCACTTTTACTGCAAATAACTACGTATTTGCAGCTGTCGTTTTTCAAACTCTTTGCTACGCTTTTCTCACATAAAGAAAAGTGCGATAATGGTTGATAAATCGAGCTGACACCGGGGAAGCGGCTGAACCACTTAGTCGCTCAGTATCATGAGAGAATGCTTTTTGTGCCCTCCGCAATTTTGTTTCCTGATTCTAGGCTAATATAATATTGATATAATAATGCTAATATACATTTATTCTAAACTAGCGACCCGCCGCGGCTTCGCACGGTATATTATGCATGTATTATGCATATAAACCTTCCTCTTGATTCACTCTATCTATTAAAGAAAACCTTCAAAAATCCGTTGCGTAGTTTTAAAGATTTAAGCATACATAGGGACATAAGGACATAGGGACATAGGGACAGAGAAAGCGACTTTGTTTTGCACCTACTATGTAGTGATTCCTCATACTTAAAATACGTACACAATTTTTTATAAAGTTCTCACAAGAATTTATCTTCGTAACATATTGCTTTGAAGAACGTATTTATTAGCAGAGCGGCTCTACATTCTGACCTTAATCTAGGAATGCAAAACTTTGCTTTGTGTTTTGCGCACATATCGTATCGCTATTTGATTTTGATCATCTCCAACTGGACAAGTAATGGATTAAGGATAATAATAAACACACCGGGACAACTATTCCATTGTTAGTTTAATCGGCCGGTTAACCGACTCCAGAGCTTAATAAGGATGTTTATGTAACTGACCTAGCGCAACCGAATCGGATCAGGTTACGGAACTTCGCCGTTGCGGCTTGCTGCATAACGAAACAGCCGAAACGTTATAAGCCTTGCACGCGTCCTGAATAGAATTCCGGTTTGTCGGACGGCGAAGCGCGGCCGCATACGCGCCGGACGGTACCGGACGATTTATGTCCGACCACCAACGAGGATTGACGCTGAGCGAGATTAATTCTAGGATAGCTGACAATATATAAGGATTATCTTGGATGGAAGAACCCCGCAGGACTCGTTTGGAGCTCCACGATTTTGGATGTACCCGATGGAATTGTATTTATGTGCGTGGGAAGGTTGCAGTCCTGCAGTATCTGATGCATGCTTGTAAGCTTTGTATTGACTGTTCCATCTAATCCTAAATCCTTTCCCACCCGTAACGAAGTCGAAGATTTTTGCTTTGTCTTCAGTTTCAATTGGTTCATTTAAAAATCAGCACTGTTGGCATCGTCACGCTAACCGCATTCCTGACAGCGGCCATTTGTCTTCTTACGGGTATACCTACTTTACATTTTTCAGCAAAATTTATACTGTTAAGAATATGCTTGTTTAGAAAAATGTAACTAGCGAATTTTCTTCTCTTCTTTATTTGGTCGAGATCTGGGTCACCACTGGAACTAGGCTACGTTGATGGCAGTGTCAGGCTGTGACCAGCACCTGCGCGCGCAGTTTCCTCACAGCACAGTACGTGCCTGGTCGCCGGCGCCTGCGCTCGGTCATGCTCCACTCAGACGCACGTCCGTATTGTCCGTCGCGGCGGTTACGCCGCCGACTCCAGCAATACTTATGAGCACCACTTTTTGCAAAACTATTATTTCATAACGATAAATTTGAATGTCTGAAATTGGAAACTCGATTGTGATTGCGCATCGTTAAATATTATGAGAATGTCTCTTTTACACGATTGTTGCGTTTCACGATCATTAAGTGCATTAATAAATGAAATACTGACTGCGCTTCAAATTAACAAGAATGCTATAGAATAGGGTTGTCTAGGTCGGTAGGTACATTTTTTTTAAGAACTCATTAAGTAACAATTTTGAAACTAATCGAGGGATTAAGTTCAATAAGTAGGTAGACTGTTGGCAATTAATACCATTGTCATTACCGTATGACTTGTGTTCCTTAGCCATCTAACGTTGTAAGTTTTTCTAAAACATATTCGTGACCTAGTGTTCATTGCTTTAACCGCGATTTGTTAAGAAGGACTAAAATATCCGCTCCATGCAGCATACGGCCGGGCCGTGATATGGACAGCCCTGATCTACAAACATCCAATCAATCTCCACAATTACTAGTCACGGTGACCAGGAGCCCATGAAAACGCAGCGTCACGCGGAGCTCCGGAGATGCAACAAGGGCGCGAGTGTCCGAGAGTCCAGCAGATGAGCATGTGACGTAACGCGGTTCCGCTTTCCGCACTAATTGCGCTACGACTGTCGAATTTAATTACGAGCGCACTTTCACGACGCCGCACGCGCCGCGGCTCTGGAGGCAGCGGGGGCAGCAGACCACCCGCCATCTCATAGTACGGATACCCGTGAGATGCTCCAGTTGCTGTAAAAAAGACTGAAATGAGGCCGTCCAAATTGTCGCGAAAAGTAGGTATCTAAGATTAACTCTTTAATTAATTGTATTTCAATATAAATCGTGCCACATCGCTCGTAGAACAGACAACCGTTGGGGGAGAAAAGTTCTCGAGTGGCGACCGCGATCCGGAAGACGTAGTGTTGGAAGGCCTCCCACTAGGTGGACTGACGACATCGTAAAAGTTGCGGGAAACCGGTGGATGCAGGTGGCGACTTGTCGTTCATTATGGTGTGCTAAGGATGATGATGATAAATCGTGCCAGAACTTAATAGAGACACATGGCACAATTGAATGTCAAACAAATCAACCACGTGGCGCCAATGTTTCATTGGTTATTAAATAAACCTAATCTATTTCTATGCATGTTATTCCACTATTTATGAGGCGCAACGATACTAAAGTGTTAGATGAGCATAATCATTTATCTAATTAAATTTGTGATAGGAAAATAAGAAAGTATGAAAGCCTGCAATTATGCTGATACGAAAATGAGCATGAGCTGGGCGTGGAAAAGTTCATTTAAACGAGTGCACATGGGCTATAGTTGCTGATAAACGGGCTATAACCATTAAAGATAAAAATCATGACCATAATATTTCTTTAGTGAATTTTCTCTCAGTAATTGATTAGCTGTACCTACTGGCAATCATTATCAGTAGGTACACGTTTAAGGTTTCGGTGGTAAAGAACTCAAAATTATGATTCCTTAGTTGATCTGTTTGTAACTAATACATTAAAAATTGGATGCCAATGATTGACCTTGTAACTCGCATAGGTGTACAAAAATATGACCCAGTTAAAATAGGCGCTGAGCGATTATCATATTATTATGATATTGAGTCGATTTCTGACACAAATTGATTTATGCAAACAACATTATTTACATTAAGTTTCCTTATAAGCACACATTAAAATAATGAAATCAGCGAGATCATAATTGAACGTGTTCACAAGTGTGTCAGTGCGGCGGCGAGGTAATGAAGTAATCATACTGCGATTTGATAAAATATCTAATTACAGAGTGGATTGATTAATTCGCGAAGCCCTCAGTGATGGCTCTCGGAGCCGCGGAACCGATCAATTCGATTCGTTCGGTTACCGTTCTGAGTCGGCGCGCGCGCAGGCCGATGATGGTCGATGGATCAATTAACGGACTTCACCAATAATTGCTTATTTGATTCGATTAATATTTAAATGAAGTATGTAAGCTTTGTCAAAGACTAAACATTTAGAATCTATTTAGAGACAAATAATACTTATTTAAAACAGGAAAGATGATTTAAGAAGAAATCTGCAAATAGTACCTGCGGTGTGTGAACCACGCTGTCACCTATCTTGCTTTAGACAAAAAACATCAAGTACTTAGGTAAATAACCGATATCGCAATGCAATAGTTTATTTTATGAATTCTGTTAGATATAAACAAGCAAAACAACTTCGTAACCCACACCTAAAACAAATCGGATTGGTACCGAGCCGTGCTTTGCTATTTGCTCATCATATTTGCAAATATTGACCGCAGTAGCAGTTTGCTTATTGTTATTTTATTACCATTTTATTGTTACGTTAATTACGGTATATTACCGTGCTTACAGAACACTGCGTTTTGATTTACAGATCAACAACGTTTACGTTTACTACAAACAAGGTTTAAAGCAAGCTGCAGCATCTTATGCTAGCGGTACTACGGCGCGCCTGCGCCCGCGCTGCTCGCAAGGCCACCATCTTTTGATTGCTTTCCACTGGCCCTTATAATAACTCCGACTTTGGCCCTGTCACAAGGTGAAGCATGGGGACTTGAGAACAGCTTCAATTTTAAAGCTTTAAAGGTGTAATTTGTAATGGAAAACGTCAGTATTTGTTCTTGATTAAATACAGCATCTTAATTGACTGTCAATAGAAGCACGGTTTGAGTTACGACCTGAGTAATAATGCAATTTTATTGCTACTGAAAATAGCAGTGATATTATGTTGTCATTAGCACTTGCTTGCGTGCCATGAGATGACAATATCATAGGTACTTAATTATGGCCATTTCTCGACGATTAAAACAAGATATATAACAAGTAAATAAAACTTTTGTTTAGTGATAGCATAATGTTAACGTCTAAGTTTGTTTTAAAGATGGAACTGTTACTTAAATGAATAAATAAAAAATAACAACACAGGCTTGGAAGGAATTTGTGAGGCTTCAAATACCTCCGGTGCCTATCATTGTTGCACGAAAACGATTTAGCAATCTGTGCAGCGATAGGTACTCCTGACAGTAAACTTGTTAATCTAAACGTCTCTTTCAATCAGGGTGATATTGCCGATGCCTATCAAAGGATCACTCGCGACGTTATCAAATCAGGTATCAGACTGTTAATTGACACAAAGAAACCTTCCCCACTCCTGCGCAAACGGCGTATCTTTTAGTTATCGCGAGCATCGGCTATTATTAGTTGCGCCTATTAACTTTGTTCCAATTTAAGCTAGCGTCTAGAGATGCGGAGGGGCGAATAAAGAACTATTACGTTTGCGACTCTCCTTTTAATTTTAGAAATTAACAAGATTGGTGACTTTTCATTTCTTTGTGTACTGTATGTAAATGTAATAAATATGTCATTCGTGTCAGCAATCAGCATTACGGCTGTATAGGTGTACAGCTTTATTTTGATGTAAAACAAAATCATAAAGAAACCTGAGCCCTATTTTATAAAGCTACAAGTTATAATTTACAAGCGGAAGTCTCTATCTAACACATAGGGTCAGAAAGAGACTTCCGCTTGTAAATTGTAACTGGTAGCTTTATAAAATAGGGCCCTGGTTGTCCGTAAAGTCGGTTTACGGACGATAGTTATACGTGATAGATAACGTCAAAAAGAAACATGACGTCACAATCAGAAGAGAAATTAGATGCATCACAAGCCGAACGCTTAGGCCGATCGTGCCTCTCTATCGCTTGTTCCTCGCTTGTACGCTCTGACGTCACGCGGAACGTGACACTTTTTCGTGCGTGCAGCCGGTGTTCATCGATTTATAAGCACGTCAAAAAACATACATATTTTCGATTTTGGTATTGATTGCACATTATAAGTTTTTGTGGTTGATACAAGAGCTTCTGCTGTTACAAATTGAGACACGTTCGAGAATACATTATTTATTTTGTTTTAAAGAATTCGTTTGGCGGAAAGTTCAACGGTGTCATTTTTTTTTAATTTATTTAGGAAACAAACGGTTACATTTTAATATTGTAACGTACAATATAAGTTCATAAAATAAAAACCAACAGTTCCATAAATTATATATAGTTCTATAGTTAACTTAGGAATCATGCCTGCGCTAACAAAACAGTTTTATACCATTTTCATTCTTACCTGTCCTATTTGGTAAACAAAATTCTAACCTCAATGTGCAAATTTTTGTAAAGAATAAGGTGTATTTTGTTATCAAACAAACCTGAGGTAATATTTTGTACATAGTTTTGCTGATATTTTATCTCCAGTTCCTTTATTTACGATGAAATATTTAAAAAATAACAAAAATGAGACGTTTTGAGGTTAGAATTTTGTTTACCAAATAGGACAGGTAAGAATGAAAATGGTATACCTGCATACATTGATTTATATTCATTTTATAAGATTTTGAAACAGATAGGTAGATAATGTAAATAAAAAAAAGCTTACAAATGTATGACGAAAAATATGAAATATCTTATCTTATGAATCGAATACAACACGTATATTGCTCAAAGAATTGTACGTCGCGTATCGCGTCGGTAAATTATTTCCGTGGAGGGCCCATGATGTCATACGCCCATGTTGGTACAATTTGAAGCCGTCATCCGGTCCATTTGCTAAACAATAAAAAATATAAAAATCGGACCATCTGCCGGCGTCGCGTAGAGCGCGGGCTTATTAAGAGATTCGGCAAAAACAAGTGACATGTGGCGCCCACGCGGGAACACCTGCGCCTGCGCCCGGCCACCGCCATTGTTTACATCTCATCTCATGTTATGACTGCACGAGATTCATGTTTTCCTGGTACATTCTTAAGCACACTAAAGCACACTGCTACACTCAGAGACTTTGACTTTGATGAAATAACTTCATTAAGTTCTATAAGAAATTCCTCAGACATTTTCAGTCAATATTCAAAGTAGATATTCCGCTGCAGTGAAATGTTTTTGAACGAACCGGTGAAATTCTAGTTGGGTGATATCAAGCCAATCTAATTGCAATGAATTAAGTTGATTGTAAAGTGTGATAGGCCTAGCTTGACGGTAATGAACGTGCTTTGTTTTAACGCTTTTACTATATTTTTTTATGTATTTCTCTTTGTTGACGCCACTAACTCAAATAACTTAGGAATGGAATCCATAGTTCTATTGGTAGAACCGCAATTTGTTTCTCAGTAGTTAAAATTTGTGCAGTTTGTTTAGCTACGTTATGTACCTATAAGTTATGATTAAGATCTAAAAATTCTAAAATGTAAACAATCTGTATTTATGTTTAAAAGAGTCCGACTGGTTATGAGACCGCCTAAACCTAGACCAAACCAATTGACCTAGAAAGCTGAAATTTGGACTGAAGATTCCTTATGCAGCGCATTCTATGATCTGAGAGCGCAGCGCAAAGGCGTACTAAGCACAGATTTTCGGTAATTCCCGCGGGATATGGCGTTCTGCAATGGAAGCAAAGCCGTGGGCGCTACCTAGTTTTAATATATCCTAATAGTAAGTAAGAGTAGTTACCGGGCTCCCAGCCACGTGTGGGAGCTCTCCGGTGCCGAGCTGGGGTGATTGACTCGTCACGCTCGGCTGCGCGGGCGCCAGTGGAGCGCGATGGGTGCCAATGGGTTAGTGGGCACGACCGCAAGCTATGGAAACTGGCACTATGGGGAACTGTGCTATCTGCGTGCGTTATTGTCATTTTTTTTAATATACAATTTAAATATAACATCGAAGCAGTAGCAGTAAAGTTATTCCTTCTCTTGTCTTGAATCGTTGTCCTCATATCATTGCTGAGCGTCGTGACCTCACTAACTGTTTTCGGACGAATTACTTTTTCTTCTAGCTCACTCATAATTCATATCGATTCAGTACCTATTTGCCTCCTTATTAATGAAACAATACAACTCCATTTTATAGCAATATGTACGTTTTGTCTTTGTTCGGCAGAAGCAAAAAGCAAGGTGACTGATACAAATGAATTCGAAAAGTTTTCATAAGCTTTGTGAATAAGAGAGTTAGGTATGTTACGTAGTTACTTTAGGCCGGATAACAGCATTGTTATTTCCTTCCAGAACCTCCCAGAGGAAGCTGATTGATTGATAGGCTTAGCTTCAGGTATGGGCAACTTTTTTTATGAGGATTCATTCGCTAACGGAAATCGCAACACGCGTTAAAAGCCACCCTCGCTTCATAGCTCGGCGGCTTCTTTGCTCCACTGATTGTAAGTTTTTGTGAAGGCAGACTTAAATGAGTTGGATCGACAACCACAGTTAACCTGTTCAAGTTGCCTTACACGGACCGGCGTTAATTACATATTTCGTCCGGGGCCGATGCTTTGAATACCAGCATGTAACCAGGCCGATATTATATAAGCTTAATAGCTACGTATCTTTCTAACTGCATAATACACATGTAATCTAATGATATACAATTTAGTATTCAATGAACAAAGCGTAATTGCTGCCAGTCGGGATCGGCGGACCCCGATAGCTTTACAATACAATCATTGACGCTAAGTTTTCTAATAGTTCATTCATTTGTTCTCTTACTATTTATTACTTTGGTCTTCCTCCTATCCATTTTCCCTTTTTTTTTGCTTCCTTACTAAAATAAGTTACCTATTGTTAAGATATTGAACGTTTCTTCTCTGAAAAACGAATCAAAAATATTTTTTATTACATTATGTTCACGGAAACCCATTCTAAAAGTAAGTAGTGTATATATTGATGCAAAGTAACCACCAGGTTCTGTGAATCGCTCCAGTACTCAACTCTTTCTATGATTTATTTCTCTTTAGAACTTCTATGATGGCACTTACTCAAGTTGTAAGCCGGCCAAGTTTAAACTGTTTAAGTATATAAAACTCCAAGTCTGTCAATGACTAACGGTAGGTAGATAGGTAAGATAGGCATTTCTGGAAGTGTGTTTACGCAAACAACAAACAGCGGTAGGTACAGAGCAAGCTACAGCATCCATCCATCGATTCACGAGCTGCTCTGGTCTTATACTATGAAATTCGATTTTCGAAGTTCGTTTGTTGCCGTTCCGCTCATACTAATACACATTCATTTGAGAGTGAGAGGGACGGTATGACACGAACTTCGAAAATCGAATTTCGTAGTAGCCCCCCTGCATGATGGCCGCGTGGCCATTTCCCTCGTTACCCACGGTTACTAAGCACATATATGCACGAGATCGTTTAGGCTGAGCCCGTAGGCGGCTCCTCTCGAGACTTTGAAGCACTTTAGCCTCTTCAGGGCTATGGGCCAGCGCTACTAAATTTAAAACTGTAATAAGAGCTCTACGATCCATGCAAAGAGGCTTTGCCATTAAAATAATACGAGGCTTTCGCACCATTTCAACCTCTGCAGCTATATCACTAGCTGGACTCATCCCTTTGGACATCAAAGTTAACGAAATAGCAGATATACAGCTGGCGAAACACACTGGCATCTCTAAATTTCTTCATGACTCCATAACTCTCGATTCACGTTTACCTTTGTCTCAGCTTCTTCATCCAAGCGATAGAATTAGCATTACAATAGATAAGATTTATTCGAACGCAGATATCGAACTACATTGTGATCCGGCTGATACCCAAATCTACACAGACGGCAGCAAGGCCGATGGACAAGTTGGTGCTGCGGTTGTAATCTGTCATCCCGACGGCACGAAAATGATACATCAGCTAAAGTTACACAACTGCTGCTCTGTCTTTCAGGCAGAATGTTTAGCTATCGAAAGAGCCTGTCTCCATTGTGCAACAAACCTTTCCTCAAATTTTGCAATCTTCTCAGACTCGATGTCAGCCCTGCAAGAAATCGCAAACCGAAACAGCACTAACAGAATCATCAACAGCATACACAAACACATTAAAACCATTAGAAACTCCAGGACCATAAAATTCTTCTGGATAAAAGCACATCACGGTTTATGTGGGAACGAAGAAGCCGACCTAGAAGCCAAGAAAGCCGCCGCCCTCCAAATAGAGCCAGATTTCTGTCACTTTCCAATCAGTCACCACAAACTTAAAAGAAAAACAGAATCAGAAGCCCAAGCAAACATAACTTACGAGACCTCTCCAACCGGCGCCCACCTGAAGCGCTGGTTACCAAACTTAGCAGCCATCAATCAATTCCGAAATGCAATACGACCGACTTTTGAAATCACCCAAATCCTCACAGGACATGGATACCATAAAGAATACCTGTGTCGATTCAAAATCATCAACGATGCTCTATGCCCTTGTGACGGAACCAGCCTTCAATCAATTGATCATCTCCTAAAACACTGCCCAAAATTTTCTTCGCAACGACTAAATCATGAAATCATCTGCAGCAACTTTAGAATAGACCCGTACATCTTAACAGAACTCATCTCAAAAGAAACGACGTTATCATCTTTCGAAAAATTCACTAGCATAATAATCAATAGTCTTAAAAAATTCAACGGCACATAGTTCCCACCTATATTTTAATATTAGTACCAAGCAAGCATTACAATCATCTTCACAAAATCATTAACAATCCTCATGTCACTCATATAAACATTACATAACATCACCGACTTTAAGTCATATTAGTTTATTTTTATTACAGCACTAACATCCTTGTCCATTAGTTCATGGAATCGCAGTCGCCCGTACCTCTCGCGAGGACTGCGATTTGTTCATTATCGTACAAAAAAAAAAAAAAAAAAAAAAAAAAGCCTCTTCAGGAGTCACTAAACAAGGCTTACCTACGGAGAACTTTTTCCAGTGCCTGTGGCTTTGTTTTGTTTGCAACGCGGAGTGTTTGAGTTTGTCTCAGATATTTGCGTAAATCTTTAGCCAAGAGTCCCATCAACATTGTTTTGACATTAGACTCGCTTGATATTGCATTGAGGCGCAGCATTGAGGATAATTCTTATGTTTGTTTACTTAATTGTCGATTGGATTCTGCATAAGTCACTGCATGGTTATATACTTGTCCGAGTAAAACAAACAAAGTATACATATAACATACATACCTGACAATAAGTGTGCACTGTATGCAGATTGCAGACCGCCTTGATCGGATTCGGTTCAGGTTAATGATTGGAAGTAATGAAAAATAAACAAATTAGGTATTTTAATAAATACATATGTCTATAATAGATGCAACGTGCGCCATGAAATAAAATGAACTGTAAAACTGTTATTGGATTTTAATGAATGTAAAAATAATTCAACGCACACGCAAATCAATAGATTAACAGAAGTGTCAAAGTCATGTCAAGAGTAAAAAAATCATGAAGTGTAAAAAAGGTATACAAATATAAAGAGTTCGCATCAATAGAGTTCTCCATTAAATTATTTCAAATATTATTAAATAATTTATTTGTCGAATTCCGACCACTTAGCTTGAAACTTGGTATAGGCATATATGACAATGAAAGTAAAACAAGCAAATGAAACTTATATTTTAAAAATATACGTTAAAAAGGGTATATCAGACAATAACTGTCCTAAAGTACATCACTTTTGTAGTGGAACCTTTCTCCGCCACGCCTACCGCACCGCGCCGCTATGGCTATGGGTCGCCGACTCGCCGGCGCGGGCGCAGGCACTCCATTGACGTGACGCAGCGCTGCATCCATCAATGAACGCAGCGCGGGGGCTTCCGTCGCCGACGGTGCATGCGCATAGATCAAGCGATTTAAAATGCATTTATTAAGTATGTTTCAATTAATTCGTGTATACTCATATAGTCAACTAACCCAGACGTAGACATGTCTTCGCCACAGTGTTGCGACGATCTAAAAGCAATATAAAATGAAAATATGTATAAAAAGATCTGTCTAGCTGCTTTTATAGAATAGTGTCAACTCAAAATTTTAGGGTTTGGATTTTGAAATGTCACTATTCACTAGAAGTTTCATTTGTCACTACTCTATAAAAGCAGTTGTTGGTTAGAGTGACAAACGTAACAATGTATAAAGTGTGTCACTACTTTTTATGCTTAGGAATATTTTCACTACACTATATGCTGTATTCAGAGAATGGAGTTGCAACGATTTTTTTTTTGAAATAAATCGCTCATTACTTGCACCATTGGCCACTTCGCCGACTGACGCCGACCTATTGTACACTCCCGCGCACGCCTTGGCCCCCTCCTGACACTTATGTCACACTCACAAGGCCTACCAGGGCCGCATTACTCTAGCGGTAGCGCTTTGTTTATCGATCTAATGCATTTTTCGAGCTACAGTGAACCGCTACGCGATGGTAGCCAGAGATCTCTATTTAAAGAATGTTTTTGTTTGAAAAAGCGACATGTGGTTAGTTTTAATAATAAACATGTATGTTATAAGCATATAACACAGCGGCGTGTTCGTCTGCAAGCGTTAATGCCCCTCATTTGTTTGTAATCCTGGCCCGACAAGCGTTCATTATGAAAAGCTCTACCGATGACTTTGAGCTTCGAAAGCTTACACCAAAGCTGAGTTATGGTTGAAGCTTTGTGAAAAGCTTAGCATCTCTAAATAGTCATACTTAGAAAATACTTCAGAAATAGTTTAGACTTTTTACAGACATTTTTGGATACAGCCATCATGTCATATACCATATACGACCTTATTGTTTGTGGCATTAAGGTATATAGATATAGATATTTTAGACGTCTTTGATATGAAGATGTATTGATATTTATTTGCTCTCAACTGTACATTATGACTGTAATCAACACCTCTGAATCGTAATGTTATTTGGTTTGAGTTTCGCCGATGTTACCTCTATAATAAACACGTATTACAATGTCAATGCAAAAGGACCAGTCGACAGTTTAACGTTGTAAACCAGTCGGTAATGTGCAGTTTGTATGTATGTGTGTCAGTCTGCCCGCTCTGCTAAATGGCAATTGTCGTGCGACCCGAACACAAGGACGACAAAGATAAAGACGTCTTTCATATAAAAGGGACACAGATAAATAACGACATACATCCGATTTGAATTGAAAGGACCAAGGCATCATAGATGCAATGAGTTCAATTGAGTGTGTAAAGAAGGAAACGATCACGTTTTGCATCTCGGGTCGTACGTTGATCTAAAACTCAACCGCAAATATTTTAAATTTGAAGCAATCGACAGTTTGGTTTCTCAGTAATCGATCCTCAATTTCCTCTTGCAAAACGAACCACAGGCATTTGACCACAGTCTACAAGCAATTCGAGCTCAACCGACCTAGACGGAAAGCGAAGATATGTGTTGTGGTTTGGGAATTGGGGTTGAGCGGTGACCACCTCTGCTGCCACCGTTGCCACCGGCTGATGGTCCCGGTGTGCGTTACCGTCGTGGCACCAATCCGTCGCGCTTGCGCAGCGCTCGCTCCTCACGTTTGCTCCAATTCTTTTGATTAAAGTGTGGCTGCGCGACAGCAATGCTTCTTTGTTTCTACTCATAAACGTCTAAATCAACAGTCTTGATTAACAAAACTTCTTAATAACGGATTTTCTTGAGCTTCTTTATTGAAAATATTGTAATTTCTCATTCTATAGGTATGTCTATCGTACAAGTTATGAAACACGACAAAAACAATGTAGACGATGGCCGTACAAGGCACCGCGACACTCATGTTATGCTACTTACGTTGTATGTCGTACGTCCCGGGTATTGCTTTGATAGCTTTCGTGACAGAGTTGTGTTGTCTGAAAACCTTGGTCACGAAAAAACGTGCATAATAAAAAAGCTAGCGAAGAAAATATACGTTGCCATAGGGAGTATGTGTATGTCGGTTCGGTACTACACTTAGGCCCACTTGCACAATCCAGGGTTAAAAAATTAAACGCTAACTTGGGGTTAGGTTTGACAGTTCCATACATTTTGACACTAACTTAGCCCCGGGTTAGCATCTAACACGGGGTTAAGTCGTTAACCCTGGTCCGTGCAAGTGGCCCTTACTCTCTTAGTTCCAGTTACGCCGACAAAGTTCCATTTGTTAACACTTCAGCTTTTAAAATTAAACGTATTAAGTACACTTGATGAAGTTATTTCCTTTGTTCGCGATTAAATTGCAATGTCTTGCGAAAAATTCGGTTCAAATATTATTATGGCCCGAGTTTGGGAGTCGGGCGCCGCCGCCGACCGGGAGCGTGAGCATCCAATTATGGAAACTTGCCCTGGACTGGACAGGGTTGCTTACAAATGGCTTTTATCACTTTAAAATTAGGATAATTAACGCAAAGTCAAAAATATTTGTTCAATTCACTGACCCGTTTCCAATATTTGTGCGTGATTTTCTTCTAAGAAGGAGCAGAGGCCAATTTAGAGAGGTTTAGGAACTTTAAGCATACTCCAGCCAGAGACTCCAGTGAAAATCCCGTCGTAAATATCTTTAGAACCGTTGCCGGATTTTATATTCCTGGCAACAAAGTGACTGGGAACCCTGCCGGGAGCAATGCACTACACATTGTCGTTGCACCGCCCTGCGCACCGTCTTGCGAAGGAAAACATCACTTGCACAATACTAATCTTAATCTTAACTCAGTCGCCTCGGGATCACTCAGACACAATAAACCTTTCATGTGGCTCGTCGTTCTTATAAGTAAGAATAATATAGTGAATTTAACATTGATGAATAACAATCATTTATAGCTGCAACGTATACCAATCGTCACTTCTTGCGAGGAGTGCGAGGTACGTTATCTTTCGATACAAATAGAGGTCTAGTGCAAGATCTACCTCTAACACCTCATACCTACTAATACTGACAATTCTTCTTTCTATTATTACAATCAAGACTATGGTGTCAAAAATGCATTTACCGATGCCATCGACTGCTTGTTTTTGATTTGTCGTTCAGTGGATCCACTAGGAAATTTTGCTCTAGGTACCTACTCGGAAAATCCCCAGATTCGAAATGTATTTTACTCTCGTTCCTGTTTCTTCCATTGCTTCCACGGGCATTCGCGTGCCATCTGCCAATCAGACTTAAACTTACAATATTCAACTTTATTGTTCATGGAATAGTGGTATAAATTATACGACAAGAGAATAATGACATGCAAAATATTGTCCCAAATTCGGCGGGATCGATTTTTATACTTTTCCGTGGTTACGGAGACGAGTGCGGACCGGTCCCGGCGGCGGCTTTGCATTGGTAACGATGTTTTGAAATATCGCGTGTAATTTTGTTTTCATTTGGGGTTTACCTTTAGTCGTAACTCGTAACTGATAGTTTTCCAAAATAAACGTGTCTGATTAAGGAAGTATGTATAAGGAAAACCAGAAACACAGTCTGTATTGCCACTAAGATAGTAATGATGAGAAGACAAATAAATAAAGATTTTTGTGTCTTTGATGTTTAGTTCTCCATTTGAATTTGATTTATTAGCTTTGGATGGAGACCGTGTCCTGTCTCTTAAAAATTCAACTGGCTTGCTTACTGATGACAAATGATCTTTACTTTAATTAAAATATACCTACACATAGAAATCATTATTCATCGAAAATTTACATTGTAATTATCATAAAGTTCTGTGTCTGAATCTTTTCTCGACCCCTATGGGCCAGCATTCAAGCTCTTCGTTGAAACCACCAGCAAGCTTCCCACAAGGGGTTCGGGTTGGCCCACGAAATGCTTGTATGATTATAATCCTCGTGGTCACGCGCACGCGGACAATAGGCGCCGGCGCACGACGCGCTGCAGCGGCTCACGTGAGTTACTTTGTGATGTCTTAGTAGGTTCACGATATTTAGAACTAAGGGCCTATGAATTGCTGAGGAGGTAAGCACATCTGTATGGGTATTTAGAGCAATAGAATTATTGCGGGCGTCTATTTGTCAGATCTGTAAATCAAATAAAAAACATGATGCGAATTTTAATGTCAATAATTGTCGCGAGTACCTAGTGGACGAGTTCGAGCATCAGCGGATTTAAACATAAAATTGCTTTGCATCATGTGCTGGTTATCGAAATTATACTAAAGCTAAGTAGAAAGAAAGATCGCTAAATTCAAAAATATGACCTGCCTAGCAGTGGCGTGGCGTCCATAGAACTCGATTCCCACTGGCTTGCCTATTGACCCATAATGGAGAAAATATCTTTATTTTAGTTTACTTGTTGTTATACCTATTATATTATTTTAATTTTTAATTATTGACATATTTATTCTGAGCTGACGATTTCAATATGAATTCTTTGACATTTAATTTTAAGTGATGATGTAATTTTATATTGAATGATCAAATAAACATAAACATAAACATATTTTAAGGCAGTTTGGCAATTTACTGTGCAGAATTAGAGGAAAAGGCTAGTTAAGTTCCCTTCGGCTTGCCTTCTGAATTCTGATATACTTGACGCCACGCCACTGCTGCCTAGGTAGGTAACCTAACTAAATACGATTAGAAGCAAGTTGTGACGCGAAATGTAACAGAAATCGTTTTAAATTTGAGAATAGTTCTCACCGTTGAAGTCCGTCCGATGAAGCCCCAGGACCACAGTCATATAATCTATAATCTTTTGCAAGAGCCGGGATATTAAATTAAAGAGAATAAGCGTCCTAAGCCACGATCTTCATTACGGCCGCCGCCGTCCGCAGAGCATCGCATTGTCTCGACGCATTTACATAATCTGCGCCATTGTGGCCGCCGCGTGCGCAGCGTATATGGCGCCGCGGGTTCAAGGCCCAGGCTCGCCTTATGAGGCAGGACCCGGGAACCGATTAGCTGATTAAGCCCGGAATTCCCAGGCGATAAGCTCCTCGTTATGGCGCCGCAAAAGCGCGGACGAATTAATTGGCGAACACGCTTATCAATTTGCGTTAGCAAACTCTGCAACTAAAAACGAATTTCAAATTCCTGAAGTTAAATTGAACTAATATGATTAGCTAGCGATATCATTATCCGCAATGCAGGCTGCCACCCATCCGGTTTCGTGTTTTCTTTGCAAGGAGATTGGATTAGAGTTATGAATGGGTTTTGGTCGAATCAATAAACTGCACTCAATGGCTAGACTGTCTGCAACCATTATAGTGTAGAATATTTTGTATAGAGAGCGCTACTCTTCACAGCAACAAGTTTTGCTATTCCTAAAAGAAATTGAAACGAAGACCACATCTCGTAATTACCACCTGGCATTGTTGGCGCGGTCCAACAAAAAGATGTTTCCTTGTCGGTTAATTTGTCTGGCGGAGCTGAAGGTCTCGTCTCATCGGCTCCATTAGCGCGTGGATTTGTGGAACAATGAGGCCCTTGTCAGCTTGTTAATATCAACGTTAATGGGTTTCTGCCGAAAATCGCTTACACGTTGTTCGGAACGATCGGCCATCCACGGCGGAGTCCGCGACGTCGAACACGGCACAACGACAGCCATTAACAACTCATTAAAGCGGGTTATGTCATCGAGCAAAAACCAATATCTCTCGTTATACTTCGTGACATTCATCTTTGTCATGTGTGTCGTATAATATAACGACAGTGCAGCACTTAAACTTACACAATAGTTCACTAACTATAATTGCAAGTTGCTGAACGAAGTCTTTTCTGGATGGCACATGAAATACCGTGCGGTTAAAGGTGATGTAAATTTGGTTTCAGATAAGGGAGGCACAATGGCATACTACCGGTGCGGGCCCACGGCCATTGGGAGCCGGTCGTCGTGGGGCCCCGTGACGTCACCTACCGTGGACCCCAAAGCTTACGAGCGACCTCTGAGCGGGAACTTCGACCGCATCTTCAATGCGTTCGAGCGGACCAACGCCTTCGAATATGTGAAGAACTTAGATGGCAAAGAGGAGGAACGGAGCACAGGGCACGGGGAGGTAGTGGTGAATAGGAAGAAGAGCAGCAGCTACGAGCGGGCGGACTGCGCGCTGGCCGCGCAGACGCCCAGTGCGGAAGACGAGGACTTCTACCGCGAGAAGATCCTGTACTCCCAGGCCCGACAGCTGTTCCCGCTGCAGGAGGACCTTGCTGACTGGATCAATAAGACCATCGGTAAGTCAATCAGCTTCAACTCAAAACTCTAAGCCGTCGACTGCAGTAACTAGCTATTTACAGTGACCATTCGATCATATTTTTACTTCGACACGCGATACAGTCGTCAACTTATCTCAGGATTCTTGTTACAAGATCTCCACAGTAATCCGCGTCTAATATGTAGCGGGGTTGGTTGTGCGTTGCGTGAACCTATGGTTCCGTCCGTGGTATCATCCAACGTTTTAATATTTTTGACTAAACCTATGGTCAGCTGGGCCTCTGGCAGCATTAACCATACCTTCAACAATAGGCAGTAATGTGCGCTTGTATCATCGCTCCATATCGGCCAGGTTTTTGCGCATCGCGCGGCGTGGGGCGTGGGCGCCACCAGATTGCGGGCAAACATGTTTTTATAACTTATGACCGCATTGTGCTAATGAAGAGAAGAGCGTAAAAAGTGTTTGTCGCCATTCCGGTGATCGATCAAGCTGTGGTTGTTTATCGGTTAATTACGAGCATGTTATAATAGACGCCCACGATACACTTAGTCCCACGTGGACATACAAATCATAAAACAAGTAAAGTAGTGCGTAGATTGGAAGTAAAAAAATGCTAAATATGCACCATAAAGCATTTTTTACAATAATCGTAGCTAATGTTCATGTTTGATAATGTGAAACTGGTATTAATTATAAAATAATTTATCAGTAAGCGTTAATTATGATTGGGAATGGTAAATAATATTAATTACATAAAAAAGTAAATGCAAACACTGTCCAAGTAACCAAGCGATACAACCGATACCACGTGGTTAATAAAACATTGGACTTTCAACATGAAACTACCGTGAGAGTGAGACTCACACATAATTACAACACAACGGAGTGTTCGTTTCGCTGCCGCCGGGGCGAGCGCTCACTGATGAAGGGCTTCGAAATAGTCCGAAACAATTGTCGGTGCAATTCTTCGGCTTTTATACGTGAGTAAAACTAACTTATTCCTTGTGTTGTAATTAAAACATTGGACCTTAACAACAAATATGTATTGCTTACAATCAAATATTTCTAAGCATAATCATGGTCATCATAATCGTTAAATCTAATACAAACTCAACTATCATACGGCTCTAAACGAAATTAGACGAATTTTAGTACCAACTGATTTAAATCGGTTTGTTAATTGTATCCTTTTTCGTGCAAATTAGCTGTATCTCTGGAATAAAAGGCTCTCCCGTATTCCTAGGATCAGGATTCTACGCGAACGAAATCTCGGACAAAAACTACTTTCAACAACAAACCTATGTATTATTCCACAAAAAACAATTTCTGCCCGCTGCTGGCCTCATTCCGAAAATGGCAGTGCCGGTAAGCGAGTAAGCCATCGATCACCGCGTCCGCGCATCGGCGTAAATCAGCCGCGTGGCGGTCCTCGAGGTGTCGCCGTGACATGCGCGTGCGCACTACCTAGCACCACTTACGAGGTACATTTTTCTGCTGTGCTGACCGAAGTAACGAGCAACACGTGTGAAATTTGGACAGCAAAGAGTAGACAAACTGATGAGAAATAATAAAACCGCGAAGCATTTGGTGCTCCCAATATGATTTAATTTTTGTTTATTTATTTTTACACAGCACACTTCTGTTATATTGTTTTAAGTTTTTACAACGTATCACCGAAGAAAATCTTAACAAAAATTCGAAACATTACGTTACTCCCGCTCCCGTCCAACATGATCATAAACAAATTTGACAATGACAAAGGAGAAAAGACGCGTTTTCCAAATTTTTAAGTGAGTACAACATTTATGGGAAAGAGGCGTGACGATATGTATATACATACATATGTACAACATTTATGCTAAGTGACTAGAGTTTAGCAACAGGTGTCACCCAAATTCGAGCCAGTAAGTATATTAATCGAAAATAGAGCATCGTATTTAATCCAGAAAAGGGCTCATTGCTCTTTAGATATATCCGCGACTAACTTAGCGTGCTGGCCTGCGGGCCGAGGCGCTAGATCCGTCGCCTTGCTGCCCACGCGCAGCACCCGCTAGGGACAGCCTGATCACGGGATTGAATTTCCAACAGTCATAACTTTTATGCTTATTATTAAAACAACTGTTGTACCTATGGACTTCCTACATTCCAGCTCAGTTAATTAGGCCTGGGTCTTGCTGTGCGTATGGAAAAGTTGAGAATCATTTTTAGTTCACAGTTTCTTTTGCCAATTTGAATTTTGCCCTCTAGGGAACGCATCTGTAATGCTCCGCTGTTGACGATGTCCACAGGCAACGTTGGCGCTTAGTTACCATCAGGTCACTCACTCATTTGTTTAAAAAAACGACAGGTTAAATGTAGTTCGTTAACACAACTTAATGAGAATGTTTTGATACCAAGTAACTGTTTGAGTGTCTGTTGACTGCGACATGTGGCCTCACAGCAGTGCACGCGCAAGGCGGATTTGCGCGATCTAGCTCATTGACACCCGTCGCCTACAAATCACCGCGAAAACCTAATAATACATTAGATTCGCACTTGGACTGACTCACGGCTGACTCATCTAGGTAGCCCTGGGTTTGATTAACCTAATGAATATATTTGCCAATAAAGACAATAAATCGCAACTCAGCAGACAGTCGACAGTCAAATGAGCTTCGTGGAAATTGAAATCCCATTGAAAACATTATACTTGCATGTAAAAAGAGGCAAGTCTCGCAACGCAGTTCTTGAATTTACTTACGAAAAAGTTTTAATAGTCAAATAAGCTTCGTGGAAAATGAATTAGCCGACAAAATGAGTAATAAGATAATAGGTATGAATGAAGGTGTGTCTTCGGAACTTATATTCACATGAAGTTTTCGGCGGCCGATCCCTTTCATGAATTAATCACCTCCCACCAACCAAACTCTTCATCCTTGCACTTAACTAGCAAGAGAAAGTTTCACACAATCATCAAAAGCAGCAATCACACAACACAGCACTGACAAACAAATTGTTTAATCCCGCGCTTTGCTGCTCTAATCCGATGTCTGTCACGACACGCCATCATGCCTCACATGAGGAGACAATTGCTACTCACATTTTTACCGTGAAACCAGGGCTATAGGCTTTGAGATAGGGTTAGTATTTATTTGACGCGTGAAGTGGTTGATACGACTTTTGTTTCTAGGTTTCTCTCTGGGAAATCGCCCGCGACAGACCGGGATGTTTCCTTCGTGAAAATTATGTACTTACAGTGTCATAACATAACGTGCCGAGCAACCGCCGCATCTCGGAAGCGGACACGTAAACAAACAGAACAATTGCATATCTAATGATTTAGAGAGGAAACCAAATTAAAAATGGGTAGAATAATAATTGAACACTGAAACTCAACTTTACTCCGCGAGTTATGCAAAACATCAGTCGCGTTGATTATTTGTATGTATGTACCTACATTTGTTTCATACATACCGTCACGCCTCTTTCCCACAGGGGAAATACTTTGTACTTAATTTGAACACGAGCGAAGAAAACTTCGATATAAGCGAAACAATTTGGATGGTTTTGGCTATATTTTCCTGGTCACGCTTTTGACACCCTTATGCAAATGGGTAGGTATTAGAATCATAATCGGTCCATATTTTAAAGGATGCGAAATGCCTGAGTCACGGGTCACGCAGCTAATTATAATGGCGTCTATTATTGGCGCGGCGGGCTGCGCTGCGTACGCGCAGACGGCGCGGCGAGCATACATTACCGCGGGCCCGGCCAGCGGCGGGAGCGGGCGCGGGGATGACAATCCAAGATCACCCAAGATGCTCGAGCAGGTGGACTTCAAGCTCGTACACTTTTGCTTCAGTTAAATATTTTCAAATGTATAAATATTTAGAATGTTCTGCCATTAAGTTGGCGTGCGTTATTGATGCAATTATAAATATTTTTGGTTTTTTTTCAAAAGTCCCGAGACGGCGCTTGACGGAACAAACGCAATTTTGTTTAGGTTTCTTCAAGTCAAGCCACTAGGCCGTTTGTCTCAAAGTCCCTATGATATAGATACGTTCCCCGTTTTTTTTGTAATGTATGATGTTCATATCACCAGGGCCCTATTTTATAATGCTACAAGTTACAATTACAAGCGGAAGTCTCTTTCTGACCCTATGTGTTAGATAGAGACTTCCGCTTGTAAATTGTACCTAACTTGTAGCTTTATAAAATAGGGCCCAGAGCAAATCTGTAACCAGTCAATTTGATCCCAAGAGAAGGTTTTGCCATTTTCTTGTTTCACAAAGCTGTTCTCCTGAAATCCTCACAACACTTTTGATCTTTATCATTTTTGTAATATTAATAATCAAAACCGCTCGTCCGCGCTCTCTTGCGCAGCGCTCTCTTGGCACTTCTTATTTATTATATATAAACTCGATTTGAATACCAAGTGCGCGGCCCGTTACACCGCGCCGGCGCGGGCGCCTCTGCAGCCTGCGGTATGACGACACTATTAAATGAACCAGTTACAAACCCATGATCGAAGTGTATACTAAACCTAAAAAAACATAATTAAATCACACAGTTTGTTTTCTGAAAGTTATTAAAATTTCGAATAAAAACACTTATAAATATAGTAGTAGTTTGTTAAGGAAACTTTATGTATGTCATGGTCTCTACTAAAAGCAGGTAGTTGAGTTGAGCAGTAAGCATTTAAAGAAAGGTTACTTCATACATAAAGTGATATACTTAGGTAGATACGTATATGTGAATCAAAGCAATCAGGATCGTAGTGGCATCGGCAATAATTGTTGTTGTTCAAACACTGCCGTTACCGCGGACACGGTCAACTCGGGTGGCTTCGCTGAGCTCGCCGCCGATGCACTTCTTGTCCATGAATCGAATAATGATTATGAAACAGTTGCTTATGGTTCCGCTCCAAATTATGTTAGAGGCGCAATAAATAAAAATAAAAATAAAAAAATAAAAATCATTTATTTCGGACATCAAGGTCCATATCGGGTTAGTAATACAACTTAGAGCACTGTTAGTTAATTAAAATTAAAATGGAAATAAAAAATAAAATAAAAATATAAAAACAAATTATACAAATATAAGCAATAAGTAACTCTTCTGTCAAGCATTGCATTAACATAATGTTTACATTGAATAAAAGAAAAAATCAATCCTGTTTTTTTAACATAAAATTCGTATTACCTATATGATAATTATATCGCTATCGGACCTCCGCTCATTACCAGGCAGCCGCAGGGAAATTGCGATTATTATGGTTTGTTTGCAAATCATAATTAAATGTAGTTTCGTATCGCTATTTTGATAAACAAATTTATGTAGGTACATATTTAGTTGTTCTCGATATCGCAAATGTTCATTTCAGCCAATACGAGTGTTACAATAACGCACAATACAGCATCAAGTTTATTGCTGCTGCAGCGTCTATTCGAGGGATGTAAACCACAAGTGGAACGAGTTGGAATTGGAATAAGTATTATTGGGCTCACGGGAAAGATCGTTTTGTATGCTAAATATTGCGAGTCGTGTTGGTATGAAACTATCTATAGATCCTTTTCCACGCTCTGTTCAAGTTACACAAATAGCCCACGCACTGCATTATTGAAAAAGGTAAATCGTAATTAATAACTGCAAGCAAAGTAGAGGGCTCGCGCAGATTGCATCGCACGCGCATTCATCAGCGCATTATTTAAGTGCCAGTCTGCCGCCCCGCGGCGTTTCTCCACTAAACACTGCAATCATTTAATTATTCACTCGCCTTGTCTCGTTAAGATTTTCAAATGTAAAATCGCTGGGAAATATTGTATGAGAAGTTTAGTTTTTCTTGTTGGGCCGCATAGCAATTAAAGCTCATAGTGTTGCCTGTTGATTCCCCGACAACGTATCGGCGGCGTGTGGTCTGCGCTTCGTATAATTTATATGAGTACAGCAGCTTTAAATAATAATTGCGATGCGTCCTTGCCGCGTAGATGCAAACATGCTGATTAAATTGCAATTTTAAGAAGTAATGGAGTAGCCGTGGCAACATGGTTCGGGCGAACACGGTTTCACAACCGGTGATAATTAAACACATAAATTAGCAGATGAGTCAACTGGCGACCGAGCCCATAAGGTTTGAACAGGTGTTGCTGTAAAGTTCGGTGCTGCTGGGTGGGCCTGACTGACTACAGACTAAATTAATCTCAAAAACAGAGAGGAAATTCATACCAACGGCTATTGGTACGAATACCACATGCACACAGCGAGTGGACAATCTCACACCGACTATACATGCGATACGTATCATAGCGCGCCTGATTTTGTGTCTTTATTTACTCCGTGGCTCGACCGCGGGTGGTCTCCACGCAAAGCTTCTTTCTGTCTCCTATCTTCGTTCAATCAATTCATACCGCTTAGAGCTTTCTGATATCCTAGTGATCTCCTAACTGCTTCAGTAACGTTTCATACCGAGTGTTGACATGACTTTAGGGTCTGAACCACTTCGAGAGCATCGGCTCGTGCTTGTTGTAACAGCATTCCGTCATGCAAGGCAAGGCTTGCACATAATGGTTACTTCACGCTCAACAATCCACAAAGCCGTCGCCAAAATGATTCAATACTAATTAAAACGTTAATGTTTTTGTCACTATTGTCTTCTTTGCAAGGAGTTCATGTTTACTACACAAAATGTTCACTACAGAACTTTAATGCCGACTTACATATAAATACTATAGTAAAATAGCTAATTTTACGATTGCGAACGCTATGTACGTAAGAGATTAAATCACATAGCAGGAACTAAGAACTTCAGTCAGACTCAGTTTAGGTTTTAGCTGTCATTTTACTATGGATCTGACAGCGAGCGAACCTAAACTTAATAGGAATAGAATCGCATTAAGACGTCATGGTAAGGCTTAAGAAGGATTTACTTACCCATCAACATCCGGTACACTTAAACCCCTCGGACATAAAAACCACATACTTTGCATTGCATCGATACTTACGAGTAGATGTTCATTTTTATGATGTACCTAAATTTAAACAAGGAATACGTAAGAAATTTGTACGTTCACATGCCTGGCTGCATTTCTACATTGTAAGGTGTAAAGGCGCGACATCGACA
This sequence comes from Pandemis heparana, assembly GCA_963854515.1. NCBI lineage: Eukaryota > Metazoa > Arthropoda > Insecta > Lepidoptera > Tortricidae > Pandemis > Pandemis heparana. Next base: position 344,395 of record OY978025.1, read on the forward strand.
GCGAAGCACGAGGTTGCAGCTCGATAATCTACTTATAGCAGAAGTCGATGCCATCTCTAACAAGATTAAAGACCGGCCTCTGGACATTCCATGCAGCCTATCGTATGTGCAGATGTGCTTCTGCGATACTTGTAGTATAACAATAACTATGTGATTAATGTGTTGATAAGTTGTAATTGTAAAATCAAAAAACGAAAGAAAACGTTAAATTGCAATAAGTCATAATTTTTGCATTGTAACTAAACTACCTAGTTGTAATGAAAATTAAAGGTCACTTTTGTAACACGATTTCAAGATAGTAATCTCAATGCCTACTAATCCAGATTATTTTATTATAGAACTTTTTGCGCAATACGTTACTTGTAAAAATGAGATTACTGCTTCCGCTCGTTTTCGCGGGCGTATATTTTAATCTAAGCATTTTTCGAGTGCACTCGGCGCTTTTAACTAGGTAAACGTTACGTTAAGCATTTAAACACGAATAGCATAGTTTACTTTGGTTCTTAGTTTGAAGAAAATAAGGATTAGCGTCGTTTGAGTTGGAATTTAAGTTATCTATCTAGCGCTGCATTTCGTCAGCGGCGTTGCCACATCGCGACATGTGCAGAATGCATCGGATCGAGACAGATATGCAATCACAGCGCTAATTTATCATGTGTTAGGACAAGCTCCAAATAACTTGCAATTAATTAATTAGCCATTTATTTTTGCTACAACACAACACAACAGCCAATAAGTAAATAGAAAACCATACATTGTACATTTCAAACTAGTAGTTGATGCCCGCGTCTTTATTGTCTTCAAGGAATTTGTTAGTTGCTATTTCGCAGGAACCATTCAAATGTCCGGCATAAAAAATTCAATAGCAATCCAATCAGGTAATAAACAAAGACATCCGTTCAGTAATTTTTTCATTAAATAAACAGAAAAAACATCCGTCCATCCATCCTGTCGAACTACTACTGGCTTGAGACTTGGTATTGTATATCCATAGCGGTAACTTATGTGTAGTTTTTTTGAGGAAGTAATGGTCAAAGGTTGATAAAATTTTGCCGAACAATGGATGGCGCTGCATGGCTGACGACCGGGAGACAAAGACGAGGAAATTGGCTGCCGGCGACAATTTTACTATGTACTTACTCATTGATTGTCCAAAACCATCGTCACGAAACACAGCGAAAGGTTCAGTATGCTTAGTGTAAGTTTTCGGTCACAAAATACGTCTCGAGCACGTTTGCGTTAAAATGTCAAATACTATGAGAAATTTTAGTTGTCGTTTCGTTCCGCTTGTGGCGCTGATCATTTTCCCATAGTATGTATGTATGTATGTATGTAAACTCTTTATTGCACATAAAAATTTAAAAATACAGAAGTACACAGAAAATAGTACAAAGGCGAACTTATCCCTAAGAAGGGATCTCTTCCAGCTAACCTGGTACAGAAAGGAATAGTTTACAAAAAAAAGGCAAGCAGTCATTATTATGCGCAAATAAGTAGTATTAATACTTAATAAATTAACAACTAAAGTACATTATAAAACCATAATAAAATATAATATAAATAACGAAATAAAATATAACCAATAAACTTACATAAACACTATCGAATATCAAATAACATAAATAAATACTTGAACTAAATACAATATGAAAGGCAATTATACCGCCTCAGGTGCCGGTGTTTAGCCACAACTTCCTCAGCCCACCCCTGAACACCGCCACAGACTGAGATTCCCTCAACGTCAGGGGCAACTCGTTCCACAGCTTGACGGAGCGGATCGTGAAAGATTTGGCATATGATCGTGCCTTGTTAGGCGGAAAGGCAAGTGTGAGGTTGGAGCTCGACCGCAAACGGTCGCCGCTTCCAGTGGCCAAGTAGCCAAATCTTTCACACAAGTAAGAAGGAGAAGTAGGATTAAAAAGAACATTAAAAAGGAGGCACAAGGTATGCATGTCTCTGCGACGTCGAATAGGCAGCCAGCTAAGCTGCTCGCGAAAGTGGGAGACATGATCATACTTGCGCAGACCATAAATGTACCTAATGCAAACATTTTGAAGGCGTTCAAGTTTGTCAAGCAGTTCCTCCGTCATAGTAATTGAAACGTTAGACGCGAACGTCTTCGAGACGCTTGTCGTGTCTAAAACTTACACTAGAGGCTCTGACGAAACAAATGCTTTTTTGGCAGACATTTAATTTCTGAAAATCTCTTTTAAGCTCTTGAAAATAAGTATAATAGGTAATTTCGTTTGCAACGCATATTGTCGCATATTTAATAGGCTGTTGTAATGGTGTATGTGCCAGTTTTAATGGTACGCGCTATCATAATCAGTACACCTTAAGCAACGTATAATTGTGAAGGATCACAAGCAATCATCTCGCTGTGTCAACGCTCCACGTGTGGCCACTAACAGTGTAAGGGTATTGTCGCTTTCCCACGGGCGCCCCGCCCCGTGACCGCGCGCCCTGCGCGGGCGCCGATTCGACCGCGTTGCGCAAGCGCCGGCGCCGCGCCAGCCCGCTATTGTAAACAGCTACTGATAAGGAAACGTTACTCGATTTTTTTTTAATGCTAGCAATTTGCTTGGTATCTGATAACGGAAAGAGACTCTTGTAGATGAAAATAACTTTTTAAATAGAAGTAAACTGGCTGCAGCTCCGAGTTAATAACATAATTTAATAAGTAAGTAATCTCTGGTCATTTATCACATCGTAACGGGTTTGTAGTAATAATTCATAGTCGTGATTTTGCTAAAGCGAGTTTTGCAACTTTTTGGCGCCTTCCTTAGTCAAGTAGACAATTAAATTGTTACTAAGCTAGTCTTGTGGTTCCATGCCAGCACGCCACTCCATGCTATAGGCCAAGTTTATTTACTGAAACAAAGAAAATAAACAAAACTGGAGTTTAAAGCGAAGCAACATTGCCGCCGCGTGAATACCACAAGCATCTTGTATGTCGCTCTATTGCTGCATTACTGTCCCAGCGTTTTTTCGTCGATGATTGCTTCGGAACCTTTAAGTGAGGAAAACAAAAATGACGCATAATCTTGTTGTGCGGCGGCACAATGGCGGGTCGCGGGTCACGGGAGCGGCGCGCGCGCAGCTCGTGAAAGTTCGGCCGCGCGTAATTGCTGCACCTCTATTAACCGGGGTTATCTGCCATCGATGCATTGGACCAATTTCCTTCTAATGACATTTACTTTAGCGTTGGTCTGTTTAGAACGAAGATTCAAAATGTGGCTGCAATTTTGCTATTTACAGGCTACTAGCTGTTCTCCGCGACTCCGTCTGCGCAGAATTCGCTTATCGCTATCCCGCAGGCACTACTCAATTTTCAGGGATAAGAACTATTCAATGTCCTTCTCCGGGACTTAAACTATCTTTGTACCAAATTTCATTAGAATCGGTTCAGTGGTTTAGACATGAAAGCGTAACAGGCATACAGATAGATAGACAGACAGATAGACAGACAGACAGACAGATAGACAGACAGACAGATAGACAGACAGCGTTACTTTCACATTTATAATATTAGTAAGAATAACTCCATCTGTAACTTTGCAGACGGATCATGATGCAGTGGAAATCAGATGATTATGGGCTCAATTAACGAACATCAAGGTATTCCGTTTCTACCTAAAACCCTTACTCTATCTGTCTATTTTTAACCGACTTAAAAAAAAAAGGAAGAGGTTCTCAATTCGGTTGTATTTTTTTTTTTATGTTTGTTACTTCAGAACTTCGTCAGTTGTGGACCGATTTGGAAAATTCTTTTTTTATTGGAAAGGGAATACTTCCAGTTTGGTCCCATTGCCACCAAATCAAGATCTTGTTTTCTGAATTATCAGTTCTTCGTGCCTAACAGTGAGGCCCCACTAGTGCGTTGCGTTGCGTCGTGTTGTCTTAGCAATGGATCAAAGTAATGTATGCATCTTCAGAGTATCTGCAGAGTATTTAATTAAAGGCAATTATTTCTTGTATATTTTAATAGTTCTTGTATTTGCGTACGGCCCAACTATCAAGATCTCAAAGAGAGCCAATTAGAGCCGCAGCATTGGTTTTCAACAGCTGTAAATTTCGAGTAAGCCGTAAAGCTGTTACATGCTTTTTGGAAAAAGTGTGAAAAAATGACTGAATTACGTAGTACTAACTTAGTTATATCTGTGTATAACGAATAACGGCGCCGCGCACGCATCGCAACAAACGGGCGAGCGGAGCGCTCGGTCAGGCGCGTAACGGATTCGTAATTCATACAATGCGTAGAACTGTACGAACACCCTATCTGCATGAGAGCGACATCGTGAACAAATAACCGGAATGCAACTAGAAATATTCTAATTGGCGCAAGTTTTTATTTCTTGCAGTTGGTCATTGTAACATAGATAGAGGTAAGCTCTGTCAAGGTTATATCCTAGCTCTATGGTAAAACGGATTTGTATTTTGTCTATTGCCCCTCTATAGCAATGTATTCACTTGTATAATATTTATTCCAATAAACATCGTCTTACAAGCACATCGTCTTATTTACTCCAATAAGCTGTATTACATACTATGATAAGTGTAGTTAGGCATTCAGTCACTGACCAGCGCTGAATTATATCATCACATTATTTAAGACTGGTAGGTAGTTTTTTGATACTTTATGTTTATACAGAATTGCAGATTATAATTCTCGCGACATGTATAGTAGGCGGCAAATAAGTAAAACGTGGAGGGGATATGCGCAGTATGAAAAACGACATCATTTTCATACTGCGCTTATCCCCTCCACGTTTTACTTATTTGCCGCCTACTGTAAGGCCGACTACCAAACTAGGCATACTTAGGTACTTGTAACTACCTATTTACTATATAAGCCACTCTATGACCTTACTACCTAGTAGTAAAGGAATATCTAAGTGACCCAGGTCAGTGCAGTGTTGTGCAAATAACTGCAGCCATCACAGCGCGGCGCGCGCGGCGCTCGCGACGTGACGTTTACGACGCGCTGTGTAAACACAACGGCTAACAGTTTTTTCGACACTTTTAATTTGTATGATAGCGATAACCATAATTAAAAGTAATTAACTGTTTCTGAAGTGTTTTTTTTTGTATTAAGTATTAAAATTCAATCTGCGCTATGTTGTGCCTATTAGGTAGAACAAAGAAGCTTTGTGAATATGTAAGCCTAAATAATTAATCTCCCGACGTAAGATAGCTGAAACTCAAGGTGGTTAGCCGTCTGACCTTACGCCAGGGCGGCTATGAAGATCCGAGCGTTTTTATGGCTTTTAGTTTTGAGATTCGTCTCTGAGAAAATTTGAAGCACCCAGGCACCCACGCAATTTATTAACTACTTAATCGTTCTGTTCTCCTTCTCCGTGCAGGCATCACGTACCTGACCGGCGACAACTTCCTGGACGCGCTGGACAACGGCGCGGAGCTGTGCCAGCTGGCCGGCGTCATCCACGAGCGCGCGCGCGCCGCCTTCGACAAGGGACTCTACGACGGGGTGAGTACTCCTGCCCGCTTCTGCTAGCTTGGTTTTGGTACATTGATGAACGTCAGTTTTTCTGGGATAAAAATGTGAAGTATCAAATGAATATCACCATCACCATAAAGCGCAAAGGAGCTGTATTGATGATGCCGGCAACAGCAAACTGGGGGGGGGGGCTAAAATTCGATATTCGAAGTTCGTATTGATACTGTCCTTCTTGAGGAACGGCACGAAACGAACTTCGAAAATCGAATATCGGAGTTTACTAGGTCAACACTGTAGTCGTTAAAATAAATAGGTAGTAAAATATTGTTCGGACAAAAAGTTGCGTTTATAAAAGTTTCGTGACATTTTTCATCATCTTTCAAAATTGATGTAATTCTTACGGCGTCTACCCCCATGGCTCCACCATTTTAAGTGATTTTCATAAACTGAATCAACAGCAAAAAAACGTAATTGGAATTACCGAACTTGTTGAGAAATGCTGTAGAGGAAAACATGCAGCGAGACTACGAAAGCACTTTTGCCCAAGCTGAACGGAGACGTTTCACTCGTTCAATAAATTGACTTAACTATTGTTGTGTGCGTAAAACAAGAATTGTAACGTAACTGTTTTGTCCGTGCTTCGTGCGGGCAGCCGGTGCCGGCCGTGCGCGGGCGCTGCTGGCAGCGCGCGGCGCGGCGCAGCTTCTTCTCGCGCGACAACGCCGACAACTTCCTCTCCTTCTGCCGCGACTTCGGAGTGCACGAGAACCTGCTCTTCGAGAGCGATGACCTGGGTACGTATCACATCGCAAATATCTTGCAAACACCTCCACAAATGTGAGATTTATCTAGGAATTCTATCATGCCGTATTTAGGTTAGTGCTTTTTGTGTACACTGAATTGGTAATCTATGATTTTATCCGTTTTAGTATTGTTAAGAGTGTAGTGCAGCGCAGCCATGGCAAGATCGTGTCTGGAGTCGTGACTCGCTTATCAGTTAATTAACATCACAAAAGCTTACCTCCTACAAAGATCAAATATCTGATTAACAAGATCAGCTTGATGTGAATATTCAATCAACTTAACTAACTAATTGAATCAACTGCACGCATTCAATTAATTTAAACACGATTGTATTAGGAATGACATATTACTTACTTCCCTAGTTCTAATATGCAGTTGTAGTGAAGTATTTTCATTAAATCATTAAGTGCCAGCCTTGTAACATAAGAGAAGCTAAGAAAGATTATGTTAATATTATGATCCTGGACCGTTTAAACTTTGCCTTAGAATGCTTTAGTATATGGGGGTGTTCGTAGACACGTCCTGGGGAGGGCTACTCCGAAATTCGATTTCGAAGTTTGTATCACACCGTCCCTCTCACTCTCAAATTAACATCTATTAGTCAGTGAGAGCGAAACGGCACGAAACGAACTTCGAAAATTGAATTTCGGAAAGGCCAGGCCAGCGTCCAACAGTGTGAGTGTTGTTCCAGTGCTGCACAACCAGCCGCGGCAAGTGGTGCTGTGCCTGCTGGAGCTGGCGCGGCTGGCGACGCGCGTGGGGCTGGAGCCGCCGGGGCTGGTGGCGCTGGAGCGCGAGATCGCCGCCGAGGAGCGCGACTCCGGGCTGGACTCCGCCTGCTCGGGCGCCTGGCAGTTCCGCGACGTCTCCCCGCTGCCCAACAAGTAAGACTATCGAATGAATTGACGATTTTTGTGTTTATTTTTACGGTTTACCCGTGTGAAGTTTATTTCTGCCCGCTTATTACGTAACTCGCTCACAATCGCCATCCTGTTCATTTTGATAGTTCTTGTATGAATGTGACAGCTGGCTGATTCCGATGCCAATTGTCAGCCCATACATGAACTGTCAAAATGAAGACGATGGTGATCGCGAGCGAGTTACGTAATAAGCCTGCTGAACAATGACAATACTACCTTACCATGACGTCTTAATGCGATTCAGTTTAGGTCGCTCGCTGTCAGATGCATACTAAAGGTGACAGCTAAAACTTGAACTGAGTCGGAATTAGGACGTCATGGTAAGGCCCTTGAACACATGGAAACATCGAAAAGTAAAGCTGTGGCCGGGAATCGAACCTAGAACCTGATCAATCCGTGCGTGCTTTACTCCAACACCACTCACAGCAGGTGGGATGTCTTCGAATTGTGAGACTAGAAGGACAAAATGCCCATCAGTCTTTACCTATTAAATGCTCATGGCGAATAGTTCTTCGGAAACATTTGAATTAGCGTGTGATTGTAAATTATTTCCAGGTCCAAGACCGACCCGCCACCGACAACACCGGAACCAAATGAGAGTAAGTTCTTAGATTAGGTAGTTTAAATGTTTAGATAATTCACCTCACATTAGACTTCAATACAATACAATACAATACAAATACTCTTTATTGAACACCACAAATCAGTACAAAACAATACAGAAACAAAGAACAAAGTATACAATAGGCGGTCTTATCGCTTAATAGCGATCTCTACCAGACAACCTTTAAAACAAAGAAATAAGTTGGAGACAGTTTAAGTAGGTGGCGGAAACAAATAGACAGGAGAAAGGCAGGGATAATAAAACAATACTTACATAAATATAATACATAGCTAAATAAATAAAATAATACATAAACACATAACATAATTGTATATTATTATACAATTATGTTAACTACTACTTAAGATAAAATAAATATGAGAATGTAATAACGAAAAGTATAAGAAGGCCATATAACAGAAAAGGAATTGATCAAAAGCAGAAAGAAAAGAAATGGGACTAAAGACAGGAAGTGGATTCAATTAGTGACAAATAGTGAGATTTGAGCTGGTTCTTAAAAATAGGTAAAGTTTCGTAAAACTTCTATTGAGTTCCTCCTCTTTATTATCGAGGATCAGCCTTTTTCAAAATCGCGCTAACCCATAACCCATAACCCATAGCCCATAACCGCTGCCCCATGCGTTCGCGTCATACCAGGAGAACATGAGATACGAGATACATTAAAATCTGTGGAGACTTGACTATAGTGCGTGTTGCAGTGTCGACGCAGACGGAGGCGGGCGAGGGCGCGGACGACACGGACGCCCACAGCACGCGCTCGGCCGGCTCGCTGGACAGCGCGGACTCCGACGTGCCGCTCAAACCCACCAACGAGCTTGACAAGCGGGTAACTCTATAATACCCTGCACAATCCATTCAGTCGCCTTCCTTTACGGAAGGCTAGCACGGGCCAGGGGGGCAACTCCGAAATCCGATTTTCGAAGTTCGTATCACACCGTCCCTCTCACTCTCAAATTAATAACAATTAGTGAGAACGGAACGGCACGAAACGAACTTCGAAAATCGGATTTCGGAGTATAAGGCCAGCGATCCCTCGTTAATCTCGGAAACAGATGGAGCCTCAAAAACAAGCGTTGCTTGTTGCCAAACATCATCATCATCATCCTAGCGTTTTTCCCGGCATTTGCCACGGCTCAGTGAGCCTGGGGTCCGCTTTGACAACGTAATCCCACAAGATTTGGCGTAGGCACTAGTTTTTACAGAAGCGACTGGCATCTGACCTTCCAACCCCGAAGGGTGACTGAGCCTTATTAGGATTGGTCCGTTTTCCTCACGATGTTTTCTTTCACCGAAGTCTCGGTCTTACTCTGCTTTTTCGCGTGCAGGTGCAGCTGGTGACGCGTCTGCTGGAGCGCGGCTGCCGCTGCGGCGCGGGCCGCTGCTCGCGCCTGCTTAAGGTCAAGAAGGTCGGCGAGGGCCGCTACAACATCGCCGGCAGGAACGTCTTCATCAGGGTAAGCGTGCCACCTGTACTTGTGTCATATTCTGTTAAGGACAAGTTTAGACATGGTGTGGGGGATTACTTATAATTTCGAGGTATGCGTCATTATCTTGATAATTGCGCAAAAATTTACAATCTTCGTGGAGCCAAATTTATTAATTAATTTATTTATTAGATTGTAATGTCATGTAGGTACATTTATATTAAAAGGTGTTAAGCATAAATTAGTCGGTCCATGACGCCCTGCAAGGGCACACAATAACAATTTATCACTAAAATCTAGGAATACAAAATTTAAATGACAATAGTTGCCTAATATGTTAATTTAAATCATGCAATTGTATCGTATTCATTAAATTACTTGCTGGGTTGTCTTATTTTTGAATGGATTTCAAGAATACGGTCAGGCTTAATATATGATTGTTTACCATCGGCAGCTGCTGAAGGGGCGGCACATGATGGTGCGCGTGGGCGGCGGCTGGGACACGCTGGAGCACTTCCTGTCGCGCCACGAGCCGTGCCAGGTGCGCCTGGTGACGCAGGGCCGGCGCGACGTGCTGGTCCCCCCCGCGCCCGCCGACTCCGACTCCGGCACCGAGCACGACGAGCTCCGCAAGCTCTCCCCCATCCCCCGCAAACCCGTCTCCCCCGCCAGCAGCAAAGCCTCGCTCAGCAAAGAACCTTCGCTCGCCGGCACCGTCTCCCCCGTAAACAGCAAAGCTTCCTCTCTCTGCGGCGCGACCTCCCCCGAACCCGGGAGCGGCAACACTCGAGCCTCCAGCAAAGCTAGCAGCGGGAAGAGTTCGCCGCTTCACGAACGCCGCACCTCCACTCCTAAACCGACTCGAACCGTCCGATCCTCTCTCACTCTGCCTCTCAAAACCGAACAGCCGCGTCCTCGAAAGCAATCCCTGCCTGGCACCTTGCACGCGCAGCCTAGATCGGTCAAGACCCCGCCAGTAGAACATAGAAAATCGCTCGCGACCACGCCTACTAGGGCCCCAAAGAAATCGAGGAGCATGAGCCTGGCGCTCGCGCCCGAGAAGCCGCTCTGCGGGCCTGAGCGGCTCGGCGCAGCGCGGCGGCCGGCCAGCGCCGCCTCCACGCCCACCGGGCCGGCGCCGCCGCGCGGCACGCGCAGCCAGAGCCTCGCCTCCACTCCCGTCCACGACACCAGGAAGTCGTTCTGCGGCACGGAGAAGCTCAACGCTGCCAAGAAGACGCGCAGCATGAGCTTAGCGACGAGCACGCCGACGCCGCGGCCGCTGCACAAGAGCGTCTCTGCGGCCACGCCGGGCGGCTTCACGCAGGCCGCCATCGAGGAGAGCATCCGGCTGTCGCTGGCCGCCTCCATCGCGGACTCCTGCTCCACCAAGAAACCCTTCCTCCACATCAAAGCCAAATACCGGAGTCCCCCGCCGCGGGAGGTTCCTCCGAGATAACTTCTTAACTTCATTCCATTAGTTTTAACTTTTGACCTAAGGGACTAGTGACGTGGTTGCTCGAAGCGATTAATCGTTATGTTAAGCGGCGGTATGTATGTTATAAGCCTTGTAAGCGTAACTTAGGCGCGATTTATACTGAAGACTTGCGAGGGAGCCTTTTGTTTTCTTCAGTACGAGTCGGTCCTGAGATGTCCTAACTCAATAATGTCGAGTCTCGCGCCCGCCGCGCGGCCGGCAGCGCGCCGGCGCGCGGCGGGCCTAGTCATAGTGCACTTGGATCTAAAGCGATAACGATACGTGATGCGATGTAACTTTATAATACATTCTAATTCCTAATTTGCAATGAATCTGGTTACTTTATTATTTGATATTTTATTTTGATAATTATTTTGTGTTTGGATTATGTTAAAGATATTTAAGTTAATATTATGTTCAAGTGAAATTTGTAAACCGCCATAAATAGATAATTTCATTTGTGTTGCTATGATTTGATAATAAAGTAAGAATTAATATTTATTTTCGTTTTTTATATTTGTTTTCGCTTTGTCATTAGCTTTAACAATAAGTCATAGGTTAGTGATCATTACGAAAGTGGCCTCTCGCACACCGACGGTACAAACGTAGCCGGTAGGTAGTTCCCACATATCTCCTATTTTCGTACAAGATAGATATTTTTGCACCGACACTAGATAGAAGCACTATTGCCGCTTTAAACGACTAAATAGGCTCTATTGAGCGACACAGAGCTTCCAAGATAAAAATACCTACTACGAGTAAGTACTGTAGAACTTAGTCATAAATTGGTATTTTGTCTGCCAATAATCAGGTCGCCAAAACTGAATGAAATCCACTGCTTCCTCATCATTTAGAACAAATAATTGTTATAAAGATATAGCTAGGTAAGAAGAAGAATCAATTTTAAAATTAGTCATGCTAGTTCGAGGGTTCGATAAGAAGAAGCACTTTATTAAGGATTTCACTGAAATATTACACGATTTTAAATACTTAATTATTTATGAAAATATAATCGAGAGCTTATCTTATACCCGCAAGTGATATTTACCTCCTCAAGCCACATTACAACGAACTAAAATTTCCAGACTTCGATAAAAACGCCCATAGGTAAATCTACACTGAGTTTAATAAATGATTGTTTACGCCAGTTTACAGTTTTTACTTCGTCCACATGTTACTGGCAATATTGTGCCAAGTTTTACTACATTAAAGATTTACTAAGTAAGTAGATAGCTGCTGTACTCGCGGTTGATAATAAACGTTTCATATTCACGCTTGTAGTTTTAATGGCGGCATTCGCATCGTGGCACGTAGAGATACGAATTAGTTTAAAGAACAGGTTGTGCACTGCATCACCACGGGCTTGAATTAATAAAGTTGCATAAACAAGACGCAGCCAGCAGCAGAAATAACTCAATGGGCGAAAACAAAATCCCTAAGTATCGTAAATAGGAAAGTAACTGTCTGTCTGTTACGCTTTCACGTCTAAACCACTGAACTGATTCTAATGAAATTTGGTATACAGATAGTTTCAGTCCCGGGCAAGGTCATAGGGTAATTTTATCCCAAAAATCGCATAGTTCCCGTAGGATAGCGATCAGCGAATTCTGCGCAGACGCAGTCGTGGGCAACAGCTAGTTACATAGGTATCTACACCAAATTAGAAAACAACGCCCAGTCGTATAGAGAGGTCAAAATACTAGTGGGAGAGCGGGAAGAGTGCCAATTACTCCACCGACAAGAGTCCAACTCTTAAATGCATGGACGGATGGAAACAGGGCGCAGCCAGCAGCAGAAATAGCTGAATGGTCGAAAAGTAACCCCCGATTTTTGAAAGCACAACACTCGAAAGTGGTATAAATCTGTTTGTATCTTCGAAACTACAGCTCTAATCAAATTTTTGACTAGTTCACACGATTAATGAGAGTAAGTATCTTCTAAGCTCCTCGTATTTCAAATTCAGCAAAAATTTTCGCCACTTTCGAGTGGTATTTTTACACGTGCTTTCAAAAATCGGGCCCCTCTGCTCCACTGAACCAAAACTAAAAGTGTGAGCGCCTTCAATCACCCCGACAGCCCGCGCCAGCAGTCAGAGCACGTAGACATGGACACATCAGCAGCTGTACTGGCATAGTTCGCCTGCATTGGGGGTCACCTCACGCACTCCTCGTCCTTTCGTTCGACTGAACCACTGCCCGACATAGTCGTAGTCGTTGGTCTCATGCCATACATACTTGAATACCACGCGTGGCCACGCTTAATACATACGAGAACAGTAACATATGTAAGACTTTCATATAACATTCTGTATCAAATGATCGTAAACTCGTAGCAAATGCATTGCACGCTGACGCGACGCAGGCATTCGACACGCAGTGAGTTGTAATGGTAAGGTAAGTACAATTTGTGCTATCGTTTCGCGGTTGATTGCTTGGTAGTCGGCAATGTACTCGTAACAATGTAAACCAGTTCATATACGTACCTACTGTTGTTCGAAGTAATTCCATGATGTATTTACTAAGAGTAATTTACGTTTGCACCCTATAATTAGGATGGTTAATTACTTTACCGTCTAAAAGTAGGTGCTAAAAATATCCCGTAGCGTAGACGGCGCTACTTTCTACGTAACTGGCACATTTTTGACATAAAATTCTTGAACATGCATAGCCATGCAGTGCCTAGCGATACTTAGTGATCCTTTGCAATCCGCTTTCCGCTGTTTTTCGCTCTGCTCATTGCGCTGTCGAGTTAACTATCTTATTTGCACAACTCTAAGAGTATTTGTATTGTAACTCTTCGGTTTTTCAACATAAATAAATGTCTACCTCCTTTTCCGTTCTTCGTTGCTTCCCACGGGTTTTGTCGAGAGCAACCCGTACTGCTTCCCGCGTCGCTTCGTGCTGCCGCTTTTACGATTCCTTGTCACGACAAATTAGACAGCATGGAACGTAACCACAATACGCCTCTGGCTCATTCCCTCGACACTTTCTACGCTAGTGCGCAGAATGTGGATATAGATAGATAGCAATTCAATTCAAATTATTGAATTCAGACCATGTCCATTAGTGTATAATATAATGTGGCGCAAGCATTAGTTTTGGGTGCGAATGGTGTGATTAATATATGGCCTGAAATGCGCGAACTCACAATAAACGTCCCCACGTGTTCCGGGGCGTACATTGGTGGCACCCTTGGCTCCCAGTTTAGATAAGCATCTGATATACGTGTGTGCCCCGCAGTGCCGGCAGCCGCCGCCGCCGGCCGCGGCGCTGGGCGGGCGCGGCTCGGTGACGCCGGCGCGGCGCCGCTACACCTACTACCAGGGCCTGTACCGGCCGGTGGCGTACGCGCTGCCGCAGCCGCTGCGCGTGTCGCTCGTGTGACACCCGCGCGTCACGCTCGCCCCGCCCCCCCGCGGACGCACCGGTGACGCCTCCCAACGCTGACTACTTCTCAGGGCACGCTAGGTTGTGTTGTGGACGTGTAGCATTTCTTTTAAAGCGTTAAGGACATACCCCCTTATTCATAAACGCTCTATAGGTCTCTGCTAACTTAGTAATCGTTTGTCCTTATCTGTTAAAGCTAAATGTCAAAGTGACAGATAAGGACAAACAATTACTAATTTTACAGAGGCCTATAGAGCATTTATGAATAAGGGGAATTATGTACATATTTATCTCTGATCCGGAGACTATCATAGCAAATAGTCCTCCATTCTGTGCGTGCGATACTAGACGTCACTCCTGCATAACACTACTATAAATACAGTCAGCGTCATATAGTTTGAAGCATCCAAGTCGGTCAAATAGTTCGGTAAACTATGGAGTGCTGAACTTTTTGATCACTTTGGATGTTTCATTCTTTATGTCGCTGCCTGTACTTACTTAGTTCCTTATAGTTTCCTACTTTCTTGTAATGTTCCGTTTTAAAGATAAACATAATTAAAGTAATTAATTACGCAATCCCTAACAGATCCTAGCGCAAGGCTCGCAAATAAACAAATCACCTTGCTCTTGAACGACTCGACGTGCGCTCCAGGCTCCACCGTAAAGTTTTGATAAACCACATACTGCCTCGTTGCAGTTTGTGTATTTGCGACTTATTTCCGCGTAATGCCACGTTTTACAAGACGCTGTGACTAGAGATGCGGAAGTGCAAGTTTGGTGGCGGAGTTATATAGATACTGTACGGTCAGCTCTCAGGTCTTATACTCCGAAATTCGATTTTCGAAGTTCGTTTCGTGCCGTTTTAACTAATAGTCATTCATTTTAGAGTGAGAGGGAGGTTATGATACGAACTTCGAAAATCGAACTTCGGAGTAGCCCCCCTGGGTGTTTCCTATGAAGCGGAGCTAGGCGGAGGCGGCAGAACATTTCCACACGTTTCAGGGTCAAAGAGCCCACAGGCCGTTGAAGACAAATCATCTATCTGACACTTATAGTCTTGTAGTTGACCAATAAACTAATCGTAAAATTAATAATTCTAAATTTCAGTCCGTCCAACCTATTTTGTAACATTCTTCAGTGTAATTAAGTATGTTTGTCATAAGGTAAAAGTAAGTAGATATGATCTCACGATTTTATTAAATACCTCAAACAGGTAAATATTAATGATAAGTATAAAAAATATATAAAAGGAATGAACAAATAAATGCAAGGATATTACATAATTATTACATCGGCGCCCTCTAGCGTCTGACCCGAATCGCACGTTAAATGGTAAGGTACAGTCGCCATCAGATATATCGTAGCGGGCGAGGTCCTCAAATACTTCGGAGCAGCCTTAAATTTCAATAAATTCGTTACACTAGATATGGTTAGTAACATTGGAACACGCAATCCGTCGTAAATATAAGAGCAGCGACTTTTCAATAAATTCGGGACGTGGCGACTGATGGCGACTGTACAGAAGCTGGCAGAGCGTCAACTTTAAAACGATTATAAAATCCACTAAAATTAAACAATTACTGATAAAAATCTGATTGTTATTTCTAATAGTCTTAAAAAACGTGCTGCTTTATTTAAAAAGCTTATGATGATCTTCAAGTACGAAGGAACTCTGCCCTTACGTCGATAGTGATAAAGTCTACATTACTCTATGCTAGGGCTCGACTATAAGCAATAAACTATTTAAACACAACTGTATGTTTGATTCCTGAACCTTAAAACGCTGGGGAACACGTTAACTAGTCGAAATACAATATTTCGCTGAAAATCATAAAATAACTTCATTCATATCAAGAAAATTCAATTTCAAATTCCATTTACATCATAAACTATTTAGTATTTCGAGTGCCTAGTTAGCGTATTCGATCAATCTCGCACAGAACACAACCCTCCTTAAATCAATATTCATCTCATCTTAATACATTTGGTAAGTCAATCGATATTTTTAACCAGATATTATTGGTTTATATTATTATTTGGCCAATTTACTTAAAATTAAACTTAAAGATACATTTTTAAATAAGTTCATCGCAACATTACAGGATGCTTTTGGAATAGATTATGCATTTTACAAAAGCTATGGAACCATACTGAAACTACTGAACACTGGCATTACAGCAAACGATGAAGCAATCCAAACGGAAAACATTGCATTATGATCAACCCTTCACTCTATCAGAGTACCGAAAAACTATGTCTAATGACACTTGGAAACTACAAATTAAATGTTACAGAGACATACTTATTTCTGATTCCAGTCCAACTGTTGCTGTGAAACTACAAAAGTAAGGCGGTTATTTCGTATTCTTGTCATCCAACCAACTTCATACAAATTGCGGTACTCCTTGCTACTCAACTTATTGTCGATGGACTAGTAAAATAGCAGTTCTAGAATCTGTGAAAACCATAGAGCGTGAATTCAAGCAGGTGGGAACCTACTGAACTCTGAAGCTATCATTTTAGGTCGTTCATTATGTCAATTTTCTATACAGAAATTCGAAAATGCAACGATTACCTTCCGTCTTCCAATCTTCTTCTTACTTCGATTTACTCGTCCATCAATAAAAAAACTGTGTAACGACGTGTGTACCAGGAGGCCATAAAACAGAAGCGTCAACAGTCCTCTCTACTTCTTCTTGCTCTTGCCGAGCGTGAGCGTGTGGTGCGACTGCGCCGTCTGCTGCTTGCGCCGGTTGAACTCGATGGTCTCATCTTCTACCTTCTTACGCAACTCTTCGAGACGCTTCTTCTCATCCGTGTGATCCTTTTTGAGCTTGTCGAATTTAGCGTGCAGCTGGAAAGAAAATTAAAAATATCTAATTAGTTTTCGCACGTTTGGCAACTCGGTTTTTCTTAATTAATTTACTACTGCCGTTCTCTGGACCATTAGTGGCGGCCATAACTAAGCCATTAGTGGCCGCAAAAAGAAGAGGACGACGATTAATCATACATCTTGTCCGTAATCAGAGCTTTAATCGGCGCAAATGCTCGTTAGTTCACGTCAGTTACACGATCACTTTTGGAAAGAGTATTGAAGGGCCTTAAATCCGACTCAGTTCAAGTTTTAGCTGTCACTTTTTAGTATGAATCTGACAGCACGCGAACCTAAACTGAATCGCATTAAGACGTCATGGTAAGGCCCGGTGTCGATTCACCAGTACTGTGGTATCAGGGCAGCATGAAGCGGTAGTTACCTCGCGCTCGGCGTCCTTGAGCTCGGCCTCCTTCTCCTTGACGCGCTGCACGAACATCTGCCGCATCTCGTCCTCCTTCTGCTGCAGCTCCGCCAGGTGGGCGCTGCGCTTCTGTTCAAATGTCTGCTGGAACGATACCTGAAACAACAACAATAATTAACATTTATCCAAGTTACAAAAGGGTTGGCAAGAAGAAAAATAAAGAATATGTTGATCTATTGAGTACTAAGATGTCATAAGTAAGCGAATGTAACTTTAGGCTTGTTGGGGTCATTCAAGTACATATTACGTAAGCAGATTTTTTACAATTATTTAACCCCTCCCTTTCCCCTGGTCAGCAAAAGAGTAAGCAAACCTCTCCCCCCCCCTCCCATGCTAACGTACCTAATGCATTTTTCTTTAAATGTCTTGTTTTTTATAAAATTTGTGGGTTGCCATTTGTGTAAAAATAGTACATTACTGCAGAGGCCGTGAAGTAAGGGATTGCAGGACGAGATTGGGGTACACGGCCGAGTCGTAGACGAGGCCGGATAAAGCGAGTCCTGCAATCCCTGTTTCCGGCCGAGGATTGTATAGTGCTTTTCTCAAGCAATGCGAGAATGTGAAACTTCTTGGCTTCATTTCGCGACATTAACGCGTACATTTCCGTGCATGCTTGAGAAAAGTAAATTTGTGTAAAAAAAACAACTGCCCACCATGTCATCAAAAATAAGCAAAGCAGACCCCCCCGCCCCCTCAAGCGCTATCGTAATACTGTACAGCCCGTAGTGTATGACGAGCAAAGTACCAGGGCAGCATAACCGGCGAGCAGATACTCACGGGCTTGTTGTCGGCGTCGACGTCGCTGAAGCCCATCTGCTGCAGCCGGCGGCGGCGGTACAGCTCGTAGTGCCGCGCGTGCGTCTTCTCGCGCATGTCCTCCATATTGGTGCGGATCAGCATCTCGCGCAGCTTCACGAAGTCGCAGTGGGACTCGTTCTCGACTGGAACGTGATAAAAAATATCAAGTTAAGATCAGACAGAAAACAAAAAAACAACTCCATTCCAATTTTTAGAGCGCTCTCTCACATGTATCAAGACGGAAAAAGATGAAAATATTATTGAATCGAAATTGCTCATTTTAATTAATAAATACCAACAAAATAGTAGTAGCAAGTAGTAGTAGTAGTGTTTTTATTAGTATTAGTAGTAGATGGTAGTATTCTACCATCGGAATAGAAAATAGAAATTCGACCATCGGAACTGTCCTTTTTGTCTATTGATTTCAATCTAGGGTCTATTGAGGTTCGATTGGACTAGCAACACTGGTAAACTATACGCAGCGGCACACACAATATCGCCCGTATTGCATACGTATGAGGACTGTTTGCCGCTAGTGTTTAAATGCCTGACCTTGCACGGTGCCCCAGGGGTACTGGCGCGCGCGCACCGTCTTGTTCCCGATCTTGACCATGTCGGTGGAGCCCACCACCGCGAACGGGATGTGCGAGTTCATCGACCCGTTCACCTCGGCCACCGACTCGTCGTCGGTCGGGAACGAGTATATCTCCACGCCGTTCGCCGCCAGCTCTTGCATTATCTTTGACTGGAACATTACAAAATAAAATTAATATCTTGAGACAATTGTCACCAATTGACCTTTTTTTTATATGAATAGGAAGGCAAACGAGCAAGTGGGTCACCTGATGGTAAGTGGTCACCACTGCCCATAGACGGCCGCAACCCCGGAGGGATCGCAGATGCGTTGCCAACCTAGAGGGCTAAGATGAAATGCCTCTTGTGCTCGTAATTTCCCCGGCTGTCACCACCTAGTCCCAAACTATGCAAAGCTTGTAATATGGGCATTAGACAACGGATAAACATACTTATATGGATAAATACATAATATTAAACATCCAAGACTCGAGAACAAACATTCGTATTTTTCATACAAATATCTGCCCCGACCAGGGATCGATCTTGGGACCTCAAGTTTCATAGTCAGGTTCTCTAACCACTAGGCCATCCGGTCGTGAAATGTTAGTGATAATCTTAATTAATTTCCTAGCTTCGTACAGAAGTAACACGAGAGGAACAGTGTCGTCTTGATCTTGAGTCATGTCTGATTGATAATAATGCATCTAGACTGTCCGAGTCTCAAATCTGTCACAGCTTTGTTTTCTGACTACAAGAGACGCGGGCGCCGAGCCGACATTGAAAGCGACAGTTTACCGGCGAACAGTGACTATTTATGTATGTATGTACGTAAACTCTTTATTGCACATAAAAACAACAACAACATGCGTACAAAATTTATGTTATGAGATGCGTACGAGTGCAAAATGTTAATACTTCTCAGTACCTAGCCTAAATAAAATAGAAAGCAAAAGTAACTATTTTGCTAGCGTAAATCATCTAAATTGCAAGTAGTCATCGAGCCGCAAGTATCTAGTTTGTATCAGGAAGCAATAAAATTATCTAATTAATCTCATTTCCAGTCTGCTGATTGAGGGTCTTTCCTGCAGTATTTTTCGTTACGGTCGTAAATTTTACGCACAGATTCCTATCCCGTAACCTTGGCAATAACGGCTCCGTGCAAAAACTACACCATTCATCCTACTACAAGTTAGCCATTTATTTTCACTTTTTTGTCAATAAAACAGAATTTGAAACGGAATCAAAGTAACACTAACTCCTACTTGCATCTGTTTTTTGAATTTTCAGACAAAACAAAACCGTGATTTTATCAGTAAAACTCAATTTTAAGATTTTCGTTTATTGAAGACAATCCTACTAATATTATAAATGCGAAAGTTTCTGACGTTATGACTTTGTAAGTGAGTGTGTACGTTTGTTCTTTCTTCACGCTAAAACGACTAGACGGATTTGGATAAAATTTGGAACGAAGATAGCTGTTACCCTTGATTAAAAAGTTACTTTTTATCCCGGGAAATTGCACAGTTCCCGCGGGATAGCGATAAAAATGTCAAAGACTGCCTGGCTGGCTGGGTGTGTAGCTGCCTAGAATCGCAGCGTAAATAATGATTACAGAATATACTATCAACATTCTTAAGTCTAATTCTGCGCGGATGAAGTCGCGAGCAGAAGCTAGTAGCATATAATTATAGATGATGAATCTCGTTACCTTGAACTTCTGCAGCTCAGTTTTGGAGATGGTGTCAGCCTTGGCGATGATGGGGATGATGTTGACCTTCGTGTCCAGCTTCTTCATGCACACCAGGTCGATGGACTTGAGCCCGTGTCCTGTACAACAAACACACCGTTACATACATTGTCATCATTTCCGTACCTTCTAAAACTATGTCTAAAGCTGGTCTGAGGATGCTTTTTGTACAACGGTCATACAGTCAACTTCAAAAGTAGCTCATCACTTTAGTGCATTGTTGTAGTAAGGTAACCATACGCCGACAGTTGAATGTGTCACAGTTGTCACAGCGACAAGGCTCTAAACGACACTATAGTAAAAATGTGTACCAAAAGCGGATTTTTCGGAATTTCTACATAAAGCTTAGTGGTGTGTAAAATGTAGTGTATCAGTAGTGACATAAAATAGCAGTAGCAGAAAATTAAAAATACGATCCATATAATGGTTATAAGTAAAACTAATAATAACAATACAGTAAGTTGTTTTAGAGAATGTAACTTCGGATTGACAACATAATGGGCGAAAGTAAACAAGCATTGTTTACAAGAGTCCAATGATTACAATCCGATCGCCACTGGAATGTTAATTAACATAACATTTTATACCTACACAATTATTCACACTTAGTTTCTGTTAACATAGTCTCTGGTTACAATAAACAGACAATCTAACTCATTTTCCTTTCTAACGACTACTGCTATAAGCCATTGATGGCTTTTAAAGCTTTTTATTTATTTATTTATTTATAAGCCTTTTTATTCCGAATTCGCTACAATTTCAGTAAGTACATGTTGTTGTTGTTGTTATTGTCGTTTATTTATTAAATTGTCGCGTAATTCGGCGTGCCTCATGGCATAGGCCTCCTCCGTGTATTGGAGGGTTGGGCTATAGTTCCCACGCGCGCCCAGTGCGGATTGGGAACTTAACACACACCATTGAATTTCTTCGCAGATGTGTGCAGGTTTCCTCACGATGTTTTCCTTCACCGAAAAGCTCATGGCAAATTACAAATGTAATTTTCGCACATAAATTCCGAAAAACTCAGAGGTGCGAGCCCGGGATTTGAACCCACGACGCTCTGCTTGAGAGGCCACAGGTCAAACCACTAGGCTACCACGGCTTTTAAAGCTTACCAGATGAAAATCTGCAGAAAGTAGCAAATCTGTGATGGTAAATAAATACTTAGCATACTCGATGAAAGCAATAAGGGAAAACCATTTACATAGCATTTACGTAGGTATGTAAATATGAATGTGCTAAACTTCCGTATAGGATTACAATGGTAGTGCAGTACCGTTAGCCATAGTATGCTAGTGTTTGGGGCCGCGGCACGCGCGCTGAATAAATAAAGAGCAATAAATAAGCCGTGTCAAGGACATTGACATAAATATTGACGGCTAAGTAGGCAAGCAGGGCCGGGGAAAGTCATACATAATGCAAGGAAAAGCTACATGAGTGAGACTAGTAACAGAAATAAAGAGAATCCAAAGGTAATCTAGGAAAATGTCATGCGTTTGTAGTTGTATCAATTCCTCATCCGAGAAGTATGCAAGTTCCTATTTGAAGTAAATGATGGCTGTGGAGAAATCATGTAGTGATTGATCAAATTTAAATTTAAGTCTGCCTTAGAAATTTAATTTGCTTACTGACTTACTAAAAAAAACTGTCAATACCAAAATATCAACTAAAACAGCTTTTAAAAAAAATCGATTTCTCAAAGCATCACCGACAAATACTACTTCCTTTTCAAATTTCAACATCCGGACGCGGCTATCAGTCAACAACGCACGTGCGCGCGGCAACAGTTTGTAAATATCTTATGCACTTGTATTATTGCTATTATTGCTATTATTGCTCTACAGCAAGGCATGTGTATTTGTAACTAAGCAGTGACTTAGAATTGTTGCACATTAGGTCCGACAGTTAAATAGTCTTTGTCCCTTCCCCACCTTTATAGTTTTTGGTTCTTAAAACGGATTGAGCGACGCGGGGCGACTACGTTCGAGCATTATTCTGACATATACTGTGTGCCAGTTATCCACAATGTGGTGAGCTTTCGACCCACCTCAATAGAAGGGCAATTTATCAGATACAACTTGACATACAATAGTTGAAACAACATTAACCAACACAATCACATTCATTATATGAATTTGCTGATCTTACCAGTGGGGCAGATGAAGTACAGACAGACATGCAGCCTTGAATCATGGTAGGCCGGCAGCGAGCGCTTAATCTTGAGCTCCTCCTGGAGATAGGCCTCAAATTGCGCGTCCAGGTGATCCACAACAGCCTTGAAACTGTCCTCCTTGTTCACCTGGTCTCCATAGCCCACCGTGTCGCAGATTGTCAGCTACAAATAAGAGATACAAAGTTAATAAATATCATGGGTCTGATAGCCTGTCAATTGTTCAAAGAATAACTAGTAAGTTAATTTTTTGTCCTGCAACTATACTACAAATAGAAAGTTAAACATATACATAGTAATTTACGTTTAATCAAAATCGTCCCAAATTAAGTAGTTTTTACAACCACCTCTTTACCAACCTTTTGCAAACCTTGTCACTGTAATAAAATTCACTCAGGGTCTCAGCTTAGAGAGCTAACAACAGTACATTCCTAGATAACAGATATACGTAATATATGTACATAAAGACAAGACAGGTATACATCCATGTCATCCATAACTTGGATATAAAACATTCCTCATTCATTCATGGTCATTGGTCAGTTACATATCACTCAACAGTCTTATACATAAGTAACCTCTAATATGGGGTGTAGTATAGATTTCAACCAATGCATTATCTTAGCTAAGCAATAAAAAACAAAACTTTAAGAACACATTGATGCAACTTGTTATATTTATGTGCTTCATTAAGAGCTGACATTACCTACATGCCGAGAACATGTAGGTATGTATAGCTATTAGCTGCCAAGTTAATTTACGTATTCATGTTTGATACCTAAAGTTGACTGCACTGATGATGTTATCAGCCTACAGAATGAGCACCAATGAGATCACTAAAATAATGTACCTAATATTTAACACTTACTGTTAAATGGTTCAGTTGACAGACAATGAGTTGCATTGCAACAGAAGTGGCTTTAGTCAAATCAAATGTCTTATTAAATTTAACTCCTTAATTAAGTCCTCACATACCTACTTCCTGAAGTACAAATTAATAGCAAGAACAACTGCCGAATGTACTATATGAACTACAAATTGTTACACGAAAAAATTACTTTATATGCTGAAATTAAACCCGAAAGTAGCAAGAAGACTTGGTGGCTCGGTCTTGAGTACTACGCGTTTTATAAACAGTTGTGGTATAGCACCATCCAGAACAAAGTTTTTTGGGTTCCCTGGTTTTTACATGCCAGCCTCTCCAGGGACTTGCTCGTAGTAGCATTAAGAGTTAGAGATCTGGTCACATTCCATCAAATTCGTTTTTGAACATGATGAGTGTCTCAAACAAAAATGTGCGAGGTTTGTTTGTAATAAAACTGACGATTTAATCCATATTCTGGTGGAATGTGACCAGTATAAACATGCTAGAGAGAAGTACCTGGAGAACCTAAACATGCATAATGGTGGAGTAAACGTTTTGCTGGCTTGCCCTTCGTCAGATAAAGCTCTTAGGATATATAAATTTGTGCAGCATTCCTTCATAACCAGAGCATCTGACTCTGGGGGGAAAGGATGCTGCATGAATGTTGATCTCCGATCCTCTTGAGTCCTCCCATGAGGCTGACACAGTCACCCCTGTGTACGAAAGCCTCTTTAAAATATAAGATTGAAAAAAAAAAAAAAAAAAACAGTCGGGACTTACAAGGATAAAATAAAAATGAGGTCTCGGTTTTGCATCTTATATCTTATATTTTGATGAAATTTTGCAGACCTATAAAGAATATCTAGTCACAGCCATAATTGATATTGGAGGTATCAGCAGTAAGATAGAGCTACACAAGCTAAAGTTGAATTATTTTATAGTGAACTACAATAAAATCTCACCTTGAGCCTCACACTGCTCTCTTGCAGTTCGTAGGTGTGAGCCTTCAGCTTGACCGTGGGCAGATTGTGGGGGCTCGGGGCTGACTCAAAGTTGGTATTGAACAGAGAATCCATGAGTGTTGACTTGCCCAGGCCCGTCTCACCTGAGACACAGACAGTTCAATATTATACACTAAAACTAAAAAACAAGTTCAAAATGTACCCTCCATCCTATAACACCAGATTTAGAACATTGTTACTGCGTTGCCAGCCCAGAGAGCTATGATAAAATATTTTATGTGCCAGTAATTTCTCCAGTTCTCTTACGCTCTCCACACTGGACCAAAGCAAGGCACTGCTGTTTTGCGCCAAAATGTTCAATTTGTATAGAAACAAAACAAATGAACATCAAAAAGTCAAATGACCTCTTATAGGTTTAGAATAATATAATAATTCTTGGATTGTAGGTATATCTTAAATACTACAAATAAATAAATTCGAATGACTTTGGTTTTGATAATTTAAGTTGAATAGGCAAGTCTTACCAAAATTAGCTTATGTTGAATAAGTGTGTCAAAGTTTAGATAAATGCCTGCAATGCAACTGCACCCACATAACCAGGGCACCATATACGGCAGGAGGTCAGTGTTGAAACTGAAGAGATAAGCTCGTGCCTTAACTGTACGTGGGTGATTAGTAAGAGGTGTTGTGAATCATCACTTACCAATGCAAAGGATGTTAAAAACAAAACCATTCTGCACACTCTTGTTCACCAGCTGATCTGGTAGGCTGTCAAATCCGACGTGCCCCGACAGCTTTAGGGTACGGAGATTTTGCTCCATCTAAAAAAATACACTTTACTAAGTTTCGCCGACGTCAAGTGGGTTGAAAATGAGACCAATTGGACTAATTATGCGCCCGCAATGTTTGTTGTTTGCATTCCAACATGTCTGCACTTACACTGTTTACAATTCTTACTAGTTCCCGAAACTGCACGTTAACCGACCGACACACTATTTATTAACACTACTCTTGAGGAAAGGAAATGGAGCAACGCCCTAGTAAGTTTTCTTATACATAATACAATAGCAAACGAATAAGCGATAATGTGATGATTTCAGATGTCAAGTGATTGAAAGAGAAGAGATAAATAAATATTTACACAAAATAACAAGTTACATATTAATAAATCTTACTTTCGGAGGTTCAACATCTATCGCCGCCATGTTTACGTTAACGACTGAATCGGTGTGAAGTGAATGCAGACCGTTTGGCATCCATCCATACCGATTGCTTTCAAGTGACAGTCTGACCAACATAGCAAACACTAAAATGGGTAGATTTTGCTATTTAAACATATTTTTGTACTGTAATATTAAATAGTATACAAACCCATATAAAATACTATAATTTATTTCTGCTATGAAATATCCCAATTCTTTTGTTGAAACGTGAAGGGAGATGTTTTATTGGAGTTGGTGCCTTTGCCTTGTCAAATTTTGTTTATGTTGCCAGGAAATAAAACATAACATTTGTATGGGTAATTAAGTAAATGTTTTTATTTGCGCGTAATGATTTTGAAATATTTTTATTTTATAAATTAAATAAATAAATAAAATAAATAAACAAGGAAATTGAAGATGTGATAGCTAAAAAATAATGAATAATGAATAATGATGATGATTGATGTTGAGTGATGTTGATGGGATTGAGTATTTGTATTGTATTGCATTGTACATTAAAAAGAAATTAAATATAGCAGTAAAAAAAATCTGGAATGGATGTTTCAAAAAGAACAAGCAAAATTTTGAAACCGTCAATGTAGGTATTTGATAAACCGTGACTAGCACAGTAATTCAATATAAGTAACCAAAAAATAACTGCCTAAATCACATCTAAACTATTAAGTCCTTAGAAAAGATGTGACACCTATCAATAAAAATAAGTTATAAAGTAGAGAAAAAAAAATTGCAAACGTATTTTTATGATTTTTTGTTAAAATTTGCAAATAGGCGTACACTTTAATATTCAGATAGTAAATTTGTATTTCAAGTACGACAGTTTGTAATGTAATGTCTGTTTAATGTTGACTTATTATTTACCCCTCAACTTTACACTCATTGATTTGGTGGAACGAGTAACTGGAAACCTTACTATGGCAACACTGGATAATTCCAAAATGGCAGAATGCGACTTTCGTGTGTTATCATGTGAGCCGATTTAATAATGTTTTCTTGAATTTTGGTCGTGAGTGGATAATTAAATTGTGTACCAGTGAATAGTGACGTAAAAAAACCATGGCGGACTTAAAATCACCGCCGTTTAGTGATATTAAAAGACCTGAGGAAGTCGTCAGGATGACGACGAACGATAGCCTGAAATTTGCAGTTCTTATCGGGCTGATTGAAGTCGGACAGGTGACCAACCGGGAGGTGGTGAACACCGTCCTGCATCTGGTAAGTGCCTAGAACCATTAAGCACCATCGGTGCACAACAATCAGTCTTTGAAACTAACTTGGATGTCTTATTAGATTCGTGTAAGAAAGGTTATTTTTACGCAATATTTTGTATATTTAATTGTGTTTGTATTGGTTTATAAGGCGTTTTTATGGATTTGTGGTCATTTGTAATGACCGAGACGGTAGGTACCGTCTATTGAAGTGTGGCAGCGAGGTATCGGGTGAGGTGGCGCGTCTATTTTCATTGTTTTTATCGATCGCTAAGTTGGTGAATCGCTGGATAGCGCGGCCAGGTCGCCGGCGCGCCGCGGTTTGTTTTGGTCGGTCCGCGGTCGCCGCTGCAGGCCTGGCTCGTGCCCAACGCGTTGCTAAGTAAATGCTAGAACCCACAAGTAAAACGTTTGTTGCTATGTTTTCTAGTGTGGTTGCTAATTGAGCTGAGGTAATAGCCCGGTTTCACCTTGGAAACGCCATTTGTATGGTCACATATAAACACAGTTGCCTATTGTGCAATTTATTAGGTACCTATGTAATTTTTTATGTTGTTTTGTTTTGTTCTACTTTTGATTACTTATTTGAAATACTGTACTCTGTAGAATTGTGTATTTACGTACCGACCTCTTGCTTAAACGTTGCATTGGCAAATGTTAAATCACTTGATAGGTAGGAATGCAGGTAGGTAGGTACCTACCTAATCTATAAAATTTATTTTAGTACTAGATTAGTAGAAGCCGACGTAAGCCCATCAAACTGCGTAAGTACCTACCTAGTTCGAAACTCAGTACATTATCGCTATCGTAACACATAAAAATCTCGGTAATAAACAGTAAACGCTGTGTGTGTGTTAGATTCAAAATTTTCTCGATTTTCCTATAGACCAAAAAAATCCTTATCAGATATTATACAAACTAAAATTAGGAATGCTAAATTTGTAGGTACCTACCTGCATTGTATTGTAAGCTAAAAAGGCTTGGGTTATACCTAGTTCCCACGCGGGCCCAGTGCGGATTGGGAACTTCACACACCAAGGATAGGTCCCTTATATTGTCTGTCAAGCGAATATGACGTGGAGCTTGGTGAAGCGATGTAATCTTAAATTTGTGATAATGATAACTGGTTTATCTCTCTTTTCTCACAACTTTTTCTATTATTCAATTACCTAAATTAGGCTGAATATTGTCAAATGGGTTTTGACGAACATTCCAATAAAAAGAAAAAAATCGAGCGCGTCTTTTAAAAATGAAAACTGCGTACCTCAAATGGATCTCAAAGATGAGCATGGGGTAAGGCTTGTTTAATTAATGGAAAATGTCGAGTATTTTCAAATTGCGCTAAATGTTACAATAACTTTGTAAAATTACGTAAAGGATATCGAGATTATTAAAAACACTTAACGATTTCGTTAAAACTTGATTGCCGTATCCCAATCCCAAGACTCGTTGTTCATTAGTGACGGTTACTGATTCGGAAAATCTTACTCGTAAAGATTCTTGAAAGCGTGACTCGTCTATGAGTACTATGTGTTAGACTTAATAAAACAGGCATCACATACTTATATTTCAGAATTGTTAGCGTACAGATTTAGTATATTTGTAGGCCTACGTGCTGTGCCGACCCCGCGCTGGATAAAGCCAGGGAATAATTAGTTGACCTAAGGTAAACGGCCACGACCACTCTGGCAAGAGTGTAGCGCCAAAGAAGAAGAAGGTAAACTAGATTAAATTGTATTCCAATTAGGAGGATATAGTTGCTGTAGGACGCTAAATTTAGTATTTAGGTTGCTGCTGTAGACCTGGATCAAGTATACCAATATCACCTCAGATATATTGAAACTACATAATTTCGATGTAACCTTCTCGTTAGCTTTCCCTCCTTAAAAAGTATCGCGTGTCGCGGTCCGGGACGTTGGCCATACTTTTTTTAAGCCCAATTTAGACTTTCAAGCAAAATCCTGTACAATTTATTACATTTCTAGGCCGTGATGCTAACGGGTTAGAAGTTTCCGGCCCAGTGCCGCAATGTAATTCGAATTCCAGGATTTTTCTTGGACTTCAGGTTTATTTACGTTTACGTATACCACGCATACACGGCATAAAACAAAGAAAAAACACTGATACCGTCTTTCACTAATATTCATGAACGAAGAAGTGAGCTTGAACTGACCTACTCCATAGTTAAAAACGGTACGGGACGGTATAACACGAATTTATAATTTATGAATAGCCCCAATTGTGAAAAGCAAAAATTTACAACAAGCTCAGACCTCATTTCGAAAATATCAAACACACACAAATCATGCATATAGTTTTTTTATTTACTGGCTATGTAATCTGTTTAAGAAAACTGCCTAGGTTTACGTCTTAAAGTAAATGAAAAGCTATTAAAAGCATTCCTTCGAGTAAATTGATTTTAATTTACTTACGAGGGCTTCTTTGAACCGATTATACGAGAAATTAACTCAAGTCAAAGTCAAGTAAAAATATTCTACAAATTACTTCTATAATCGCGTCTTTCACTTGCTGCCTCGTTGCCCCTTGACAACGAGCTTAAGTTCACTACTTTATTCATACGTTCTATCAGGTTCCATTAATGGTAATATGGTACCTGAACCTGATAGAACGTAGGTTGACTTTCGGCGCTAAAGAAGCTACATAGAATATATGATTTACCACTAAAGCAGTACATATTCTTACAAGGCATCGCCAAGACAGAAGTGAGGTCGACAGGCGCTCGATAACGTGAGTTGACAGTCGATATCGGCATTGCAATCCTTACGGACAATTTCTAGCGACTGCCTATCGAATGTTAGGGCTCCGGTCCCATGTCCGACGGCTGACAAGCGACGTTTTCATTCCCCGACATTGATCCGGTCAAACCGACCTTGCAAGTTTCCATGTAATTGATATTGATTTCTTTTGCATACGTTTACTTATCATAATGTTTTTAGATGAAAACCGTTACTATGATCAATATTGTGAGATCACAACCTAACCTAACCTAACTTACTGACCGTTTACAATGTTCCTTAGAATGTTTCTAGATTGATTATGTAAACAAATAGACGATACAATTATGTATCTGGTGTGATGTGACATGAAACTAAACTGGGCTTAACTATCGCTAGACTACTTGTGCCAATGCCAACACGAATACTTAAATCACTTCGCACTTTTTAGTAAAACATCATTACCTGGTATTCGTATTATTAGGTGTATCAGTCAGTATCAATGCACTGTACTTACCTTTTACAAAATTGCTCTTTGCACTCTTTTGCATCGCTGGTTCGTGTGGAATAAGTTTATTACCTATTGTTATTGTCCTTCAAAAAAACAATTGATTCAGGTAAAATAAGGTCTTATGTCCGTTCCCGTTTCACAGCCATCCACGAAACAAATACGATGATGATAGATCGAGGCGTAGGCGCGTGTAAACAGAGCCAACCACGAGCAAAATCACTTTTGCATTTACAATAACAGTAGGTAAGTATTTTAACCTTCAAAAACATTTCCATCGTCCCGGGCGCTCGAGCCGAAACACTTATCGAATCGAGTTATAAAGAGGGATCTTAAGATGATTTGACCGACGTTAAATCCTCTCGTTTCTTTTGACAGCACATTTAATTTTCTCGCTAAATACATAAGTGCGCTTGTACTGGACTGGCTATTGGTCTTGGCCGAGACCTTGCCTTACCAACCTGTGTTTTTGTTTTGAAACCTGTTTCTTGTTGATCGCGGCCGATCTACTTCATGCCTCTAATGAACTATGCAACTGTGTAATTGCTTGAACACGCGGTGCATGACCGATCATGTTGCGAAATTATAAACGGGTGTTATTTTTTAAAATTGTAACATCTACTTTTGTTCTTACCTATTTCAAAAAATGCAACTTGTAAAATCGAACTAAACTTCATCAGAAGAACAAAACTGCATAAAGCCTTAGAAAACCTCTTGAAAATTACTCATTGCAATAAATTAAGATTTTGTCAGGAAATGACGGTGGCATAGCTTTAATTCCGATTGCACAGTACGTACGCGTGATAATCCGCAGTTTACATAGATGACCTCATTGCAAACATACATTGCCACAACGACACCAATGAAGTTATTAAAGCTAGCTACTGTGTTGTACTGTACTGTAGTGTATATTAACCCGCATTTCCTAATGAATTAGGTGGTGAAACAAGAGCGTCGGAAATAATCCCGAGCGCCATTGCTGGGCGGCAATTACCCGGGTCGTCGATAGCGACGTAATCACCGGCGATATATCGCTGATTGCTGCATAATCGACCGCCCCCGGCGCCCGCGCCGCCCGCTAAGGGTTGACGCTTGTTCTACACTGGATTAATAGTACCGAGTACCGAGATATGGACTGTGCAACCTACCGTTAAAGCCTTCTAAGAGCTGTTCAATAGAGAGGTGACGCAGGCACATTACATTATACTTGAGCTATGATAGAAGGCTGAGAAATGTTAAGTTTTCATTGATTAAGTAGTGTTGTGATCACGTGAATATAGTGGGAATAATTAGAAACGTAAAAATTACGCAAAAAATCTTATTTTGAAGCATGAGGTAAGCGACGGTGACACTTTACTGATATTATTAAGATAAAACTGTAATAAAGTGTAAGTTGTTTGTAGTATCTTTCAGGTATAATGCTGCACCAATAGTCCCTTGCAAACTCTTGAAGCGTTCTCTATTAAGCTGGGTAACAAGCTAAAAATGCTCGCCTCTTTATTTACTAACAGCGAACTTTTACCTCAACTCAATTCCCTTGACGAGATTTCTCTTCAGAATTTACTGGGTTTACGAAAGTGGAAATATTGAAAATTTACAGCAGAGAGCTCTTGTACCTGAGGCTTCAAAATGTTGACGAGTTCGAAAACAGGTATCTAATCTAATCAGTTCAATCGACTGATTTTTATGGCTACTAAGCTTACGTATATTTTTCTATAAAGCGTACCAAGTAACGCCACTATTACATACATATTCTTGTTTCTGCCTCTTATCCCGCTTTTGTAAATGCTCCTTTCATTTCTGCTTTTAAAATTTCCCCATCTCCCATTTCAAGGGATAACTCTCTCTCAGCCATTCAGGTTTCTATTTTCTTCACTTCTATCAATATGTCATCGCTACTGAACGCCTTTCCCATTCAGCATAATAGTCGTAAATATAAATACGCTGTTATGTATGTCCTCAGGCGTGTAGTGCTGACGTGGGCGCACAGTCGCACATGTCTGACATCCGAACAGGACGAGACTACGCTGTGAGCTGAATTACTAAGCACCTCCTTTACAGTACCTACGGAATATATTTCGTATTGATATTTGATATGTTGAATATTTCATCATGACATGAACGACATCTACAACAAGGGCCGACCTCGTTTAGGTTTCAAGTTTCGATACAGCTATTGTAGTGTGCGATGATTTCGTGTCAGACTTTATGGAATGTGAATTGTTAATTGCGTTCATTGCTGTTGCAGTCGGTGTTACTATGAATTTCTCACTTAATTAGAAACAGACTTAATCTTAAACAATGTTAATTGTTGCAAAAAAAATTAAAGCCACCTTCCTCTGCAATTGCTATGTCGGTAAAAACAAATTATTACGGCAATTTCATCTAGGCTGGGCTATCCGATCATCGATTAATGCAGCTATTATCGGAGCTAATCGAGTGCGAGAGCTCCTGTGCGTCGATCGAGCAGGTGGGACGCCGGCGCACATCGATATCGATTAATCAAAACACGACCGCGCTGTCTCGCGCTCCATCGAGCGATACGATGCGCTTGCGCAGTTCACGCGAAATTCCACACAAGGTTGTGCTAAATTGAACTCAACCTACAGTGGTTAAGGATAAACTGTTAACCTTGGCATATCAACTGACTATAATTACTTGCTTCATTTTTCATTACAGTGCTACTTATGCAGGACATTATGTTGTTTGTGCCATAAAACGATGATAACACGATTACCAACTTTCCTTGTTATGGTTCCGAACTTATCTGATTTTTAGTGCCACAATAATCAAGGTGACTTTCATATCGTTAACATTTTATTTTTTGTTATATGTTGACGATCCTTTGAATTTATCAATACCTATAAAAAACTGAGAACACCAGATGAAACGTTCGGGCGTCGTTTGAGCAATATAAAACACAAATTACCTAATTTCGCGCGGTTTCTTTTTATAAAGGAGACGTCTTTGACAAATTGGAGTATTGTCGGCTTGTTAATCCTTTGTTCTAGCTTGTTACGTACATAACTAAATATCTCCAGCAAGTTCACTTTATCTTGCCTTTGGACTCCGGACGTGTCTAATTACCGCCAATAACTTTACCTGCCGATTACCCCTCCCTAATTGGTATTAACGGCTAGCTCAGCTAAACCTTAATCAATGCTGGTGTTGCGTTTAATACTATTTTCTAAATATATTTTTCTGTATTTAGGTGACTGACGAGGAGACGTAGAAATTGAAGCAATAGTTAGAAGAATAGGAAAGAATAGGCACCTAGGAGAAGATTTGTCCAATCAATTAGCAGATCACGATATGAGAGTACCTAGCCAAGCAGGAGTGAGGAATGCTGAAGAGGTATCGATTTTAGAAGAAACACTTTCAAATAAACCCAAAGAAAAAGAAAACGGACCAATTCTTTGAAAATGCTTCAGAATTGAAGATGATTACTTAAGTATTAATGATTGAAAATAATTTCATAGGATAAGGAATGGGAGTAATGTTATGAGAGTTTCTTGGAATATTTGGAAAATTGCGAAGCGAATCAATCTTGTCACAATGGATGTTCGTTACCCCCTGGAGCAAATTGTTTTACCTTGAATCGAGAGTTAATGTAGCCATTGTCGATTAAAGCAGATGATTGTTTTTGTTAGACTCGCCGCCGCTCCGCGTCGCGTAATTTACTTACGGCGCAGATTGCGTTTCCTGCTCTACGCCGTCGATATTTTCAATATTGGATTGGAAACATATTTTCCAATATTGCCAATAGTAGCTGCAGCGTAATAGTTTGTGAAAGGGTGGGTTGATTTTTGTCTATATTTCCATTCCTTTTTGAGGCTACTTTTTTTATCACGAAATCAAAGACTGGGGAACTGTAAGTTACCGTAATAGTTTTAATTCAAGGTGTTCTATTCTATCAAGGTCCTAGAGGTGCTAGTTAGATCAGAAAGATAAGATCAAATCTGGTAATGTAACGAAATTTTTCGTAGAGACGAAATAAAACATTTGAGACAACCGGATTAGCAGAAAGGGATGTGGATGGGCCTAGAACTAATCTGGAATATTTCAAATTTTATCTATATTGATTTGATTAGGTTAGTTTAGGCAGTCAAAACTTTGAATGAACCGCTGGTGTAAAGGTTTCTCATGGTAATTTTTTGATTCAAACTTCAAGTCACCTCTTTGACGCCGTAGTATACCTACTTTGAACACCGAACACGTGTGGAAATTTGTTAACAGTATTAAAAAATCCTAAAACACATTTGCAGTCTAGATACAGTGTTCTGTCAAATTAAATCTACTAGGGACCTGGGCCCCGATTTTTGATAGCACATCACACTAAAGTACCACTCGAAAGTGGTATAAATCCCTTTGTATCTTCAAAACTACGGTTTAATCACATTTTTGACTAGTTCACACGATTAATGAGAGCCTTAAGTATCTTCTAAGCTACTCTTATTTCAAATTCAGCACAATTTTTCACCACTTTCGAGTGGTATTTTCACACATGTGCTTTCAAAAATTGGGCCCCTGCTGAGATATTTCCACTTTATCTAGTTTAATTTTAAGACATGTTGTATTGACTTGAGATGGAGATGGAGATGATGCTGATAGAATCATGGTTCGCCGTATTAATAGATATGCGGTGCACATTGACCTTTATCCCAGTTGTTTGTGGATCATCTTCATATTCCTACTTTCCTACGTAAAAAAACAAGAGATGCACCACAAATGTTTAGCAAATAGGGCGAAGTGCAGCGCTGGCCCCGGCTAACGACTGGCGGAGTAGAAAACGACGCTCGAGTGGGAACGCG
The DNA here is from genome assembly GCA_963854515.1 of Pandemis heparana. NCBI lineage: Eukaryota > Metazoa > Arthropoda > Insecta > Lepidoptera > Tortricidae > Pandemis > Pandemis heparana. The sequence continues at coordinate 379,385 of OY978025.1, forward strand.
ACAGGTAGGTAGCTGTGAGGAGAGCCGAGAGGCAAAACTGCACCCAGCACAATCACTCGCATCTTTGTACTATTTTAAAGCTTAAGGAAAAAGTCTTTACATATAAAACAAAGTCTTCTGCCGCGTCTGTTTGTCTATTTGTTCATGATAACCTGAAAAACGTCTGAACGGATTTTCACAAGGTTTTCACCAGTAGACAGAGTGATTCACGGTTAGGTACAATTTATTACAATAAATAAGTACAATTATAAATGCGAAAGTTTGTGAGGATGTGAGCGAGTGAGTGAGTGAGTGTGTATATTTGTTCCTTGTTCACGCTGAAATTACTGGACGGATTTGGATCTAATTTGGAACGGAGATAGCCTGGTACCCTAGATTAAAACATAATATGCTACTTTTTATCCTAGAAAACGGCACAGTTCCCGAGGGATAGCGAACGTGTCAATTGATTATTATGCTAAAAAGACCTACATATAATAAAATATAATACTTAGGAATCATGTTATAGGCGATGTGACTAGCAATAGTAGCAATCCAACACTATTTTGATTCCCCTTTTCACCTATACGCCCACAATTATGCTAAACATAGCTTTAGGTCTTGTTATCTTCGGCTGGATTCGACCAGTTTTTATTCCAGGAATAACACTTACTCTCTGATACTATGACTATGTCAAAATATGTAGTAGGCGTTTTCAGCCTTAGAGTCTTGTCTACCCTGTTAGGGATAAAGACGTGATATATGTATGTAAGAAACAGTAAATTCAAAAACAAATTCGAATTTAAGAGTTCTAGTACTTTTAAAAGTTTTAAGTTTGTTCATAATTCATAACGCTCGTCAAAAATGCTTGAGATTATTCCAACTAAGTCGTTCTGACTGGAGAGTCGTTAGGATTCAGACGAATCATCTCTCGTTTTATTTACCATCTGTTAAAATAAAGGCACTCTACCTACTGAATATTTTGTTATATCTAATACTATAGGTAGATAAGTAACCATAGAACGAGTACAATGTAGATACTAACACTGCCCACCACCGCCGACTTACAAAAAACCTTGACGATATTATATCTAAACCTTCCTTATTATTAGTAAAAACCACGTGACAATCCGTCCAGTAGTTTTGAGTTAATAGTGAACAGACAGACACGCGGCGCGGCGGAGGTATTTGTAACATGTAGTGATAGACATGCGGTTGACCACAATTACGCCTGATGGTAAGCGAAGATGTGGTCTGTCTTATCTAGACTAGACTAATGTGATGTTTGTGGTCTGTCTAATCTAGATTTATCACATAATATTGTATAGCTTTCCACTGGGGTCTTGATTAATTTAGGCTACAGCTAGTTAAACATGACAAAGCGTTTGTGCTGCCTCGCCGCGATGGGCGGTATTAATCAGATAGAGCTAGCGTGATGAGTGTGGTGTGGCGAGCTCCGTGGTTACGCTGCGCTATATTATGCGTACGGTGGAAGATGCCGCGCAGATGCTAAGCCCATCGAAGGAATGGGCGAAAATCTTAGGAATCATGTTATAGGCGATGTGGCTAGCAACCCGTCACTATTTTGATTTCCCTTTCTACCTATACGCTCACAAACATGTTTGTGGCCTTTGGGTCTTGTTACCCTTGGCTCGATCTACCCCGTGAGGGATAAAGACGTAATTTATGTGTGTTTGTATGTGGAAGATTTTCTCTGATTTTCTCTCAGATTTTGGTTTTTCAGTAGCTTTCTTAGATACCATTAAGAGTTTCTTAGATACCAGTAAGGTACATACCGTGTAAGATACGACAGATCAGGCCGTGTTTCGATAGCAACCCTACCAAAGAAGCTTCTCAATTGGTTTCCCAATTCTCAATAAAATGCTGGAAATGGCTACCACAGAACGTATTGCACTTGTAACGCAATTCCAACCATTAAAAAATATCTAACCAAAGCAGCGAATTCTGTTAAGTTGCGGATTGAAAAGGAGCGTGACCCGAAGCAATTGAGTTTTTGAATCAAATTTTTTTTTGTCATAAATGGAAAGATCATATATAAGTTTTGTAAGAAAAGTATTTTTAGTTTTTTTTATTCGCTATAATTAACGAGTTATACCGATTTGAAAATTGATCGTCGAGTACCGCACCGAAAACACACCGACAGTTCCCGAACAAGGCCGAGCCGCGTGTGACGTCACAATGTTAGTTTCCACTCGTAGTTAGTATACAGGTGATACCGTTTTTTGACTTTAATCTACTCTATTCTGTTATTATCCTACTATTATTGTAAAATGCTATTGTTTGTGAGAGCGTATTGGTTTGTGACTCTTTCACGCTAAAACGGCTAAACAGATTTCGATAAAATTTGCCATACACGAACTTTATAATTTATAATCTGGATTTACGTACCGGCTATAGTAGGTGTCATTCACGATGGATGCCATCCACCGTGGTTCTTATTAATTTGTAGTTAAAGGTTAATTTTAATACATCTACGAGTCTTTGTGGATGGCACTATCTATACTTCTATCATGCTTCTATCCCAACTTTCCACGGTACCGGGATTTAAAACAATAAAATTAGATGAGAATAGTGATGAGTACACTTTGGTAGTAACTATTTATATGAATAAGTAAATAAGTCGTGGGATTTCAGTTCAAAATCCCGTTGATTTTATCCCAGGAGAATTTCATAAGAAAACCCGGAATTTCGAGCACAAAGATGGCGGATGACATTTTGACACTATGACACTAAAAATGTTTATGGGTGTCGTTTTTGAGTAATTTGATGGCTCTGAGCCCGATTTTGGCATATTTTTTTAGATTCAAGATGGCGAATGACATTTTGACACTATTGACACTTTGACACTAAAATATTAATGGGTGTCGTTTTTGAGTAATTTGGTGCTTCTGAGCCTGATTTTGACATACTTTTTTGGATTCAAGATGGCGGATGACATTTTGACACTATGACACTAAAAGTGTTTATGGGTGTCGTTTTCGAGTAATTTTGTGGTTCTGAGCCAGATTTTGACATAATTTTTTGGATCCAAGATGGCGGATGACATTTTGACACTAAAAATGTTTATGGGTGTCGTTTTCGAGTAATTTTGTGGCTCTGAGCCCGATTTTGGCATATTTTTTTTGGATCCAGGATGGCGGATGACATTTTGACACTTATGCCACTAAAAATGTTTATGGGTGTCGTTTTCGAGTAATTTGGTTCTTCTCAGCCCGGTTTTGGCATACCTTTTTGGATCCAAGATGGCGGATGACATTTTGACATTACTGATACAAAAAACACAAAAAAGTGTAAAATGTTACTCGAAAACGACCCCCATAAACATTTTTAGTGTCAATGGTGTCAAAATGTCATTCACCATCTTGGATCCAAAAAATTATGCCAAAACCGGGCTCAGAGCCACAAAATTACTCGAAAACGACACCCATAAACATTTTTAGTGTCAAAATGTCATCCGCCATCTTGGATCCAAAAAAGTATGTCAAAATCTGGCTCAGAGCCACAAAATTACTCGAAAACGACACCCATAAACATTTTTAGTGGCATAAGTATCAAAATGTCATCCGCCATCTTGTATCCAAAAAATTATGCCAACACCGGGCTCAGAGCCACCAAATTACTCGAAAACGACACCCATAAACATTTTTAGTGTCAAAGTGTCAAAATGTCATCCGCCATCTTGAATCCAAAAAAGTATGTCAAAATCAGGCTCAGAAGCACCAAATTACTCAAAAACGACACCCATCAATATTTTAGTGTCAAAGTGTCAATAGTGTCAAAATGTCATCCGCCATCTTGGATTTAAAAAATTATGCCAAAATCGGACTGTTTTACTCTCCTCACCCGGAACACATCAGCGCAAGCATTGCTACTTGGCGGCAGGATTACTAAGATGCTGGTACAGTCGACGTCAAAGATATCTTTACACTTTAGTGCCTTGTCGCTCCAAGCACTGTGACAACTTCATATGAAACTTCAAACATATAGTTACAACGACAAGGTACTAAAGTGTAAAGATATCTTTGACGTTAACCGTACCTAGCGATCCGAACGTACCTACCTAGAACAAGGTTAGGCTCTTACACCCGCAAAAATTCCCATTGAATATATAATACAATCCCACGGGATTATAAAAAAAACTAGAAATACCTATCAACCACAAAATCTAGCCATTAAAGTTTACGTACCTACGGTCAAAGAAACTGAATCACGTAACCTACCTAATAGGTACAATTTAGCAATAATATCTCTGGCAGGGTGTATGTTAAAATTCCACAGTGGTAGGTAAGCGATTCAGTATCTTTCACCGTACTTAGGTACTTTATTGTGAAATCTCAGGTCCAGTAAAATCAATCCAGTTCACATAAATCAGAAACATTATCAGGATTAAGCTTTTATTACCTACCTACACATGACTAAAACAAAAATTTACTTACTATAAGGTGATACGCGTGCTCGTTTTCCACCTTATTTCATAAAAAAAACTTCAGCAGATATTTTTTGTATTAAATTTCGGATATTTTTAGTGAAATCAGCCGTTAACCCAGTACTGTCGTGAAATTGCTTTAACATTGTGACGTCACAGCCATGGCGACCAATCATGGCCCGTTCCCGGTCAAGTGGTCATATTTCAAATTTCATCAATTTTGAATTGCTTATAATTAATTAAAAAAAAATATTTTAAGATTTCTTTGAATTAGATATTATATAATATGCTATAAAGTTTTAAAAAACATAAAAAAAATAGATATTTTTTTTAAATTCAAAGACTCAATTGAACAATCGCTCGGGCGAGCTCGCGAAACGCACTTGATTAGGTTTGCTCCAGCGCAGACGAACAACTCCGCCGGATTCCCCCGATCCGCTCAGCGCTGTCGTCGTGGCGACCGAATACGGAACAATTTATCGTACCTATTGTTACATCAAACAAAGTGCTCTTGATGTTTCAGATGAAAGGTTTCGTTTTCATAAAACTGAGAGAGTTGACGATATCGTTTTTGTTTTGAACTATTTTATTTTACTGACAGAAATACCTGTAAGGAAAAAAAAAAAAATTAAAAAAAAAAAAAATACTTACCGTTATCTCCGTTCCATGTGACGTTAGTTTTATAAAAATAATCTACTCGCAAACTTAGATCAACAGCGTCTGAGCTCTCAAAATGACTCGTAAATTGATTAAAAGTCAAAAGAAAAACACAAGCTAGGCTTTACGGTTCCCTTGTGTTCGTGTATCACTTGAGGCAGACACTGAGAATATAATTGAGATACCTAATTGCAGATCACTAGACCCTTAGACTTGCCTTGAGCGACAGTAGCGAATTAATTCAACGTGAGGTTTCGCGTGTATAACGAGCTTTTGAGAACGAAAATGCTTGAGCGTTGACGAACTTGACGAAATACTCATTAGGTTGGGCTCACGCTGCTGCTTGCGGTTGTAACGGATTCTTGAGTTAAATCTAAGGCTCGTTAATACTAAACGAGTTTAAAATTACTTCAAGCTAGGTGTTGTTAAACTTAACTAGATGATAAGAATAACATCTAACGCTAAGAAAAAAATATGTACATCTATATAAACAAAAATATTTAATTTTATATGGTTACTAGTTATAAACTAGGTAATGTTTTTATCACCACTGTAGGTAAGTATGTGTAACTTTGCACTCCAGCGATGGAAGCCGGGAGTCAAAATCGTCGGGAATCTCACGATTTAAATAACAGCAAAACTTTAAAATACATTATTTCGGTAATACCTACAGCGATCATGTCAAATATATGTGTCGTCAGCATTATTGTTTATTGTTTATTATTTTAATTTCGGTGGTTGTAAGTTGTAAAGTTATGTATGTATGTCCCGTTGAATGAGAAACGAACGCGACTGACGCTCCCGGCCCGCGCCGTTTGATGGCACTTTTAACGAGAAATGACGGACGTATCTCTTCTGTAATAAATCTCATAACAGCGATCCGCGCGCGCCGTCGGTGTTTCCGATACACCGCTTTTAATAAATTTAAATTGAAAAACCTACAATTTGTTTGTGATTTAATGTTGTTTGCCTTTGTTCAGGCCAGCACTGGAAGTTTATACATGATAGTAAAATATTTCATATATGCTCATACTTTAGGGTGCGACCAAACCGCCGCGTACACGCAGTGACGTGTCGTATGCGTCACGTTTTCTCACCGTTTCTTCATACATTTTGTTGCGATTCCGTAACGTCACTGTTTTTAAGCGGCGGTGTGGTCGCACCTTTATGGGGCATGGGCAATTTATAGTGGTCGCTGGTCAGTAGCGTAACGCCACGTATCCGCGCTAAAAGCTCCGGCCACGACTAGGTTAACATGACTTCGTAATGGCATGGTGGGCCGTACCTGCAGCGCGGATCGATATGACATCGCGACGCCTCATTAGTACGGCGGGGAATTAATTATTTTCATTATACCCATTTTGCTCGCAGGCTAGGAGTGCATGTGAAGCGTGGGCGTCAACCCGCACTGACACACTGTGGTCATGACATGCTTTACCTTCGATTTACATCATAATACGTGAACACACAAACTGAACGTTGACGGTAAACTTATGCCAAAACGGATCCTCTCGGTTTGTTTAGTTTAGAATTAGGGATAGGTAATAGTTAGCCTAAGTGATTGACATACTATTTTGGGTGTGCCGGCGTAAGCTGTCGTCTAAATAATTCATGTCTGACGTCATCACATTATGCCTAGACGTTTGTCGTCGGCTACAATGGAGGCTGTGCTGTATTGTACGTCTACGTTATAAATTATTTTACCTCGCCTCGAGAGCACCTTTGTTGCTCGCTAAGTTGATATACCGCCGGGGGTTCATAACGCTCCACAAAAAAGGAAGATGTAATTTAATCTCATAAAAGCCTCATATCTTATTAAAATCCAAATCCTTCATGTGTAATATAATAAACTAATTGAAACGGAGAAAGTTCGCGTAAACTCGGAGCACGTACCAAATAAATTGAAACTCGAAGTTACGCCCAAGTGTCGTCCGACGGGAGCCGCGTAGGTACGTCTGCAGCGGGTATATGAATGTGCGTATTTTTCACTCGGGTCTCGGGTCTGTGTCCCGCGAGGAAATAGCTAGAAATATCGACGAGTCAAACGTCACCGAGTGATTTGTGGCTGCGGAAGCAGAAATAGCCTGTCAAACATTAATTTGGCCGCGTTGGAGGCTTGGAGGATTATTCGACAACCGTACTTTGTTCCGTAGGATTATCATTATCCCCTAATTATAAGATTGGAAAGAACAGAGCTGATGCCTTGTTAGTTGACGGATAGGCTTGTTTAACTGCGAAGATATGCAACGCTGAATGAAAATAATGGGCATCATTTCTATAATAGGCGATAGCTGCACTAATAAGGGATCTTGTTCAAGTTCATTATGTTTTTATTATTCCCTTTAGAAATCAACTGCTTCTAGTCCGTCGCTTGTCCTCTGCGCCGTCCGCGGTGGTACCGGATCGATACTGTACAGTACACACCAAGGCTTCTCGATTATAACTCGCCACTCCTACCACTCGTAAAAGTAGTATTACTGTTCAAACAATACTCTATTCGACACATCCATAACAGCAGCCGCTTAATACTTAAATAAAATAACGTGTAGCTATATGTATAAAGTTAACGGTTTTCCTTCGTGACGTTAGTTGATACCGCGAAAGCGCATCGAACTTTAAGCAAGCCTCGACTTGGCGGTAATTAAGAAGTAGGTAAGTACTTAAGATGTATGTTGAAATTTCCAGTGAAGCTCAATTTGCTGCCTTTTGACTGGGTATTAGTTTGATAATCAACGATTGAGCAGAAATGTTACTATTCTAATATAATTTCTGTGAAAAAAGCTTCTATGTCACAGTTGCTGTGACAGTAATAAATAGCTCTTCCGTTTATTTTGCGATTAGCGCCACTTCTACGTCAACTATTTCAACTTCTGCAATCACAAATTGACAACTTATTGACGACTCGATTCGTGAACTAAAATTGCACGCCACCTTCAACTGCATAAAAAACATTGTTATAACTAGCATTGGGAAAAGTTATCATTGGCAGGATCGTGCCTCGCGGACGCTGCGGCCGCTCGCAGCGCCGCCGCCTGCGGTCCTGAACCGCTTTGCACCTTGCTTTTTATGCGCTCCTTGTTCTAACAAGCAAATAAATGTACACTGAAAGTAGGTAAAATTCACTTCAATTCATAATTTTTATACTTAAACTGGAATGATTGAAATCTGTTGTCGATGGTCACAAGTCAGACTTGCGCCGCTGCGTGTTTGGTGTTGGTTGTTGACTTAGCTTTTCTGTGCATTAAGTCGAAACTCCATATACTTACTCGATGGGGATTAAGCGTTTTCAAATTAGATCTGCTAAACGAAAACTGATTTCTAAGTTACTAAAACTGACAGTGACCTGCATATTAAAATTTAAATTTCACACTTACTCGAACAAAATCCTTAATTTGCCTTAAAATTTGTAGAATTTATCTAATTTCTTGAAATGTCGTGGATATACCTACTCGTGCTTGCTTAGATGTGGATAGAATTAATAAAGGTTGTTCATAATTGAAATACTAAATCTTATTAAAGCTTCCGTTGCTAAAGATTTAAATTCGCCCGTGAACCTTAAAGTTCCATTTGTCTCAAAATCCAGTGTCGAATTTAAATAATTAATTATTGCTCCGACAGTTTACCTTATTTTATTATATTATAAAATTCCGAATATAATTTGAGTGAAATCGGGTGGCGTGTTATACTGACTAATTGAATGAGATGCGTAATATTAGTTTCATAGCATCAATGTCGCATGTTCAGATATACGTAGGTAGGTTTTAGTGTTTAATCTCGATGAATGTGTTTAACAATTGGGAATTTTGTTCTAAATGGCTTAAACCTATTGCCGCACTGTTATATAGAGATCGTTTATCCAATTTCCAATTGCGGTAGGTATCAAATATCAATGTTTATTTTCGTTGGGGGTGGTATTTATGGTTGTAGCTTAGCGATAAAGGTGAATCGACTTAGAGACATAAAACCTCTGAATGGGTTGATTGAACAACGATGTTCTATCTTGTATAGTAGTTATAGGTAGTATAATAGGTACCTACCTAACGAGTATATTTTACTGCGATTTACACAGTGTGTGCAGTGTTGATACTGTTGATACAAAAAACTGGCCATGCTGTTTGGTGGTTTTCCACAGAAATATGCTATAAAGTAATATTAAGGATTCGTAATTTGCGATTTTAACAAAAACATTGCATAATATGTATTTAATTTTATGTATGATCCCTGCCCGGCTAGCACGACAGCGCACAAGAGTCGCGTCGCGCGCGAGATAGATTACCTGTCTCTTTCTAGAACGAACAACAAGAAAAAGACGGGCAATCTATCTCGCGCGCGACGCGAATCTTGTGCGCTGTCGTGCTAGCCGTGCAGGATCATCATTCAATTTCTGATCTAAGTAAGCATATCTATACAAATCGATTGACGTAAGAAATTAGAGTCATCGAAATTGGTCCACTCATTAGGTTTCCCGACCGCTACAACAAGTTAGTACTTTAGACGTATCTTATTTAATTAATTCATTTAGCGGCGTATAATAATTACTAGCATTAAAGTCGTCGCAATTTAAAAGGCCCGTTTTGACAGTTCACGCCCATGAAGTTCTCAATTTTTTACCGATCGAAATGTTCTGAAGGTAATTGCATTTTTTATTGATGGGTATCGCTCACTCAGCTAAGTGTGCATAACGATTTTTTCATATTGTCCACAGATTATTAATAATCGGTTAAGGATAAATCGATCAAGATATTTTTTTTTGAGGCCGACTCACTTGGCCGATTTTATTTATTTTATTTAGACCAATTAATTACTGAATTTCACCAGCTGTGTAGCGATATTTACTGAAAATTATGACATTGGAGCTCAAAGCCGTAAACAACGGCAGCACTAATTTCTATAGAATGGCTCGTCTTCATCATCAGAAGAAAATGATTGACTGTAGATTCACTTTTTCTCGATTTTCTTTGTGATTGAGTGAATGTTATTGTAACAAAAATATTAAATGAAAGAAAATTGACCTTTCGTAACATTGTATTAGTTCAAAATACCTATAATATCAGTTTCAGTAAAATTTTCAAAATCAGAACTTTAATCCAACGCACTTTACAATACACATTCAAATCGATCAAATACTCATGCAAACTTGAATCGATTTATCGTGAGTATCGAGTACCGAGTCATATGGTTACATCACTAGTTACGTCGGGAAGAGAAATGTCAAAACGGGCCTTTTATTTTGCGACGACTTTAGGTGATCGATTTTTAATTGATTTGTTCCAATTTTTTATTTTAGAAAGAAATTAATTAGTTGACGTCATTCCGTACGACGTTTAGTTTCATAGAAACGACTCACATTATTAAATAGCTGAAGCCTTCCAGCTGAAAATGGGTATTTTCTTATATAATAATTATTTATTAATTAAATAAGTAAATTTATGTGTTTTATGTACATACAACTAGCGACCCGCCCCGGCTTCGCACGGTATATTATGCATGTATTATACATATAAACCTTCCTCTTGATTCACTCTATCTATTAAAATTATTAATTATTAAAATTGATGCGGTGTATCAAAATCTGTTGCGTAGTTTTAAAGATTTAAGCATACATAGGGACATAAGGACATAGGGACAGAAAAAGCGACTTTGTTTTATACTATGTAGTGATAAAGAGTTATACATACATACAATTTAATATCCAGAAACCGGCTAATTTATAATAAGCGCATTATTTATCACATAACCCGTGAAGCGTGAAATACGTGAAGTTCTACGTGGTTTCGGCTAATTCCCTGACGCGGCGAGATCCGGGCAGCATGAATATTGTATGCGCACCGGCAGAAGTGGCTGCTGCGTTTATTGCTAATGGCAGTGCATACGACGCTACATAAATAACGCTTCAGGTTCCATGTTAGCCTGGTAGCAGCGGTAACTTTGCTGCTATGTAAATATAGCATTCGGTCGGGGATATCATACAACTGCCATATTCCAGAGCAAATAAGAAACACCTCAATCACTCCAGTTGTTTCACAGATTTTGTAACTAGGTATTTATTTGTAACAAAGTAGCTCATCAAAGTGTGTGATTGATTAAGTAGCTGCTGACGACGCGACGTGAGTGCTAACGCGCCCCGAGGGAGGCTCTCGGCCTCCTTACTCTGGCACTGTGTTATTTCACCTCTTCTTTACTGGTACTTTGTAAGTCTTCGAGTAAGTTTTATTAAGTACTAGATGTTGCCCGCGGCTCCGCCTGCGCAGAAGTCTCTTATCGCTATCCCGCGGGAACTAAGCAACTTTCCGGGATAAAAACTATCCTATGTCCTTCCTCGGGACTCAAACTGTCTGTATACAAAATTTCAACTAACTCGGTTCAGCGGTTTAAGCGTGAAATGGTAACATATAGACAGACGGAAAGAGTTTTATAGTTTTATTTATAATATTAATAGGGATTTGAAAACCGACGTAAAGGAAGACATGAATGCGGACAAAGCGTGTGAAATAGGTAGATACATCCGTAATGTTGTAGATGCAGGTAATGTATCGATCGATGTACTTTAAAACTGCAAAACTGCAAAAGTTTTCATAATATAAAAGAACGAAAAAAAGTTTATTTAAGAACATGAAAGTCGCCATAAGCGGAAGGAGCAGATTTTTTTTACGACTAAAGTGTAGCATGTTATTTGGTGGGAATAAATGTCAAGATAAATATCAGGAAACAAAATTACGTTTGTGAAATATGACAAAATAATTTCATAATAATTATGATATAGGAATAAGTGTCTTTAACTCACGTCTCTAACACTACTTCAAGCATATTTCAGACACTCAACAAATCAGTCGCAGTTGCGAAATAAATAACGCCTACCTACTTGATATTAATTCATGTACATCGTCGTATAATGTGAAATCGTAACTCTAGGGATGCGAAAATTTCCCTTAACAGTATTAGTTTCTGGATCAGGGCAAAACGATCTGCGATCCCTACGGGCGGGATTCTAAGGAATAGTAGAGAATTTGAAAGATTTCTCAGTAGTCATTAGTCAAAATAATTGTTAATAAAAAAAATGTTTAAAAAAAATACAAAATTGCTCGTTTAATTATAGGTGTTTAAAGAAAAAAGCTCATTCAAACCTACCATGAGTGAATTATTATATGAATGCAGATTGGGAAATCTTTTTCAAAGAAATTGATTGCAACCAAAAATTTAAATTAAAAAAGGTAGAGAAAAGGAACGTTTTACTCGCCGAAAAGTGGAAAAAGTCCCTATCCGTAGTCTGTCAAGCCCACCTGGCCAGCTCTAGCCGCAGCAGCCGCGCCGCGGCGTGCCCCCGCGTCGTAATGAGTCGCCCAGAAATTTGCGACGCCTTTTGTATTTTTTTTTCCTTTTTTGTTCACGTTTGTCCATTCCATTCGGATTCGCTTAAATACGTTACGCTGTTTTTTCTTTTTTTTTTTCATTATAACGCGGTAAAGCTTCTATTTGTTCGGCCTTTTGGTGTTCTGGACATTTGGGGTTGTAGCGGTCAAGTTCTGGTAGATACGATTATTTAAACGATTTTAATATTTGTAAATGTATCTAACGATTTCTGTAATATTTCGAAAGTCGAATTTTTTTTATCTAGCTAGGTCTGGGCAGAAGCGCTTTTTCGATTTTGTGAACACCTTTCAGGGGTCGGCACCAGTGAATAGAACAAACACCTACTTACAGCATAAGTTAAGTAAGTACCTACTGAGATAGTATTGAGGATTAAGTTTCCTTTGAAACGCGAATTCGACTCGTTAAAACAGGCGATACGTATGTCTGAGAATCTAGTCTGTCGCGCGTCTCACTAATTCGTCTTTTAATATAAGGCTTGGATTTAGTAACTAGAGGGCATCACAAGGACACGGTTGACAAAGCCGCTTATTTCAAAAGTAATCACTGTATTCATCAGATAGAGTCTGACTAATTGACTGTTGAATCGATCCGTGATGGCCATCAACGCGAGGATCGATTGCGGCTCGCTGCTTCAATTAGCTAGCACTCTACGTCCATGCCACGTCGCATCGCATCTAGCTGTAGTGGTGCTCTTTCTGGATTGATGTCTACCATTGTTATGTTCTCTTTGACTTTCAAAGTAATGTTTTCGCGTTTCGAAGTGAAATATAAAGTCAGAAAATATTCTGGAGATTGACAATTTAAACCAATCAAGACTACGTCACTTTCACTTTAAATTAGAATGAATTGACGAAATGATAAACATCTTATGGGATAGCTGCGGTTTGTTAGTCACGTCAAAAGTTATGATCTCGACCACTATTACCACTAAGCACACAGTGGAATAATGTCAATGTTTATAGTTATGTAGTATGAGTATCGCTATAAGCAGTGTGGTCCAGAAGTTACTACCACTTTGCACGTATAAACTAGAGCTAAGTATAATAATAAACATAGATTTACAAGCGCTCAGCTAACGAAGATACCACCTTTAATATGCTGGAGGATACCGGGGAGTGTAATAAAAGCTCTCTCACTGCGGCTTTATCGCGCATTATAGCGAAAAGAATAACGCGTGACCGGCGGTACACCTCCATTCTACGCTAAGATTCGTCATACGAATGTGGAATTATGTTTTAAGAAACATTTTACGGACTTACCTGGCGTTTTTATTACCCCTTTTTTTAACCCCCGGTGTAAAAAGAGGGGGGTTTTAAGTTTGACGTCGAGGTGTGTGTGTGTGTGTGTGCGTCTGTCTGTCTGTGTGGCATCATAGCTCTCAAGCCGATGGACCGTTTTCGATGCGGTTTTTTTCATTAGAAATCCTTGCGGTGGTTCTTAGCCATGTTTGGTAAAAATCGGTCCAGCTGTTTGTAAAATATCAGCTTCCAAATTGATCTAAGGCATTTTTGGCAAAAAATTTAATTGAAAATGAAAATGTTTATTATATAAAAATATTATTTGTTTATTTACGGTTTGATTATTGATTATTAATGCGTGGGGGTTTTGAAATCATTTCTTATACTTAAAGATGTAATTCCAACATTCTTGAGGTAACTTCTGCGAGAGGGGATGTCTACTTGAATTTGAATGCCTATTTAAAAAGGGCTGATAAATCTTTTTCACTGGGAATTTCGCACTTTATAACCTCAGGTGTTGTCCTGAAAAATTGCAGCGGTGTGAAATTTATGGTTTGTTTAGAAGCAGGCGCTGACGGTCGTTATGTATTCGTAAAATATCTATAAAATATCGACGGGGGCGAGCTCGCAAATCCGCGCTGGACGGAAATGGATCCGACGCCATAAGCTGTGGATCAGCTCATAAAATATAAAATATTGGGTAAGCTGTGAAATTGGCGACGGGAAACGTTATTTACGAGGGCTCCCCTCGCCGCCGGCTCTGGAGAATGCTCCGCATACGATGTGCAAGTGAATAGTTGAGGTATTCTCCACTTAGACATGTTTGGGATGAAATCTCGCGCGTGAACGTTACGTGATACAGCGGCCGCCTGCTCCCCACCTCGCCGCCGTTCGCCGATCGCTCTCAATGTCGCCGATCGCATTATTTCAGCCGAAGCCATTTTTAATCCAAGCCTGAGACACGATTTCTCGATTTATTTTTAAAAGGTGAAAAAAATCGGCTATTTTTGGCTGATAGAAATTGATGTTGCGTTATAAGATCTGCTGCTTCACGAGTAAAGTTTTGAAAGCTAAATGGAAAGTCTCGCTGGAATTACCAAAGTATTATAAAGTAGGTACTACACTGAATGCTGTATCGACTTAACTTCGTACTTAGTATTAACTTAGCAAATGGCGTATTTAAAATGTACGAGTAGATATTTTATGTAACCGTACGTGCTGCCCACGAATATCGTGTCTTGATTTCAAGGAAAAATAAATCATGTAGCTTCAGAACTACATGAGATAAAAAAGACGCAATTTAGTTCAAAGTCCTTACCGCTAACGTGAAAAATCGATCAAAACAGAACTTAAGAATGAAAAATCTTGTCTTAAATGTAACAATCGTTATCCTGGTCGCGGAGTGATGGCGGTACGTGACCCGGCTCCTTACAAAGACGTGCCGCCGGAGCGGCCGTTGTAAATGTTGTAATCACGTGTTTTTGTGCTCCAGTGATTTATCCCGCCCCGCCGCCACTCTAGCCCAGATTCACTCGTCTACCGCTGTCCCCTTCCTATGAATTGGGCAACTTAAAAGTCCGAAAAGGACAAAATCAAAGAAAACGAAATCCGCCACGCTTCGATGCGGAATAACTAACTCCATCTGACTTAGATGCCTACCCGGCGTATAAAATAACGGTTCTCCGAAAGTGCTTAGGCGGAGGAAAATGTATATTATTAGCAGCGCGGCTCGCGATTTACTACGATAAGGCTTACTGCTTTTATTATTAAAACTGTCTGTATAAAATGAGAGAGTTGTTTAATGCGGCTGGTGAGGTGGTCCGGGCGTGACTGTTAATACACGTTTACTGGCTCTGACACCTTTTCGAACTCTGCCTCTTTGTTTTACTCTCAATTCGGCCTTTCTAGATGTCACTCTTAAATCTTATAATCTTAACTGCACAGGCCTGTGTGTTTGAGGGAATGTTTAACCTAGCGTGATGCAATCCGCCCTCTGCGAAAAGCGTGAAGCGAGCGTATTCTATAACCAGCTGTGATAATTGCGCGGGGAGGCGACGTCATCAATCATGGTGGCATCCTCAGATTGTTTGTCTAATCCGGGACACCGACGGCGTATTGCACGATCCTCGGGCTTAACTCCGGAGTAAACGGTGGCTTTCGTTCCAAAGTGATCTGGGGGAAGTTTAAATAGGAATTTGGTATAACTTAAAATCATATTATAGTGCCATATTAACAAGATGTTCAGTAATGCTGCCACCAAATAGTGTTTGATTACTGATTACAAAAGGGAGTCGGTATGTCGTAAGTTTCTTTGGAAAATTTCGCTAAATTATGAAGTCCACTTTCTATGGTTAAGATTGCAGAAATGAAATAACTATCCAGTTGCTTAGTTTATGTAGAAATTACTCCTAATACTCTCAGAGTTAAGCGTAATTCGGAGATAGAATAATTATTAAACAGATCTATTATCAAACAAAAATTACCAGGCATTTATAAGCCACCAGGAGCCTGACCTCGTTTGAGTTCATCGGCAAGTTTTTACTATTTGTGCTTCCACTTCACGGCCCTGGAGTCGGAAATTTCATTTCCTACACGTATATGCCGCGCTTAGTCTCGGCGGGCGGTTAACTTTTATCTCTGCGCGGGATATGCTTCATTGGCTGCGTATCTTCATCTTTCATCATCATTTAGCGTAAGATAGAAGTGAAAAAGATGACTGATGTTATGGTTATCAAAACGAAACAGGCAGCAGCCACAAGTGTGAGTGTAGTGGCGTCTGTCGCTCTCTAACATCTTTGCATTTGGTTTGAATTTGTCAAGTATTAGACTCTCGATTCCACATAATATTGCTTTATGATTAGTAATTAGTCTCGAGTTGCACACTTTGCTTGAGTCTTTTCTTATTGGTCGAAGTGAAATGTATAATTTATTAATTAGTCTTGTGGTGTAGGTACCTACTGTAGGGTCAGGTAGTATAGTTCATCGGGCTGGCTCGTAAGAGGCTACACACAAAGTTCAGAAATCGAATGCTCGTTCGATTTGATATTGATTGATTGTTTTTAAAGAACTCTGAGACGGGCCTCAGCCCATACATGAACTATCAAAATGAAGACGATGGTGATTGCGAGCGAGTTAGACAATAAGCCTACAGCTTGAACTTAATAGTCTCTTCCATATTGACCATATTCTTCCTATGATGACTAACCACGCTCTTATGTATTATACCTATTACGAGTAGTTCAGTTTTTGCATTAATAAAGACATCTATTAATCTTCTATCCATGAAACCGATTTTCTGGATTAGAGAATGTAAAACTTTTCGTAAATCATTTTTCAAACCTCAAAAAAACTTCATTTTCTAGGCTCACCGTTGATTTTGTATTTTTTTTAAATGTTGATCGAAAACAAATAAACGGTTACATTTTTATTCAGACCAATATTGTATTGTGCTAGAGAGAGCTGGCAATTTCCTAAGTGTTAGTAAAGTTTACAATATATGTTACGCCCCAGTAAGAGAAGACGTTAATGCGAATTCGTAGATGTGCTACGTGACCGACGTGCTACGGGCTGCGTAGCACTGCGGCGTAGCGAAATGATCTTGTACAGTACGTAGAACTAGTAACAATACTAGAGCCTAAACTCCTGTTGTTTCGGTTCCCTTAGTAGTAACTAGGGCCTCAAATGTGGTTTAGGACAACAAATAAATGAAAAAATATCGTATGTTTTTATTTAGAGGTGTTTGCAGAGTTAAGTGTACAGATTAATGGAGAAATATCTGCTACCGGCTAGGTCTCCATTGTCTACATTTTTCCATTTCTGTAGTTAACATTTTTTTTGGCACGCTTTTATTAATAAACCTTGTGTTTTTAGAAGATTACATCCCAACAATTAAAGTTTGGTCGATGCTTTTACTCCGACTTGAGAATATCTTGAGACGCTGAAGTTCAAGCTTCAGTGTTGGTTATAATCACAAGCCTTAATTATGCTAATGAGTGCTCGACGATTCAAGTTCCCGAGGTTTTTTTCAACGAATTTATGCAGGATAAACGCTTATTTGCTTTGTCCTTGCCCGCTTTGAAGATTTCGACTACGTTTTCACGGAGCAATTAACAATGGATCCTCCTTTGTTATGGATTCCTGGTAGTCAATACGCTCGCTTGTTCCAAGCTAGCGTGGGCTTGCTGGAAAGAGGCGTGATTTCTATAAGCTACGGTCGCCAAAAATACCCGGATGACGTCACTGCAGTCTCATTCCTCAACGAGGCGCGTCGAGCCGCTGGACTGCCGATTTCAGTTATTTTTATTAAAACGCTGACAAGCGCCAATGACCTCGAGTAGCCCCTCTCCTGTCTTTACTCATAGGTATTGTTGGTGAGCCTGAAATTGAAATAGTAGAAACGTGCCGAAGCCGCGACGTACGTCTGAACTTACATGCAAAAATAAATCATTTTGAAGCAATTTTATTGTTGTAAGGGCTAAATTCTTTCAAATGGGGTTCTTTTGATATATAAAAATGTGCATTATCGTCCCTTTTGTGCTCTAGGGCCCCCCGTAGAGCTAGGGGCCCGTGGTATTTTTCCAGTCCTGCCACCCTGTAGTAGTTACGCCACTGCTGCTAGCATCATTATCTGTCTTTCTAATAAATAGTTATACAGATAATTTATGATTCAATCTCTGTCCATGATTGACAACAGAGTGTGGTAATGCAATGTGTGATCGAGATAAAGGAATGTTATAAATACGCGGCGTCATTGGTTATTTGTGTAAAAGGTCGCAAGTTCAAAGACCTCCGGACGAACGTTACGTAAAGCAGGCGACTGAACGCGGACACTTATTTGAAAAACATATATACTTTTACATAAAACTGACGAGCAATAATAGCGGGTCACTGACTGAAACTTACAAAATAGCTCACCGCTTGCTCACAATAGGTTAAACAGTCACAATGTGTGCTAGGAAAACAGAACATCATATCATTTGCATTAATTATTAAACTCGTCGGTAGCGAAGTCTCTTCTCGCACGTTATGAGGAAACGCTAGACTTTATGCACCGCTAGTTATTGCACTTTGCGCTAAAGTTGTCTTGTTCAAACGTTTGTTTAGATGTTTCATTTTAAATGTGGGTTTTTATTTTAACATCGTTGTTTGCCTTATTTTTTTTATTTCACAGATGTTGACCGCGATTGCTTGAAGTTTAATGTTGAGATCCTAATGTTTCAATGCTGACACGATATCATTTCTGGTGAACACAAAATATATACCTTGCTCCGCTACTTACGTGCAAGATAACCAAGCTTGTGCGAAATATATACGTTTTGCATGCAAGCCCTCCACTACTGCCACAAAATGCGCACACAAATCCCGCAAAGTAACGCCTGATTCAATAAAATATTTATCATTTCTGGTATTTGGCTTAAGGTATTTTAGAGTGCTTAAAAGACGAAGATGGCTTTTAAAATATTATACCAAAACTTATTTTAATTTTATCTTCAAACGTTGAAAATAAACATTTATTATATTTTTACTATTATTATTCCTCGCCCATCACGAAAAGTGGTAGAATTTCTGTACAAATGTAAACATTGTAAACTACGGGCATTCCTCGTTCGCAAGTCCCCGACTCCTGCACAAGCGGAACTTGCCACTCGGATCATGTTGCTAACACAATCACCTGCGTATCAATGTAGCGATGATGCGATTAGTCCTAGAGTATGTACATGTACCTACGCTGGCAGAGGGTCTCAAATTATGATTTAATTTGTATTACAATTAATTAACTAACAATTAGTCCGTGCATATGTTAGCTTAGCTGTTAGCAGATGCTTGGCATGTTTACTGAACATCTCTCTGAGTGCTAAACATCATGCTAATCGTGCTAAACGGTGTCTTTGGGTCTTGCTTGGTACAGTCGAAGGCATAAATATCTATATTAGGGTTTCTGCTCGAGACTTCTCGAACTCGAGAGTTTCGCCTCCATTCGAGACGAGAAAAAAATAGCCAACTCTCGAGACTCTCGAGTTCCGGCGAACACGATATAAGGGCTTAAGTCAGACTCGCCATTTTGCCACTTTTAATAGTGATAACGCCGCCCGTATTAATGTTAAATAACAGGCATAGTTTTAATTTTGTCTAATATTATACTCAAAATAAATCTGCCTATTTAATGTCAATTTTTTAAAAACCTTGAAAACAGTCCCCTACTGGTAGTTCCAAAAACAGTCCCCTGGCACAAAACTATGTTTATCTCGTTGTTATAGAAAAAAAAAATTCATATCTAAGATATTTAAAAACTACTGTAATTCTTACTGACTTATCACAGGAATTTGCAGAAATGCCCAGTTCTAACTTGCAGTGCAAAGTGCAATAAGAGAATTCCAATTTTTATTTGTTTTTGATGCTATGTTCAGCAATAATTTTCAATTTCTTACCAAAGACTCGAGAGTCGAGAAAACTCGAGGAATTGGAGTCGAGAATTCTCGGAACTCGAGAAAAAAAATGAGGCGAGAAACCAGAAACCCTAATGTATATAGCCATCATGTCAAATTATGTGCTACCGACCTTCTTGTTTGTGACATACACCTTGTATCTATAGATGTTGTTGACGTCTTGGTAACGTACATTTGTTAATGCCCTTGACTGTACCTTAGGCTCTGTCTACCCCGTAAGGGATAAATACCTGATTTATGTATGTTGGTGATGGTTTTGGCTGCAGCTCAAATTGCACGGTGCTATATATGCTTTTTTAAAATCTAATTGTATATGACTGATATTATAGAGTTTAATTAACTTCTATCTTAACATTGCAAGCTCGTTACTCATTATAGATCTTCTGATCACGACAATGTTGTCCCTTTTCCTTGTCAGGTATTATTACCGTGTATTTTCTGTAAATACAAGCAGAACCGGCTTACCGGTTTACACGAACTCTGTCGGAAATTCAGTAGTCGTGTAATTATCTCGATGCCTGAAGCTTTACGTTCACCCGCTTCCGTTTTATGATAACCTGGTTGGTACCACTTATCCGCCTGGTTGCTGTCAGAGCCTCACATATCATTACATCTGTTTTATCGGCGGCCCACAAAGGCTATATCCCTGTGCCCGGGTTCCTACATCTCTATCAAGACAATCTCTTTACATCGTCGTGGGACGGGAATAATCCCCAGTACGCTTTACGGCCGGGAACTACTTGATTCGGCTCTGCCCTTTACGTTTATGCACCCCTAGTAGGTAACGAGTAGAAGGGCTCGGTAATATATCACGTATTCTGAGGGAAATCGAAAGTGGCGAAGTTATAATTTAAGGAAAACAATATGGAAGTTCTGTATGAATCTGAAGAGCTCATCAATCATCGTCTTGAATTGTCAGGTTTCGATTGAAGGAAATTGGAATTGAACTCGTATCAATCAATACGCGCCGTTGGTTATGATGAAGTCTGGCGATAAATTAAGCGAAATTTTAGATTCTGAAATCACGTGCTCACGTCACTTTTCCTACTAATATTATAAATGCGAAAGTTTGTGAATGATGATGTGACGATGTGAGTGAGTGTGTATGTTTGTTCCTTCTTCACGCTAAAACGACTGGACGGATTTGGTTAAAATTTGGAACGAAGATAGCTGGTACCCTAGATTAAAACGAAGGCTACTTTTTATCCCGAAAAATTGTATAGTTCCCGCGGGATAGCGATAAACATATCAATTGCTAATTCTACGCGGACGAAGTCGCGGGCAGAAGCTAGTGTTTGTATAGTTTAATATCTACTAGGTAAGCCTAGCCGGCGCTACCGCGTCTGTAAGGTTTTATTCAATGCTGTGCGCCCTACTTCGGATTCGGGCCGTGTCGCCGGCGTATTAACATTTCACGCGGCGCACGGGGCGATCGCAGCCCGCGACATGTGCAATATTGAGCAGCTCATCTCTTAGCTTTTATGAGGCTCCGGTGGATTGAGACAAATTTGATTTCGAGTTCGGAAAGGTCGCGATGCGGAAAAGAAAAATGAAATTAATTTCCCTTCAATGATTTTTTGACATTTTCGTAGATATTCTCATGTATGCTGATTGTTATAAATAAAAATTTCAAATTTCGGAATTTAAAATCTGTCTAAATAAACTGTTTAAACTAAAATTAACTCATTTAATTGAAGTACCTGTCCAAATTTTGTTAGAACTTACTTAGTTTAAGGTTGCTTGGCCGCTCCGATGAAACTACCAACTACAATCAATCTATCAAACCAAGCCACATCTAAACAACTGGGTACCTTCTTATAATTGTCATGCCATTTTGCCCACTCTCGCCTTCCGTAGTTTTCCAGCCAAATAGCCTGCCTGCCAAATTTCTTACTAAAAGCCCTACTTTCTCATAGCCATGAGAGAATTACCAGACGATTTATTGGTAAATTCCTTTATTCGGTGCAACACGCGAAGGCCGCGTGTCCGGCGCTATTCTATTTGCCGATCGACGCCGATCCAAGGGGAAATGTAATCTAATTAATTTGTTTAATGACAACATTCTGATCGATAGCGTCCTTGTGTGCTATGATACCCTGGTAACTTGTGCAGTTGTGACGGTGGTCTATCGCTTATGTATTCAGAATTTGTATTGACCAATATTATACTCGTAAATGCGAAAGTATGGATGGATGGATGTTTGTTTGTTACTCAATCACGCCAGAGCGGCGTCTGGAATAGCACATAGGCTGCTTTTTATCCCGGAAAATTGCGTAGTTCCCGCGGGATAGCGATAAACGAATTCTTTGCAGACGAAGTCGCTGGCAACAGCTAGTATCACATATTTGCGAGTGCACCACGTAAACGAAATGTTTGAATTATTCACTAAACTTGAGAACTTTTTCACAATCTTTGACTGTTTTACATTTTACACTTATCGCTCTGCCAAATTGTTAATGCTTGCGGATTTTTAATATTAGACTGTTTCACATGGGTTAGGATTCGAATAACTGGAGAAAATTTGCACTTTTCATTTAGCAAACTTGGCAATAAAAATGCACGAATAAGAAATTTCTGACTAAAAGTTATTTGTCATTCTGTTTGAAATGATATTTTTAAGTCGTGTCCTGTCGAAGTTAGCGAGTTCACGCTTTGACAGCTTAAGTCCTCGCCATGTTCGTTCACCGCCACCTCTAATATTACAAGGAGCCGTTTCAAACTTCTGTCTTGTCAGTTTTAACGCCTTACTCTTTAGACTAAAAAATGTTGCGGCATATTTTTTAACTACATGACAAAATGTGAAGTGTTCGTCGTCGTGATGGAAGAAAATAGCATGTAGGCTTCGAACGTAAACGTACGTAGATTTTGTGAGTTCCTCCTAGAAAATACTGAGGTGTTGTAACAACAATGTGTTAATGTGTTATTGTAAAACGTGACGACAAAGCTTAATAGTAACAACAACAACAAATCGCCTCGAAAATATTCGACCGCCGGTCAACCTACGCACGCCTGGTAGCCCTGCTCACGCAGCGGCGATCTGACAGTTCCATTACACGGTGGCCGCGCGCGGTCATCCGTCAGACCTCCTCCCGCACGCTGATGCCCTGGTGCCCTGCCAATTACCCACTTACAGTGATTTGTTACCCCTCCCCCCCCGAACACCCCTTCGTAATAATCTCGGCCACTTGGAGGTTTTCCCTCATTTATCAATCGGAATGTTCAATTTTCTTAATCGTAGGAATTACCGCAATTTCAAATTTACCAAGTTTTGTGACTTCTAAAGAAATTTCGCTTTGCGTCTCACTTTTTCTTACCGGGTAATTAATGTCACAGGCATAATTATGCCAAAGTTAAGGAAATGTGCGAAGAGAGAGCTAAGTTTTGAATTATCATGGTTTATCAACAAGTTTTTGAACTAATCTTGAACGAGAATTTGTTTGGTTTCCCATGTAAAGTTGGTACTTCACGAATACAAGCTATTGGTACTATTTGGTACAAGTTGCTAGAGTTGGTTGAAGAACAACTAACCATCGCATTAGACTTACATAGTTTATTTAATAAAAAATATTTCACGTTTCTTGTATATTCGGCCGCATTCCACGCACGGCTTGTGCATATTGTATCAATTTGGCGCTTCCCGCTGTAGCCCCCTACGTGAGAACAAACTTCATTTACACTTTGTTCCGGAACACGTTAGCTTAGTAACGAAAATTCCGGAAATGTTATGGGCCTAATCCCTGACGCGCCGTGGCTTAGCCCGTCGTTCATTAGAGCACAAACCCGTCCTGTTAATTGGGGACTATGAGACTCTAAACCATTTGTTGTTCTACTTTGTTAATAATCTCCCATTTTTTTTCGTAATCGTCAATTCTGTTTAGACATCTTATGATAATGGTCGTTGATCGCTACGAGTCAAGCGCTACGGATGTACAGCGTAGAGCTTGTAGCACCTCTACGATTCGTAGCAATCGTAGCGTAGCGCTGCTAGTTTGGTTATCTGCCGCCTTCAAACAGTACAGGGGCTTTACCATAACGTCCTAATTCCGACTCAGTTCAAGTTTTAGCTGTCACTTTTAGTATGAATCTGACAGCGAGCGAAACTAAACTGAATCGCATTAAGACGTCATGGTAAGGCCCCAGTACGAGTACACCTCTCTTTAGCATTGATGTAATCGAACAGAAAAAAAAACATATGTATCAACTAGTAAGAATATTATTTCACACATTGTGTTGTTCTTTTTGTTTCGAGTGAAAGAGACAGTATGAAATCTCGCACGAAACAACCGCAATTTCAGTTTTACAAGCAATTAGGCTGCGCAAATACCGATAAACGCTGGCTGCTGAGCGCCATTTCTCAGGTTTTACGACTAAAATAAAAGAAGGAAAAACGTGTGATCGCTGGTAGGTCGCCGGTCGTGGTAGCGGTAAAGCTGTATTCACATAGATCTATTTTTGAAATGCAAAAAGACTGCAACTTTAAAACCTTTCAAAGTCGTTTTAGTAGGAGGCCATTACGCAACCATTGGGCTACTATGCAAACGTGCTCCATCTGTATTTGTCTTCGTTTAAATTAAAGTAAATGTGGTCAAACCATTGGATATACATCGCAATCATGCATCACTCTGCAACCCGTTGTGTATGTGAAGTGATCCAGTTTTACGCAATTCTATCCAATAAGAAAGAAACGCGACAAAGCAAAAAACAATGTTGACCAGGGAAACATAAACACGTTATGGGTAAAGCCGGACGTGTGGACCGCGGGGACGCGCGGGGGAGGGTGCGCGGCGGGGGGCTGTTATCATTCCCTCACAGGTGGGGCGGACGTTGGTTATCCCACGTTAGGACGTGGAGGCATGAAGTAGGTGTGAATGAATTGCCGATCGGTCATTTATTGTAATATCATTTTGCTGTGGTTTTCTTTTATTTACTGTATCGTGTAGGCATGGTTGATTACCGATGTCACTAAATGTTTGTCAAATCGATATACAAGCTAAAATGCGTGATGATGTTTTTATTGTGATTTTACGAGTGGTAGGACCTTGTGAAGGCCCGTCCAGATTGCTACCACTATCTCAATCACTAATATTCTCATCAAGCAGCAGCGCTTGAGCTCCTATCATCATCATCATATCAGCCGAAAGACGTCCACTGCTGGACATAGGCCTCCCCCAAGGCTCTCCACTATGCTATGCTATGGATGGGCTATGGAGAGGGCTATGCTCGGGGTTTCTCTGCGAGATAGAATCAGAAATGATGATATCCGCAGTAGAACTAAGGTGACCGACATAGCCCAAAGAATTGCGAAACTGAAGTAGTGGCAGTGGGCGGGGCACATTGCTCGCAGGACCGATGGCCGATGGGGTCAGAAGGTTCTCGGATGGCGTCCGCGGACCGGGAGACGAGCTGTTGGTAGGCCTCCAACAAGATGGAGCGACGACCTGATCAGTATCGCGGGATCGCGGTGGATGCGGAAGGCACAGGACCGGTCCGAGTGAGCTCCTATGTTTTGGCATAAAGAGTTATAAGGGGGTAACATTGAGCTGGCGAAATTATTGTGCTATTTTATTTTGCAACGCATCTGTAGTAACTCTATGCATCAACGGAATAATGTGAAACTTTTAGGGATACGAATACGACGGAACCCTGAAACCCCGTAAACCCAATTGCACGACATCATTTCCAGGCCGTGAACCTGATCGATAAAGCCAGTCGCGCGATTAACCCGACTGCTCGCCAATGATCTTATTTCCCGCGTGATCTGGTCATCAACGGAAATGGTCGCTCCCTAGCAGCTGGAAGCTGAGCTGCCAGTTTCAACGTGTCAGAGGACCGTACAGGAGCACCATTATTGTAAGCACATCACTCGAAAGCGGTGATGAATAGTGCTGAATTTGACATACGAAGAAATGCCCTCTCTAACAGTTTAAAATTTAATTAGAGTTGTTCTCGTAGTTTTGTAGCAATACGCTGATTTGTACCACTTTTGAATGGTGTTTTCGAGTTTCGAGGAATGTACTTTCAAAAGTCAGGCTACTAGTGGGATATTTTATTATTAGAAGATTAACTGAGTGCTAACCAACCAAAACCAAGCTTTTTGTGCTCGTGTCGTCCCGGGAGGTAACAAAACACTTAGAAGAAACGCTGCTCTGACATGTCTGACTTGAATAAATCATGATCTAATGCAATAAGTATGGACCAGTTTCAGAAAACATCACAAGGCTTTATTACAGCCATACAGCCAATAGGGTAAATCGACTGACAACTTATGTTTATTGCTTAGCTTAAGCTTCGCTTGTACGCACTTTAAGCCGGGGTTAAAAGTAATTAAAAATAAAATCGAGTTTTAAATGTTTTAAACCCCCAGGGACAATATCGGATAACCTTTCGCTTCTAACCCTTCTCTTTGGACATTAAAAAAAACTGTTCTGTAAATAAACACAGGTAAAAGGGAAATAATGGCACAGCCTGTTACCAGGGTGCCATAAATCGTGAGAGTCGCGAGCGGCAACCAGGCCGGAAACAATCACCAGAGTACACTCCAGTGTAACGGGCCCGCCACACTTTTGGAATGAGCGTAAATAAGCAAAACTAAAGCGTGACTGCGGCAAATTCTATAATATTATATTCTGTCAACATTTCTGTTTGCCACTATCAATCGCGACTTTGTTTAAAGTGGCTTTTTCTAGTCCAGTCAATGTTGAAGTAAAAGATTCCTTGAACCTCTTTGAAAGACCTTGTTTCATTCTCCCGTTAGCGCGTGACGCGTGGCTTCGGGCTTTAGTAAATTTACCCTTTTTGACCTCCTGAATTTCCAAACAAGCTATTGGCCTAGATTGTTCTCGGTTGGTAATCAATGACACCACCAGCAACCACCGACCTTGCGATGCGAGTAATTTTAACTAGCCCATGTAAGTTCGCAAAGATTCGAGCGTTTGTGTGGCAGGGCCTTACAACGGAACTAAAGAATGAGTGAACATTTAATACTCAAGTAGCAGATTCCTGACTTTTATCAGTTCGCAGTCGTGATTTACTTTTTCCGTCGACTCCGGGGGTTCTGAGCGATATGGACTCCCAACTTTTTTAACTTAATTAAAATTATCTTTGGACAGTAGGAACTGAAATCGGTACGAACACATTAATATTTATCTTTTAAAAAGGATTCGGTACATGAAGTTATTGTTCTGAATTCTTTACAACTTTTCGTCACTTTTACACTTAACAAAGTATTCTGACCAAGTTGGGTGTTTTCCTATAAAATGTTTGTATCAGCACTGTTGTCCAAACAAATACGTATCTTAGCTTAAGGTATCATGCCGTCGGTGACTTTCACATAGAGTTCTCGTGGAAAAATAAAGAATAAGCTAGTCCCCTGCCTATTCCAGGAATTTCAAAAAATCTCTTCTTTTTGAACTTCTAAATAGGTATTCTATTGTACAGCTTGCTTGCGGTAGGTACGTTGTCTGCCGCTCAGTCAGGCACGGTACAGATATATTAATGTACTTAATAATAGATGATGCAACATAATTATGGTAGGTACAGCACACGTGGCTGCTTGTCTCCATTTGAACACGGGAGGTGTTCCTGATTTTCGGCCTTCCAAGTTAAACAGACAGTTCCCACGAGACAAAAGACAACGTAACTTGCAAAAGTTAGTTAACACAAAGGGATTGATTGGCCTACTCCGGTTACGATATAATCATACTTTATTACGACGACGATGGCGCGTAATTTCTACTTCCCGCGTACAATTACGCTTGCCTTATTGGCCCTTAGGGCCCCGTAAACTATAATGAAGTGATATTAGTGGCGTAAACAAAGCTACGGCTATGCGGACTAGGTATTTGTGTCCTTTGCTAACTAAATCAGGGGGAAAGAGACAGCGAGAAATGAGCGCACGACGCGCGTGCTAGCCGTCCTCGCGTAACAGGTAGTTTGTTGTGGGAGCTGCTGCAATTATATGCGGTGCCATTTCTTATGCTGAATTGACACTACGTCTTCTTAATCTTAGGTTCAGCGTTTGGTGTATCGAACCTGTTTTTTCCTATAATACTCTGCGTGCTGCGTGGGAGCATTATCAATGAAATATATGTGTATATATATAAGTGTGCGAATACAAACGAGAAAATGCGCACCGAGTTAAGAGGTAGGTATTTTAAGAAAAATTGCATTATGGTGTAAGCTGCCATTTCGCTAATAACATGGATGCCTTCTAAGGTTAATTCTTGAAAATTAAGCAGCGTATGCAGAGCATTTTTAATTAAAACTCCGTCCAACTATTAAATAAGTACAAGATCCTTGCTAATAAATATAAAACACCGAGTTGTTGCGAAGCCCGCTCCCAAATGTTTATTTAATATTCCCTTATCGTTTTTAATCGCTTTCTCAAACGCGATCGAGTTGATTGACGAAATACTTTTGGTGTCCGTTGTTTGGGGCGCGCTGACTTATGGCTCGGCTTCTACTACGCGCGATCTAAACCTTTTAATAACTTTAGTGTCACCCTGTCCCGTTGTAATAAAGTATTGAAATTAAATTATTAGATAATTACAAATTAAAATTATAAACTATTAGGCTATTAGGTATTAAAACAATACAAGGTTCTATGACAAAACCTAATAGATACTAAAGTATAACAGAAATAAGCGTGAGAAAAGAGAGAACGTAAAAGACATTTCTATATACATACTAGCAAACCTGGCGAACTCCGTTTCGCCACCAGATGGCTTCGTTTGTAGTACATGCTATGTATCAGAGATGGCACTGTATGTGAACAAAAGATTTTCCCGCTTTTCTGTTAAAATAATCCTGAATTTTCTTTGCTATAAACCTCACGGAGCCCGAGATCTTTCCAACGAATGCAAAACCGTGGAAATCGGTTTGTGCGTTCTGGAGTTATAGCGTCAGGAAGGAAAACCCGACTTATTTTTATATAGTAGATAATACTGGCGACAGTGCAATAATCTGGTTGTAAAATTCTGGTGGCCCGGTCAGGCAGGACCCTCTCCGCAGGAGAACTTTCCAACGGTTATCCGATTGATTTGAAATCTAACTAATATTATAAATGTGAAAGCATGGATGGATGGATGGATGGATGGATGGATGGATGTTTGTTTGTTACTCAATCACGCCAGAACGGCCCAACGGATCTGAATGAAATTCGGCACATAGATAGAGAAAAGTCTGGAATAGCACATACGCTACTTTTTATCCCGGAAAATTGCATAGTTCCCACGGGATAGCGATAAACATGTCAAAGGTCGTAGCTGCGTAGAGTTGCAGCATACCTAAATATTTTTTGCAGAATATAACTAGGTACATACAAACATCAGTTCTTCAATCTAATTCTACGCGGACGAAGTCGCGAGCAGAAGCTAGTTTGGTATAAATATGTTAGGGTAGACGACAAAAGAGAAACCGCGCGCCGCTCGCTGGCCGCTTATAGTCGTGACCAGGCAGTAAGTTGGGTGGCAAGCCGGCGTGGGCGCCCTCTGCTGGCTATTTATAGCAAATGTTTCTAGTCTGCCGAATGGGGTTTGAGGGTTAAGTGAAATTGGATCTTTGGGAGCAACGACATTGTATAAATAAAGGGCTCTTAGTGTTTTTATAAGCCAACAATTAACTTCACTTTGTATATTTGTTTGTTTGATTTAAATTTTATAAATCAATCTTAGCCCACTTTCAGTAGTCGGATAGCCTTGAAATTGGGTACACATAAGTAGGTTGAATAACAATCTAAGTACTGTCAACAAAAGTACCCAAGTATAGTTAGCCAAAAAAAAAGCTCGTATCAACAATACTTACCTACAAATCTCTTTTAACATCTTTTTTTACTATGTAGGTACTTGACTTTACAGTGAATAAATATAATAATAAAAAGTATTTATTTTCTCCACCACAAAGTATACAGTAACAAGCAAAAAAAAACAAACAATCAAGTAGAAACCAGACTTGTGTGGCGGGGACTGGTGCCCAAACTAGGAGAAACCTGTACGTCAGGTCACCAGGTCTCCGACCCTCAGATGTCTATAACTAACTAGCTACAAAGAATTACTATCCAAACAAACAATTTGATTTGAAATGAAATGATATTTTACCAAAAACGTAGTATACGTCGACAATACCAGGAACGCGACAACTAAAAACGAAACGCAAACAAAAAGTGGTCCTGTTCGGAACAGTCGCCGAATAGAAACACAATAAACGCCGCAGTTCCCGCGGACGGGAAACGGTACGTAAAATTCAAATGAAAAAAGAAATTTCAAGCTTGGACGTACAATCTACGTCACTCCAATTTTGTGAAAATCAGATGTGACAGCCTGACGGCCGGGGCATGAGTGATCTTGTAAGAGTTCCGTTGCTCACCGCGAGATGCGGTGAATAATGGTATTATAGCTTGAAGAACGAAACCTTCCTAGGGTCACTTCTATCGTTTTATTCTTTAGTTTTAACCCTTAAATGCATGATGTATGGATTAAGCTTCTTATACTTACATGGATTCTTATTGCACATTAAAAAAAATGCTAATAACATTTTCAGAAATACCCAAACGCGACCATTGTTAGCCAGGTACACGTTTACTTCATGCTGAAACGGTCCACATTTGAATAAAAAGTTGGCATCAAATTTAATTTGAAAACTAGTTACTATGTGTGTATTACTAATAATAAATAGTAGTATAAGAGTTGCAAAAGAAGTTGTCCGAGGTTCAAAGAATCTTTTGTACTTGCAGAATTGGCGAGCTGCGATCGCTTCAAATATTTACCTTTTGACCCAGGATTATCTTAAATCGTTCGGGATAACCCTCTAGTTGCTCCTTTTCCCCTGGTATCGGAGACATAACTTTGGTCGTGCGATATTCGTCCCCTGGGGCCTACAGTCGTAGACATAAATTGTTCATCCCTTTCTGACTAACCTGCGTAAGAATGGGATAGATGCTTTATGTTTGCTATATAAGCGAGAAAGCTAAGGTTTTATCTGCTGCACTGGGCCTTGCTAGTACCCATCGAAGTAATTTTTCCCTCCAAAATCTATATTTAATTGAATAAAAATGTTTCACTTCCATAGCGAGACGTGACTTGCATGAAATTACATCGACTTTTAACAAATTCCACTTGTTCTGGCTTTGATTCGTATTCTTATGCTCTCTTGGGCACTGGGAATCTGGTATATCTGTAGTTTGGTGTTTTAATCTAAAATTAATGAGATTCTTTGACCCCCTGGCGATACATACAGAGTACGGACATACATAAATCGTTTTATTTTTACCTATTTAAAGGTTTCAATAGACTCCGTTTCGTGTAGTATGGTCCTCTTGCGTTGCGTTACCCGTACCTACTATAATGTCACTCCGTTTTATCTACAAATCCCCATCTAAACAAACTGTTGTTTCTCGATGTGCCTTATATTATAGTACGACTAACGCCGGCCATGTACGGATTGGTTAGAGCAGTCTAGACCAAATGCACGGGAGCAGTCGTGTTAGTTGGAGTCGTATTCAACCCAACTGCTCTGAATTTTGAATTGAAACTCCAGATCACCCCGACAGCGACCGCGTGAAGCTGTTGACATTGATTGCTCTCTAAGCAACGTCCTTCTTTGGAGGCCCTAATCAGCCCATGCCATTCTTTGCACATATTTTTCTACATGACCAGGATAAAATAAATGCATAAAATCTCATTACACCTCTCCCTTGTGCATTATTTTGCTCGTGCCGCAGCCATTCGTTATTCGGATTTGCGCCGCGTAGATACAGTGGACAGACAAACGACCTGTCAGGCCGACACTACTTTTTACGGCGTCGCATATTCACAGCTAAATTGTTTGGTCAGTACCGGCTCGGATTCCATTTGCGAGTGAATTTATTTGGGCATTTACATAAAAGTAATTTGTGCAGCGTGTACCCGCGGGATGGGTTCATTTGGGATTTTGGTGTCGTTTGTATTTTTAACGGAATATCAAAAAAGTTCTCTACTTATTTATCTAAACGAAAATCTTCCGTGAAGTAATCGCTATGCTTGGCAGACAATCATAACTTGCTCTGTTTGCTCGCAAACATAACGCCTGACTAGGTGTCTTCTGTGTCTTGCCATTGTCACGCGGAACGCCGAATGGTGAGACACCTGATTCAGTGTAATGTCTGCGAGGGAACTGTACAATTTATGATTGTGTTCTGAACACAATAATCACTTCCTTGAGGTTCTTTCAGTTTTAGAGAATCACGTGACTGCGGTTATACTTTAGGGAGAGATCCAAATACATGGTGGTCACTGTAAGATTGTTACTCTCGCGTAGCCGACATTAGCTCAACATGAGCGGGCACGGGCATGAACCGTACATAATATACATACATACATACCGTCACGCCTCTTTCCCACAGGGGTAGGCAGAGTACATAGTATATGATTAACTATTTTCATCGTGTGTGAAGTGACTTGGAAATTATTACAGCAAATAGTGTTTACTTTACCAGTTGTTAGAAATTTCGCATTGGCACAAATATTTTTATTCACATTCTGATATCTAACAAAAAACAGCAAAGAAACTACAT
Organism: Pandemis heparana; assembly: GCA_963854515.1. Taxonomy (NCBI): domain Eukaryota; kingdom Metazoa; phylum Arthropoda; class Insecta; order Lepidoptera; family Tortricidae; genus Pandemis; species Pandemis heparana. The sequence goes on from OY978025.1 coordinate 412,070, forward strand.
CTACAGTTGCAGCAAATGTCTTACATTCCGCAGTTGTAGGTTTTCCACAAAACTATGTATAAATTTAGTAGTCTTACAGTTTGCGAAGAAATAAAGTAACCACTTAGCAAATGAATTTAAATTGTAGAAGCTCCGCGTAAGCTCCATTGCAGTAGCTTTAGCAGCTTTCGTGAGTCTGATATAGCGGTTAACAACTCTGTATTACTTACTTAGTTAACTGGACGGGTTTTACAGCGGGGTTTGGCTGTATAATTGTCTAGGTCGAACTTGATAGTCGACTCATAAGAGTGAATTTGATGATGCGTTTTTCTTTTGGTTATTTTGTAACTCAAGAAAATAAATTTAACGCGGGTCGCAGAAGTTGCGGGTGACAGTTTGTTGTTAATAAATCGTAAATGTTCTCATGCTAACACTGTTGTAGGCAACTGTGTGTTCATCATTCAGACCATAAACGTTCAATCAGCCATTGTTAAAGCAGTGATTTCCATCGAAATGAAAATGTTTACGTCCGCGGACATCAGGGCGGCATTTGGAGAGCCAATGAACCGCGCACTGGCCGGTTTATCGCGCTTTCAGGCTTCGCTGCCGATCCGTTTTGTTCTGAACTTCATTTTAGAACGGCGCAGATAGGTCTTTACCTATGATTTGTGTAGGTGTCAATATTTTGATAAAATTGTGTGTGGTTTATTTTCAAACGGCATTAATAAAATCATTTTTTAAGTACATAGATTTTCGACTCGAATGTTCTGCCTTTCAATATGTTTGTTTATGGAATTATGTTTATTTACAAAACGAAAATCCTACGCAGCCGCATTTTTGGGACCTAAGTTGTAACAGTTATCTTATCTTTATAATTTATGATCATGTAAATCAATAAATGAGTTTTTTTTCAAATCTGGTTGTCAAAAGAACCCACCTTAATATTTACCTGTAATTTTATTGTAAATACTAATTAATTTGCCTCCTTCCGGGTACCAGGCGCTCATAGCCAGCGGCAGGTGAGGCAATTACCCCGCCCAACTCAGCTTTGCCGACCAGTACGCAATGCCCTGTGTAATTATCACTCATTTACATTTCCAAGAATTCAAAAAAAGATTATCATTAAGTAAATAAGAATTACAACTAAGTTCTGAAACGCCTTTAATGTAATCAGTTTTAATCACTAATAAGATTATTTCGAAGCTTTAGCGTCCCGACCGTAAAGATCTATGGTATTTTGATGATGTGTTATTTTGATACAAGCTAAATAGCTCACAGAAGGTTCACAGTTATTTAGTCGCACTCGCATTACAATAAAGAGTTCTCTAACCGTGGATGAAACTAAAATAATCTAGAAATGCGAGTGCATTTTACGAAACTAAACTTATATCGTAAATAACAATAAACGTTTCCATTCGAGCTATTTCAAAAGTTTCGCCGCCCTGCGCAGTTGCAGTTATTTATGTTGCGCTTTTTGCAGACTCATCTAATGCACAATTCTACAAATTATTTAGTTATTTTTAAGCACTTTTATATGTACTGAATTTGTTAAATATACACACCTGTTTATAAGCGAGGCTTTAACAGTCTTGTCTCGCTCGGGTGGAATTTTGACAGTATCAATATCGAAATGGTTAGCGTAAGTGAACATTCTTGATTGCATGGTTGCATCTCATATTTACTAAGTAAACTTCAACTGTGAAATGACACGCACTGCGCACCCTAAGCTTATTATTTTTATTGATTTTGTGGTTGCATTGATTAAAAGGATCATTTATCTACAAAACGTGATCTAATGGTAGTACGAGATTATTTAGTAAAAGGCTTTATGTCAAGGTCATAACAGTTGTACTGAATTTAACTAGTTAGGTACTTTGGTCGCTACAATATGCATAGCGGGATTTTATATATTCCACGATTTGATAACAGTGTGTCTGTAAATCGTAGAGTGTAATAGAATAGAATAGAATAGAATAGAATCGTTTATTTGCTTAGAACACGTACAAAAGGATGTTAATTTAAAACTGGAAACAGTATTCAGCCGATACATCAGCATGCAAATTATAATGAACAATAATAAATCATAATATTATAAAGTAGGTACTTATGTCACAATTTAAAAACTAAAATTAACCAATGTCTAATTTACATTCAATTAAATTAATTATATTTTGAATAGTCCATGAATTCCTTAACACTATAAAAGCATTGCTCATGCAACCAAATCGTCAATTTATTCTTAAAATCTAGACCGTGTAGTGCCCGCAGTTCACCCGGAAGATTATTAAAAATTTCAATAGCCATGTTAAAGGCATTCCTCTTGTAAATGCCTGCTCGACATTGCGGATGATGCAGAAGATCCCTATACTGCGCTCTTTGATGCCTGTCAGAAACATCGGATCGCCACTGGAAAAAGTGTGGCTGGGACTTAGTTACTAGACAAGCCTTCTTTATGTACATACAAGCCAGAGGTAAAATGTGCAACTGTTTGAAAATCGGCCTACAACTATCGGTGATCCATGCATTTGCCACAGCGCGTATACATTTCTTTTGCAATATGAATGCTCTTGCCACATCGACGGAATTACCCCACAAGAGCAAACCGTAGTCGAGCGTTGAGGACACGTAACCATGATACGCAGTGACTGCAGCCTCAGTCGAGACTGTATTTCTGAGTCTCCTCAATGCAAAGACGAACCTATCCAATCTAGAACATACCGAATCGATATGTCCCTTCCAACTCAAATGCTTATCGATGTTTAAACCTAAGAATTTAACAGAGCTGGTTTCAACCAATGAAGTATTATTGTAATTTAGATCAAACTGTATCGGTTGCGTATGATATGAATGAAATTGCATGTATGTCGTTTTAGATAAATTAATATTGAGATTATTGTTCCTAGTCCAATTATTTATGTCATTTAGAGCTGCATTTATATTTGATACGTACGTACTTCTTTCGTCCCCTTTCACTACAACTGTTGTATCGTCAGCAAAAAGAATGCATTTATGTGACACAGCAAGCGGAAGATCATTGATATACAACAGGAACAACAATGGTCCCAAATTGCTACCCTGAGGCACTCCCGAACTATTCACACGAGCTGGTGATTTAAATACAATTTTTAAAGGAGTTTTACCCACTATAGTAATTTTCGCGATTTCAGTACACTGCATTCTATTCCTTAAATAACTTTCGAACCAATCCAATGCTACACCCCTTATCCCGTATGAATTCAACTTAGAAAGAAGTAGCCGATGACTAACACAATCAAATGCTTTACTTTGATCTAGAAAAACTGACATTACTGGTAATTTACTGTTAATGGCCTTGGTAATGCACTCGACAAAATTAAAGCAGGCTAACTCAGTTGAATGCCCTTTACGAAAACCAAATTGATCCTTGTGCAATATATTTCCCTTTTCCAAGAAAACAGTCAACCTGGCACACATGGCCTTCTCGAAAACCTTGGATACAACGGGAACGACCGTAATAGGCCTGTAATCATCTGGATTACTGCGATCTCCCTTTTTAAATAGAGGTTTTACTATAGACAGCTTTAATTGATCAGGGAAGACGCCTTGACTAAAAGAAAGGTTAATAATATGAGCAAGGGGCCGGCTCAAGTACCCAGCAACCAATTTAAGTATCACAGTTGATATACCATCACAACCACATGACCTACTGTTTTTCAGAGACATAATTATCTTAAAAACCTCACTTTCCGTAACTGGGTTCAAAAAAATTGAAAAGGGGTTACACTGTGAAAGACCCGTATGTTCAAAAGTAAAATTACTTGATAAATTTGTGTTGATAATGTCAATAAAGTAATCATTAAAAATATTGCATATGTCCTGAGGGTCTTGATATGTCATGTTATTGTAATTAATTAAATTTATGCCACTGTCATGAGAATTCTTAGAGGTAGATGCCGATATTATATCCCACGTGGCTTTGCATTTGTTTTTATTTTTTAAGATATGCTTATTATTGTTTATCATTTGGGATTTCATTATACATTTTTTAAGGATGATATTATACTTTTTAAGAAATAGTTTATCAGATGTATTATAGTTCTTCCTCTTTGTTCTATTTTTAATGTATAATTTACGTTTAACATTACACGACCTTCGTATCCCTTTAGTTAGCCACTTAACATTTTTATGCCGGTTGCTAACCTTGACCTTGATTATCGGAAAACACAGTTCAAAAAATAGACACAGAAGATCATAAAACAGTGAAAAAGCCACCCTACAGCATTCCGTGGCCATAACATCTGAGAAAGAAAGAGACTGTAAACACTGTCGAAATTTTTCAATATTGTCGCTGCAAAAGTCTCTCTTCCATTCGAACCAAGTCAGAACTGATTTGTCCCTATTTACTCTGAAAGTCAGTGTTTGCGCCTGATCATGATCAGATAGGCAAAAACCATGGGTTTCCGCATGAACTTTACCAATGTTGCTAGCAATTTGATCTAAGCATGCGTCTATTCGAGTGGGTGTATGGATATGCAGATCAAAGTTAAAGTTCATCGCGGTGCTATTAAGATCCCTTGCGAATGTGGTAGCCTTTAAAATGTCAATGTTCCAGTCGCCACACACTACAATCTTTTTCTTACCGTAGTCTTTGTTCAAAAGAAATAGTAAATTTTCCAGCTTATGAATAAAAATACCTACATGAGCTAAGGTCTGTTTCGGTATTCTGTAAATAACTATGACTATGACATCCAACCCCAAGATCTCGATACCACAGGCCTCAAAAAAGAATTTCGACGCGAGTTGCGAAACAAATTTAACCGGTTTTGCTTCCAATGTTTTCTTAATTAAAATAGCAGTGCCTCCCCTCCCTTCTTCTCTACAGTAGGAGGCTGCTAATTTATAGTTGTTAAGCTTGATATTAATTTCTGAACCGCGCTTTACGAAAGTCTCGCTAACACACAGCACATCAACATCCTGTTTTTTATTTTGAAATTCACACAGTGTTATCTCCAATAAATCAAGCTTGTTCAATAACCCCCCAATATTTTGATGCAGTATTCTAAAACTATCCGCCACATGATCCGCAACTGTCAGAGGCTTATCCAAGAAAAAGCTTACAAGCTCTGTGGGCACTTTCATCCTTTGTAACTGTAACATTCAACAAATTGTTGTCTTCCTTGACTAAACACATTAAATGAGATAAATCGAGAAATATAGTTCTCAATCCCGACATATTAACGCGGCCTGATCGCTTGTTGAACATAGTATGATCGTAAGCAAGGTTTCGGTTGCTATCTAGTACATATGCATACTGGTAATTATAGTTATCATTATAAAGTGATTTATTGAATATTTCAACTCTACGATTGAAGACGTTACAAAAATAGCCCACTCTGAATGTCGGACAACACAAAATAACATTAGTATGCGAAAGTGGCAATAGAGAATTTCTGATAAAAAGCACCAAATTGTGATAGTTCTTTGTTACCCTAAAGTCCTCTTCGCCTAAAAAAATCACACAAAAATCACTTTTAGTGAAATCCCCTAACTTATTAGCAACATTTTCCAGAAGTACCTCAACCCCGACACTCGGGTACCGAAAGTGACAAAGATCGATATGATCGTTAAAGCAAGATAGAGAAGTGTTCATAAGTTTATTGTTATTATGAGAGCTTATCAAGTAAATGCGATTCTTCATTATATAGGGCGATGGAGATGCACTTCCGAAATTAGAGTCTGGCGAAGCAGGAGATTTCCCCGCAACAGCAGCAGACGGAGGGATTGATGAATTATCGGGGATATCCCCGTCCGATTCAATTTCCTGGACTAAAACTGGCGGCCGACATATAGACACATCATGCTCATCTCTACCTCCAGCATTTTCTATACATGTTGCTTGTTCCAAATTTAATTTCGTGACACTTAGTGGCTCAGAAAGACATGTGTTTGAAACAACTATGTCTCTATAGCTGTTTTCCTGACGTGTGGACGAAAGCGTTTGCCTCAACTTATTTTTCTTATTACTTTTTGACAAAGTTTTCGTTGCATCCGATCTGCAAATGCTAGTTAACGCATCTATCTTTGAGGCATAACGTGCAACAAGATTTTTGAGATCGTTGTTCTCTGATAAAAGATTCTCAATTTCCTGTTCGGAGCATTTCAATTGTTCTTCTAATGTAGTTAATTTATTATTTAACGTATGTAATTTATCATTCAAATCTTCCCTAATTACAGGACAGCTTCTATTTAAACTACTATGTAGCTGTGATAACGAAGACGACGAAGCGTTCATAATATCATTTTCACATGACGAAAGGTTGAAAGAATTATTCAGAAAGTTGTCAAAATTGCGTTTCTTCCTTACTGTTACTTTGCTGGAAGAGGCTATTGGTGAAACTTCAGCATTAAATAAATGTGTTTTATTATTAAGACAGCTTCCGCACATCCATTTATTCTTACTGTCCTTAGACATAATATTGAAAAATCTACTTTCAGAAACATTAGTACAGTCAAGGTCATACACGTCATTGCACTGACAGCATTTCAAATAATGTCTACTTACAATGTTTTTTAAGCACTTGGCGCATGTAGCACTCTTGACTTCCATCTTGCTACAACAGCACTTTATAGTCGGTAGTACGACTGACGGCCAATAGATGGCGCTTACTGCAGGTGACAAATCAAGCGCGGTTAATTAAACGCTGATAATACTCCAAGTAGCAACACTAACGTAATTTTTGAAGTTGGCGAACCTGCGTGATTGACAGCTGACAGAAGTGACAGTTTGTCTGTAGTTTGATTTGATGTAATGCTACATAAGTAAGTCAATTATTTCACGACACGACCCCACCCACAGTGTTTTCCGGCTTGCTCGCGAAATACGACTCGGTATTATTAAATCTTCTTACACCAGAATTTTGTGCCGCACACGGCTAGCACAATCACTCATACCTCGTGGAACTATATCTGTCGTTTTTTCGTCGGATACGAGGGACAGCGATGCCTGCACCAGGAAATAAGGGAACAGTTTTCGTGCTAGGTGCTGGGAAGTAAACAGCGCTCGTAAACATTGGGGCAGGAAATTTCCTGTTTGCATACAGCGCCGGTCGCCGAGCTAACCTGTTAGCTCCGTTTAATTGCTGTTGTCCTGGTCCATCTATAGTGCATTTGTTTTTAAATCTTTTGTAATATAATGCCAGTGAGTTTTTTATTTTTGTTATGTGGCTGGTAATGATAAATTAATGGCAAAAGTTACCTCCTTATTGCAGCTTACTAGTACTAATCACACTACTAATAAATTAAAATGATCGTTTCACTATTTTATGTCACTATTATTTTTTTGTCATTGTCCGCAGGTAAGTTTTCTGGCAGCAAACCGGATTAATAATGGAACCAGAAATATTCAGATCGGTATTTCACGTGGTCAATATGGGATGGGACTAGGATAGCACGGGGCGACGCGACAAGCTTTGTCGGTGAGTCATTTGAAGTGCATTTCAATAATTGCGGACTGGAGATGTGCTGTCTCATCCCACAAATCCGACAGTACATGCATTTCATAGTAATGCTATTGGGCAATTCTGTGTTTAAGCGTACTCCTTTTGCTAATCCGCTTCGTCATTCCGAAGTAGCGTCGAAGCCAAAACAACACTGAAACTTTTTCGAAAACATTTTCCTAAAAGAAAAGAAATAAAAGTGACACAACAAAAAGCTAAGAATTCCGAATTAATTTTGGGATGACATGAAAATACTTTCGGACTAGGCTAGTCTAGTAGCGAGTAATTTAGTAGGCAAACGTGTCTTGGCAGCAAAAACGATTTTTGGGCAGCAGCAAACAGTTTGCCTCATAACTACTAGCCTAGTGCGTTCGAGTCTTTACGCGGTGACAAAGTTGTTTGTTATTTCAACGGAATAGTAGGTACATAAGTACGCCGTTTTTTTTTTGTTTAATTCGACCTACCTATTCAAGTATGTATAACCGAGTATAATTTAAAACGGTCCTGTGTAAACAGTGTTGTAAAGGCACCCTTATAAAGCTAACAATAATTTTCATTCTACTCACAAAAAGGTCGGATTTAATAAAAGAGAAGTTCACGCGAACCGGCGCCCAGAAGTGGCGAGGTGCTCTCGTGATTATTTCAGATCACCCCTATTTAGTAACACTGGATACAATATAATATTCCCGTCCTTTTCTTGTGCCGTACGTGTAAATGGGAAGCGTTACGTGAGTGTAGTAGTTCTAGCTGTTGAAAGTTTCCGAATTGTCTGCTCGGACCTTTCTTAATTAGATTCCAGAACAGTTAATACCCTGCCCACACCTGCTTTGCTTACACTATCGACTACTTTCTACAAAGAGAATAACTTTATTTACACAACATTAGTTACACTGGTACTTGGTGGTTTGTGAAAGAAAAACTAATTTGTTATTTTGTTTCGGTTAGTTTGACTTATTTCGCGCCGAAGCTGTAGCCAGCCGGTTTAAAAGTAGAATTGACAACATTTCATATTTCTGAGCCTATTATTTTAATGGTTCTCTGTATTTTGTTTGAAAAGATGAACATGCTGACAGGTTAATTTTTTCGCTAGGGCTTGTATTTCATTTATTATTAATTTATTAATTTGTGCTTATTCTAAAAGGGCGTAACTCCGATACTATCACAGAATACACACTTATCCCTTTGTCTTTTCTCTATAGAAAAAAAAACTGACGTTAATTTCAAATTGTCAATGTCAGGCCCTATTCTCCAATATTCGATTTTCGAGGTTCGCTTCGTGCTGTTCCGCTCATACTAATAGTCATTATTTAGAGAGTGAGAGGGAAGGTATGCAACTAACTTCGAAAATAGAATTTCATAGTTGCCCCCCTTGTACTTTGAAGTTGTCAAAAATACAAAATTATGATCGCTTATTTTTTCTCGTGAAAAAAGCAAAGGCGTTTCATCTATCCTGTGGTAGTTTTGGTAAAATTAGGACATATTTTTAATTAATTTTTATTTTAAATTAAATAAACATATTGCAGTGATCAGGAGGCAAAATGCTTTCGAACCATATATACATTTCCAGGTGTTATAAAAATGAAATGTTGTCAATTGAAATAACAAAAAGAAGCGCTAATGTCTTTACAGATTCATTTTTTAAATCAAAATTAATTTAAGTTTCTCCGCCTCTGATCCGTAGGAAGCCTTGTTTGTTTGTGAATATAAAATGTTATTCGCAATTAGGATAAATTAATAAGCGAGTAAATAAACATTTAACATAACTAGAAGGCCGTTTGATGAATATAGCACATTACGTTGTAAATTGATTGCCATGTCGTATCTATCTATCTATCTATCTATGTATATTAAAACGAATGGCTGTTCGTTATCTAGTGTCTAAAACTGGACTGGATTGGAATGGCTGGACCGATCTAGCTTGTAGAAGTCCAGGGAAGGTTTCATTCGTGAGACCGGAAAGGAAACGCGACAGGAAGCTAGTTTAAGACGTTGACGAATATGTACCTACTTGGCCTGACAGTCGTAAAAATATACAACTACTCTTCATGTAACAATAATTTTTACAATGACTGGCTACCGACAGCGATTGCGATAAAGTTCTATTGCGACTCAGTAAGAGTCGTAAACCACAAACAAAACTTGAACTTTTTTACATTAATAATTGATCTTACCAGATTTTTTAAACCCATGCTTTTGTAAGAATTAATTTAGGAATGCCGCTATAATTTTAAACATTATCGGGCAATGTAATATACTATAATACTGTATTTAAACACTTTTGTTGTACGTCTAACATATTGTGATGTGAAAGTAGATAAGCTGAAGAATACAGTAGGGATCTAGTGATGCACCAATGCGTTATTTTGTCGTTGATGAGTGGCTTTGACACCGTCCGTGAAGCACGAACTAGACATGACAAGTGAACGAGTAAAACATGCAAGTATTACAGCGGTCACAAATTGGACTACGTACTGCGTAGTTTACACGATAGCATAAATTATTAAATCACCCGTCAAAGCGTCAACAAGTTTCAACGGAACGTAATGAAAATCAACATTTTAATTGATTTTAAGATTACGGAAATTTCGCTCTACGCTTTCGACACCCCCCAATTCCCGTCAGGGGTTATGATATACATTTCGTTATTTGTAAGTAGGTAGGTTATGGAGGCGGGAACGAGGAAATCTACGGCTCATTAACTCCTGCTAATGTGACGATCGGCGACCAGGGCAGCAGAGCAAGCGAGGAGCTCTAATCACCGAGACTCATTCGAGCAGCAACTGGCTCGATAAGCAAATATAATCGCATTTAATACATTAAGGTTTCCGACGCCGCTTCTTGCTCGGCCAAATCGTGTGAGTTTTCCCAAATCTGCTCAACAGAAGACGCATACTTATTTTACTCTTTCTTTCTCTTTTGCCTTCTATTACAGGTAAGTCGGATTGTATTACTAGGTTCTAAATGCAAAAAGCCAAAAACCTGACAACAATATGGTACAGTAAATATACATGACCTTCCCCCCTTGAAATCCCCTCGACGAAAATCACCAGTTTTATTTCGTAAAGATTTCACTATTGAACGGATTCTGTTAAAAAGCTCCTGCCGTGAAATTGCGTTTTGTCATTTTCTCTTTTATTCCCCATTTATTTTATTTCGCCGTTAGGATCCGCAAATCGAATTTGGCTGCACGGACGGCAGATATTTAACGAAGTGGGAAGGTCGTAATTAAAAACGGTACCTAGAAAATAAATAAGCACTTTTTACGATCGAAAAAAAAAAAAAACATATGCTTTTGCCCTCGACTCGAAGTGATAATTTTCAATGTACTGTTATCTCCGCGCAAAACAGTACCTACCACGATACGCGGTTGCGTTTTATTTAAGGTGAAATAAATCATCTCACAAAACCTATCCCAGGAGTGTCATATCTCAACCTCAGACCGAATAAAAAGTAAAAACATAATTCTACAAACAATACAATATGACCGGGTAAAACTACGTGTCGCCGCCTTGTCATAAAATAGTTCAACTAGTTGCTTAGCGTAGCCGGGTTGAATGAGTGTGCGTGCAAATATGTACACGACGAGACTTAGTTTTTCCGGCCTCACTTTGTTGTTCGATGAATTTTGTCTTTATTTTTTGCCAGCCCGAGCCTTATATAATAATTATTTTAGCCCTCGTATGAAAGGTTAAGTAGTATCGTTAGTAACAATGCTCTTCAAACACTCCACGCCCTACCAGCGCAGAGTGTTAGCGTATGAAAGCCAATATTTGTCCCCTGATCTCCGGAGAGCCGCTACGTGTGTACCCGGCGAGCATAATTGAAAGGTGCTCTGTATGAGATATTTTTCTTTGAAGGGTTTACCTATAATCCGATTGGTTCCACGGAGTTAACGGTCAATTTTTGAGATTTGGAGCTACTCTTAGTTTAATTTTCTTGTATTGTTTGATGTTTTAATTGTAAAGTAAGCTGTAGTAATTAATGATTGACATTGTTGAAATGAGTAAATAATTATTAATTATTATTTATAGTCAGTCTATGAAGTTAATTTTTGCCATCCGTCTAGTGCGGCTTCCCCCAACCCAACTGGCACTCCACTCGATCGTTTTAATGCGATTTCATGTTGTTCTCTTCAATGAAGCGCTGCACCTAGTTTCTATGGTTTCCTGGTACTTCTTCAAATAAAATGTACGATCATTTACTGTTAAAAATATGTCTGAAGATCATAAATAAGATAGAATGATTGCACCGAAATATCAGGAACATAATTAAGGAAATCATTCCTTTGGAAAATAAATCGTGATTCATTTTAAGACTGTTATACGTAGTCGAGATCAATTAGGTAGAGCCATAAAAAGCCGAAAGGTACAACAGGGCCGTTTTCAATACTGGTTCAACCCAACCTTGATCATTACAAAGTGAACTTTTTATGTAAATGAGCCCCGTTTGAAGCTCAATATTTCCAGTCAGTCAATATCTGGTTACTAGATCCACGAATTTCATATTCATCTAATGAAGCACGTGCCAAATAAATTCTTACTTCGTGAAATAATTATAGAAAAATCTTTTGTGACTCCTTCACCTTTGAAGCTTTTTTTAACAGCACAAAGAGTTGAATTGTAGTCATTAATTTGCTGTCAGTTTTGTGTCTGAAGTTCGCCTGATCATTATACGGCAAAATTAAGACAAGTGGCAAGTGGCTCAACATTCCTGGGTTTCTAGTTATACCACAACCGCGTGAGCAGAATATCTTCATAACTATACTTTTGATCCGCAAATGAAATAGTATTTTATGCAACAGTTGTATTAGAGGGGTCAAAAAAGGCGAGTGGTGTGGGTTACGATGTGAGCGTAGCGAACATCGTAAGAAATTCGCCACGAGCTTTTTTTGACTTGCTAATACAACGTTGCATACAATATTTTTTCTACGACTAAGTAGGCACTTACTAAATTAGAGTAATACTTTCTCCAAAAATGAAGAAGTCCAGTTTTCCAGTCTCCACGCAGAAATTCTCGTACCTAGGTTTTATCATTGCCGAGATTTTCTAGGCAACGAATTTTCCATCACTTCCTGGGCCGCTGCGGATATTTCTTCCGGTGTTGAGTTAATTTCGTTTTCATCCATATTTTTTTATGATACGTTACAAAACTTTGTTAAAACTATTGCAATCAAATAATAACAAATACTTAATAAACAAGACAAGAGCGGGAAACATGAAAACGACTAACGAAAAAATTGGAAGTTTGTTTATAGTAAACTTTATTTTTAATTAACGTTAACTTTTTTTTTATAGCCTTGCATTCTTGGCGCATTTAGCCAAAACGTTTACCAACTTGCCAGTGACGTTATTAAAAAATCTTGTTTGTTATGTTGGCATCTACGCATTTCGTTCAGAAAGTTCTAGTTCTATAAAAAACCATTCGAATGAAATAATTTGTTAGGTTGGTAGCCATGCATTTTCATCGTAAATTTAATGTTGATCCTGTAAAAGTTTTACCTAGGTCTGGCAGTCTATGGCTGGCAGAGTAACGATGGAGCACTTTTAGAGCCATAAGCCAACAAGTGCTTTTAGAGGGAATAGACAATATAGACTTAGCCAAAGTCTTATTATGAGTGTTCTTATAGTGGTGCTCGTGATAACATAAATCACAGATAATAGTACAGGAGTAGGAAAAACCAATTATTATCTGATTCTCTACTTAATGTACCGATAATATAACAATTTGACGCCCGCGACGATCGGTTCCACCATTTTATTACCAGGCAAGCATAAAACCTCCTCCGCGCCGTTGGCTCTGGTCGCGAGGGTATGTTAATCCACAAAGTATAATCGCCTTCCGAATTTGTCCCCGCTCGCTTAGGTCCATTTATAACGTAAATGTCCATTTAGTAAGGAACCTATTATTTACTAGAGAGAAACGGAAAATTCGTCCACACTCATAGTCATTAATTTGAGCGTGAAGGACGGCATGATACGAACTTCATAAAATTGAATTTCGGGGTAGCCTCCTACGTTAGTCGAACACCGGCCAGATGCCCTAACATCCACTATTTATCTACTAGTTTGTTATACACAGCACATCGTCCCAGTTTCTACCATCGTCGAACCGATTACGATAACCAAGTTGCGGAGCCGTCGGCTCATTAACGCCCGTCCGCAGTTTGCCCGCTTGTTCCCAGAACAAATGCCAGCGACGCCAACTTCACGCACAAACCTTGATACACCTCCTGCTGCCGACGTGATGCAATTTAAACTCTACTCCTGAAGCGTTTACTATCATTGCCAATGATGGCGCCACCAATGGCGTGTTGTTTGCTAAATTTCAACTTGTGTCGACTTTCAGGCATTAATAATATCGCATTTCGCACTGTGAATATTACTAATAATGAATGAGAAAGTAGTAAGTGGCTAGTATGAATGCATATGGAATGCAATATGTAAAACACTAGGAAGGTGTTAGTTACCGTCCATGGTGGCGCTGCTAATTAGCCCCTTTGACAAACATTAGCCCATAATAATAAAGACTAACTAAATCCTGAATACTAAAGGTTTTGTTTGTTGTGACGGCTTGCACGTATTTGGATTAAATATTGTACGTATTTATGGATGAAGCCTGACCTAGAGACGGACATAAGATACTGTTCTACCAGAAAATTAATAAGGTTCCATGAGAAATCCATGAACTTCGTGTCGTCGCCTAACAATCGAACTAAAAAAATTGTTGTTTTCTGCGAAAACTTTTTAGTAAAGTGGACAAAGAAAGGCCTGTGACAATCAGCCACATAGTTTTCTTCTGATTTAGGAACTGTCATATAGTAGTAAAGCGTTTTTTTGGTCGACTATACATAACGGTTGCATTGTCACTTCTGTCACATTTATACTTCATTAGTAGGTATCCCAATTGACGGCTCTGAGTTCTAGTGAACTCTTTATTTCTATTAGGAACTAAGCGCTTGTATTTCATAAATTATTTCGAAGCGTGTGTTTTTTCTGTGCACGACTGCCGGTTTTTAACTTAAAATTATTGCGAATTCAACAACGTCGGGTGTCGCATTTAATTTATATTAATGTGTGTCAATTTTCGTATGAAGTATTCAGAGCGTTTAAGACTATTGACGGATTCAACCCTTTAAATACAAACAACATTTACGCTATTAAGTTGCAACGAAATTCTTGGTATTAATTATTTAAATTCGCCAACCTTTGTTTCCCCGAATCGTGTCAATTCTCTACAGAAATAATGATTTCTATGAAAAATGGAACACTGGGTTTTGAGTACGTTACGTAGCGCCCAGTAGCTTCCGGTAACCATTCTGCTTAAATATATATTACACGGTTTCTACATTATATTTTCCAGCATTAATGGAGAAAATCGTCTCTACTTAATATTATTTGATGTCTATGATATTAATGGTCAACTTTCTAGTACGGCGGTAAGCGTGTCTCTGGCTAGCCAGCTCACCTCGGATCGATGCGCCAGCCACCAGGATCACAGGAATACAGCGAAGTTAACAAATGCTAATTTATAGACTCCCGGTCGCGAGTCACGGCTTCTTGGCCGAGCCGCTTATCAGAGCGCCGGGTTATAAAAGGGAATTACTAGCTTATGAACTCATTTCAGATTTTTATGACTTGACCGTAAACGAGTTGCTGTGTTAGTATGTTAAAAACCTAATATTAATTAAATTATGTTAGCCATAAATGTTTTATCTTTAATCAAATAAGTCCTAATTACTATGAAATTGTAGAGTTCAAGTTTATGAATTTATGACATAATTTAAGGATTAATAGAGATTCGTGCGAAAGAAAAATCCAAAGAGGTAGAATTTGTACAATGTGCTCTAACTAAACGAACGTAGGTAACGTAATATGCAAACATGATCGGATCTCCGAACCTACATTGTAGTTCGAATTTGTCTACTGGCAATAACTCATTGGTTGATTAATTGGTACATTATGTGCCAGGATATCATAACATAAGCTAGATAAACGTAGTTTGCCCGGGTGGTTGTAAATTCATTGCGGTCTGCGGGCGGCGGCGGCCGCTGACACACTAGGGCCGCATCAGGCCGCATGACGTCATTGGCGTTTGATGGATAGGCCCCAGCCTAAGGCCTTGTCGCTAGATGGATGGTTTGTTTTTCATGGAAACCGAAAAAGGTTTCCACTCGCATTCCGCCTTTTACTTTTTATCTGTTCGTTTGCCATGGTTGATTGTGTTTGTCTAGCTAGTATTTTTTGACGACCGAATGGCCTAGTGGTTAGAGAACCTGACTATGAAGCTCGAGGTCCCGGGTTCTATCCCCGGTCGGGGCAGATATTTGTATGAAAAATACGAATGTTTGTTCTCGAGTCTTGGATGTTTAATATGTATTTAAGTATGTATTTATCTATATAAGTATGTTTATCCGTTGTCTAGTGCCCATATTACAAGCTTTACTTAGTTTGGGACTAGATCAATTGGTGTCAATTGTCCCAAGATATTTATTTATTTATTTATTTATTTGTCGTAAATGTCGTAATTTGGTGTTAGCTGCGTTATAATATTATCAAATGTACCTATTAATCTTATGATATTTCCTACGTAAATACTATGAACAAAGAGACAGCTGATCTTTCGAGAATCGAGAGATCTTTGATAAGGATAGATGTATGTACAGTCACCAGCATAAATAAGTGATCACTTTTGTACCTTGTCACTTTAAAGTCATGTTTGAAAAACCATACGAAATCATGTAACGACTGAAAGCGACTAGGTACAAAAATGATCACTTATTTATGCTGGTGACTGTACAGTTTTTTTGCTTTTTCTGTCCACCCCTTTTTCAAATTGACAGTTAGTATTAGTTGCACGTTGCACCGAGTTACTTCAACATACACACATCAAAAAAGCCTTGGGATGATGATCATTGAAATGTTCAAAACTGTCTAAGGAAAAAAATATCCCTAGACATTTTTGATGAGTGTAGTTATTGTTAAACTCGATGCAACTCACATTCAATTGTCGACTCGGTCTGTAACGGTCGGTCATCTTGGGCTATACCGCTCTAGTTTCCCATTAATTAATTAATTGATTTAAAGCGTTCCCCTTCAAAGAACTGCTTTTAAGTTGTTAACCGGTAGTATACAACTTATGTTTCACCACAGAACCGCGGAGCGTTTTGATTGGTCGCGCCGGCCGGCGAACTTTCCGGCTTTTTACAAACTTCGGGAATGATGCCTCTATGATGAGTTTAGGGTAACGAGATTAAAACACCCCGGTTACTGTTTAAATTAATCACGAACTTGGACCGGAGGGACGGCTTATTAGAAATTTTAAGCGTTCCCAGAGTACCACAGGGAAAACGTAAAATGGAAAATCCGTCTAAAAGAGAATGATCGATTTCTATCGAACAAAGCTTAAGAATCATCGGGCTTTATCCAGGCCAGCCACTAAATAAATCACCTGCGATGCAATTCGTGAATTTTCATTATTCTGACCTCGTTGTTCTCAAACACAAAGTAAAACCTTACCGTTCAACACGCACTTGTTTAATTGGGATTGTTCATTTTTTTTAACCCCCCTTTTTTATATTTTTTTTAGAAAATATGGAGCACTTTAAGAAACTAATTTGAATATTTTGTCATTTCATGGCTTAATTTAATTAATATAATTGCTTAAAAAAATCAGATACGACTTTTCGTAAATTATATACGGCCGGCTGAAATAGGCAATTTTCCCACAATCCTTTGGAAATTAAAAAAAAAAATAGTTGTCATAACTATTGTGACTGTCATCTCAATGTCAAATATACTGTTTACCTTTGGTTTACCTACAAGCTTATTGTATGTTGCGTTAAATCCTGATCATGGTTATAATGAGTTGAAAATTTATGAATGTGGAAGTACCTATGTGGCATTGTGTTTTGGTACCTACTTACATCGAAATGATCCTCGCAACAATATTGTGTACTTATAATCTTTGAAGTATTCAACATTTACTTCGCGACACCACTTTTCTCTTAAATCTTCTCGGATCCGTGCGAACTATTGTTTTGGAGCTGTTTTTAGAGTCATTATTTCAGGTTGGAACGAAATATTTTCTGTAATTTCCATTATTTTGTTTTAAATCGACCGACAATTTTAAGTTTTCAACAAAACAATATTTATTTTACTGACATCGGGTGACATTGATAACTAGTTGACATATAAATTTAATAGACAAACTAGATATTTGCCGATTTATTTTTTGGAACTACCAACAGCCGCTCGGTAAAGTCGAATAAAGATCAAATATTTTTTTTGCAAAATATCCGTAATCCTCGAGTATTTTTGAACGCCAGTAAGATAAAACAGTTCGCAAGCCCCATACTTCGAAATGGTTTTCAAATCAGGGTATGTTGTAAAAAATGAACAATCCCAATTCATAAAGCCGAATTTTATTTATTCTTGGAAGAATCCCCGAATTTCGACCGAAATGCGGATCCCGTGTACCAGGAGAGCAGGAACACGCGGGTGTATTCCACAAAGACACGATTTGCGTCTTATTTGAATGTTTGATTCCTGCCCGCTGCTACCACCCTGACGGGAAGACGCGCCGGCGCCGGCGTCGCTGCTAAATAAAATAGCAAACACACAACAGATTTGCATAATTCCGTTTGTTTTCCCATCGCGTCGTTATTGTCAATGGCTTTGTCGGGTTCAATTTTATTAACTCTGGTTACTTTTTTTGTTCGCAATTGAGAGGGATTTTGCGAGCGGCGAAGTGCACTTGTAGCTTTTCAATAGGAGCTTATTCGACGGAATTTACAATTATTTTTGTGTGCTTATAAATTTAGAGCACGTACTACATAAAGAGATTTTTGACACATTTTTGATTTAGAAATGCTTGAACAAAGTAACAATTTGATTTCATAAACATTTACATTCGTTTTTGGTACATTGTCTATGAGTTTTTTTGTATCATATTATAATCTAACTAATATTATAAATGCGAAAGTATGGATGGATGGATGTTTGTTTGTTACTCAATCACGCCAGAACGGCCCAACGGATCTGGATGAAATTCGGCACATAGATAGAGAAAAGTCTGGAATAGTACATAGGCTACTTTTTATCCCGGAAATTTGCGTAGTTCCCGCGGGATAGCGATAAACGAATTCTTTGCAGACGAAGTCGCTGGCAGCAGCTGTATTCGTTATAAAGTTGATAATTTAATACAAGAATCCTACCCAACAACTAAAAAAGTCAACATACAGAGACACATCCTCGTTTGCCCGTCCGAAGCATAAGTATAAAGTTACAGGAGGTGCTGGTATTTAGTTACACGAACGTGCAGTAACCCGCCGGCCGGCAACACATGCCCAGTTGCGGTGCGCAGTAATTAAATTTGTAACCTCATACTTTTGCCTCAAATATTTCATTTATTTAATTCGAGATGGCGCCGTAATTGCACTATCGTGCTCACAGATGCGCCGCTGCTTAACATTCAAAACTGCAGACTGAAGACATGCACAGTTTTTTAACCGACTACATTAAGAAGTTAAATAATAGTATATTAGATTACTAATGAAATGAAAGATAGTTTACTGTTGTATTTAACATAAAAAAGTGTTAAAGCTTGAATTTACAATACAATACAATACAATACAAACACTATTGAACACCACAAAACAGTACAAAACAATACAGAAACAAAGTATACAATAGGCGGTCTTAAAGCGTAAGCAGCGCCACTCTTCACACATACGGTTCGCGTGCCTGTGAGTGAAAGAGAAGAAACTATTCCGGGAGCTTGGCGCGCGTCTAAAACCTTGCAAATGAGACACAAATAAGAAGAAATAAAAAAAAATATGGATTATTTGTGAAATATGACTCGTTAGCCGTGTAGGTATGAATATGTTGACTTTATGTTTTTAATTACAGACCCATACGTCAAAAACACATAGACATAGAACCGTTTAATGATGATTTTAAGATCAATCTTTGCAATTATTTTCTATCGAGCCGATTTTGTTCAATTATGTATCGAGTCCGTCTAGCATGTTTGAAATATGATGAAAATTATCATTATATTTTTTTTGTATTTTTTTGTGTGTAATTTTTCTTTAAAAAGTGCTTAAATAACATCAATTTCAACAAAATTAGGTGTTGTCAGTCTCTTAATAAGTTGCCGCCGAAACAGATTTTTCAAATGATGGTTGCCACTCTGCACCATACATGACTATAATTACTGTAGGATTAGGGTGCGACCACACCGCCGCTTAAAAAACGGTGACGTTACGGAATCGCAACAAAATGTATGAAGAAACGGTGAGAAAACGTGACGCATACGACACGTCACTGCGTATACGCACCGTTGCTGTATACCTTTTTTCTGTTTTGATTGTTATATGTGGTGTTCAATAAAGAGTTATTGTATTGTTTTTTTTTTTTTTTTAACACCCGACGTTATAGTTAGACGTCGATGTATCACTCTCTCTGTTTGCGTTTGTGTATCTGTCTGTGTTATTGTAGCTTACAAGCAGCAGATGGATCGATTTCGATGCGGTTTTTTTTTCATTCTGAAGCTAGTTTCCTTGCGGAGGTTCTTGGCCATGTTTGGTAAAAATCGGTCTAGCAGTTTAAAAAATATCAGCTCTTTTCCAAAATATTGTAAGTAAGGCGTTTTTGACATAAAGTCGCATTATTGTTCTAAATGCGTGGAGGGTTTTTAAAATTTTTGCATTTTTAATAGAACTCTTTTTGTCGGTGAAGTTTATTTAGCAAATTAGTTTCCTAGTCATGTTCCTTTTTTGGAAATTAAAAACAACCGGACGATAGAGTTATTTCAATTGTTTTCTCGTTGAAACAAAAGGCTTTGCCGTCTCTGAGAAAAAGTTAATCTTCTCGCTTGTTTGCGTTTCATTGCGGGCCGGGGAAGCGCCTCGCCTCGCGGAATAACAATGAGCCAACCTAGACACGTCCGTTGGTAGACAGTCTATTAGCTTTAATGGCCGAATAAAAAAAAACTAGTCCTATGGTCTCTCAGATAAGTAGCGGGTCGTAAATTCGCACCTCATGCGCTTTTCAATGAAGAAATACTTGAGAAGTAATTTGGCGTGGGTAGAACGTAATTGTTATTGGCTCGTGTAGCTAGCACTGCCAGTGAGACCTAAGGCAGGAGCCAGAAGGGGACTGGGTTAGAGGAGACCATCCTCTAGACAGTAACTAGCTGGAGTATAGTTGGGTATGAAAGAAAGAATAATCGCAATCGCATTAATTAAAATCCACGTCATACATTACTTTGACAAGAAGAGATTAATGAATTCAATCAAGTTTTTAAATCACGTAACTACTAGGGACGCATGACTTCATGACGGCGCGATTTCAAAGCTATTTGGCGCGTATCCTCGAGAGATTTCCTCAAAGTCAGCCTTTATCTATCGCTTTGCGCTCGGCGCAGCGCCCCTTAATTTCCCAGGTGAAGCTAATCCCGTTACACATAACATCCTCCACATTATGTAGTCCTGGTGCCGCCGGATTGCATTTTCCGCTCGCTGAGCGTTCCCGTCGATGTGCTACTTACTTTGCTACGGCGTAGCGGTGCTACGAGTGTAGCACGTGAGCTATTTGAGAGCATGAACAGGATAAATGCTCGTAATGGACGGTGTGAACGTGAATAGGATATGTATAGTGTCGTTGCAACTGGTTCATGGGTGAAAATTGAGTGCGAATTGTGTCATATATAATTTGAATTTCTATTTTTACAAAAAAAAACCACTCTTTATTATCAGTATGGCGACATGCATTCCTTCTGCGTTTAACGATTCCTGACAAGGGTGAAATTTTTAAACGCCTCGACAGACAAAAACTAAATGTCCCCTTAAGCTCTTCCCGGAACGTCCAGAGGCGCTCCGAAATTTATTCATATCCAGTTTTAAATTTTGCTCGAACAGCCTTGCAAACTTCCCGTGAGAAATATCGAGTTTAAAGTGAACGCTGAAGATTGTAGAAGCCTTTCTATTGAAAGCCTCGGATCTTACACGTTACATGCTGCTAGAATGATTTTATATACTTGAGACATGTAACTCTGACAGCGTATCTGTGTTTTTATATACTTTGAAACTGTATGTAACTGTAAATCCTGTTTTAAACAATAACTACATAAAAAATGTAATCAAACGATTTAAATCGAGAACCACTCTTTCTTATACTCGTAGATACTTGCTATAAATTGTTATCTTATAAATTGTCTATTAACTTGAAATAGTGACCGTATCATTATGTTATGGCACCTTAGTATTAATGACTTGGGCATTATCTTGCATAAGAAAATAGAAATAAAGGTATGTGGAAACCTGTACTACATTTGGACAAGACGACTAAAGATAACTCAGTATAAATAGAAAGTAAATCCAATTACGCTCAAACAAAAGAAAACCAATTCAGTACATGTTTTTGTGCTTCCAGTCAACCGCAAAAGATGTACGAGGACTATGTTCCACGTTTGTATTTGTTTGCTTAAGAAACGAATACTTACTCTAAATAATAATGTTTTTCTTTAACTTGCAGCACCGTAATGGCTCAAAGAAAACATCTCACAAAACAATACCTAAGCCTTTTAGATTTCGTTGTGATCTGTTATTGGAGCCAGAAGAAACGGACTAGGGTGGCAGAAATTGAAAGATTTGTTGCGAGCGGGAGCGGCGACCCTTGTGGAGTGATTTTTTGCTGAACCCTTGGCGTTAGGTTACCGTCCAAGCGACAGCGTGGAAACGACAAGAAACCGCCTGATTTATCTTTCTAAGTTAAACAAAACTTTCCTTTTGCGTTTAGCCGAGGAGATAATTTCGAACAAGGCAGTGATAACTTTAATGGACGACTCGTGTAAACTCTTACGGTTTCAATTGACAACATTTCATATTTCTGAGCCTATAATTTTAATGGTTCTCTGTATTTTGTTTGAAAATATGAACATGCTGACAGTTAAATTTTTTCGCTAGGGCTTGTATTTAATTTATAATTAATTAATTAATTTGTGCTTATTCTAAAAGGGCGTAACTCCAATACTATCACAGAATACACACTTATCCCTTTGTCTTTCCTCTATAGAAAAAAAACCGACGTTAATTTCAAATTGTCAATGTCAGGCCCTATTCTCCAATATTCGATTTTCGAGGTTCGCTTCGTGCTGTTCCGCTCATACTAATAGTCATTATCTTGAGAGTGAGAGAGAAGGTATGCAACGAACTTCGAAAATAGAATTGGAGAGTTGCCCCCCTTGTACTTTGAAGTTGTCAAAAATACAAAGTTATGATCGCTTATTTTTTCTCGTGAAAAAAGCAAAGGCGTTTTACCTATCATGTGGTAGTTTTGGTAAAATTAGGACATAATTTAATTATTTTTAAATTTTTATTATAAGCGATATTAAAATTATATAAATATATTGCAGTGATCAGGAGGCAAAATGCTTTCGAACCATATATACATTTTCAGGTGTTATAAAAATGAAATGTTGTCAATTGTGAACTACAATTACAAGCTTTTGGTAAAATATACAGATATTTTGTTATGTTTTTGTTATAAAACTAGTATTTACTGTTTTGAAAAGCAAATGATTAAATATAATTTGTAAAATGTAAAAGTTTTAGTTAAAAAGTTCACAATTTGAATCTAAAGTTTTATATTTTTGAATCAGTTCGAAAGTTGTTTTTAGGGACTCCCTTTTCAAGGAGTTCCAAAAACAACTTACGCTTGACGTTCTTTAACCTTGGTAAAGTTTTTGGATCTCACTTTGTTATAACAAATGTATATGAAAACAAATACAACCGAATTGAGAATCTTCTCCTTTTTTTTGAAGTCGGTTAAAAACCTAATTTTGTGAAAAAAGTGATGACATTTTTAATGTAAGATCTCAAGTAATATGTATAACACTCACAAACTTACGTTTGTCATTTTTAATGTATTTTAGATCTCACTCAAGTAATATGTATAACACTAATAACTTACGTTTGCCAATTAATTCGCATTCGTATTCGTATACAGGATTTCGCAGTCACAAAATAGACATAATATAAGGCGATGGCTTACGCTAGCTTCTTGGTAGTCGCCCAACAATACGCTCGCTGCCAGCGTGGCGTGTCTTTACTCCTTATGCATTATACAGGGCTGCCTCCTTTTTTCGCTTCAAATTTATTTGGAGCCTCTCAGTTTTTTATCTCCTCGCTAAGTATTCACCAATTCTGTTCACTGCGCGGTCCGCTACCCAAAAACTGTACATTGATGATTTACTAGCTTCATATTTCTTACATTTTCATGCTTATGTGACTGAGTGATATTCTTACTAAGAAAATAATGGATTATACCTACGACGTGTCTTAGAATTTTTCTGGAATATATTAGCAGGTGGTTAAGTCAGTGTGATTGTAAACCCTTGTATTTTTTTTTTCATCGTAACTTTTGTTTCAAAATTAAGTCACTCATTGGCGCCGTATACTTTAATATTGATAAATATATTTTTATTATTATTATATTAGCCTAATTGAGTGTCCCACTACTGTACTAAGGCCTCCCCTTTTTCCGCCACTCGTGGGCATGCTCCTGCCACTTACTTGATATGCGTCCAAGTCATCCCGCCATCTTCTTCTGGATCTGCCAACGCTTCGGTGGCCATCTCGCGGAACCCAACTGGTTGCGATTAATGCCAATCGCTATAGATTCATGCGGCAAACGTGACCAGCCCAGTCCCATAAATGTATGAATAAAATATATTAACAAAAATAAAACAAGCTGAATAATATTTACAGCGGTGTCCTGTCAAACCTTACCACCCTGCTCAAGTATTTCGGAATAAATCGGAGACATCTTGTACAAAAACTGTATAGTATCATTTCCCATCGTTTAATCCCGGCAATGTTCGTATTCGTCATGCTACGTCAGTCGGCATCATTCGGAAATAATTGTGTGTTTACGATGGGAAGGGATTTTGCACGACATTTACACCAAGCGAAATGGTGACGTCAAGACATACAAAATAACCGAGCTCTCGTTGAATATGAATACACCTTACGAATGTAAACAACTGGTGTAATGGAAGCCCACCCTACCGGTTAGTCTTATCCCCGTCGCAAATGATTGGTTTTTCTAATGAATAATTCACTTCTTTTATTTTTGTCGTCATAAAGAATCGGAGTGGAATTCTATCAATATTTTAAAGCTCTGCTGCCGCCGCCGGTGAGCGTTGTAAATAATTATTAGATCGAGACGCGAGGCGTCGGCGCGGGAGACGAAAATATTACGCATTTAATCGTATGGTCTGATTTAGACATAGGTTACTTTTATTCGGTTTCATGATTTTCGTTATAGCTGTTTCGTTTCCTGGGTTTTTTAATTTCAAGTCTGTCGGACCAATTAAACGATCCTGGCTAAGTGACCAGAAGACCACCAGTAGTTTATTGTATTGTCATCCGACTTACATAAGTGTGCAAAATATCAGCTCAATCGGTTGAACATATATCTATCTGCTTCATAATTGAGTCGCGAGAGTCCACCCGGACAAACATTGTAGGTACATACGTTGCAAGTTGAATATATAAAAGCTTGTAATAATTAATTTCATATTTTACCATTAAGATTGTTCAGCCTGTAAAGTTGTTTTACCTAGGATTCAATCAATCGATCAATCAATCATTTATTCACAAGAACACATGGTATTATGTGAACGAACCTTTTGTTTTTGGGAGGATTTTTATATGATAAACTCAGCATAGAACTAAAGATTTATCCATTAACTTCAAACCGATGTAAGACGGTTGTGACAGAGTGGCTTCAGAGTTTGGATTATAATGCGACTGAAATTCTGTTGGAAAATGTGTCATAAATATAGTTTAAGTATAGATTTACCTTTGCACCTTTGCGTACAAAGCACATACACAGACTTGCGTACGCTCATACACCAAAGCGCTCACACACACACACACACACATACGGTATAAACACAATAATTGTTAAGTACTATATTTTTGTTAGCCTTAGTTGTTCTTAATGTTTTAATTTCGGTACCTACCTTGCTGCAGACGCCTGAGGGTCGGACCTCGTGACCTGACACACAGGATATACCTAGTTCGGGCACCAGTCTCCCGCACTCGAGTGTTACATTTAAACTGCTCGTGTTTAATCTTAAGTTGATATGTATAAACTTGGTGGTGGAGAAATAAATAAATTTTATTATTATTATTAGAGTGGAATTGTATAAGAATAAATAAAATTAATTACACTTAGCCATAGTTTTATTTGGTTTGGTTACATAGGTTTCATAATTTTATTTTAATGGGGTGTCGTATCTAAACGAATAAAACAAAACAATGGCCTGCCTTTTGTGCACATAATTTTGGTGAGGCCTTTCATTCCATTGTCTGACACTTGCAAGTATCACGCCGACATTATCTTTCACGTTTAATGAGACCCTTAGATGCACGTGCGCCTCTAACCGTTCCGCTGTCTCATGTCGTTTATGTTTTAAACGTGAGGGGTGAGCGGGATAAACATATTGTTGTCAGACACACAGTTACCGCGAACATGACAGCGGCGCCACCGCCAATGCAAAGTGACACTTTTTTTCATGAAATCAGGGATCGGAAACCGGTTTTTGAAATTAACCGGTTTGGGGTCAATGGCCGATACCGAAATGGATTGCGGTTAACGGTTTGGTTACCGGTTTTTTAACCGGTTATTAAATAAACCGGTTTTTGCACTAATTCAGGTTTTGTTGAGTGAAATTAACCGGTTAACCCCGCCATTTTAAAATTTTAGTTTTTCGACCTATTATTTTCAAAATCGATATCTAAGGGTCCGAGTGGTCTTTAAACACGAATACGTTATCAAAAATGGAAAAAGTGACCGCCATTTTGAAATGTTTAGTTTTTTGACTGATTGTTTTCAAAATTGATATCTGAGGGCCCGAGTGGTCTCTAAACATGAATCCGTTATCAGAAATGGAAAAAATGGCCGCCATTTTGAAATCTTTAGTTTTTGGACCGATTGTTTTCAAAATTGAAATCTGAGGGTCCGAGTGGTCTCCGAACATGAATCTGTTATCAGAAATGGAAAAAGTGGCCGCCATTTTGAAATCTTTAGTTTTTGGACCGATTGTTTTCAAAATCGAAATCTGAGGGTCCGAGTGGTCTCCGAACATGAATCCGTTATCAGAAATGGAAAAAGTGGCCGCCATTTTGAAATATTTGGTTTTTTGACTAATTGTTTTCGAAATTGATATCTGAGGGCCCGAGTGGTCTCTAAACATGAATCCGTTATTAGAAATGGAAAAAGTGGCCGCCATTTTGAAATCTTTAGTTTTTGGACCGATTGTTTTCAAAATCGAAATCTGAGGGTCCGAGTGGTCTCCGAACATGAATCTGTTATCAGAAATGGAAAAAGTGGCCGCCATTTTGAAATCTTTAGTTTTTGGACCGATTGTTTTCAAAATCGAAATCTGAGGGTCCGAGTGGTCTCCGAACATGAATCCGTTATCAGAAATGGAAAAAGTGGCCGCCATTTTGAAATATTTGGTTTTTTGACTGATTGTTTTCAAAATTGATATCTGAAAGTCCGAGTGGTCTCTTAATACGAATCCGTTATCAGAAATGGAAAAGTGGCCGCCATTTTGAAATATTTAATTTTTAGACTGATTGTTTTGAAAATCG
This sequence comes from Pandemis heparana, assembly GCA_963854515.1. Classification (NCBI taxonomy): domain Eukaryota; kingdom Metazoa; phylum Arthropoda; class Insecta; order Lepidoptera; family Tortricidae; genus Pandemis; species Pandemis heparana. The sequence continues at coordinate 439,187 of OY978025.1, forward strand.
ATATCTGAAGGTCCGAGTAGTCTCTAAACATGAATCCGTTATCAGAAATGGAAAAAATGGCCACCATATGGAAATTTTTAGTTTTTCGACTGATTACCTTCAAAATCGATATCTGAGGATCCTAGTGGTCCCCAAACATGAATCCGTTATCAAAAATGAAAAAACTGACCGCCTTTTTGAAATCATTAGTTTTTGGACCGATTGCTTTCAAAGTCGATATCTGAGGGTCGGAGTGGTCTCCAAATGTTTAATGTGTAGTCAGAATATGAAAAAATACAAACTTGCAAGAGCCCTTTAAACCACTTATATCTGGCCCTGTCCCTGTCGCAAGATCCGTTCCTAACAGGTCTACGATAAGCTACCGCTTTGCCAAATTTCATCTTGATATTCTGGATTGATCCAATAGTTTTCGAGGATGTCGTGAGTGATTCGTTCGTTAGTCAGTAAGAGACCTTTCACCTTAATAATTTCTTAATTCATTTGATATTTCCTATCATTTGAAATACAGCGCCATCTCTCGTCCCTGGTGAGCAGTAGATGTTCCACGGGAGTTTGTAATTGTGTCGTACAGACACATCATTCAAATAGATGACGCTTCGCGACAAATAATCGCATAGTAACTAGGTCACGTGACAGTTAGTAATAGATAGAAAAATTCGAACGCTTACTCACCTGCTATGGGTGGTGTAGGGGTATAGCACGCGTCACGGAATGACGAGGACCCGGGTTCGATTCCCGGCCATAGCTTTACTTTTCGGATTTTTCTATGTGTTCTAATTTCCAGTGTCGTTTAGAAATTAATAATTTTATTTATGCAAACATTACGTACATTCCGTTGCACCAGAAACTAGATACGTCTAGATACGTCTCAGTTTACAAAGTGACTCAAAAAAAACCTACGTTTGCAATATATAATATAAAAAATAATATACTAGCTTTTGTTCGCGACTTCGTCAGCGTAGAATAAGCAATTTGTTTACTTTTTATCTATTCTGTTACATTGCCCTATGCGACTATTAAACTATATTCAACAATAAATTAAAAATTTTCAACGTAAGTTAGTAATGTATCGTGAATAGCGTTACATTTACTTCATTTTCGTGAGCTGGTTGTGTGTATAGTGACTAAGAAAGTAATTTTTTGGTAAAAGAACGTCAAGCGCGAGTATGGTTTAAGTGTTGAAATGCCTAATCTAATTCCTGTAGGTACTATAATGACTCGATTGCGATGAAATTTTTGTAAGCTGTTACATGTATGCCAAATAATCATTGTAACGGTCGTGTCATTCGGCGTTCGCTTTTCTAGATCTTCAGATTAATCGTTCAACTTAAAATTCCCTAGTTTACGCCAATTTTTTCATATTCTGACAACAAATTCAATATTGGTGACCACTTCAGATATCGATTTTGAAGGCAATCGGTAGAAATACTACAAATTTCAATACGGCGGCCACTTTTTCCATTTTTTATAACGGATTCATGTTTGGAGACTACTCGGACGCTCAGATATCGATTTTGAAGGCAATCGGTCGAAATACTAAAAATTTCAATATATGGCGGCTACTTTTTCCGTTTTTGATAACTGATTCTTGGAGACTACTCGGACGCTCAGATTGATATCGATTTTGAAGGCAATCGGTCGAAATACTAAAAATTTCAATATATGGCGGCTACTTTTTCTGTTATTGATAACGGATTCATGTTTGGAGACTACGCTGACGCTCAGATATCGATTTTGAAAGCAATCGGTCCAAAATCTGAAGATTTAATAATGACGGCCAGTTTTTTCATTTATGATAACGGATTCATGTTTAAAGCTACTCGCGGACCCTCGGATATCGACTTTGAAAGCAATCTGACATGATGGTATTTTGACACTATGACACTAAACATGTTTATGGGTGTCGTTTTCGAGTAACATTTTACACTTTTTTGTTTTTTGTGTCAGTAGTGTCAAACGTCAAAATGTCATCTGCCATCTTGGATCCAAAAAATTATGTCAAAATCGGGCTCAGAGCTATCAAATTACTCGAAAATGACACCCATAAACATGTTGTGTCATACTGTCAAAATGTCATCCGCCATCTTGGATCGAAAAAAAGTGTCAAAATCAGGCTCAGGAGCATAAAATTACTCGAAAACGACACCCATAAACATTTTTAGTGTCATAGTGTCAAAATGTCATCCGTCATCTTGGATCCAAAAAATTATGCCGAAATCAGGCTCAGAGCCACCAAATTACTCGGAAACGACACCCATAAACATTTTTGGTGTCATAGTGTCAAAATGTCATCCGCCATCTTGGATTTAAAAAATTATGCCAAAATCGGGCTCAGAGCCACCAAATTACTCGAAAACGACACCCATAAACATGTTTAGTGTCATAGTGTCAAAATGTTATCCGCCATCTTGGATCCAAAAAAGTATGTCAAAATCAGGCTCAGGAGCACTTAATTACTCGAAAACGACACCCATAAACATTTTTTGTGTCAGTAGTGTCAAAATGTCATCTGCCATCTTGGATCCAAAAAATTATGCCAAAATCGGACTCAGAGCCATCAAATTACTCAAAAATGACACCCATAAACATTTTTGGTGTCATAGTGTCAAAATGTCATCCGCCATCTTGGATTTAAAAAATTATGCCAAAATCGGGCTCAGAGCCACCAAATTACTCGAAAACGACACCCATAAACATGTTTAGTGTCATAGTGTCAAAATGTTATCCGCCATCTTGGATCCAAAAAAGTATGTCAAAATCAGGCTCAGGAGCACTTAATTACTCGAAAACGACACCCATAAATATTTTTTGCGTCATAGTGTCAAAATGTCATCCGCCATCTTGGATTTAAAAAATAATGCCAAAATCTGGCTCAGAGCCACCAAATTACTCGAAGACGACACCCACATTTTTAGTGTCATATGTTTTTGAGAACGGCAAACGTCTAACGACCCGCCCCGGCTCGCACGGGTGCAATCAGTATTTCTCTACTATATTAAACACTAGCTGTTGCCAGCGACTTCGTCTGCAAAGAATTCGTTTATCGCTATCCCGCGGGAACTACGCAATTTTCCGGGATAAAAAGTAGCCTATATGCTATTCCAGACTTTTCTCTATCTATGTGCCGAATTTCATCCAGATCCGTTGGGCCGTTCTGGCGTGATTGAATAACAAACAAACATCCATCCATCCATCCACCCATCCATACTTTCGCATTTATAATATTAGTTAGATGTATTATACATATATAAACCAGCTTCCCCTTTAATCTTTATCTATTTAAAAAAAACCGCATCAAAATCCGTTGCGTAGTTTTAAAGTTCTAAGCATACATAGGGCTAGACAGCGGAAAGCGTCCAATAAAATTATAATACGAATCCCAATTTCTAACACAACACTGAAGCCAGCGCATGCAAGAAAGAAAGAGATGGAAAGAGCATCGCCGCGTGACTCAGCGCGTGCGGTGAGGTGGGGGCGGAGTTGTTTTGAGTTAAACCGGTTTCGTATCGGTGAGCGCGAGCTCTAAAATTTCGTTCTTTGTATTAACCGGTAACCGGTTTTATTTTAATACTTTTTGATTTAATTCCCTCCATTAACCGGTTAATCCAATGAGCGTAATTAACCGGTTTTTCGAACGATATTAACCGGTTTTTGTAAACCGGTTCCGATCCCTGCATGAAATTCTTAGTTCCACTTTCAACCACCATCTTTCTCAATACTTAGGCGGAGTAAATGGTTTGAACGGCTCATAACAGCTTGAGACAGCGGAACAAGACAACGGACCATTAAGGACGCATCCGGCCCCAGAAGCGACCCCTTGAATATTCAACGCCTGTTTCACGAGTGCTTATGCCACTGCCTATACAGCCCATCTAGCCTAGTAGCTTGGATTCGATAAATAGGCAATTTTCTTCGGTAAAGATTGCATTGAAACCGCCCCGCCCCGTCTGTAACTTCATCAATATTTCATCGCGCCCAATAACCTGCCCCAATGTGCTTGTATCCTCATGTCTATGTATGCCTGGTTGCTGTGCGATAATCCAGAGAAATTCAGGGATAGAAATCGTAAGCGAGTTTCCTGATGCGGACGTAATGTGAGCGTTAGGCTGGCTGCAATATAAATTCAATTTCCTGATCAATGTCCAATGGTGGACATAGCTGCTAAATTCTCAGATGATATCCGCTGTGGTACAGACTTGTGCCGATCCGCAAAATTGCACTAGTGGCCGCGCTGATATGAGACCTGACCAGCTTAAAGTTGACTTTGTGCATTTTTGAATAAAGTAAAATATTTATATAAACAAATATTGCTGCTCGAAATTAAACGTTGAACAACTTCTGCCACTTCTATTTATAATATTTCAAACAGTAACGTCAAAATCCGTCGAATCTTGCCGGCAAGTGAAACGTCGGAAGCGTTTTATTCATTTTAAAATCCTTTGATGCGACAAAATAAAAATGATTTCGGATATTTTTAGCGAGATATTTTCCCGTGACATGTGTCATTCTGTGACCTTAAAAACTCTTTTCGGCGACTGACAAATGGCCACGGATCATTGTCGGCGGCGACGGCCGCTCGAGGACTACAAGGGCAGGATGAATGGGTCAGCAGGGGCGGGTTGGCAAACACTTAGCCCGCACAAACGATAGGGTTGGGCCGCGACCGCCTCATTGTTATTCGCTCCTGGTGCTTCCAGAATTCAGATGTGCGAGGTTTTATTTGACGAATGCCCTTTCCGGTTTATCTTACGTTCTAAGGTTACGGATACGGTCCGCTGATTTCCGTTTCAAGCAATCATATCAATTTTATTAGCTATAGAACATTCGAGATTTACGAGTTAACCTTTTTATGCATATACGACTTGAAATATTTGAATTTGAGGTAGATTCAGCCCTCTTTAATGGCGCAGGTGCCGTCTTAGAGATCAAAATGATTATCCTTAATACTCTTTATGCATGGAGCGCATGCCTCTAAGTACTTTAACCGTCCCATCTGAACTCCGCACTCTGATTTCAAATTTATTCAACTTTATTAAGATTATTCTTTTAAACGGTTGCGAAAGGTTTTGGCTTCTATTCTTGGGGTCGTAAGGTACAGTTCGGGCTGGCTTGGGATTTGTTTAACAAGCGTTCTTAGGGCGGAGTGATTGCTCTCGACGACAGAACGGCTGCTAGTCTTCTAGCCACGCCGTTAACGCAGGAGCTAACACCATAAAAGTTTAATAAAACTGCAGTAATATTTCATCTTTTTTATTGTAAAATTTTTCGGCAAATGACGCGGAATCCTTCTTCGTGATCAAATCACAGATGTAATGGCAGTCCTTTTGAAATTTTCTCTTTAGCATACTCTTGTAACTTGAAGGCTGCCGCCGTCGTCCGCGCGCCGTTCATTCAACACACGGGAACTTGTTTGCAAACGAAAAGGTCAAGAAATTCTTTTGTACTGTAATAGGTTCGTGTCGGCAAGGGTCGGGAGTTCGATTGCTTACAAAACACGCATTCAAAGCAGCTCTGTTTGAGATCGTTCTAACATTTTCTTATATCTGCGTGTCACGTCTACTTTTTGTTCCTAATGTATTTGAGTAATGAGGCACTTGTTTATCATAAGACGGCACGTATCGAGTTTTAAAATTAGTTCAACGAGTAATATTAGTAAAAACGATAATTCATTGTTGTAAGACTATTAGTATTTTCATTAATTTCATTAAATGCAGAGTAAAATGATTAAATCAGTCTTCAGGAGGTGTTAACTTCTAGCTACGCCCTCCCCGACGCTCGCCATACTTTCAAACCGCACGGCAGTACCAGGAATTTTCGAAATTCGATTTTCGAAGTTCGTATCATACCGTCCCTCTCACTAAAATGAATGACTATTAGTGTGAGCGGAACGGCACGAAACGAACTTCGAAAATCGAATTTCGGAGCATAAGATCAGCTTCGCATCACCCACTTTAATTGCAGTCGCTTCACATACTAATCTACTTGACTAGAGTAGTCTGTAACTACTGTAGTTATGTCTGTCTGAACTGTTTCTGAATATGAGTGGCATCTCGTTGTTCAAAAATATTTTTTTGAAGATTCAGGAAAACTTAAATGCTCTTGCAAAATGTTACAGAAACCAACTACACAAATAAATAAAGGTAGTAACGAATGAATGTTTCATTCATCGTATCATCATTAAACTTTTACAAGCTTACAATTGATAACTGCAACAAACAACTAACTTAACTGAACTTAAGTGACTGCCTGTACCGTGTCATTTTTTTATTTCTTTGTACTGATTTTTGATGTTCTATAAAGAGTATTTGTATTATGTTAAAATTTCAAGATGATTACATAAATTATGTATCGTATCCTGCTCCGGTGAAATTTTAAAATCATAAAATGTTATATTGTTTATTCGCATCGCGTTGTCTTGGGATGGATCATAAACTTGGATATAAAATTCAAGATGAAGCCTGTACAACGAGCTAATGCATTAGTGAGAGTAATTGAGCTTAGAGGTAGTATAGGAACAGAATTAGCGCTTGCATCGTATCATTTCCACGCAGGTCTCTTCTCATACTATGTGCTTTAAATACTATATATATTTATATTCTTTCTCTTTTCGCAAATCCCAAGGGTCAAGTTTTTTAAAGATATCTTTTAATCTAGTACGACATTTTGGGGTATTAAATAACGTACTAAGTCTGAGCGAAAGCGGGTCAGTTTGATCGCGAAGTTGCCATGGTTCATGGGCCATAGCTTAGCTTTAAGATATTTATAAGCATACATCGCATTCAAGTAGGCATATTAATATCAATTCAAAAATATCAGGTATAAAATACCACTTAAAGTATCGAATTGTCAACTCGTCGCATGTCACATATCACTGTCAAATGGTCAATCCATCCGGAGGTTTGATACTATTTATACAAATATATGTACATTTTTTTGAAAACGACTCAGATATGAAATCTGCTTGTAAAATTTTGAATCATGGATTTAGAGGTTTTTTACAAACTAGCTCCCGGTCTAGAGACGTTGGTTCAAAATATGAGCTTTATTTGCTTGTTGTCTATGCCACATTGAAAACCTGAAATAGATTTTGAGTTGAATTCGTTTTTGTTATTGTAAAATTTCTACGAAATGACAAGTCGCAAAATTGTGCAATATTTTCCAACCACGCCATTCAAGTGAAACTACAATTCAATAAAACCGCGGCCTCGGGCCGATCTCGCCAAATGTTGAATACGCTTATCAATCCCTGTTCTCCTGCTCGTCGAGTTTCATCAGACGCCGCCATTACCGCGGGGGCTTATTGTTCAACTTAGCCGAACAAAGCCTCTACTTTTACCCTGTTACCCTGGTACCCTGTTCTGAAATTCAAAGTAGATTCGATATTTTGGGACACTTCGCTACAAGGAAAACTTTGTTTCACTTAATAACGCTACTTATTTGGGCTTACGGAACAACTATTCGGCACTTCGGAGTTCCGAAGTTGTCATTTGAAGATATTATGAGTTTTCTTGGCCCCTATTTCAGGAAACTGCCAACCACTTAAAAGTTTCGGTTCGGTAAAAGGTTTCGAGATGCACCAGCAACAGAATTAATATAACTTTTTGTTCATTTTTCATACCCTGCGCCCTTTCGGTCTTAGCTTAGCACACTTTATGTGGGGGTGAGAATAAATGAATAAATAGCCACCAGCCATTTGCCGCGACCTCGGCCAGCCGCCGAGATTTGTTTGATGGCGTGCTATTTTTCAAACTGCCGTAATGGCACCAATTAATAGCCATTAGCTTAGGGGAGGATCTCGATACCGGGATAATTGAAATACAGCGGAACAAAATACGCTAACCGATTCTGGAATTGGTAGATTCAGGCAACAAGGCTAATGAAACTAGCGCGGGTGGTAGGACCTTGTGCAAGGTCCGTCCAGATCGCTACCACCATCTTACTCGCTAATCCTGCCGCTAAGCAGCAATGCTTGCATGGGGTTAGGTTCGTAAGGACTAGATTGCATAACGACTCTATAAGCAAAACGTCTTAGTTGCATAAGGTCTTGGTAAGCACAATGTCTTTTTTGCAGAATGCCCTAGTGAGTAGAATGTCTTAGTTGTTCGATCGACAACTATAGCATAACGCCCGAAGTTGCAAAATGACTAATAGAGTTTACGTCCAAGTTATTAATAAGTCTTGATTGTAAAACGACGCATAAGGATAAGTGTCTGGATAGCATATGGTCTTGGTAGCAAAACGTCTTGATTGCATACCGGCTAGAGTTCCTTCACAAATTACGTTTGAGTTTTTCTTGTCATTCAACCATCTAGTCGTTATGCCATTTAGACGTTATTAATGTTTGACGATATGCCTACCTAGTCGTTTTGCTATTACAACATTTTGATATTAGGGCGTTATACAAACAAGACGTAATAGAATTAAGTCCAATCTTAAACCCGGGCTTTCTACTATTAAGACGTTTGTACAATTAGACATTTAGCTACCAAGACATTATGCAACTAAGACGTTTTGCTTATAGAGTCTTTATGCAATCTAGTCCTTACGAACCTAACCCCTTGCATTGTGTTCCGGTGTGGAGAGTCAGACAGCCGGGGAAATTACAGTCACAAGAGGCAGTGATCTTAGCCCTCTAGGTTGGCAACGCATCTGCAATCCCTCCGGGGTTGCGGGTGTCTATAGGCAGTGGTGATCGCTTACCATCAGGTGACCCACTTGCTCGTTTGCCTTCCTATTCATATTAAAAAAAAAAAAAAAGTTTGTCTTTAACGAGTTTACTGCCAGGAATGCATGCGTTTTTGCGACTTTCGTCCGATGCTTTTGCAGTAATTAACGCACGTGTATGCGTTTGCAGCACCCGCAGGGCTAGCACGAGAGCGCGCGAGAGCTGTATCGCGCGTGAGATAGACTACCCGACCCGTCTTTTTTTACTGTTCGTTTTGAAAAGAGATGGGTAGTCATCTAATGCGCGATTTCTCGTGCGCTCTCGTGCTAACCGTGCTGTTGCTGACGATGTCTCGAGTACGACAACCGGGAGTGAATTAGTAATAGTATGTAGTAACACCTTATATATGGTCACTCCTCACAATTGAATTGCTATGTATCTCCGCGATATAGTGAAGTCAAGTCTTCACTATTCAGTCGTTTGTGTGTCGGGTATTTTTCCTCACAAACAAAATCCATTGATATGTTAGAACAATTGAGTTTTTGAATCAATTTTTTTTTGTCATAAATGGAAAGATCATATATAAGTTTTGTAAGAAAAGTATTTTTAGTTTTTTTTTATTCGCTATAATTAAGGAGTTATACCGATTTGAAAATTGATCGTCGAGTACCGCACCGAAAACACACCGACAGTTCCCGAACAAGGCCGAGCCGCGTGTGACGTCACAATGTTAGTTTCCACTCGTAGTTAGTATACAGGTGATACCGTTTTTTGACTTTAATCTACTCTATTCTGTTATTATCCTACTATTATTGTAAAATGCTATTGTTTGTGAGAGCGTATTGGTTTGTGACTCTTTCACGCTAAAACGGCTAAACAGATTTCGATAAAATTTGCCATACACGAACTTTATAATTTATAATCTGGATTTACGTACCGGCTATAGTAGGTGTCATTCACGATGGATGCCATCCACCGTGGTTCTTATTAATTTGTAGTTAAAGGTTAATTTTAATACATCTACGAGTCTTTGTGGATGGCACTATCTATACTTCTATCATGCTTCTATCCCAACTTTCCACGGTACCGGGATTTAAAACAATAAAATTAGATGAGAATAGTGATGAGTACACTTTGGTAGTAACTATTTATATGAATAAGTAAATAAGTCGTGGGATTTCAGTTCAAAATCCCGTTGATTTTATCCCAGGAGAATTTCATAAGAAAACCCGGAATTTCGAGCATAAAGATGGCGGATGACATTTTGACACTATGACACTAAAAATGTTTATGGGTGTCGTTTTTGAGTAATTTGATGGCTCTGAGCCCGATTTTGGCATATTTTTTTAGATTCAAGATGGCGAATGACATTTTGACACTATTGACACTTTGACACTAAAATATTAATGGGTGTCGTTTTTGAGTAATTTGGTGCTTCTGAGCCTGATTTTGACATACTTTTTTGGATTCAAGATGGCGGATGACATTTTGACACTGTGACACTAAAAGTGTTTATGGGTGTCGTTTTCGAGTAATTTTGTGGTTCTGAGCCAGATTTTGACATAATTTTTTGGATCCAAGATGGCGGATGACATTTTGACACTAAAAATGTTTATGGGTGTCGTTTTCGAGTAATTTTGTGGCTCTGAGCCCGATTTTGGCATAATTTTTTGGATCCAAGATGACAGATGACATTTTGACACTTATGCCACTAAAAATGTTTATGGGTGTCGTTTTCGAGTAATTTTGTGGCTCTGAGCCAGATTTTGACATACTTTTTTGGATCCAAGATGGCGGATGACATTTTGACATTACTGACACTAAAAACACAAAAAAGTGTAAAATGTTACTCGAAAACGACCCCCATAAACATTTTTAGTGTCAATAGTGTCAAAATGTCATTCACCATCTTGGATCCAAAAAATTATGCCAAAACCGGGCTCAGAGCCACCAAATTACTCGAAACGACACCCATAAATATTTTTAGTGTCAAAATGTCATCCGCCATCTTGAATCCAAAAAAGTATGTCAAAATCAGGCTCAGAAGCACCAAATTACTCAAAAACGACACCCATCAATATTTTAGTGTCAAAGTGTCAATAGTGTCAAAATGTCATCCGCCATCTTGGATCCAAAAAATTATGCCAAAATCGGGCTCAGAGCCACAAAATTACTCGAAAACGACACCCATAAACATTTTTAGTGTCAAAATGTCAAAATGTCATCCGCCATCTTGAATCCAAAAAAGTATGTCAAAATCAGGCTCAGAAGCACCAAATTACTCAAAAACGACACTCATCAATATTTTAGTGTCAAAGTGTCAATAGTGTCAAAATGTCATCCGCCATCTTGGATTTAAAAAATTATGCCAAAATCGGGCTGTTTTACTCTCCTCACCCGGAACACATCAGCGTAAGCATTGCTGCTTGGCGGCAGGATTACTAAGATGCTGGTACAGTCGACGTCAAAGATATATTTACACTTTAGTGCCTTGTCGCTCCAAGCACTTTGACAACTTCATATGAAACTTCAAACATATAGTTACAACGACAAGGTACTAAAGTGTAAAGATATCTTTGACGTTAACCGTACCTAGCGATCCGAACGTACCTACCTAGAACAAGGTTAGGCTCTTACACCCGCAAAAATTCCCATTGAATATATAATACAATCCCACGGGATTATAAAAAAAACTAGAAATACCTATCAACCACAAAATCTAGCCATTAAAATTTACGTACCTACGGTCGAAGAAACTGAATCACGTAACCTACCTAATAGGTACAATTTAGCAATTATATCTCTGGCAGGGTGTATGTTAAAATTCCACAGTGGTAGGTAAGCGATTCAGTATCTTTCACTGTACTTAGGTACTTTATTGTGAAATCTCAGGTCCAGTAAAATCAATCCAGTTCACATAAATCAGAAACATTATCAGGATTACGCTTTTATTACCTACCTACACATGACTAAAACAAAAATTTATTTACTATAAGGTGATACTTGATACGCGTGCTCGTTTGCCACCTTATTTCATAAAAAAAACTTCAGCAGATATTTTTTGTATTAAATTTCGGATATTTTTAGTGAAATCAGCCGTTAACCCAGTACTGTCGTGAAATTGCTTTAACATTGTGACGTCACAGCCATGGCGACCAATCATGGCCCGTTCCCGGTCAAGTGGTCATATTTCAAATTTCATCAATTTTGAATTGCTTATAATTAATTTAAAAAAATTATTTTAAGATTTCTTTGAATTAGATATTATATAATATGCTATAAAGTTTTAAAAAACATAAAAAAAACGATATTTTTTTTAAATTCAAAGACTCAATTCCAAAGCCATTGAAAGGTTCTCTTGAAAATCCACCCCGTTTCACTTAGTCAAGTTACAACTTCAACGGGACTCCCGGGAAACCGACCCTTCACTGTTTATGATCTCCGCGTCTCCGTGTTCACGCGGGCACCGTGAAAAACGAAACGGCGTGGCATCATTATTGTTCTCGCTCGAATACTACGGGACTGGCGGGAGTGTAAACTTATCACAGCTTTGTTCAGTTGGAGTTTAGTTACGCACTGTCCACGGCAACCCTTCATGAATAATGTACCAGGCGCCGCCGTCAGCTGTCGCTCTGTCCCGCACCGACGGTGATTAGAGCCACATAGTTCACGTGGAGGTTATCCGCTGCGCAATGGCTCTTTTTGAATTTAACCTGGTGATGTCTGTTGCGTTGATAACGCTGCACTTTTTTGATTGGTAATTTGTTGGGTATTTATGCCTTAAAAACCCCTTTTTAGGGTTCCGTATCAAAGGGGTAAAAACGGGACCCTATTACTAAGACTTCGCTGTCCGGCCGTCCGTCCATCCGTCCGTCTGTCACTAGGCTGTATCTCATGAGCCGTGATAGCTAGACAGTTGAAATTTTCACAGATGATGTATTTCTGTTGCCGCTATACCGACAAATACTAAAAACAGAATAAAATTAATTTTTGAGAGGGGCTCCCATACAACAGACATGTTTTTTCCGTTTTTATAGGTAACGGTATGGAAAGCTTCGTGTGAAAGTCCGACTCGCACTTGGCCGGTTTTTAAATTTGCCCCTGATGGGTATGTACCTATGATTCAAATGCACAATGGATGGAATGCAGTATGGTTATTTTTTTGCTTAGAACTTTTAGATAGTACTATAGTAGTACTATACACAAATCACATCTAAAGGCCTCGTTTAGCATGATTGTGGGCGTATAGGATGAAAAGGGGGATCAAATAATTTAATAAATTAGATAGCCTACTTTGTCTAAAACTGTCTTTGCATATATAAATCTCTACATAGTGCGCAACAAAGTCGCTTCATGTTTTCTTAAAACTACGCGACGGAATTTAATGCGGTTTTCATCAATAGATAGTGATTCAAGCGAAAAGTTTATACGTATAGTTTGTTAACCCGCGCAAAGCTGAGGCGGGCCGCTATTGGTCCAAAGTTTGTCTCAGATGGCTAGTGTTTGTGGTGGCTGTCTACGTCCTAATAAACATAAAGCTAGCCTCCGCTAATCACCGCGCCCCGCGCCCCGCGGCACTCCCTAATGAAGACCCGCCTCCGCTAGACTGCCCGCGGGGAATGACCTCAACTTTGTACCTAGTCTCTTAATGGAAAACTACCATTATAGTTGAGTATTTTGACGAATTAAATTTTCCAACTACTTTTATTAGGGTTCCGTACCCAAAGGGTAAAAACGGGACCCTATTACTAAGACTTCGCTGTCCGTCCGTCTGTCACCAGGCTGTATCTCAAGAACCGTAATAGCTAGACAGTTGAAATTTTCACAGATTGTGTATTTCTGTTGCCGCTATAACAACAAATACTAAAAACAAAATAATAATAATGAAGGGGGCTCCCATACAAAAAACGTGATATTTTAGCCCTTTTTCATGGCTACCACTCGCCGAGCTAGATCTCAAGAACCGTAATAGCTAGACAGTTGAAATTTGTACAAATTATGTATTTTTATTGTGGCTACAACAACAAATACTAAAATCAAAATAATAATAATAATTAAGAGGGGCTCCCATACAACACAGTATATTTGGTACGGAACCCTTCGTGCGCGAGTCCGACTCGTACTTGGCCGGTTTTTTATACATACATTACATTCCGAGGGTGGTGAAATGAAGAATGTCTCAGTTCGCAGGAGCTTGTCGCACGAGCCTAAGGCGATGGCGATAAACATGCGACCCGAGGCTTTTTTTTATCACCGCCCGAGGTGTCTACACAAGTTTATGTCTTCTCCTAGCCAGGAATTGTAAATTGGAAAAAGCACGCTAAATAAATAGTAACGCGATAAGCGAAGCCATTTTGCATAGGTACAGAATACAGCGCAATCACATTTAGGCCAATGCACTTGGTTGAAGCAAGTGGGCGGGCTGCCAGCGCTGTAAGCTGTGACCACGGAAAGTAATAAAATGAGTTTACATTTGAGATGGAATTGTAAAGAGTTAGCTTGGTGGATATAAAAGAGAGACCTTTTGAATAAGTTATCGTTTTTATACAATGATTTAAGTTTTGGACCTTTGCCACACGGCGGCCACGACGTACAAAATCCGCGTTCTGAAATGAATACAGGCACGACGTCGTCTGTACACGCGTCAATGTGTGCGTAAGATACACAGGGCTGTCTATCGCAAAAACCTAGTACTATAAGTACTACCAATGACATAAATATACTAAAGATATGGCTTAGATGTGTGCAAATAAATGTACTTAATCGTTATCTATTTATTTAAACTTACTTAAAATGTGTCTGTCTGTGTATTTAAGCATTATTATTTTCAATTACAATAGATGTACGACAACAAACTTAAGCGAATGATTCTGTAGTAATTTCATGTATTAATCGCGATAATTTCAGAAAGCATTAATTTTCTTATGTTTTATAAAATGAAGTAGGTAGGATAGGTTCCCGAACTTGTGACGTGCGGCCGACATACATCGCGTCGCGAGCCCTACTAGTCGCCAGCAGCTTTCCGGCAGACTGCGCTTGAGGGGTGGGGTAACTCGAATAGGTGCGGGGCGGAGCGTGGCCATTCTGTACGTTAGTACTATTATATATTCTGTGCCTTTGCTAAAGTCACTGATAACACTAGGGCCCAACTTTTGAAATGTCATCACTGAAAGTACACTCAGCGGCATACCTATTTAGCGGAACACAAAAAAGTGTAGGTAACTATTTTTTTTTCCGGTCAAGCATTAAGTACCTAATGCGTTTTGCTAACTTTTTTTTTGTGCTCCGCTAAATATGCCGCTGAGTAGTTCTGGTGCAGTGAACAGTCATGTTCGGGCCTGCCCGGCTTGTTTCTTCTGTCAAGTAGAGTCCAGTTTACACTGCAATTAATTTTGCAGAAGTAGAGTTACACTGCGGCGTTTGGTCCGTCACTTATAAAGCGTCAGCTCATCGGCCGCGCAATGTAATGCTGCACGAAATTTTTACTTGCATTATGTAACTGGTCTTATACTCCGAAATTCGATTTTCTAAGTTTGTTTCGTGCCGTTCCGCTCACACTAATAGTGATTCATTTTAGAATGAGAGGGACGGTATGGTACGAACTTCGAAAATCGAATTTCGGAGTAACCCCCCTGGGCTTGAAGTATAGGCGCCGTCGTGTTGTGATAATAATGGCTTCATCACGCTGACACGCCGCCGGCTGGTGACGGCGCGTTTCGCGATCTTTTGCTTCCGTCATTAGAGACATCATTAACGTCAGAAGTCAAACCGTTCAACCGACGAAGAAAAGTTGGCTTAACCTTTTGGCAATTTGTTTTTTTGTGAATTAATCCGCTAATGGTGTAAGCTTATTACGAAGTTAAAAAAGAATCGTGTGTTCTTGGTCATGTTTTTTATTGATTGTTTTAAACTTATCGATGTCTTCCTACTTATTATTAACTAGCTGTTGCCAGCGACTTCGTCTGCAAAGAATTCGTTTATCGCCATCCCGCGGGAACTACGCAATTTTCCGGGATAAAAAGTGGCCTATGTGCTATTCCAGACTTTTCTCTATCTATGTGCCGAATTTCATCCAGATCCGTTGGACCGTTCTGGCGTGATTGAGTAACAAACAAACATCCATCCATCCATCCATCTTTCCATCCATCCATCCATCCATACTTTCGCATTTATAATATTAGTTAGATTTGTAATCTATTAGTGACTTACGGCTGTTGAAAATAATATTATATAAACATGTTTCTTGTTTCATCAAAATCGGTCTAATTGGTAAAATATTACAAACATGTTCTTCGTTGAATCTTTGTATCTTTTTCTAATAATAACTAATGACGATTCGTTCATGTAGTAAGGTACTTACTATATCCTCCGTACAATACGGTACCTAATTGGTTCCTCAGTCAAGCCTTTATCCTCACCGCCCTCAATCGACGAAAATAATGACTCTCGTCAGAAAACACCATTACTTACCCGCTTGTAAAACGTAAACAACTTTACTCCACTGCGCACCTACACCAACTCCGGGGCAGTAATGTCCTCATTACGTATTCGCACTTGAAAAGTTAACCCGTTACACTTTCAACCTCGAATCTCTCTCACTGACGTACTCCAAAATTAACACTGCACGACTCAGCATAGGGTTGTTTTTAGAACTACATAATCCCCTAAGATACGAGCTTGAGAAAGTAAACAGAAGTGTGACTTTACGCGGCCATTATCCTGACCCGATTTAGGGAAGCGAGCTATTATGCTAACAACTGACTTAACTTTGAACAAATTAAACTCTAACCTCCGTTGTTTAAAGTCTAAAGTTGCGGTGCAGAGTTGTCTTCCTGGATGGCTATCACATTGGCATTCCGTGCTTTTGCAACTCTGTCTTACTACTTAAGTGGGAGTGGGATGCACACATCGAGAATCCATTCTGTAGGCCACTGGTGGAAAATGTAATGTAAAGCGGTTTGGTAAAGTTAACCTTAGAACACCCGTATTGCTTTCCGATGCTGGTCTGAGAGTAAAGAAAGAACATAGAATATACCAGTTGCTTCTCTTCCCGCGCAGATGGGAAAAAGCCCATCGAGGGAATGCGCGAAAATCCTGGGACTCATGTTATAGGCGATGCGGCTAACCCATCACTATTTTGATACAACTTTCCACCTATATTTATTTATTTATTTATTTATTTATTTTATTTGGGGCATCAACAGCAATACAGTATATTATAATGAGACTTAGGTACTAAACAAAAAGCCAATGACAGATGACCACAGAAATACAGCCCACAATTTATCCGCTATGTTGTATATTCAGTAAAAGAGCATACTATTTACGCTATGAAACCTGCATAAAGCATTATGTTGTGCATTTCGGTATACAGAATGTTCTGTAAGCAGTACTTAGGGGGAGCCAGGTGGGATAGTTGTCTACCGAATACATAGGTGTAGAAAAATTAAGAAAAATTCCACACCCTTTACGAGATATTACGATTTTTAATTTAATTTTTACTTTTTTTATTTGCCTTCGTTCAAGCTGTCTAAGCTTACAGAATATATAATAGTATGTCTTGGGAAATAAAATTTGGCGAGAGTTTCTCTAATGTTGTCTCTATCTATTTTATTTACATTGATTTCTAACGTGAAAGCTATAATCTGTTCAAACAAGTCAAAGAGAAAACTACTTCATCGCTCGATTTCAAAGAAAATATTAAATTCAGTTGTTTTGTTCACAGGTAAGTAGCCTAGTGCTACCACAAAGCAACTAAGGGATAATGCTTAAGAAGCCGTAAGTAATTCGAGAGGGTATTGAATATTTCAAGCTTTATTGACCTGATTGGTCGAGGCAATATGCTAATAGTTATTATTAAGAATGTTTTTATTTCAAGCTTTATTGACCTGATTGGTCGAGGCAATATGCTAATAGTTATTATTAAGAATGTTTTACAATTATAATGAGGTTTGAATAATTTTTGAAAAAGCGCCATCTAGTAGAATATTCGTGGACTAATACGCTCCCTGGCTTGGTACGAGCTCAGCGTTATTCAATGTTGTATCGCACGGCAGGACCGAAGGTTTGCACAGAAGTTTCGCTCCCGCAACAGAGATGGCGCTGTTAGCAACGCAAGGACTATAGAGTTCGATGAAAAATTGTTAGATGTCACTGGTGGAAGGTAACTGAGAACATGCTGAGAACTCAATTTTATTAAATGTCATCTTCATCTTTGATTTTGAGAGCGAAAATAATTTTTTTTATCTCGTTGAGCCAACGTTCTCGTAGTAAAAAATATTTTTATATCGAACGAGATACGATACGAGATAATCTCTATCATAAGATTAATTCTTATCGCCAGTTTAACAAAATTTATTGCGGTATAGGTACTATAGGTACTTAATGCGTAAAAATCAATGTTTTAATCCCCGTTGGCAATGGCGTAGTTGGAATTTGCATCGCATTGCAAATCCGATTCCAAGAATTTCTAGTTGCATGCATTTACACTATAATTCGCCACCGTTAGTTTATAAACATTTTATTGTAAAAAACCTGATTGGTTAGGTTAAGTATTTAATACTTATTTATTATCTCACTACTCTAATCTCTATAGATTATAATACATTGAGAAATTAACCAATAAAGGGAAATATCGCATTGAAATAAATGAAATGAAATATTAATCGGTGAACCACTACGTCGATTGTTATTATATCTAGTACCTACTCTGATGGCTGCACACGATGACCACACTAGAGTTAAACTAGCAAATACTCGGCAGCAAAGAAACCAGGTCACTTCCCGTAGAAATATACCACTCTATTCGGTTAATTTTCTCTATGTCATCAACTAACGGTGTTCACAATCATACAGTGATACTTCACATGACGCGTCGCTGCTTTGCTGGTTTTACTAATGAGCTATATGCTTTAGTAGGTACAATACAATACAATGTAAATATGAGCTGAACAGCGCGGCACAACGCATAATTATAATCACTATTTAAATAGAACTTCAGCGGTCACAAAAAAACATAAAGTCGGGCTGTCCTTTGCAAAAGCAGACGCGGCGTGCAAACAACGTTGTATGAAAGGACACTCGAGGGGCGCGGGTACTTTGCTCTTTGTCATCTCTGCTGCCCTGGTGGCTCTCGACGCGGCTCGTGCTCGGTTCTCACTTTGTTTCCTTGTTTGCCTGCGGGCGACATCTTCACGATTGCCACACGCTAAAAAGCATAGTATAATTGTGAAGTTTATAAGTTTGTCGGTTTGTAAGTTTGTTTGTTTCTTAATGCGTAAACGGCTGCTTAGATTTGAATCTAATTTTAGATAGACCATGTTGACACAGGTAGGACATTATTATATTTTTACAGTAGACTAGACTGAGGAGGTTGGAGAGTTTATCGTTTAAAATAGTGCATGTTTTGTTTAATCTGTTTAGTAATTATGTTTATTTTTGAATTGCGCGTTCTACATTCAGGTTTCATACTAGGTAATTGCTAGTTTGAGCCGTAAAATAAGTAGTGTCCTTAATTTTCCTTAAAGGCTTAAAGGAACTAACTTGTCGAGGCATTTAAGTTAATTAACTGAGCGTTCACGGCGAGTTAACTCGTCTTACCGAATTGTTCGAACAGCTCAAAGGTTTAAACCTCCAGGGTTTCCTGCTCCCCTGGTATGCGTGTTGCCGAAACTCAGCTTTGCCCTAGAATTTCCGTTTCCTTGCTTTGATTTCAATTTTCATCCATTTTAGTTTAGAGGCATGCGGAAATGGAATGTACCAAGTAACGTAAGTTTTCTTCATTGAGATCCAAAATGATTTAGATTAAGTTACTAAATTTTTGGTGGTCCATTGGGTCTGTCAGGTATTTTGTTGTGCGTGGTTGCAAAAAAACGTGCGTAATTATTTATTTGTTTTTCGCTGTCTATTTAGTTGTAACAGTAGTAGTAAGTATTCCTGTTTGTCATTATTACAAATGTACCTACTTTTGTTGGCTTCGGGAGTATCATCTCAATACTAGGGTTTCTGCTCGAGACTTCTCGAACTCGAGACAACTCGAGAGTTTCGCCTCCATTCGAGACGAGAAAAAAATAGCCAACTCTCGAGACTCTCGAGTTCCGGCGAACACGATATAAGGGCTTAAGTCAGACTCGCCATTTTGCCACTTTTAAAAGTGATAACGCCGCCCGTATTAATGTTAAATAACAGGCATAGTTTTAATTTTGTCTAATTTTATACTCAAAATAAATCGGCCTATTTAATGTCAATTTTTTAAACACCTTAAAAACAGTCCCCTACTGGGAGTCCCAAAAACAGTCTCCTGGCACAAAACTATGTTTATCTCGTTATTATATCAAAAAATTCTTCATATCTAAGATATTTAAAAATTACTGTAATTCTTACTGACTTATCACAGGAATTTGCAGAAATGCCCAGTTCTAACTTGCAGTGCAAAGTGCAATAAGAGAATTCTCATTTTTATTTGTTTTTGATGCTATGTTCAGCAATAATTTTCAATTTCTTAACGAAGAGTCGAGAGTCGAGACAACTCGAGAAATTGGAGTCGAGAATTCTCGAAACTCGAGAAAAAAAATGAGGCGAGAAACCAGAAACCCTAATCAATACCTACGTATGTACGTTTTCCCGTATCTTCGTCTCACTCGTCGGACACTAATGTTGCCCACCGCGGCCATTAAAATTAGTTTTCACGCCGGAATTGAATCCCGTCCGCCGGGACGGCCTCACCCATCGTGACCCTTTGTTTTTCTGACGCCTTCTTATCTCCTGGTAGGCGGTTAACGCGCCGTGGGGTAATAAGGTTAGCACAAAGTCGGGTGTTGTCCGCAGTTTTAGCTTCTACACTCAGGGACATATTTAGCGGAACACAAAACAAAGCAAAACGCATAATCAATGCTTGACCAGAATAAAAAATGGTAACCTATACTTTTTTTTTGTTCGGCTAAATATGTCCCTGAGTGTATATCAGATTTGCGAGTCTAGAAGTCTGTGGGTACATACTCGTACATAAGTAGGTATCTACATAGATTAGGTACAAAGGGCAGCGATGTGTGAATATTTTTCATCGGTTCGATAAACTAAAATTTTGTTGAGGAAAGTGTAAAAGAACAAGGCGACCCGGAGTCGCCACCGGATATATTGGAGATCTCTAGATGTGCAAGAAATAAAATCTTAAATTAACTGTCAACCCTGTGGTATTTTTGAAGCGTTAAAATACCTACAATTCTTTACACTCAACAAAATAATACACAATAGCTTCAGCCCATTTCAAGATACTTTATTTAGGTATGTTTTTTACGCGTTAATAAATTTTGTTGTTTATTTTTTTAATGTTTTGAGCGCAAGAGATGCAGCACTTCCTTTGGGAGCGGGCATTGGAGCGGGCACTTGCTTAGCGCAGCTCCGCACCGAAACAGCGGCTCGAGTGCCGTCTTACTTTCCTGCAGACTGCAATTCTTTACTGCATTCTGAATGCAAATGCTTTCTTGAGTGAATAAAGTTTCTTTCGCTTTACCTTAATTCTTAAAGTAACTTATAATAATATCAAAGACCAAGTTGTATTTTCCTAATATCGTAATTGTATTAAAAATAGGTCGAACATACGAGACGAGTAGGTAAGATCGTGTTTCTAACTTTTTCTTCTAAATAAAATAGGATACAAGAAGAAATATAGTTTAAAAATTTAAAAACATTTCACAATTTAAGTTAACAATTGTAAATTTCATACAAAAAGAAATTTCCTGATTGTGGCGTGGTGGTTTTTGTGGCTGATTGACTGACTCATCAACGCTCAACCCAAACCGTCAAAGCTAAAATTTTTCATAAATGTATCCTTAATACACCCCCTTGCAAAAAAAAACGGGCACCCATGGTTTTTGTATTTTATGTGCATAAAAGTTTACTTTCTAAGCTTTCATCTCCAGCCTACATACGTCCCACTGCTGGGCACAGGCCTCTCTCACAATGAGAGGGCTTGGGCTATAGTTCCCACGCAGGCCCAGTGCGGATTGGGAACTTCACACAGCAGTTGTGTGCAGGTTTCTTCACGATGTTTCCTTCACCGAAAAGCTCGTGGTAAATTTCAAATGAGATATCGCACATAAATTTCGAAAAACTCAGAGGTGCGAGCCCGGGATTCGAACCCACGACCCTCTGCTTGAGAGGGCATAGGTCAAACCACTAGGCTACCACGGCTTTTTTTAACTTTCTAAGCTTTAATGCCTAAAAATCTGAAAAACCATAGATGCCTGATTTTTCTGCAAGGGGGTGTAATATGGACAAGAATTAAATACTGGTTTCTCGATATTCCCACGGAACGGGGAATTCTAGTGAAGATATTTTGGTTTTACTCTCACACACTACATCAAAGGCATCAATTTGCAGCCTTTCGAATGAAAATACAGCAGGCTTGAGCGTCTTGTGCTACGGGGCTACGGCGGGGCTACGGGCCCGGGGGAACCCGCGGGCTGCTACGACGCGTAGCACGCGGGAGTGGCGTAGCACTATAGGGAAACCGGACAAGTGCGAGTTGAACACGCGTGGAGACTCGAGAGAGTTCCATGCGATATCAAATCTTAATTAATAATGTTTTTGCTTAAAATTGTGTGTTCTTATAGGATTTCATGTAATCTCTAGGTAAATATCTTCTATATTTTTTAACATTGTGGGTCCCTTGGTTTCGGAGACTAGGGAAGATGGAACGGTCAATTTTCAACTGTTTTCTGAGATAACTTGTAAAACTATTTGTCTTAAATTTATAAAAAATGAGATTCTCACGAACGCTTTCATTTGTTATAGTTTGCATAACTTTTCAAAAAGAAACCTTGGAGGCGCCGGGTATCGATCCCGGTACCTCTCACATGCTAAGCGAGCGCTCTACCATCTGAGCTACGCCCCCGGTGATAAGTTGTCCGAATTTCTTGATAGTATTCATTACAGTCAATGCGAGCGCGTGCGTCGCGCGACAAGCCTTTCACTTTAAAACTAGTCTGGTTTATTTTGTTTGCGCTATCAGATATTTATGATCCAAACATTCCAGCACGCTTATTACGTAACTCGCTCGCAATCGCCATCGTGTTCATTTTGACAGTTCATGTATGTATGTGACAGCTAGCTGATTCCGATGCCAATTGTCAGCCCATACATGAACTGTCAAAATGAAGACGGTGGCGATTGCGAGCGAGTTACGTAATAAGCTTGCTGATTTGTCAAAATCTTACCAAGCCGTTTTTGTTGAAACAGGATAAATAAAACTGAATATTCATACATAGTCATAACAGAACCCTAAAATCCATAACCCTTTATTGTGTTCCGGCCCAATTAGTTAGAAAGCCTCGATTTTTAACATTTCACCAATGTAATTTTGTCCTTGCCATGTTTAACCAGTGGCTTTACCTGTCAGTCGTTAAAAAAACAACCTTTGGTACCGTGTGTTCGCAGGACTCGATCCCGCGACCTCTGGCATGTTAAGCCAGTACGGTACCACTGAGCCACGCCGCCAGCGCCGCGCCGCCCGAATTTTGACAACGTAATCCTAATTAAGCACCCCCGGCAGACAGTTACATATTCGCGTAATTATTTATCCTCACTAATAGGAACGTTTATTTCACTTGCTATTTGATGTAGAATTTAGAATTAAGGAAATGTTTAATGTATAAGCAGGTACATTATCGTCTGTCTATGTACAGTCGCCATCAGATATATCGTAGCGGGCGAGGTCCTCAAATAATTCGGAGCATCCTTAAATTTCAATAAATTCGTTACACTGTAAGGTTAATAACATCGGAATCAGAACACCCAATTAGTCATAAATATAATATCAGCGACTTTTCAATAAAGTCGGGACGTCACAGATCGTCAAAGGTATCGATGCAGACAGGCTGACCATAAAGATCGGAACATTTTTGAAAAATATACCATAACTTTGTGACAAACAGTTTAAATTACAGTGTGTTTATAATAAAATTGGTTTTATAAAATAGAACTACATGCTTTGACTTATAACAGCAGAAGAAGAAAAAAAATATTCGTAAAAAAGTATATGGCAATTTAGTGGCCAGTAACAATTTACACTTTCTACAACAAAAAAGGTTTTATGTTACTAACACAGTGAATTATGCATGCAGACGCGTACCTATGTGACATACCTTTAATTTTGGCATGACGTTTGAGCCTTATTTGTATTTCGTTTGGAATTCGAATCTATTATTATTTACGTAAGGTTTATTTTCCACATATGTTCCGATATTTATGATCAGCCTGACTGCGTCGATACTTTTGACGATATGTGTTTCCTGATATTTTTAGCTCATTGAACGTCCCGAATTTATTGAAAAGTCGCTGTTCTTATATTTATGACGGATTGCGTGTTCCGATGTTATTAACCATATCTAGTGTAACAAATTTATTGAAATTTAATGCTGCTCCGAAATATTTGAGGACCTCGCCCGCTTCGATATATCTGATGGCGACTGTACTTAATTGTACGATGATTCATTAGAAACAACAAATCTCCGATCAAGTACTTTTTCCTAGTCTTTTAGTCAAGTCACTGTAGCCGAAAAAGGCTAGGTGGGATATAAGATGCATCAAATGCCATGGGAATCCTCAAAATAGGTTCGCGCGTTTGGTTTTAAAAGTGCTACAAAGGGATAAATATACAAATATTACATAGACTATGTAACACATTACCTACCCTCTTTTTTGTCGTATAGGGGGGTAAAAAAAAAACAATAATGATTGCCAAAATTGGAGGCGCCGGGTATCGATCCCGGTACCTCTCGCATGCTAAGCGAGCGCTCTACCATCTGAGCTACGCCCCCTGTAGTCTAGCGCTCGAATTAAAGCACTGATATTGAAAGCGCGCGGCAATACGGTGTGGTGTGCCTGAAACTTCTCATTTTCGGATAATCTGCCGAATTTCTTGACCGACTACGCGGCTATCGTCCGTCGACTATTAATGTAACTTATTCTTTATTATTTAGCGTATCTATTTCGTAAAGCACTTAGGTTTACATAGTTAATGTACAAAAGTGTTGAGTAATTGTGATTTTGTTGTATGTTGTTTATAACATAATAATCGGATCAAAATCTTAAATATACCTTTTATATACCTTATATATACCTTTTATACAACCACGAAAGTAACAACGCGTATATCATTTACATAAATGATTCCCCGAGCAAAGTTGCCATTCGAACTTTTAAAAAAATTGTGGAAAAACGCTAGAAATGAGTCATTTCTATTAGATCAAGTACTTCACTTCGGGTAGTATTTTTGTAAGCGTGGCAACTCCGGGCAGCGCCGACGCGCTCGAGGCGGGCCAGTAATTGCCGCGGTGCGCAACTTTCACTTTGACCGGTTACAGAAACCTTTTAGCGCTTCCTTTGAGACTTTATTATAACTTATCATTTGAGTGCTCGAAGCGGCTTAAATTTCGCAACGAGTAAAGTAAAACACTTGTGCAAAATACGGCCCTTAGTGAGTTAGAATAGATTTTGACCTAAAGCTGCGCGGTAAAAAAAAATATTAACGTTTCTATTTCTTTTTTAGAGCAAATATCCATTTTCTAAACAGTTAATTTCGTTATGGAATGAGCTGGAAAAAATATATGTAGGTATTTTAGACATATACTTAGACGGCTCGCTTCATTAGTTCCCCTGATATTTATTACTCTTATTATTAGTTCTGTTGAAATTATTCCTTGTCCTAACCCTACCTCTAGCGTAGCATTATTTCATTATTATTATTGATTGAAGTTTCCTTGCAGCACACATTTGATGGAAAATTTGCATAGAATCTAGGGTGATTTTGCCCTAGATATGATATAGATATAGAGTGCAAATGAGAAGGCAAGTCTTGGATCCCGCAAACAGAGATATTCGATATCTGTTTTAATATTCATCTTTCTTTTCCTTGAAAACATTGCATAGAAATTTAATCTAGGTAATTTAAACCTCGAATCTAAACCACCAGGGCATCATAAACTGATAGAGCGAAATTATTAAGGTCAATATCTACATTATGTGTGCGGCGCTGGTGTGATCGTTCGCAGTATTAGAATTGCAAAAATGCATTCGGCATCTAGGAGCAGTCTCCCAGTCGCATGCATTGCACAGGGTGGAAGAAGTACGGCTCGTAGAAAACAAATAAGGCAAAAAATAATGTACTTAAGTTGGAATCAAATGTACTTAATATAAAATATGGCCGATTAGGTAGGTACAATTAGGTAATTGCAGATACAAATACTTCAATTTTCATGACGATGAACCGATACATTTTTCGGTAGGATTTATAAGGAATTTAAAAAATAATGCATACACGGAAACATCACAACGTCAGACTCGTAACTAGATTACTGTAGAAAGTAGTAGTGAAATAAACAACATTTTTCAATCACCGCATCCAATCACATAAAATATTCGTTAGTAAAATGTAGGCATGTTTGTTTTCCAGCTTTCATTTTATTGTTTGTTATCCTTTTAAATAGTCTGTCCAAATTTGCTGTCGTTGTGTGCGTACGAACCCGGGGGCTACTAGGCTACTACATTGTTCGAAATTTGAAGTTCGGTCATGCCGTCTCTCTCAACCATCTGTTAATAGCTATTAGTCTGAGCGGATCGACACAATATAGGTATACGATTGCTAGTTCAGATTATAAGAGTACTAGCGACCCGCCCCGGCTTCGCACGGTATATTATGCATGTATTATACATATAAACCTTCCTCTTGATTCACTCTATCTATTAAAAAAAAAACCGCATCAAAATCCGTTGCGTAGTTTTAAAGATTTAAGCATACATACATACATACATAGGGACATAGGGACATAGGGATATAGGGACAGAGAAAGCGAGAAAGCGACTTTGTTTTATACTATTTAGTGATAAGGCCTGCTCCAGTTATGCAGTATTCAGCATGCGGCACGCACGCTCTGCGATTTGCGCCGCGGGCGGCGGCGACGCGGCTTGCATTGCGAACTGATGCCCGTGTACGCAGCGTGTATCTTTGTAGTTCATATCAAAATGCGGGCACGTATGATATAACCGCTATCAATAATCATTGTATGCTGTGTTGTCCGCCGCTCTTGCACGCGACGCGGTTGTTATGCCACTTGTGCAGAGCCGTGAGTTTGTGGGGCCCTGGACTGGTACTTGGGGGGCCTGCCTTGTTAATGAACTTATTATAGTTTTAATTGTCACGTATGTATATTGATCAAATGATCTCATTCTTTCCATTTGTGTCAGCTGCTCTAAAACGTCCTGGGGCCTTAACCATAGGTTCGCTCGCTGTCAGATCGATACTAAAAATGACAGCTTAAACCTGAACTGAGCCAGAATTGAATCGCATTAAGACGTCATGGTAAGGCTGCTGTACTTTGAATAAATGTTCGCTGCGTATTCGTACTCGAACTTTGAATAGAACGAGAAGGATATATATAGGTACAGTCACTCAAGTTGAGACGGGTGCAGCCCGCGGTAATTATCACCTACTTACGCAGTTCGCACCTTAAGATAAATTGGCGCTAGTTGGAGCTAAGAACTTTAAGTTTAATTTATCTTTTGAACTCGTGCAGTACGCGAGGATGAAAATGAATATCACATGGACTCCCTGTCTATCGGATATGCAAACTTTATTTTTTTAACATTTTTATTATGTTTTTGCGAATATTTACTCCTCTCGACTCCTTTCATTGGAAATTCAATTCCGTACATGAATTCTGAAAAACGTCACTCACTATTCACTACTGTGGCAACGTGCGTCATATTGCTTCTGAAATGTTTTCAGGCAAGTCAATAGAGAAATGCCTTGATATGAAAACTAAAACTGGGTGTGTTCGGAACCACTATATGCATTTATTTGGTATTGCTGACAAACATGTTCATGGCGCTATTGATAACGGTTGTAGCGTTCTAACAATTCACTGCCAACGCCATTAAAAGAAAATTATTTTCTTCCGAGATGATGTGATGACAGCATCAGGGTTTGCAGTCTCTGTGAACACGAGCATTGTCGCCACTGATCATGATCGTATGTACGTGGTAAGGTTCAAAAGTTTCCGGCCTAATAATGAAAATTAACGTTTAGGTTAAAAAAAATATTTTTATTTTTCAATGTAGTCTCCTCCTATTGTTATACATTTTTCAGATCGTTTGATTAACATTTCTATGCCTTTAAAATAATATTCGGAAGTTTTGTCTTCGAAATGCTCGAAAACTGCAGCAGCGACCTCATCATCGGACGAAAATTTTCTCCCCCTTAAGTCCGATTTAAGTTTAGAAAATAAAAAATAGTCGCTTGGGGCTAGATCAGGGCTGTAAGGTGGGTGACGGATTGTTTTAAATCCACATTTAGATATAGCCGCCTTTACAACTGCAGCCGTGTGGACAGGCGCATTGTCATGAAGAAGACGGACACCCCTGCTGAGTTTTCCTCGACGTTTAAGCTTTATTGCTTCTCGCAACTGGTCTATAAGGCAAGCATAGTAACTGCCGTTTACTGTCTGATTGCGTTCTTTGATATCTATAAGCAATATCCCTTCGCAATCCCAAAATATTGTGGCCATTATCTTTTTGGTAGATTGGCACACCTTTGCCTTTCGAGGGGGTGCTTCCCCAGAACGACGCCACTCCATCGACTCTCTTTTCGAAAGAGGATCATAGTATAAGACCATAGTTTCGTCTCCGGTAACAATGGACTGGATAAATTCACTCTCACATGACTTGAACTCCTCTAAAAGTTCCTTGGAGCACGCCACTCGTTCAGCTCGCTGAGCACTCGAGAGAAGTTTCGGGACCCATCTTGCACTAACCTTATTCATGTTTAGATGGTCGTGTAGAATCCTAAGGACTGTTATTTTCGTAAGTCCCGTTCTTGACGCTATTTCCTTCGTCTTTAGTCTTCTGTCCTTCAGTACCTCTTGTTCGACTAAATCGACGTTATCTTGCGTAAGAACCTCAACAGGGCGGCCTGGTCGGGGTTCGTCATCGATGGACTCACGCCCTAAACGAAACTGCTTACACCAATCCTTAACAGTCGAAAGCGAAGGGGAGGAATTCCCGTACACGTTATCTAACCTTTCTTTGATTATAGTTGGACTTATGCCTTCCTTTGTCAGAAATTTTATCACTGATCGATACTCCAATTTGAACATTGTACAAATTACACCGCTTTTTATATTTAAATCAAAGAAAATATTATGAAAACGAAAGTTACAAACCACGAAATTATCCACACAATAGCTGAATAAATGACAAATAAAATGACATTCATTTGTTTCTTGTTTTCTTCTTTTAAATATATACGGCCAGGAACTTTTGAATCTTACTGGTATAAGTATAGTCGACAATAGTGCTTTATAGTTTCTATGACAGTACTTGCAACCTGCAACACCAGCATCAGAAAAATGGTTGAGTCACATTGACTTGCAAGTTAAAATTTACTGGTTTAAAGCTTCACAAATGACATTGATCGTTTGACACGCGGCCTCTCAAGCAGAGAGAGTATTGCAAGCACGCACTCTTGAGCTTTTTGGAATCTATGCTGTGAAATAAGATATGAAATTTATCACAAGCGTTTCGGTGAAGAAAAAATTTGGTAGGAGGAAAGCAGCATACACCTGCGGAGCAGTTCAATGTGTCAGCATCAAGCAGTGGGACACAGGCTGAAATGATAATAAACATTAGGGTAATAAAGGACCTTCTTGGTCAACTATACCACTCCTACATCGATTATAAATTATAATATAATGTAGTGCTGTGTGAACGCAACGCAAATAGTGTACGTGGAGTTTGCTAAAGCTAATGCTGAATCGCTGTTTTCTCGGTCAGCGTTTGAGTTGATAGCGCGAATAGTGCCTCCCCGAACACGCCCTAAGCGCTGAATTTCTGTGGGACAGACTAGTTCTAAATGATTCAGTTGGGGAAAGGTTTCTAGAAGTTTATGGTCTAAGTGCTTTAAATAATTAATTGCCTTAGACTTTTAGAGAGTAGGCGTGTGAGAGAATCCTTGCAAAGAAAAAATCTTGCGAAACTAGTGTTATTCTTAAAATAAAAAATGTGGCCATTGTCTTCGTCAAATTAATCATTGCGGGTAGTCAAAGCGTAATTAATATTAATTATAACAATCTAGACTGGTACCAGGAGTTTATGAGCGACGAGGGGCTTAACGCACAATCGGTTTAGGACGCTCGTAAACTGCCTAACTACAATAACTCTGGGCACACCTTTACGCCTGGGCCATACCTGCGTCTAACCCACTAATTAAGGTTGATACTACTCCAAATCTATTCATTAACGTTACAATCGCAGTGTTAGTAGTAGTAGTGCGACTGGCGTTGGTGTAACTACTGATTACCTCTTACTAATTGACTATCATTGGCTAAACAATGAGTGAGGTGAGGTGCCTACTTTAGCTACTTTGTTTACTTTAGCTTTAGCTTTTTAATCGGTTTTAGATTCTGCTTAGACCGCGACGAATAATTTTACTGAATTCCTACAAACTTGGCATTTTCCAGACTTAATTATCATAAGTCTTGCCAATGCTAAAAGAAAAAATCTGGGGACAGTTGAAGACGTAATTATGCATTTTGCCTCCTGAACATGACACTGATTTTTCTATTTCTGCGTCACAACGTGTAGCATGCGTCCTCTTTCAAATAAAATACAGGGACCCAATGAAAAATATAAAATGACAATTATTATAGGACAATTGACAGCGCCACTAGCGGCACGTAGTGGTAACAAACCAAACTCATCGTATTTGACACGTCAACGCAGACGAGCTATTTTGTTGCTACGAAATACATACTCCAGACTCTCTGATCGTACCTATGTTTATCGCTCTCGCTTTCGGCTCCCGCAATAAACTGGTAACTTCGCTTAGTTGCAATAAACGAATAATATCGATTAGTCAAAATTTACTATCAATAAATTGATTGAATCAGGCGTTACTTTGTGGAGGTCCATTTCAATTAATAAAAACATTTACGGCGCGGTGCGGTGGGAGCGGAGTGGCAAGCTAAATGTTTTTTGTTCACTACTGTTAATGCTATAATTAAATTTACTGTTATAAAGTAGTAGTGAATAAAATTAATTACTACCAGAGTCTGCAATTAAACTTAGCGGGAGCTGGGAGCTTGGCCGCCCGATGATTAAATCCCAGCGGCGTTTTTAATAACACTAATTACTGTCTAATCAAGACTTATTTGATTCTGCATTTCAGTTAGATTTATCTGCTTAGATGACATTTATCTAACTAATATTAGAAATGCGAAAGTATGGATGGATGGATAGATGGATGGATGGAAGGATGTATGTTTGTTTGTTACTCAATCACGCCAGAACGGCCCAACGGATCTGGATGAAATTCGGCACATAGATAGAGAAAAGTGTGGAATAGCACATAGGCTACTTTTTATCCCGGAAAATTGCGTAGTTCCCGCGGGATAGCGATAAACGAATTCTTTGCAGACGAAGTTGCTGGCAACAGCTAGTAAAATAATATAAATAAATATTATGGGACAATCTATCTATACCCTACCAGTTGACCTAGTCCCATACTGAGCGAAGCTTTGTACTGTATTATGGACGCTGGGCAACGGACAAACATGCTTTAATAGATCAATTACATACTTATTTAAATACATATAACATCCAAGACTCGGGTACAAACATTCATATTCATCATATAATTGCGTGCCGGGATTGGAACCCGGTACCTCAAGCTTATAGTCAGGAGAGGGTCACTAACAACGCTGTCCGTTCATCAAAAAAAAACTGTAACCAGTTTTGGTACTTTAGCTGCTAAAAGTAGTTGCTAATTTTTACGGCAAGACGGCAGATAACTTGCAATCACTTGAGATATTTTGATTTGAAATTTCTGTAGCAGCGTAATTAATACAATTTATTATGAAATCTATAGACAGAAATAGGCTGCATTTGAAGGCAGTTCTATTTGTTTTTCCAGAGGCGTGGCAGAATAGCACTGCCAGTTCCAAGTGTTGCCTATATACAGGATGATCGCAATCGTATCTCGCGAACTTACGCGGTCCAATTTAAGTTCGCGCGAGTTTCGGCCGGGTCACTGGCGCGGACTAGGCTTTAAGGGACGGGGGCGAGCGGGAGGGAAGCTCTATGCGCGATAAACGTCATTTATCATGTTTAACGACAGTTGCATATGCTCCAATGAGTGTTAAGTGGGGTTCGTTCGAGTTTGTTAATCTCCGCTGAGGTTTGTATTTGTATATGCCTATAGCGTGTTATTTTTGAGTAACTGGGTGACGAACCTCAGCGTGTTTCGAGTTTCTTTTAGCCATACGTTGTAGCAGTGAGATCTGCTAATAAGATTATTTAATGGAGTATGGAATGGTGCATTTTTTTTAATGGAGTGTGTTCGGAACATACTGATTTAATTGAATAGCGCATTGACATAGCGTATACAAGTTTTTGTTAGGAGAACCATTTTTTACGCGATAAAATACCTGTCGGTATCAACTTAGGAAGACTTGGGGCCTGTTGCACCACTCTCTGTCAAGTTCCAGTTACCTTAACTGTCAGTTATCTATGATGACGTCTCTGCCTGTTTCGTAGTAATAAATAGAGACGGAATAGAACAGAGAGTGCTGAAACAGGCTCTAAGCTTTGTATACGTGTCGTGTATTAATGAGTTTTAGCTACCATAATAAAGTAATTTCTAAACGACACTTAAAATTAGAACACATAGAAAAATCCGAAAAGTAAAGCTATGGCCGGGAATCGAACCCGGGTCCTCGTCATTCCGTGACGCGTGCTATACCCCTACACCACCCATAGCAGGTAATAAAGTAATATGCTGGTAATCCTGACCTGAATAATTAGGACGAAAGTGTAAAACAGCTAGAATTTGAAACTTTACACTAATGAATTTGTCTAATATACAGCTAGGTATTATTTAAAAAATGCTTTCATCTTCTGTTTTATAATCTAATTATTTTATTTTTTTCCAAGCGCCCTCGCTCCGCCCGCAGCTTACCCCATCTCTTAGTAATAGTCGAAAAACTGCGATCATTTTGGAGCGTCGCGCGCGCGCGCCCGAAGCACCATTGTGCCCGAGATTGGCTCTAATGGCCAGCCGCCATACAACTTCTGATTGCCTAATTACTCCCTGTCGCTCATCCACCGAAACCTCTTCAAATAATATAAAAAAAAACTTCATTTCAATAACCAAGTTTTCTTAAGATTTTTTGATTAAAAATACTATTTTGTTAGGAATTTGGGAAAAATTGTGAAGGCTAATTAATGTCTGTACAGTAAATGAATATTTATTTTTACGGATCTTTTATAAATTGTCAAACTTAAAATCCCTACTAATATTATAAATGCGAAAGTAACTCTGTTTATCTATCTGTCGGTCTGTCTGTCAGTCTGTCTGTCTGTCTGTCTGTCTGTCTGTCTGTCTGTCTGTCTGTCTGTCTGTCTGTCTGTCTGTCTGTTACGCTTTCACGCCTAAATCACTGAAGCGAATTTAATGAAACTTGGTACAGAGGTAGTTTTAATCCGGATGAGGATAGTTTTTATTCCGGAAAATCGCATAGTTCCCGTGGGATAGCGATAAAAGGAGTCGCGGGCAACCGGTAGTATCCAATAAACGTTGAATCGTTTTAGCAATATCTTGAAAATACACCATGAAGCATGATACGAAAGCATACCGCACTGTGCTTTCTGTTTGATCGAAATTTTGCATGAATCCCTCACAAAGACTGTGTTATTTTTTATCATCGTGCTGTGTTATTCTTTATTAGAGCTTCCCATATGTCATCTTCCAGTTTACCTGGTGTGATATTAATATTGACGTTTTTTCTGAAGCCTAATAAATCGACGATTCTCGACTCTATTTTAGTGACGCCAAAGTTGACTAGCGACACGATCGCGGAGTGATGCTGTTTTGTTTATGAGGCTTTCCTTGTCTTGGCGGAAGAATCGCTGTTTGTGTTGGATGTTTGCGAACGTCGCGATGTTTGAACACCCTGTAACTTTAAAACCTGACTCGAATATTGGGGCAACCGGCATAGATTACGTTGAAGATCCTATTTGATAGCGTCGACTCATATGCGGTTTTTTTTTAAGATAATATATTTATATGAAAAACCTTAATTCGTCATCGTCACCCAATCGTCCATGTAAATAAAAGTGCAACTCCCATTTTCAAGCTTAGCTGATAAACTGAGTTCATGTTGAAGATTTGAACACGGCCTTCCCACTCCCAGGGTGTTCTTGTCAAACGAACACGGCTGGGATCTGCTTACACTTACTCGTATTGACGGTTCGTGTTTGAGCATTCATTACACGTCGGCGGCGCCGCCCGTACGATTCCAATGTCACTTTGACAAATTGATTATTCAGTGGCTGTTATTAATTAAGTGATAACGTTATGACTTACGAGTAGTAAATATCATGCAAATTTCAATAACTGCTTCGGAGTTTATCGGATAAATAAATTACTCGCACAATTAAGCGTGCAAGTCGCGGGTGGGAGCTAAGTGGATTAAGGGCCCTCGGCGGAGGGCCCTCGATGGCCGCGGGCCCCGTTTGTTTAGTTGTTGCGCTCCGGACCTCATGAAAAGCCTCGTCCATCGGGCTGCCGGTTACGTGCTCCAATCTCCTCGCTGCGCTGAGCTCCTGGTGATTGCCTATCGAGAAATTGATTACAAAACTAACAAAGGCTCTTTTTATCTACTAGTAATTTGATTTCCAGTCAGTGCGCGTTCAGTCCTTTATTATTATTTACTCTATTCAGCCTTTTACTTGGAAACTGTATTGTCTTCAGTGCTCTTTTATAATAGGTTATCTAAAATCCATCTACAAGTTTCGTTCGAGCCTCTAGGCTCACGATTTGTCTCCTATTAATTAATAAGTCTGGCGCAAACAATATGATTTGAATTCCACCTCCCGAGATCGCGCGCAAAGTTTTCTCGACATTAATATTTATTGAAATATTAGTCCGCTATGGATAATCATAAACTTTATAATATTGTCTTAATAATGAGCGCCTGAATTTTAATTCATATAATGTACAGAGCTGTTGGGGATTTGAAGCGTGTGGCTCTATTTGAATTTAATTTGCGTGGGAGATGGGCTGAGGTCTTCGCGCGTCGTCAAGCGCTTTTGGCTGCTTGCCACGAGTGCTCTTATACGCACACAGCGTGCTGGCGGCCGGGCAGCGCGGCGGAGTGTGATGCTCGTTGGCATCACGTTGCTATTGACTACTGGGAATTGCAGTTCACGTTACACTATTGATTGTAATCACAGTAATCATTTATTGGTCCCCTATTGGCAAAGTGCGCCTCGCTTTTGATGAAGCGTTTCGGTTTGCAATTTTGAACGTCATTTTCGTATTGTCGGTCTTACTGTTTAACATTTAAATCCTAACTTAATATTATAAATGCGAATGCGTGTTTGTTTGTTTACGCTTTCATGCGTAAACTACGCAATCGATTATGATAGATAAAATTTGATATGGAGATAGTTTGTGACCCTGGGTATGACAATAAGAGGATCTCAAAAATATATGATTTACACTTATACATTATTCTGACCAGTCATTTTTAGTAGCAGTCGGCTTCCGAGTCAATTCCAACGAATGGGCCGGACCTCACCTTCGAAGTTTACGAGTTCGAGGATTGTAGTGAGGATCGATTCGGAGAAACGGGTGCCGACGCGCAAAACTAAACTAAAACCGGAATACCGGAGTTTAAGCCAAATTACGCATTCGCAGAATTCGAGGCCGTCCAGCAGTCTGTGTGCTGTGACAGGGCTGCGATACCAATGTCCTTAAAATTGTCATTTTTAATTAATCCTAGTCGTCGCCCCGCTCGTGATTAAGCCGGCTGCATGACGCCGGTCCGGCGGTAACAGAGAAACTTGCTGCATATGCTAATAATTCTACATGTGATAAAATATCTAACTGATCCCTCATTAGTTGGGAGTTTGCCTTCTACTATTGGTTAGTTGGTCGAACAATCTTTTTTTAATTTTTGTCTTATTTTAATTTTTGTATAATACGCTTTTGATATGAAGCGTATCTTGCTAATTAATATTCTTGCCTTACGTAAATGTATCGCTGTTGAAAATTCTAATAATATATTATAATAATAACTCAAAGGTTGAAGGTATTGAATTTATTCTGAGAACCGAGACGTTAGTTGCACGTTCGAATACAAATTCTTCGTAATGATATTCGGTATACATATATTAAGCGGGGTTAAAGCTTTACCATTGAGATAATGAGGGAAGGAGAGTGATTCTGTGATGAGACTGTGTAAGGCAAAGGAAAATCAAAACATTGACTGCGGCAGAAACATTTTAATTCACGGCATACGGCATGAAATGAAGACTCAAGAACCCCTGTTCCACGTGCATACTACCAGCATTATTGACTAGCTAAATAGTTTCTAGTCTGCATTATAGACATAATCAAATACGTGCAGTAGCCATATTCCAGCTGTCTCATACACACTTAATTGTTTTCTTTCGTTTAATGAAGCGTAATTCGACCAGCGTAATCTTCCTGGGAATATGTTACGTCGTTACGCATATTTGCCGATGTTAGTTCCCGACGTACTCCCCGTGGGCCTGGCAACTACATCGGGATATTTTCCATCCGGGAGGTTTTGGCAAAGAATACGACAGTCATACTAGCGCCATGAGGATTACATTTGATGGTATACCCAGTCAGCTAAAAGTATTAAAACATTAGCTGCTACCGATATACCACAGATTACACAAATACGTACATAATTTTCGTATTCTATGATAATACGTGATATCTGGCTGCTACATTCGTAAAGCGGAAGATATTAAATGAAATCATCGCTTTCTTTGTAGCTGCACAATTCCTGAATGTAGCAGTAATTTTGAATATGTTTTTCATTCGTGTTTTATCTATTCCTTACTGTCTCTATAGAGGATACATTGTCTGTGGAGTATCCGTTCATCGCTATATTGCAGGATCTATGCATTTTTCCGGCATGAAAAGCAGCTCGTGGCCATTCTCGATATGCTAATATCCAATCGATTGCCTCATCAAGATTCGTTGTTGTCCGCGACTCGTTTTGCATTGAATCAGCTTATTTATCAGATTATTTCGGGAAAGTTTGCTTTTTACGGATTAAAG
Organism: Pandemis heparana; assembly: GCA_963854515.1. Classification (NCBI taxonomy): domain Eukaryota; kingdom Metazoa; phylum Arthropoda; class Insecta; order Lepidoptera; family Tortricidae; genus Pandemis; species Pandemis heparana. Next base: position 475,999 of record OY978025.1, read on the forward strand.
AACCACCTAATGGCTACATTCTATCGTAAATCAAATGTCCGGACAATATTGTATTTATCACAAGAGATATTATTCTCATCAAAGAATTGAACAGAATTCCTGCGTACACATTATGTTGTTAGACAAATTGAGACTTGGTATCTGTCCTTAAAACTCCATCCAAATCTTAGCCGTCTATGCGAATCGCCTTCTTAATACTAACCTCTCAAAATAAAACAATTGCGTGAAAATACGATTTGCCGGCATTGAAGTAAGAGCCCCGCGGACTGCGGCAATGGCAAGCTGTTTAGTTATTTCCACCGCGTTCCTTCAGGATTAATCCTTGCGCTGAATGAGTCAAATTATCTTGATGGCCGCTGCGCCTGCGCGGGCGGAGCAAGGGCTAAACGCAGATTACTCACTTGCTTCCCTTTTTTACTCGCATCCTTTGCCCTTTGAGGAACGTTCCCTTGACGGATGAGAGCATATTTAATGGTAAAATGCCTTTCCTTGTTCTGAACTGTATACCTGCAGTTTTTTGTTTATCTGAAGAGCTTAGTGTCGTAATACATATAATTAATATTAATAAGTCCCTTCCTTTCCTGTGACAAATCACTGTGCAAATGAGATTAGTGTCAGCAATAAGTCCTTGAGTCCACATTGACAAACATATAGGTCTTAAGTGCTGGAGGACGATATAGGCTTATGTTTATGTGTATTAGAACTGTAACGTTTCTTCGTCTCCTAACGCATAATAAAATTGTGCCCTTCGCTTTGACGAACGGTACCTTGCGGAAAAGTTATGATTAGTTTAGTTAAGGTTACCAAATAAAACATATGGACCCAATTGCTGTTGAGATATAGGTTAACAAACTGCCCCTCATAAGTCGGGATCACCAGGACAACAGGGACGCACGGCAGAACTCCCTAACGCAGGTATCGGCAATCACTAGCCCTACGTGCGCCGAATATGAATGCTGCTCAATGAAAACGGAACGACCCTCCCGAACTCCTTGCTCCCTGGTACACGACTACCGGAATTGTTATTGTATCGCTAAGAACACTTGTAGTTTATATTCGGGTTACTTTTTGCCGGAATTAGATTTTGCGGGTATCCATACGTGCGTGTACTTACCCGCTTGTACTTCGTATCGGTTGCCTCGGGCATGACAATAATGCTGAATTCACAGATTATCTGAAATCGAAAACGTGAGGTGTTGCAAAATATTTCGATTTTATCTAAACGAACAAGTGTCAAAAATAACTGAAGTTGAGGACGTTTCCAAGGCCTTGCGATGTTATCGGTATTTTGGTGTGTTTATTTATCAGCAGCATTTTGAGTCAATTTATCCCTGTTCCCATCTAAGAAATATAAATTCCTATATTAGAAGAGCGAAATATTAATATAAAGACTCATTTTTCCTTTTACTTTTAAAGGTATGGCTGGTATATTTAAAAAAAAAACATTTAATTTTGACAGCCTTTACATTCTATCTTAGTGGTTACTTTGGGTCAAAACTGGTAGCTATCGAGTGAACATGTATTTCTCCTTTATTCTGCTATAGAAGCATAAAAAATTTGACGCTCTGCGGTAGTTCCAAACGTCTCTGTCACTAGTCCATCGATGCTGTTCCTTATTTCGTCTTACTCTGATATTATTTAACAGAAGCTGGGGCCTTACCATGACGTCCTAATTCCGACTCAGTTCAAGTTTTAGCTGTCACTTTTAGTATGAATCTAACAGCGAGCGAATCTAAACTGAATCGCATTAAGACGTCACGGTAAGGCCCCAGTTCATTTAAATGTATGAATAATGTACTAGAGTCTAAATAGTCAATTTCTACGGATTCTTTGATGACAAACTTTGTGAAATATATTAGCGTATTACCACTGTAAACCGGTGCAGGTACATTACATACCACTTTGTGAAGAAATTTCTCCGAAATACTTAGTTTGAATTTCTGTTAAAAATTCTTTCGCCAAATTCTTTAACGTTCCAGCGATGTTGTTAATTTCGCAGACTCTTTGAATATCTTTCAAGATTATTTGTAAACAAAGAATAGCATCATCATTTCGTAATTAAATCACAAAGCGGTGTCGCTCGTCCTTCAACATACGGACAGCCATGGATTGGAATTCCCTGCCTGCGTCTGTTCCTTGAACGTTACAATCTGACCGTCTTCAAATCTAGGGTGCATTGGCTGCTGTGCTCCATCTTAGACCCCATTTTGGCTCGCCATCACGCGTGATTTTGGTCAAACGCAAGCCGTGCGGGTGGTAGGCGCACTCCCCGCCCGCACCTCTCTCGGTCCCCTTTGTCGTCCTACCCCGCGCCCTAATACCGCGCGAGCGAGGACTCATTTAAACGGTCGGTATACAGTAACGGTGTATATTTTATATTGCCCGTGCATTGCTATAGGACAGGTTGGACTGTGGAAAAAAATGAGGGTAGGAAAAGCACGGCCTTTGACCAAGAGCGCATGAAATTGTGACCGCTGTCCCGCGGCTACCCGCAGATTTGTTTTTATGCCTTTTTTTCGTTCCACGTTTGATCCCGTCTGTTATGCCCCGAAACAAGCGTCGCGTTACATTTATTGAGTTTACGTGGTTTTGGGAGCTGGCAATTTTTTTTTGTTTATGTCTCTTGTTTGATGTGCTCTCTGGTTATGCATTAGCCAGGTCTTGACATCATTACTGGTCATCATTTGCCTTTGTACTATTTTCTGTGTAATTCTGTATTTTTAAATTTTTATGTGCAATAAAGACACCTATCGACCAATCGATCGATCAATCGATCGATCGGTATGATCGGACACCTGATGCGACGCGACGAATTCTTTCTAAACCTGCTGGAAGGAAAAGTGGAAGGGAGACGAGGCAGAGGAAGGCCAAGACTAACGTATTTTGACCAGGTGAAGGAGAGAGTGGGTGTCGCGTCGTATCGGGAGGTCAAAAGGCTGGCTGAGGACCGAGCGGAGTGGCGACTACTCCACCGACAAGAGCCTGGCTCTTAAATACAAGAAGAAGAGAAAGAGTTTACATACATACAAACATACATTTACTTTTCTGTAATACAAATACAAAATGTTTTGTTTCGGACTTTAAATCCATTATGGTGTTAATAATTACAAAAACAAGCCTAGAGTTAGTAATGACAAACAAGAAAAACAAATAATCCCTCGAAACGTATAAACTTATTACAAACGCCGTGACGTGAATATAATACACTCAAGGACATACTCGTATTTAGCGGAACACAAAAAAAGTCTAGGTAACTTTTTTTTCTGGTCAAACATTAAGTATGCGTTTTGCTAACTTATTTTGTGTCCCGCTAAATATGTTCTTGTAGAAAAGAAAAGGCGCCACATAATGTATATTGACTAAAATATAGGGTTTATGAAGGGCTTGTATAGCTAACCATTACATTAGGGCATGTAGAGTTGTTTTTGGTGGGACATATTTTGTCTCGTTGCGTTTGGAACGCGCCACAGCCTCAGCCCGAGAATTAATTCGCCCGCCATTACCTATGGAGGGGGTTGCCGGCTTCGGGAAGCCCCTGGTGATTATGATTAGTTACGCAAAGTTCCACTTACATAACACAACCTTGCGAGACCAGTTGACCCATGAGCATGAGTGTGTTTCAATGCAATAATTATAGCATTGAATACCCACAAACCACTCATGATCAGCGAGCGTAACTTTGGTGCGGATGACGTCATTATGACGTAAATTCACATTTCTTTTTATGTGAGTAGGAAGGCAAACGAGCAATTAGGTCACCTGATGGTAAGCGATCACCACTGCCCATAGACACCCGCAACCCCGGAGGGATTGCAGATGCGTTGCCAACCTAGAGGACTTAGATGAAATGCCTCTTGTGCCCGTAATTTCTCCGGCTGTCTTACTCTCCACACCGGAACACAGCAGTATAGTACATATAGGATGCTTTTATATAAATTTGTTATTGTTTCTAACAATCGTCTTTTTAATGACAATAACTGTCAATTAAAAACACTCAATGTAGCTTGACGTCATATGCCTGTTATCGGCACCAGTTACCTGCATCGTCGCTCTCATGAATTTGAAAACATATAATCTGGGTCCGTAGAAATTAGAGAGAGGTTATTCATTCGTTCCTCCGATTATTGAAGAAAATCTTATTAAAAATGATATTTTTCAGTGGTTAATTGGTTGATTTTAATAGTTCATGAGTTTCCTTATAACAATATAGTTATTAAGAGTTTTTAATGATTCACGGTTAAGGCGGTCACTGTATCGAAATATCGGGAGCTCAATAAAGGTAATCGCGGTTCACATCCCGTTTATAATATTTCGAATGAACATAGTTTATTGTGTAGGTAATCGGAGAGAATGTAACAATGTCTTTGAGAAATGTTTGTTTACATGATAAGGCACATAAGGATAAATTGACTGTAGTTGATTGAATTCTTTCATGGATGCAATTAACATGAAAAAACAAATTCAACTTGTACAAATTCAGTAGTACATACATAGATGGAACGTTTTTTATTCGCTTTAGATTTAATTAAATTTATATAGGTTCTTGTTGTTGATTTTAGTTGTGAAATCCATCAAAATGGACGAGAGTATTATGAGACACATTTACCTCGGTCCTCGGTCGGTTGTTTATATTCCTAGTGGTTTGACCCTATGGGCTTTAAAGCAGAAGGTCGTGGGTTCGAGCCCGGGCTCACATTCCAAAAATTTACTTGCGAAATTATCACAACCTTTACGATGATGGAAAACATTATAGTGAAATCTGGACATACTTGCGGGCCTGCATACTACATACTAAGCCCTCTTATTAATAGAGGAGGCCTGTGCTCAACAATGATACGTATATCAGGCAGGACAAGATACCTAAGTGACGGTGTTAGCTTGGTCGAGTTGGGATACTCGTCGAACGTAGCACGTTGCGACTGCTACGAGCTATGCTACATCGTAGTTGGCGCTACGAATGTGCTACGAACTAGTCAAGCGGTTGTCTCGTTTATTGTATCGTGGAGGTGTTACACAAGTTATACCTAGCATCCAACGGAATAATCTGCTGCCCACGTTGCTGCAATGTATCACGATAGCGCAAACTATCAATTCACGCGTACGCTACGCTGTTACAGGCAGGCATTGCATATTATAGCTTAGAGCAGTGGTTTGGCTGGAATCGAACCGCTGACTTAACAGGTCAAACATATACTATATTGTTTGCACAAACGTAAATATTCCCTTGCTACAATCGTGACCGTACCGAACCATTAACGTCTAGTTCAAGCTTGTATACTTTTGCTCAAGTGGCTTGCAAGACTACGTCCGATTCATAATAAATATCTGACAGAAGTGTTCGGTATGTGTTCTCGGGTGGAGGCAGCCCGCCGCGCCAATCCACGTGAATATCGAATCAGTCTCGATCACTTGCACTGTTTTATCCCGCGGGTAACCATGGGAATAGCAGACAACGAGCCCGAGGATGGTTCACGTCTCATTAGCTTTCCCAATAAAATAATTGAGAGTTTGGGTTGCGGGGCGGGGGGCGGCCGCAGGGGGCGCGGGCGGGCCCCGGGAAGCCTTCAGTGATCGGCGGCCCGCCCTGCCAGCCGCTCGCGTGTACCAGGACGGCATAACGCACGTGCCGGCCGAAACAGTGCGATCGTGTGTTTTGAATCTAACGGGCGCGGAGGTGTTAGCTCAACTAGCTTCTATTCATGATATCCGTGTGATTGTCTGTTATTGACAGGTATTGCAGGTTGCGTTGACAGGTCGGTAACGGTCCGGACCGGTAAGCGTACGAGACGTCATACTAATAATATCGTCTATGTAGAAACTGACGTTAACAGTTATCAATTTTCCCTTAATGTCTTACTCGACGCAATACTCGTATTTCCGATATGTTTATCGACGCGAAAGGATTGGCAAATGTGTATCCGAGTCTTACGGGCGCGGGATGAAATTGATGACGTCACCGATTGCACTTAACTTTGTATTTAGATCAGTAGATTACACAATATTAATGCCCGTCGTCTAGTGCCATTGTTTAGAAACGCGACAGACATCCGTCTACGGAGCCGTAATCAGCGGATCTTTATCTCTGTTTCGACGCCTGCGTTTGCTCGCTAATGGATCCATTCGCTTCGGCATCTGTCAAATGAGATTTTTCCCTTGAAGACGCTTATTGCAACGGACGCTTTTCACGGATTATACGCCGGCTTATATTACGTGCCGCGCTGCTGTTTACCCGCTGACACAAGTATTGACTGGATTGATTCGTCTCGATTGAGCGCTCGTAAAAGTACTTTTGACGTGATTCGTAGATTTGGGGTGTGCAGTGTAATACGCGGATTGATTTGTATGAAACATTCGGCGCCGCACCCTCCCTCCCATTGTCTCCCTTTGCCGGTTAATTGAACGAATCCGAGCAGAAACTGGTGCGTCGCATATGTTTAATTTCGATATATCTGTAACGTAATATCGTTGTTATTTGTTGTAGCTATCGCCGAGGATCGCTTTGTGAGCGTTCAGCGTGGATAATTTATTGTTGCGTGTTTTATTGCGAGTTATATAATACCAGGGCGGCATGTATCTGTGGAGTCGCGTCGCTAACCATCTCGTTATTCGCGTTCTGCGGGTTTGTTTATGATTAAGCGGATCCTTTTGTTTGGTTAAGCATTGATTTGTGCTGATTGAGTTTAGGTTTCCGCTCGGCTGGTCCTGGGACGGCACGAATGGATTAGGATAGCAGAAATATGGTGGAGTGGCCGGCTGCCTACGCAAACAGCGCTTGGCTCGGCTATTATTATATAGTCAGTTACACGGAATCTTGGTTTAATCCTTAGTAGTAAAACACACAACGTCCTTGTGTTACTTGGTAAATACGATGCGTTGTGTACACAGTGTATTAAATGTCGCATCGGAGTCCTTAATTTAAGGTGCGCTTCCACTGAGATGTTACATAGCTCAGCCTACGTGCAGAAATGTCATGATCTTCATAATCAACGCCGGGTCCCGTTTGTTCTCTGGGACCCCCAAAATCGTAAATTGGTAGATCTGCGCTCAGTCGCGGCGCAAAACGATTTATTATCTACCAAAACAATGCGATCCGCTGCAGACAGCTCGCGTAACATAATCTCTGCTTTAATCCTTCCGGATGGAGTTTAAAAACGGTTGGCCTGGTAATATATTGAGAATGATTTCAATTTAAACTCTTAATGACCACCTCTTCGTTTCAATGTTTACTCAATTTGGAATCCCCCCGGTTGGTTTACATGTTAATTTTGTATCACCTCGGAATTAGCTGAAGGGTATACTTATTGTGTCGCAAGTTGTGTGGCAACGCGTCAGCATGCCTGTAGACACGTTTAGATACAGCATCCTGTAGAGAAGCACTAGCAGTCAATTTTGGTGCAAGTGAACACTATACGAAACTACATAACCTAGTATAACTTGCCAATCTGTCATTTGTTTTTTGTCTTTAGTTATGTACAGGCAACGGCATAAATAAGTGATCATTTTTGTACCGTGTCGCTTTCAGTCGTTTTTTTTTTATGCGAATAGGAAGGCAAACGAGCAAGTGGGTCACCTGATGGTAAGCGATCGCCACTGCCCATAGACACCCGCAACCCCGTTACATGATTTGTATGGTTTTTCAAACATGACTTTCATGTGACAAGGTACAAAAGTGATCACTTATTTATGCTGGTGACTGTACATCGCTGGTCTATTAGATGTTAAATAGCGAGGAGTACCAATGACTTTGCACTTGTGCATTAGAAACTAAAATTTTGGACAAACAATCCACTCGGTTTCATTCGGACGGCAAACGTCCACCCGCTATCATATATATATGTCAGAGCGGCCTGGGAGCTCAAAATTACGACTCTTTGTTAATGTGCGTTCAAATATCACCTGATTTGACGCATTTAACCGACATTAAAATTTTAACACCTCTCGTATGACCTGCACGAGTCTCTTGTTTTTATAAATATACAACATAACGAAACAAAGCTCTTCCTAATGCTGCGATCCTGGTGGTCTAGCTAATTAACCGTCTGTATGTCCCGCTCTTTGATTTCGTAATCCGCGCCTGACCAGCCAGGCGTCAGGACCACAGACTTACTACAATGTAGACAATGTAATTGGATGTGCTGGCATTAGAGCAATCATTCATTTTATTCATACGTGGCAAACGAGCTAGAAAGTCATTTGATGGTAAGTGAACACCACCACCTTTACCTATAAGACACCGGTTGTCTCTCTCCACGTCAGAACATAGCAGCGCGAGCACTGATGCCTGGTGGCAGGACAAGCGAGTAAGATAGTGGTAGTAATCTGGATGGACCTTTCTCAAGGTCCTACCACCCACCACACATGTGCGTTAGCGAGGGTTTAAAAAGTTTCCAACTTACAGCCACAGCCAGTAGCGCTGACTTAAGTTGGTAGGTCTGCCTCGGCAGCGAGTCGGCGGTCACAACGCTCATAAGGCCGCCGCAAATATATCTCGTTGAGTAATGCGTCGCATTTATTTGAAAAAGTAATTACGCGTGGTTTAAATAAAGCCATTCCGAGTGATATACGCGTATGTGAGGTTCTCCCGCCATATATTCGGCAGCTGAAAATGTTTGCATGATTTGCCCGAGTGCGTAAAAAATGGTCCCACTGAAAGCATTATTTCCTATTACCCGGCCGAGTGCAAAGTCCGTTGTCTACTTTACACTGTCACCTCGTTTATGATGATGGAGTGATATGACATGCGCTCCGCGGCCTTTTCTGCGAGTTGGCTCTTGGAGTAATTTTCGTAGCAGAATATTTCGTAGCGGTTCGCTACGGCGTAGCTAACCTGTAGCTCGAAGCCGCGTAGCAACATAACGGTTCAACAAACTTTTTTTAAGTGCGCGTTAATTTTATCATCAGTTTTATGTACGATTCGGTATCATAAATTAAAACTAAATCGGCCTTTTTGACTTGTTCAGTACTCTCTGTTAACCGCGACCCCCTTTGCGCAAAATTCGGTTATCACAATTCCGCGGGAACTATGAGATTTTTCCGGGATAAAAGTTATCCTAGTCTTTTCTCGAGACTGAAAATATTTCTATACCAGGTTCAGCAGTTTAAGCGTGAAAAGGTAGAGGCAGACACACAGACAGACAGATTGACACACTTTTTATTTAGAAGCAAGTATATCAGGATAGTAGCAAGTGGAACAAAGTAGTCTTTGGGATGGGAAAGAGGCGGGATGGTAAGTAATATGTATGATTCCGCGTGGAAAGTTAGATGATAATCATCAATATCATAAATAACTAACATTCCTTGTGTTTTAACTGTAAATACAAACTTTGCCAACTCGTGTCTAACTGTAGCTGCACTAATTGTAGTTGTGATTTTAAAGTTATAGGTATCGTAAGCACTCACCGGTCTGGGCAAATCTAGCATTATCTCCGCTTGGAGTCATGAATATGGTAATACACGTTCACGACTATCATGTGTTGTTTGTGGACTATAGCTTAATCTATCGGCGACGAGCACACAGTACGTGCTGCTAGAACTGATGCCTCATTGGCATTGTTTCGGTTATTTTTATATTTCTCCGTCGCGAGGCTTCGGAAATTCTTTATGTGTTTCGGACTGGCTATTGCTCGTGACGTCGTCTAACGGAGAATTCGTTTATCGCGCAAACGCGAGAACTACACAACTTTCCGGGATAAAATCTATTCTATGTTCTTCCCAAGGTCTCATATTATCCCTATACCAAATTTTAACACGATCAGTACAATAGTTTGCAGACAGCGTAACAAACAAACACAAAATAACATTTATTTATAATATAAGTTACGAGATGAGGCCCTTCTAAATTTGTTTAGTTTTCGTTTAAGACATTTCCAAGTAGATTAGCTCTTCTTCTCTGATAGATGATAGGCATCTAGATCTAGATCGTTCCGACATTCCCGCTTTCGTCCGTCCCTGTTTCAAAAACTATCGCTATGAACTCACTTGTTACACCATTCCCATTGATTAAGTTTACAGTGACACAAGAAAACTATGACGTCATCTTAACAGCTCAGCAGCGCCTCTCACCTTGTTGTGACGTGGTGAAACAACGTAGGGTTTAGTAAGAGTGGAGTCACTAATCACCAAATCACAGCGTAGGACATCAAAGACTTGGTTGTTTGCTCCACGCTCTGCCGAGGGTGCAAGCTCGGTGACGCGAGTTGGCGGCTTTTATTATTTACTTAGTAAAATCACTACTACTACTAATTACTAGAAATTGTTGCATCTTGTTCAGGCAAAGTTTGAAGCGGTTGTAACTTGGGGACATAATTGCGTACACATCTTTTGATAACAAAATAATGTCGGTCAAAAACGAGATAAAAGAGCGCTTAGCTCTTGCTATTATACTTCGACTTGGTTTGTTGCTCAGTGGGAGTATTTACTAACTATTGTCCACGACTTCGTCTGCGAAGAATATAGGTACGTTTATCGCTATGCCGTGGGAACAACGCTAATTTTCGGGAAAAACTTATCATGTATGTTAATTTAGTCCAGCTAGCTTATTACGTAACTCGCTCGCAATCGTAATCCTGTTCATTTTGACAGTTCATGTATGGGCTGACAATTGGTATCAGAATCTGGGGCCTTACCATGACGTCCTAATTCCGACTCAGTTCAAGTTTTAGCTGTCACTTTTAGTTTGAATCTGACAGCGAGCGGACCTAAACTGAATCGCATTAAGACGTCATGGTAAGGCCCCAGCTAGCTGTGACATTCATACAAGAAAGAAACTGACAAAATGAATACGATGGCGATTGCGAGCGAGTTACGTAATAAGCTAGCAGATTGTAAAACAAATTGTAGGTTTCATTTCATGAACCATTGGATATTTTTTGCATGAAAGAGTAGGTACTAAACGTTTTCACAAACGTTCATATTTATATTATGTGCTAGTAGGATAAGAAGTAGGATAACCACAGAAGATAGAGCGTTAAATGTATAAAAATATGCTCACTCATAATGCGATCCTGAGATTTAACTAGTGCGTTGGCTTCTGCCCTATTCACCCCTCACCCCTCATGCAAGCCCGGTCAATAACCACATAGCTTCGTTTTATTTGTAATGCTTGCGTTTGTTCAAATGGGAATTCCGTGTCGTGTCAATTATTCGTCACGGCGCCGGCGCCGGACAATGACGGTGCGTTCTGTGCGCGATCGGCTTTGCGGGATATTTGTACCAGGGATCCAGTTTCGCTCAGCTGTTTGTATCAGTTGTAATCCTTGCTATATCTTCATAATCCATAGAGAATGGCATGGATTACACGGTCAGTATTGTCGTGTCATCCACGCATATGACAATATCACGATAATGCTGACCGTATAATCTATCATTAATCATCATCTGCGTATATACGTGCTACTACCTCGAGGGGCTTGGGCTATAGTTCCCGCGCGCTGCCAGTGTGGATTGGGAGCTTCACACACACCATTGAATTGCCTCGCATATGTATGCAGGTTTAATCACGATGTTTTCCTTCACCGAAAAGCTCATGGTAAATTTCAAATGTAATTTCGCACACACACCCAGGGCGCGTAACACAAAAAAAGCGTTTTTTTTTGTGTTCCGCTAAATATGTCCCTTGTATATTCTAAAAACTCAGAAATAATCCATGCCAATAAGCAATATGGGATTGTTGTTTATAAATATTATGTCGATGTTTGTTGTAGCTTCATTATAAAATGTGATTCACTTGGTAATGTTAATTTCGATAGAAAACTGGGCCGTTTTTCAGCGTGGTATAGATGATCCTTTTTTTTATTTTACGGAGTTTGTTGTCGAATCACTCTGGTATCCTACTGTAAAACTCTGTTAGAATTTTGCTTGAGAAATAAATTTTTTACTTGGACCTCGGAAAATTGTCACCCGATCGCTCAAAGCCCTAACCTAAGTGGCGGACTGAAGTCCGGTATTTAGTAAACACTGCAAGCCGATGCCGTAGCTCTTTGTGGACGCTGAACTCCTGGTCTGTCGATACAGTAACATTAGAATCTGTCTTTTTTATATACAAGATTCGATTTAAATAATTAAATGTGACTGACTGGGTTTTTGTGTTTAAATTAAGCACCTGAAGGGATGTAATTAATAACATCCCGATACAAATCAGAAATTCTTTCAAATTCCGGTGGTGAAAAGGATAATTTGTATTCTGACCGTATTCAGCATTGGCCCATATCTCATTCCATCGGATATATCCTTCCCTGTCCAACGAAACGGGTACAAAAGAGACGACATTTCATGTTAGCCATCCCGTATTGTAATAAGAACTTTATGGCCATCGTATAAATTATTCTGGTATGTTTGCGAATTTACTTCTCGCGTATAGTTGGGGTTTATCTTAATGGAGTTCACGCTCGTCTGATCTGCATTATGGACTGTTACTTTGAAATATGTGATAATAAAGCTATGTCGACTAATAATTATGAACTTTCCAGTCACCTGAAATCCATCCATCCATCCGTGCAATAAACTCAAAACATCATTCAAGCAATTTTGACTAACATTTCTTGAAGATAGTTGAAGGTTTTTAGTAGAAAAATGCCAGTCTGTTTTTTAGATCAACGTGATGGAGGTTTTCAAACAATGCGTGTACACATATAACCTAGTCAGCTCTGACCAAACGTACCAGGGTATCATAAAAACGTCAGCAGTTAATCCACGGCCCATAGATTTGTCCACGCAGGATTACCGCCGGGCTATAGCCGAATAAATGTAGCGCATTACAGCCCATTAACAAACGGCACCGCGCTGATGCGTCGGGCTGCATTGCGCATATGTGGACCCGTTTGTATCTCATTACCAGATAGATAGCACAATTGTAGCAACACGTTTACCTACTTGCTATTTTGGTGGTTTTTTTTAGTGTTGATTCCTTCTGAGCTCTGAGCAGCCGCGCAGATTTTCATACAGCAAATTGTTCCGAGTCATCAATAGGTTCTTAACCAAAAGCTTTAACCACATCAATAGCATTTGACAATTCTTTCCGTTTTGGTGTTCTGACAACGTAGCCGGTGTTTAATTAAATGATCTTGGTATCATCATTATGGCTTTATTTGTCCCAATATTCCTGATATAACAAGCACAAACTGTTTTTGAGAGACTCCTTTCTTCAAAGTGCCAGAACGCTTATAATTTTGTCTCCTATTATTATTAACTTTTACGCGTGGCAGTCGGATTGGGGCCTCAAGTGGTTATGTACCACTCTTGGCCGAGGGCCAAGACTACACACTAAAATAAAGCGTTTTGCTTTCTCTAGTGAGAAACGTCCTACACTAGTGTGTAAGACGTTGGGTGCAATAGGATCAGCTTATGCGTCAGCCTTTGCCAGGATTGTCGCTCCCCTGGCTGAGCCCATTTTTGGCGGACTCCTTTTTACGGAAGATAGGTACCTGGCCTTTACATATTCTTAAATTCGAAGTATCGTTTACACTTAGGTAATAGTAGCTAATATATGAGAGTGAAAGGGGGTTGACACAAATTGCGGAGTAGCCCAAAGGTGCACATGCAATCATTTTTGCTCCATCCGTGGTGTGCTTAACATTGCCATAGCTATTATGGCCGCTGATCAGTCACATAGGCATTAACCCTAACTACTCATGTATTCCTTACACTTAATTGGAGCAAATTAAGTGTAATCAGTGAAGATTAGGAAGGATATAGTTGAATAGTTATGCATCGCGAGTTAATTATTTAACGTGATTTTGGCCGTACTCAAACCATACGTCCTACCGTGTGTAAAGTTCCGTATATGGGCTGGTGATGTTGTTTAGCGGCCACCAAATTACGTATTACGAAATGAGTTAATAGGTTTGAGTTTGAATATGTTGACCACTCGCACACATTTTTATATAATGTGTGGAGTGTGCGCGTGTGAACGCAAATCGGAGCATGCCATTGCAATTTTGCAATTATGGTTGAATGTTTGCAGTATTTTTATTGCGTCTGCAGTTGTAGCACTTTGTGGGTTTTGTGGCGATGTGCACAGAACTGCATTCGCAATAAAAACATTTTTTATTCGCACATATTGACTTAATCCTCAGTTAACGTTCTGAAAACAGGTTCTCGGCTTAAAAGATTCTATTTACTTTGATATCGAAATCGTCGAAGTGGCAAGTCCCATTTCGCTCTAATAGCGAGTTTGAAAATAAATATAAATGCGGTGGCGAATAAGACCGCACCACACTGAAGAGTGCAACCTCTTCGATACGAACTAAAATATTATATTTCAGAGAGGCCAGCAAAGCAATCATATACAGCTACCGGTGCACCTCGTTTGCCAGAGTGTATTTGCTGTCGTCAGTCTAACTGGCTGCGTATTTACTCTTGTGGGAGATGCAGTAATTAGACGTAATTAAACTGCACACAGAGGCTCAATTTACTAGTTTGAGAAACCGTAATTATTTACTTACTATTTAGTTGGTAAACTTGCTAGGAACCTGGAATGAAGCGACTTTATTTACCTATTGAACTAATGATGACGCCATGACAGCAGTGTCATCGGATACAAATTACCAGGGTATCATAACTAAGTACGAGTACCTGAAACGTGCGTGCCAAGTGAATCGCAGTCCGCTGCGAGCCTCGGGAGGCTGTATTGATCAGGTCCCGCGCTCAGATAATGTCGCACTCGAGCTTTATATATGTACGGCTTAATGCTGATACTTATTGCTTAAGTGAATATAAACTTCGATTCTGAACTGCTATAAATTAGGCTTAACAGATAAGTTTGGCTCGGCACACCGGATTTGTTTGGATTATTAATTTCGTGCGGAGTTTGCACGGACGATGCTTCCTCCGCTACTCGTGAGAACATAGAATCGCCTCAGTAACCATTGGCATGTAGCCATTATTGATTTCGCTCGATAAATACTGTATTATTAAATATGATTAAGGTAAAGACCTGTAATAGTCTGTATTTTAGCTTTTGATGGGGTGTGGGAAATGGATAACTTTGGCTTCTTTTTCTCGTAGTTTTCATCTTTATTTGAACAGAAAAAAATCTCCTAACGATTAAAGCAGCAAGCGAATATAAATTGCCAAATGAAAATTTCGTGTTCATAATCTCTCTGCGATACACAATAACAATAAATAAACCAATAACGCGATGTATACTCACACATTTAATTTAGCCGGAGTTAGGGAGGCTTACGGCCGAGCGAGAGCGCTACAACTCGGGGCTCGCAAAGGATTGCGAAGTTAGCGTTTAAACAATGAAACTTTTACCTTTTATCAGTTGCTGTGTTCCGTGTACATTGGTATAAGTGTGCGCTTCTATTGAGGCGGAGCAGAGGCAGAGACGAGAAAATAATCGCATTTTCACATTCACAAGCAAGGGAAGTGGAGAGTAAGACAGCTGGTGAAATGACTGACACTTGAGGCATTCTATCTTAGCCCTTGAGGCTGGAAAAGCACTTGTAATCCTCTAGAGTTGCGGGTGCTCACTTAATATCTGGTGACCTATTTGTTCGTTTGCTTCCCTTATCTTATAAAAAAAAACTAATGTGGTCCTAACTCCGCCCCAATGGAAACGCACCCTGAGACATTACCTATATAATACTCGTATAATAATGAAACTATTCCTCATTTTTCATTCATTCATTATTTCAAAGGACGAATGCTTTAGTAATAAATAATCGTGCTTTGATCTAACCTAAATGGTGTTTCTTCTGTACTCGAAAGACCTGCAGTCTTTTAAACATTCTACGATTCCCACATTGTCTAATGATATTAAATCTGTCTCTTCAAAGCATTTCATAAATTCATTGTCATTTAAATTTTAAATATGGCGATTGAACAAACGTTTTCCTTCGTGGTCACACAAATGCCTTCGTCCAATCATTTAGTTAACTTAACACTTATTCCACTAGCTAGTAGTTCCCACCCGTTCGCCAGTGGAATCTCAAAGGGACGGCTTCATTCTTTTGTCCGTTGTTTCTGGGTTTGAATATATGATAATCTTGGTACTTGAATAGGGGTATTAACGAGATAGTGGTCGAGATCCTAATGAGTCATGTGTTAAGTTATTCAGGGCAAGTCGGGCGCGTCTAATGGACGAAGAATCCTTTATCACGAAACCATTACTTATGTATGGACCGGCGTAGTGCGATGAATTAAGTTCTGCCTCGCAGCGCGTCGTCTTACGTTTATGTTATCTTGGTATTCATAATTCATAAATGAATGGGAATATCACGAGAGCTCTGCCTAGATACAACATTTTTCATCAGTAGGTAGTAAGACTTTTCCAAGTCAAGCGTTTTATGAAATAACGGTTTAAAGGTTTTATTTTTACGTTGTCCAGAATTTCGGTCTGTCTACACTTTGGCCTGGTTTCGGAGTGCCTCGAAGCAATCAAGGGACTTTAGCCTACGTCACAATAAATCTGGCTTCTAAATTCTTTTACCAATTTTCATGATCCCGCTTCACACGTTCTCAATTTCCTTTTTGATTCAATTTGGGCGTGCAGCAATACGTCCGCCGACGGGCAGTCGCCGTCACCCGAAACGGCGTTCGCCATTTGTCAGTTTTTAAACCCCACAAGCTCGCATTCAGTTCTTTGTGCGGGACTTTTAGACTTCCTGCCTTTAATTATGTGTTTCGTTGGATCTGGGTCGGCGTGCGGCCCCCGGGACAGCCGGCGCTCGAATTGGCAACCTCGCTGACGGAATTGTAAATCAAACCGCTCCTTTTTTAAAGGTAAATTATTAAAGTTATGCGACGTAATAACTTTGGGGGTGTTCAGACGAAAACAACGTGTAATTACCACGCTCCATTGGGAACAGTCGAGTATCTCTGTGCAATACTGACTCGCGGCTCATAATCAATTACGATACGAGTCATTTGTCTTTGTCGGCTCCCGCATGAGGATGATTTCGATACGTCACAGGCGCGCTGCGTTTGACAATAAATTAGCACAAGGAGCCCAGACAGTCGCAGGATGTATTTCACGACCGTCACTGTTTACGCGGGCCAACATAAATATTCGCGGCGCACTCTCCCCGCAAATATTCGCCTTTCGTTTATTTAGGACAATGTTTCTTCTGTATAATATTTCTGTCTCGTATTTTTATCTTATTCATGTTGTCGCTTGGCACAAAACTTATTAATCCATGTATGTCTCGTCAGGGTTTTGCAGACGTTGCCCCTTTGTTGTTCGAGCATGTCTCGGCATACACGCCGTTCGGGTTAGAAGTTTTCGTGCGTCATAATTCTTTTCGGTATTTATTAATAATGTTGCGGTGATTTAAACCCTTCGAACTCATCTAATCCCGCTTGTTACCGTCTAGACTGAAATCTGAAACCGATTTTCTCGGCTTAGGTGAATTGACTTTCACGGGTCACTGCAGATGATCCTGCGCGCACTTACGTGTAGCGATCATATCAGTGAGAGTAATGCGGCGCAATTTAAAAGTCGTCGAGTGATATAAGGTTAAATTAAATGTAGGCGTTTGTCGGAAGCGAGAGTCGCTAACGAACCTCTAGCAATTGCGATTCGATTTTGTTGTGCAGAGCTTAGATTCGATTTTGTTTTTACTCGTTTCGTTACAACTCTGCAACATCCTCTTCGTAGATTTTTCCAATTACGTAGGTACGTGGAATAAAAATAAACTAAACTCTTATCCTCTTTGGAATTGAAATGTGGGACTAAATTAATAAAAGAAACCAATTTAGTCAACGTTAAACTATATTTTGTTCTATTCACAATCAAATGTTACTGATAACTGAATCCTAAACATCTTTCATACGTCAACTCATTCTTCAAATCGAATATTCACTCTCTCACCCTTATATCATCTGTGTCATTTGCACCTTCTTATGTTCCATTCCACAGAAATGTGTTCACAAAATTTCCTCCAATAGGTACGTTCTAATTTTTGAGCTTTTTAAGCAATATTATTTCACAATAGTTTAAACTGCTACTGAAATACTTACATAAATCAACATAGGTAGGTACTAATGAATTATGACTAATTCCATTTGTCGTCGTTAGTGTCGTGACACAAAGTTTGACGTCACGAGAATTTAGACATTTCGGGGTAGGTAAACCAATTGGTCCATTTCCTCTATGAGTAAACGAAACTAAGCCCACACTGCAATGTAACTAATATAATAATGAAATTCTCGGCAATACTCGGCGTGTGGTTATTAGGTAGATACCAGGCTATCATGACTGCGAGCGGGATGATGACGAATCGGGTGCCCAGCGCTCGGGCGAGTCCATTTATCACTTCCCCCGCACGGTGCACCTTGTGATGTGCGTGGTAAGATCTAGTTCAGTATTGGAGTACATTTTGTGTTTCAATATCGAGAGCAGCTTCGTCGACGCACGCATTAGTACGGACTAATCCGCATGACCAGTGTTGCCATACGAACGGAGAAATCTGTAGATATACAAAATAAAATAACTAAATCAAACTGCATCGAACAGCAAAAGCACGGGATATCTTCTTTCCAGTAATCCGATGACGTCTTTAAATGGAGAACATGAATGCTAGCTAACTTAACGAAGTATTTATTTTTATTTCTGGCCAGATTAATATATTTTTCTGAATCTTGTTCTGCCTCCATTAACTGCGAAATATTTGGATATTACCAATTTGACAGTATGGATTTACCGAGTTTTCTAGATTTTTGTATGGATTTTTAGGCCCACTTGCACGGACTAGGGTTAAAGACCGATAGATGCTAACCCGGGGCTAAGTAGTGTCAAAATGTATGGAACTGTCAAATGTAACCCCGAGTTAGCGATTTAATTTTATAACTCTGGACTGTGCAAGTGGGCCTTAGTGTATTAACCAGAGATAATAAAAGTAGGTTAGGTTCATTAGGTATGTTCAAATGCCGAAGGGCAAACAGAATAGGAACAGGAACCCCGCAGCGGGGTTCCGTCGACCTTATGGTGGAGCGTAATTTGTATTTCTTTATAACAGAGGGACCACGGGTAATAGCCGGGATTTTTGAGCTCTGAAAATTATATCTGGCAACACAGCGCTATGTTCCGAACTCTGCGTTAACTAACCTAGTACTTGCACAATTGCACCTTACCCCATTTCGAACCTTTTGAACCTTATCCCATTGTTACAAGTGCTGTGCGAGATGCAAATGTAGCTGAGCGGTAATCTCCTAACTTGATGGATACAATCGGATCACAGATATGCGAGCAACTTATTACTTAGTCGGGCGGGCCTCCGGAATGTTCGGTGCTCGTTAGTCTCCGCCTGTTTCTGATGCTCTGGTAGCTACTAAATAATAAGTAATGTTGCCGCTGTTGCTTTGGGAAGTTGGGATCTGTGGTAGCGTGTGCGGCTTCGTAAACTCTATTATTTATGTATGTGAGTAATTTCTTTCGCATTTTGTCTGTTTCACTGGCTGCGGTTTCGCTCGTGTCATAATAAGTAGGTATTCGATAGGATTCACACAGACTGATTCAGTTTAATACGAAATCGAGTCAAGTCTCTTCTTCATCACAATGAGATGAATGGTTTAATAGGTGACAAGCAAACCGCATTGAACTTTATAGATGTTTATTTATTGATACACATCCGTCCAGTCGTTTCAGCATGAAGAAGCAACAAACATACACGCTCACCCACTCACTTACATCCCCACATCGTCACAAACTTTCGCATTTATATTATTACTAGCTTTTTCCCGCGACTTCGTCCGCGTAGACTTCATTTATTGACAAATAGCTTTTCCCCGCGGCTTCGCTCGCGTGTACCAGGAGTATTTCAATCCCGTTTTTTTCCCGTTCCTGTAAGTATTTCGGGAAATGATCTCTTAATGCTCCCTACACTCCCCAAGGAACCCACTTGCCAAATTTCAGCTTTCTACGACCAGTAAAACGAAAAGTCCCGTTTTATCCCGTTCCCGTAGGAATTTTGGAAATTCCTCTCTTAATGCTCCACTACACTCTCCAAACAACCTAAATGCCGAATTTCAGCGTTCTACAACCAGTAAAACGAAAAATCCCGTTTTCCCGTTCCCGTGAGAATTTTGGAAAATTATCTTTTATAGCTTTTCTACACTCTTCAAGCAACCTTCATGCCAAGTTTCAGCTTTCTACGACCAGTAAAACGAAAAATCCCGTTTTTTCCCGTTCCCGTTAGAATTTTGGACAGTCCTCTCTTAATGCTTCTCTACACTCCCCAAGCAACCTACATGTCGAATTTCACCTTTCTACCGTCAGTAAAACGAAAAGTCCCGTTTTTCCTGTTCCCGTAGGAATTTCAGGAAATTGTCTCTTAGTGCTTCCCTACACTCATCAAGCAACCTACATGCCAAATTTCAGCTTTCTACGACCTGTTAAACAAAAAATCCCGTTTTTTCCCGTTATCGTGGGAATTTTGGAAATTCCTCTCTTAATACTCCTCTACACTCTCCAAACAACCTAAATGCCGAATTTCAGCTTTCTACAACCTGTGAAACAAAAAATCCCTTTTTTGCTCGTTCCCGTGGGAATTTTGGAAATTCCCCCCGTAATGCTCCTCTTCACTCTCCAAACAGCCTACATGCCAAATTTCAACTTTCTACGACCTGCAGTATAACAAAAAGTACCGTTTTTTCCCGTTTATTTCCGTCAAAATTTTGGGAAATCCTTTTGTACCTATAGTGCTCCCCTGTACTCCCCAAGGAACCTGAAGGCCAAATTTCAGTTTTCTACAATAATTAAAACGAAAAATCGATCCCGTAGAACTGAATATAAATCCCGTTTTTTCCTTATCCCGTTGGAATTTTCGAAAATCCTTAAATTTGTTTTTTACTATTATTATAATCACCTACTTCTATGACAAATTTGAAGTCTAGTAATTATGTTCAGGATTTCGTTGAACTGAATATATAAATCCCGTTTTTTCCTTATCCCGTAAGAATTTCCAAAAATCCTGAAATTATTTTCTTAGTTTTGTAATCATCTACTTGTGTACGAAATTTGAAGAGTATATATAGGGTCACTCGGAATCGGATATAATCCCCGTTTTTTCCCGTTCCCGTGGAAATTTGCGTGTGTGTGTCAGGTAGGTATGTGTGTTATTGTTTTCGTAATCAGCGACCCGATAAACCGTACAAACAATACTACCCACTTTAATTTAATAATAATAATACCCACGTTGATTTTCAGACTTTCTCACCCCCTATCCCCTTTTAGGGGTTGAATTTTCAAAAAACCTGAAACACGTGTTTACTCATTTATCGTTAGGAATACTCCTGTGAAGTTTCGAATAAAATAGTCTAACTAATTTTGTTTCCCCATACAAACTTTGGACCCCCATTTAACCCCTTTAGGGGTCGAATTTTAAAAAATCCTTTCTTAGTGCACCCCTAGACCTTATAACGAACCTACGTGCCAAATTTGGAACCTCTAGAACCAGCGGTTTGGGCTGTGCGCTGATATGTCAGTCAGTCAGTCAGTCAGTCAGTCAGTCAGTCAGTCAGTCAGTCAATCAGTCAGTCAGTTTCTTCTTTTATATATTTAGATAATATTAGTAGGATTTATTGAGATTACATTCACATGATACATACTCGTATTTGTTTTGAACTATAGATATTTTTGTCGTGCTTATTGTGGCAGGCATCCCACTTGCCGACCAGGAGATAATAAGCGACAATATACTCATCAACTCGTGACCCACATAAATAGGCAAACGTCTGTATCAATCGCACCTCGCAATCATTGTCGTAATTGTTGGTAAGCGCGCGGTAAATCACGCGGTCTCGGACGTCGCGGACAATGCCGCAGAAACCAGAATCTGCCGGATTACCTCGCCCAAGCATTAATTTACTTCGCCCTAGTAAATTATTGTTGATTTACTGCGTGGACAATAATGTCCGAGTTTACTTACACTTGTGGTCGAAACACGAAGTGGTATATCATGCAATTCATTCATTTTCTAACCGTGTATACATGTGTTTAAAGGTGCGAAGGGTTGGGTAGTGTCATTTTACTACTTAGAGGTTGTGTTTGATGTGAGTGGATGGTATTCGTCGATTTTGGTGAGGCTGAAAATACGGCAATTGAATAGTTAGGCCTGTGGTATGATGTACCTTGCTGTAGAAAATTGCATGAAAGCTGGAATATAAAATGTAAAGTTGTGTCCATTGGACGTTGAATTATCGGTTAAAGAAATAAACATTTTAACAAAGTGAACAAATAACCGTTTAGCCGGAATGGAATCATTCCACTCATTCCGTTCGTTTCAAGAATAACAAATTATCATAAATCATAAACTAAGCGCCAATCAGGTCGAGATCAAAATTTACAATATAGACATTAACGCCTGATTCAATAAAATATAGACATTATTTTTGTTCCGAATAAATGGACCTTTTTTCAAATACTTACCACTATATTCTTACATTAATAAAATTGTTATTAATATTATTGACATTGCCAAACTTTGGCAACGTGTTTTAAATACTAACAAGCAATCATATCACTATGACAAAGTTCCATGTATGCTCAACAATTAAAGTTGTTGAGCGTATCTACCTCGTTATAACTAATATGGAAATATCATATATTATTTTCTAACTAGCTGTTGCCAGCGACTTCGTCTGCAAATAATTCGTTTATCGCTAT
This sequence comes from Pandemis heparana, assembly GCA_963854515.1. Taxonomy (NCBI): domain Eukaryota; kingdom Metazoa; phylum Arthropoda; class Insecta; order Lepidoptera; family Tortricidae; genus Pandemis; species Pandemis heparana. The sequence goes on from OY978025.1 coordinate 498,605, forward strand.
CCCGCGGGAACTACGCAATTTTCCGGGATAAAAGGTAGCCTATGTGCTATTCCAGACTTTTCTCTATTTATGTGCCGAATTTCATCCAGATCCGTTGGGCAGTTCTGGCGTGATTGAGTAACAAACAAACAAACATCCATCCATCCATCCATCCATCCATCCATACTTTCGCATTTATAATATTAGTTAGATGGTGTAGTTAGCGACAGAGATCCTCGTATGCGGTGGATCTGCAGCTCGCGTAGACAATAAGACAGTATCAATTGTGTCTCTCCGATTGTACCTGGTCATCCGGGCGTGCGTCGTCGATACTGTTTCAGTTATGATTGCCTATGGTTGCAGAAAGCAAGCAAAAATATACAGCTCACTCTAGAAACGCTTGAGGTATAAAGAAAAATAAGCTCATTAATATTTATGGCAGATCCTAATCAGGATTCCATTCACCAAATAAGATTTATTACGGCGAAATATTTTCTACCGAGTTAAGTCCCTGTATACCGCAATTACGTCTCTCGTTGCGGATTTATGGTTTATTAGATCGCCAAATATTACTCTCATTAGCCACCAATTCAATATTCCACCGTACCTATATTAGCTTTATTATACCGTTAAATCGGGATCGGGACAATCTGGTAGGTATACGAATACACCATTTGAACAATGCAAGTAAGCTTTTATTTTGTGGATTTGTTTTGCGATATAATACGATATCGGATTTCAGGATCGGGTACAATTGTGTGAGAGGATCGCGCCCTGAATAGAGATTTATGTCGCCACGCCGACACCTCGCGACAAGCTGGATTTATATCAATATACGAGCAACGTAATTCTGTTTGAAGTCCCCGCACTTCAATGTCATTGCTTCCACATAAATGTTAGGGACTTTTCAAAATTTAAAAGCATTGGATTGGATCGCATCGACATCAACGCGCTGCTACGTTTACATCTTCCACTGAATGCACTTAACTGCGGGTTTTGTGTAAATTTATGTCAACAATTGTGCTCCGATGCTGTACGTCAGGTGTTCGTCCTTTATGTTTCCATTCCAATGACTCCGCAAAATGACTGTAATATAAAAACGCAAGCGTGAAAGTATAGGATATGTTCGAGCGATTGAATGCGTCGTGATTGAACGTTGGCGCGAGCCGGCCGCGACCCCGCGACCCCGGGACCCCGCGGCCCGCGACCCCGGGACCCGCACAATGAAGCCAATCAGCCGGGAATGAGTTTGTTCCCGCTCCACGTCCTTATCATAGGTGTTTGTGCCGTGGGCCGCCGCCTCCGCTCCGCGTACTCCTAATCCGATTCTGGGGCCATTGTTTAATGCTATATTGGGTCGCCGCTCGCTCAGAACCTTCGCTGGGCACTTAATCAATTAAACAATAAATAGTGCACGGTTCGTTTACTTTGTACTCTGTCCGGAATCAACCATTTATTTCCGATTTGTCCGGGTGCGATAGCAGTTTTTATATGCAAAACAGGCGCTGATGTTTCGAATAATTCTGTTAAAACCGTAGCGAGCGTTCACGCGACGTATGTAAATTATACTAACGGCCATAACCGCCCCGCGCACCGTCGCGTTATTGTTTTCAACAAACGCCGTTAAAATGACAAATGAACGGCAGAAATTCGATTTAATTACGCATTCCTTATAGAACGGTAGGATTCCGTGAACGTGAACTGAAGCTCGCGCTGATATGTCGGTCTAAGTAACTCCGTATCGCAGGTAACCGTGTGCCAAATGCAGTGCCAAAGCTAGTGCAGCATGGAATTATACATAATAATGGGAATGGCTTTACTGATATACACGTTCGTGAGCGTGCTGATCAATTGCGACTGCTGGAACAAGAAGGAGCAGCGCTGCAAGTGCGAGGAGTGCGCCAGCCTGTGCCACAGCTTCGCGACGCTCGCGCCGCCCGCGACCGTGTCCTCGCGGATCGACATCGTCGAATAGACGGGACTCGAGCCCAATATTAGCGTGGTAAACGAACGTGGTGTGTTGTCGCGAGTGTGGTGGTGATTCGGTGATGTTGTGTGTGTGATGGACCCGCTGGCTCGGCTGATGGAAGGCGCGCCGCTGCCGGGCGTGCTGGGCGCGACGCGGGACGCGCGTCCTCGCGGCGCGCTCGTGCACGCGAGCCTCGCCGCTGCGCCCGCGCTGGGCGACAAGAAGGGCCGCCATCTCACTGGCACATTTTGCCTCACCGGCGACACTATGGAGGGGATCATACAGTGCCTCGTGTTTCTTAAGGCTTTCTCGGTAAGTACACACGCGAACACATCAAACGTCTGTAACTAGCTCATGACTGTAATGGTGCTACTCGTTGACACAGTGAATAAGACAACGTATATTCAGCGTAGTATCAGGGCATCGAATTGCGCTAACAAACGCACGCTTCTATTCTGATGCATGGATACATTGATGTTTTTGTACCTACTGATCGTTTATTGTCTCATGTTTTGTAAACTGTGTCAAACGGTAGTACACGTTGGTATTGGCGGCGAGTGTAGCTGTGTTGTCCGTCGTGCGTGCCGCCGGGCGTGCTTGCCTGCGCAAACATTCCGAATATCATTACTAAGATGTCTATTGAAGCAAATCGACTCTGTAAATTCTCCAAATACATCTCTCGTCTGAATTCCGACAAGAATATTAGTCGTTTAATTAAATTCGAGACAGTTGTCCCGTCAAGATTCAATATTTCACTTATACTTCCTCGAGCTGTTCTGTAAATCTCGAAGTTTCCCGTGATTTAAGTGGCTCTCTGTTGTCGGAGTTAAAACTGGCAATTATTGAAGTTTTGACGAGGATCTGGCCACTTCAATTAGGCAACAAGGCAACAGGTAATTATTGGCTATAGGCTTCTGTCAGTCATTACTGTCACCTCCTTATTGAGGGAGGGTGAGCATTGATGACTATAACTTGTGTTTTATTGGATACAAGCGACCCGCCCCGGCTTCGCACGAGTGCAATCAGTGTTTATCTACTATGTATTATATGTACATATTAACCTTCGTATTGGATCACTCTATCTATTAAAAAATACCGCATCAAAATTCGTTGCGTAGTTTTAAAGATTTAAGCATACATGTATAATTCTACGCAGACGAAGTCACGGGCAGAAGCTAGTAAGTACTATGCATGAATAGGTCTCTTAATTGAGAAATGAACATATTAGTTGCTCGTGTTTGCCGTTTTATGAAATTCGTTGCTTTATTAATTACTAGCTGTTGCCAGTGACTTCGTCTGCAAAGAATTCGTTTATCGCTATCCCGCGGGAACTACGCAATTTTCTGGGATAAAAAGTAGCCTATGTGCTATTCCAGACTTTTCTGTATCTATGCGCCAAATTTCATCCAGATCCTAGAGGCTACAGCCTTATTCATAAAAAAATCCTTAATTGAGGTTTGATCAGTCGATTAGTTAACAGACTGATTAAGCTTATTTGACAGTTGTTAAAAAGTATGATTCATAAACGCTTGCAAGCAGTCTGTTAGCTAATGAGCTGTTGATGAATGGATTAGAGCCATTATGTTGTCACCTTGACAAATCATAGACCAAAAATGGCCTTTTAGTGAATTAAAAAAAAAAAATGACAGCAGTGGCAGCGAATTAGCGAGAAACCAGCGAATTAACACGACAGACTAGGCAGTGTGGATCTAGTTTCCTTTACCTTTCACGGAGGGAATAAAAACTTAAAACAAAAAAAACTATCTTGCGTATGGTTTTGCTCTTGCCAAAATCAGCTGTTCACATGTGTGGCGGCCATTTTGTGAGTTAGCAGAGAGATAAAGTAGGATCTTCGGTCCGCTAACTTTCGGAAGACTTAACAGAGCCTTGATGAATTGATTAGCGCTAATTGACGTTTATGAATCATGTTTTTTTGCATCGGTCCTATAGAGAGCTTATAGCGAGCCTCTAACTTTTTATGAATAAGGCTGTAAGGGTCCTCAACCGGCGGCCCGCGGTTGCGTCCATGGTGGCCCGACATTGTATTGACAAAATTAAGTTCATATTCACCTACTTTACTTTCTTTACCTACTTTTAGTTTAGAGTGGAATGTTTTTATTATGTTGCGTTGCGGCCCACCGAACCAATATCAGAGTATACTAGGCCCTTGACTTCAAAAAGGTTGAAGACCCTTGCGTTAGGCCGTTCTGGTGTAATTGAGTAACAAACAAACATCCTTCCATCCATGCTTTTGCATCTATACATATATTTATAATATTAGTTAGATTAATATTTTGTTTATGTCTAGTACTTGAATTCTGTTGTTCATCGGAGTACTAATTTCCATTTCGATAAAGATTTGAGCGACTCTAATGGACACCTAAAAGGTACTGAGAAGTTTGATGGTATTAATTGGAGGGTACATTATGAATGACATTCATTAGGTTGTAGGTCAAAATACTTTGGTTTTATAAATTATGTTGGTATTAGTAAAGCGTGACACAGATTGTAGGTAGCTATGTTAATTAACAAGCGTTGCGAGTCGCTAAGAATGTATAAAAGATGCTCGAGAGCACGCAAGGTATAAGTCAACGCACGTAAAAAGAGTCTCTGGGTGGCTAGTGGAGGGGATAAGTTTGCGCATCCTGGTATAGTAGCGTCCCCCACCGCTCCCGCCAATTTGGTTCGTATTTCGCTCATGCGCAGGTATATAGCCAGGAGCTCTTATTACGTGGGTTTATTTGTAAGCATAAAAGCGCGTCGCATCGCGGGCGATATCATTATAATTAAGTTAACTTTTTACAGCTCTGTGACCTCCAAGACGCTGAACCCAAAGGTAAACTAGACAAAGGGCAATCCAATAGAACATTTTGATTGACGGCCAAAGCTTTTGTTACTAAAAGTCCTATCAAAGTAGCGCACCGAACCGAACTCGTCTAAGATCACAAACTATTCGGGTTGCCTTTTCGCCTCGGGCCGAACCTCAAACTGGTCTCGGTTGTGCAAAACTATGCAAAGCACAAATTTGCCTTGTCCAGTGAATTGGGATAACAAGCACTGTTTTCATTTCATTGGCCTTTGGCTTTGGTCTTTTTGTAAACTGAAAAAAAAACTAGTTGTTACATGATGACGTCACGGATTTTTCCCCGGCTCCCGAGTACGGATAAACTCTGGGGAACGAACGATTCGATAAGTTTTCGAACGCATTCGGGCGATGTAATATTTTCCCCCGGGCTCAAACTTCCGGTGATTATGAACGATTTGGGAACTTTCTAGTACTTAATTCCCTTCGGCCGTGAACCCGGGCGACGTCTTGTACAAAATTGTGTCGCCAAATTTTACTAAACTCTTTTCCTCCTGTTTTCTGACCCCTATCGATTATCGAAGGTTAGCTAACCAGAAAAGTTGATATTGATAGCCAATTCTGACAACCTGTCCTTCCTTTTTAGGAAAAATAAATCTACGACTTGACTTGGATTACTATGTCACAAAACTTGTGAGTGCATAATACCAAATGGATAAAAGGAAAAGTATAATATCTTCCCTGCTAAAACGAAATCCGTTTCCCGTCAAAAGAACGTCGAGTGCAAACTAAACAACTGAGTTTTGGAAGGCACGTGTAAAGAGCATCTTACGAGATGTATAAAAATTTTCCTCGTTTTGAAACAGTCGAACGATTCAGTCCGTTTGACAATCCGACTCGGTATTGTGTTCGTGTGTTACGCGCGCTGCAAATCGGCTTTGTAACATGCATGACAGTCCCGGTGTGTTTGTGCGAGAATACCCCCGGATGACTTTTTTATTTTATGCGTTCCCGGTTAAATTGTTCGGTTGAGTCGTGGAATATTTTTCATGCAGATTTGTTGTTTTTCTGTGCAGCGTTCTTGAAGTTTTTCCTTTACAATTGTGTAACAATAAGTGCTCTATAGTTGGTGGTTTCTGCACTTACGGAATTAAATTGAATTAAAAAATATATATTTCAATATAAAACCCTGTAAGTGTTAGTTAGCTAAAAAAGGACTGAGTTAGCGCAATTAAAAATAAAGTAAAATCTATACCACATTAATCGAAACATTCAATTCAAAACGATTCAATTTGGCGCTTTAGCTGTCATTTTTGACAGTTCTAGTATGGATCTGACAGCGAGCGATGCAAATTTGGTTTGGAATCGAATCGCATTAAGACGTCATGGTAAGACCCCTGATCCGAGAATTGGATCATAATCATAACATATATCATTATCTGTGTGTTTATACCAAGGTTTATTTTATATATCTTTGAAGTATATGGCATGCTAACGTCTTATTTTGTCATATTTTAATTGGATTCTGATTTTATTATCATAACATTATACAGATTTTATTATTCAGGTTTCATAAACAGTTTTCTCTGTTCTGGATTGTTGTGAAAACTTGCTATCATACAATGGACGAAAACAATGTTATCATTTTTATTTTGTTACTTTATGAATGAATTGGACAAGGGCTTTGGATCCGCCCAGTTAGAGAACAAACTGCCCATTCAAATGTAGGTTAACATAGTTTTGGGTGGATATTGTATTTGACTATTTGTTCTCGATAAACCCAACTGGACATAAACTAAAAGCAAACCACCCCTATAAGTAATAACATAAAACCCCAAATTGGAACGTTTTATCTTACTTTGTATTTTTTGCTTATTTTTTTTAATTTGATTACATAAGACAAGTCAGGGCAATTTGTCGCAACCGAAAGACAGTAAAATATACACTTTTGTTCTAAAGCATTGTCTTGTACAATATTCGCGGCTGTATTTTTGCGTCATATTTTTTTTCTAAATGAGTGGGCGTTTCTTATTCCGCTGAATATTTCAGAGTTTCACTCTCTTTATGATTCCCTTGTACATATTTAACGATCACCTGAGGTCTTGCGTCTCTTATAATAAAAAATATTTTAAAATGTACAAAACTCATCTCCGGCTTGCTTGCATTTTGTAGAATATACGAGCTCTCAGCACAAGACATTTTGTTAATTAACATTGAATATAAAAAAGACATCATAGAAAGCAATTTAGATCATATTTTAATACAGATCCCCTATTAAAGGCGAAAAAGATACCAAAAAGCCATTTACATGTCATAATGGTTGCTTTTTAATTAAAATTCCGGTGCCCAAAATGTTTTATGATTATATCTGGAAAGTCAGTGGAATTATCCTGTTTATGAAATGGTTTTCGCAGACTTTTAACCTCTCTCTACCTGTGCGTGCAACGCGGTGCTCTTTGTTCTTTGAAGTAGCACGAAATGTTCATGCGGATTTTTTATCATTTGATGGTGGTAATGAGGTGATGACAGTGTGTTAATGTGTGCGTACGACAATAGAACCTTATCCAGCAATGAACTGTGGCGCACCCTTAGCTCAGAGGCTCCTGTGTATATTCAATTTACTCTTGCGAATTTTATGAACGTCATAAATTCTAACTCATCTGTTCAGAAAAATTCAACTGAACAGAGTTGATAATAACGGTTACGTTTTTACGGTTCGCCAAGTTTGGTTAGCATAATTCGCAGGAATTTGTGACGTATTTAATAAACATCTCTCCAATTAAGCCATGCCGTCCTGGTGAGCAATGCTGTTTGCTCGAGATTCCGTATTTAATTCCTTATCTCTGAACGAAACAATGGTGTCGCAGATATTGTAACTGCCTATTCCTATTTAAATTCACTCCGGCGAGATTTTAATGGACTCCAGCCAAATCGGTGTTTTGGGAGTTCTTACTTAGGATATGAATAAAACATGCTCCCGCAGAGGGGCTGGAATGAATTCTCTACTATTTAAGAAATTCTGAAACAATGAGTTAAATTTGAAACAAAGTTAGCGACTTCGATATTGATTAGGTAGCTATTAAATGAAAGATTTTAAACATTTCGAACGACACGTACAACAAAATAATGACCATTTGGATATGTGATGATGATGAAGAACGATGATGGCGCCGAGAAAAGACAATGGTTAAGTAAGTACCAACGAACTGTCTAGATTTGTTTGCACACGTCCAGAAAGCAGGTCCCATTATGAAGAAAAATATTTACCAATTCTTTTGCCGAGAATCATTACACATTGTGTCGATAATCCTCTCAAAGGTAAGCTTATCTTCAAGATTTACTACCCCGGGCATGGCAGCCACTATCGTTACATTGACACCCTTGTTATTTATGTTATCCTGGTAGTTCGGTTTACGGCACACACGCAAAGAGTGCACAAACCCTCCATTAAACCCGTCCAATGATCCGCCCGCGTTTTATTTCGATTTGTGGTCGCACCCCTATTATCTAGGATGTCTAAATACGGCAAACACTCGTATAAAACAAATGGTTTTCGGTGTGTCTTGATTTTTAATTTCATTACTCAGTTACATTCAGCTAAGCTAAATAAAATAATGTTCAAAGCTTTGTTAATTACAACGCAGCCAAATGTTTCCCTAAGGCGCTACATGCCAGAAGGAAATGTAAAGAGTATTGTTACTCAATTTGTACGTCCTTTATCTAAAAATCCTTGCGGCCTGTCCACACCTCTATGTTATTATACTATTAATTTTTGCTCGTGAACTCTTTGAGTGAGAATGATTTGATTAATCCATTTCAACAGCGGCGAAGGTCTTCTAGATTAAAAAAAAACTGAAAAAGTTTTTGTAACGATATCCACTAGACTGCTATTCTCCCATGTGACACAAAAAAAACCTCCAACCACTTGGCCGACGACGGTCGAAAGAGACCTGAAAAAAAATGTAGGCAAAATGGCACAAGACCCTTCGAAGTGAATGTGCTAGATAGCACGGATAATGATGATGTCTATAAAGTAACCACTGGCGAGGCGGGCTTTACAATACAAGTAAAACGCAGAAATCTTCAATGACATTTATTGCGTCACGTCTTATAAAACAAATTTTATTTCTGACGAATAATTGTATCGATAGCAAGATGACAAATTGTTCAGGATGTATACCTACCCGGTTACTCGAGGTAAGTAGGTACTTAAAACTAGGTAAGTTATACTCTGGGTAGCTCTGAGGTTTGGTTGTAGACTGTGCCTCATTAAAGTTTAAACTTCTCCGTTATCAAGCTCATTGTGCTGACTCACGCTCATCAAATAACCCCAAACTCGTCCTTTGAAATATCTCAATATTCTTGGAAACCTAGGTTACCTTTTCCCTTTGTATCAAATTTCATGGGCAATCTATTGTATTGTACTATTGAGAAATGATTGCTTGATTGAGGATATCGTAAATGTTGGTTTGAATAGTGAATATTGATCGTCGATTATAAAAAGTAAGTAGGTATTTCATTTATTTGAATGCTGATTTGCAATCGCTTTTATCCGCATCTATCTATCACTAAAATCATCGACACCACCTACTTATTAACTGTGTGAGCTGTGATGGTAACAAAAGCATTATAAAGCATGGTGCACAAACAAAGAGAGATTCCAATCGCTGTGGTATTTATTTTGTTCTTTAAAAAAGAATTCATGTAGTTTGATTCCTATGTGCGAAACTTCAAAGCATTTCATCATGAAATATGCGTTAGAGGGTAGAGATATTATGCGAGCACCGTTTTACGTATTCATTTTAGTCAGCTTGTTTTTCTAGGAATTGATCTGTTAAATATACATAATGTTTAACAGTCATTACGTTACGTCTCGTCATCTATTTCGGGCGCGATGGAAGTCGTTATTGTGTCAAGCGATAACAACAATTTAATTTGCCAAGGAAATTCAAGATGTGCGCTGTGAACATAAATAAATGAGGTTTGAGGGCCGCCATTTGATTCCATTTACCGTGTTGACAAACATTCGCTTTGTCTCTCTTTGACTCCACGGGGATAATGAAGATAACTGCGAGGCTACTCTGAGAACGGATTTTCAAACTTTATTCTTTGAAGAATACAAGAAGTAGGGAAATCGTTTTAAGTTAACTTGTGATTTTTGGTGTAAAACTTCTCCAATTTCGCTATAAGTATTCTTGTATTGAGCACCTTGATACTTAGTGTACGAGGACAGGACACCATAGATGTGTATGTAGCTACGAGTACCTATGTGCCAATAGCCTCTGAGTTGAGAAATCATTATAATGAACGTAAGTTGTTTAGAACACCTTATACATGTATGCAACATACCTACCTAATTTCTTATGCATACCAAATATTGTAATGTTTGAGAGGAGGCTTGTGTCCAGAACTGTGACGTACCTGCTTGGACTGTCGTTGCTCAAATCACAATTGACCATCTTTTAGCTTAGTACCTTTAACAGATTCCCGATACTAGGCTAACATAGTCGGGGGACGGCAAATAATTTGGGGGGAGGGCGTTACTTGAAATCAAATTACTCACCCCGCGCTCCTCGCGGCTCCAGAACTTGAATGGGGAAAATATTTGCGGCTCTGCGGGCGACAGTTTGATTGCGTATTGATTTTGCTCATCACCCCAAGGCCGAGTTTCATACAGAGCCTACATGCTAGGAACAGCTGATTTCAGAGCAGAGAGCTGATTCTTACGGTAGCTGCATTGCGCAGCCTGATGACGCAATAACAGTACATTTAAATTTCTCAGGTATCAGTTTCAAAAGCAGTAGTGACTACCTACTTACTTTCGCGTTTTTTCAGGTGTTGTGTGCACGTTGGTCTGCAATAGATTGGTTTGTGGGAACTTTGCAATTTCTTGGATAAAATAGCCAAATCTGAATAATATTTATTAATGTTGAAAGTATCTTCTTAGCAAATTTCATTACGATCGGTAAAGTGGTTTTACCGTGAATAGGTTGCAAACGGACGGACAGAGAGACAACACTTAGTTTGCTTTCATATTAAATTTATACCTGTAAGGCGGTAAGGATAAAAAATCATTGTTTTATCGTTGAAAATGATGTAGACGCCTAAATAATTTGAAAACAAATGTTTACAATTAAAGACTACCAGGCTGACAGAAGCAGTGTGAAGTTCCAAATTATACGAACAACAATGAGCCGGAACAAATCGTGGGAGTGAGCACGGGCGAGGATCATTATCATTATTCAAGTGCAAGTGGGCCGGCACATCGCGCGGAAACATCCGATTGTTATCGATGCGCGGGCCCTTATCCCTTCGCACAAGTTTGCTATTGTTTAAGAGTAATGACGTGTAGAGTTTTTACCTACGCCATTCGTGTAGATCTTTAGTACTTCGGAGCTACTGGAAAGCTGTCTTGTTATGCTCGGCGTATGTTCTGCAGCCAGATAACTCGAGTTACTCAGGAGAATGCGAGTAAAGATGACATACAATACATATTAAGTACGTTAGTGCCAACGAGGCACATCTTCAAAATTGTAACTGCAGTCAAGTGAAAATATCTCGTTCGGAAATCGTAGATGTTGATGTTTATTTAGATTAATTCAGTTTAAGCCACTCACGTTACTAGTACACGCATTCTTGTTAACAGCTTTGCGATGTTGATGATGTGGTCTTAGGACTGTGATTCTTGAAGTTCGATCTGTGCTGTTGTGTTTTTTGTAACTAAGTAAATTCTTATTGTTTCAGGTAAGTTGCAGAATCATCAGCACTCTCGGAAATGAGTAACGTATACACCACAGGTTCCCAATTCTGTTTAAGTAGACGACTCCATTTTTTTTAAAGTGTGTATGGATGTATGTAAACTCTTTATTGTGCAAAATAAAAAAGACAAATACAATTGACAAATACCGAGTTACAATGAAGTCGTTTGTAAAAGAAAATATCTGCGTGTAGCGTATTTACCTACTTAAATGTTTCTGTCAAAAAAAAATCTTTTTAATGCAGGTTTTTTTGCTGTCTCTGAACTTCACTACCAGATTATATTGTATGGTCATTCGATTTAAATAAGTATGCAAAATTTCAGCTTAATCGGTTGAAGATATCTGCTTCAAACTTGAGTCGCGAGATTCCATCCCGACAAATATACCTACATACATACGTTGCATTGCAAGTCCTTCAGATGACATGGATGTCAAATGCAACCTCTCAGTGGGAAATAACTTTATGCACAGAAACATTAACTATGCTATATAGCATAGCAGTCAAATGAAAAAAACTTGTTTGTTACCTTACTTGTTATTCAATTATTTTTTTAGTTAACATTGATATGAGTAAATTAGTAGTGCTTGAAAATTTCATCCCCCTTTTCTGAAAGCCCAATTAACTAGGAAATCAGAAAATATCTGCCACAAGTGCATGTGAATAGCACACTCTATCATCCGTAGCTGCGCTGTTGAACTTTGTATCAACGAGCATCGTGTTCCGAATACCTCCTGCACATACATGTTATCCTGCTGAAACTGAATGCACAGGCCATGTTTGTCCAACAAATTGGAAAAGGTTTCCGTGTCGAGTGACGAGTGTTTATTAACTGACCTCAAGTGGATCCTTCGAGGGACCAGCGAGTGCCCCACTCGGTTTATTTGGTCGCACTCGCACTTGTGTGACAGGAAACGAGTTTGAATGCGCCGGCTTTATACACGATTGGTGAGGCTTTATTTGCTTATGACGCTACTATTTACATGTCAATGTACCCAATATTAAAGCATGGGTTCATTTAGCCTCATATCATATAAAAAGTCAAGGCGGAGTTTTGGGCACTGCAAAGTGAGGTTGGTTTGTAACTACGCCTTGCGTGCTTGTGTGTGTGCACTAGCTAGAGCTTTTACTGCAGCAAGGGCGTCCTCCCTACGATCACGAATCCTTGCAAGGAAGTTAAGCTGTGTGCGAAGAAAATAGTTACCACCAGTTTAAAAGCAAAGCTAAGCGATATGATAGTAAGCCCTACCCACGTGAACACAACGCATTGCTAGAGGATTGCATTGCATATGCCTTGCCTAGGCTAGGGCTAAGGTGGATGGAATACCTTACGTGCCATTAGCTTCACCGGTTGTTTTACTCTCCACGCCGGAACACGGCAGCGCAAACGCTGCTGCTTGGCGGCAGGAGTAGCTAATAAAATAGTGATCGTAATTTGGACGGTTCTTAATGATCTTGATCTCTTTGCCCACGCTGAGCCAGACTAGAAAATTACCGCCTATTGTATACTTTGTTCTTTGTTTCTGTATTGTTTTGTACTGATTTGTGGAGTTCAATAAAGGCTATTTGTATTGTATTGTAAGTAATCCTAATACTAGACAATTTCGTCACATACCACTTTTAGTAGCTCACACTCGTTCGGGTGAGAGGCAGCCAAGATGTGCCCTCGTGTCATCTTCCACGTGTTAAAATAATATCGGACTATCTGACTGTCGTCTTTTTTCCAATACTCTTTTTGATCGAACTCCGATCGAGCTTGCCCCTAGAAGCAAACTGATTTCCAAGTCAAAGTAAACATGCACTTCCGAGCAAATCAGTCTTGTTAATTACGAAAGCCTCAAGATCGCGGCAATAATCAGCCAGTTGGTGAGCAATTATTCGTCATCCGAGTCGTTAAGCGGTTCCGGCGGCGCATTCAACCGGCGGGTCGCCGTCGCCGGCGCTGCGGCTACCAACTTTTTAATTGCGTTTACCCTTAATTTGACCCGCATCGATTTCGCTGCCGTATTCACGGCATCTGACAGTTATTTAGCGTAGCCCGCTGTCACTGTCAGCGACAGAAATAACGTTTATGTGGGCGATTGGCGGAATAAATTAGAGTCTGCTGGTTGAAATCGATCGAAACTCTATCGAAACTATCGAAATTTGAAGCCAAGAGCCGTATCCACTGTCCAAATTACAGCTTTTTCCATCTTCTACTGAAATTGTCTTTGGTTTCAAGCAGCACTAGCACAACTTGAGCTTATTTTGTACGTATGTCTATGGGTCAACAATACCGTGCCGTCATCGTCTGTTTTGATGAACGCATTACAGGAAAAATCACAGGTAAATTAATATTAAATGCAGGGTGTGCTCATTTGAGGACATTATGGCATTACTATGCAAAACAAGATAAGATACCATTTCGGTGTCATAAGCCACATGAGTTCACACTGCATTCGAAAACATGTCTACAAAACCTGCCATTTAATTTAAGTAATACGCTTTTGCAGAAAACACGGTTTGTTGGCAAAAATAGTCGCGTGCCCTCGGTGACAGATCGACATAAAGTTAAGGATCACTTTTTAATCAAGTAAGCTAATTACCAATACCGACCACATTCGAGGTTCATAAACAATTTTAATGGAAATGAAAACACGAGAGGCTGGAGTATCGATGTTACTCGCCAATTAAAAGCGTATCGGGATCGAAAGACTCGCTGGGGATTATGTTCTGCTCATAATGAAACGTCTCGGGTTTCCATCGGCGCTAGAATGACAACTTTATTGCGAAGGCGGTATGAAATATAATGACGTGTGACCCGCCGAGGGTATTGTAAGCTGTATGAAAGAAATTGATAAATATGGAGGAGATTATGTGCCCTTCTCTTATGTATTTTATTGAATTATGGGCCTTTATTAATTTTAGGTACATACTGAATAAGGTTAAGTTAAGATGCCGTCTATACCGGCTCTGTTAAATCAAGCACGGTGACTTATGCAGTTCACTTAGATACGGTACAGCTTTATATCGTTAGATTATAATATTTTATTATTTATACACAGTCAATACATAAAATAAATAACGTCGTGTGTACAGGTATGTAGCTATTATAAATTTAGATACACAACTTAGTGCAATCTTTGTTTTCCTCAATTTTAATTGTATGATGTAGTTGAAATTGATTTATGAGAGAGAGATTGTTTTTGAAACTAATAAAATTTACAAAAATTGTTGAAACCCAGTTCGTTTTCATAGGTGGATTATCCAATTTGGCATGTTTTAGCGGACTCGGTGTGCCAGGAGCGCAGGAGTGCACTGCAAATTGAATCTTGGCGTTGGCGATTCGTTATTTTTGGCGGTTTGCCGGCGCCGCGCGTGTATCGTTCCATAGAGTAGTCGCATTTCGAGAATTTTAATACCGACTGAAGCCAAAACAAGGCATTTCCTGTTGCGCGGTGTTTGTATAGGCCGATTCTCTCGGGACTTCCTTAGAAAAATGAGATGGCTTCGCAAAACGTGACGCAAAATAGTTTGTAATATTTGTTGCTTTACTTAGATACAAACCTTTTCAACGATCTCAACATATACCATATAGTTCATTGATTTTGCTTCCCCGTCATTGGTTTCCGTGATACATTGCATTTGCTTATAAACGTTTAGAAAGCTGGGTTTTCAAAATCGCAAAAATATTACTACTTTGTTAGACGATCAACACAATTTTCTGAGCCTATCCGCTACACTACCTTCGCTTTATACACTCTACTTCCGTACTCGGATCCCAAACCCCTAACTATGTTCAGTCATAATCATAATTATCCAACTAAACACTCGCTCGTAATTAGTTAGTTCCAAAATATCTGTGGAGTCGGATCTAATTTGTGTTTACTTCAGTGATCGAGCGTTATTATTTGATTACTTGCGAGGCTAGGCTTTTATCATCTAAAGCTTTGTTTGTAAATGTTCGTTAGTTAATCACTTATCTCGTTGAGTGCTGCCTTAGTTTAGTTTAAAACAATTTAGTAAAAGGTTTTATTATAAGTTTTTTGATATTGAAGTGCTTTAGATTTATTGTTGGTACTTTTCGAGTATAAACCTTGCTTCGTTGCTAAGTTTGGTTTTATACAGTAAATTTTATAGGTGTTTGAAATGTTCGTTATTTAGCAATTGTTTTTAATGTAATCCAAACACTCATTAGTTGCGTCAAGTTTATAAATAGTATAAGAACGGTGTACAAAGTTCTGTCTTATCACTTAAACGCGATCTCTTCCAGACGACTAGATTAGTGAATGGTATTGATATTGACCTACGTATTTAATTAAAAAATCGTACGTGTAAAAATTAAAAAAAGTTTTATTTTTTATATATTTGAGAAAATTTTATAGAAAACCTTTTTGCAACACACTTAGGTCTTTTGTTTCGTTGCTGTGTTAAAATTGAGAAAATCAACACTTTCCGAACGCCTTGACCGAGCGTGGTCCGACGGCGGCCGACTCGCATCCGTCTCCCTGGCAGTGTCTAATTGAGGATCGGTATCTGCAAGATATATTGTGCGTAAAGCCTCCAAGGACCCTCCCCTTTCCCTTCGAAAAACAAGCGTGAACTATGAGCGGCTTACATTGGGTATTTTCCTTCAACTATATCTTTTCATACTATTCCTGCCCATATAGTTTGCAAAGAAACCACTGAAACTTGAAAAGATTCGCCAGAATTTTATGAAATCAACTCTTCCGCTATCGATAAGTACCAGGAAGCAATAAACGCGCAGCGGTTGCAAGTTTTCATTATCGACTCGTCGTCGGCAGCGGCGGTACGCCCGCGTTTCACGCCATATTGCGAAACTTTCCTTAATTGACATTCACGACGGCAACAGTCGCCTTTAATAGCGCGCGTCTCGTTAGTTCTGACGCTCTAATTACCTATTTTAAGCGGCGACAGCAAAAGTATTGTCAAGGCCAGCTGTTCACTGCCACTCGTAATGCTTGTCTTTAAGTTTCCAATCCATATTGTTAAAAAAACACCTAAAGTTCACCTCTCAAAATATTACAATCTCATTATTGCACACAACAATAAAAAATACAATATTACGACAGTAAGACATACAGCCTTACAGCTATAATATTACCTACTAAAATAGCTAATTGATTCCTTGAGTAAACGTGTTCTAAGACAACGAAGTTAAGTACATTACATTATTACCAATTAAATAACAAAGAAGCAACACTGGCGAGACTTATTGTACTGTCGATTGTCAATGTAATTTGTATACTTAAAGTCGAGTCACAAAATAATTGACCGTGGAATACAATCGTGTTCACAATAACGGTATTATTGTATTCAAATAGATAAGTGATTGAGCGTTGTTGTGAGCGGGCGTCGGGCGTCGCGGCGGCGCGGGGTGATTGACGACCTCACACCAGTTTGTCTTAATACTGTTTTTGCCGTCGCGACGATGCCTGCTACGTCTGTTTGTTTATTTACCCGGGGAGGCTTTTTGTTCGGAGCTGTTTATTTGTTGGATTTGAGGCTGACATCTAAGTGATGTCCTGCGCTAATGCGCCGCGCGTAAAACGAAAGATTCCACAGTAGCTTTTAGCTCCGCCAGCAGAATGTGAAATTACTGTTCAAAACGTTTCGAGAATAAATATTTCGCGTGGGATTCTTTCTGTCAACAATGGAAAGGTTCGGGCCGGTGTTTCATCGTGCCTTCTTTGATCCCGTTTAATGTATTCTGTTTGCGCGTTCGCAAATTGTCCCTGAAAACCAATAAAGGGCCGTTTGTATTGGACTGGAGAGCTGTTAAAACTGTTGAGGGAGTGATAGATGGAAGCGGAGACGGCCGGCAGCGCGTGCATTAGTGGGACGGGACACATCTGTCACCGCGACGCCGGCGCCAGCTCCTCACGCCCATCTGCTAACTTTGCGGAAGTGATCCACGTTACGCAGCGTGATGCATCGATACATGTCATTACGCAGCTGCGCCTGTCGGGAAAATGTGTGCTCCGACTAATACCAAAATGAGAAAGAAATTCGCCAAGTTTCGTTTCATTTCGGAGAAAGTTTCTAAAAACGAAGAAATTGCCGAGAAAATTTCGAAGTTACGTAACGTACCTACTTTCGGGAACGTTAATATTATGTATGTATGTAAACTCTTTATTGCACATAAAAAATTTAAAAATACAGAAGTACACAGAAAATAGTACAAAGGCGAACTTATCCCTAAGAAGGGATCTCTTCCAGCTAACCTGGTACAGAAAGGAATAGTTTAAAAAAAGGCAAGCAGTCATTATTATGCGCAAATAAGTAGTATTAATACTTAATAAATAAATATTAATATTGATTTGTATCATTTGGACTAACGATTTTCTGTTGGCGTGCCAAAACTTTTTTGAATTTGGGCGACTTTATTGTTTTGAAGTGTTAAGGTGCTCAAACATGAACGTGGTCGTATTATCAGTCGCGTCAGTTCGTGTCCAGATTTTTGTGTAACTATTTAGACAGCTCCGATGATGATGGCGAGTGTGAGTAGCGCCTGAAGTGGCATCGCCTCATGATAATTATTCTAGTCTAGCAAGTGTAATAGAAATTGGCAATTAGTGATTCTGTTAACTGCCGAACCGTACGCATGTTGTGTGTGATAACATTTCTCTTTTGCAAGTTGCCTCGAAACTTCGACGCCCGCCGACGGCTGTTTCCGATCCTATTTTCTTTATTTTCTTAGTTGAATCTTCAATTTGTAGTTTCTACAGCAAAGTGGATGAGGGAGTACTGCCATTATTTTCGTAAAATAATTTTCTAAATTAGTAAACCCGAAGAATGTTTCCATGAATTGCTCAATCGCCTGCCACGAAGTTGGTTACCAGGTGATCATAAACTGCAACTATCATATTTATAAACGCAGCGGTCGCCGATTTGGTCGCTTTCAAGCCTTGACAAGGGTTTTTTGACGAGGGACAGCATTCAGTGTTGAGTAATTTACGTGCTCCATACCCTCTGACAACTTATGAATCCTTTATATTGAGCAATATTATGAGCCGGCCTTCGGGGATGAAATTTAATTAAAATGTAGGTAACAAGGGAGCGCTGTTGCGTGAAAATAAAAGTTCATAGATCAGTGAGCTGTTCTTATTGCGCCGGGAATTCTACAGAGTTTACTCTCAAGTACTCGGTCTCTTGTCGTTAAAAGAGCCGTCTAAAGAGTTAACGTTTTATTGTTATTTACTGGATCAAAGCGGGACATAGTTAAAACAAGTCTCGAACCATTTAATTGAAATCCGCCGAGTAACACCTGCCTTATTTCATTAGCTACATATTTTATAGGCGACGCGATTGAGTTATCCGTAATGTGTATCGGCGGCTCTCCGAGGTGCGACTGACAATAATTGGACGAGACCCGTTTAATGTTTAAATATCAGGTTTCTTCCAAGGGGACGGGTACAAAAACAATTCGACATTCTATCTCTTCTTATGTTTAAAAGAGTCTTGAAAAGTTTTATAAATTTTATGAACATTCAAATATACGCCTGATATACCCGTCTGAAAGTCGTTTCGCAAGCGGCTTATCGCGAAGTTTAGCCGAAGTCGAAGTTTCGCTGCGAAAGAAGCGGGATCATCGATTACAAATGAAGCGAGCTGTCGATTATCGCGGGGGGGGGGGGGCTTGTAGGTCTTTGTAATATTAGTGAAACAAGACTCGAAAACGTTTAATATAACATTTACCTTTGTGTTTGTAGTTACTTATTTGGATCATTGTTATTCCATTTTCCTGTGAAAAAGGAGCGTTGCCGAGTTGGTAAAGAAATACAATTTATCTTAACTTCGACATAATCTAACATTTATATATCTAACAAGTCGTTGAAATTGTGTCAAATTGAAAATCAGTAAAATGAAGCACCTCTATTTTCTACGAATTTCTAGGAAATAACATACCTCTTAATGGTGTTGCATACTTTTTCGTTGTTACATCCTATCTCAGTCATCATTAACGATACTAGGAACCAGGAGAACATAACTGAAAGAATCCTGGACAATAACAAGATAAGATATCAAGCTCGCTCCTCTCCCGGTAATAATAATAACAGACGCGGATATCATTATTGCTTAACGCTTGTCTATTGGGGAAACTTACTTAGGGCCGATTTCTCTTTTCTTAGATACCCATAGAGTTGTACGTCGAATAGGGCCTATCTGACGATTGAAAAATCGGACCTTAATCTTGTTTCATACCAAGGGGTTAAAATTTGACACCACTCAGTGTCACGTCGTGGATCTTTTTCACAACTAATGTCATGATCATGATAAGCATCGCAGTGGACTACTACCATAACCGATATAACGTGAGATTCTACGATAGGCTACAGTTGAAATGTTTCATCGGTACATGAAGTTCTTGAAGCCCAGAGATGACAACTTGACTGTGACCGACCCTCTTTCTGAAGGACTCGCTGAATTGCCTAAAAAATATCACTCCCGAACTAATGACATAAAAGTGTGCCTCTTTCCTTATAAGGCGTTAAGTATTTTGAACGATTAATTTCCAATCTTCACTTCCAATAGAACGGGCGGGATGAATGGTGGCCGCCGAGTCATCGTGACGGGCCGTCGTCTATTCAGAGCCGAGAGCTCCACTAAAGTCCTTACAACATAAAATCACATGTGTGACCTTGCCTCTACCAAATACCATTTTAAATTACTGCTACTGTCAGTATTAAGACGTTGTATACTGTTCTGTTTGTTTCTCAATTTGTATAGTAATAGTATTCATTTATTTCTTTCCTTTGTTGACTGGTGCAGATACCGAATCTTCTACGTATATATCCACTAGCTTCTGCCCGCGTGCGACTTCGTCTGCGTTAAATTAGCAATTGACATGTTTATGGCTTATTTATCCCTCGGGAACTATGCTATTTTCCGGGATAAAAAGTACATACATACATACATATCGTCACGCCTCTTTCCCACAGGGGTAGGCAGAGACTACTTTGTTTCAAAAAGTAACCTGTTTTAATCTAGGGTACCAGCTATCTTCGTTGAAAATTTTATCCAAATCCGCCCAGTCGTTTTAGCGTGAAGAAGGAACAAACATACACACTCTCTCACTCACATCGTCACATCGTCACATCATCACATCGCCACAAACTTTCGCATTTATAATATTAGTAGGATAACAAGGAGCCCATAAAACACCCCCACCAAATGCTTGACGCAATCTCTAAACTAAACAGGAATAAGGTATAAATTCTCATGCGCCATGTGATCCTGGTACTCGTGGTACATTCTTACTACACCTTGGGCGAAGTTATCTTATCCTAAAACTTATCCCGGCGTGCCGGTCCCTTCCTGGTCCACTTGGCTCGGACTCGACCACTCTGCGTAATTTCGTGTCCGGTGAACTTGTTAAACTGCCAGCAAGAAAGAATATAAGGGTCGATAACTTTTGCACTTAGTCGCTGCATGAGAGCGGTATGAGATAACCACGGCAGGACTTGAAGAGCACATTTATTTTTGAAGATTCTTTGGAAACGCTACTTGACTCGTAAACAATCTGTGGAACTGTAGATCTTGAATTATGTTTACCTTTTTTCTTTACCTCTTTCTCTGATTATAATGTATTATAGAACTTATTTGTTAGTATCATTGTTTATAGGATTAGACTTCCCCCGATCAGCTCAAGTAACTAGGATCCAATCTGTCGTTTTATGGTCTACAAATCGTGCAGCAAAAAACAATAATGGAATAAGTACATTTTAGTCATACTACATCAGATAAATAAGACGTATTGAGATAAGACATTATAGGTGAAAAACTTAAGTAAATGACCTGTTGTATGTGTCAGTATAGTAATGTGTGCGAATAGACAAATTGACGTTCCAAATTAGAAAAATGACTTGAGTCTCATATCAGTTCTATACACTACTCTACTAAATACAACAGTAGGCTTATTGTCTAACTTGCTCGCAATCGCCATCGTGTTCATTTTGACAGCTCATGTATGGGCTGACAATTGGCATCGGAATCAGCTAGCTGTCACATTCATACAAGAACTGTCAAAATAAACACGATAGCGAATGCGAGCGAGTTAGACAGGTCATTTACTTAAGTTTTTTACCGATAGTCTAAAATGTCACATAAAACAAAACTAAGTTGACCTAATTTCACAATATGCCACCTAATAAAATAATAAAACTCGGGGTAATGTTAATGTTACACTTTTCCCCTACGTGAGATAACTTATAATGATTTCATGACTGTAATAATTAACCCTCTCGTATGATTTATGAAGGTTGATCTCGTCTATTATTAGATCAAAGCCCGTGTGGGCTCGTTAATTGTCAATAATCACCGCTGAAAGTCGGAATGATTATACCAGGCAGTCAGAAATTCAAAGCCGTTAACCGTCGCGATTAACGTGGCCGACCCTGGTACCCTGCGGGAGTAAAACTGGAGTTTATTTTGCGTACTGGGGGCTGCGGTCGCCCCGCTCCTAATGTTGCCGCTTCAACTCGCTTGTTTTCGGTTAAAATCTAGTTTCACACGTGTTTTGTGCTGATTACGGTATACACTAAACTACTAACGTGTTATGTGTTTTATGGGTAAACGTGTGGGTTTTGTCTTAAGTAATGGGGTTTTGGTGATAAGTTATTTGGGCCCTTGTGAATGTAGTCGAATTATTTTGGTGTTTTTGTCCGTATGACTTGAACCTGACTTTGAGGCACTCTTTGAGGATCTCTTATTTAATTAAATGCATACCCTTATTCATAAGTCTATCCAGTTCAGAACGCAAAATTAATTCAGTTAACTCGCTTTTTTTTCAATACTCTTCCCGTCCATTCTTTCTGTTTGGTTGACAATTTTAATTCAATTCCTGCAGCTTCGTTGTGTAAGTTGGAGATTTTCAATGAAACGCCAGTTCGCTTTGTGTTTGGTCCGTGAATATTCGGATGCACGTTAACAGAACAAGGACGATAATTGAGACGCGACAACAATATCGTCGACATATATCTTATCGTGAGAGATGTAAATTTCAGGCATCCAACGCTGTAAGAGTTTTCAATGATTCACGGTTAAGTTCATTCGAAATATTATAAACGGGATGTGAACCGCCCGATGACGGTGCCGGGACGCTGCCGGTTGCTGCGGTGGTGCCGGGGTGCTGTGACGGTGTCGGGATGTCTACCCGTGATCATGATGCATGCAACTGCGTCGAAATATCGGGTGCTCAATAAAGGTAATCGCGGTTCACATCCCGTTTATAATATTTCGAATCCAACGCTGTGTTACTGTAGCACTGCCCGAGCCAGATATGTAGTTCGTTCTACTCTTCGACTCAATTTATGTATCGCACATGGGAATGACACACCGAGTTTGACGACCGGATAGCCAAGTGGTTAGAGAATCTCACTGAAGCTTGAGAGGTCCCCGGTGGGGGCATATATTATGTATGAAAAATACGAATGTTTGTTCTCGAATCTTGGATGTTTAATAAATATTTAAGAATGTAGTTATTTTATCAGTACGTGTAGCCGTTTGTCTAGTACAGTCAGGGTCATATAGTCTGAAGCATCCAAGTCGGCCAAATAGTTCGGTAGGTACACCTTAGAAATAGTATGGTGTGGTCGAACTCTTTGGTCACTTTGGATGTTTCCTACTATGTGAGGCTGACTGTACCCATATTACTATCTTGGCTTAGCTTGAGCTTAGGCCAATTTATGTCAATTGTCCCACGATATTTATTTACCATCTGCGCCACATTTACCATGAAGAGAATGGGCGAAAATGTTAGGAATCATGTTATAGGCGATGCGGCTAGCAACGCATCACTAATATCACTATTTTGATTCCCATTTCCACCTATACGCCTACAATCATGCTGAACGTGGCCTTTAGGTCTTGTTACCTTACGCTCTGTCTACTCCGTAGGGGATAAAGACGTGATTTTATGTATGTGGGTATGATTTAAGTTTGGCTTTCTGGTGTGGCTTAAAAACAGAGGCCACGTAGCCGCTTTCCCACTCGGCGAAATTGCTTGTGATGGAATGTACCCCCGCGGCCAGCTCGTAGTTCGCTCGCGTGTTCACCGCTAGCTTAAGATTATTCTTATTGTTATGGGGCCCTTGTACCGGTGATATGGGCAGCCCCTATTTGTACGGTTCGCCAGCTCTTAAACAGATTGAACCTTTTTTCTTAGACATAGGCGCCGTATTTGCATGTTCGTAGTTAACTGCCTGCCCGAGCCGTGGCATCAGCAGATTGCTTCCGCATGAATATTTCATTATTAATGCTACGTGGGTACCTGTTGTGTTTCTTCTGGGCCGAAGGCTGCAGGTAGCTTTCATCCTAATCGCTTTGTGGCCTCCACTTGGAAATAAATTAATTAATTTGGATCATTCACTGTAAAATACCTCAAGAGAATGTTCTCTGATTTAATTGCATCGTTGGTTTCTTTGTCTGCTCTTAAAAATGTTCTTATAGTTTTAGTTTCAGTTTTACGCTTTCTGAGATGACACATATTTTGTCCCTCTCTAGTACTACCTATTGGCTTTCTCCTAGTTGTTTTGGTCGTTATTTTTTTATTCGCAGATTGTGTTTACGAGTTTCTATTGAAATTTTAGCTAAATTTAGGACTGCTCTTGATAATTTCTCACGAATTTGATCTCAATACGTATTCAAGTAGAAGCATTGAAAGTTTGATCATCACATTTCAGCAAAACATTCTATCGTTACTCTGTTGTTATTGTTATTGTTATTGATGGTTGAAGGGTAAGAAAATTGAATGATGAGTTGGCGTTCATCGCGACCCCCCGCAATATTTCCACCCGCAATGAAATCACTGAGCAGCTGTCTCTGCTCAAATATTTTATTCGACTCGTGATTAGTGTACAAAACGATCCTCAGCGAAACAGCCGAGATCGGTTTCCGTACTTTCTCAATTATGTGGTCCTGGTGCTCGCCTGCCTTTAAATTACATAAAAAAATGTTTGTTCATTGGTCCATGCCCTAAACGGGCAAACATTTTAATGAAGCGATCTCTTTTCTCTCTTTCTATCGACAAAATGGCGCTCGTTTGCCGCCAGTAATTGCTTCGTTACGTTTTTCGGTTTGTTTGTTTTCGAGCCATCTTCTTCTTTAATTGAGCCCTGTGTATTAAATGGAAGCCCGAGCAACGTACTTCGACGCTGTTCGGAATATTCTTAATCCGATACCCATCTTTGTGCGCCATTAAGTTAAGTTAAGGCATTAGGCGTAAGGAATTACCTACTTGAAAGTTTTTGATGGAATCGCGCTCTGACGCCGTCCCGTAGTCTGAAGAGGCCGCAGGGGGAGATCAAGTGCAAAAACACCGTTTAAATTTATACTAATAAGGTGTACCTTAGTTGTGCGTGTATTTAATAAATGAAGAAGACGCAACGGATTTTGATGCGGTTTTTTTTTTATAGAGAGAGTGATTTGAGTGGAAGGTTTATATGTATAATACACAGACAAAGTCGCGGGCAGAAGCTAGTATGGTATATATGTAATGTAAAACAGCATGAAGGCAATTGTAAGGTCTTCCTTCGTCTTATTAATTCTTGCTTACATTTATTAATTTCTATGTTGACAATCGTGCTCGTGCCGAATACGACAGAAGTAATTTTAGAATTGAGAGACTGCCATGCAGTTTGTACATTTTACTTACCATATCGCGTTTTAGATTACACTTTAAGTACGTTACTCAGTAATCTTTAAATACACTGAGGAGCAAAAATAACGGGTTCCCATAGAAAGTTGTATGATAAGTGACCCGTTATATTTGCTCTTTGAGTATTCGTCGGCGAACATTAAACTTCGTCTAGTACAATTCTTGTATCTACGATAGAAACTTTTATGTCTTGGCGTTAATCTGTAGCGGTCAATGATATCAAAAGTCAAGATACGCCTGTCCGAACAACTCGCTTACTGCGCAATTGGGCATTTTCTCTGACATACACTGACGCAGCTGAACGATACGGCGTCACAGACTATGGCACGGTGGTTTTTCAGGGCCACCGTATTGGACGAATTACTCTTAAGCGTTGGGCCTATCTTTACGACGTGTATATATATATATATATATATATATATATATATATATATATATATATATATATATATATATATATATATATATATATATATATATATATATATATATATATATATATATATATATATATATATATGGTAGCGGTTCTATTTTGTTTGAAGCGCAAGAAGGCGTAGGAAAGCACCAGTTTTCGTGTTACTCGTAGCTTGTGTCCCAGCCCGCCGCGTGATCGGCGCCGACTCAGCGCGTCTGCGGGGACCGAACGTTTCTCATAAAAGGCTATTTCTCTCGGCTATCTACGGCTACATGTTATCCTCGTGAGACAAGAATGATTCGTGTACTTTAACATAATAATCGGAAAAGGTAAGGCGCGATATATTAATGACGGATGACTTACTTAATTTCGCCGTATAGATGTACAGTCGAGGGCATAAATATCGATACAACCATTGTGTCAAATATATGTGTCACCAATCTTATTGTTTGTTCTTATTCATTACTTAAGTACCTTTGCTTCAGAAGTAGTTTTAAGTTGGTAGGGCCTCTAATGTGGGTTACGGTGTACCTCTAAGTATTTAATATGTGTTGTCTTTTAGTCTACATTTTTTTAAATATTCACAGTTAATTTTATCTGGATTCTGGATACACTTCACTAGCTGCTGCCAGCATCGTCTGCGTCTCGCTTGAACTTAACACTTAACTTGTTAGTCAGAGTTTGTTTACTTTTATATTAGTGAAAGGGTTTATAAAATCGGTTCAGTAGTTTCAAAGATTAATCCCTATATTAAAAGAAACATAGAAACTCACGAAATGTACCTCTGTATTATATATATGTAATAGTATAGAGTATAAGATAACTAAATACATTAATTAGCCGCAGATACTCGTATTTTGGTTCTATTTAACATTAATCTAAAACTAGTGGAGTAGCAAGGCAAATGTTTTTTTTATTCATTAACAAATCTGTTTAGTGGGCAATGCTGCATCACATCATCCACATAATGGAACTGACCAATGATAGCGGCTTCGAGGAGCCAGCCAGCCTATAAACCAATCAGAGTGCCTCGTCATAGCGTGTGCAGTAATTAGTTAATTACTGCACACGCGGCAACGTGTCAGCATCTAAACAGGCTTGACAGAGCTAGGGAGTAATGACATGAGCTGTATTACCCACATCCGTCCTCTATAGGCGCTTTCCCACTGGAACTCGACGTAACGTCATGATGGATTACGATATACATAAACTGATTAGATGTGCTATGTGAACGGTATTAAAACAGTCATGAGATAGGAAGTCTTAATATTATGTTAAATGCTACAATGGAACTTTCCGATCATATCTGATTGAATCGTAATGCTATTAAAAGTCGCCGTCGATAGTTGCCGTGAAATCGTCCCGGCATTAAGGCCATTAGGCCGTAATCTGGTAATGGAGGCGCGGGCCCGTCTGGGCAGGCCCGCTCGCCCGATGACGATAAGCCTTTACGCCGCAGATTGTCCCGTTTTTACTCTTTTATCTTTCTGCTCCCCTGGTAATGTGACAATGATATGCAAATGTAATTTTGTTCTATTGTCATGGGTCTTCTTGTGAATTGGTGTTTGATTTAATGTTTTTATCAAAGACCACGTTACAGTGCGACCGAAAAATTGCTTGTGGCTTTGCGATCGGGTCTGAATATGAATTCGAATATATATTTTATACTGTGTTTATTTTGCTCGCAGAACATCAAGAAGAAGCGCGAATACAATAGTAAAATTTATACGTTAATTGTAGAGAACCAGCCAAACGAGCGAATGCATGTTTATTATTAATAAATCATAAAAATGTAACATGGAAGCCGGACTTCATAAAAAGCTTAACAAGATTTAATAATGCACGTCGGGGTTGCAGTTGTGCAAACTATCGGTGTTTTTTAAACAAACTTGCAAATGCATAGGCAGCTTTGTTTGTTTTGGCTCACGCGAGATACAGAGCGTACCGTGTCTACGTCTCGTTTTGTTTGATAGCGTTTTAGTTTTAGTCATTTTGCGTATGAATTTATCGAGGTTTTGTATTTTTTTTTTAACGTTTCATAAAATTGAACGTGCTCTAGCTTATGGCAAATGTTTATTTTGCAAAAAAATAGAAAATGAAGTGATAAAAAGCACTGCAGTTTATCGGATATCAGTACCTAGTCTTATGGAAAAGAGACTATAGGCGTAAATCACAATCGTAAAATACCAGTCAGGGTGTTTCCATTCAGGCGGAGCAGAGATCAATGGAAGTGCACCCTTAAACTTAGTTTCCCCTCTGTGAACGAAACCAGGTACAAGTAATCGGCATACATAATAAATACCTTGGTTTAAGAAAAGAAAAAAGGTAATAAATATACAAACAAGAGTCATTGGCTGACGGGCGACGAGAGGTAAAGCGGGCATTGTTGTGGGACATAATGAGCGGGCGTCAACTCATCGCCGCCTGGCCCTGACACCCTGGTACTTACAACTCGAGAATACACGGGCAAAAATGTACTCGGTGGTCCAAAACGGACCCGGGGTTCCTCAAAATAAACGCATAAAGGTGCGCGACCACACCGCCGCTTAAAAAACGGTGACGTTACGGAATCGCAACAAAATGTATGAAGAAACGGTGAGAAAACGTGACGCATACGACACGTCACTGCGTATCCGCGGCGGTTTGGTCGCACCCTAACTTCCAACTCTTTATCGCACCCAATCTCTTAAAATGATCAATTCCCATTATTTGCAATTGAAAGAAGTTCCCCTCGTAGTTATGGCTTCCCGGTATTGTCCCGGTCCCATCAAAGCGATCGTTTCCACTCGGATGCTTCTAATAATTCCCGTAACAAAAGAGAAGGACAAAAATGTGATGAATGCTAAGTAAATTAATTAATGGTAATTTAATAGGGCGATGAAAGCAAATCCCTGCTTTCTTTCGCTGAAATTGTTTTTGGATGTCTTTTCTTTACTATTCTATCGAATCCCGACTACAGCATTAATATTCAAGGCGGATAGTTCGTTAGCATAGTCGAAACGTCCAATACGAATGCTATGTTAGCGCTGGGTGCTACCGCCAATCAGTTCTTCCTTTCTAAGCAATATCAAAGCTTGCTTCAAATGTTCAATTCCTATTGTATTTGTCAAAGGGGCTCGGGAGCACAAATTATGAATCTGTGCGTCGGAGCAATATTTCCGTTTTTTTTTTGCGTCGCGTTGATATCGAGCCGATGCTGATACTACCATTCCACAGTACGCTCTTGAAAAGTTACTAGGTAACTTGTGAGGAAGGAATCGATTGCCGTTTTTATTCTCGTCAATATGGAAAGGCATCACGTATTGCATATCTATTGAAATATTCTCAGCAACAGTAATATGGCATATTTCTGCGAAAACAAAGTGTATATCGACGACTTTGTAGTATCGGATGCAGATAAAATTGATTTTTGTAATATTGATCTGATCATTTTATTAATTCGCTGTTGAAAATGATAGTTAACACTGATAAAGTTAAAAATAATTATTATCGTTCAAAAAGATATCTAAAAAATGTGTAATAATAATAAAATAATAGTAAATTCTTTACTATAACGAATTTCGAACAAGCAGCTGTGGCTCATGACTATTGCTACGCCATAGCAGTTCGTAGCGTGCTCTACGCTCGTAGTAACTTGGCCAGCATTTTAAAATGTTACATTGTATTTTTCGTTTTATGTAAACGCTATAATTTTCTAAATGGTAACGGTAAAAGCCCATCGAGAGAATGGGTGAAAATCTTTAGAATCATGTTATAGGCGATGCGGCTAGCAACCCATCTGTATTTTGATTCCTCTTTACACCTATACGCCCACAATCATTCTAAACGTGGCCTCTAGGTCTTGTTGCCTAAGGCTCTGTCTACCCCATAAAGGGATAAAGATGTAATATAATATGTATATTTTTCTACGCGTGGCCTTTAGGTCTTGTTATCATAGGCTCTGTTTACCCCGTAAGTTATCATGAAGTAATAATAAAATGTATGTATGTACATGTAATATTTTTCTATAGTATACAGCCCCTTGAAATAAAATCGGGCACCTATGGTTTTTCAGATTTTTAGGCATTAAAGCTTAGAAAGTAAGCTTTTATGCACATATGATAAAATACAAAAACAATTTGTTGCAAGGGGGTGTAATTTAAAAAAGTAAAGATTTACTTAAAAATGTTACTTATTCTATGTTATTGCTATATCAGTATTTTTCCTAACTATGCCTTTACGAATGAGATTTAAGCGATAAGAGAAAATGCCGACTATTTAGGTACTGCCCCACGTGGAACGGTAAGCTAGACGCGCGTAAACACGGAATGTTATTCCAGCTCAAGATAAAGATCTCGGTTTGTCGTCCCCCCTGGACGTACGTAACACGGATCGGCTGACGCGCTTACCTTTTCTCGATGCTTCAGTATTTCAGAATCATGTGAGTATCTTTAGCATCTTTACTGCATTGGTAATCGTACCTTAGTTCTGTATTTTCTCGATGTCTGGCGACTTATGTCCACTGAAGAACGAAACGCGCTGAAGCGATTTGTTCTGTGGCTACCGATGTCTTCTCCAAAACTTGCATCGTTCGTTTCTTGTAGGAAACCGCAAACTTATGTTAGTATTGCCGCTGAAGTAACACCACTGCATAGTATAAATCAAAGTCGCTTTCTCTGTCCCTATGTATGCTTAAATCTTTAAAACTACGCAACGGATTTTGATGCGGTTTATTTTAATAGATAGAGTGAATCAAGAGGAAAGTTTATATGTATACCTAATACATGCATAATATACCGTGCGAAGCCGGGGCGGGTCGCTAGTTGATTGATAAAAGCCATCCACTATTGTACACACTTCCCTTTGATCTCTATGTAAGTGTAGGAATCCTTGGTGTCAAGGCGATCATTTGGAAACTAAAACCAAAATAGCTGCTAGAAAGTTTGGTTTTCTAAAACTAAAAGGCGAATGCACAATATTTAGCAAGGCCGGCAACGCACCCGAATTCCCAATGGTACTTTAAGAAGTGGCCGGCAACGACCACTTCTTAACATCGAGTTTTAGTACATTAAATTCCGAGGGTCGTGAAATAAAGAATGTCTCAGATCGTAAGAACTTACCGCACGAGCCAAAGGCGAGGGCGATAAGCATGCACCTGAGGCTTCCTTTATCACCACCCGAGGTGTGTACACAATTTTACGTCTTCCTCTGGCCAGGAAGTGGAAATTTCCACTCGCGTAGAGGGCGGTAAATGGCCGGGGCGATGTAAAAAATTAAAAAACTGAAGTGATTACTAAATAAGTTTCAGTTTTGACTACCAGGTCAGATAAGTTAATGGTACTATAATAATATGTAAGTAAGCCGGTGAACATCTGTTGCAGCTGCAGCGGAAATTGCACCGGTGACGGGCGGCGAGCGGTGGCAGATGCCTACCGCGCTTTCCTTCCGCATTACTTTCAAAGAGCTTCCACTACCTGTATATTTATACATTCCTGGTAGCGTTTCTGGATTTGAAAGGACTTTGTCTATTCATAAACGCACTATAGGCCTCTGCTAAGTTAGTAATCGTTTGTCCTTATCTGTGAAAGGCAAATGTCAAAGTGACAGATAAGGACAAACGATTACTAAGTTAACAGAGGCCTATAGTGCGTTTATGAATAAGGGGGTTAATGTTTTAATGCGCGTCACTTTCTACTTATAGTACCTTTTTTAATGTCCAGGAAAAATTACTCGTTGAAAAGTAAAAACAACAAATAAAAGTAGGTTTGTTTGACGTACGCGGATTTCAGTAAACATTTACAGTGTGGTTCAGAGTTCAGGCGCCGCCGGCCCAAACGCACAACAAGGTCGGCCGGTGGGAAATACTGCTCTCTTGCTACCTCATGAAATATTTTTCGAAACCTGTGTAAAGGCTCTTTTACTTCATTTGTAAGCAGTTAGGTAGTTGAATTGTTAATCTACTTATTTTTGACCATTGTGAGAACTTGTCGTGCTCTAGGCGTAAATCTGAAATTATTTTACGAAAAAGAAAAATAATCCTGTGTCACCGGGGCTGAGCCGGTGAATGTCGCTAACACCTTATGACAGCCTGGTAAATGGAATCCTGACCGGAGTTGATATTTAGCGGCGCGGTGAAAAAGGTCGCGGCATATTTACAGAGTTGGGGCGTCGCGCCGCGCACGCCCAAGTTAGATGAGTTTTGTCGCCGACTCGGAATAATTGGGAACAGAACTAAACCCGTTCTCGCTCGCACCGCGCCCGCTTACAGTCGCTGCGAATAAAACAAATTTAATACACGTACCAACTGAACACAACAGATGTACGGAGCTGCATAGATCCGTGATGCTATTACATAAGTTGTGGAGTCGAATTGGTTCCTAACTTCGCGGAAACTTTAATAATCCTGGGACCGATTAATTGATAACTTAGTTTTAGTGAGCGAAACTTCTAAAACAAGTTGCAGATCTCATGCAATTTAGCGGCGAGCACGTCCCGGCGACCCTCGTCACATGTGACGCTGCGCGACATATTGTGTACTCCCAAGAAAACGTTGGGAGATATCCTCGCAGCTCTGCGCCCCCCGTTCCTCTGTCCGTTCCGAAAACTTTCTTTGAACAAACGTAAAAAAAACTTCGGGAGTGTCTGTGTAAGCTATGTATTCCTTTGAAGATGCGTTTTGGTGGAGCGTAAATAAAAAGAACGGCGACCGACCGGTATCTCTAAATAATTCATCTTTAATCGACATCAAAAAGAAGAAGGTACTGAAATTGACCCGTACATATTTTTCTTGCTTTTGTCCTCGCACTTCTTTGAGCTTTGATGCTTTTTTTCTGTTTTTTCCTTTTATATTATTATTTGGATTTGCGTTATGTGAAATGTTATAACAGATTTCTTCTGTTCTGTAACTTAGGAACTACGCCTTAAAAATGTTTAGAGCAATTAAATGCAGGATCGAAAGAATCCATGAAAAGTTAACGGCATAACAAAAGGCGTTGCTGGCCTCAGGGGAAAGAAGCGCAATGCTAATAAAACCGTTGTAGCCCATTCTCGGCTAGACGTAAATGAAAAAGGAGGCCGTAAACTCCGACTTATTAATTTAAAGATCGTAAAATAAAGGCGTTCTATTTCGACGTTTATTAATCTGTGTAATCAGGGCGGAGCCGCGTGGCCCGGCCCCGAGGCCTTCACAAAAACGCCGCGTAATAAAAACTCGCTTCAATACGTAATCTCGAACGGACTGCAAAGACCCTCAGCATTCATGCTGCCCGGGTGCCCGACCCTCGCTGACGGAAATATAAATACTGCTATTGAACAACTTTTACGAAAATTAATACAGGCTAATTAATAATTGCAGACGCTATTCACATTTTACGCACCCTGACTAAGAATACTGCAATTGTAGCGCTGCAAATCATAGTTTCTTTTGTCAAAATTTGGACACAAAACGTGTTTCATTCACTATGACTGCGGAATTTTAAACAAAACACCCACGGCGAATACCGGAGCTATATTGTGCATTGGAAAATTTTATTTTTGACGTGTGTGAATGCCGCTTTTTCTGCTCGCTGTAAATTTGTAGTGAACTGAATTTAAAATGTTTGAGAGCTGTTCCTGTTTTATGGAACGCACCAACTAGCTACAGGGCAAGGCCGCGAAGCGTTTCGACCGCCGTACTTTTTTCGTTACATCGTCCAATAAGCCCGTGAAGCATGCTTTGCGACTCTGGGCCGAGTGTGTGTATGGTATGTATGGTGTGGTGTGATGGTTTTAGTTTAAACTCTCGCGGCCATAGTCTTTCTTCTGTTTTTATAAATCTTGTAAACTTATGTACAGGTTTTTTTTTTGCTTCTTTATCAGAGAGTATTTAACCAAACAATCAAATTTGCTACATTCTACGTATACGAATCCGACCCGCCCGAAACACTCAAGTTAAAGACCCTCATACTCTTGGTTACCAAGGCAAGATTATTGTCATGTTTCAAGGATTTTCATATGTCATTAAAAGTTGTAGTACGTGCTTGAAGGTTCTTGATGCGTGATACAGTATACGAGTGTAGAGTGTAGAGCAACTCCTTGCGTAATCTGAACCACTTTTATCCCCGGTAAAACAAAGACAGGAGAGTGTGCGAAATTAAGCATTTTAGGCATTTTGTTCGTCATGTGAAAATGTGTAGGAAAAGCTAAGTAAGATTGTTAAAAAGTAAAAGGACTGGGCGTACAATTTGCTACGGCCCGGCAGACCGGCTCTCCCGCACTGCAGTGGTTTTACTGATGCTCTAGTACCTGCCGGGAATGTATAATGTGTTAGGAACTAACTTATAAATTGTGCACCCCATTTCTTGCACAATGAATTTTCTAGAACGAACTTCTTATCTTGGCAGTACCTATTATTTTAAACATGCAAGCTCATATTTTTCCAGGTAAGTTGGCAAACTCCATCGTCGTTTTGGCAAGTACATGCAAAATATGCAATAAATGTACTAGGAGAGCAAAGAACCAAGGAATTGCATATTCGTAATTTCGCAAGTGGCCCCGAGATCGAACCCCGCCGCGAGGGTCGCCCCGGGCCCCTCGACGTGTGCCGTAATGGCCGCGTGATTGAATTGCCGTATCTTCACCGCCTCGCTGCCTCGCCGCCCCTGGTATCTATTGAGTTAGTTTAGTCGGTCGGTGCGACGGTTCTATGGATCCTTCCTAGTCCCATTTCACATTACTATTGTCACTGCAGATACGCACTGCGAGACCGAACTACGAAGATAGACATGAAATTCACTCAATCAAATATCCTCTTGAAAGATACGCTTCGCGATACTAGAGCGCTTTGATCAAATATAGTGGATGTTGCCTTTTGTAAGTGAAATACCAAAATTTAAGAAACGATTTGATCAACGAAATAATTGGCAATACTTGCAGGGATTTTAATATCTGTTTTTTTACTACGACAATCGACCTTGCTTTGTTGACTAATTACTAATCCCTCGGGTCCACGGACGTGTTATTACGTTAATCCGGGATAATATAGTCATCAGTAGGCCGTTTGACAAAGAGGGCACTCAGTGCCGGCGCAAAGTGCGGCCCTTGTGAAGGAAAAATTCGGACGATCCTTATCAGGTGCGGAGACGACGCGAAATTGCCCGCCCGACGAGATCCAGACAAATAATCTGAGGATTACAAATGGAATTAGATTTTTGAAATATTTCACCGAGGGAATTCATACAATTTGGGTCCAGCCAATTATATTTAACTGTGTATTTGACAGCGATGGAGTCCCCTTTTTGCGTTATCTGGTTCTTACTGATAAAGCGTAGGTATATATTTTTGTGGAGGCAGTGTGAAGTTCGTGGAATTTGGAACGTTATCGTTTCATCTCGCGTCGTACGAGCAAATGAAAGTCTATTTTCGCGTGTGTATTTTCCGACTTAAATATTTCTGTCCGCGCTATAACCGTAACGGCTTTTACGAATTGAATTAGTTTCTAAATTGATTTACGTACGCAATTCGTGTGGCGGCGGCGCGGGTTATACCAGTAACCTATTTGTCAAATATTGTGTAGAGAAAAAACGTAAAATAAAAAGCAACGATCTCGCCCCGGGGGGTTGATAGACGCGAAATTTATTTTATTTCCCGTAAATTTTGGTAACGTTATCCTTTTCGTGCGTTACTGCGGGGATCCATAAAGCGTACAAAGTTTTAGACACATTGCGGTGGCCTGAAACGTGGAGCGGAGACCATAAAATTTAAATTTAATTCGAAACGGCCGGGCGGTTGGTGGACTGCGAAAACGTTAAAACTGCGTACATGCCGGCAGTCAGCATTAGTTGGGATCAGCCGCGCCGCGCCCGCTCATGCATACAGATGGCCGGCCTGCTCTATTATTGCCCTTCATTAAGAACATTAAGTATATACCACCTCCGAATTCCACGAAACATTTTGTATGTGAAAGCGAAAGCATTATAGAGGTCGTAAAACAAATTGTAGTACCCTGTAAATAAGAGGCAGTGCCTGAGTAAATTGAAGTGTCTGTGAAAAAAAAACACTGGATTGCGCTTTGTCTTTGGCGGGGGTTCGGCGATTGTTTGTGGATGGCCGGTGCCATTTGTCGGCGGCCGCGGCGCTGACAGCGGCGCCGCGGGGGCCGGGTTAATGATGCCGCCTGTTTAATTTTGTCACCACTCCGATAAAGCAAGCTGCAGAGTGAAATATGATGCGACAGGGCGGTTTAGGTAACTCCAACCTGATCGAGTGCCGAAACACTGGGGCCATAAAGGGTAAATCCAACAGTATTTACATGAAGGTCATACGAATACATTTGTTTTTGTAAATGGAAAAAATTTAAGCTTCCGCGATCTTATTACAATTGATTACCATGAGCTTGCTCTACTACATGCTATTTATTATTAAGTACTACAACAATATTTTCTACTATAAATTAACTGACGCTTCGTCTTCGGCAGTCAATAAAATTGCAGACGAGAATATTTTTCCATTGCGCTTCAAACTTTTCTAATAGCTGCTTCAAGGACCTTCGCTGTGTGCTCCGCTAGTTATCTTGCTAGTTATTAATAGAACTGTTTATCCTTCCATTCCGCTGGTCCCTGTGTCCCCTGCCTCACCGTCGGCCATAAGCGACGAGCATCCGCTCCGTGATTATTTAGAATATCTGATTGAATTCGGGCGCCCCCGCGTCCCCCGCCGGTGCTTAGACTCGTTTATCTGTGACAGCTGAAATTACTTCGTTAATACTCTGGCGCCCTGGTGCATTCGTTTCTGTTTTTTATATTTATTACCTATTTCGAAATGTACGGCGTTTAGTTTTTTTATTGCATATTTTTTATTTATCAAGTGCTTCTGGTTGATTTGCTTCATTAGTTTTGGCTTTAGGATCAAAAATGCTAACCGTCCATCTATTCTATGCCATTATTTTATTCAGCTATCTACTATGCTTTACGCTCTTCGCTTTCGGTCTAAAATAAACCATACGTCACGAAAGCAATTCTCCGATCAGATATATTGTAATGTTCTTTCAACTCCGATAGTTGTTATCGTAGTAGTCATCACCCCCGCCAACTTCCCCAGCAAAATG
The DNA here is from genome assembly GCA_963854515.1 of Pandemis heparana. Taxonomy (NCBI): domain Eukaryota; kingdom Metazoa; phylum Arthropoda; class Insecta; order Lepidoptera; family Tortricidae; genus Pandemis; species Pandemis heparana. The sequence continues at coordinate 535,249 of OY978025.1, forward strand.
TGTTTAAAGGCCTTTAGTTTTAGTTTAAGTCGCATTAATGAATAATAATATTAATTAGGTAATCGTAGTTGAGGGCCCTACCCGCCTCATGATTAATGTCTGTGCGCTGTGTAAAGGTGCAGGCTGAAAACCAGCGCGGGGAAGCACAGCCCTCCCCGCACACGCTGAGCCTGAGCCTTTTGCCTCACTTATGTACTGTTTTTTTTTTGTGTGTGCATTGTAAAATGGGCAATAAATGCTTTTTTATTTTATTAATTTATTTATTTATTTTCAAGGTATTTTTGTTTGATTTTATACCCAAGTGATTGTGTATACTGATACTATAGCATAAACGTCGACGTGTATAAATGAACATTATACATTTCTCAAACATTGATAGTCGACTTGACCCGTTTAATGTTCTGTGTTCTATGTATAGGTACTAGCCTGGTAAGCTGCAAACTTCACGAGCACTTAATGTTTTCCTTCTTAGAACTGACCTTGTGAAGTATAGCGGCGGGAGCTTCCAGATAAATAACCCGCTGTTTAAGTGTTTACTTCGACGACTGTTTCAATCTACTCACCTTTAGGGTTCCGCATTTTTTGACATTTCACACTAGCAATGAAAAATAGTTCGAGCGATAGTATTTTGGATGGTTTGTATCTGTGTCACAAGAAAATTTTTGTATGAATCAGTCTTTGTTAACCAAGAATTTGAACTCCACCCGTCTGGTTGATATGAATGGTCAATGTCTATTGACCCTTGCCTTTCCAAGCAACATATTTTACGAAATTTTGCTGTATTGCAGAATAGAATAGGCCGTATTAGACAGCAATATTTATCGTTATTTTACATTCTGAATCAGCCCTTAGGATCAGAAAATTGGTTTATGATTTTCGATGTCGGTACCCGAAGGTAAACAAAGTTGTATTTAGTATTTAGTTGCTGACAGCGACAGTTAATTCGGCGACCGCTTGTCGCGCAGCAATTAGCTTTTGTCAATAATGAGTTTTTGTAAACGAGTGCCAGGGACGCGGGTCGCATGAATGCGCAGAGCTGTCAGCGCACTTTGTTAGTGGAAACACATTTCGGCTAATAAATTAGTACGTGCTATAATATGACATTTGCATTATGCATACTCGAGCCTGTTGACACTGCGGCCACTGTTCGTAGTGATTACACGAATTTGAAAACGACAGTTAAGGAATAAAGGCAACGATACGGTCGCTCTTTGATATTACCACTCGCTTCTCTTTGCTTTCGTTGCGTATTGATAGCAACAGCGGTAATGTCGGTGCTCCATGTCTGAAATGGTTCGTGACCTGAAACGGCTATCAGTGGCTGTCCCATTTGTGGCACATCAGAATATTGCGTAACTATCCGTGTAAAATTCAAGGCGCGATTTTGCCTTATGTTGCAATATTCTTCGTCGATTCCAAAATCACCTCCTCCGTGCTTGGAATTTATGAAATCCTCGTAACCTCTCGGGTGGAAGGGTAAGGTAAATCAATTTGGGTAGCTCGAGGTCCCAAATTCGATTCCCGCCCGAGGCGACGTATCCGCTCTCGTTCGGAAACCTCCGTTACACAGCCATCGACACTGACACAAATTTGATTTATTCCTGTGAGAAACATTTTTTTTCAAAATTTGTTTCCGATGAAACAGTGAATATCTATGTTTATAGATTGCCGGAGCCGCCGAGCTGCGTGTTGTGAGTCAACAGCGAACTCGCCGACACCGATACTAACGTCAACTATTTTCTCGGCGAGCTCCCGCACCGCAGTGTTGATTTAGTAAAACAAATATCGTTCTAACAGTCTTAATTTGTACAAACATCAAGGTTGGAGGGTGGGAGGTGACGCAAATCGTAATAAAACGATTTGGCTTACCTTGCACGGCTTTAGAGGAGAACAAAGGGCAGTCCCGACTTGTGCCTGCAGCGAGTCACATTTCCTATTCGAATTAAATGATTCGCAGGACGAAGATAAATGTGATAACGCTACTGCTGTGTTCCTAATGAATGTAACGTAAAGAATATAAATCGGGAGGGCATGCAGAGTCGTCTTAAGTCGTTTTGTTTTCTTTCTCGCAACCGACAATTTCCTGTTCCCATTGTGTAAGATTAGAAACGGGGAACAAAGCAATCGTCATTTATGTGTGTCTCACCGGTGTCTCATCTCCGGCGCGAGCTTCCGTTCTATAAACCGCTAACGAAAACTCAGGAAAATGTTTTGGCAATAACAATAATTGGCTACTGGATGTATCGAGGGCCGACGACTTGTGACAACCTCTATCGAGCATTCTTCCTACGGACCGATTGATATAAATTAGGTAGATGGCAGTAAAGTATGAGTCCCTGATACTCGTACGAATAAATACGGTGAAATATTTCCGGATGATTTATTACCTCCTAATACTCCAAGTTGTTTTCATTGTGCGGAAACATTTATTAAGTTCAATGATCAGGAAATGATTATACTTGCTGCTGTCGCGTCCATCCAAGTCTGTAATTTTGCCCTGTCCTCGCGGGCTTTCAAGAACGAGATCTGATAAGTTTGTGGCATTCTCTGCTTAGAAATAGTTTAGAAAAATGCTAAGAATTTTACCAGATTTTGGTCTTTTAACATGAAAGTTTTTCTTAAGGAGGTGGAAAGTGGATAAGGTTTTGACCCTGATGATGATAATGATGATGGGTGGGGACACATGGCTGGGTCAGGCGGGCTGTCGATCCTCTTCAGCGATCATTCAGCCCAGTTCCCCTTGGCTGAAGCCGCCGGTTACTGTCCCAGCGGCGCTCCCACACGGGTTTTGACCCTAATGAACGTACTGAAAGTTTTCGAGAGCTAAATATGATTAAGTAAATACGTTACGTTTAGTTATGATTAGTCGGGGCACAGAATAAGTAATAGTAGGTACTAACGTAGTCGGGGTAAGTAAGAAAAGGCTCGTTACTTTTGCACCTTAACGTCAAACAAATAGAGTCGAAAAGTGACGAACCTGCTTGCCCGACTATACAAAAACTAACGAAATAAATGGGCTACATAACTCTACTCATTAACATTTTTACATTGGACCAATAGGTAAGTTAGGAAATGCAGGATGTTTGATTAGTGTTTAAAGCGTCTCATAAGTTGACCCCTTGTAGCTTGATTCTAACTAGGTATATTTCTGAATTCTTTGCAAATTTTATGTAATTAACTTTTGCTGAAGAAACCGTACCGTATCACACGTTTGGGGATCGGGATGTGACGAAATAAGCAAAAATGGGACCCTTCGTCCCCTCATTCCCAACCAGCTCGAGATCCATCGTCGAGGACCTTTAGTATGTTTATCAGGATACCTCAAAATACAACTGCATCAATTATAAAAAAAATATCAAAAAAATCTACGTATTATATAAGTTTTCCTAGGTTGTATCAGAACTTATTCTTTTTCGGTCTCTCGTTTAATGATCCTCTCATCTACTCAAAGTTAACTGGTAGAGATCCCTTATATAAGGATAAGTTCTCCTTTGTGCATAGTATACTAATGTTATTTTTATTTTTTTCTGAATTGTGTATGTTTCTTTATATTTGTGCAATAAAGCATTTACTTACTTACTTAACTTACACGGAAAACCGAACTCAAGAAGGAGATGATTTGATAATAATTAATTATCCGAATGTCAGTTTCTTATAGTGGCATCCAAGATGTGATATTATATCCTCTATGGACCATAACGACGTGATCCCATCAGCCACTGCAGTTGAATAACGCAAACCACGTACTTATTATAAATATTAAGTATTCATCGTTGCACTGAATTCGCCTTATCACTGAAAATCTTATGCAAGTGTACTTCAGTTTCTAGAAATTATAACTGCTTAGTTCCTAGAGAGGTGGAGATTATTAATGCGAATAATCTTTGTAGAATGCTAAACAAAGACGTCCAAAGCTTTATAAGTATCGTTTGGCGCTATAACGATTTGATGTTGCACCGGAGCATGAAAAGCGTGTGCAGAATAAACACGTCGTGGCGAGGTCGGGCGCGATCGGGGGCGCTCGGGGGAGGTCGGCAGTCGTTAGCATATGTACACACTCGCGCACGTGCGTACCGTAATAGCGGTTCTATTAACCCGCGCGACGCGGAATTGTTCTTCGCCTCTTTTCGCTTGAGTTCGGGAAGTACTTACCGCGCAAAAAGTGTAAACATTTTTCGACATTCGAGACGCCCCGCTCTCCGGCTGGAGGGATTTTGTTTTCAGATTGAAAGCGTTTATGTTGATGATTGGAGTTCGAGGCTCACTCGCGTCGGTTCACAGTTGCCGCTGTTAAGCGAAATACTGGATCGGACCGTATCAAAGTTTCCTTTGGAATTATAAATAACAATGTCTACTGTATGGCAGAATAAGTTGCGTCTTTTCATCTTCGAAATTAAACTGTAAAAGCGCCACGGGACCGTCATATCTGTCGTCCCATCTGATTTTCGTCAAAACAAGCCAGTCATTTCAAATATTTTTCTCGGTTGTATTTCTTCGTCTTTGATGCCGGCCTTGTTTTTACGAAACAAATAAATAAAACATATTTCGCACGAATAGCAAGATCAAGGAACCTCATCAGCGCACACCAGGGTCCCATGAGACCGCAACAAACATATTTTCCCGCGGCGTGTTTGCTTAGGACTCGGGCGCGGTAAATTAAGTAAAAGTGGCTCAGAACAAATACAAGAATTCGATTAGCATTCGAACGATTGTGCGCCGCCTAACGAGAGCCCGGGACTACAAAAATACGAGCCGCTGTTATTTAAGATGAAACGCCTAATTAGCATTTAAGGGTTCAAAAACGTAGGCGCTCTGTATAAACATGGTCCGTCCGCGCCGGCGCACCTCTCACCAACCATTAAATTGCAATTTATGGCAGCAGAAGTGTGTGCTCCAGTTAACGTCATTCGTAATTACACCGCAGCGAAGCTCTTAGTGCGGATTTGAAACTGTACCGAGCACAATTAAGCACCGAATTAAGTCTGGTTGGTAGCTAGTAAAGCTTCCAGTCTTAATTACCCCAAACTTAGATAATGCGGCGGCTTAGTTGTGTGCTGCAAAACTTGCCAACACATTGGGCCTGACGCGGAAATCGAATAACACCCCCCCGAGTCGGTGGAGAGGGTTGCGAGGGCTTTCTTAACTAAATTAAATATTCACGTCTTACACAACAGACACTCTAGATTTAATAGTTGATGTATGTAACAAAACTAACGATAAACACTATTCAACATTTGAGTTAAAGAAAAAAAACATATTATGTTGTTTTCGTCTAAAAGTTAAACTTAAAAAAAACTTTGCGGGTTTCCGTATAGGACGGCCTACACAGCGTAGTTGAAAACTGACAAGACTCGACAAAAAGTATTTTTGTCTTTCGCAGTTTAGGCGTGGTCGTTTGTAATAGAATGTGCTTGCCGTGTGTACAAAGTTGAAGGGATTCGATCAATCACTTATGTAATAAGTAAGGTAAAACCGGAAGAAAAATATCTTCGGAAAACTAGTTTATAGAACTATGTATTACGTCATACATTGTTTTTCCGAAATTAAAGACTAACCAAATGGAAATTGTGGACAAGTTTGTCCTAAACAACATTATGATTATGCAAGGAAATATAACTAAAATCGGGATATTTTATCGAAACTTTGCTTGCTTTTAATTCACAGTTTCTATACGTTTAATCAGTGTTTTATTTACTTTTACAGAAAATTATTATTGTAAAGCCTTGTGTCAATAAATCGACTTTTGTTTTTTTCTACGTCCTTTACAAAATCAGTTTTAAATTCAATTGTTTTTGTATGTATTTATCTATATAAGTATGTTTATTCGTTGTCTAGTACCCATATCACAAGCTTTGCTTAGTTTGGGACTAGGTCAATTGATGTCAATTGTCCGAAGATATTTATTTATTTATTATTTACCTGACTGTTGTCTCAAAAACTTGAATAAAAAAGTTGCAATGTAGTATTAGAGCATATCACCTGGACAAGTCCTCCAGGTGCTCGCCGGCTGCGTCGCGTCGCGAGGCAAGTTGCCGCGGAACTTGCCACCTCGCTAACTTGCCTACATTGTTCGCTAACTTCGTCTTACAATCGGAACATTTTTCTGAACACTGCTTCGATAGCAAGGTGAATATTGTTCCAAGAAGTTTCCCTACTTCGAAATGGCAGCATTTTTGCATCTACATATCATGTGTCGTTAAAAAAAAAGAAGTGAAGTGAGTGTTTTCCAATTACAGTGGTGTCAGCTCGAGCGTAACCAACTTTTTGCGCTCTGTACACATTCCCACTGCGTTTGGTCCAACTTTTAATTAAGGCCGCGGCGCACACTCAACTTAATTCCATTCGACGTGCGGGACATCTTTTGAAAGCGCGCAAGCATACCTTGATAAATAGTGAAACAAAATAATTGGAGGACTTATAATTTGCTTCGTTGCCTCGTAACTTGTTCGGGCCCAAGACTGCATTCAGTGTAAATCTAGAGATCCCCTCTGAGAATATATGGCCCCGTATATCGCTGTATGGCGCGGGATAACGTTATTGCATTAGATTTGAGCGCTCGAGACAAAACGATGTCTCGTCGAAATAAACGAGCGCAGATTCTTCTCGAACACTACTCTGAATTGCGGGAATTTATATAACTTCGACCCGATTTAGCAGCAGTTCCAATGTTTTGAGAACTACGTTACCTATGTACGTCGAATTTTTAGTACATATATTGTTTCCTTCCAGAGGAGGATGCAACAGCAAATGTATTTCCCTATGTGAAAACGGGATAGAAGCTGACTGTTTATAATTCTGATCGCGCGTTTAATTCCCCTTGTCGATTAAGTAATTCGAAAATTTTCAACGCTGGAAGCTATTCGTGTGCATCATCTATAGGCACATTTGATTATGTTTTCCGCTGTGCAAGTAGAAAGGCAAACCTTTTATCGTGTGAACACTCTTGGCCCTGAAAGCCGTTTATTCGTCATCGCATCGAGACGTCCCTTTCGATATCGACTCCGGAATTGCACCCGTTGAGTCGTGAAATGGAACGCTCGAGGCTCCTTCGGGCCTCTGCCGCCCTGGTGTAGTTATTGCTGGTCTGTGGGATGCGATTAGATTAGTGAACGGTAATTAGTTTGATTTGAGAAGGGATAACACATTTATACTCACGTCAACGTAGCTAAACGTAGCTTTACGCGGGATAATGTGACTATCGTAACGTGCTTTCAATAACGTTTGTTAAGGGAACTTTAAGCTGTTTCTCTGCTGCTGGTTGATGTTTACTGTGAGATGTGTGTACTTGCATGTGTACATTTTTGTTAGAGTGTTCATAGACATACCTGACCTTACCGTCGTCGAAAAACATATTAAATAAACTTCATAGTTATTATTTTCAATAATCCAATGATTCATTGACGTTCGCCAGTTCATAGAGTTTATAGAATTCCTTCCCATTACCAAATGTTAAAGAACCTAACGCCTGATTCAATGAGGCATTGCTAATTGTTACATAATATACGAAAAGCTAATTTAGGATTGCTTTTGTATATCAATAAAAGGCGTTTTACGAACGTTCCTTTTATATGTTTTGGAAGAATTTCAATTGAAAGCGATAAACCTGACCCGACGCCTGGAGCGACTAAAACGTTTCAAGTGCTCTCTGTACTTTCAAACACCAGAAAAACACTTCGACTAAAAAAATATTTCATATCGTTACTGAAAATGCCAGTGAGGCTCGAGCTACTTTTTTCCTTAGCGTTTTACATGTTGATGTAAATTTTGAGGAAATTCTGGAATATCCAATTGTGCTGTCTGTGAAAGGTGGCGTGTAAATGGAGCATACGTGTAATGTGCCAGGACTCGTGGGGCGGCGGAGTGCCTGCCAAGTGCTCGCAGTCGGCTCGCGGACACGTGTCGCGTCTCGTGTGGGAAGCTGTATACAGCTGCTTGTTTTCACTAGAAATATCGTGTAGGTATTTCAAGTTTTTTATAGATGATTATTATTTTACTCCTTTTATTTCACTTCTCGATGAGCTCCTATAATGTTTATGTAACACTGAGATGTTTTTCATTCCGATCACCTACAAGTACTTTTATACATTAAAAAGAACAAAAAAAAATACACTTCTAACACTTATCGGGGGTTGGGGATGTCTACGGCGTCGAAGTTGCAGCAAATTTTTCACAGTCCAATATATAAACACACAATTATAGGTAATGTTTAAAACTACTTGCGAAAATACTAACAAACAAGCCAAGTTATACATCCACCTTTATTTTAAGACATCTACATACTGTCCTCTGTAGGAACAGTGAGGTGGCGGGCATCGAGATCTCAGTAATGAAGAAATCTATGCCAAGCGACAATCTTCGCGCAATAGGTACATTGAAAACTTGGTAGTGGCACGAGTTCAACGCGTATTGCGTATTTGACACATATATTTGAAATGTTTCTCATTCTCTACAGAATTTGACTTCAAATTCAAGAGACACTGTTATGAGAATCAATATCACTACATGCGGCGTGTTATGAAGCTTGCCACCAATACCTGAAGTGATGACACGATCTCTTTGTCAAGAGTGGTACCGAATAGGAAGAAGAAGATCACTACATAGTATAAAACAAAGTCGCTTTGTCTGTCCCTATGCCCCTATGTCCCTATGTATGCTTAAATCTTTAAAACTACGCAATGGATTTCGATACGGTTTTTTTTTTAATAGATAGAGTAAATCAACAGGAAGGTTTATATGCATAATACATGCATAATATACCGTGCGAAGCCGGGGCGGGTCGCTAGTGAAATATAAAAGCTTCCTTTGCATTTTCGCGCAAGACGTTCGTGCGTGAATTTCGGAGCGAGCGTGCACCCCATCAAGGAATCATGTTATGTCACACTTACCCATATAAACGGGCATCAACAGTCAATACACCCCCTTCACACCATTTGTCAAAGGTCGCAGGTGGGAGCGATTTCCGACAGAGGCCAATATACGCGACCTCTCACGACCCGCTGGACGCCTAATAACCAAGGCGGCGCTACACCTGAGAGGTGATTATTTTGCCCTGGTACTATAGTGTACGACGTGTGATACGATTCTCAAGATTTATATTGATAATTCTATTTAGGTCAGTTTTACAAAAAAAAAATCGCACATGACGTTATTCCATTTATGGTGAAGTCGAAACACTCGTCGTATTTACCTACCTACCTATACATAATAGTGATTTCTTTCTTTCCCTTTTTAGAGGAAAGACGCTGAACGTCAAAACCAAGCCGGTTTAATATGGCTGTTGTAGCCGACTCAGCGCTCTCAAGTCTACATATGCACGTAATTTTGACAGTCCACTGCACACGCTTCCTCCTTCCACTCATGCCCCAGTTCTATCCGAACGCGAACGAACATCTGGTGAATATTATTGCAGTACTTATCCCTGTTTACATCGCAAGAAATTATCTAATATCGCCAACGGTAAATAAGGAAAGTTAATAAAGTTGTTTGCGTATAAGATAACGGGGAGATTTAAGCCGTAAGTCGCCGAGATAGCCGCAGGAGCAAGTTTAAAATTGTGATTAACGCTCGACGGCCGGTACCTCGGGCGGTCCATTTGTCACGCGGCAGCCTCTCGAACCCTGACGCTAGATTAATCATCCCTTGACACTATTTATGGAGATAACTTACATTTCCCCCGGGACGTTTATTACCAAGATTAAGGAGGATTTTCTTTCGTATACTCCGGTTAACAATATCTGTGGACCGTCCGAATATAATATTTGAGTCAGCATCCAGTAGATGCGATCGGCAAACGACGAGGCCGGCCCGGATACGGCCGACAAATAGCGTTCCGGTAAATCATCGCCCACAAATTGTTCCCTGGATCGAGGTGAAATGAAAGTTCTTGTGGAAGCATTTTCGCCGAGTTTGCCGTCGTGTCGGTCTCTTTCAAGCCGATTGTGAACATTGTTGCAATTACGAGGCACGATTCGCCTGTTAAATTCACACATCCAGTTCTGTAAAGGTGCTGGCGTAAGCGAACTGAGGAAACTTTCCTTTAATTGGTAACTGCTGATCGTTGCTGTTTCCAGTATACTGGAAGTCTGGAATCGCTATAGGGTTTGCAGAACCATTTGACTTTTGTCAAAGGAACTCAGTATGAAAAAATCACATCGCAATAAGATAAGAAACATCGTTCACGGAATCCACCAGGCTAGCAGAAACCCGAGCACGTATCGCGGGCAAAGGGCGGCCAGTATTATTTATCGAAGGAATTTCACCTGGGCTGTGGCGCGCCTTTCTTTGGTAAACCTCCTTGATAGTGTGCGACCCCAATAAAATCACCATTTTTATAACCGGTTCACGGGCCTCATAACCTTCTGGCGCTCTTTATTTAATGCCCGGGGCATATCAACGCGGATTTACGGTCTTCTTAACAAGTTCCATTGTTATTTCATTTTATTTGCTGTGGTTTATGATGTTCCGGGATGAGCGTAGTGCGTGAGATATACGACGCATTCGTTCGGGCCGGGCGGCCTTTACCTCACGGTTGATTTCCTTCTTTTTCGAGGTGCGTTTGATGAGCGGCAGTATTTCTGCATCTGTTAATTTAGTGTAACTAACGTGTAGCTGTTAAGCTTGCGTATCCACCATAGATGTGTGTGTGAGTAAAAAAAACTACCAATAAGAAAGGCCGATAAAAAACTGCACTGAGTGAGACCGTGAACTTTTCTGGTGGCTTCCTTCGTTTTTTCACTGCTCTGGTGGATGGATATGCAGCTGAAGCTGGCAATCAATCTCTGCTTTGCAGAATCGCACTAGGGATCGTTCCTCCAACCAACTTACAGCGAGAGTTAACAGTTTGAGTTGAAGTTGTTTTCGCTCGTCGCCGCGCGAGTGGTCGGTCGAGCTGCTTTCAATTAGCGCAGATGAATGGCTGCGATTGCTCTGTTGGGACTTGTTAAATAGCCCTTACAGCGAGTTGTTCATACATACATTCCAAAGTTGTATAAATTGCATTTAAATTGTGTTAAATATGCAGAAAGTTACGAGGAATCGTCCAAATTAGGTTATCGTTCAGTCACTTTGCACTACCAGCTACAGATTGTCTGTTCAACTAGCTGGCATGGCCGGTCGTCACGACGATAGAGCGGTCTCGTAATACCAACGTTGGAAAGATACGCTTGAAATTTTTATGGTGCTCGGACCCAACTTAAAAAAAAAGATATATATATCTTGGGACAATTGACACCAATTGACCTAGTCCCAAACTAAGCAATGCTTGTAATATGGGCACTAGACAACGGATAAACAACTTATATAGATAAATAAAAATAAAATAAAATAAAATAAAGTAAAAATTGTTTATTTCAGACATTAATCCATATCTTGTTAGTAAAACATTACCTTATATAACTATGTTAGTATATGCATGCCTATTTGAATGCCGTTCGGACCAGTGTGTGGTGATGCCACTGTCCATCCTGCCAGCCAGCACGTCCAGGAGACTGTTGCCGCCGCCGCGCAGGCGCTGCAGCGCCGCGGCGCATCGCTTGCGCAGCGTCGCATGGAACCCATACATACTTAAATACATATTAAACATCCAAGACTCGAGAACAAACATTAGTATTTTTCATACAAATATCTGCCCCGACCGGGGATCGAACCCGGGACCTCAAGCTTCATAGTCAGGTTCTCTAACCACTAGGCCATCCGGTCGTCATTTGAACGAATGATCTGTAGCTTTTTGAGTTCACGTAGTCACGGGTGCCAAAGGAACCCTATTACCGATGCCTCGTTTATTTTCTGCCTCTCGGTCAGAGAGCTGTATGTTTTGGACAATAATATGTAAAATCACTCAGCGGTCAGTATGAGAGGAAATCACGAAAATTTTAAACATTTTAACGAACTGATCGCCGCAGAAAATGTATATTGAACCTGAGTGCATAACCCATTTGTGAGATGAGACACATTTAATATAATTGACGCACGTAGACGATCTCTGCGTATACAAGATACAAGGATTATATTACGTGATCTAACTAATTATGTATACGAAACACTGTTTCTCGTATTAGTTGTAATTAATTCAGCCGGGGCCGCCGCGCGTCTAATAGCACGTATCATATTGATAATAATCCGACGTAGTTTTGATTGGGTTGTTTAACGAGAAACTAATCCAAGAAGAGACGAGTAAAATTAATATTTATTGACCCAAATACTGATATTAGATCACAAAGTTTGGGAGGGTTTGTTTCCAAGAGTTGGCAGGGAGTGGGGCCACTTTTACTCTCGGCGAGCTGCTCGCTAACTCTGCTTATAAAGTCGTTTCGAGCGTCTAACTCAGAGAGGGAATATGTACACGTACAAGGGGACACATGTGTATAGTCGACCAATGAATTATTTTCTCACCCTACAGCTTAATATAATTTTTACTATTTTATTATTTTGTATCGATCTGCTAAGAAAGGTTCTTAGATAAATATTTTTTGGTCTCTCACACACTATAAATATTACAATGTCTATCGCTTGACGTTCGTACGTCAAGCGATAGACATTGTAATATTTATAAACCTGACATAATGCATTAAAAATTCACTCTATCAAGACTGAACGCGCGCGCGGAAAACTCCCACATAAAATAACTGAAATTAAACGGGCCACTTTCTTCGTACGTATAGTTAAACATTCTGGAAATGATTGATATTCATATGGCTCTCATTCTTCCGTTCTCTATTCTTTTATGAGGGAATCTAACTTTAAGTGACCATAATCATCTCTAACATTATAATATCGAAATGATGACTTTTACTGTATACATTTATGTATGCCTGGTGGATGAGAATGCTAATTCGATCCGATTAGCGCTCCTACTCGCCTGGTCTCGATGCATGCTAAACAGAGAATATCCTGTCGCTCGTGTACATTTTGCATCAATTAATTTGCATGTAAATCCACAAGCCAACTAGCCTTACTAATATTTGATGGAAATACATTGTATTTACAACTAACTAGCTTATGGTATCTCGTAAAAAATTCCAAGTCTTACTTAAACAACAATAATTTGATCAGTTTAATTTTTGAGTCAACATTGCATCTACGATTTACATATCACTTGCCAGCATAGCGAGTATTTTGATGGTGAAAACAACAACAACTAAAAAGGCGAAATGATGTTGTCCGGTTTTGTGCACGTATTTTGTAGTCAGTACCAACTGTATTAATTTAGTTACACCGGCAGCTCATAAGAGAAAGAAGGAAATATGTATCATATGATTTGTAACTATCAGCTAGTGGAAGCGGAACAAAGGACGTAAATCATTTCGGTGCCGGGCTCGCGCTCGAGCGCGCCGGCCGTCCCTGCACAGGCGATAATTAAAAAACTTTCAAGATTATTTTCATTACCCATCTCCGTGTATTATCTGCACTCCTGGTATCCATTTTCGTCCACGTACGCTAGTAGGTACCTAAAGTAAAGCCATTTAGGGGAATAGTAAGAGGGAAGTGTGTAAACTTTTATTGCCCGGTGGGGAATTATATCTTTGGTTTTATTGAATTAAGTGTGTTCGCGTTGCATTGGGAATAGGTCGAGAACTGTTGTTTGTGGAGTTTATTTTTATTGACGCTTTTATTGTGGATTGAATTGAGTCTCATTTCTTTTCAGTGTTTTTTTATGTCGGCTGTTTGCTTTACTTTCAACCGGTTTTTAAGGTTTAAAATGTTCGAGCTGTTCACGTTGATGTTTTTCAGTGGAGGCTGTTGCGTTTCATAACGTTAAAAAAAGTATACCTGGGTGTTCAGGAAACATAAATGTGGTTGGCTAACCTTTTCAGTAGAATTATATTTGTATCTAGCAACACTGGTTGTTGTGTCTTTGGAGTTTAGACGATAATAGGAGAATCAATAATTTCTCAGCATTTTTATGTTAACATTTTAAAATAAATTTAAAGTTCAATAACTTTGGTTTAATTTACAAGTTAACAAAGTGATGAACTCTGCCATGGTTGGCATCTTTACAGGGTCCACCCGCTCAAGGTGGTATGCTCTATTAGTGTAACTATCTAATTTTCTACTTAAAATGGATATGAGTAGAATATCCCACTCACCTGCAGGTTGGTCTAAATTCGTCAATGCATGTAATTGCTGTTGAACTTGCGATATAAAAGACCTTATGTTCCCCGCAGTACCCTTCTGCATGGAGGGTAAATCCAATAGTACATTAATGTGAGTAGTTACAAGCCGAGACTTATTATCAAAACGCTTTTTCAAAAGCTCCATTGCCTGTGGATATGACTCATTTATAAGGGGCAAATTAACTATTATACCTAACGCATCGTCTGTCAAATATTTACGCAAGTAAAAAAGTTTTTGAATGTTTGAAAGTGTCTGATTTTTATCGAAAATCGCACTAAATAATTCCATGAAAGGCTTAAACTTCGTAAAATCTCTTCCGTCGAACGAAGGAATGTCAATATCTGGTAATTTCGATACTTGAGAACTGGAACCAGCCTGTTCACTTTTAGGCGCATTTATTGCTTGCTCTAATTTTGCAAACACAGAAAAGAACTTGTCCTCGATGGCCTCAAAGTCTTCACCGTCATTTTCGTCTATTTCAACGATTTGTAAGTTAATGTTTTGATATGCACTAAAGTCACTCACCAACTTGTTTCTGCGCGCAATTAACTCACTTGTATTTTCAGTAGTGAGTTCCACGTTACTCGTGTAAGTTTCCATTCTAATCATAGCAGCCTTTATGCAGCCGCGCCTGGCACGAAGACTTTTTAATTCTGTCATTTTGTTGGAGCACAATGTTTTATCTTTCATCCAATTATAAGTCCCGCACAAAATATGCCGACACCAATTCAAAACATTAGCGGCCATCAAACTCACACTGACATTGACAACATGACAGCAAATGTCAAATTCAAATCACCAAAACGTCAAAACGTCTAGGAACAGTTTTATGACGCACGCACGCAAAAGAAACAAAAGATGAACACTGAATTTGGCAATAAATTTTACAACGAATAATGAAAAAATGTTACATTGAGATTATGTAGTCAATTTTCAATTTGCGCTTTTACACCGCACTATAGCTGCAGGCATTTATGAAATTATAGATTTCTCACTATGCAACTTTATCGAAGTTGTTTTGCCGGCCCGCCGTTACGCCGCGAATATTCGAATTTTCTCGCAACTAAACTCGACGAACACACATGAACTGTATTGTATTACGAAGGACCACTTTGTTAACTTGTAAATTAAACCAAAGTTATTGAACTTTAAATTTATTTTAAAATGTTAACATAAAAATGCTGAGAAATTATTGATTCTCCTATTATCGTCTAAACTCCAAAGACACAACAACCAGTGTTGCTAGATACAAATATAATTCTACTGAAAAGGTTAGCCAACCACATTTATGTTTCCTGAACACTGGGTATTCCCCTGTGTTCGCTTAAATATCTCTATGAAATAGCCACTCTTCTAGGCATATACGCACTTGGCCGACTATTTCAACCTAGGAACAGCAAAGTGGGGATGGTTTACATTACACCTTGCCCTGTACAGTTGCATTCACACAAACGCATCAGAATTTTGCTATAAAACTTGAGCTATGCTCACGCGTCCACGGCATGGCGTAGTTTTAACTTTCCGTCTTTACTTTTTATTTAGTTTGAGTATCCAAGGCAGTACTATTTTCTTTCACCTTTCAACGTTATAGAGCTAAACGATCGGCGAGCGAGCTCTGGAGTGGCCGTGTTACTCTCGTGGCTTTTTACAGAATAAACACAAGCTAAGTGTTTCGCACCCGCCTTGCCGCGAGCGAGCGTGTTCTTTTATGCTTATAAAACGCTTCAATAGAGCCCCCGCGTCCTATGTGTTCCTGGTTCTCGTCGTTCATCAATTGATAACCCCTTTTCACTGAAGGTGTGCTTTGGTTGTAATATAAAACAAAATTTTGCTTATGCATTCTCATACTTCATTTTTATTTAGATTTCGGATTAAAAAAAAACTATAACATAAATCTGTGCGCTTCAATGCACACGCGACCAAGGCAACATCAGTATTAAAGAATCAAACAGAAACAGTGAACCCATCAGTCAGACAACATTCCTTTAAATACAAACAGTTTCGAAAAGGAATAGCGAAGTTGATATTGGCATTCCTTTTACTCTCTTTAAAAATCTACTGGTTGCGAGCAAGACGACTATTAGTTTCAGTCACAAAAAACAGTGAGCATATGGAATAGTTTACGGGCGTTCCTGTGGTGATGCATACACAGTTTAAACATAAATGTAACTTATTATGCCATTTGCAGTGTCAACTGTGGTAAAAGACTTGTGTTCCAGCGGAATGTTAGAACTTTAGGTCGCTTCAATCCCCTTGCTACCAGGGCAAGAGAAGGCACGAGAAGGTATTAGGGTAAGCCTACCACAGTCACGTCCGGGGGTTAGTTTACAGAGTATTAAACTGGATGGAGACGTCAGGCGGGGGCTGCGGGTAAGCCCGTTGATTGGTGGTGCCCGGGGACGCAGTGAATAGAAATATTGTTGCAAGTTGCAACGGCCAATGCTAGGGCTCCTTCCGCACTCTTAATTTGTGGTATCACTATCACGTGTTCCGTGATATTCTCTAAACTAAACTTGAGAACGATCGAGTAGCATAAAGCTATACTCGTAAATTGATTCGATCAGGCCTTATACTCCGAAATTCGATTTTCGAAGTTCGTTTCGTGCCGTTCCGTTCTCACTAATAGTTATTAATTAGAGAGTGAGAGGGACGGCGTGATACGAACTTCGAAAATCAAATTTCGGAGTAGCCCCCCAGTCGCTATTTGCGGTCAAACTTTTTTGCATGACTGAGAAAATAAATTGCTTCATTCAAAAGTCTGATTGCATCCCTGTCGGAAGAATAAAGGGACAACTGGACGGGGTAGTTATTCGTTTTATTTAAAACCCCCTTAATTCCATATCCCGTGAGAATTTTGAAAACCACCATCTTAGCCTCTAAAATCTTCAAGTAAATGTTGAACCTTTTTGAACCACGATCTCTACAATTATCAAATTTTTCAATTGCTTTCGTTACAGAGTCTATGCTGGGAAACCAATAACGGCTGGCTTCATTAGCTCGCGTGACATATGCATATATATACCTATATTCCTCTTATTTATAGTTCTGTGGAATATTTCAAGCCTCTCCTTTGGAAATTTTGGAAAATCCTGGAAGACTGTTAGTAATACAACCTTTCCTAAAATCCCTATTTAGTGACATCTAGAATCCTTGAGAAATAAGTCTGCCACAAATTATCTTGCGCCGATGTTAAAGCTGTGCGTTGTCTGTCAGTTCGTCTGTTAATTACAGTTTTATAGGTATAGATAATAATAATTGGAGTCTATTGAGAGTCTCATTAAAAGTTTCCTTTGAAATGGTCCGTTTGCAGTGAAATCAAACAACCTCGCGAGCCGGGTGCGATTGAACCCTCTGTTTCATTCGACTTGGGTTCGTTTAAAATACATGTTGTTTTTTTATGATTAAAAGCTATCTATTTACACTCGCGCTAGTACGTTAACAGCTTTATTGAAGGGCATGATAACAATGGATGTTCTCATGTTGCAATCAAAACCGCGTTGACCATCCTTTTCTACCGTCATTTTGTTTCATTTGACTAATAATGATAAAACGTTGCGCAGTTGACAATCAGCCTACATAATTTAACCTAACCTTACTAACAAAGTTGTTTTTACTGTTACTAACCAGACATGGATGTTTGTATGTAGCAGTGGCGTGGCGTCCATAGAACTCGATTCCCACTGGCTTGCCTATTTTAAGGCAGTTGGGCAATTTACTTTGCAGAATTAGAGGAAAAGGCTAGTTAAGTTCCCTTCGGCTTGCCTTCTGATATACTTGACGCCACGCCACTGGTATGTAGTAAAATTTATATTGTATTTCTTGTAATATGTTAAAGGTAACAACTGACTGTCTCTGTAGCACCAACAATGTCTCGACGACCATAAGTCATTGCCAGCCCAAATCTTCCTATCCGATTTATTTACTTAACATATCAGTGGATTAATAATATTCATCTACTCTAAAGATCGCATTCAATATGGGGTGATGAAATACTAGGGAAACAGCAGTTGTTATGATAGAACAATAGCTTTCGTGCGTCCCCAGTTTTTTAATAGTTTTTATATCAGTCGTCGCGGAGGCTGGGCGAGCTGGCGCCGGATGGCGCGGCGGCGCGCCGGCACGCGCCCGCCCGGCGAGAGACGAAAACAGGGCTTTTTACAGAAATCGAACTTGACTGCTATACTCAGTTATTAGCCGAACTAGTTTAAGTAAAAATGTTGCTAGTCATGAAAAAAATATGTCTTACGTACCTATTTAGGTCAAATGTTTAACAATTTTCACTCGTAAGTACTACCACAACTCAGGACTTATCTAGATCAATATGCTGGCAAACTGCAGCTAATTGCCTTGTAACTTGAATTCTGTGGTTTCAAGATGTGCCTTGTGACTGTTTGTTTAAGTTGCGAGAAAAAATCTTATAAATAAAAACACCCAAGGAAATTATGTTTGTCAATCGTTAGTCTGAACAATACTTTCCTATAATTAGTAGTAAGTAATTACAGCCAATAGCAATATTATCGTATACACTCTAAATCGTCTGACGCAACTCTATTCGTAGAGAACGTCAGATGTTTTTGATTACTTTGTTATATCCGATGTTATTATTGTCAGCAATCGTACATCAAATTTTATTACATTTTGAATATTTTCAGCCGCTAATGCTTTTCCATTTAAAAATAATGCAAATATAATGCACATTGTAAAAACTTTTACAGTTGTACCAGGCTCCCAAGAATAAAGCATTATTATAATTCAAAACACGTGTGGCAAGTGTCACTTCCACGCCGTCGCCTAACTTCACACGACATTATTTATTCAAAGACCAAGCGAACATAATTGAGGCGGACACAATGAGCGCGGGTTGGTGCAGAACCCAAAATCCTTACAGCTCAGAGAGGACAGACTATGAAAAGTTATAACATGTTTTTTTTTTGTTTGACTGGCCGCAAATTACCAGAAACACCTCTTATGCAAGCACAGTAGCATTTTGTGCATGACTGGTGATTACTTACTATAGTTTAGTATTTTATGAGGAAAAAATAATTATTCAAACACTTCTTAATACAAAAATATCCCGCCTATTTTTAAAAGGAAAATGCGTGTACCTGGTAGTAACTCAGCTTTCGCAAAAGGCTGTTTGATGTACTATCCGCATTGATGTATAATAAGATAAATAGGGAACTAAACATTTACACTATGAACTATTATAATTGTAAAAAAACTAGGTATACTAAAATGGATATGTGAACTTGACTATAATGAGACTGAAAATATACTGTATTCCACCTACTTAAATCACTTTGTATAAAACATAACTAAGTTTGTAAGTGCACACACACACACACACACACAAATAGTATAACTAGTTCATAAGATCTAACATTACTAGTGTTACTAAAGTATTTTTTCTTTTCTTTTCTTTCATTCGAACGCATAACAGCAGTAAGCTGGAAGAGCGAGGCCCGAGACGAGGCGAGACCACCCAAGTTTCGATGAAATAAATCATTATTATCAAATCATTATTATCAAACAACGTCTTTGAAACTGAAACGATTTGGTGACAATATGCGAAATCTAGTACAAAATGTAGGTAAGTATACAAAACAAGTCTTAAAAGGATGTCTTGGAAGGTTCTTCTTATTCTTTAGCGCATTAGCACATTGGCAGAAGATAGGTCGAATGCGTTAATTTACTTTTAACTCTGATTATTCAAAATGTACTCGTTGATGTAGAGGCTCGCCTCTCTGGCTTGCCCACGTACACCAATTTAAAGTTTTATAATCCGTCCTCTGACAATGCGCGACTTGCGCACGCGCCAGGTGCCGGCGTTAGCTTTCATTGTTCACCACTTTGACATTCAAAACTCATAAATTACATAATTATTTCAAGAATGCTTTTAGCCAGTAGCAGAATGAATAAGATGTATACACTGTTATTGGGCGGTGTGAAATCGGCTTTTTCTTATCGTGGTTTTTCGCATCAATATTCACTCCACGTGCTCGGCTTTAGCTGTCCAAAATTTCGCCGGACAGTTTTCCTCTTTAACACTTATACTACAGACTGAGGTATCAGTATAACTTTTTACTACTGACTGACGCAGAAAAGCAATAGCCACGCCTGCGTCGGGTTTATTCTGTACATTTATTTACAACTGAAATTAAGAAATAAGCCAATCTAATTACATTTCTACAGTATTCCACGTTTATTAAAACTCCATTCCCGGCGGCTCCTCGAGGAGCCAACATACCCTATCATTTCAGCACCCTCGGCGTGCAATACAAACGCTTTTCCACTGTTCGGTTTCGAATGGACAAAGTTTGAATTCAATTTTGTTGGGAGCACTTAATTGCGGAGATAAATCGTCAGGGCGCTTACGCGGAGCGCAGAAGAAAGCAAGAGTTCGGATTTACTTCGTAAATATAACGACTTACTTTGCGATCTGCGCGAATATAGATTGCTCTTCGGTAAAGTTCGATATTAGATTTATAATTTATTTATTTGCCATAACTTTCACAAGAAGCTAAAACAAATGTTAAATGCCGATACGCTCTCATCGGCAGAATCGAATGAGATTTGGTCTGCGCTTTACATTATATACCACTTGAACTTTTTACTTAGAGAAAATCCCCTGAAAGCCGCATCTAAAGCCGTGAATCTCCTGATCACTTCGGCTCCCCTGGTCGTCGCATGGGATGAACTTTACAAAACTGCAATTACCCGCCCCCGCACCTGTCATCGCCGCTCCGGTGACGCGCGGATGACAGATGACAGTTGCAAAGTGTTCGTATCTGTCAAGTGCACGCTTTGACAAACTTTTGAGATTTCTTTGAAGTTTATAATGTACAGTCACCAGCATAAATAAGTGATCATTTTTGTACCTTGTCGCTTTCAGTCGTTACATGATTTCGTATGGTTTTTCAAACATGACTTTAAAGTGACAAGGTAAGTACATACAAAAGCGATCACTTATTTATGCTGGTGACTGTACTGTAAAGTTCAACGGGATTTTCTGTAATGGATTCACCGTAATTAATAAAGCAAGAGGTATGTTTATGTGCTTTGGTCCTTATCACTATCTTTCGATTACGATGTTGATTTTAAGTCTCAGTTTGATGACTCCAGTCGTCCACGACATTTCTACTCCAGTTGCTTGTTGTTTGCCGTCGCTCCTTCGCTCGCGGGCGTGAGGGACAGTTTACTTTTGGACACAATTATAAATTATTTTCGCAAATGTTTCATTTAACGCGGATCTTCTGTTTGCTTTTAAAAGCTATTCTTGTTTACCGGGTGTCTTTCGGGACGAGCGCCTTTCATTCGGAACGATAAGAGGTAGACTCCCACATTAAAAGAGTGTATAAATTAAGTGAGGACGCCATTTTATACGTAAGTGCCACATTTTTAAGGTAAAAATTATTGAAAATGGCAACAATTTTTCATGGATATATTTAGTTCCCCTTTGATCCATTATTTTATCCAAACAGCTTTTTCTGCTATTTTTTATTTTATTTCTTTGAACACTCGGTGCATTAAAATTGAGCAGTCCTTTTTAAAGTAATTTCTATGTCGCCTTTTTTTTTTAATTTACTTATTATGACGTATAAAACGTTCTACTTTTATATGTTTTAACAAATATTTAGTTTATAACATTTTATCTAATATTTTTCCAACATTTTATCTAATATATTTGACAACCACATTAGCTTATGAAAAAGTATTAAAAATGTCCAACTTGTTACGTCCCAAGCTTGATAACCCACGTGTAACAGACTAGCGCTAAAGATATCTATTTAAACACGCAACCTTGTCGCATCGCAAAGCAACTTTATCCGTAAGTCACAATAATTGCTTATTTGGTGGGCCGTGGCGGTCCCGATATCGCGCGCGATAAATTGCCGCAAACAAACGAACCACTCTCGCGATATTCAATTTTAATATTGAATTCATCCCGGCTCCGTTTACCGCGCGCCGGATTAATTAAACGGACTATATTGCGATCATATTCTGTATTTGTTGGCTTCATTGAAGCTCATGCCGCTTTTTTGGAATAATAAGGTAGCGATGGAGTTTCATTGAGCCAGAGTGCGCTTCTTGATGATTTATTGAAAACACGTTGCCGCGACTGTTGAGCATGGCAAGGTGTAGTCGCTGGCTCGACGAATAACGGTCATGTACTGATCCTCCAGACACGATAAAAAGTCTCAAGAAAAAGCCGTGGTAGCCTACTGGTTTGACTTGTGGCCTCTCAAGCAGATGGTCGTGGGTTCGAATCCCGGGCTCTGAGAATTTATGTGTGGAATTACATTTGAAATTTGCCATGAGCTTTTCGGTGAAGGAAATACATCGTGAGGCAACCTGCACACATCTGCGAAGCAATTCAATGGTGTGTGTGAAGTTCCCAATCCACACTGGGCCCGCGTGGCAACTACGAGTATATAGCCCAAACCCTCCACTAAAATGGAGGAGGCCTATGCATGACGCACGCCGAATTACGCGATAATTTATTTAAAAAAAAAGACTTCATTGTACTGAAATTATAGCGAATTCGGAATAAAAGGGTTATATTAGGTATTATATTATTATTTATTACATTTTCTTTAAAGTGGCTCTATCACTAGAGCTCTTATAAAAAAAAACTGCCTTTTATATAATTTGGATACATTTAATACTCGAAAATTGCTTAGTTAATCCTACTAATATTATAAATGCGAAAGTTTGTGACAATGTGACGATGTGACGATGTGATGATGTGACGATGTGAGTGAGTGAGTATCAGTGGCGTGGCGTCAAGTATATCAGAAAGCAAGCCGAAGGGAACTTAACTAGCCTTTTCCTCTAATCTGCACAATAAATTGCCCAACTGCCTTAAAATAGGCAAGCCGGTGGGAATCGAGTTCTACGGACGCCACGCCACTGGTGAGTATGTATGTTTGTTCCTTCTTCACGCTAAAACGACTGGACGGATTTGGATAAAATTTCGAACGAAGATAGCTGGTACCCTAGATTGAAACATAGGCTACTTTTTATCCCGGAAAATTGCACAGTTCTTGAGGGATGTCAATTGCTAATTCTAAGCGGACGAAGTCGCGGGCAGAAGCTCTTATAAAAAAGAAACTGCCTTTTATATAATTTGGATACATTTAATACTCGAAAATTGCTTAGTTAATTGAAGATAAATTAAGTCTACGCGGACGAAGTCGCGGGTAAAAGCTGGTGTTTTATAAAACCTATCTATTTGTTGATAAAGCACGACTTGGCAAAAAGCGTAAAAGAGGAATTATAATTACTGACATCTTTGGAAACGGACCTGAGATGATTATATTGAATAAAGGAACATGCTTTATTAATTATCACCAGATCATCACACAGAAACAACAGAATTTTTGCAGGATGATTATATTGAAATGGCATTTATTTATACATGTATATGTAATCGATATTTTGATGGAACCGATTGTTGTTAGTACTAAAACTGTAATCGATAATCGTTGAATATGCAGTGTCACAATGTAGCCTCACCTCTAGATTTGTCAAATTGAATGTGTCAGACATACCTTTCTTATTGAAACAGACACTTGTAGCCTGAAAACTGCTTAGCAAAGGACAGCTGAATTTCGACTCAGGACCCTAATAGGAAAAATCAGGCCATTGCAAAAAATAGAATGATCAAATGGCTATAGTTTTCTAAGTTAACTAACTGGGTAGGTATTTGTTCTTAAAGGTTTGCCTTTTCAGGACTCCTCTAGGGAATTCGTTCGCGATTTATTTTGATGGAATACGTTCCGTGCCTTCCGGCAATCTTATTGTTCATTCTGTGCTCACGTTTATCGGTTCAGACGTATTCCAAGAATGGTTAGCACACGTTTACCTATTATTAAATAATGGATCCTTCATGTTTCGTACGATCCTTCCAAAGCAGTTCCAAGAATCCAGAATAGCAAAGTTTTGTAAATTTACATTTACCGAGCTTCCGCAAGGAGAAAGATGTGGGTGTCTGAGCTGTCGGTCTACCAGGAGAACAGAAGCACTGGAACACGTATCACGAAACAGTTATGACGCGGGAGTTGCGTTTAGCTTATTACATTACAGTTTTTTACACTGCGGGCGACGTGGACAACGTCTATGTATATTTCGTACACTAATGTTAAACATGACCTGCATGAACTATACCCGTTCGCTTTTAGTGTGAGCGGCACCAAGTTACGTTAGCAATAACATCAACCATAACCGTCGATTTTGACATAATTATAATTCATAGGTCTCTGTACTGTACTGTACTGTAGGTGTCTATGAGCGGACATCAGGTGGATCGCACGCCCGTTTGTCGGCTTTAATATAAAAAAAGTAAATTGGTGCAACTGTAATTTAAGCATTTTACGGAATCGGGTGTTTCTAATGTATTCTATGTAAACAGCAGTTACTTTTATAATTATCAAACGTGTTCACAAAGTTTCAAGAGAATTGGTAAACAAATGCAAGTTGTAGATGAGTAGGTACAGACAGTCGGACAGACGAATCCATGCTGAAACGAAGACGCTTTCCTCGTGGTTATGCGCTCGCTCGATCAAATGTCCCATCTATATACATATTGGAAGTCGTCATGTTCGTAAGAAAAAACATTCAACTATACAATTATTCATTAAATTCCCGCCGCGATCACCTTTTAACCTTCCCCAATCCAAAACTAAGCATTTTTAAAAAAGGACCCTATTATTGCTCAATTAAAATATTTAATAAAATTCCAATAGGTTTCAAAAACGAATTAAAAGATAGTTGTTTCTATAATAAAATTAAAAAAAATGCTAATAGAGAAATGCTATTACTCCGTATCTGATTTCTTAGACGATAAATTGTAACATTTAGTTGTTATTGTATTGCTATACCCCACCGGGGTCCATGTGAGACTTCTTTAGAATTAGTTACCATCTTTGTAATACCATGGCTGTAATACTTAAATAAATAAATGAGTAAATGAGTAAATGTCGATTTTGCAGTTCTGCAATACCGTTCTCGAACCGCACAATGGCAATGAAGATAGCGCAGTCAGTTTTTTCTTGCATTTGAACTTTCCTCTATGGAACTGAGTTAAAGACGTTTATTTAATTGAAACCTAACAAACACAGATAGTCGTTACTCGAGGCAATTTTGAAATAATGTTGCAGTTCCGCGCAGTACATATTCTGTTTGTGTTTCCGTATCAGCTAATAAAGTTTTCTTATTCTTATTCTTATTCTTATTCAGTTCGCTGGAAACTTTTAATTTCTTTCGGTATGTTTGTAATCGGATTGTCTCGCTGCAAAGGAGTGCAGTGTTTCAAAGAAATACAGTTTTTGAACTAAAATATATCAGATAAGAATCAGAGCCTCTAGTGTAAGTTATAGACTCGAAAAACATTTTGAACGCGTTCTCGTTAAAGTCTCCATTATTTGGCTTACAATTTATTAGCGCGACAAAATAGCAACAAATAGTTCTCTTAGTGTTCGCGTTTACGCGTTCGAGACGTGTTTTGTGACCGAAAACTTGAACTAAGCATACTGCAATCCAAAATTCCTTCACTCGTTCAGCATTCAACGACTTTAACATTGTTTTTTATTCAAAGTGCTGTATGATAAAAATTAAAGCACCTTAAAAACCGCGAAAAAATGATCTGTTGGTTTATACTCGTAAGATAAACTATTTTGATTGCGTTACCACTCATGTAAATTAGAAAATAATTTCAGTGTGTGCTAAGTTTGAAGTCATATCTAAATCGCTATAGGTGCGCTGAACCTAATAATATTTGAGGACTTTTGCATTTTCTCCAGGATCAAACCCTGACTCTATAGACCTACTTTTACTTACTCTTTTATGAGTTCGGTTAAAAAGATGGCATAATTTAATGCAGATCGCGGTGCAGCTTTGTTGTAGCTAATGATATAGCGTCCTGTTCAAAGTTCGCAGCCTAATTCCGTGGCTCGCGCCTCCTAAATTATTTACTTGTAGCGTTTCGCTCGAAACAAAACTTTTATTTTATGACACGATTTTTCATGTTAAAATATTTAAAGTAACTTTAAGCGGTGAATTAATTAAAAGTTTGGTGGACTCATTAAAATTCCAGAAAGCCGCCGGTGAAAAAAGGAAGCACTTTGCCGGATCCCACTCCTAATCCGGTTAGCAGCAACCGGTTATGAAACGTAATGTTATTGCGGCCTCGTTATGAGTTGGCCCCGACGAAAACAGCTCCAACTTTCAGGATGTCAAATATGGATTGCTTAGACGTGTTAATTAACCCGAATAGATACGCCCACACAGCTACAAATATGGGTTCTAGTTGTACTAAGCCCGTGAGATTATATTTAATTATTAGTGTACATAATTACCCCGTAATGGCATGCTTTAAAATTTAAATAATTTCCACCGGGAGGTGCTTTCGCCGCGGGTAGGGACGCATTACCCAGCCGCGAGCGCACGACCGCCAAATTAAATTAACATGAGCACACAATGACACACCGGCCTCAGGGCCGACACAATTTACAGGCCTTGTTACTTACACCTCTCGGTGTTTATTTGCTCCTGGTAAATTGAGCGAAATATCGTATGCAATATTAATTTAGGATTGGCGAATATGTTGTTTGTCAATCACAAAATTTCTCACCAACAATATTTAATTTACATCTTGTGACAAAATTGCAATGAAGATCAGAAAATGGACCATTTTGCAAGAAAGTAATTTGTTGTTTTGAAGAAATCAGTACCTACGTATTTTTATTAAAATGTATAATCGTAGAGAAGCAGCGCGCATTTTTATGCTGCTGCCTGCAATTGAATGCCCTATTTTGCGTTTCGCTCATTTCTAGAGGTGTTTATGGCATGCCTCAGATATTTTCCAAGTTTTTTAAGAAACAGTTAAGTTCGAAAGTTTTTTTTTCATTAAATGTAGCGAGAGGAAAAATGGCGTTAATAATTCAATCGCGAGCGTCCTCCCAGACAGCGCGTAACGACGTCATTTAAAATGCTAATGCGTTTTACATACTGCATTTATTATGTCGCGCCGCGGGAGCCCACATTAGGGGCATCTGCATACTGCGTCATTACCATTAGTTTACATTTAGATTCGATAGTACGCCTCTTAAGATGCTAGCTAGACTGATCATACACTGTGGGTGGAAAAGAAGCATCGCTTGTTTTTAAAAAAAATAACAAACTGATTAATAATCAGAGCCAAGCGTAAAGCCAAACATCGCTGCGATCAAACAAACGCGCGTTTGTAGCAAACGCTCTTGAATGCTTGTCAAAAAAGCAAGCATGCATGACGTGTGGACTGAGGACGGCGGCAGAACAATCAAAATCACTCAGCTTCAATCACTCGCAAAAAGCTTGAAGCAAATTTACTGTTGCTTCGTTGGAATGCACCGCTACGATGCTCGCTAAAACCCTTATTTTTATCTGTAATCTAACATTTGTTAGAACGCGTATTAAGGCATGCAAGTCTCATTACATTGCGGGTTTCCGGGGTAAGCCGAATTCAACCGATCTGTCAAACTTCGCAATGTAACTACAATGGCATACAATACTTGCATGTGTCTAAATGGGCCTTTAGTAAATTAACAGCCTTAGATTTGATACCCTGCTAAGTGCTGCCCATGTATGTCGGTCGAGGATTCCTGCAGTCGAAAACAAATGGAGTCGGCGGTTGCATAATAGCTTCCGGTTTAATAAAGCAATATTTTACGTAATCGGTTTACTCGACCTACAGTTGGAACGGTTCCAAGAAATAACAGCTATTTGGACCTGCCAATACTTATTGCGTCCCCATGGCACCCTGGCTGATAAATACTAATAATCTCTGCATGCCAATCCACATTACTTGTATATGTTTAAGTGCATTAAAATATGTCTTAATTTGTTTACAGGTATGTACTACAATGACATCACCGACTAGTTTTGTAAGTGCAATAAGAAAACTAATTCCTGAAAAGTATTGTTGCTAAGTTTATTGGTTCTTCAATCGCAACCAGACCAAAGCGATTCCGTTCCGGTATCATTGTTTTTTTTTTATAATTTTTATGTTCATTATTGGTATTGATAATTTGTGAGATATTAATGAGATTCAACGTCAAACGCCCGCCCGCTCGCTCGCTAATATCCATAACAGATGGAAATGCAAATGTCTGCATTCAAGGGAATAAGTATCTTTTAACATTTGTCTTTTGAATAATGACGTCCTATCCTAAATATTTATTTTATTTGTGAATCAATTATGTTATGAAATCATTATGCGATATATGGAAAAGCCAAATGCTTTCACAATAACTCGCTGGTCGTTCATGATTTTCCTAATTATGTATGTATGTATGTATGTATAACTCTTTATTGTACATAAAACACATTAATTTTACAGATAATTTACATTAATTTTACATTAATTTTATAAATAAGATGATTGACTGTTTCTAAAGCACAATGTAACACTGAAAAAGTCCTCGCTGCTTTAGTCTGCATTCTACGACCCCATTGATTCAGTAAGTATAACATTATTATTCAACAAATTCCTTGAATTTCTAGTAGGTACCTACAGACATCTTACCTACCAGTAGGATTTCTTGGTATTAAATGAAACTCTGACCAGTATCAAACTCCGGTTCTGAATAGTTCTAACTAACCTTAATACTTACATTATTACTTACTAACCCGTTATGGACCTTGATGTCCGAAATAAATGTTTTTTTTTTTTTTTATAATTCGTGACCTCGGAAAACGTTTGCTGTCCGCACATCCTAACTTGGTAGATACTTACGAGTAGGTACGTAGTAGTTTCTCGTCAGATATCGCTGCAGTTTGCAGTTCGCAGCTGTTTGGTGCACTTAAACTATTGACACCCCGGCCCCTTGACCTCTGAAAATGTATGCTGCTACTATGGAACTACAAATATTGTGAAATTTTATACAAAAACCACATGTAGCAAAAATGTAGTGTCTTTTTGTATTTTTTATTAACAAATAATGTTTAGGACTCTTAAATTACGATGAGGATGAATAAAAAAAAACGATTAATGACTAAACGACTCATACATTGATAAATTATTCTCCGTTTAAGCTAGACTTCCGAGCAAAGCGGCTCTGGCGTCACTGTCGCTGTTTATAGTTCCGTTTAATCATGAACACATGAAGACCTCTCACTTTGCTACAAACTACGTACTCGCACCGAGTAACAACCGCGCCATTGTTGCTGTCCTAGTATCCATTGCAGGCTACAAGATAGCTATACAAGCCATCAAGCTCCTGTAATTAACACCTTGCACGTTGGCACCAACTGGTCAAAGCTTCCGGCGCCCCCGCGCGCCGGGCCCGGCTCCGACGCGCCGCTTTGTGCCGTACGTCGGTCACATCGATCTCGGCTCACAAACAACGTCTCAGCTTTTGTCTCGACTAATGGAGTTGTTCAACTCTGATGTCACTCGGTTAGAGATTATCGTTCGACGAAGATGTTTCTGTCGAAAACAGTCAACAACGCACGTGTCATATCGTGGCATGCTTTCATATTAATTGTAATATTTGTAATTTGATAATCGTAGGGTACGAATCTCGGGCTCGCAGCTCTGAGTTTTTACGGAATTTATGTGCAAATTTACCATGAGCTTTTCGGTAAAGGAAAACATCGTGTCTACGTACAGTCCAAATCATTACATTCTAAGAGGAGGCCTGTGCTCAGCATTGGGCTTTTTGTTAAAAATATTAATAGAAATGCTAGTTAGAAGTGGTTCAAAGTCTGCCTAGATTTGACTTCACAGAAACATGCATAGGTACATACATACAAAGTCGGTAATTTAAATACATATATTTAATAACTAGCTGTTGCCAGCTACTTCGTCTGCAAATAATTCGTTTATCGCTATCCCGCGGGAACTACGCAATTTTCCAGGATAAAAAGTAGCCTATGTGCTATTCCAGACTTTTCTCAATCTATGTGCCGAATTTCATCCAGATCCGTTGGGCCGTTCTGGCGTGATTGAGTAACAAACAAACATCCATCAATCCATCCATCCATCCATCCATACTTTCGCATTTATAATATTAGTTAGAAGTTAGATATCGCTTAAGTCTACACACACTTCCATTTGATGTTTACACTTAGTTCCGAAGTGTATTATTATTAGTGCTTCCTTCGACCGGTAAACCGGTAGAGGTGGGTGATGTATGAACCGTGATTATATTGGTAGCAGCCACGTGCGGCCGCAGCAACACGGCATCAAAGCAAATGTGTGCACTGTGTCCATTTCACGCTCGGCCGAGATGCGTTGCCTGATTCTTCGTGTTTGCACACTGCGCTCGGGCCGATTGCCAAATATTATCCTTAATAATGATTGCCACGGGACTTTGTACACATAATCAAAATTAAT
Organism: Pandemis heparana; assembly: GCA_963854515.1. NCBI lineage: Eukaryota > Metazoa > Arthropoda > Insecta > Lepidoptera > Tortricidae > Pandemis > Pandemis heparana. Next base: position 565,736 of record OY978025.1, read on the forward strand.
GTGGTGAATATGCGCAACTAGTTTTGTGCAAAAGATCAAGAACAGTAGCGTCATTAAGGTAAAGCAATATGAGTAAAAAACGCCAGGTGCGCGAAGAAGTGTCTAAATCGAGATATTCTCGAAAGGAATTTTTAACTTTAATGTTTCGAGTTTTTAGATCGATTAAAATGTAACTGCGGAAGTAACTCTGTTGAGCACTATCTTGTGAATAAATTTTGATGAATTTTGGCATAGAGATAACAAGGACCTTCGAGCTGGACATATGATAATTTTTATTCCGGAAAATAGCATAGTTCGCGCGGAAGAACGGTAACCCAATTGATGAAGTATTTACGTATTACTAATTTTAGCTGTTCCAAATAAGAAGTCCTGAATAAGTATTAGCTGTTGTACACGCAGAAGCAAGCGTGTGTGGCATCATTGACAGCTACAACGCCCGCCTGCACCGCAGCGTTGCATCCACCGCGCCCGCGGACCTCACCGCGCGCCGCCCGGCCAGTCAAGCTAACATAACGACGCAAGACGCACGCAATTTGTTTCCTCTTTAATTGTATCAATTTGATTTAAATATATCTAAAGTTGAGCTGAAGATCGAGCCCAATGGCGTGCTATGGGAGAGACCTATGTCCAGCAGTGGACTGACACGGGCTGATGATGATGATGATGATGATATCTAAAGTATTAAAATATTTGTTTTGCTGAATCCATCGCAAACAAAGTGGCTACCTCCGGAATCGCGGCTCTTCGGACGCTTGCTTGTGCGTGTACAGGGGCCTTACCATGACGTCCTAATTCCGACTCAGTTCAAATTTTAGCTGTCACTTTTAGTATGAATCTGACATCACGCGAACCTAAACTGAATCGCATTAAGACGTCATGGTAAGGCCCCAGCTTTCTTAATCGTTAAATTCTTTTCCATTTGTGCAAGTATTTTGGATAACAATCAAATTTTAAGGTTTCATTTCAACCTTTTTGGCTGTTGGTGATGGTGGCTGACTGGCGCTAGTCCAATTACGAATATATTCTTTGCGGGTGTGACTTTAACCTAGCGGCGGCGGACCGGTGGCTAAAAGACTACGGACGGACTCTACACAGCGTTGGTCCAAGCCGGCTTCCTCAACGTTTGTGACTCTGAAATTGATTGCTAGACCTAATATTGCACAAGGGACGGCTAAACCACGGCCTTGGTAATAGTCACTATTTGTCCATCGAAGGTTAATTCAAACGCCATTGCTATCCGAAAGTGTCACTTTCGATGTAACTTGACTGAAACCTCTAAACTGTGCTGGTCGGGTATTGGCCCGCTCGCGAAGTTGCCGAGACGGCCGAGTTGCCGGCGATTGCCAATCTAAACTTGCTAACTGTTGACGGTGCCCTTTAAATTTGGAGTGAGTGACCGCGAGAGTTGAGAAGTTTTGCGGACATCGCGAAGCTGCGACGAAACTGCTTACTTACTTGTTTGATCCACTAGTAGTGACTGGAGTTTAGAGCTAGCTCATTTTGTTGACGTGTTGTCATTACTATGCAGCGTTGAAATGCAGGGCGCGCTGTCTGTCCTATGTCCGCGATATATTTCAATGATATCTGATTGATATTTCAGCATTAGATTTACTGGTTGAAGCACAAAAGACGTATGCTTAATGTGGAATCAACTTGTTGGATTTATTTAGCTTCTGAATCAGTCGCTATTACTACTTACAAATTATAGATAAAACCATTTTATTATTTCATGCTACGGTTAAAAACTTTCGACATTCGTCAACTATTCAACATGTTTATACACGAGGAGCGCATAGCTTCGATGGCATTCCAATAATCCATCATGCCTGCATGAAAGCTTGCACCGGCGTTCGCGTTTCGCGTAACACGTGTAATACTCGTATTTGCCGTGATTGAGTGGATGAAAGGTGCTGTCAGCAAATTCATTCGCCTGAAAAACTGAACGGACAAACGCCGTGTTTCACGTAAATAGTTCCCCTTGGACAATTTTAAATTAACGGTGTCCGTGGATGACAATGTCAGATTGTTACTCCCATTAACTTTAACTGGTTGTGAAACTATTTTCTTACCTAATGTCATTGAGATTATGTAGAATATTTTTCGGTTAATATCGAAAACACCGACCCGCATAAATTTATGTATCAACTAACGGTGGCATCTTATTGGTTAATGTTAGATATAACTTTGTTAGATTTAAGTAAAATCGTTTGTGCCCAAATAAACATTAAAACATTAAAAACGAAGCACGAAACCACTTGAACTTAGTTTTTAAATATTGTTGGTTAGCTAAAGTTTTCGATGTATTTCATTGTTACGAGTATGTAGCGAAAATCTGTACAAAAATCTCGTTGAATTAGAGTTACTGGTCTGATATTAAATACATATATGACATCAATAAACATTTATCTACAATAAGCTTTACAATTTTATGATACGAACTCGTATAAGTAATCGTACCGCAGTCCACTCGTAAAGATGTTACGACGCGCTGTAAAGTCGGACGACGCAAAAACTAAACGAATGTAACATCCTTTAGTTTATTGCGCCCCTTCCGCTTCGTGACGTGGACGCAGCGACGCAGTTTTATTTATTGCTTTAAACTTCTGTTGCCCTGGTCCTTGCACCAGCGAGATTGAAATATTTGCACGAGACAAACGCTATGAAAAAAAAACGCTTGTTTCCCGCGAACTTTACTTTGTCAGTGGAATGAACGCCAACTTAGTAAAGAACTCAAAGAAATGGTAATAAAATAACTTGAAAGTTTTATTTCCAACGAGTAGGTAATAACACAAACAAAGAAAGGAGTATCTAAACCAGGAATCACGCTGCTGCTGAAGGATTGCTGGAAATGGAATTGATCGTATGAAAACAACATGCTATTTATTTGATAGTGATTGTTTATTTAGTATACCAAACATTTAATTAAAGTCCGGCCTCCTGAAAAATAAATATACTAAGGATCAGACCATCCGTACTAAATGAATTGGGCTCAGTAGTACGCGGCGTGCGGCTTTGCTCCGGCGTATGACAGCCGACTGCGCGCCGTTTCCGGCTGTTCGCGGACGGGCGGCGCCGGAAGCCGCGCGTGCGCCGGAAACGGTCACGCCGCATACTGTCGATGAAAAAGCGTACCTACCTCAATTTAGATTGAGAGTTATGTATTTGCGGGTGGTAGGGCCTTGTGCAAGGTCCGTCCGGATCGCTACCACCATCTTACTTGCTAATCCTGCCGCTAAGCAGCAGTGCTTGCACTGCTGTGTTCCGGTGTGAAGGGTAAGATAGCCGGGGAAATTACGAGCACAAGAGGCATTTCATCTAAGTCCTCTAGGTTGGCAACGCATCTGCAATCTCTCCGGGGTTGCGGGTGTCTATGGGCAGTGGTGATCGCTTACCATCAGGTGACTCACTTGCTCGTTTGCCTTCCTATTCACATAAAATAATAATAATAATAATGTCAAATTGGTCGTGTTTATTGGTGAGGTGAATCCACATGTTGCCGAAGTATCGTTAATCTAAGAAAAAAAATAAGCTTCGTCTAATATCATTACATACTCCCACACCAAACAGAAGAAAAATATGAAAAAGGAACTATTTTTTTTTTGTAAAAGTAGAATCCTCGATTTGTAAAGATGACCAGATTGTAGCGTTAAGGAAATGGACACAGGCAGGGAGTTCCACACTTCCACTCCTCAGCAGTCCAGATATTAGCAAAAGAAGGACAGAAAAAAACAGTTTGCCAATTTTAAGTTGAGGACGCCGAAAACTTGACTTTGCAATGAATGAATAAATGAATAAATGAATGAATAAACATAAGGGCGAAGACCCCTATTTTTGGTTGACCGGTAAATAAAGTGTAAGGTTAGACATCCTCATATTTATTTATTTTCTATTATTTAAAATCGGACTCAACATAATGTGTTACCAATATTAAAAGTCAATAAACCTGGCGGCGTTGGGTGCTACATTAGTCTATTGTTGTATGTATTTTTGCAGTTTTCGATGTCACAGCCGTGCGAACCCTTAACTTCAGTGACATACGTCAGTACAAACGCTCTATTATTCTCAGTGTATTTCGATTATCGCCTATTCCTCGTGTAGCTGCGTCACAAAGCATTTTCACATAATCACACGGAATACACGCTCGCTCGGAAGCTCCTAATAATATACTCGAATTCTCACTATTTAGGATTTAAAGCTATTCCAACGTGACGTCAGCCTAACATCACCCTTTCTCTGTTCTCCTGGTAACATAATGGCCCCGACTGAATAGAAAAGGTTTCTATTTTGTCCACGGCAGGCGGAAGCACGGGCCTTATTGATGGCAGGAAACGCTTGGCCGCCGCAGGAAGCCTTGCATTGTGCTGTACCTGCGTTGTCTTGTACTTGTGTGTCGTTTGTCTTTTGCCGCGTAGCTAGTTAAGATGCCACATTAGCTGCTCCATGTGACCAATTCTATTCTTCTTGAGGCTTCTCCGCAAGACTCTCTTCTCTGGAGAGCAATTAAAACGTACACAAATCTGGGACGAATCGGAACTGTTTTATTGCTCTTGACACTGTTATTTAGGTAGTAAGGTCCTGTATCTATTTATATTAGCCGATGTGGTGAACCCCTCCTGTACATTTTTTCCTTCAAAATCCCGTTAGTGGCAGGCCTTTGGTAAAAAGCTTTGCCTTTTCGCATATTGTTGCTACTATGAGTAGTATTTTGGTAAAATTCTACGCTGTTGCATTAATTCTACTTCCGACCTTTTCCCCTCCGAACCCCACCTTCCCGTCCCGTTCTTTTGGTGGAACAATATTGCGCTATAACATTTACGCTGCTTATTAGGAATGCAGAAGGTGCCAGAGCTCTCATTGTGTTGTCCCTTTGTCGCTCTATCAATATTGCAGCGCGGCTCCCTTGTTCGGTGGCTCGCTTATTTACCTAATGCATACCGAACTGCATCGAGCCATTTGCTTTTACCATTTTCAGACAAAGCGTACATTGATTGGGTAAAAGCTAACATGTAACATTACATTGCGTGGCATTGAATTTTCTGATCTCATGAAATTGTGACGTCCACTTCTCAATGTTAGATAAATGTTATTGTTACGTAAATCAGCGAAACTTCTTCAAGTGAAACTTTTTATTAGCACCAAGGCAATAATTGATAAGTTGAGAACTGTTTCTGTGTCTATATTTAGACGACACTATAAATATATTTGATCCAAAACACCATATTGTTGACACCAGTTTTGTAAATATTGTGTTCGCGATAAAACGTTGGCGGTACTCGTGAATGCCGTGTATTTTCGATTTGGCTTGCCGCGGTCTTTATTCAATAGGGATGTTTGGTATTCCGCTGTGTATATCTATCGATCTTTGAATAATGTTTATTTTTGTAAATGCATATTTTTTTATTTGAGATACAAAAATACAAAAAGATCTGTTTCCGCCCGGGATCGAACCGGGGGCCTTGTGCGTGTGAAGCACACGTGATAACCGCTACACTACGGAAACATGAAATTGTCTGGCCGAAATTGCGATCACTACGAAAACAAGTAGAGCAACGTTCCTTTCTCTTATCATGGCTTTATGGCCTAGTTATTTAGATTATGATATGCATGTTATTACGCTATAAAACAAAAACGGTCAGATTTAGATAGGTAGTTGTGATTGCATCGCAGCTATATTAAGTGAACTGCGACCTAAATCCTGGCCGGATTTTTCTTTCAGTGGGTAATTATGGGTTCATGTATTAGTACAAGCAATTTTTATAAAACACTTAGGTTTTTAGGGTCCCATAGGGTAAAAACGGGAACCTATTACTAAGACTTCGCTGTCCGTCCGTCCGTCTGTCACCAGGCTGTATCTCAAAAACCGTAATAGCTAGACAGTTGAAATTTTCACAGATTGTGTATTTCTGTTGCCGCTATATCAACAAATACTATAAACAAAATAATAATAATAATTAAGGGGGGCTCCCATACAAAAAACGTGATATTTTAGCCCATTTTCATGGCTACCACTCGCCGAGCTAGATCTCAAGAACTGTAATAGTTAGACAGTTGAAATTTGCACAGATTATGTATTTTTATTGTGGCTACAACAACAAATACTAAAATCAAAATAATAATAATAATTAAGGGGGTCTCCCACACAACAGAGTATTTCTTGTACGGAAGCCTTCGTGCGCGAGTCCGACTCGCACTTGGCCGGTTTTTTTAGAATTAATGTACATATTTATATTCTACTAGCCGTTGCCCGCGACTCCATCTGCGCAGAACATCTGAATCTGAACCTGAACTCTCTCTCTGAGCTGAATCTGAATCCGAATCAGAATTAGTTTAGAGCTATCCCGCGGGAACTATGCGATTTTCCTGGATAAAACTATACTATCCTATGTCCTTTCCCAGGAATAAAACTATCTGTGTGCAAAATTTCATTAAAATCAGTTCAGTGGTTTAGGCATGAAAGCATAACAGACAGCCAGAAAGACAGACAGACAGACAGACATAGTTATTTTCGTATTTATAATATTAGAAGGGATTTAATAATTAAATGAGGTTTTATTTGAAGTATTGCAGTGTGTCGATACCAGAAGTATCGACTCATGATGGGTCTCCCTAGTATACACACCCTTTGGCCACAGCATCAATATTGCAGTGTCGTTCGCACGTCTCTTCGGTATTGCTGCGCTCTTAGTACAATATTGATCTTATTTTCTAGTATTATTTGATCTGAAAGAAATAGTAATATTAATAACAGCTTTTGCCCGCGATTTCGTCCGCGTAGACTTCCATTTATTGAAAAAAGTCACATATTGCTATGCATATTTGATCAGGCACTTAACACTTTAAACTTTAAATGATGATAACTTTTTTGCTGATATTAGATTTCAATAAAATAAAGCTAACTGTTAACTATTTGTGAAAACCGCAATAAAATCCGTTGCGTAGTTTTGTAGATTAGCGAACACATTACATAAACAGACAAAAATTATAAAATCTACTTTTCTGTGTTTTATTCCTCTCCCCTAATCGTTAGCACTCTATTTTTGATGAATTTATTTAATGTACAGACACGAACTTCCTACTGATTTATTATTTTTATATGTATAGTATAGATTAAGTTTAATGGAAATGATTAGTTCCATAACGATTCGGTGATAATAAGTATTATGTACCTTCAGCAAAAAGTTCAGACTGAAACAAGAATTTACGACGGTTGCAATAAAAGTGTTGATGGAAAAGTGTTGAAATAATTAAATAAATACAAATTAATACTTTATTTAATATACTCTGTCATGTCGCCATCTTCGACTTGTTGTTTCCTTTTACCATCTCTGAAAAACAATAGTTGTATTAAACACAAAATATTTACCTTGCTACTCCGCTACTTACGTGCAAGATAACCAAGCCTGTGCGAAATATATACGTTTTGCATGCAAGCCCTCCCTCCACTACTGCCACACAAAACGCACACAAATCCCACAAACTTGATTAACCCTAACACCACACAAACACTGACGCGTGTTTCGATCCCTCTACGGGATCATTTTCAAAGTTAGAGCACAACCGATGTAAGTACATGCGAACCAACGTCGTACAAAATAGTTGTATTCTAAGAAAAAGGAAATTGAATCTATCCCGATTTTAGTTCCGGCCATACTCGTACATACTTACTGTTGTAATAAATAAAAAGAGCAGTTAAAGTCTTAATCTTAATTTTCTTATCTGTAAATAATTTTGGAACACGGAGCGACGGATAATGCCGCTATTTTACAGTAAACACCGACCGAGCTGTTAGTATTCCAGCCATATTATTTACCAACTAATTAAATAGAACTCCAGTGGGGTAATAAGCGTTTTCTTTTAACTCGGTAAGACGTTTCGGTCGCGCTCGCTTAGGCACAGGTCGTGGCCACTCCAATGCGCTCTGCGGGAAAGAGGTATTTTAATGTCTGCTTCCATGAAATCCCTGGCGCGGCTGCAAGCAATTATCCTTCAATTTTATTTCACGTTTTTAATTTGTGGAGTTTCTACTTAGCTCCTCTTTAAAGCTGGATTTAATTTTAACCGTTGGAAGTTCTTATTTTACTCCATGTTTTTCACAAAGAATTCTTCATGCTAAATAGCTCTTTGAATTATTGTAAATTTCATAGTTTTCTCTACATATTAAATATGTATATCATCCGAGAGTTTTTTTGACAAGAGATGTTTATGAAGTCATTTGCTTACCGTAAAACTCTATTTGTATTTTGACGACCTTTTTTGATTTACTGCGGTAAACATCACCGCAGATTTCATCACCACCGTAGATTTTATAATTGATAGCCAGATACGTTTTCTTTCTGGCTTGCGTATTGCTATCCCTGTCGCTCTTTCCATTTCGGATAGCAAATTGGGGTGTACTTTTGGTCGTTTCATTGGCGCACACATGTAAAGGGTCCCTTCGGGTCCCTTGTAATGTAATAGACTCCTACTTAGCTCTGGTACCCTGGTGCATGCCAAGAAATGTCATCCTTAGTTTATTGTTCAAACTTTTCTTCAAGAAACTGCGTGTAATTGATAAGTATTTTCATGTCGTTTAAAAGTATCTCGGGACTGCTTTTTCCCACGAAAACGGTTTTTTAGGTAATTGAAAACGATTAACCGAGCTCGACTAATTAAGTTTTAGAACTGTAATGAAATATTGAGGTATTGAGGTATTTACTGTGAAATTTCAAAGCCATGACTTTGATTTCATAACTTTCTGCCTGTTCGTCGTCATTATTTGTGGAGCGACGTGTCATAAATCAGCGGTGCCGATGTGTCCGCGGCACGTGCCGCCGTGTTTTGATTGTCTGCTCTCCTGATAACAAGCGCCCCACTCTCGACCAATTATCGCGGTGTAGTGACGCCTCGGGGTGTAAATTAAACACCGGGAACTCAGAAACACCTCTTACCTCGACAAGCGATCCCATACACAGTTCTCTCGCTTGCTTCCCAAATTAAATTATCGTAAATCCCACCTCATTGGCTGAGATTACACGCATACAAGCGGATGGAGCGGATTACAAGGAGCTCATTAGCTCCCGAATAACTCATTTGCCACGCGCGGTGATCGATAACTTTCGCTTTTAGAGGTTGTGAAAGGCGTATTTGTGGGGATCGAGTGAATTCGAGTGAATGGTGATTGCGTTTTTAGGGGTTAAGTAAGTGATTTGTTTTGGTTTCCGTTCCGCTCATAAATGTTACGAAGCGGTTGAAAGCTTTCATTCACGACATTAATGTTTGTCAACTCATCATTGCCTGCCATTAACGACTTCGATGTGAAGTACGTGACCGGAGGTATTTATTACATTGTGCTGTGAAATTCACAGGAATGCAATAGTCTTTGAGTGCATTTAATTGGAGCAAATTACTACAAAGCGTGCATGCGCCGCGCCGTCGCTGGAAACTAATTCTCTCTGGAGGGATTCGACTCGACGCCGTCGCAGCCTACAATTGACTCTTGTCCAATTCTGCTCCCCGTTGCAGTTTGTACCGTCCAAGTTTTGTTCAGCGACCTCTTTTAAAAACTTTGTTCGCCAGTTTGGCAGAACTGATTGGCGAGTTAGCGAACACAATCCAGGGAGCTGCGGGAACGGGATTGATTGAGTAACTTTGCTTTATTGACGTCCTTCGCTAACTATCCTGACTAAGTGAACTCCGTAAGCGCCGCTTCTGATGAGTGCCATTTAGTTTAAATACTGTTTAATTTGAGAAGCGAAGTTCTCAGTGCACTGGGTAATTTATTCTTCAGAGTCGGAATTCTTAAGACAGTAAACTATGAAAATACTTTACAATTTTATTATAATAATAATAATAATAATAAATTTCTTTATTCGGGTAACTGGGACCCACAATTTGTTAGTTACATAGTTGCTTATTGCTAACGTTAGTAATTATAAAAGACATACACAAATTACTACTGCACATGACCGTTTGAAATGGCACGGCAGTGGGTCATGAATGGACAGTCTAGCCTATCCGAGATCATTTTTAGGATACTGTTGGTGCTGCCCCTCGCCCTTCGCACCAGAGAGGCGCACCTTATTATATATTAGGTACTGATTTTTAGCGTTCACCTCAATATCATTTCTTTAATTAGTTTTATAACAAATGCTAAATACTCTCAGGGCTTGGAAACTAACTTTAAAGAGATTAAAGTACTACCAATTGTGAACGTAGAACTGAACGCAGTGTCTGGAACTTTAAACTGGAATAAGTATTGAAAGATATAAACCCCTAAGGCTGTTGAAATCCTTTTGTTTTAGTTTTAGCAAAGACTAAATAAAGGTGCTTTTCCTCTAAAATGTAGAGCGCTTTGATCTATGTGCAAATGGAACGTAAAAGAGAAACGAATAATTATAAATTTAAGAAAGAAAAATAAAAATATGAACGATACGGTATGTATAGATATAATATATATGTATATTTTAAGTAAGTAGGTAAATTATAAAGTGTAGACCAGGGGTGGCCAACTTGATTAGACCCAAGATCTCCTGTTTATTAACAAAACCCTGCGCGATCTACCAAATTACATACTTCATGAAACCTTAAATGAAACACGTTGCGCAGTCTGGTCTACGTATTAATATTTTTTGCCTTGTCACGATCGACTGGACTAACAGTCGGGATCGACCGGTCGATCGCGATCGTCCTGTTGGCCACCCCTGGTGTAGACAATACTGACGGCATTTATTTTAGACCTGAACTTTTTATAGCTCACTCTTTTTTCCGTTAAAAATTATTCACAATAATTATTTACAGTCAGTAACTGTCACGCGCAGTTTTTTCCGATACCCCGACGGGTGGTCCCCCCCCCCCCCCCCCCGCTCTGTGAACGGTCGCCATCGTTTATAACCCGGCCATAATATCTGTCGGGCCACAATGCGCTATTGTTCGATAGGCCAGGCTTCGCAAACACTTAGGTATCAGCAGATTACGGAAAAGGGATGATAAACTATGTCCTCGGTCGTGCGCCTCGTGTCAAGTTACTCCAACGATTACGTTGAGCGAGTGGCATTATATTGCGGAACATGAAATTTTTCGAGCGGAGTTATTATGTCCATTAGCCAATGTTCCTCTCGCCGTCTTTCATTTCGTTTATTACGTCTCTTGAAGGTGGATTCTCGAAGCAAGCGTCATGTAACCCATTGACGCGGTGTCAGAGTCGCTGCGATTAACAAGCGTTCAATACCATTACTTAGGCACTACATTGATCTGTACTCGCTCTCTGTCCCGGCGTCACTGACGCTTTTTTTTATTCTGCATGGCATTTATAAACAACCTAACCATTAACCAACGCTAAGCAGTGTTAGCAGTGCTTGCGCTGATTTGTTTGGAGTGAAAAGTGAGACAGCCAATGAAATAACTTACATAAATAGCATATGAGTTATTCTATCGTCGCTCTTCGTCTGGCAACGCGTCTGCAGTTGTCTGGTGTTTCGGATGACCCCATTTTCACCCAAGTATTTGTGCTCACCCACCGTCAGTTGAATCACTTGCCCTAGAGTCACCTTATAATCATAAAAAGAACTCAATCATATCATACGATAGTGGCTTTACTACAAAGGGCCAACCTCCCTTTTTAAAAACATCTGAAGGCTTCCAGGCCCCAGACTACAGGTAGTCGGCTGGCATACTCTAAACTCTGATTAAACTTAATTCCGCTAACTTCATTCAATCCCTACTCAAGGAGGGCACCGAAAATTAATTAAAAAATCTTGTTAAAAGTGCCGGACGTCCATCCTCCGACGACCTTTTCAACTTCGTTGGAGTATTCCACAGGATTCATTCTCCCTGAGTCAAAGGCCAAAAAGTTTGGTGAAACGGACAGAAGATAATTATTATTTGATGTTTTAGTTTACCTTTTTACTGGGACAAATCCCGGTGAAAAAATAAGCGTCATGTCTTTCTTTGGATTAGCTCCCAGTAGGCTTATTGTCTAACTCGCTCGCAATCGCCATCGTGTTCATTTTAACAGTTGATGTATGGGCTGACAATTGGCATCGGAATCAGCTAGCTGTCACATTTATACAAGAACTGTCAAAATGAACACGATGGCGATTGCGAGCTAGTTAGACAATAAGCCTACAGGTCTCAGGATCCCTTTTAGTGCTAGGAAGTCACGTTGCAATAATAAAGGCAAACAAAATAACGGTCGCTTTAAAATTAAATGGGGATACGCAAAATAATGTGTTTGCAATTTCATCCCATTAATATTTTAATTCTGCTGCAAAACGCGGTGTTCCCATGCTGCCGCCTCTCGTCACTTTGCACCGTAAACAGAGTGAAATTCAAATTTGTTTGGTTATGATGATTGAGGTGTTAACTGCCACAGTAAAATTGACAATATTTTGTTGAATTATCAGCTCATTTCATTTACTGTTATTGCCTGGCGTTTGGTTGTTAGGTATTTGCTTGTATTTGTGTTTTGGGTGTACTAATCCGTGTCAATATTGGAAAATTAATTCGAACAATTCGATCCCCAATAAGCAGGGACCGTTTTGTAGTGCGCGTTCTGGCGGCCATGTTATCACAGTTATTCCCGGACCAGGAGCGCAGCCGTTATCCCGTGCAGGCGGCCGGAGGGTCCGTCGGGGACTCGTAACGCGAACACGCGTAATCATAAGACGTTTGATGTATTTAGCCGAGCTCCGTGAATTTGTAATGGGCACTCGACACGATGGGCGCGTGTTCTTGAATAATAAGTTCGTACGCAATGCTAGGGCGGCGATAAAACATCTCCTTTAGGGTTATGGCCGCCTGGTCCCTCAGATCGGTCAATATCGATTCCGAGGATTCACTTGCACGTGAAAAAACGTGGGGCAGGAGGGCGCTAAGCGCTGTCTATTCATCTTAACCGAAAGTTTCCTGAACAAAAACTACGAAACCCATTAACGGGCGCTATCTGCACGGGGGCAAGTTTTTGCCCTATTATTATGAGAGGCGTAGACCGTAGTAGCGATGGCGGGGGCGTGGCGACGTGAGAGCAATATGTATTTTTGTAAGTTGGCTCCGTCCGTGTGGTCGACTTATGAATATTAATGGCTGCTGCTGGCTGTGCGGCCCATTAGCCGCGGTTTGCGTTTTCTTTTACGGACAACTTACAGTTTTCGCTTGGATAATTTTATTCAACACAACAATTTTTAGTGAACACATTATATACAACACTAAAGCGCGCATTTAGTGTTCTTCACATCTACAAAGGAAGTCACTGACTTGACTGGTCTACTGCCTCTTGAACAAGTTTACAGTAGAGTAGACTAATAAACCGCTTTTCGGCGATAACTAACTAACTCCCTTATTGAGATTGTGTCAAATTTTTATTAGTTTGTCTTTAGCTGTCATTTCGTAAACTGCCTTTTTCAGACAGACAAAACGACAACACGCATTTACATTCTGATATATATATTTAACAGTGTAGGTACTTTTTATAAATAGAGGGGTGTAAGTCGTGTTTTGTTTGCTTGCGCGTTTTCGCTACAGGGTTTGTTTCTCACTCCGGTAAAGCATTACTGGTGTGTATAGAAGTGACAAATATAGGAAATTCTCCTACAATGGCATAAATAATTTACCTCATTTGAGCCCGCATTAGTTATACACAAACATGAACTAATTGAAACTGCTCTGACTATCATTAACAAATTACTCGCGGTCCCACTGCATCGCACCACAGAATATCAAATTGATCCCGTATACCAGGAACACATGGAACTAGAAAGCGTGAGTAGTTTAATTAACGCAACATGTCAACTTGTAACATCGCTCGTGTACCGCTTATCATTAAATTTGTTTGCCGTCGCGCCGTGTTAGGGCAACTGCCACGCATACGTAATGCAATATTCTTATTCATGAGATATTTATCGAAGCGTTGTAGGCTTGCCGTCACCACCCACTCGCTGATCTCCTGGTAACACACACGTTCGTGTAGCCCACGCTTTCCTGTCCTTACTTTCGCAATTCAAATTGTTGCGGTTTCTATCTATTGGAATATTTTGTAGTGTCTTAAAAATGTACTTTCAAAACGATTTTTATAATAAGCGTTTACCGTTACGCATAAGCGTTAAGCGTTATTGATCGCGACATGCTGGCTATAGCTAGTGTTAATTTGTTCCTTTTTTAATGTGTATGTGCTTACTAACATAATAATAAGACATTGTAACTAACAAACTATGGATTTTTTATCTGCAATAAATGATTATTATTATTATTATTATTATTATACCTGCACGTCTAGCACGACAGCGCACAAGGGTCGCGTCCTTAGACCATTATCATTTCCTAGCCTAAATCTAACCTTTAGGTTGGAAATGATATTTCTATACAATTTTACAGTTATCTATCAAACCCTGAATTAGAAGAAGTAAGAAGTTAACTCAGAGTTTGTTAACCTTGATTCGTGTAGGAGCGATAGGATAGAAGTTTGGCTACTACGTTCGGCAAGAACCGTGTCAGACTCGCACAGCTATTTCAGAAAACGTCACACATATTCAACCCCCTGTACCAGGCGATCATATCCATCAGAGAGTCAGAGGGTAAAGTTGGCCCGTTCATAAGGGGAGAATGAATGACTTTACGCACCCTACCGTATTCGTACTCGCTGACAAGGATATCGGATAGAACAAAGTACCTCAAAACATCTGATACGCTGTAATGACTAAGTACACGTATATACATAGTAGCATTTCATGTTTTTATCCGACTTCAAAAAAAGAGGAGGCCCGAATATGACAGTAAAACTAACCTTGATTTAGTTTTAGCTATGCGTAATTTATATCTAGTAAAACTGTGTACCATTTTGCGAATAATGAATTAATTGAGCTAATCTCGTCAGCTCTTACCTACTGTGCTGGTGGAAGGCATTTTTGAATTCAAATCATAATTTTGTAGTTTGTTAGCTTTGTTGTTGTAAATTGTTTGTAGCAGCAGCCGAGATTCTCGTTTGATTTTCCACGTCATCGAAAGAGGGTGAAATGATTGTTTATTTGCATAATATGTTCAGGAGCCGTATGTGGGCTGCCGAGATCAAAGCCGATGTAATATCGAGTGGACCGGCGCCAAACCCGCGTACATTCTGAACTAACCAGAACTAACAGACACGCACGCAAAAACGGATAACTCGCGTAGAAAAGTCGAGTGATGCTCGACATGTTTCTGACTAGTTCGTAGTCCTTCCTTTTAGAGCGCTTGTCCCGGCGGCAGCGAAACGAACACTCGTGCGAATCTGAGGAATTCAAAAACAGACCGAAATGCGCTGATGACTTGATCAAAAGTTGACACGTTCGGTTCTCATACATTTCACTGCACTTGTATTATCTATTTCAATAGTATGTCAGTCTTTTCCTGATACGAATGAGGAGAATTAAAATAGTCTGCAGCAATTTCTTTAAAAACTTTCATAGAATAACGTACTGTTTTTGAAATGAAATACAATTATAAAACAAAAGTCTCAAGAAATTTATCCTGTCATAAATGCTGGAAAATTTAATCAATGAAGAATAAAGCTCCATAAAATCTTATTTACGATTTCATTCAGCGAGCGCCGTCATTGACCTGTCAAAGATTACTCCGCCGATCCAGACTGAACATTATCTTTGCAGACTTGATTTACCATCTCGTTTATCAGGCGATTGTTTTGGATGATCGTCGCGATCTGATTGGCTAATGGTGAGGTTGACGAGCTCACTGGCGTCAGCTGACTGGGTGAATTAGCGGCTACTAGGAGATTAGGTAGGTTCGCTTACTGGGAGAATAGAATGTGCTGGGTGGTCTTTATTGTTGGTAGAGGTCAACTATTATCATTATGATATTCATAATGTTGAGCAAATCTGAGGTGTTTGGAAAGCTTAGTCAGTAAAATGGTGTGAAAAAGTATTTACTATTCTCCTAATGCAACACCTGCTTTACTTGGTTAATTATTAGTGTAGTTTTAGTTTCAAAAAAACAAAAAAAAAAAGCCAGCGGTTTGCAAATTAGCAAGTTAAAATTATTTCGTAGGGCAAAGCAATTTAAAGCAATGGGTTGCACTCTCCGCTGCTTTTTCATGGTACCTAATTCTTTTTTAAGTGAATATTTGCCGGTGGTTACAAAAAAAAAAAGAATTTGTGGTTGTTGCCACCTCTGAGTGGCTAAAAAGTAGTTTTATGTAATGTTAGTTTGTGTAGTTATTTGTTTACTTACTTATTTTTAGAGGGTATAAACTGGAATTAGGTTCGAAAATTTATTTCACTGATAAAAAGCTAGGTAGGTACCTCTGATTGAATTTGTATCCTGGACATATTGATATCCTGGGAAAGTGTAAAGTTCCCGCGGGATAGAGGCGAAGTGACGGATAAGCCAACTAATAAAATCATTCTCGTCGAATTGCATTCAGATGACTTTTTAATTAGTTTCTCTTTAAGCAAAACTGCCGAATGGCTTCCGTTTAGCTGGTTGTACTCGAAGACACCAATCAGGATTCCGGAACTTATTGCTGGCGAAGTCACTCATTTGTGAATAGCCCGCAGCTGGCAAATATTTAACGGACGACCCTGACTCGTGCCGTGGCGTGACTGGACCGGGATAAAATCTGCACCCTACAATTTACTGAGCGACCCCGCCCCTAACCGCAGGGGGCATGCAGCATCCCTATTGCGAACTACCATCCTCTCTTTGCTATGAAGTCCTGGTAGTTTTATTGCATATTCATGGCAATTTCAATTTTTGCGAACCTGCCCAAGTGTCAGATTCACCATCGACATGACGTCCTGTGGTCCTAAGGATATCGCAATCTGGATGACTGTTATCGCTTAGGTAGGTACATATATATACTTACCAACCAACTAAGCTACACTTAACTTACACTTAGGCATAATAATAGACAAGCTAACATTGGTCTATAATAAGTTCTTTTAGGTAGGTACTTTCTGAATTAGGCAATATCGATTCTTTGTCTCCGTTTGCCCGGCGCGAAGTAGGAACGAAGCACAAAAATCGAGCACAACGACGCATCCTGCGCCTTTCTGTGGCCCTAATGGCTGTGTGAATTCATAATGTTCCCCGGGGAACTAGGCGCTGCAGTTTGTTTTTTACGGCTGATATAGAAAAACAAACAAGCGAAAGGGTTGAATTTTTCTAATCACGTTACCAGGATACCATGATTCCATGCGAGTTAAAACTCCGGAATATGAAAAATGTGTGAGCGAAGGGGATATCTGTAACGAACCCTCGCAGCAGATACGATCTCGCGCTCACCCCTTTTCGTTAAATAACCGTGGCTAAGCGATTGAATCTGATTATTCGAGTGTAAACCACATGGTGTATACTTACCTCTTCGTATACATTTATGCAAGTAAATAAACAGAGCGGACAATGTCTGCTACGCTAAGAGGCGAAGGTAATGTTTGAAATTTGGAACGTTTTCGTATAGAGGATCCGTTTTCAGACGTGCTTTCATTTGTAAGGAAGATTGTTTATTTTCATTGTAGCTCATCCCATTTCACGGTGGCCGATCCGAATGGTAGGTACTCGTATTTTTATTTTAGCCATTTTCGTTTGGCCTAAGTCAGCGGCCGTCGTCCGGTTAAACGACTACCTATAATAATGGCCTTCCCGTAATATTGTTTTCCAAGAGGTTTTTGTTGAACATGACAATTCAAAGGCTTCATCGTTCTGTTGCAGTATGAGATAGTAGAAAGAAAGAAAGAAAGAAAGAAAACATTTATTCATGATAACATTACAGACAAAAGAAGAAAAGGAGCAAAAAAAAACATAAAAACATGCATCATGAAATGGTCCCATCTCAGCATAATGCTGGCCTTGCAGCCAGCGCTGGTCTTCCGATGGGACCATCAAGTGCTACTGAAAGCACATATTAAAATATATATATAAATTCAAAAATAGTGAACCGGCATTACATCTTTGATATGTCTGAATAGACAGTGATTCCTTTACTTTTCCCACAAGGGATGAATTTTATAAAAAGTAAATAATTTTTGGCTCTGGTTAAGAAAAAAAAAAAAACTGACAATAACACAGACCTATACAGTAACAAACAATCTTCTTTTATAAGTTTTACATTACACTCCAGAAGTCTAGACTAGAAGGTAAAACTACCTATCCAAGCAAACATTGTATGACCGTAACAATTACGGCAAGCTAACCGCGAACCGCCAAAGCACATTGTGACGGCAACAAATGTCAATGCGCAGCGTTGCTTTAGCGCAAGGATAATTAAACATATACTGACAACAGAAATGATAAATGATGGACAATCACAGTATTACACTAAATAAAAACAAAAAAACAGTCAAGAAAAACACTCATCGATTCATCGCAAAGGAAATGGGACGCAAACTCAGGTGCGTTTTTATTATCTATGTATCATGATTTTAAATGCAGCTAGTGTCGAGAGACAAAGCTTCCTGCCCTCGTTGATGCTCAAACATATGTGCTTTGAGTTTTTTCCTGAAACCATGAACATTTTGCAGGTTCCTGATTGGCGGTGGAATGTTGTTCCAACATTTCGTTGCCATGTATCGAAAACTGCCTCGGAAGGCAGCTGAGGCGTGGCGAGGTGTTAACAATTGCACACTACACTGCCGAGCCCTACGTGCCCTGTGCCCATCTGACCAAGACAACTTCTCATACAAATATGATGGAGATTTATACTTTAATACTCCAAAGAGGAGGCAAGCGAGGTGGAGCTTGCGCCGGTGCTGCATTTTTAAGATTTTGTGCTGATTTAAAAACGGAGTGACATGGGCCCTCAACGGAATACTGAAACAGAAGCGAGCACAGGCATTCTGTACACGCTGAATAAGTCTTTTAGTCTTAGCAAGAAGTCTTGGACCAAACACCGAGTCCATATAGTTTAATTTGGATAAAATTAGTGTTTCTACCAGCTGAATCCGCAATTTTTCGTTAATAAATGGCCTAATTCTGTACAGTACTTTAAGCTTATAGAAGCAATTCCCAACCGACTTTGCAATGTGCTTTTCGTAACGTAATCCACAATCCATTAGTAGACCCAAATTACGAGCTTCATACACACGCTCAATGGGTTCATCCATTATCATAACTTGTTTGAGGTTTGTGTGATTTAAGTCGGCTACCTGCTGCCTACTGCCAAAAATTAGATACTTGGTCTTGCTTGGATTAAGTATTAAACAATTACTTGTGGCCCAAGAAGCTATACTACAAAGATCTGTATTAAGTTTTTCAATTGCAATATTGACCTCTGATGGCTTGCATGAGATGTAAACCTGTATATCATCCGCATAAATATGAAACTTGCAGTGTTGAATGTGAGTTTGTATGTCAGCAGAATATAAAATAAAAAGAATTGGTCCGAGGATCGAACCCTGAGGCACTCCTCTAGCAAGGTTCACCCTGTCTGAGCTCTGAGAAGAGCCGTCACTAAGACACAACCTCACATACTGATAGCGATTCTTCAGGTAACTGTCAAACCATCTCAGCGCATTGCAATGAAAACCGTAGTAGCTTAACTTTGACAGCAACAAATCTATATTCAGGCAATCAAACGCCCTCGAAAAGTCGAGTAGCACCAACAAAGTACACATTCCTTTATCCTGTGAGTATAGAATGTTGTCAGTAACGTCGAGCAAAGCCGTCACAGTGCTTCGTCCCTTCCTAAAACCCGACTGTACATCCGGTAAAACATTGTTATTTTCGAGATAATCAGTTAATTGCAGGCTCACTGTCTTTTCCATTATCTTTGACAAACATGGTAATATGCTAATCGGTCTTAGATCTTTTAGCTCAACAGGATTTGAGATTTTAGGCAGGGGGCGCACAATTGCTAGTTTCCAGATGTCTGGGAAGGTAGAAGTTAAAATAGAAGCGTTAATAATATCTTTGATTATTTCTGTAGTGTAAGGAAATGTTAATTTTAACATATTTAAGTTAATGCCATCACAGCCTTCAGCGTTTGACTGCAGACTACCAATAATTTTAATAATTTTATCTGTACTGACTGGTTTCAAAGAAAAGGTTGAGTCACTAAAGCTATGAAACTCAAAGTATGATAATTGTGAAATAGTAATGTTTGAAGTGCCAGGTAAGCTAACAAAATGATTGTTTATAATATTAGGATTATTGAAGGTAGAGGGCAATTCCGTATCATTTTTAGGTAATAGTGTAGATTTAAGATTTTTCCATAACAATTTCGGTCTGTTTAAATTATTGTTTATATTTTCATTAAAATAGGCGGCTTTCTCATAAAATAATGCTTTATTGACAATTGATTTTAAATCCTTATAATATATTTTTTTACTATCAGTCTGAGTTCTATGAAAGTCAGCTGCGGCTCTGTCACGTAACCGCATCATGAGCTTAACCTACCTAACTAGTACCTACTCGAAAAGTATAATGTTTCTGAGGACTGAGGTCAACCGTTTACATTCACGTTGTAGCGCCTGGCCTTACGTCCGAAAAGGGTAGGAACATTTCACTTCCGGATACCAGCACCAAATTTTTATATGTTACTAGGCATATCATCTAGACCACAAAATTGCCGGGAGTTTCTGAGGTGTCAGGGTCACCAGATATGACGTCATCAAATTGACCGCCGCCGCGTTTTGAAAAATTCAAATTACACCCAACATATGCAACGCACGCATACATGAGGGGTATCAAATGAAAGCTAGTTAAATATACTATCTTTGCGCTTTGAACTGCAATTGCATTAATGTTGACGTTTAAGAGCTATTAAAAGAAAAATGATAATCTTGGAAAAATATTACGGACTTTTATTTCTTGCACCAAAACTAAAGACTCCAGACTAAGATAATGTATTACAATAATGAAAACAAATTATTAAGCTTTACATTACAATTCAAAGTTTGAAAATCGGATATGAAATGTCGAAGTTATGGTCAAACACTTGACGACGCTGCAGCGTCTAAAATTACGAAAAAAATTTTTTTCTTTCTGAAACCAGCACCAATTTTTTATATGTTACTAGGCATATCATTTGGACCCCGAAACTGCCAGGAGACAGTTTCTGAGATGTCAGGGTCACCAGTTATGACGTCATCAAAATGGCCGCCGCCGCGTTTTCAAAAATTCAAAATACACCCAACTTATGCAACGCACGTATACATGTAGGGTATCACGTGAAAGCTAGTTAAATAGACTATATTTGTGCTCTGAACTGTAAATGCATTAATGTTACCGTTTAAGAGCTATTAATAGAAAAATGATAATCATGGAAAAAGTATTACGCACTTTTATTTCTTGCACCAAAACTAAAGACTTCAGACTAAAATAATGTACTACAATAATGAAAAAAAACTATTAAGCTTTACATTACAATTCAAAATTTGAAAATCGGATATGAAATGTCGAAGTTAAGGGAAAAAACATAAAGCGCGCGAAATTGCCGCCATCGCTGAAAACTGTAGATACCTACATATTTTCACTTCGAATTTTAGTCTGCTCCAAAATTTGACGCGTGAATGATTCGGTGGTGGTGTATTTATGTGCCTAGTAACAATGACTGACGATGAATTGTAATGTAATAGGTAAGTTATTAATTTTCTGCACCGAGACGTTACAATTGGTTATTTTAGTATAATTATCATATTAATTACCTAAATAGTAGTAGTAGTAAGTATACTAATTGTTCGAAGAAGGAGGTATAGGTATATAAATCCAAAGTGCGTAAGTATAATATGTATTTATATTTACATTTATAATAAAAAAATATATAATTTAAAATTACCCTTTTTGAGGCTACATAATAATTGAATTCATCAAAAATACCTTGAAACACCAGTTGGCATGGGCATATACATTATGTGCATAACGCGACATGTCACGTTGTTTGTGGCGGCCGCCGAATTATCTTTAAACCAGCATAGCTATGTCTTTTTATACCCGATTGTGATGATTAAAATTTTATATTATAGAGGAATAGCGTAGAATTATTTGAACTATATATTTTTTTTCTCCAACTTAAATGGTTCTCTGGCTATAAAAATAAACATGCATTTTTTTCTTTAATTTGTCTATTTGTTGTAATATTTTTGTTGTTTACATATTTATGCAGTTATAATCAATGAATACAATGCAGCAAATTTTAATATCTTTTCATTTCATGCCCCATACGTGCATTTAGGGAATGAAAACCGGTTAACCGGTTAACCGAAAAACCGGTTAACCGCTACTATTTTAGCTCGGTTAAAAACCGAAACATTATATTTTATTGAACTACTTTAATTACTTTATATTTTTCCACGATTGTCACGCAATCTATCTATTACCTTTAAATAATTACCTTCAAACGAGTAATTCTTGTATGAATCTCGCAAACAGTTCCAACGATTTTCATGAAATTTGGTATGCAGTGGGTTTCGGTTCGGGGGCGATAAATCGATCTAGCTAGGTTTCATAGCTCGGTCATCCAGGTACTTATATTAAAGAATTGAAACGGAGTGATACTCGTTGAGCTGTTGGAGGAAGTTGAGAGATTTTATGGACAGCTATACACGACAACCCGAACACCCGTCGAAAATCTAACTAATGACCCGAGAGCTAGATTACCGAAGACATCCCGGACGTCAGCCTGTACCAAGTTGACTACCGGTATATCAAAGTGTTGAAGTGTCTGTACGAAAACGCCACTATGTCCGTCCTACTACAGGACCAGAGCACAAAGCCTATTCCTCTGTAGCAGGGAGTCAGACAAGGAGATGTGATCTCTCCGAAACTATTCTCCGCTGCATTGGAGGATCCTTTAAAAGTTCTGTCTGGACTGGAAAGGATGAGGCATCAACATTAATGGCGAGTAGTATGGCCACCTCAGGTTTGCCGATGACATAGTCATAGAAATGCTGAACAGTCTTAATGATGCTTCACGACGAGTGGGGCTTGGGATGAACTTAGACAAGACAAAAGTCATGTTCAACGATCACGTCATTCCGGAGCCCCTGTTCGTTGGAAATTCGGCCCTTGAAGTTGTTCAGGAGTATTTCTACCTTTTTTTTTAACGTGGTGAAAACTCATTTGCGAGTACCCCAAGGCCCGGGGGTCCGGGGGCTCTCTCCCATGAGTATGTCTACCTAGGACAAATCATCCAGCTTGATAGAAACAACTCTAAGAAAGAAGCCGATAGGAGGATTTGATTGGGCTGGGCAGCGTTTGGGAAGCTTCGTCATATCTTGACGTCATCCCTGCTACAATGCCTTAAAACTAAGGTGTTCAACCAGTCCGTTCTACCAGTAATGACTTACGCGGCAGAGACGTGGACACTCACAGGAGGATTAGTCCATAAGTTCAGAGTCGCCCAGCGTGCTATGGAGAGGGCTATGCTCGGTATCTCGTTGAGAGATAGGGTCCGTAACGTAACGAACATATCAGACAAAAGACGAAAGTCGTTGACATATTCCGAAGAATTAGTACGTTGAAATGGCAATAGGGTGGTCACGTTTGCCGTGGAACTGACAACCGTTGGAGCAAACGTATCTTAGAGTGGAGACCACGTTTGGGAAAGCGTAGTATGGGATGCCCTGCGACGCGTTAGACGGATGACCTTAGGAGGACAGCTGGCAGTGGCTGGATGAGGGAAGCCCAGGATCGCGAAAGTTGGCGCAATATGATTATGAAGGAGGCTTACGTCCAGCCACCCACCGTCCAGCGTCTTCGCCCACCTTTGATTCGCCGACGACATTGTAGTCATGGCTGAGAATGAGACCATGGAGGACCTCAGTGCTATGCTCGCTGATCTCAGCAGAGTTTCCGACCAAGTTGATTTGAAAATAAACATGGACAAGACGAAAGTCATGTCTAATGTCCATGTTGTGCCAGCTCCCGTAATAGCCGGAGGCTCTGCGCTCGAAGTTGTTTACGACTATGTATAGTACCTGGGACACACGGTTCAGTTAGGTAGGTCCAACTTCGAGAAAGAGATCACTCGTCGAATCCGACTCGGCTGGGCAGCGTTCGGGAAGCAGTTCGGAGTGTCTTTTCATCCAAATTACCGCAGTGTTTGAAGTCAAAAGCCTTTGACCAGTGTGTGTTAACGATGCGCCTCATGAATGAGGAAGCTCTAAGTCACTCAGACAGAAGGCTATGGAGAGGGTTATGCACAGGGTTTCTCTGCGGGATGGAATCAGAAACGATGATATCCGCAAGAGAACTAAGGTTACCAAGATTACAACTGCCACGTCACGTCAGCAAAATTTTTGTAACTATTATTAAATCTCAAAAACCATACTATAAACAGATTCCGTATGTTCCGTTAAGAACAGTAACGGTTATGCATTGTTAAAAAATGACTTACAACGTGACAAAATAAAATAATTCAAAAACCGGTTAAAAACCGGTTAACCGGTTTTGCCCTAAATATTTCGGTTAAAAACCGGTTTTCCATTTCGGGCGGTTTTTACAAACCCTAAGTGCATATACACTGCGTAATTTGTCTAATTTAAATCTTTTAAAACGCGCCGGCGACGTCGTTTGAATATATGGCATCCGCCGCGCTTTATTTTAAACCGGTATAGCTATGTCTTTTTTTACCTGATTGTGATGATTTAAATTTTATACCATAAAAGAATAACGTAGAATTATTTGTACTCTATATTTTTCTCTCCAATACAAATGGTTCTCTGGCTATAAAAATAAATATGCAATATTTTTTTTGTAATTTGTCTTATTTATTCTTTATTTTTGTTGTTTTCATATTTACGTAGTTACAGTTAAAGAAAACAATGCAGCAAATTTAATATCCTTTCACGTGATACCCCACTTGTATACGTGCGTTGCATACGTTGGGTGTAATTTGAATTTTACAAAACGCGTTGGCGGCCAATTTGATGACGTCATAACTGGTGACCCTGACACCTCAGAAACTGTCTCCCGGCAGTTTCGGAGTCCAGATGATATGCCTAGTAACATATAAAAAATTGGTGCTGGTATCCGGAAGTGAACTATGTTTTCCGTTATTCCAAGCACTATTGTGAGTTCTGTCTGACTCTATTGACTCTCCACGCACGATGTTACCGTACATTCTGTCTGAGTTATGACTTAAGATGTTTTTTGTTAAAGTCATGACGGCATCAATAATTTTGCGGAACCTAAATTAAATATCAATAAGTTTCCAATCAACTCAGTCAGGTAGTTATTTCCCAATTTTATCACAATACCTGCAATCTCAACTTGGTACTCGCGAAGTTTCTCGACGACACGTGACGGCTTTTGCCCGTCCGCTCCTCGCTTGCACCGCGCCTGCGGCGGCCACTACACAATTTGTCATGGCGATGTCTGCGTGCGATTTTACGGCCACTTTGTCTGCCGCGAAACTAAATGCCCGTGTGAAACACGCCTCTGCCTCGCTCGCCTTTTAACTCCACTTACTGCTTTAATCCTGGTAACATAGTTGTGATTAAATCTCCCGCAGGAGGATAAGATATGGCTACGATTTTAGCCGTCGTTCCAGAAACATTACTTCTATCAAACCTTTTGGTGTGCGTGTCGTGTCAAGCGATAAAGTCGTCTGAAAATGATCGTGATTGAAACATCCGTACTTTTCCGTTCATTTAATTTGGCCATTAATAATAATATACCACAGAATAGAAGAAAGTCTCGACTCGATAACCATACCAATAGTATGAGAGCCCTTCCAACCCCTCTCTGCTATTCAGTTAATATATACCTACACAAACTTTCTAATTTTAACATTTAATAAACCAAAAACATTAATACTTTCCCCGCAAACTGGTTTTAATTTATACATTTCGGATGTCGCATGTTTATCGCGAGATTCGCGAGCCTGCGTTTTCCCGCGAGAGTAGAGCGGCGCGGCGGACGGCCGCCACTCGCCGTTATTACGAGCTCAGCCCACAGCACTCTTGTGTTTCTATGCGTTCCTAGTACACCGTGCCCAAAGTATGACGACATTGATGACACACTCTTATCCAGTATGCTGGCAGTTTTTTTTTGGGCTTTATCATTTTGGAGTGGAGTCTCACAATAAATAACTTTAAAGTGATCGTGTGCCTGGAAAAATCTCTGTGTACGTACATACCAGAGCCTCTAGAACAGCGATAGACGGTATCTCACACTGACACTTAAGTGCGTCAAAGCGAAATACCAGTTGATTCGTTATCGCAGATCAAACTCTCTTAAGTAGCAAGTTCTAATCTAAGTGATATAAGATTCACAAAAACTGAGGATTACTTTGATGTCGGACTAACTCGACTGGTATATTAGGCGACGTTATAAATGGTCCGTTTATTTCAATAAGTTACTAAGATTTTTAGGAAAAAATAAATATAATATTCTTCTTCTTCTTCTTCTTTCCTAGCCCTCTTCAACCAATGAATTGGTGTAGGCCTCCTTCAATTTCCTCCATTTCTCTCTGTTCTGGGCAGTGAGGGTCCAGTTTCCGCCCGCCACTTTCCGGTTATCATCCTTCCACCGCATTTGTGGCCATCCGCGTCGTCTCTTCTGGTCCCATGGCCTCCACTCCAGTAGGCATTTGCACCAAGAGCCATGCTTTTTGGCAATGTGGCCGGCCCATTCCGATTTGAGTCTTGCCACCCTAAGGCCGATATCCGAGACTTTACTCTGTTTCCTGAGCCACTTGTTTGTCTTTCGGTCCCTCAGAGTGACTCCTTCCTACCAACCTCCTCTCCATTGCCCTTTGTGCCACCCTCAGTTTGTGTATTTTATATATATATATATATTTTTTTTATATGTGAATAGGAAGGTATTACCTCCTGGGTGGTAACCCAGGTTTCAGCTCCGTATGATAGGACGGGGAGAACACACTGATCATAAATTTGAGCTTTCTGTTGGGCTGTTAGTTTCATTTTGAAGACAAAGTCGAGTTTTGAGAATGCTGCCCAACCTAGCCGTATTCTTCTGTCGATTTCGTTACACTGGTTGGCTTTCCCTATCCTCACTTCCTGGCCCAGGTATACATATTTTTGAACCCGCTC
The DNA here is from genome assembly GCA_963854515.1 of Pandemis heparana. Classification (NCBI taxonomy): domain Eukaryota; kingdom Metazoa; phylum Arthropoda; class Insecta; order Lepidoptera; family Tortricidae; genus Pandemis; species Pandemis heparana. Next base: position 592,687 of record OY978025.1, read on the forward strand.
TATTTCCACTCCACCCACCTCAATAGCTGTTGTGCTATCAATGTAATTGTCAAATATCTAATCTAACTAATATTATAAATGCGAAAGTATGGATGGATGGATGGATGGATGGATGGATGGATGGACGGATGGATGGACGGATGGACGGATGGACGGACGGACGGACGGACGGACGGACGGACGGACGGACGGACGGACGGATGGATGGATGGATGGATATGTTACTCAATCACGCCAGAACGGCCCAAGGGATCTGGATGAAATTCGGCACATAGATAGAGAAAAGTCTGGAATAGCACATAGGCTACTTTTTATCCCGGAACATTGCGTAGTTCCTGCGGAATAGCGATAAACGAATTCTTTGCAGACGAAGTCGCTGGCAACAGCTAGTAAATAATATAAATGTGAAAACGTGTGCGACAGGGACGTGTTTTATCTATTTGCGCAATAAAGACCGCGAGTGTCAGAGCGTTGTACCGCTTTAGGTGTCAAGTTCATGCACTTTATTTTCAATCCATTTGCCGTAGACGATAGTTCTCGCTCCGCATTTAAGTCACTTGGAATGTATCCAATATATAGAGAGTGACTAAGAGAGAACGGAGAGAACGAAAATCGTCGGGAACAATCAGACGCCTGGGAATAATTATTTCAGTAATCACTAATGAAATAACGAGAGTCGGGTGTGAACCTTATTATTAGGGGCCATAACCGGATCTGGCCGGATATAGGGTGGGGCAATAATAACCGGCGGGCACGCAATCGAATTACCGGACGGAGGACCGTCCGGCGCCGTAATAGCGTTTATAAGCGACAGTCGCCGCGTCCGGGATCAAACCGGCGGGACGATCGGTTTTATTGAAATCGTTATTTTTAAAGCCGATGCTATTGCGGTGTTCGGGGATTACTCGGATGTTGTTAAAATAAGGTTGCTTGCAAAAGGGAGCGTGTGACGCTTGGCACTTGCGTCGTTTTCTGTTATAAACGTACTCGTATCGTATGTACCTAAATATTAATGAAACGTAACCGCCAAGCGCAATGAGTTTCCATTTACTCGTGGTCTGTTCTTATGTTGGAGCAAATAGAACGTCATCGTTTTTTCGTATGTGAATAGAAATTCCGAACAAGTATTTTTTCCCATCAATATCAGTTCACAATCCCTAATTTTTTTTTTATGGAACTCGTTTTGACTGCGACTTTTTTTGGAGGCCTATCCTCTATCAGTGGCCTTATCTGCCGCAGACTTTTACCTGCATTGCACTGTGTTTATTTTGTACACTGTGTTGTTTTTGACTGTTGGTTGCAAGTCCTAGGTCATCAAAAGTATCAAAACCTTTCCTAGATAAAACTTGACTATTCAAATACTTTGAATCAAAAGTGCCAATCCTGTCCTTTACTTGGTGTGTCTTTCGCTAATTTGCATGTGGATTGCGGCGGTAATTTTTCCACTCGGCGTACTCGCGTCCCTAAGGCCTCGTAATGATAAAGAGCCACTCTGACCCCTCCCGCTTTCCCCGTCCTTACACTCCCTCCTCGGTGGCGCTATAAAGTGAAAACTCATTTAATAAAATTTTAACACCGCATGCATATGCTGTCCTAGTGCCTGGGAGTCTAAAATATTGAAATATATTATGATAATGAAATAGTTCGAGGTAGTCCTGCCAATTTATAGGTCATAATGATAAGATAAGGTGACGCAAAAGTTATGTTATGGTCATTTACTTAATATGAGATTGAATAGAGACTTCAAGTAAAATTACAGTTCAATTTAACGATTCCTGTTCGACCGAGCGAGTCTTTCGAAGTAGTTTTGTTCAGCTGGTCGAGAGGTTGGCGCCACACATTGAAATTTAAGTATCTGTTTGAGTTTAATATTTTACTAGAGAGATATGAGACCTAACTAGATCCATAGACATAAACGACTTGCAAGTCAAAATAGTCTTTGATGTTTTATTAGGATGGTAAATGAATTTCATGGTCGACTATTACTTAAGTATATGTAAAGTCGACTAAACTTAAGTATATGTAAGTGCTTCATTGAAGAAAGTTTAATGCTTAAAATACAATACGATTTTAATTGAGGATCAAGACGTAAATTTCAACACCTCCTGTTTACTGCTCTACATTCTTGGCCATGTAAAGTTTTGGGATTATAACAAAATGCTTTTTACAAGTCGTGGTTTACATGAACCCTAATGATACATTATGCAACCTGCTGCGTAGTTCAGCTGCCCTGGTAGCAAGCATCATAATAACACGTGACGCGTTACACCCACACGTTTTTATTGTCTGTGTGCGTTCGCTTACCCCTTGGCAATTCTAAGTTTCCGGTTCTATGCTTATAAAAAGTAGCAACCCCAATGCTGAAAGGTCTCCTCTATTTTTATTATCGCCTAGTACTAGTACACCATAGGGGTTGAAACTGGTTCACCACTTGTGGGGTTTTTCTATGACATTTTTTATTTGTAGAGTCGCTAATATAGGTCGAGGTATTTTGCACGCAAATACGCTCGGAAAAATTATAAAAAATTTAAGAACATACATTATAAATGCGTTAATTTAATTCGGTTAAAAAGTTTGTAGGTAGGTATTGTTAGATGTTGATTAAATAATAGTCAAATTAGTTAAGTTTTTGTTTGAAAAATACTGATTAAAAGTCTAATCTTGTTTCTAAACGCATGACAGCTGTCATAGCGGTGATGGTTTTTAAGAAAAAAAAAGAAGATAGAGAGGATTATTTTGGCGCAAACTTAGCTTACTTATCTTGTAAACAGATTTTGCAATAAAATACTGATTTAACGACGTATCTGGTGGTTTTAATCGAAGAAAAACTATTATCAGAAGTGCTAAACAACTCACGACCGAAGATGGGAAGAAAGCGATCTAAGTATAGGCGAAGAGACCGAAGTGCGTCTACGACTTCTGGGGAGACAACTTCATCGGATGATTACAAGCGTAAGAAGAAACGACAGTCTAATAGGTCAAAATCGAAACATGAAGGTCATCGTAAGACGTCTAGTCATCGAGACAGTTCACACAATTCAGGCCATAGGCGGCAACAGTATACCATAACACCGCCGTTAGACGAAGCGGCCGTTGCAAGGTTACATACATCAAGAGAATCTGGACAACAACAGCATGTGATACCGGTGATTGTTGGTGGGAATACAACATTTACAAGCGGTACGGCGGCAGCGGGCGGCACGGCGGCTGCGAACGGGATGGCGACAGCAGGCGGTACGGTGGCTGCGAACGGGATGGCGGCTGCGGGCGGCACGGTGGCTGCGAATGGGATGGCGGCTGCGGGCGGCACGGCGACTGCGAACGGGATGGCGGCAGCGGGCGGTACGGCGGCTGCGAACCTGATGGCGGCAGCGGGCGGTACGGCGGCTGCGAACGGGATGGCGACAGCGGGCGGTACGGCGGCTGCGAACCTGATGGCGGCAGCGGGCGGTACGGCGGCTGCGAACGGGATGGCGGCAGCGGGCGGTACGGCGGCTGTGAACCTGATGGCGGCAGCGGACTGTACGTCGGCTGCGAACGGGATGGCGGCAGCGGGCGGTACGGCGGCTGCGAACGGGATGGCGGCAGCGGGCGGTACGGCGGCTGTGAACGGGATGGCGGCTGCGGGCGGCACGGCGGGTGCGAACGGGATGGCGGCAGCGGACGGCACGGCGGCTACGCATGGGTGTAATTTACAGGTGCTAGATGAGGCTAGTCCAGCAGGTATTGTGACTAGTTCTAAGGCAATGTTCAACCTCAACGATGTTTCACAAATCATACAGTCTATTGTAAAACCGAATTCACAACCAATATTTCATAACAATTTAAACATGATACCAGAGTTCGATCCTTCACAAAAGAATCATAATATTGATTCATGGATAGCTAAAGTTAATGAATGTGCTGTAATTTATAAATGGGAAGAAACACATACAATTCATTATGCCTTACCTAAACTGGTAGGAAATGCAAAGAAGTGGTACCAGCAAAGACAATATAACCACTAGACTGCTCATGCGGGGGGAATCCGTACCGCCAAACATTAGCTCCGACAGAGCTAATACAGGCTCGCCCCACTCAAATCTTCGTTAGTTCCAATTCCGTACTACGCTAGGAACGATCGCTCGAAAATAATAAAAAAAAATATAAATATGCCGTTCTGCGCCATCAAGTGGTGCGGTAAAAATAGTAAAACATCGAACTATTCCACTGATGGTGTTACATTCCACAGGTATGTACATTTTCATTTATAAATTCGAAAAACTTATTTAATAAATTAAATACCTTCGTTTTTAGCCGTCTCTGTCACTCCCAGGCTCAAATACATATAGCCATCCCGCTTTAGTGCGGCACGTGTAAGTTAGTGATGTCCCACCCGCTTTTAATAATCACTATCGAGGAATCTTAAGTAACAAGCTGCAGGATTACGCAGTGGAATAGTTAAATAAAATAATGATTAGGGTTTAGTCAGAGTATGGGAAAGTGGTCACCATTCGTAGACTTTATAGATTTCATTTTTTATTTTTTATTTAATTGTCAAATTTAGCTAGTTTATGTACATAAGTGTAAAGTGTAACAAATATAATTGTAGTTTGTTACAAAAAAGTCCGAAACTATTATGTCAAAATGTTATAGCCATTTTTCAACGATAATGGTGACCACTTTCCCCTAGGTAATAATAATATTGCAAGCTTTTTTTTAGTTTCACCTGTCCCGATGTTTGTTTGTCTGTAATCAAACCTTGCAAGTTAGATTTGATCCATTTCCCGGTTACCAATTGAGATGAAATTTTGCATACACATACAATTAAAAAAATTAAGTGTCAAACATGTATTGGTGCATTAATAGGCGACACAAATACTAAGTTATCACATCAAAAAGACGTTCAAAAAAAACTTTTTTACGGTTCAAATACAGTCCTAGAAATTTGTCGCCGGTGTGAAATCAATATTAAAAGAGCTATAAATGAAAATGGATCAAAAGTATTGCCACCAAAATATAATTCAGATTTCTTCGAAAGAACTGTGTTAAAGTCGTTTATAGGGTACAATTTGTTTCCTGACATACATTTTCATTAATTTGAAGTTGAAACCGAAAATCACATAATTGAGCTGACTAGGTGTGTTATAAAGAAATACGTCGATGCGAGGTTGTCATATTTTACCAAAAATTATAAAGATCCTAAGAAGTTCATTCGTAAAACTTTGTCAAAATTAATTCATTTTAAAAATCAATAGTACTACTATGTAACGTTAGATATGTTCCGATGCCGATTATGACTTCGGCTGAAACTAATAATACTGTTATTGTATTGTTCATTAAAAGTGTTGCCTTTATAAATATTTTTTTTATATTTGTTGTTATTTAATCCAATTCCCTCTACATACATAGCCGTCTTTATTGTCTTCTACAAGCCATGCTATTAAGTTTGGTAACGTCCCATTTTACGAATCGGTTCACGGGCTGCGTTCGAAATCGCTATAGTAATCGTATGGTTTGGCTATGACATGGCTATAGCGATTTGGAACGCAATTTTTTTGCAATATTTAAAAATCTATGGATAATATGCCAAAGTTATCGTAAATCAACAAATACACGGTGTATAGGCCGGGATGATGACGATGATGATGATGATATACAAAGTAAGAAGCCGGATACTGGGCTCTCTTTGCCGGATAGTCGCCGATTATGTTAGTTGCAAAATAGTCGGCTTTACCGACTAGTCGGCACGGTGTACGTTTTTTGATGTAGGTAGGTATGTTCACTAGAGATGAACATACCTACCTACATCAAAAAACGTACAGTCTAACATAGAAAGAACCTCCTTTTATTGAAGTCGGTTAAAAATAATAAGAGGTAAATGGGGAAATTACACACTAAAAGGTAAAAAGTAAATGTTTTATCGATAAAAGTCCAAAACGCGAATGGCACATCACTAAATTCTTTGTTGACATTGGGATGGCCTTGAGTCAGCCAATGAGAGGCTTTGTCTACCCCCCGCAGTCTTCACTAAACTGGCGAAACGGTTTTAAGGAACAAATGCGTCTTTTATCACTCCACTGGTTTACTGCTTCGTGGGTACCAGGGACAGGCTTCTGTCTTACATAGTTGGACACAGTGGCAAGAACTCTTGCGCAAAGCATTTCCATCAGAATCAAATTATGGCATTCTGTTATTAGAGATGCTTCAGAGAACTTTAAAATATGACGAAAATGTAGATAATTACTTTTATGATAAAATGATGTTACTAAATGCATGTGAGATATTTGGTAAGAAGGCTACTGACTGTATTATACTGGGGATAGAGGACCGTACCATTCGGGCTGGAGCATCTTCAGCTCGCTTTACAGAGCCTGAGGATTTGTTAAAATATCTTAAGGATGTATGTAAAGAACACAAAGAAATGAATAGAAATTCCTACTTATCTAGGAATAGGCAAAACAATCCAACTCACATTATTTGTAACAAGTGTTCGGAACCAGGTCATAAAGCAAGTCAATGTAATAAAAATAGTTTTCAAAACAACCAAAACACATCAACCATAGTATGTTTTAACTGTAATGAGAAAGGCCACAGGGTACAATTTTGTTCTAAGCCAATAATAAAATGTGAAGAATGTAAGAGGTATGGGCAAACCAGTAATAATTGTCAGATAAAGAAAACTAACAAAAATGGCGACAAACGGGTTCTACTGATAGACAGCACATCATCTAATAATGCCAAGTATCACAAGCAGGCTTGTATAAATAATGTTCACATATTAGAATGTTTTGTTGATCTAGGAAGTGATTGTACTCTCATCTCACAAGATGTAGTTCAAAAATTAGGTTTAACCATAGAAAACAATGAGTTACCAGTAGTGCGTGGAATTGCTGGGATTAATATCCCATTGTTAGGTAGAACTACGTTTCTGATAGAAATTGATTCGGTAAAGGCTGAAATTAACGCATATGTCATTGAAAATAAATATCTACATAAGCCCTTGTTAGTAGGTCAGAATTTCACAGAGTTGCCTGAAATTGTCATAACCAAAACAGATAGTTCATTTAACATATTTTCCAGCAAATTTGACAAAAATTTGCTTCAAAGTGAGCCAGATGCTCTGGATAATGAAAAATGTTTGCTATATGTTTCAGCTGATTCTGAAATCAGAGACATTGATTTGTTGAACTGTTACAGTAATGATATGAAAGATGCGGATATTTACATAAAGGGAAGTTACAGAAATATTAACGGTGTGGAATATTGTGTTCAGGAAGGGATTTACAAATTGAGTGGGGGCAAATGTGATATTGTTATCCTTAACCTTAACCGCTCTAAATCTCCCGTATATTTAATAAAAAATTCAGTTGTGGCCCGGGCATATACGATTAGTCGCGAAGATATAACAACGCCGGTTCAAAATGTACGGTTGATACGAGAAGCAATGAATCGCGAGGAAATATTTATTAATCCTGACTTAGACAGTACTCAAAAGACAGTAGTATTTGATTTGATTGATAAATATCGTGACTGCTTTGCTCAAAACCTATCTGAATTAGGATGCACTCAATTGTCTGAACTAGATATAAAGCTTACTGATGATATACCCGTTGTATACAGACCATATAGATTGAGTTATTCCGAAAAAGAGGTGGTTCGTGATATGGTAAAAGAACTTTTAGACAATGAGATAATCGAAGAGTCTGAGTCAGCCTATGCGAGTCCAGTTATTTTAGTATCAAAGAAAACTGGAGGTTACCGTTTGTGTGTTGATTATAGGGCCCTAAATAGAAAAACGGTGCGAGATTTATTCCCATTACCTCGCATAGATGATCAGATAGATCTACTTAGCGGAAATAAATATTTTATTAGTTTGGATATGGCAAGTGGATACTATCAAATTCCAGTTAAAGACCAGTGCAAGCATTTAACCGCTTTTATTACCCCTGATGGTTTATACCAGTTTCGCAGAGCGCCCTTTGGGTTAGCTAATTGTCCAGCAGTATTCCAACGAACAGTAAATAAAATGCTCGGTAAATCAAATGGAAAATGCGCAGTAGCATATATGGATGATTTGCTGATTGCTGGTAAAAGCTTCGAAGAGTGTATGCAAAAATTAGAGCAAACATTTGATTTACTGAGAGAAGCAGGACTGACGTTGAACGTTAAAAAATGTAGATTCTTTGAAACTGTTATAAATTATCTAGGGTACGAAATTTCTGAAGATGGAGTTCGACCAGGTAAAACAAAGATAGAGGCTGTAGAATCATTCCCAGAACCTAGGAATGTACATGAGGTCCGACAATTTGTGGGGCTTGCCAGCTATTTTCGAAAATTTATTGAAAATTTTTCAATCATAGCTAGGCCATTAACCGATTTAACCAGAAAAGACATTCCCTGGGTCTGGGACGAACAACAAAAGCAGGCATTTTCTATTCTCAAAGAAAAATTAATTCAACGTCCGATTTTGAGTATTTATAACCCTGAATACATAACAGAATTGCACTGCGATGCCTCCAAGTTCGGACTAGGTGGGATTTTATTTCAAAAACAAACTCCCACATCATGTCTAAAGCCAATAGCGTATTTTAGTCGCAAAACCACAATTGATGAGGAAAAACTACATGCTTACGAATTAGAAACTTTGGCAGTTATTGCATCGCTAGATAGATTTAGGGTGTACTTATTGGGCAAGCGTTTCACAATCGTTACAGACTGCAGTGCTCTTCGTTCAACATTTGTCAAAAGAGATATAATACCTAAAGTGGCACGTTGGTGGATAGCGCTGCAAGAGTATGATTGTGCAATTGAATATAAGCCAGGTTGTGCCATGCAACACGTAGATGCGCTGAGTAGGAATTCGGCCTTGATCGCTGATGATGGCGATGTTAATAGTCATCTTAACAGAGTACTGCAAATTTCACAAGAAGATTGGCTAATGAGCCTGCAAATGGATGATCCAAAAGTTAAGCATATTCGTTCGGCGCTTGAAGACCCACAATACAAAGAATTAGTCGATATAAAGCAGAACTTCGTAATAAAAAATAACAGAGTATACCGGAAAGTAGGAGATGATCTCAAGTGGGTAGTTCCTAAGGGAGCTAGATGGCAAATTTGTCAACGTAATCATGATGAAATAGGACATTTCTCGACAGAGAAAACTTTAGAAAAAATAAAAAGAGATTTTTGGTTTCCGAAAATGAAGAAATTTGTCTCTAAGTATGTAAAGGCGTGTTTACATTGCGCTTTCGGGAAAGAACCATCTGGTCCTAAAGAAGGGTACTTACACAGTATACCTAAAATTGATATTCCTTTTCATACAATCCATGTGGATCACCTCGGTCCCTTTGTTAAAAGTGGTTCTGGTAATCAATACATCCTATTGATTGTTGATGGGTATTCGAAGTTCTGCATTATAAAACCAGTGCGGAACACGAAATCGGGACCTACTATTAAAGCGCTGAAAGATGTATTCTTTACTTTTGGTCACCCTAGCAGAATAATATCAGACAGGGGTACTAGTTTTACGTCAGCTGAATTTAAACGGTTTTGTACCGACTTTGAGGTTGTGCATGTTCTTAATGCAGTTTCGTCACCTCGCTCTAACGGACAAGTAGAGCGATATAATCGCACTGTTTTAGACAGTTTAAGAGCGTGCACTGACCGTTTAGGTGAGAATAAATGGGATCTTGACTTGGGTAAAATACAATGGGGATTGAACAACACTCTTAACAAGGGCATTGGAAAAACTCCCGCAGAAGTATTGTTTTGTAAAAGGCCTTTAAATAAGGGTGAAGGAGTTCTAGGTGAAACTATTGTAGAAACGCGACGAAATGATAGAGACGCGAATGAGATAAGGCATGAAATTAATGAGTTTATTGGTAAGAATCAATTAGATCAACAGCAGAGGTTTGACCGAAAGAGAAAAGCGGCTAAATTGTACAAAATAGGGGATTTAGTAAAAATTTTGAAAAACACTTCTTCTAATGATGGCAAAAGTCGAAAATTGTTACCAAAGTACTCTGGTCCTTTTAAAATCTCTGAAATATTAGGCAACGACAGATATGAAGTGACTAACGTAGAGGGCATGAATATAACGAGAGGTAAATATAAAAACATATGGGCAGCTGATCGTATACAACCATGGATTACAGTTGCTGATAGAGATACAAGTAATTCTGATTCTGATGACATGATTGATGAGCCAGCCATATTATAACTTTAATTCTTAACTATTATTATTTTTAAATTTATCTCTGAGTCAGTTGTTTTATAACTATTGTTAACTAATGATCTCATTTAGTTAAGGACTGTTAAACACTGCAAGATAAGAAATAAATGCCAAAAGTGTTTATATTTCAATGAATACTGTAAGGTGAGGGTGAGATGACTAAATGATTTTGCTTTGGGAGGTGAAGCCCTTAATACCAATGATTTGAATATAGAATATATAGATCTGCTATTGATTAAATTGTTTAAGAATAATCTATCTATTAAATGGTAGTATTTTAAGAGAGTGAGTTTGAGGTCAAACTTGAAGAGTCAGGTTGGCCGAACACCATTTGTAACATGTTTTTTAAATACTAATTCATTGGCAAGCGAGGGTGGCCTTGATTGAAAAGTGAAGTCCTTGGTGCAATGTAATTTGGGAAGTTTCACACGGCCATGTTATGGTGAGGGGTGAAATGCCAAATGGATTGATGGGCATTGGCAAGCGAGGGTGGCCTTGATTGAAAGGTGAAGTCCTCGGTGCCATGCAATCTGATTGATGATGTGATTTGGGAAGTTTCACACGACCATGTTATGGTGAGGGGTGAAATGCCAAATGGATTGATGGGCATTGGCAAGCGGGGGTGGCCTTGATTGAAAGGTGAAGTCCTCGGTGCCATGCAATCTGATTGATGATGTGATTTGGGAAGTTTCACACGACCATGTTATGGTGAGGGGTGAAATGCCAAATGGATCGATGGGCATTGGCAAGCGGGGGTGGACTTGATTGAAAGGTGAAGTCCTCGGTGCCATGCAATCTGATTGATGATGTGATTTGGGATGTTTCGCACGACCATGATATGGTGAGGGGTGAAATGCCAAGTGGATCGATGGGCATTGGCAAGCGGGGGTGGCCTTGATTGAAAGGTGAAGTTCTCGGTGCCATGCAATCTGATGTGATTTGGGAAGGTTCACACTACCATGTTGTGGTGAGGGGTGAAATGCCCAATATATAGATTATTATAGTCAATTGTAACTTGGAAAAAGAAGTATTATAGTTTATATTATAGAAGTAGTATGATAATGTGAGAGTCCGTTTGAGGACAAACTAGTATGGTCAGGTTGGCCGAATGTTAGATGTTGATTAAATAATAGTCAAATTAGTTAAGTTTTTGTTTGAAAAATACTGATTAAAAGTCTAATCTTGTTTCTAAACGCATGACAGCTGTCATAGCGGTGATGGTTTTTAAGAAAAAAAAAGAAGATAGAGAGGATTATTTTGGCGCAAACTTAGCTTACTTATCTTGTAAACAGATTTTGCAATAAAATACTGATTTAACGACGTATCTGGTGGTTTTAATCGAAGAAAAACTATTAGTATTAATTAAAATGTTGGTCCCAATGCGTAAATATTTTCTACTTTAGCAGAATATACCCATGACTCCTGAGATTGAAAAGAGATCAAAATTTCAGCTTCATAAACAAGCTTTGAGAGATATACTTAAATCGATTTGCTACTCGGCAATCTTTTATATCCATCGTTTATTGCGTATTTTGTAAATAAGCCTGATTTATAAGTTAACATACCTAAATATCGCTTTTTAGTCTTTTTACACAACAAGCAGCAGATTGTAAAACAAACGGTGATTGTTTTGTAACTTTAACATGCAAATTTCGTTTACTAGAAATTAACATTCCGCATAGCTTTGGGGATGGTCGCTTCGTTTGTTATTTACATTCATCCCGCCTCGTCGGGCGACCAATGACAGTCGCTGCAGCTGTTGTAAGTAGTTTCTATGAAAATACTTTTCTCCCGTTGTTTTCGCCGCGATTTTACACATTAAAATTAATTCAGAAAGGCAAGCTAAACGTCCGAAATAATTCTACATCAATGAAATAAGTCTGCGAAACTTTTTAGTCCACAAACAGAACAATTCCGAGACTCTTACCAGGCGCGAGGCATTTTTTTCCATGTCCTCCGGGCGCCATTGTCGTGCACAAAAGGTCGGGCACTAGGCGCTCAGAGCTACACAGGGATTGACCGATCGCGCAAATTGAATGTCCGTCGGACACGACACGAAGCGTCGGGGACAGTGGCCCCATTGTCCCGCCTGCTTTCAAGATATAGCCAATATTTCACTCGCTCACGAACTATTCTATCGGTAGAAAATGCCGCGCGCGTCCAAAAGACACGATCCGATTCGGGCTCACTCGGCCGTAAATTTGCGGTGAAGTTAGGGAAATAGAAATCATATTAATCCCTAATGTTCGCAAAGTACTTTGACTACTACATTAGGCCCATCATATTAAGTCGGAGATACAAATGTGCCAGTTACTCACTGAGCTAAAAGCTCGATTATCTAGATGACACATGTTGGCTGCTGGCTCCCGCATAATAAATCGTGAAGCCTCTATCGGGGACAAGTTAATTCATAATACATATATAGTCTTTGTCACCGTAGAACTTTCTCGGAAAAGATACATTTATCATGCTCGTATTATGCTTTATATGTACAATAAGTTCAGAATTTGATATGTACTAGTACACTAGTATTGTAACCCTGTGCTGTGCCTGCACCTGCAACTTGTTAAACCATCGGAAAGTAAGGCAACATGATAAAAATAAAACATTTGGAGCCGGAAATAATCATAATCCAACGAACTAAAAATAAACAACGTTAAATCTGGAAAATAATGAGATGGGTAATCAATCAAAACTATGTAGTCCCGTTCATCCCGGTATTCCCGGTCGCCTTTCCGTCGGGAACTGTTCCCGAGACATTGATACTCCCTGTACCAGGATGGCATAGAGCAAGCGGCACTTTAACCGTCTTGCGGCGTGCCACGTGGAATGTGTTTACTGCGTTTTGTCCTGCTCTTGCACCTATTATGTAATGGGTTAAAGCGAGATGATATCCTTCCTATAACGGTTTGTTGTTTGTTCGTTTGATATCTCTGTATCCTTGATCCTGTGCCTTCCTTATCGTATAAAAAAAATATTTGTGGTAAACAAATTGTAGTGTTCTTTTAAAGTAAATAAATACCACTTGTCAAAGGTTTCAATCGGATATAGTATCATTAGTACAACGATTAAAGCAAAACCAATAACGATGTTGCATTTATTATGCAAGGCGACCCAGATTTTGCTACCGAATTTTATTTTAACTCTATTCCCAAAGCATTTGAATGTTTACCCTAGGTCTGGATAGCTGATATAGATATGACGTTGATGCCCAGCATTGTATGTCTTAAATCAATCATGCTCTCTGCGCTCTCTAATGTCAATAAAGTAGATTATAGTGTATGGTGCACAAGGTTACATTAACACTAAATATATAACCATAACCGACTTAGCGGTAAAAAAGGTGGCCCTCATTATGTATGCATTTTAGATAATTTTCTATGGAGACTGGGCAAAATTTTGTGTGATTGTTAAAAAAATAACTTGATGCAACTTTAACTTACGGTTTAACTGTTACGGCTAACACTTCTTACTTAGGTTGTATACTAAATAATAATAAATATACTATTAATAATAGTAAATATACTATTTTAGCACCTTGTTGATTAGAAATGTGTTAAATAGTTCCAATGTTGATTGTGTGTTTGTGTTGTTGCAGCTGGTGGGCGGCGAGTTCGACATGGAGTTAAACTTCGTGATCCAGGATGCGCAGAACATACAGCACATGCTGGAGCTGCTCGACCACTGTCCGCCCAGCTTACAGGTACCCCGTATTTTCTTATACCCTAGTAATTATATTTTATTGAATCTGGCGTTACTTTGCGGAGGTCCATTTCAATGAACACAAAATATTTACCTTGCTACTCCCCTACTTACGTGCAAGATAACCAAGCTTGTGTGAAATATATACGTTTTGCATGCAAGCCCTCCCTCCACTACTGCCACACAAAACGCACACAAATCCCACAAACTTAATTAATCCTAACACCACACAAACACTGACGCGCGTTTCGATCCCTCCACTGATGATGATCATTTTCAAAGTTAGAGCACAACCGATGTACATGCGAACCCATTTGCGGGCTTGCATGCAAAAAGTATGATATTTCGAACAAGCTTGGTTATCTTGCACGTAAGTAGCGGAGTAGCAAGATAAATATTTTGTGTTCCTAGTAATTATGTTCTCTTTCAATAAGTTTATTATTAATATTTTTTTCAACACCTCTAAATTTTTGCATTGTCATCCAATCTGCATGAACTAAGTTATCCAACATCTGACTGATAAATGTTTCTCAAATTTTGAAACGCACTTAATGTAATAAATAATATAGGTTACTCGTCGGTTACACGAACATTTAAAAACAAATGTTATAAAAATACCTATCACCTTGAAAGAAGAAAATAACGCAAAAAATACTTGTGTTACCTTATTTTCTAAACATTTTAAAGGTAATCCGAAAACTGAGGATAGCTCCTTGTAACGTATGGCCTCCTAGTCGTAAAGTAGATCATTTTAACCCTTTCACTAAGTAAGATAGCTTGGTGATCGTGAAGTCATCTCTAACGACTCACTTAGAAGTTTACTTATCCAAGCATTTGGATTTGAGTTTGTGAGAATATTTTCATGATATTTCTAGCATCCGTATTCGGAACGAACAAACTTTAATATATCTACGTGGGAAGGATAAGTTTAGTACAGTCGCCATCAGATATATCGTAGCGGGCGAGGTCCTCAAATATTTCGGAGCAGCATTAAATTTCAATAAATTGGTTACACTAGATATGGTTAGTAACATCGGAACACGCAATCCGTCGTAAATATAAGAGCAGCGACTTTTCAATAAATTCGGGACGTTCAATGAGCTAAAACTATCAGGAAGCACATACCGTCAAAGGTATCGACGCAGTCAGGCTGATCATAAATATCGGAACATATGTGGAAAATAAATCTTACGTATATAATAATAGATTCGAATTCCAAACAAAATACAAATAAGGCTCAAACGTCATGCCAAAATGAAAGATATGTCACCTATATAGTGTACGCGTCTGCATGCATAATTCACTGTGTTAGTAACATGAAACCTTTTTTGTTGGATAAAGTGTAAATTGTTACTGGCCACTAAATTGCCATTATACCTACTTTTTTTAAGAATATTTTTTTTCTTCTTTGCTGTTATAAGTCAAAACATGTAGTTCTATTTTATAAAACTAGTTTTATTATAAACACACTGTAATTTAAACTGTTTGTCACAAAGTTAAGGTATATTTTCCAAAAATGTTCCGATCTTTATGGTCAGCCTGTCTGCATCGATATCTTTGACGATCTGTGACGTCCCGATTTTATTGAAAAGTCGCTGCTATTATATTTATGGCTTATTGCGTGTTCTGATGTTATTAACCTTACAGTTGTAATGAATTTATTGAAATTTAAGGCTGCTCCGAAGTATTTGAGGACCTCGCCCGCTACGATATATCTGATGGCGACTGTACATACTTCTGTGCGCAGAGAATGTTAAAAAATGTAATAACTTGGTTAAACTTTTATATCTAATGTTACCTTCTAAAATTATTAGTTAGACATCAAACAAAGTTCATCATCGTGATTGGAAAAAAGTAACCACTTTGGACGAAACTATTTATTCATTTTGTTCTGCTTACCCCATTTTGAATAGCAGGTACCCAGAGTAGCTACAATCCCAAATCCCAAGTCACCTTTTCTTCTTAATACTTTTTGTAACTTTGTGTAAAAGAGACGGAGTATAAGCGGATAAACGTGAGCCCTTAGTTCTTTTTGTTATGGGCTTATTATGGGCGTTGCCTTTGCTTACTTTAGTTTATTTTTTTATTAAGAATCACTGGCGGAGAATGCCTCCTACGGATTCATGTTCTCCTAACATTGAATGAGAGCAGTTTTACCCTTTTTAAACTTGCCGTGACCAAAAAATACCTTGCCATATTGTTTTCCCTTTAATATAAATCTGCAAGCCAAAGCACAGCAAATAAAGGGATTATGATCTTAACTTTTTGAAGTTGCTGCTTGTAATCGATTATTTCTTCAATTTCCTTTAATGCATCCAAGCCCCTCCCTCAAGTACCTTCTTTGGTGGACTGGTCTCTTCCACGTTTATGGACTCCTGATATAAAGTAGAGCAAATTAACCCGTTATTGAGTTTCTGAGTGTGAGTTGCATCAAGTTAGTTTTAAATAAACATTAACCATAACTGACGACTTTGACGTAGGTATACAGTCAGAAAACCTATGAAACTAGCTGCAACTCACACTACTTAAGCATGTTTTGTAAACATGCAAAGTAAATATCAAAAACTGTTTATTTTTAAATGCTTATTATTAGATTATGTCTATAGTGATGCTGGTTCGTCGCCCCTTCTCATCCCCTCCTGCTTACCTGTCAAAGGCCCGCCCACGCTCTCTACCTTCTTAAACTTTATGAAATCCTGTTAAGTAGATCATAATACTAACCCTTTTAATAAATCAATTTGGAAGAATGTTTTGAAGTGAAGGCAGCCCGTTACTTGTTAACATTAACTTGTTAAAGGTCGTTATTTTGTGTTGTTTAGCCAATCTTTTTGTGCTTTATGATAATGATTAAAGGGAATTTTGAGGCGGTTGTTCGACATACGACAGCGAGCGTTACAATTCGTAGCAAGTCGGGCAAATAACTTGAGAAAGTAAGTATTATGCATGCTGCTCGGCATAAAGATAATGCCTGACTGCCCTGACTGAATTGATATTAAGTACGAATAATAAATACACTGTTTTACTTAGGCTAAAGAACACGAAGACTTAATTTAAAATGTCCGATCCATATCGCATATCGAGAAGCAAAATGCCTAAATGTCTCTCGTTTTTATACCTAGTGGGCTCAGATTACGCCGCGCGAAGTAATCGCTCCCGAATCTGTTAAAATCATCCTCAAAGCAAAGCTTAAGGCTAATACAAAAGAAATCCTGCGATAGAATATAATTTTTTAAAGCACAGTTCACTGAATCTTAGTGTGGATTACGTAGCCTTTTTAAGCGGAATTTGGGTTCTATATTCGTTTTACTAATGCTAGTAACACTCATAGAATACATTCAGTTGTGTAATGTGAATACACTTCGATTATTTTGTATTATACCAAATATCATCAACCGCTCGTAAAAACAACTCAAAAAGTTAGAGCTGCAGGCTTATTACGTAACTCGCTCGCGATCGCAATCTGGGCTGACAATTGGCATCGGAATCAGCTAGCTGTCACATTCATACAAGAACTGTCAAAATGAGCACGATGGCGATTGCGAGCGAGTTACGTAATAAGCTAGCTGTTTTCTGCTTAGACGTGTGTTGACCGCTGGCTGTTTCGACTGGCTAGCGGAACGTGCTATATTTTTTTACTTCGTCTTTTAACGCTAGTCGCCTAGATTGGATAAACAGATCCATACCATTGCAGCATTTGCAGCCGTAACCTGTAATTTAGGCGCAATGTGGCGCCAGCGTAAAAGTGCTCCGGCCGTTCAATCGTTCTGCAAATTCAGCGCGTCATCGCTCCCTCGGCGGGACTTTAACGAGGCTGTCTCTTCGGCAGACATGCAGCCCTGGTAGAAAGGAAATGACATTATATGCGTTACAACGCCCATTTGTCATTTTCAAAAATCGATCTTCGAATTAATTTGCTCTGTGAGTTTGTTAAACTAGTTTGCGCCCGTTGCAAAACTCCATGCTTAGTCTACGTCCAAAACGGGAACCTCAATGCGCTATTCATGTCTGTGCGTTGATGTGTCGGTCAGTAAGCAAGCAATCAATAAATCAGTCTGGCAGTCAGAAAGACAGTCAAACTAACAGCCAGGAGTTTTCTTTTTACGATGACGACTCGAGATATTATTTGGGCCTTTTTCTGAAAAAAAAAATCCACTCACCCTCGATAGCAGTTTTGCTCGTGCAGAATCACGAGCACAATTGATTTCAGTATAAGGCAAAAAGTGTCCCAAAGTTATCATACAATTTTCAACTTTCCATTTTGTTACTCTCATTACAAGTGTGATTGATTTAGCAATCAAAATTACTATCGTAGCCTGACTTAATATTGGTAGTTATGATATAACATTGGAATGAGAATCTTAATAACAGTGACTAAGCAACGATAAGAGAAAGGAACTTTGCTCTTGTTATTTCGCTCTATCTACTGTTCGCAATTTTAGCCGATTGTCATGAAGTTTCCGTAGTGTAGCGGTTATCACGTGTGCTTCACACGCACAAGGCCCCCGGTTCGATCCCGGGCGGAAACAGTTGGTCTTTTCGCTTTTTATTTTTGTTACCATTTTTACGATATATTTAGAATGTCTTAAATCAGTCTAAGGACTGGTAGGCATTTTAGAGTAGCAAAAACTTTTTTGTTCTTTTTCTGTTTAGCTCCATTTATTCTTAAGCTAGTTTCTTTTTTGTATTTTGATCTCATAAAGGAGTTATTGACGTTGTTATAAAAGTTTTAATTTTGCGTAGGCAACTTGTTCATGGTTGGCTGGTTCACGGTTATTGTTTTGTAGTATACCGACTTGACTGTACCTATTCGAGATATTTTCCGATCTCAAATTTAAGCTCCTTTTCTAGGTAAAGCAAAGGTTTCGGGTAGCAGCTGTTCTGCAGTAGTGGTGGTAAACTCGAGCAACGTATTAATTTGTAGCGTTATGGAAATGGGATTCGAGTCTCGAGTTGTAAGCTGCAGTTTGACGTCATCTCAGCAATCTGAGGGATTAGGCTCATCAAGACGAGTTCTCCGCCTCCGTATAACGAACTTTACACTCGTAACATAATACGTCTTTAGCCAGTTCAAGATTTGTTGACCTTCTGAAAACTTCTGTGGCCCGAGTATTTGATCTCCATGAACTCTTTATCTTCCGGTTAATTTTTTATATAATAAATATTATGATTTTTGTATAGGAAAATAAAGATTTTGACAAAGAAATAACGAGCGGTATATATTTTGAGCAATAGGTACTGTAGAAACATAGCCTCAACAGGTCTATCCGGTTTAGTTACATGAAAGTGAAGCAAATCATATCCAGCAAACCATACATTTCAACTACTACTTAAGAGGGTGTGCATCCGTGCTGAGCTCGCAACGTCGCATTTTTGGTGATTTTTTGCGATTATTTCACAGAAATTGAATGAAAGTATCAAATATCCGTCTGTAGGGCACTTCGTTTTTAGTGTATCTATTAATGTGTCTAATGCAATAAATTCATCGTGATGGACTTTTGTTTTCTTATTAAACGAGATATAGTATTTTATCCCTTTAATACGAAAATAAAAGTCCATCACCATTAATCATTGCATTGGACACATTAATACACTAAAAACGAAGTGCACTACAGACGGATATTTGATACTTTCATTCAATTTCTGTGAAATAATCGCAAAAAATCACCAAAAATGCGACGTTGCGAGCTCAACACGGATGCACCCTCTTAATTATTGAACGAATTAATATTATAAATGTTGAAAAGCAAGTAAAGGAAACTGCAAAACTCTGTACCTACTTGGTAGTTTTTTACCCACAATGGACGGAACGGAATAGAGACGGTGTATTTGCGGTTTGGGTTAGAGGTTGTGTGTGAAAGCGACTTTGTTTTATACTATGTCATGATGATAGTGACTAGCTTCTGCCCGCGACTTCGTCTGCGTAGAATTATACAAATAAACCTTCCTCTTGAACCACTCTATCTATTAAAAAAAACCGCATCAAAATCCGTTGCATAGTTGTTTTAAAGATATAAGCATACTTAGGGACTGACAGACAGATAGACAGACAGCGGAAAGCCACTTTGTTTTATACTATGTAGTGATGATGATGAAGATATATAGAACGTATGGTTTATTAGTAAATGTAATAATTGCTTTGTATACTTCTTAATGTTAGGTAACTTTTGTTGGGTGTCTTTGACTCGAGGCTCGGCTCGGGGTCTCGACGGGCTTTCCTTCCACGTAATTACGTTTGTGGGCTCTAGTTTCATTACTTGCTTAATTATATCCTTTATTTGCTGTAGTTCTTTAGCGGGCTAGCTGAATGCCATCACGAGACCCAAGAGGATACGTTCGTTGGATAGTCTAATTTCTCTCGAGTTTGGACACAAATGATGTAATAAACAGTGGAATTAATGCTGTGAGGTGTCAATAAATAGCTTCGTTTTGATTGACCCAACGTTTTCTGAATTACATTCAAATTTCTCAAAATGGTCCACCAAAGTTTTCATCTTGAGTGCTCAGGATTAAATGTACGCCCGCGCCGTAAATATATCATTTAGCTCCCTAGAGACACAAACTACTATCATTGTCATAACAGAACTACTAACCCAAATCACTGTTTAGTTTCACACCTACCGTTCGTCACCTAGGGTGGCATAACCAGTAGGAGGTTAGCCAGGCTAATTAAGTGATACATCACACGCGTCCTGCCACCAGGCTCGCAGCGGCGAGACGGCTGCTCCGTGATGGACGACGCGCCTGAGTGACGGCGCCGGGATTCCGCCCCGTCATCTTATTAAAACGTTTTTCTTCAGGTTACGTGCCGAGAGTTTAATGTTCCCCTGTCTTTAAAACTTGTTAGCGACAAGAGGAAAACGTCTGGTATCATAATGAGTTGATGCTCTCACGGTTTGACCTTTACTAATTCAATTCGACTGTTAATGTTTCAAAACTAATTTCTAAGTCTAAAAATACTAACGAGCCTTAGGGGATGTTTACGAACAACAAAACGGTTCTTTCAAAAGCGCAAATTCTTAGAGAACATTTCTTGGCAACAAAGGGTACACACAATGTCTATTGTTCTTCATAATATCGTTGGACCTAAATTAATTTGAACTTGGAGGAAAGCGGCCAATTCATAGCGACCCTCAACATTTTTCCCTGAAGAGCACTCGCTGATGTGTTGCGAGAGAGTTCTTGAATTAAATTCCTCAGTTCCGTGAGGGAAATATTTCACTGGTTTATCAGTCAGTTGTTGGGGATTTGTTGGAAGTTGTCTTGTTACTGAGTGGGACGTTGATGAGCCGCGGGGTGCTATTGCGTGCGTCACAAAATAAAATCGCTCGCATGTCATGTTCCCCTGGTGCGGGGTGTATGAAGTTGCGCGACTAAGTGAGTGGAAAGTTTGCAATGACGCGCCGGCTCATTACGCCGACCTTTTACTATATTTTACTAACGCCGCGATCATTACGCAAAAAGGGATCGTTAAAAAAACAATGAGCGAATGGCGGAACCACATTAAATTGATTTAGTTGAACGATAAAAGCTCTCGAGTTTTTTTTAAACGTTGGCTATGGGCAATTTTATTCTGATTGTCATTTTCAAGCATTAGATGACCATGCATAATCGTGTTTCACGATGGGTGGTGTCATGGGTTGTTCATTACATAACTTATCTTTCGGCTACCATAACGTTTGATGCTGCACAGCACACTATGAACGATTCACCTTCATAGCTAACATGTGTAAGTAAAGTGGAAAGAAGATCTTCGTCTCCGCGTATTTCATTAGATCTGTATACCACCAAAAGGGTGAAAGTATTATAGTTAGTAAAAATAAAAAAGGAGGCGTTTACCTACTTTAGGATAGGAATGACCAAGTGCTGCATGTGTGAAAAAGTCCACGTGTTTCAAAAAATAATCACGTGTCATATTCAAACTAGTTACCAGGTCGGCAGGAACACGCAGGAGATTCGTCCGTCTCGTGGTCCCCTGCTTAGGGGTGGTGCAT
Organism: Pandemis heparana; assembly: GCA_963854515.1. Classification (NCBI taxonomy): domain Eukaryota; kingdom Metazoa; phylum Arthropoda; class Insecta; order Lepidoptera; family Tortricidae; genus Pandemis; species Pandemis heparana. The sequence continues at coordinate 614,593 of OY978025.1, forward strand.
GCGTAATGGGTGGAGTCTTTACATTATAGCTTGTGCCCCTATTGGTTGCGCAGAGGATGCAAAATAAAAAACAAAAAACTTCCATCGGCCAAGAAGAAAACAAACTATGAAGTCCATAGTCAATAGGTATTTAAACGTTGCAAAGTTATTTATGACAACATTTAATCTATGCTTTGTTTATGTAGAGCTAAAAAATGCCATTAAAATCCTCCAGACGCATGAAATCTATTAAGAAACGTTTGGTTAAAATTTTCGTTCGGAATTCCTCCGGCAAGCCGAATCGTGCGGATTCTCACTGAACTTGTAATTTCGCTGAGATTGTTCCCTTAACTGGAGAAGAATGTAATGCAATTACAACCTCTCTCGTTAAAAGCGGGAATGGAAGCTTTGTTTCGTGCCATGCTTGCGTTGCTTCTGCTGCCAGATTCCATTTATGCAACGCCTTTGTTGGTATAAAAATATTTTTACAAATAGAAAATGTATGTTGTTTTCTGCTCGTTAGTTAGCTCTACATCTGCCGCTTTTTACAGAAAATAAACATGAGGGGTGATACATTCCACTATTTCCACTCTAAAATTAACCTTCTTCCAACTTCTGTTACCCGTTTGCTCCTGGGAATTAAACTAAGCGTGTGTGTCATGATTGCATGTAAAAAGTAAGAAATGGACCTTAAAATCGGCTCACCATGTTCTTCTTACTAGCCCCTGCTATCCTCGTATTCTTATGTTCGATTTACAAATATTTCATAGAGCAGGCAAATAAAGATCCGGCTCCAATTCACTTCTGGGTGCTTCTGGTTCTCTGGTAACTATGTGAAATACGTGTAACTCTTTCAAGTTGCCTGCATTGCCTTTATTATATTTATTGCGCCCCTAAACTAGGTACCTGCTTCATTTAATAAGCTCCCATTTTATATTATTTCGTATGATAGAGCGTTGCGTGTAGATATAATGTACGGTATATTTTTTAGGTTTCTCCTGTCGTTGATTGGGGATTTTAATAATTATTATAATTGCAGAAACGTTGTAATGGATTTCAATCAAAAGGTTATCCTAATAGATAATGTTGGAAAATTTAATCATGTTTTTTGTCCACGTTATTAAAATTAACCGATGAGTATTTTGTTCCCAAAATTCTAAACTCCTGAAATTTGTAGCCGAATCCACCATTTACTCGAAATTTATGCACAAGTGATGAATGAGGACTGAATTAAGAGTTAATTACAAGGAAACTCAGGAGCCGACAGAAATCTAGTTACAAGTAAAATTCATTATGTCAGCATGCTAATGAAGTTCGCAACTCGCGAAGTTAAGACAAAAGGTCAGGTTTTGTCCGCGCGGATACTAAACACGACGTCCTGCATTCCCATAAATTAGGCGAAATTAAGCACTCTGTAACACTTATTATAATAACGACCGTTGCACCGGCAAAGGGGAAAGAATTTCATTAAAAATATTTCACATGCGCTAACAGCAAGCCCTATTAGGCAGAAAGGTTCTCCCTCATCATAAAGATCTTTAGCGCCCAAAACAACACATTAGACCTACAATTTTATTTGATCTCGTTTAAGGTTGAATTTTAATTGTAAGGTGGTGGCATAAAGGTCGTTCTGGTCACGAGGCGGCTGTAGCGATGCAGACTGGATTCCCTCGGCATGCCGCTTTGTTTGCGAGCCGGTTTTTCCGACAGAATGTTCATAAACAGTTGTCTGTTGTGCTTTTAGCTGCTACGTTGAATTCGCAAGTGTAATTCTGATTTGAGAGTAGTGCTGGGTTGGGTTTACTTCATCATCCATCATCACCACTACATAATAAAACAAATGTTGTATAAAACAAAGTCGCTTTCCGCTGTCTGTTCCTATGTATGCTTAGATCTTTAAAACTAAGCGAAGGATTTTGATGCGGTTTTTTTATTAGATAGCGATTCGAGAGGAAGGTTTACATGTATAATACGCAGACGAAGTTGCGGGCATAAGCTCGTAAGTTATCATATCAATAATCAGCTTCGAGTAGTAAGTTTACAGTCGTCGAATATCAAACTGCAAATTATATTACATAAATACCTATAATTAATTAGTTTTTGTTGAAATATTACATTAGGTATATTCCAAATATATCGTATAATCGAGTTTTCAAGCAATTGAGAGAATACTCCTTACACTCTAGGTACTCTCCTCTCCTTACTATTTTAGGTAGCCAAGTAAATATTTGCCGATATACTTGCAGGAAAATTGAAAAATATGCTCGTTATACGAAACGCACCGTTTCGAGACTGGGGGGCTACTCCGAAACTCGATTTTCGAAGTTCGTATCGCGCCGTCCCTCTCACTCCCCAATTAATAACTATCAGTGAGAACGGAACGGCACGAAACGAACTTCGAAAATCGAATTTCTGAGTATAAGGCTTGACCAGGCAAGCATAACAATGGTGATGTCGTTTACAGGCGGAGATATGGTCGGTGTTCATCGCGATACTGCGCAAGAGCGTGCGCAACCTGCAAGCCTGCACGGACGTCGGGCTGATCCACCACGTGCTGCAGCGGCTGCCTCGCGCTGAGACCGTCGTCGCAGGTAACACACTATACCTGTCACTTTTGCACGTAGCTCTAGCGACGTTTGAGTGTGACGTGTGCGAGTGGGTCAGCACTCAGCATGCGTACTCACAGCTGCAACGAAACGACTGACCTGTGGACGCGAACAAAGATAGGTTAGGCACCCATCTCTGGAATTAATACCACGTTTTTTATTCACTCACATTTGTTAATTTTACCAGTAGCGCCTCTGACAAAACGAAGGCATAATCATAAAATCATAATGCAGTATGTGTAGAAATAGAAACGAAAGGGTGCAGAACGGTTTTTACTTTTACTATTTAAATTATTCTGATACAAGTACAAGATGAGAGGCTAGAAGAAATTAAACGAGGACACCGCTCATTTTTGTTGCTTGAATACGGCATCAGCCAACAATCTTGTGATGCACGCAATTTTAGTTCTTCGTACGTTCGTTTTTTCGTGTACTGTATCTTTCTGTAGACAGTCGAGAGCGTAAATATCGATACAGCCATCATTGCAAATATATGTGTCATCCCGCCTTATTGTTTATGGCATAAAGGTGTATAGAGATGTGTTTGACGTCTTTGGTATATTTATGCCCTTGACTGTGCATACACTAAGTTGAACTTAATTGAGCAAATTAAACCGACAGTATTAGAACCTTTACGGAAATAACTCAAACAACTTCCCGGCGAATCAGACCGGGGCCTTGGCATTATCATTTTAGAAAATAAATTAGAAAAAGCAAGCAACTTTGCAGACCCCAACAAATTAGTAGAAGCATTTATAAACGTTAAATTATTTACGTTACCCTGCTCCTAAGGAAATTGTTCTTTGGGACCGAATTAAACCGTACCCTGCGAAATGCAAGGTTGCTTAATAAGCGAGCCGCGGGCGCTGCGCGTTGGGCGCACCGGCCTGCGAGATTCATTTGTTTAGAAATTGGCGTTGACCTCGAGGATGTTTTGTAATTCTGTCACCCTGGTCGGGGTAAGAAAATAAATATTTGGTGTGATTATGCTCGCCTTGTACGTACTATCGGGGTCGGCTACGGTTGACCACCTTATGGGTGAATATTGCATGCAACGTCCAAACCCTGCTTGCAATTACGGCCACCAATAGAATTTAGGCTTGGCAATAGATGAGTTTTTTTAGAGTCATTAGTGACCAATAAAAAAACGGATTTCCTTAAACTTAACCATGCTTGTAACAGAGTTCAAAATACGTTACAAATTTAGTCAAATTCTGACCAGATGTTGTGACCATTTAGTCCTGTGATTAATTAGTAGTTAAACTTAAATCCCTCGCAATAGAGTTCGAAATAGCATGGCCCGAAAACTCAGAATCGCAATTCTATGTCGATTGACAACATCTGGTTTAGTTTTAGTGAGAAGCGGTCGCAATACCTGGCAAATTATTGTAAACAGACATTACGATTGTTTAAAAGCTGTTTTTTTATTAAATCTCTTATTACCTTAATTTATGTAGGCTGGCAAAACTCGCACTCGTTTGGGAGATAGTGATCATACACACACGTGCTACACACACTGCACCAAAAGTATTGTTCATTTATTAAAACTGAAGTGTTTTGCCCGAAACTTAAGTCTACTATAAAATGTTTTAAATGTCCTACTTCAGCAACATCATTTCCACAATTTATACAGCTTTTTCTTAACGCAAAGTGCGTAAGGTCCCAAGGCCAAATCATGTCACTATTTAACATAAAAAGAAAACCACTCCTATTGAAGGTCCTATCCACATCCACAAATATAAGCATTGCAAAACAAAGAAAAACTATAAGAACAAAGACCACTTATTTAATTATTTTAAAACTATCATAAGAAATAAATATTTAAATCGATTTATAACTGTCACCAAGCAATTGCTTGAGGCGGTCTGAGGGTCTACAATGGCTTATTATTTGTTCTCGTGATTACAGTAAGTCGAGATCAAGTGCGATCTGCTTTCATGAAACTTTAACTATAAACAGCAGGTAATCAATTATCTAAATTGAGGAGGCGGTGAAGTCTTTGTGAACCAAAATACCTGAGCAAAACTAAATACCTAAGTCATTGCATGATTATACTAGAGGTCCGTGTCTCTATAATTCTGAAGGTGTTTTTAATTATTGTCTTTGTAATGTTTTTGTTGTTTAAGTTTTTTATCAAGTTGGATAAGTTTATAACATCTAAAAAGTGGATGGTTGCAAGCTGCAACTGGCCGCGTAAAGTGACCAGACCCTCATTGTTGACTACAAGTCATAAAAACAAGGTTTTTTTATAAATTTCAAATAATGGTATTCACAAATTCGAAGACCCTAATTGGTTAACAAAATAAGGGGGCGGGACAAGACAGATCGTCAAATGCAACCGATTTTGTTTGCGGGGTCGGCTACGGTTGACCACCTTATGGGTGAATATTGCATGCAACGTCCAAACCCTGCTTGCAATTACGGCCACCAATAGAATTTAGGCTTGGCAATAGATGAGTTTTTTTAGAGTCATTAGTGACCAATAAAAAAACGGATTTCCTTAAACTTAACCATGCTTGTAACAGAGTTCAAAATACGTTACAAATTTAGTCAAATTCTGACCAGATGTTGTGACCATTTAGTCCTGTGATTAATTAGTAGTTAAACTTAAATCCCTCGCAATAGAGTTCGAAATAGCATGGCCCGAAAACTCAGAATCGCAATTCTATGTCGATTGACAACATCTGGTTTAGTTTTAGTGAGAAGCGGTCGCAATACCTGGCAAATTATTGTAAACAGACATTACGATTGTTTAAAAGCTGTTTTTTTATTAAATCTCTTATTACCTTAATTTATGTAGGCTGGCAAAACTCGCACTCGTTTGGGAGATAGTGATCATACACACACGTGCTACACACACTGCACCAAAAGTATTGTTCATTTATTAAAACTGAAGTGTTTTGCCCGAAACTTAAGTCTACTATAAAATGTTTTAAATGTCCTACTTCAGCAACATCATTTCCACAATTTATACAGCTTTTTCTTAACGCAAAGTGCGTAAGGTCCCAAGGCCAAATCATGTCACTATTTAACATAAAAAGAAAACCACTCCTATTGAAGGTCCTATCCACATCCACAAATATAAGCATTGCAAAACAAAGAAAAACTATAAGAACAAAGACCACTTATTTAATTATTTTAAAACTATCATAAGAAATAAATATTTAAATCGATTTATAACTGTCACCAAGCAATTGCTTGAGGCGGTCTGAGGGTCTACAATGGCTTATTATTTGTTCTCGTGATTACAGTAAGTCGAGATCAAGTGCGATCTGCTTTCATGAAACTTTAACTATAAACAGCAGGTAATCAATTATCTAAATTGAGGAGGCGGTGAAGTCTTTGTGAACCAAAATACCTGAGCAAAACTAAATACCTAAGTCATTGCATGATTATACTAGAGGTCCGTGTCTCTATAATTCTGAAGGTGTTTTTAATTATTGTCTTTGTAATGTTTTTGTTGTTTAAGTTTTTTATCAAGTTGGATAAGTTTATAACATCTAAAAAGTGGATGGTTGCAAGCTGCAACTGGCCGCGTAAAGTGACCAGACCCTCATTGTTGACTACAAGTCATAAAAACAAGGTTTTTTTATAAATTTCAAATAATGGTATTCACAAATTCGAAGACCCTAATTGGTTAACAAAATAAGGGGGCGGGACAAGACAGATCGTCAAATGCAACCGATTTTGTTTGCGAGATGGTCAACCGTAGCCGACCCCGATAGTACAAAATTATTAGAGTAAAAAAAACTCCAACGTACTTTTTCTGCAAAGAGCTTCATTATTCTTATGGTGCTCTGGTACCTATGTGACACTATATTTGCTCCTTTAATGCTCATGTGCCCTGTAATTGGGGTTTAGGGTTTAGGGAGTTTAAATACTTAAATGAAATGCATAATAACGGGCACGTATTTGAATATCGAAAATTAAAATATCGAAAGTTAAAAAGTCGACGGTCAAAATATCGAAAAACAGAATGTCGAACGATCATAAGGTCGAAATTCAAAATGTCGAAAGTATATATTCTCGAATGGTACAATTATCGAATACTTAAATTTCGAAAATCTGAATATCAATAGCTAAATTATCGAAAGTCAGAATGTCGAACGATCATAAAGTCGAAATTCATAATCTCGAAAGTGTATATTATCGAATGGTACAATTATCGAATGCTTAAATATCGAAAATCAGAGTGTCGAACGATCTTAAGGTCGAAATTCAAAATATCGAAATTATATTATTGAATATATCTGATGCACAGGCAACATAGGTTAGGTTAGGTTAGTATTGCGTCAAGGCGCGAAGCGCCTCAACTAGGCGGAATAGGAGCTCCGCGAAGCTCCGTCGACTTTTCTCGTAGCTATTCAAAGTTATTTTTGTTAATCACATCACGCATTTTACTTTGTCATACGAAACATTTAGTCGCATGAGAATTGAATAGCTACGATGAAAAGTCGACGGAGCTCCGCTTCGCGGAGCTCCTATTCCGCCTAGTTCAGGCGCTTCGCGCCTTGACGCAATACTAACCTAACCTAACCTACGATTGCCTGCGCTTTCCTACAGATTTTGAAAATATCTATTTCAAGCTTGGGTTTATCGGCTACTACTATTTTATCCATTCGGCATTTGAGCTGTAGGAATGTGAGACGTCAATATAATAGCAGTAAATGTTAAGATCGTTCGCTATTTTAATTTTCGATATTTTATACGTTGGGTTTTTGATGGTCGATCTTTTGTGTTTCGATTTTAACATATATCGAGCATTCGACTGTAGATATTTTGAACTTTCGATATTTTAGCCGTTCGATATTTGAATTTTAGGTATTTCAGACGTCGATATAATGATAGTAGATATTTAGATCGTTCGATATTTTAAGTTTCGATATTTTGACCGTCGAGTTTTTAACCTTAGATATTTTAAATTTCGATATTCAAATACGTGCCCATAATAACTAGGAAACACTTAAATGGTTTAGATTCATAAAGCTAAAATCTTAAACATGACCATACATTCTACTCGGACTCCTATAACCACCAGCTTATTTATTACAGAGAAATTCATTATGGTTAGTTATTTAACATTACACAAAAAACATGTTGGCTTTTATGGTGACTTACTTATTTCTTCAAAAACGCCCTATTTTTTACATTTTGTAATTTTGCTCGCTCGGGTGCTCCTGTCCTTTTCTGACTTTCTGGTAGCCGTGTGAAATGAATCGAATGAGTTCCCACGGTCTCCTGTCTTGACTTCATTGCCCGTTTAATAAGCTCCGCCCTAAGTTTTTGCTACACGCACATGACTACCTGTTTAATTCTCTGCATCCCTCTAACATATTTTTTTCGAAATGCATTCTCACAGCAGTTATGCTGCCCTGGTCGGCCTGAGAAAATCCAAGAAAGGACCGTTTTGTATTTAGTTTTTACATTTTTAAAACTGATCCAAATTTCTAGGAAAAAATAAACTCTGTCCTTAGAATATTTTATTTTTGTAAAATTGTACTCCTGTTGCTTCCTTGCTTTCTGGTAGCCATGTGAAATTATTGAAATAAATTTAACCATTTTAAGTTTAAATGCCCTGCCACCTTAAAATTTCTTCAAACCATTTTTTTAAATGCATTCGTACAGTAATTATGCTACCCTAGTAGGCCTGAGAAACTCCAAGGAAGAATTATTATATTACTTACATTTCTTTCCAAAACTCCTGGGAGTAACTAATGCTGTTTACGTATGATGTCTGAATTAGCCCGAGAATCTTTGAGAAGGTATTGTCTGTCATTTCTGCCACGTAACAGAAATATGCCTAAGAAATATGCCTAGGATGCTCCTCTTTGCTTCTGACTCTCTGGTAACCATGTGAAATGAGTTAAATAGCCTCAACCCTTTTTAGTTCCCACGCTCCTAAATTCGTTACTCACATTGCCGGCTTTATAAGCCCCGCCTTATTTTTTTACCACGTGTCTGTCTGGCTCCGGTTATGCCCTACCTGCTTGTCAAAACCCTCTTCAATCCCCTTTTCAAAATGCATTTCTACACAACAGTTATGCTATCCTAGTATGCCTGAGAAACTCCAAGAAGTGTGCATTTCGTCTTCTTAAAATTACGCTATTGAGAAAAGAAAATTCGTGGTGATCGCCAAAACTATTTTAAGTTAAAATGCAGAAATTTGGAATATAAATAGGTTCCTTTTGTAGCATAAACATTATACTGAAAACAGATTTGTTAAAAGTCACAGGGCGATCTTAACAGTAATTTATGATAGTGATAGAGCGAAATGCAACTAAACTTTGGGCGTCCACACTAGCTACATACATAGAATTATAAAACGGACTATGACGCCCCTTTTCTTATCGCTTTGTGCGGGATGTTTTTCATAAAGACGCCACACGCCACATTAGTCGCCTAGTTATGATGACTTGGTAGACGAAATTTGAATCAAAGTGCATTCGAAAAATTTTGTGTCTTTTTGCGGCAGTCAAATTCGAACCAAACATTCTCGATAGCGATAATCAGGTTACGCTTAACAGTTTGCACATGATTCGAATTCTGTATGTAGTTAAAAAAGATAAGTAAAGTCATAACGTTTTTCCCGCGTTTTTTACAGCAGGAAAACAACATTTAATTTTCGGTGTTAAATTCTGCAAATTAGATCACCGAGCACGATCATTCTGGGGCGACGTTGTTTTCTTTAAACATTATTTTATCGAAAAGAAAACTCATGACACGAATGAACAAATTGAATCAAGTCCATTCATGGAAAACACAACGGTTTTTACGTGAAAGGAACCTCGTAATATGCGGCTTATGAGCCAGAGAACGGAGGTAACATGTACAGAGAAAATGTGTATTAAATTCTCCTTATTGCTATTTTCTTGTGAAGCAGGCGGCCTTGCTGCGGTCTTCTGACCACGTACGCAATAACTGTAATGAGTTTTTATGTCGTTCTTCATGTATTACAGCTGCATGAACTGGAGAAACTTGTCTTCGGATTTAGTTTTGTGTCTTAACAGTTGGAACAAATTTATTTAAGCACTGTACAGCCGATCGGAGGCAAATGAAATAGGTAATTTATTCTGGTCGGAGAGAAATCCTTGCGAAAAAACTATTGTGAATTTGAAAAGACAAAAGCCCCAGCAGAGATCCTCGAGCTGTTTGATTTAGGAATAGAATACGTAATGGGGCTTAGGAAGATCGAAAGCGAATAATTTCAGTTATTTTATATTCCGGAAAGGTCGTCGGGATATATAACGATGTTTTTCTACTTTGTAGTGAATTTGCCCGGAACAATATTGATATGGTTACCCCGAATTGCGTTTGACTAATGGAATGAAATGGAAGTCCTTTTTTTTAGCAAAACGATCGAATATAAAATGAAACTTACATCAAAAATGAGGAGGCGCACTGAATAATGACTGCGATATTAATGAGCAGTATTTCACTTCTAGCAAAGTTACTTTTTGTGTCGTGCCGATTCTATTTTCTATTGTACAAGCTTATTTAGTTTCACCATACACTACTTGTCCTCGTGTTGATAATTGTGTCTGTCGATAATCAACTCTTGCAAGTTGACCCACTTCTATTGGTCAGATTGCTTTGAAATTTGGTATATAGTATACAGCAAAACTTTGCTGTGTGTACATAATACATAATGTAATAATGATAAGTGACAATGCAAGTACAGTCAACAGAGTACAGTCTGTGGTTTCTTTTTAACTAAAACTTATTTAAATGCTATGGGAATGCGAATCGTTTTATTACCTACCTTACTAGGAATGCATAAAGCAAGAGTATTACTTCTCTGAACGCCTATTGTATTCGTATGCTCGCCTGGTGCGTCGCTCCCTTGATTTCGCTGCCTTTTATTGTGCACAGTACCTTTGCAAAACGGAAACCAGGTCACCATGCCCCGAGGCAAAATGAACAAGTGTGACTAACGTACCTGCAGTTGTTTTCATTGCGCCTATTTCTTCACTGAGGTGTAACTCAAGTTAAAATAATGTAGTTATAATTCAGCTTCAAAGAGGAGGTCCCTAACGTAATCACATTTGGCATTGTAGGTTGTAGGATCTAAGTGACCCTTTCTCCTATAACACGATACGATAAACAATCCTGAAAGCTCTCATCGGATTAAGAGAGGTCGGAGACATTTACTATTAGATAAAAATTACGGTCTGTTAAGACCTTCTCTCTATTAAGGCCTTTCTTGCTAAGTATGTGATATTTCGAAGTCGTTTATAAAATTATGAAGTCCAAGTAAAACTGAAACTATTTATTATTTTACTAGCTGTTGCCAGCGACTTCGTCTGCAAAGAATTCGTTTATCGCTATCCCGCGGGAACTACGCATTTTTCCGGGATAAAAAGTAGCCTATGTGCTATTCCAGACTTTTCTCTATCCGTTAGGCCGTTATAGCGTGATTGAGTAACAAACAAACATCCATCCATTCATCCATCTATCTATCCATCCATACTTTCGCATTTATAACATTAGTTAGAAGATTACGTAGTTTAATTTTCTGACGGTGGCTGCCTGAATTGTCCACTGATATAATCTTATTTATCGGTTTTGTGGCAGTTTGTGTCGGCTCAGAGCTCAGACAAAAGACAACCACTTTACGTGAACACCCCGAGGCATCGCGCACACGTCTCTGCCACCTCTTCGAAGCAGTTTAAGGCGCCGGCGCCTTCAAATACTCTAAATTAGGGACTTTCTGCATAAATATTCCAATCTACTCAAGCCTCTTTATGTCTCTATCCCGCCTGAGACAGCCACAGCCGTGTAATTTTCGAAAAATACCCGTGTCTAGTAGCATCTTGCATAAAATACAATATACTCGTATTAAAAAAATTAACACCACAAATGACGAATGAATGATGTGTGAAATAATGATAATTGCGTAAAGCACGATTAAAGTTTCTTTTTTCAAATTTTTAATGGTCTCGTGCAGAGAGTTTAGAGAAGGAGAAATAAATAGAATCACAATTTGACGCTGTCGCAGAAAACAACGGTAATTGAATCTAATAACATTCTTGGGAGAAAACAAACATTTCCTTTCAGAAATGAGTGATAATCGCCTTAGCCGCGCGCTTGGCGCGTTCGCGATAAAACAGACGGTGTTTTAGAGAATAAGAGACGAGCTACTTTGTTCGTTGGTTCGTTGTTATTTGAAAAATAATGTATGAAATACGAAAATAAATGAACACTGCGTAGGTACTTATCTAAGCATTGCTTAATTGCACTTCATTATTTAAAAACTTAAACTGCATAAAGTTCAGGTTTAAGTCTAAATTTAGTCATTATAAGTGTCATTAGAGCTTTTTATTCCCGCCTCTGTGTTATGAGCTCTTGTTGTCATGAATAAAGAATCTGATGAACTGAGAACCCCCTCCTTTTTTTTGAAGTCGGTAAATATCAGGCGTCCCGTCCGCAGTTTGGAAAAAAATTATCATCTGTGCGCGCTCTGAAAATGATCCGAGGCAAGTTAAGCTATCAAAAAATACCCAAATGTGGTAAATGAGACTAACATCTTGTAGGGCTAGCACGAGTTGACGCGACAAGCTTGTCGCTTTAAGCGTCTCTTTCTATGTTGAATAATAAGCGAATTTGGCGAATTTTGCTACTACATTGAGTATCGCTCGCTACTGCATCAACTTTGTATCCCATTGAAGAATCTCCCACAGCACAGGCGACAAAGCTTCATTATGTTATCACACCCTTACCGATCATTGCCCACGAGGCTCATGACACTGAACGTTTTGCCCAAAATTTTATAATAACCTCCTCCGGTATTCTGTCGCCCTAATAAAACTGCGTCGCGACAGCCGCGTTTATCGCCGCGACATAACGTATTTTATGTAGATTTTATGAAGCGGTGATGTTTATTGGTTTATTTGGTTGTAGCGCTCAATACGTCGCGCAATATGATAATGTCATTTCACACCGGCTGGGTCTCTGGTCTTTGTCAGCCCTTACTGCATGCACAGCTAGTAGTATGTATGGTTGTTTACATTGGCAGTACTCGTACTCTACTTACTCTCGTAGGATGGCTTGATAGCCTTGTGTGTACTATCGAACAACTTGATTCCTGACCCGCTTTAGAACGATTTTCCTATTCAATTCAATATAATGTCACTATGACATTTACTGTGAAATGGTTCCACAGTGAGTTATGACTAAATTTATTCCATAGTACTTACATAAATATGTCCAACGGACGGCCTATGGAATGGTTTTCGAGTGGCGCTACCTTTAGTAATAATTATGTTTAGGTACTTGTGGAGTAATATCCGCTCAAACACGTTCAACAATATGTCCGCCAATTGGAGACACAGTTACGCATTAGAGTGAACATAAACAGAATAGGTACCATGTATATCGCTCTAATAATTTCGCAACACCACAAGTTAATTTGAAACCGAAATTAGAATTAATAAAATAACAATGCGACATGCTACGAGGCAGTTTAATCGCGACGCTCAGATTAAATTCCGATATAATAAAACCCTTTGTAACATTATCAAGCATTAATTTTATGGCCACATATTAAATTCTTATGATTACGCGTCTCGTCGAGTTTAGGGATTGATAATTTAATTTAGTTTAATAAAGGTGGCTTGTGGCGCTGTTAATTAACAGGTGTAGGGTGGCTCGCCGTGGCGCTAGGCGAGGGAGATGTGTTACACAAAGTTTCCTAACTCATTATAGGTGAAAAACTTAGGTAAAATCTAACTAATATTATAAATGCGAAAGTATGGATGGATGGATAGATGGATGGATGGATGGATGTTTGTTTGTTTGTTACTCAATCACGCCAGAACGGCTCAACGGATCTAGATGAAATTTGGCACATAGATAGAGAAAAGTCTGGAATAGCACATAGGCTACTTTTTATCCCGGAAAATTGCGTAGTTCCCGCGGGAGAGCGATAAACGAATTCTTTGCAGACGAAGTCGCTGGCAACAGCTAGTACCTAATATGTTGCATGTACTACGTACAAAACTGATATGGAACTTAAGTCATTTTTCTAATATTATGGAACATCAGATTTTTAATCGAACACATTACTCACAAATTATTATACAATAGGTCCTTTGCTGAACTATATTATACTACTTTGTAGTAATTTTTCCGATCGCATATTTCCCCAGTTAGAAACAAATTTTCATACATCATCATCATCATCATCATCAGCCCGTGTCAGTCCACTGCTGGACATAGGTCTCTCCCATAGCACGCGATTGTTACTAGATGAGGCGATGATATTCGCGAGGCAGCGGGCAGGGATTGGAGGAGAGATGAAGATCTGAATTTACAAACGTGCCTTGTTTATTTACAAAGCATATAAAGGGGACAAAATGTGTATGCTATTCTGTAGATCAACATCATAACTATTTAAATGGTACGTAACTCAAGATAGTAAATGGGACTGATTCGACTAATTTTGATCTATTTTGGTTATACTTATTCAGCTGTTTAATATATGTTTATCAGAGTAGTAAAAATGATGTTTCACGAATTTAAATAATAAATAATCTAGTTCTCGTAACTGGCTTTGCGATATGCCTCGCGGCGGCATAATGACATACATTCAGCGGATTTACTTTCTCAATGTCGTATCTTATTTGCATCTGTATTTGTAGAAATAACCTTTTGTTGTTCATGATAAGGTTGAAGTTTTTAGCTGTGACGAAGCCTTGATAGGAGTTTGACAAAGTGACGAGAGATTTCTGTTTGTGATATAGATATTAAAATTCAAAATGTGTAACACCGGGGGCGTAGCTCAGATGGTAGAGCGCTCGCTTAGCATGTGAGAGGTACCGGGATCGATACCCGGCGCCTCCAATCGGTTTTTTTATGTCTTTGTATTTTTATTTACTAATATTCTAAAACAAAAAGTTATCTACATACATATAAGTATTATACCATTTGAGTATCTTGACCATAACTATTGAAGTTGACGGGAGACAATATTTTCGACTATTATCACTCTTTTATGGCGTAGTCTAAAAGAACTCGGCTGTGCATTTTCAGGAAGAAGATTCTTGTATCTTTGCTATTTCATTTAAAAGCCACTACCTCATTTTCATAATTTCTAGTCTTCGAGCCCTCTCTCTCATTCTAAGAGGAGGCATATGCCCATCAGTGAGACACATAGATAGGCTGGATTGTGGATATTATTCTATAATTTAATATTTTATCAGCATAGAAAGTTAATTGCGTCAACTACTACTTTGCTTACATAATGCAAGGTAAGTATTATTTTATAAATCCTCACTCAAAGTAAATATTTTTCTGTAATTGAAATAATATGTTTCTTATTAGACATTACATAATCAGCTGCACAGTCAGCGTCATATAGTATGGAACATCCAAGATGACCAAAAAGTTCGACACACCATATCGAACTATTTAGCCGATTGGGATGCTTCAAACTATACGACACTGACTGTACAGTGTAGTTTGTGAACAGTAAACAAGAATAAGCCGCACGGTACAAGTCACGTGAAGAGAAAGGCTGTTAGCTGTCGCGCTGCGTACGCGCACTCGCCTTGAATTTACTCATTATCATTAAGAAATTCGAGCAGCTTATCACCGGGGGCGTAGCTCAGATGGTAGAGCGCTCGCTTAGCATGTGAGAGGTACAGTCACCAGCATAAATATATGACGGTGAACAGGGCTGCAAAAATAAATGATTATCTTTTGGGCTCAATAGCTTATGACGACACTACCGTGGTAAAAATAAGTCATGCTCTATAGGCGGAAAAAACATCGCCGCACCCTTATCAGCAAAAATATCAATTTGCAGTGAAAGCATATCATCGGATGATAGGTGGGCCGCATAAATATCAATTTGCTGTGAAAGCATAATCATCGGATGATACGCGGGCCGCATATATATCTGACACGTAAAAGTCAACTCTTTGTTGTTGATTTGCAAAACCGAACCATCCCTGGCTAACATAGAGACGTATATTGTATGAAATGATTTGACAATTCACGAAAATAGTGCAGACTTGTCATTGCATACGTCTGTCTCACATTTTATTCTATCACATATTTGACGGATTCAAATTCCTAAATCACAAAATTACCTATATAGGAATCGATGACCTGGGAAGGGGTGTGAACTTTAATAGTATTTTATGCAACTGCTATTCTGAGTGAATCTTTACGACAATGTGTGAGTTGGTTGGGTAGCGATCATGAGCCAATTTTACAACATTTTAAACAACACTTTTTCTACAATTACTTTTTAATTATCATCATCATCGTCATCATTGACGGCTGAATGGCGTTTTACGTTACTTTTAAATGAAAAATATCAAAAACACTATTTATGTATGATTATTTATTTTATACAAATTGCTGAGATAAAACATCGTAGGCCTTATTAACGCGCAGTTACGCTCATTATTTATATTTTGCGTTAAAATGTCATTCGCCATGTTGGAGCCAAAAAAATATTTTCGTGTCAATTATGTCAAATTATGTCCAGCATCTTGGATCCTAAACAGCAAAATGTCAGTGAACAAAATACATTTTCCTTGCTACTCCGTTACTACACGTGCAAGTAAGCCAAGCTTGTGCGAAATATACGTCTTTTGGGGTTTCATGGCAAAACGTATATTTCGCACAGGTTTTGGCTGTCTTACTCGTGTAGTAGCGGAGTAGCAAAGAAAATGGTTTTTGTTCATAGAAATGGACCTTCGAAAAGTAACGGCGGCGGATTCAATAAAATAGTGAATGCCAAATAGAAATATTTGTTCATTTCACGGCATCACCAATTTCTCGTACTCTTTTTTTTATGAGTTTGCTATTTATCGGGAGAAGGTTCTTAGAACCAAAAATTGAAAAAGAAAAAGAAAATGTGGACCAGGGGCAAAGCCACGGGCAACAGCTATTGGTATAAATTTAGCTTGTTTGCTTGCTAAGTTGATAAGACGAAGTTGATACCTAGTTGTTTTTATTTTGTCCTGAACGCCTGAATGATTTTTGATTAAAGCATGTCCGAATTAATAAATTAAATTCTAACTCCGCATAAAATAACTAGGCCATTTTTTGTAAGGTGCTGATAACGTTAATATACCACATTTTTTATAACACTATGCATGGAAGTTTATAATATTGTTCGTAATATAAAAACTTTTTAGTTACCTAACCTAAAATGATACTGGCCACTAATTATTCACACATCATAAAGATTTTAAAATTATATTATTGACATATTCGCGATTGGAACAATGTGAGACAGACGTATGCAATGACAAGTCTGCACTGTTCTCGTGAATTGTCAAATCATTTCATACAATTTACGTCTCTATGTTAGCCAGGGATGGTTCGGTTTTGCAAATCGACAACAAAGAGTTGACTTTTACGTGTCAGATATATATGCGGCCCGCGTATCATCCGATGATTATACTTTCATAGCAAATTGATATTTATGCGGCCCACCTATCATCCGATGATATGCTTTCACTGCAAATTGATATTTTTGCTGATAAGGGTGCGACGATGTTTTTTCCGCCTATAGAGCATCACTTATTTTTACCGCGGTAGTGTCGTCATAAGCTATTGAGCCCAATAGATAATCATTTATTTTTGCAGCCCTGTTCACCGTCATATATTTATGCTGGTGACTGTACCGGGATCGATACCCGGCGCCTCCAATCGGTATCTTTTTGAAATTAACTGTCAATTTTAAAAAAAAAGGCTCAAGATCATTTTTGCTGTCGATTATTAATCGACTACAGAGAAAAGAAGGAGGTTCTCCACGGGGTTGTACTTTTTTTTTTTAAGAATAATATTGCAAAAAAAAGTAAATAAAACTCTATCTATTAAAAAAAGCGCATCAAAATCCGTTGCGTAGTTTTAAAGATATAAGCATACTTAGAGACAGACAGACAGATAGCGGAAAGCGACTTTGTTTTATACTATGTAGTGGTGATACCTTGCCTGCGACTTCGTCCGCGCTATCTAACTAATATTATAAATGCGACAGTATGGATGGATGGATGGATGTTTGTTTGTTTGTTACTCAATCACGCCAGAACGGCCCAACGGATCTAGATGAAATTCGGCACATAAATAAAGAAAAATCTGGAATAGCACATAGGCTACTTTTTATCCCGGAAAATTGCGTAGTTCCCGCGGGATAGCGATAAACGAATTCTTTGCAGACGAAGTCGCTGGCAACAGCTAGTATTAAATATAGCCTGTGACACTCATAAATAATGTGGCTTTCTATTGGTAAAAGTATTTTCAAAATCGGTTCAGTTGATTGATAAAGTACATATTCCCACGAACTCACAAACTTTACCTTTTTATATTATTAGGGCGGCATTATAAATGTGATAAGTTGGAGCGGATAGTACTTATACTAATCCATACTTCCGTACTGTCTTTCTAAAAGCAAAAGTAACACTGTGACTGTCGGTCTGTTCCGTCCGCAGCAATCACGATGAAATTTTGCAAGAAAATAGTTTGAACAATGAGAAATAAAATGGGCTAATTTGGAATATTTTAATTTGCAATTTTATGCAGTTTCTTCTGTAAATTGGATGCAATAAAACGTAATGTGTCCAATTACATTTGTAAACATTACATTACGGCATAATGTTTCAATCCAATCAATTCCAACAGAAAACCATGGAAAATGATTGTTTCGCATCATAATCTAACTAATATTATAAATGCGAAAGTAGTATGGATGGATGGATAGATGGAGGGATGGATGGATGGATGGATGGATGTTTGTTTGTTACTCAATCACGCCAGAACGGCCCAATGAATCTGGATGAAATTCGGCACATAGATAGAGAAAAGTCTGGAATAGCACATAGGCTACTTTTTATCCCGGAAAATTGCGTAGTTCCCGCGGGATAGCGATAAACAAATTCTTTGCAGACGAAGTCGCTGGCAACAGCTAGTAAGCTACTAAAGCAGTCCAACAAGCTGAGTGAAAGGGGGCGCTGGTAGTAACGAACTGGCCTTCAGTGGAATAAAGATATAGTGTATTTGTATGTTGTTATCAACCGGGGGCGTAGCTCAGATGGTAGAGCGCTCGCTTAGCATGTGAGAGGTACCGGGATCGATACCCGGCGCCTCCAAGGTTTCTTTTTGACAAAATATGTAATATAATATGTAAACTCTTTATTCCACATAAAAATAACGCCATATGCTCAACGACCTATAGTACTTGAAGGTTTGCTTTGTTTATAATGCTTTGCGAGTTGTTTTTTTTTCTTTTTAAAATTGCTTGATGCGCTGAACAAATTATACGAGTTGCGTGTGAATCACATAACATCCGTTATGATAAAACACGTTTCATGTAAAAAAAATCACCGGTTACCAGATTCCTAACACCAGGAGCACATGAGGCTTAAACACCTTCATCAGTCAAAAGTGATCCCCGCAAGGCCTGCAGCACAACAAATGCGCGATGCGTGACTCTCGCGCCGGCGTGATGGAAAAACTTTACCTATTAACCCCCCGTTATATGGATTGCCTGAATTCTGAAGTGAAGGTGTTTTTGATTTTTTTGTCAATTCATTAGGCGTGGAGGTATTAGCCGGTTTTGTAGAAATAACTCAGTGGAAATTTCTTTCAAGTGATTTATTTATAAAATAAACCTAATTTTTATGTTTTTATATGCGTCTTCTGATTTCTTGTTGACCAATCTCGTCATATTTTTTTATGACAACTTTTATATCGTCTATCATCCATTTCTACCCTTGATAAGTGTAGTTTTTATCACAAGTAATATTTGGACGATAGGGAAAATTTGTGGTCTTATCTCCTCGGTAATGATATAGCAATAACCGAGGGATTAATCTCCTCTATATGCAGCACTCAGAGTTCCCAGGAGATCGGTGATCGCCTAGTTAAATCGCAGCAGCAGTACCTCTGGGAAGTTGCTAATTTGTGGGCGTTCCGATCGATACCCTTTAATCGCTGGTCCGGGACCACCTGGGATCTTGTCAATAATTAACATTGTGTACAGTGCACACCAAGCCGGAACCGATCGACTTGTCTGTGGTATTGATTAAGTGTGAATTTTTTTATGGCTGATATAGGTACATGTTTGTGCAAAGACCGCAGACAACTTCTTTAGGTCACTAGGTAAATTGTATTTTAATACAGCCTTCTAGGTTGACCACGCGTATATCTACTATCCTTCTGATGGTACGTATTGCGGATGTAATTGAGCTACGAAAACTACTTTTTTACTAGCTATCTTGTTCATCAAATGTTTTCTTCTTCGCCCGCTTGGTAGTCTTCTTAAAAATTATAATTATAAGTTTATATTTTTTTTGTTTACTATTCTTTTTCGTTGTCTTTGCATGTACTTGCTGTACGTAATGCACCGTGTACCAAATTTCAAGCCAATTAACGTATTTGACCTAAATATATAAAAACTTGTAGCTAATATTGTTTTTAATACCCTGGTTTGTGTTGTACCTGGCTCTCTGCAGGAAGGTTTCCAAAAGCATATAACATACAGACACATTTTGTATCGCGTGACATGGCTTGGCTAACAAGTTGATATGGTTGACAATTTCATTTGCAGCCATTGTGCTCGTAGAATTAAAACTTGTTTGGTTGCACTCACAATGGGTTCGTTATGTGTTGTTTGCTTGGCGCTGCGTTCCGTGTGTTCATTGTTTAGGTAGATACTCTAGTTGTCTTTGAATGCTTTTGCTTAATGTCTTATTTTGTTAATTCTTCGTCTGTTTTTATAACCACAGAAATATTTAAGTTACCAATTTGGCTGATATTTTTTGTTTAATAGTTAAATTGACTCTATTAACAATTAATAAGTAGTTGCAGGTCTGGTTCAGCAACTGAACTTTCCACGCCGACTTAACATTAGGAGGCAACTCCCGTTTAATCAAGTTTCGTTACGAGCAGGTAACAAACAGAAAGAATACCACGTGCGTACTTTTTCAAATCCGGCGTCTAACTTCTCGATACGGTCCCGGGATTAGCCCGGTCCGGATTACCCGGAACAATACGGGCCCCATTAGGTGACGTATGGACCAGGGCCGCAGGACTGCGAAGGGCCATTCCAGCTTTGTATTATTTCACGCCCGAAGGCGAAACACGTTCGCAAATGCACTGCGAAATGAGGACGTCCCTAAATTTATTCGTGGTGTACGCGGGACGGCGGTATATAATTTACATGACTGCCGTCACAGGGCCACAGGCTTTTGAGCAGCGGCCTCTAAATGGCCTTTTTAAAATATTTGACGCGGTAAATTTTGTCCGCCTCGGGGAGCTTCGCCAGCGGAATTTACTAAAAATGTTTGGCGGGAGTGTTTTGTCATTCCGCTACGCTATTCCGCTATGTGTAGTCAGCTTAAAACTGTGTGAAACACCACACTGCCAAAAATTGCGTTGCTGCATTGATATTAGATATATGTATAAGGGAAAATAGAAGGAAGAAGAGGCAGAGGAAGGCCAAGACGTGCATTTATGGACCAAGCAAAGGAGAAGGTTA
Organism: Pandemis heparana; assembly: GCA_963854515.1. NCBI lineage: Eukaryota > Metazoa > Arthropoda > Insecta > Lepidoptera > Tortricidae > Pandemis > Pandemis heparana. The sequence goes on from OY978025.1 coordinate 635,671, forward strand.
ATGTAGTGTCGTATCAGGAGCTCAAAGCAATGGCAGAAAGAAGATGTGAATAGCGATTACTCCACCGACAAGAGCTGGGCTCTTAAATTTAAGAGAAGCATTGATAATACGATCTTAAATTATTTTGGCTAGGTAATGAATAAAACTGAAACGTCGAATTATGAAATAGAATAACAAATCCAAAAGAATTCCATAGAAAGGGGGAAAATAATTAATTTGTTTAAAACACGCGCCTTAAAAGGTGATGAATAAATACAAAGTAGGAGCCTGGCCGCAGTTACGGTTTCCGCAATTTCCTCACAAATTAATATTTAATGGGCGCTCAGCAGCAGCAGAGGCTTTCTTTGCCCGTGTACATACTAGGAAAGCAGCGCGCTTTGGGTGCAGTCCGGAACATCGCTTCTGATTAAGATGAATGTAGGTAGTATAATCTGGTTAAGATAACGCTGCGGCCTCAATTCAAGTCATCGCCTTATTCGATTGTTCTTTCTCTTACTTATAACTCTTAACGATGCGATGAGCGTTAAACATAACTTGTATGCTCTCTCTTTCTTAAAAAGTTATGCTACACAGGTTGTGCCCTCATTTAATTTCTTATTCTATTGTATTGAAACCAACTTGCCAATCACGTTTTGAATGTGATCCGGACAGCCTCTGAAATGGACGCTTCTAGAAATGCAACAATTTTGAAGGTTAACGACTAAATTTCATTTAACATTGAAAATTAGAACACAGAAAAAATCCGAAAAGTAAAGCTATGACCGGGAACCTAACCCGAATCCTCATCATTATCATTCCGTGATGCGTGATTTAATACCAAATTAACCAAAATTTTTATATTTTTTAATAAAAGTTTTTGGAGGCGCCGGGTATCGATCCCGGTACCTCTCGCATGCTAAGCGAGCGCTCTACCATCTGAGCTACGCCCCCGTCGGTACAATGTGTAAAATACGACGTCACCTCACGTACACGCAATCACGCATGTCTGTGTCGCCGCGGCCAACCTGTAATCCGATTTTTATCGGCTTTATAAAATCAGCTTCGAGTATGTATTTAGGAATTTCGCTGTACCTAGGGCAAAGCTGCCGGGAATCTCGGTAACAAGGGAAATCCGGGAATGCTGCCGGCCGGGACTGGTTAGAATGTTCCTGAATTCCTAGTAGCAATAGCGTATCTGAAAAATGCGATTGCGTTCCATTGGCGAGGTTTCATAGAGTTTCTATTTCTACTAAAGCTAGCGTTTGTGAAGAGCTTTCGTGCACAACTGCGGAATATGCAATGAGATTTTAATGTTAGAAATTGTTACATTGCAGGCGAACCATTTGAATCTTCACCTTTGCTGTGGTATTATCATCCGATCAGCATAAGAAAGATTCATCACATTCTCACTCGTCACTGTGCAATTTGCTGATCAAAGCAATATATTTTTGGCTATAATAAATTAAATACTCGCAAGCAGTCAACCCTCTTGATTGTCAATACATCTGCAAGTCCACTGGTGTTGCAAACTTTGTATCTGTCTGACTTAACTATCAGATGTTCTCATAAGTAATTTATATTATTTCTTGGATAAAATAAACATCATCACTATCACTACATAGTATAAAACAAAGTCGCTTTCTCTGTCCCTATGTCCCTATGTAGGTATGCTTAAATCTTTAAAACTACGCAACGGATTTTGATGCGGTTTTTTTAATAGATAGAGTGAATCAAGAGGAAGGTTTATATGTATAATACATGCATAATTGCATAATATACCGTGCGAAGCCGGGGCGGCTAGCTAGTTAAAAGATAAAATAATACCACTTAGAATAAAATTGACTTTAAAAAAATTAGGCGGTTCCTGAATTCGGCTCCGTGAGTGCTCTATGCTGCGTCTGTATTCGTTTTGAAACCATCTGGAGCGTCATGTTTTCCTAGTAGTTGAGAATTGTGAGCCGTTTCTGGAGCTAATGTTTTAGATTACGGGGCCGCCTAGTATTTTTGTCACCTTTCAGTAAAAGCTGTATGTAACTTTGCATACCTACTACTAACTACTAATGTCAGTAAATATGTTGTACGTAGTACGTATTGTAAGCTTATCTATGCTAATATTATAAAGAGATAAAGTTTGTGACGTTGTAGGGGGTAATCTCAGATCTACTGAACCGATTTTAAAAATTCTTTTACCAATAGAAAGCCACATTATTTTTGAGATTGGTTTTATGTAATTCAGCGCGGACAAAGCCGCGGGCAACCGCTAGTTTGAAAATTAAAGTCAGATCCCTCATGAAGGTTGCTTATGCAATCAAGAGATAGAAGTAATTAGTGTGCACACGGTGTATCCAGGGCGGATCTATTATTAAAACCTCATCTGTCTTTCCCGGCGGCAGTATCTGGCCGGCTGCTTAATAATTTTGTGTTCATCTGTGCGGGGTCAGGGAGAGCGGGACTTGTTCGGGAAGCTTCTCAACCGCTCACGTTAACGTGTCTATTATCCACTGAATGTTGTCAAAGGAATTTTATAATAAATATAATAAACTAGCTTCTGCCCGCGACTTCGTCCGCGTAGAATTAGCAATTGGTATGTTTATCGCTATCCCGCGGGAACTATACTATTTTTCGGGATAAAAAGTAGCCTATGTTTTAATCTAGGGTACCAGCTATCTTCGTTCCAAATTTTAGCCAAATCCGTCCAGTCGTTATAGCGTGAAGAAGAAACAAACATACACACTCACTCACATCGTCACATTATCACATCGTCACATCGTCACAAACTTTCGCATTTATAATATTAGTAGGATACGTAGTTTTTAACGCAATTAAATGGAAAGAGTTCTTCATTTCCCTCGTGTGTAGGTATCATTGATACATTAGTAATTTTTTTACGACATGATCGAAAGTTTTTAGTGTAGCGAAATAAATAATCCTTTGTTAGTGGCTGCGGTTTGGTTAGACATTCAATATGTATTAATGTTATTTGTTTTTGTTACAGATCTTCTAATAGAGATGCTAGGAGTCCTGGCTAGCTACAGTGTCACCGTCAAAGAGCTGAAGCAGTTGTTTGGTGCCATGAAGGCGATCAATGGGAAATGGGTAAATTTAACCTAAGCACTCAATTTCGGATTTAAAAATTGTCCTCCTCGCAAAAAAGTGATAAATCATGCGAAAAACTCGAAAATAACAACATTATAAGGTACAGTTGATGTAAAATGTCACTCGTAAAATAGAGCAAACTTTCCGCGCAATTTGTCGTTTGTCTGTCTGTGCCGTTGCTAAACTGCGAGCCTCGGATAAAGAGCAACCTCACCGGAATACCAGGCGAACATAAACACAAAGCAACCAGGCCGTTCCTGCCGTCTAATTAACTGCCTTGCCACACGATGGTACAACGATGCAAATTTGAAAAGCACTCGCGGGCCGCCTAATTGAACATTTAACTGTTACGTCCGACCGCGGGTGCGTTCGCAGCGTTTCCCCGACTCTGTTAGTTCTCTGTTGCCCTGGTGAAATTAGACTGTTATTGCGGGGGCGAAAAGGCGAAACTTACTTCGCTTTTCTTTGGATTCAAAAAATGCTTCTGAGACCAGTGACCAGATTTTTTTAAAGTTTTTGACATGTTTGAGTATTTTAATCGTTGACGAACAGCCACGATACAAGTAAGGCGATTACCATTTGGAGAAATGCAATCATTTCCTACGCCTTCTCAAATAAGCTATCTTCTCCAAATAACGTCTGATTGTAACACATACATGAGACATAGGCAACCGTGATTATTTTATTTAAGCAACTAAGTAAATTGTTTACTAAATATGATCGACTAATATAAGAAAATATTAGAGCAATAAGTTAATATATGTGGTCCGTTTTGCAGCCCCGGCATTCGGCGAAGCTACTGAATGTGCTCCGGCAGATGCCGCACCGGAACGGGCCGGACGTCTTCTTCAGCTTCCCAGGACGGAAGGGCTCGGTGAGTGGCTTTGGGCTTGCAACCACTAAATTTCATAATACCTTACTAATTAATACCCCTAATTTTCAAATTACCATAGGCTTGAAGTATACCTTGAAATACCTAAAATGTCAAATTGTTACAAGAGACATTTTAAGCCCCAAGCGTCGCATGCTCTATGCTGCGACTGTATTCGTTTTGAAACCATCTGGAGCGTCATGTTTTCCTAGTAGTTGAGAATTGTAAGCCGTTTCTGGAGCAGTAACGTTTTAGATTACGGGGCGCCTAGTGATTTGGTCACCTTTCAGTTTCAATCTATGTATTATCTTTTTTTAATACTTTTTATACTAAGAATCTAACGTAATGTGTATAAAATGCCTATAATTATGTTGAACATACTCGTAGTAGTACTTATTGTAGGTATGCTTATTTTATACATCTTAATACTAGTCCTGTTACTGAATACGCTTACAGACCATATTGTTTAGTTGCTCTTCTAGAGGTCGTTCTGCTAAAAGTAGTGTTCTCGATATCAAGAATACAATAAGCTTGTCATCGAATAGTCTCCAAGTCAACATACTCGCAACGTTATCACACGAACATAATTGTGAATCACTTAAAAAGGTTAATTTTATTCTAAAAAAAAATATTCTCTGATTTTTTTCTAATAGGAAATCAAAAATCCAATTGGAGGCGCCGGGTATCGATCCCGGTACCTCTCGCATGCTAAGCGAGCGCTCTACCATCTGAGCTACGCCCCCGTTGTTTCAGTTGGCAAAATACACAAAGATATGCATGCAGAATGTGTACACGTACTGTTGATACAATTTGCGACACCGCCCGAGGCCTATTGGTAAGCGAACGACATTTTACGCACCAAGCTACGTGCGCCACGCCGGGCCTTTCACTCTTACGAATACTTAATCAATCGTAACAAATAGATCATTGTTGATAGGTAACCGGGTTTGAGATAAATGAATAGACGATACTACAGTGTGGCGCTTTAAAGTAAAACTAGTTTCGTGTTTAAAAAAAATGGAGATTAAAGTAAGGTTTCAGTTTCAGCATTCAGTGCCGTCAAAAGGTTCAATGTAATTCTTACCCATTGAACAACGAATCTATACCTTTTACTTAGACTATGCCATCATGCTATGTTAAATTTTAAAGGGATAGACATCCTTAGCTATCCGTAGAAACGGAAAAATGGCAAGCCACGGTAGTCGTAGCGTCAGAGTCAGTAAAACCTTGCTAATTTTAATTTCTAATTAATTCAAGTTAGTTCTGGGACTGTCAAAAACTGCGAGGAGTCGTCGCAGCAGCGCGGCCTGAATATTAATTGGCTCCCAATCAGCGTAGTCACAGTATATACCCAGTGAGTGATCTACAATTAACACACTGACTTTGCATTTGTCGAGAGCAAGTGGACAAGAATTTATTTAGTAGCAGCGCGCAATGCTAGTACGAAAGTAGGTATAGCCTCAAATGACCAATTCGACGCTTCGTTTGTAGACGCGTTCCTTGGATTGTACTGTGCCATTGTGTTTAGTCATTTTAATTTTGACGCAAAGTCCGGACTGAGTCGAAACTCAAATACACAGTCGTTGCTCGGGGTTGAAGCAAGTTAGTACAGTCTTGACCCGAATGAGCAGTTTCTCAAATAATCCGTTTGGTTATACATAGTTATTATCTCTTTCCTAGAACTGTCGTTTTCTAAAACTTCCGCAGCTTATAGTATGATATTCCTTTTCAACATCTTATATGACTTTAAAAAGTGTATAGCAGGCTAATGAATCTAAATTATTCCAGAATTATTTTATTAAATTTATACCACTAAACTATAAATGACAATTTCTTTATCCAATTATTTAATTTTATTTAGGTCATCTTTCCCTACTCGATCGGTCATTTCTACCAAAGCAAAACTTCTTCCAATAAAATATCATGAAATTTACGCGCTTGGCAGCGTGCAAGTTCCCGCGCCATATTTCACCCATAATGAAGAGGAACGAGCTCCTATTAGCAACTGCTTTATTTATAAACACCGGCCATGTCTCAAACGCTCCCGACGCAGCCTTTGAAGCAAATTGATTCCTCTCTGCCTCCGCGGACAAAGCCTTACAAAGTATTTATGCCAGTTTTTAGACAAAATTAAAAGTCTGCCCCTCGGTGGGTAATTATTAAATGGTCGAGTCGGAGGGCATTCTGGCCAGCACTAATTAAATCATGTCTCAAATGGCATCTGAGATCGCATTAAAAATTTAAGGACTTCGAGTTGGATTTCGGACAAAGCTTTTGACGTGCACTGTTTATTTTGATAGGATTAAAATAAAAGTATGTATTGTATAATATTTTGTAATTTTAAATACAGTTAAAGTTGTTAATATTTATAGTGACGTTGGTATCCACGCATGTGTTTATTCTGCTCAAATTTCTCAAATGATTCAGCTCGAAAACCGCTGAATGGGATCTGCGGCGGAATTGGCACTTAGTAGTCGAGATACGGGCGCGGCGGTCATCTCACAATGGGAACTCCTCTCAAGTACGACTACAATTTAAGTCGACCGGGACCAGATACCCCATTCTAACAAAGAGGTTCTCGTTTATTCGTCTCGACGAAACATCCAATTACTCACATATTTTTCGGCGCAATAAGCGTTATTTACTTCCTTTATCCCTATATTGTCGAGTTTGACGTCCGATAAACCTCGTCGTAAAACAGATCAATACCAGGCTAGCAGGACATCTCAAGATCCTTAAAGCGGCTCGCCCCTCCTTATTGGCAATTCTCATTCAAATACGCTCGACGGACGTAATCCGCGTGACATACTGGGCTATCTGTGCGTCCGTTTTTTCCTTATTCTGTCCCGCCCGGGGCCGGTCCATTTCTCTCTGTCGCGCTTATCCAACGATCTGACGGCAAACTGACGCTTCTTAGCCGTGTCTGCTTGCCTGGTGCGTTAATACTGAAGAAACCGGCTCCCTGGAGTGATAAATTAAAGTTTTCCAGAAAAGAATAACAACGCTTGCGCTGTTACAGTTTACACAATTTATTCTGCTTGGCATAGTCTTAAATAAACAAACGCAAAGGTTTTTATTTTTATCTAAACACTCATACGTCCGCTTGTAAACGTCTTAGATGATCAAATATACGCTACTAACAAAAACCTTATCGTGTCGGTCAAAACTATGTATCTATAAACAGCTAAGAGATAACATATTTAAATAGAGAACCACCGTTATTTATACAGCGCGTTCATTATAACATCCACATCACCGTAAATAACATAACATTGCCTTGAAATGTCTTTTATAGTCACAAATTCTCCTTAAATATCTGTGACACGATAAACGTGAGCAAAATATCCTTTTTACATAAATTCCCGTCAAAACCGGAGAAGGGTTCCCGTTTCCGGGAGGCGGCCACTATGTCACCCGTATTGATAGCATCCGATACCTGAGAGCATTGTTGTGTTGCCGCCTCGCACGGAATACTTGCCTTCTTGATATTTTATTCTCCGATTTCCGAAGAATATAACTCAGAGTTTATTACGTGTCCCGCGGATATCGTGTCTACATCTATTCTGCGCGTGAACGCTGCGAGCAAAGGAGGTGGTGGAATCATAATCCACATTTACGTTGCAAATGCGATGGCGTTTGTAACTCCTTCGTGGCTGAAGCTTTCACCAAATTTAAATGCTATAAAAGTCCCGAGATGCACATGAATACCAGCTGTCATAAAAATCATGAATGGTGTTACACATGTCCGCCATAAAGCTGGTCGAAATACCTCTGCAAAGCTTAGCCATTCATCATCATCATCATATCAGCCGAAAGACGTCCACTGCTTGGACATAGGCCTCCCCCAAGGCTCAAAATGGCTTAGCCATTATTTAGGTTTAATTGTTGAACTTCGAGCTAAATAATGTTTAACATACATTTCAGCTCATCTTATTTTTCATTTATTGAAGTTAAAATTAGAGCACGAAACTTTGTACGCATGGTCAGACCGAATAACTTGACGGGTTTGTGAAATATCGTGAATACTTTTTGTGACAAACTTTGTGTTAATCAGAGCAACCGACTGTTTTATTATAACACACCAACTTTCTGAATACTTATGTCATCCACCGTAACTACTCACAGCTTTTGCCGACCTGGACTTTAAGTACTTCAGTTTACGTTTTTCCTGTTATGTTTTCCTCATCCTTAAAGCTAGTGATTTATATTGCGGATAGCAGAAAGTCGAAACTTACCTGCCGCTTACTTACGTTCAAAACAGTATGAAACAGTTCGTTTATAGTCCGAGACCATATATAAAATGCGATACAGATTAAGACTGAAGGGAGCCACTCGATACATACTATCATAGATATTCATTTACTTTGCTGAATGTGACGTCACTGACTCGGACAAAGAAATTGCAGGTCGTGTAATTTTTAAATGAACCCGTTAAGTTGAAGGAACCGATTTGCTCTCAGAAATGTTTATTATTACAACCAGCATCCAAGGCTTACCTTAAATAAACATTTAATATACACATTTTCCTTCGACAATAGTTGAAAACGGTTGTCAATCACGAGAACTTATTACTCTCTCGTCGACTGACATCGTTGCCACAGGCATGCAGCGATGTAGCCATTTGAACTTATAAAACACTAGCTTCTGCCCGCGACTTCGTCTGCGTAGAATTAGCAATTGGTATGTTTATGGCTATCCCGCGGGAACTCTACAATTATCCGGGATAAAAAGTAGCCTATGTTTTAATCTAGGGTACCAGCTATTTTCGTTCCAAATTTTATCCAGATCCGTCTAGTCGTTTTAGTGTGAAGAAGGAACAAACATACACACTCACTCACATCGTCACATCGTCACTCACAAACTTTCGCATTTATAATATTAAGTAGGATTTGAGTTGGCGAACGGAATATACTCACACTTTTATCCCATCCTATTGACAAGAACTCCTCATTACTCAAGAGTACATAGTTACACGCGAGCTCCATTGGAAAATGTAAAAGATTGGAAAAGTCAGTAAAAGCGGTTCGTATGTAGATTTTATTGATACGATATCTCGAGACGGGGATTCTCTCGAACCTTTCTCCTGGCTTCCCTAACGTTAGATAAGTCTTATTGGCGCCTCTTTGCCGCGTTTTCGCGCCAAACCAACGTTTTTGCGCGTCTCGAAGGAATCAATCGAGTGCGTCGAGTGTAACGAATTCTACGAGACTTGTTATTTCGCCATTGACAATGCTACTGTGATCATTATTCTGATGGGTTCTATGTATGGGATGATGTGGGTTAAGATTGTTTGGGGTATTTTTGCAGGCGAATTTTAACCGATACATATTCGGATTAAGTTGCTGACTTGTCTACTCTTATCTATCTATCTAATCTATTTAATAACGAGCAATTCTTGTATAGGTATTGATTCTGAATCTCGGAAACGGCTCCAACGATTTTCATGACATTTTGTATGCAGGGGGTTTCTCGGGGGCAATAAATCGATCTAGCTAGATTACATTTTTTGAAAACATGCAAATTTCTCATTCTAATTTCTAAATAGATTTTGGTACTATATGGAGACTTGTTCTTAGTGTTATTATATGTCTTTTTTACTCTTAGATATGATACCTCCAAGTTATTGGCAACTGTTCAGAAAGCCTTTTTGGCCACCGTGTTACGCTTTCGAATAGCGATAGGTATTATCATAATGATCTTGTAATCTTACTAATATTATAAATGCGAAAGTATGGATGGATGTTTGTTTGTTACTCAATCACGCCAGAACGGCCCAACGGATCTGGATGAAATTCAACACATAGATAGAAAAAAGTCTGGAATAGCACATAGGCTACTTTTTATCCCGGAAAATTGCGTAGTTCCCGCAGGATAGCGATAAACGAACGCAGACGAAGTCGCTGGCAACAGCTAGTAACGAATAATTTTTTCGCAGGCGGTGGTGCTGCCCCCGCTGGCGAGGTGGCCCCACGAGAACGGGTTCACCTTCACCACGTGGTTCCGCCTCGACCCCATCAACTCCGTCAACATCGAGCGGGAGAAGCCCTATTTATACTGGTAACCGTTCATGATATCCTGGTTTACCTGCCGTCTATTTGTGGCACTTGTACTGCATTGAAAAAGAAAAAACTTGCTCCTACTTAGAGACACTAAGTCACGTATGTTGCTACTAAGACACCAAAGAGAAATTAGCTACATCCGACTTTATTTTTATTTTTCACAGATACAGATTTAATTATCGCATCAGCATCATCCCTATTACGTCTATTTAATGAAGAAAACGTGCGCCAAACTAACTTAACAAAATGTTTTCGAAACCAAACAACAGAAAATAATAGCAACAATCCGCTTTGTAGCCAATTAGTGCTAAAAGCCGTTTTGTGTTCTCGCAAATCGTCGACGTACGCCGCGGACCGCGATTCCATTCCGCCCGCGCGGCCACGGCCAACTTTTCATTAGATTTGAGTGAAGCTCGTACATTCAAGTGTATTCTGTGTGGTTTATGCTACCCTTGTAACTTAGTGTAATATCGGTTACCGGTATCGTACGTCCAGTTTCGAGTATTTTCAATTCATTTTCGTACAAAAAAAGTTGTGTTACAGTTCCATTTGCTGTTTAGTCTCAGAATCAGAAATGGTCAATCAATGGAGTATTTTTTAAAGCGACTATTCTAGAAATGAGCGTAATCTAATCTGGTTGGCAACGCGCTGTGTTATGATTATGATATTGCAGATGTCCAAGAAAATGTAGTGTTATCCTATTATATTTTTTCTCGACGACTTTGTAAAACTATCACTACTAATACTCGTAGTTTACGTTTACGTCCGCAAAACTGACTAATAATTTTCTCCACAGCTTCAAGACGAGTAAAGGCGTGGGCTACACGGCGCACTTCGTGGGCAACTGCCTGGTGCTGACCTCCATGAAGGTGCGCGGCAAGGGCTTCCAGCACTGCGTCAAGTACGAGTTCCAGCCCAGGAGGTAACCGCACTAACAACTGCTTTTGTATATTACACAAAGGAATTTCTTGGTTTAACGTTAGTGAGACTAAGGCCTAAAACAATACAATATTTTAATTTAAGTACCTACATTTATTTTATTTATGTGACTTAATTGATGCAAATTTTGTCAATGTCGCAATTGGCCCGTTTCTCGAAGTATAAGTTTCAATTTTACAAGTTTAAACTAGCAACATTGGTCAAATCCATCCATTGATTAGTTGATTCGACTAATGTTGCTAGCTAAGTAAGACTTGTAAAATTGTAACTTTTATGTTGAAAAAAGGGCCACGGCGCGTTTGTTATTAATACTTTGATCGGTAGAAGTTTATTCATGGAGGTTAGGCTGTGAAGGCTAACAAAGTAAATAAATTAGCTAATAATTGTTAGACCGGCACGGTTGCGATTATAGATTACGCAGTTTTTTTAATGTGTGCCGATTTTAACAACAGGCTGATATATGCATTTAAGGACTGATCACACTGCCGCGTATAAAGCAGTGACGTTTTCTCAGTGTCATCATAAATTTTGTTGCGTAAACGCACCGTCAACTTCTTGTATTACGCACCGGTATGATCGGTCCTTTATATGAAGTGAAAGGCGGCACGCGCGCATTCGCCTTGAATAAACTCCTTGATATCAAGAAATTCGAGCAGCATACCACCGGGGGCGTAGCTCAGATGGTAGAGCGCTCGCTTAGCATGTGAGAGGTACCGGGATCGATACCCGGCGCCTCCAATCGGTATTTTTTTATTAAAACGATTTTAAAATAATGAACTCTAGAGGATAGGACCATGGGACAACGAGTGGCCTTGCACGTTGATGCACATTATAAATTTAAATTAAGCACTAGTATGTTATTTTACATTAGACAACTTTACTTGAGTACCTACTTTCTCCTCACCAAGTTGGATTGGGACCGCATAGTTTCCAAGTAGTTGCTGCTCCTTCCTGGTCCGCTGAGTGGGCTCTTTCAATGACGAACTTTTCCCTTCCGTTACTTAATTGGACCGATTGTTTAACAACTGTTCAGGGTTTTCTTACTGAAATACTCGTAATTGCAGTTTTTCCGTATTTTATTTTTACTTTTTTCTTCAATCGTTATATGTATATTATAATTATAAAAATCAACCGTGACTGATAGAGCAACATAGAGCTCAAACCATTGAATGGATTGGTCTGAAATGTGGCACATAGCTAGTTATTATGACGTAGGCATCCACTAAGAAAACTTTTGTTAATTTCTTTATCGCCATTATAGGTAGGTTGCCAGGGTGCGTTGCATGTTGTACCCGATCTAAGTTTCTTTGCATCTGGCCACTTAATTACCATTGGTTCACCTCGAATATCTGCGTATTATAAGTTTTAGTCTTCGTAATGTGATTGACATTATTCTTGAGCTTCTGCGTTGTTTGCAGATGGTATGCAATAGCGGTGGTGTACATCTACAACCGCTGGACGAAGAGTGAGATCAAGTGCCTCGTGAACGGCCAGCTCGCCTCCAGCACTGAGATGGCCTGGTTCGTCTCCACCAATGACGTGAGTATTGTTGTTCCATTTCCCGATTAGGCTTTAAAACAAAAATAACCAACAATGTCACAATAGAATTACCTACGGGTGCGATGTTTCTAGCCAAAAATGCATTCGCGATATACGAATACAATTTTGAGCACGGCACGGGGATCGTTTCTGTAGGGCCAGTATGTGCCGTATCCGGCTTTGTTACGGGCTAAGTGACCAGGCATGCATAAACTGGAGTCGTTAAAGCGCCACCAGGGATGGCCCGCCCGACGGCATGTACTGACATATTGGACGCAGACAACTGGCGGAAGGCTGTGAATTTGTTATAAGGCGGTCGGGGTAAAGCGAGGCAATTTCGCTCCGGAACCCGCCCGTCAGTCGCGCTGTGGCTATGAAGATTAATTTTCGGGCTCCACTCGGACCCGCTGTATGCAGAATAGATTTTATCATGTGTGAATAGTACATTATTCAACGTGAGCTCTGGATTGCAGTCCGAGATTCGCTTTTGTTTTCAAACGCGTATAATACCTGACCTGTATCTGAAGTAGACAAATCGTGTTCCGTGTCAGTCCGTTTTGCATGCTGGAGTTTTTGTATGTTTTCTATTAATTCGGAAGCTTTAAACTAAGAGGGAGCTGAAGTACTCGCAGTGGTTCATATTTGCTGATGTTACAGTTTCGTCCCATTACCCTTTTTACTGTTTGGTGGCTCAGAGATTAGTTCGGAAGTTGTCACTCGGATTTTGCGCTTGTATAATGTTTTGTTGGTCAGTGTACTGAGTTGTACAAAGTTTTCTCTATCATGCATGTTTCTCTAAACACGTCAGCTTTCAGGAACATATTTACAACTGTTATCTCTCGTGTGAGGTCGTCCGTAAATAATTCAGTAATCTGCCGCAGACGACCTGCGCGACTTCTCGTCACGTACGACTCGTTACAAGCAATTTATTACGAGTAATGCCATGCAAATTCAGCGGTTGTACGAGGGCGTTATGATAATGCAGGAGGCGGAAGAGTTGGGGGTTGAATTGAAAACACTCGATAGGTTCAAAATAAAAGCGAACTAATCCTGAAGTTTGAGCAAATCTTGGTTATCTTTAATCTTTTGAACACTCTTTATGAGGTGTGCGATCTTGATAGTTTCCAATGCGTGATTTTATGCGGTTGACCCGGATATTGCTGGATTAAGAATTTTTATATGATTTGTTAATATTTGTTTTTTTTATGTGTATTTCTGGCAACGCTTGACCTCTGTACCTCTCAAATTATACAAAGAGAATAAATTACATGTAAAGGGAGAGCGGGGAATCATGAGTTAGCCGTCGGCCTTGCTTTAGTTATTCTAATTATGTTTCTTATTATTTATTTACTCGCCTCGTCTATTTCAATTTAGGAGATACGAAATTAGTACTTATTTTGTTTTTAAACCGAACGGCCGACCGATACGAAAGCTAAACAAAACACTTCTTATGTTTTTCGCACGAGAAAGTCGTGTTTCATTTTTGAACTTACGAGTAGATATGAAAATTACTATAGATGTGGTTTTTTTATGGATCCTAAAACACAAAGCACAAAGGCAAGGCGGTCATTTATCAATCGCTCATCCCTGCGTCACGGCGCATTAGTGCCCGTGACGTATCGGAAATAGATATATTTCGGGACGAGGTGTTGTGCGTCCCTTTCGCATCAGATTCGCTAGACAAAGACGGATTGTCAACTAAAGGCATAGCAATCCAGTCAAAGAATGCTCATGTGAAAATCACTGTCTTCTCATTTATCAGTTTATTAATATTGTAATTATGATTGTCTTGACATGACATTATAGTCATGTGGGTAATTTTATGTGGATGAAGGTCCAGCCCGGCTAGCACGACATCGCACAAGAGTCGCGTCGCGCGCGGGATATACCCGTCCCTTTCTAAAACGAAAACGAAAATTAACAAAAAGACGGGCAATCTATCTCGCGCGCGACGCGTTTCTTGTGCGCTGTCGTGCTAGACGTGCTGATAGCAGCGTAGACTAGTTCTTCTGAATAATGGCGGTATACGGCATCAAGCTTCCATTGGCTTCTTACGTTAATTGCGAATCTCTCGTACGTACATATATAGGTAAACATAGAGTATTCGTTAGTTGATCACGTAATGTCAACACCGACACGTAACAAGCACGTATCGCGCACGACTATGAATATTCACAACAAGCGTGCTTGCGCATAACCTACAGGCTCTTTTTCCCGCTGAGCTCCTAGTCCAGCTGTGGCTAATTCTTGGTTAAAAACGTACATTGCGAGAAAATATAGTTAAAGTTTACTCTATCATTTCAACACAGGATAGAAGAACAAAGGGGCTGTAATTTAAGCGTGCGATAGTTTTTTGTCATCTTCAATAACCGGAATTTCATAAACTTCCGATCTATGCGTCCAATTTCAAGCGAATGATATTTTTTCTTTATCCTTTAGTTTTTCGGTTCGAATCATGAATCCTTTATGAGAAAATAACATCCTTTTCCAGACGTTCGATCCGATGCGATTACTCCTGGTAACCGTTATTTCCTTTCCGATCCCTACCATGAATAAGGTTCAAAGAGGGACTCAGAGAGGAAAAATAAAGACATAACTCCTCAGCGTTCTGTATCCCCGGTAGCCGTAGATATTGCAAAACATTTTGTACAAGTATGACGTCACTGCGTAAGGCCTAGGCATCTGTAAACCGAATAAAAGACGGTATTTTTTGCAGCAGCCTCCTCTTTGATGTCGTTTTTATTTTCCGAACAAAGGGCCAAATTAGTAGGTCCCAAATAATTCACAGCGTGAGCAGGGAACTTAATTGCGTCGTCTAAGTTATTATTATAAACGCGCAACGTTGTGTTTTGTGTAAAAGACTAAATTGATACCAGTGTTGTCGCTTGGTTGCCGTGTGGTGGATACAAGTGTACAAAATGGAATAAAACTCAACTTGGTGTGAATGAGCCATAGAGGAATTAACCAAAAGAGTAGTAATATGACGAGATTTGTCACGAATACTGTTTTTTTTTACATGATGGGGGAAAACGAGCATGTTGGTCACCTCATGGAAAGCAATCACCGCCGCCCATAGACACTCATAACAAAGGGCGTTAAGAGCGTGTTGCCGGCCCTTTAAGTAAAGAATAAGCTCGTTTTTTGAAGATCATTATAATGTACCGGTCCAGAAACATTGCAAATTTTATATTAGCCCATTAGCTGTTTCGCTATAGTTTTTACTCTCTCTTTAACTTATCTTATCACGTAATTTTTTTTATTAAAATAATATGAGTGCGGGTCTTCGTCATTTACTGTCGCCGCAGTGGTTTGAAAGATTATCATATTAGCTATGCCATAAAGGTTAGTTGACACTATTAACGAATAAGGGTGCGACCACACCGCCGCTTAAAAAACAGTGACGTTACGGAATCGCAACAAAATGTACGAAAAAACGGTGAGAAAACGTGACGCCTACGACACTTTACTGCGTGTGGTCGCACCTTAAGTAGTTCATGGAATTCCACAAATATTTTGATCAAAGAACTAACTTAATTTTATTCCTAAAAATTCGATACTTTTTCAATTAAGTAGGTAGCTGTAAAATTGGATTTTTACTTGTACAAAATAATATCACCTCAAATAATATTAGGTACCTCAAAATATTTTTTTACAAGTTTGTTCATAAAAGTTCGATAATGCCAATAAGACGTTGAATATAACTTTTTCCACGATTGCTTTTTTTATTATTATCAACTGAAACACGTTCAGTGTTTGACCTAGTTTTAAATGTTTTTACATTAGAAATTGGGAACAGTTTAAATTTAGACTTATAATTTTGTGTGAATAGTATTCACAAAAAATATGAAAAACTGTGTTTTATAGCTCTATAAAAGCAACGTAAGCGTGTGTTTATTGGTCGTGCAGTTTTTTTTCAAATTTAATATTCGAATATCATGTCATAACTCTTTTAAGTAAAACTACAGGAGTCGAAGTTTTTTTGCATTTCAAAAATACCGGGCGGGTTTTTTTTAACGTATGAAATAAGACGATAGAAGTTACTTCCTGAAATACCTGTACCTAACTGTCAAGAATTTTATTTCTCGATTTTGTATTTATGTTTACGTTGTCTCGTTAGAAATCAGAGATTATATTTCTAAACGATACTGAAAATTAGAACACGTGGAAAAATCCGAAAAGTACCTAATGGATGGGCGGGAATCGAACCCGCATTCTCATCAATCCGTGATGCGTGCTTTTACCCATACACCACCAATAGCAGGTTTCTAAAGTACCTCAGTTAAAAACCCTAAGGCTAATAAAATTATGTAAAGCACTCGAAACCAAAATGGCATTCACTTTTTCTTTTTGGCATAAAACCACGGTATGAGAGACTGTAAACGCGTTTGCAAGCGCCTATGCATTAGACAATATGGCGGCTGTTTCCATTCATTTAATAAAAGCTAATGAAATGACGCTGCTTAGCTCAAGACACTCGAGATATCTCTTTACAGCTCTGTTTCCCTGGTTATGAAGTGCCGTCGACTTTCAACTCGATAGGCCTCCATCGTTAAACGTTCTCACGTGTCGCTAAAGTCCCCCTTTTAGTCCTTCCTTTAACAGTGGAGTATTTTAGCCGTAAATAGAAATTTACATGCCATTACTGTGTAACGAATTGAGAACAAAACGGCTTGTGTGGAGCGCTTAGCGACGGCGTAGGCTGAAGGCGACAGCGGCCCAATCTTTACATGGACTCAGAAGTCAGAACACGGTAGGTTAGTAAAGGGATTCCAAGTTTAGTTTGCCCTGTGGAGGAATGGTTGTTCATCTAAGCTAAGGAGATGGTCGTGGACGGATCTATTTTAAAGTTTATTTACTTCATTTTAGTGGTATACCTATGAATTGGCTCGGTTACGTTTACGCTCGGTTTTTGACCATTATGGATAATTTTCTTATGAAATAGGTGGGAGTCGACCTATCTCAACTTTAAGGTTTCTTTTAACACAAGCGAAAATGGTGAATTGTGCAAATCCGGTTGTAATTCGCATATATACTCCTGTCATCCACTTACATAAATAATTACCTATATAAGTCCGTGATTCTACGGCTTTGTTTCTATAAGGGCTTTACGCACAAATCGCATAGTGTCGATCTGTATTTTTTTGACAATTTCATCGGATATTTTTCAGCGCATTTTCTCTGTTTTGTCTCGCGCTTGCGACCGGCTTTTGAGCGGGCGTGCTTGGGCCGCGCGCGGTAATGCAGTCATCTTTATGAAAACTCGTCGGAACGCGCTTATCGGTAAAGCGCTGAACGGAGATTCCCCCAATTCCCTTCGCTGTAACGTTTATTACATTTAACATATTTCACGCTTTTAAGCACACAACAATATCATGAAAGAATCCCCCTCGCATTCTCTCTATGTACATCAGATTACGCCCGTCATATTCCGTACCGGGTAATTCTCCGAGCGCCTATTATGTTTTTTTTTCGTCGGCCGAACGGAATGCCCTGTCGTTTTATTGGCTTCTAAATATCTCCCGATCTCCGGGTTACCTCGTAGTTATTTATATTTAATCCGGCACCTCTCGGGACGCCGGCCACTCCGGCTTAATTACAGATTTTTTGGGTCGGATTTATACAGGAGCTTTACGCAAAATTACTTTTTATTTTTCTTATAAATGAGCAACCTATGGCCCGGATTCGGGCGGGGTTTTTATAGGGAATTCTTAAGCTGCTCCCGTTCGATCGTTCCTTGTACTTTGGAATGAATTAAAGAGGATTATGTTGTTTGTTGGTTTAGCCGAACGGTGGGACTTGCTCCCGAACGGCGTGTTTGCATCCAAACCCCGGCTGCTGTTTAAGTTGGTAGAACTGTAATGCTAGACCACTTTGTCAACATCTAAAAAACAAAAACATTAAGGCTTATTGGAGCCACGCTCATGGCTCTATTCACTTATGATGACGGAACGAAGCAACCGTCGCCCTGCGCTAAACATCCGACACTAGAAATTATAATTGTGCTGAATTATTATATCTATCTTGTTTGTTCCAGCCATTCGACAAATGCTACATCGGCGCGACAGCAGAGTTAGACGAAGAGCGGGTCTTCTGTGGACAAATGGCAGCCATCTACTTGTTCGGTGAAGCTCTGACGACGCACCAGATCTGCGCCATGCACCGACTGGGACCAGGGTATAAGGTGAGTTGAGGAGTCCTCTTGGGAGAATTACCAGGCTAACCCCTTTATTCATAAACGCTCTATCTATAGGCTTCTGCTAAATTAGCAATCGTTTATCCTTATCTGTGAAAGGTAAACATCAAAGTGACAGATAAGGACAAACGATTGCTAAATTAGCATAAGCCTATCGAGCGTTCATGAATAAGGGGGTAAGTATCTGGTCAAATGGAGAAAAGGATGCAAAACCTACCTTTTGGCCTAGCCAATATTGTTATATACGTATTAAGATTTAAAAACAAAACATTTTTATAAATTTCGGCATGAGACATGTAAAGTTTATGGATAACGAAAGTGAACGTGGATCAATTTAATGTGTATAGCCGGAGCCTTTTATTTGCCCGAATTTCATATGCCATAATGTAATGTTTGCCATAATGATCATTTGCCATAAGTCTTTTTTCCTCTGAAACCGTAATTTTTTCAGGAGCATTGAAATGGCAATACTATAGAACTCTATAGGTTAGGTTAGGTTAGGTTAGGTTTGTTTTATAACAGTTAAAGAGAAAAAAGAGTTATGGCAAACAATACATTTATGGCATAGGTAGGTATGATATTCGGGCAAACGATAGAGAACCGTGTATAGCTTGATTTTTTTATTATTCGTAATGATAAAATTTCCTCATTGTTGTTTTCCTTGTTGATTTTGAATGAAATTTTGAAATGAAGTGTTGGGCATTTATATATTTCATAGTCATTATTTTACTCGTATAAATTCGATGTTCATATTGCGCAGTGTCAAACTCAAGTACCTATCTCATGCCGTAATTTACATGATTTGGCAAACTATTTATAGCGACCACTGAAGTGGTAAATTTTTGTGTAGAAGAACAGGATTAGGTATCAACATTGTGATCAAAGCAACTAACGCTGTTCATTTAGTTTGCCAACTTCAAGATGTCAAAGTATTTTTAACTGAATAATGAATTGATGTATTTTGTCCACTGCTAACCAATGGATAGAGTCAATTCCGATTCGACAACGAATGCAACATCAGCTTGCCGGAGAATCACAAAAGGGTGAGCGAGACAGCTGCGCCCATGCTTGACAGCGCTGACGCCCTTCCCGAACCCGAATCCATCCCGGAACCTCCCGAACCTCAAACCCCAGATCCCGCTTCGCCAACCGAAGATACCGAGGCGCCAGAAACAGAAGAAGCATGCGTAGTTTTTAAAGAAGATTCTACGCCGCGCGGGCTGCGGCTGGCTGACGAAGCGCGCGAAGTGGCCGCTGCGCATGCGTCGCTGCTCGTAGATATTGAAGCATGCAAGCGTGTAAGCATGTCGCGCCGCTCGCTCCTATTAATTTGTGTTTGTTTGTCTCGCTTCTGTTGTTTTGTTTTATTTTGTGAAACGATTGGACTACTCGAAAATTGAACGATCACGTATTTTCGGTTGAGTCCAATCGTGGACCTACACGCTGATGTCCCGTTGCGTGTGCACCTTGTGTCTCCGCCACGTGTCACGTCCCGCTGTCTGTATGGTCCGCTCCTGTGTGGTGGCAGGGCCAGTTCCGCTTCGAGACGGAGTGCCCGACGCAGCTCCCGACCGAAGAGGTTCGCATCGATCGCTTCGGAGACCTCGTACACGACCCCACGCAAAACCTTCACGACGTAAGGATCGATTGCGGTACAATTTTAATTTGACTTCACTAACGGTTATGGTCTCTTGGTATTATTTTATTTCTTTGACACCAACTACTGGTGTACGCGGGCATGTTTCCTTCAGAAGCCTTCACAACTAACAAACGACACGAGCGCGAATAATATAATCATAAGATTATAAATTGTATCCTTTGCGAGAAAGGGATGGTGGGCATTTGACCCCTTTCCTACTTTAAATCCTAAAAATTGTGCTTGCCAAAGGCATGTCTCTAAAATATCTGACGTAATAGGACTGAACTCTTTTGTCATATGACTGCTTTACACTAAGTGAGTGCTAATAAGTAAATAGTGTAATATATGATCCTCTTACGATAATAAGTACATACTTAATAGTCTGTATTGGTTCATTTCACTTTTCTAGTTTTAATAAATCGGGCACTTAAATTTCTTAGTGAACTCTGCATGTTTAACGTTAAATATGTACTAAGACGAGGGTTGGTATTTCATTACGCACATTTCTTTCCGAGGGGCAGGTAACGAGTAACGAGTCGACTCTCCACTTGGGTACAAAAGTGCTCGCAACAAAGGGAGAGCAATCTTTGATGTTAATCCGGCCAGCGCGCGTGTTTCACCAAAATTAGATACGTTTAAAGATAATCCTGTAGAGTCTTCCTGGGGCTTTTAGCCCAGGACAAGCAGTCAGGCAAGTTAAAATGTATTTGTGAAAGAATTCGAATAGACTTATCGAAAACACTGCGACACAGTATTTCGTCCTTTCCCAACAAAAAACTTCTCAAAAACTACTAGGAGTACATCATCTTTAGATAGCTTCGTCCGGGATGAGCACTCGCTATTTATTTTGTGCCCCGCCCTCCGCTGCTCCCATCAAAATGGCTCCGGACTGAACTGTAAAGTTATTTATTAGTTGCCTCATTGTTCGCCGGTCGGATACAAATTAACAGCTTTATTACAACCCCAATAACTGCAGAGGTTGCGAAGGGCCGTTTTGTACCCTTAATTTAATGTGATGTACCACTGGTCACCGGTGGGGCGTTAGTGGTTAACTAATTATGTGCCGTGGGAGGTATTGTCTGGTCGACAATGTGTCTTTTATCTCGTTGTGTGGCGGCAGGCATGGGAAGCCTCGCTAAATAGCTATTGGTCTAAAAATGAAATGGGAACAATGACGGAATAAGAAGAAACATTTTTGGATGTCTTGTATGGTTTTACCCTTCCCGTCTACTACAAAGGCTGAAGAAAGAAATAAAATGTTCATTGTCACAAAATGTATAATAGAGATCAGATCAGAAAATTACATCATATTTTACACAAGTATGTAAGAATACATTTTGGAGCGAAATCATTGTGGGAAAATTTTGCTCGTGGTATCTCATTGTAGTGTTTGTCTTGAAGGCAAGTTTACTTACCTACTAAGAACTAAGAATTCGTATAGAATCTGCACATTGTGTGAGATAGTCTTTATGAATGGGAGTTATTCACAGCAGCGCTATATACTCAGCATCGGCGAACTTTCCCGCTTAGCACCGGTCCTGTCGAAAGTTTAGCGTCACTCGCCCCGCCCACTGCTTGCCGGCCGTCGCATGGGCACATGTGGCCTGTACGTGCTTATGACTTCCTGGTACTTCCTATTGGAGTTTCATCAACTAGGAGAATATAATTAATTTGTCACTAGTTAGTTAATTTAGCTCTTACGAACTTCTTTAAACTGGAGACAAGGCACTCTAGTCCTGTAGATATCAATTAATACGTCATCGCATAGCAACACGAAAGAAAATACCTAAGGTTTAGCAAAAGTCGGCTCGGCGCCCTCAAGGCGACCTCGTTCCGAACTTTACTTCCCTAAGAAAACACGTCCAACCCCTGAACTAGACCCACAGTCGCCTAATTAAGTTACGTTTCCTTCAACTTGTCCATCGGTTTAATTTACAATTGCCTTCAAAACCGAGGAAAGTTTGCGGGACGCAACTAATTTCAATTTTCGAAGCATTTTCTTTTCCATAACACAATCGAACTTCGCACAAATTCAGTTAACTTCTCTTCGTTCGGCGAGACAATCTAATATTCGAATGGTCGCTGTGTTTCTCTGTTTATCTTTCATTTAGTCCGCACGGAATGTCATTAAAAGTTGCCGGAAAAACTAATTAAGTGAGGGCGAGTGGCGATGGATGCAAGTCCTCCCAATTTGACTAAGCCGCGCCCATGTGCCCGCTGCCCACGCGCCGCGCACTCCGTACCCGCCTCTAAGGCACCTACGAGTATTTAGTCATTTGAATAATGTATTTCTCTTTATAAAATTAAGCTGCAAGCTGCGTGAAAGTAACTTGTTCGAAATAATTAATATTAATATAATTCTTAAGGGGCTTTCGTTAATAATTTTTGGGCTGTTTAGTTGACGGGGAATCTTTGTTTTTAATGACTTGCGAAACCCGACGCTCTGGACAGTACTTTTAAATGAGGTTTTCATTACGCCCTTAAGTTTTCTCTCGTCCGGGAATAGGTATTTCGGGATAATAGCATTGACCCGGGGGCTTACACCTAGCTACATTTAAATTGGATTTACTCCTTTGAATGATAAAGTAATTTCGGAAATGGAAAATGAGAAGAGGCGTTTTAGAATTCGTTTGTGTATCTCTATTTACGAGAATAGTTCCGCGTATTTTCTGTTGGACAGTGTAACGTTTTCGTAATGATATCGAATATGTAATACTAGCTTCTGCCCGCGACTACGTCTGCGTAGAATTATACAAATAAACCTTCCTCTTGAATCACTCTATCTATAAAAAAAACCGCTTCAAAATCCGTTGGGTAGTTTTAAAGATCTGAGCATGCATAGGCACAATGTAGTGAATCTGGTAGATTATAACGTTAACTATCAGTGTGTTGTGTCTGAAGTCACTGTCCAAGCGCTGATAAAATTATTCGGGAAAAGAAGCTTGCGTGACCTACTTTAGAAGTTGGAGTCGTCATTTCCGTTAGTAGTTGTGACAGTAAGTAGTGTATGTTCTGTGGCGCCGCTCGCCGATGCCGCGGCGCCGCTGCCCGCGAGTAATCCGTCTCGCATTCGCCGCACGTCGCCCCAAACGTATCAAACTTTTTAATATAATTTCAGAGATTTCCGGGGACTTTGACTTTCTTTCTTATGATGCAAAAAGTTTCTTACAAGGCTTCAGGCATATGATGAACTTGAGTTGATATTACTTGTGGAATGTTTGGCGAGGGCCGCGGGACTTCGAAATTTAATTTACGAATAAAACTAATAATATACCGCTTGTGGCATGTAGGGAGAAGCTTACGTTCTTCGGGGAAGCGACAACGTACCTACTTGAATTCTAATTTGCATGAAGTGCTGTTGCAAAGACTACAGATTTAATTTATTGTTCGTCGCGATTTTCGCGTGAGTTCGCGTGGCTATAGCAACGCTCGTGCTTCTGATTAAAACATAATTAATTAAACTTGACGCTTTCAAACTTTGTATTTTTCAATGTATAAATAATTTTTCTGAAATTGGATGAATCTGGATGAAGTTCTTTTTTACAAAGGAGGCAGCTGTATCAAGCGAAGACTTATTTTTACTCTAAAACTTGCAAAGAATAGCTCTTCCCGTGATCGTGCTCATAGCTCGCTGCGCCCCGGTGTCGGCTGCACGAAAACTTCGTTCGGGGAAACTGGAAAGTTCTGCTTTAGAAAACATCTGACTTTCCATGAAAGCTAAAGTTACTTGGACTTCCTACATTTATGCAATCCGTTGCCGCTAGTTCGAAGTCTGATTGGTGTTTCCTGAACTAAATAGCTGGAGGACATCTTGAATCGTTCGAAATTCAAGTTTTTTGCAGGTGAATTTTGTACTTGAATATATTTTTCAATTATCATTAAGTAGTTCTTATAATTTTATAAACAATATATTTTTATGGTCTGAATACAAAGTTCATTATTTTAATTGTTGCTGCTTGTGTCAGTCCCTGCGGCTAGTTGCGTTGCGTGCACTTTTGTGCAAACACAATCTCGGTAACGAGATGGGCCCGCCCCCGGCGCCCCCACCCGGCTCTTGTTCCCCTGGTACACCCTGTTCTTATATTTTATTAAATTCCAGCAGCCTGAGCTGGAATTTTCCAACTTTGCTGAGTTACCCACGCCACCGGATTTACTATCAAATATCAGTTATTGTTGTGAAATCTCGTCTCGTCGTTTTTCAAAGGGCTTTGCGCTGCCTAATTATTTTCTAATCCCTGAGATTACACGTGTTTTTAATGGTTTTTTACAGATTATTGTAGATTTTCTTCAATTTAGCTAAATACCCCGTCAATCGAATTTCGCTCAGGGCGAAATATTTTTTAGAAAAAAACAATGCAAGTACAATGCTTTTTTGACTGTGATTTTTCATTTAACATAATATAGTTATGTGATTTCAAAGAAAATTAATCCGTTACATTTTAATACTTAATCCTCTCCATCCTTATACATGCAAGTACCAAATTTCACTTAATGACGTGGTTCGTCTAACTCGAGTCTAGGCTCTCGGCAGTAAAGCTACTAGCACACTGGCCTAATCTAAAAGTACTTTAGTTGAGTGCACTTAAGCCACGAGATGGCGGCATTAGGCAAGAGGACTAGTCTAGACCCAGGCCCCAGATCCGTCGGGGGCGTAGATAAATAGATTTACTTAAGTACCGCGTGCCAACGCTGAGGCGGCATTACTGTCAACATCAGTTTAACTCCATCGAATCTTCTTGTAAAACTTCTTGCGAAAAATTAAACTTATTGTACCTTAATGTACCTTCAATTTTCCGCAATTTAACAGCTGAATTCTGTAGTACTCTTACTTGCCTGTTAGTTGGTAGGTACACACAGCGAAGCTATTCGGTAAGCACCTTTGCATGCACGCGCCGCTTTAAACCTGCTTACCGAATAGCTTTGCTGTGTGTACACCTATATCAGGGGTCTCTATCGTTTGCCCGAATTTCATATGCCATAAATGTATTGTTTGCCAAATGATGATTTGCCATAACTCTTTTTTCTCTTTATTTGTTAATTATTCAGGATTGTTATGAAACAAACCTAACCTAACCTAACCTATAGAGTTCTACAGGATTGCCATTACAATTCTCCTAAAAAAATTACGGTTTCAGAGAAAACAAGGGTTATGGCAAATGATCATTATGGCAAACATTACATTATGGCATTTGAAATTCGGGCAAAAGAGAGGGGCTCCGCTATTATCAGGCTTTCGTGTTTGTGTCAGAATTATCAAAATACCGACACGTTTCAAGTAATTTCAAATAGTATGTACCTGACAGTATGCGCGTTCCCAGCTTAGGTACATTGTGTGTTAAATGCTGAAGGCATGAAATGGATGATAACTATAAAAAAAGAGAGTTGATGTTATACTAAACTTGCTATACCCAAAATAAATCAGTGATTTGAGATTCTGCACGGAATATTATAGATAATGTAAGTCCGTATCGCTGGTATCGCATTCTCGGGCAAAAATCTTAACATCTTTGTCCAAGTCGCATTCGTTGTGCTGAAATTTAATTTAGGTACATGAGCTAAAGGGAATTCGATCTTAAGCAGGTAAAGCAGGCTCTGCGACGTATTGTGAGCTGTCGAGAAAAGTCTTTCACGACAGAATTCGAATAGTTTGTTATCGAAAGGCGATTCGATTACGCTTGTAATTTTCTCGTTTGTCGCTTAGTGAACTTCTTCATCCTTCTTCTGATGGATTAGTTAGAAAGTTGACCGCTTTAGTAAACAGACTTCATTGTTGCTTGTTATTCACTGTTGCATTTGCCGTGATGTTTTACTTTCAGATCACATGCAGACTCCGTATAGATTCAGGCGTTTAATTGCATATGAATAAAAAAAAAAATACCGTGAGCTTTTTTGCAAGACTGCCACACTATACCGCGGAGTCGCAAAATAATTGTCCAATAATGTAGATGCAATTGAATACTTAATAGATTTAGTTTTAAGTTATACCATCTTTACGTTCAAACTTCAAGGCTAACATTGTTTAATCTCTCATAATAACTATCTGGAGTCTTGGCAGACTGCAATGTGGTAAAGTTTCCCCGTTAACTCGACATGCAACTTAGTAGCTAAACTTATACCAGGGCATCAAAGACACGCCGGAGCTAAGTACTAAGTTATCGCAACGTGCGTCACCGCTCCACTTCCGAACGACACCAAAATAAACAGTCTAGTAGGATAATTGGTAAATTCCAAAGGGTATTTTCGTTTCGAGGTTTTTGTCTGAAGTCATTACTTCCAGAGAAAATGTATAGAAGAAACGTTTCATTTTATGACATAATTTGTATGAAATTACTAAGTAAAGATGAACATAAATCTGTAATTTAATACTGTAACCCAGGTATAACATGCTATATCTATAGTAAAACCTGAAAATCGACAAACTGACTTTCAGTGTTATGGCATTAACATTTATGCCACTCATACCTTCTTTTTTACTAATAATGACTTGGCTATTTACACCAAATATTATGTCTAAGTGGATCTATTGGGTGTGAAGTGTTAGGTACCACTTATGCCCGGGCTTGCTGTTAGCCGCGGGTGTAACCCGAGACGGGCTCTCGGCGCCCACGGCCGGCTGTCAACGGGTTAACTTTGCAGGGGTGCTACATGTAAATATTAAAAACACTAACCAAAATTTTCTAAACTTTAAATCAGGCAATATGTACCGATCCGGGCCCTCGCATCGGTCAAAATTCATAAATAAAATATTTATACTCTCTTATGGAATAATATTCCATATAAAATTATCAAATAAATATGAAATTAAATAATATGAATACCTTATAATAAAATACGAATTGTTTCCACAAAAATGGGGACGCATTTAAATTGATGAAATAATCACAACAGGTAGAAATACTACTACATATTCTGTCAATATTTGTCAAGATATTTGCCAAAGAATGTCTGGCGTTAACAAATAGTCATCCCACAAGCAAGGTAAAGTCAGAGGAATATCTCTGGTGTTGCCACCGTCAAAATCAATAAGGCGGCTCACACGCATTTGAAAAATTGTAAAGTGTGTATCATATTTAAACTATCATTATGGAAGTATGAAACTATAATCTAGAAAAAAAAAAGATTTATGAAATATTATTCTAAAAACTATACAGAGATTTATTTAAATAAATAAACCATACGTTATGAACCTAAAAGAACGGTTTTGCCCAACACTAAATGTCAATCGGCATCGT
Source organism: Pandemis heparana (assembly GCA_963854515.1). NCBI lineage: Eukaryota > Metazoa > Arthropoda > Insecta > Lepidoptera > Tortricidae > Pandemis > Pandemis heparana. The sequence continues at coordinate 663,218 of OY978025.1, forward strand.
GTTTATGTTTGGGACCACTCTGTAGCAAAACAGAAATGTCATAGTCAAATAAAAGGTAACTCAGCTTTGTGGCGGAGATTATTACATGTCACGTGATATTAGCTAAAGTTTGTAATACATATTTATACTCAGACGATATACTAGCAAAAATGCATGCTTATGATAATAATTATATCACCAGGAAAACGGAAATAGCAATTCAATAAAACTTGTTCATAATGTATCATGTAACATCTTGAAGTTAAAGTAGTTCTTTACAATCAGTCTCATGTTTATATAATAAATGCCTAAAACTAAAGGGTAGAAAATTACACTTCTGAATTATCTGAGATTGTGAATGGACTATGCACATACAAAGAGATGAGACATGAATTAACTAGAAATAGTTTGATGATCGCTATGTTTTTACAGACCTATTCGTTATTTATACTATTCTAACATCCACTATTCTGATAATGACAAGGAAATACGTACAAATAAAAACATACCCGAATTCATTATGATAATGTTCCAACGGAATATTTACATTCACCTATTAGAGATTACTCACTGATTTATACTGCGGACTATGTCTTTTAAAGTCAGAGCGCTGAAAATTGGACCTTTTATTAACATAGAGTTTGGGTAACAATTCAAGTGTAAAAATTGAAAATGTCCCTCGAGAAGCTTCGGAAGCTTCAGTCACCGGAATGACGGGGATGATGCAGAGGCTATAAGAACGGGTGCCCGAAGGAATGTAAAAACAGTTGATTGTTGATACGGATTCGGTAGAGGTTCTTTCTGCAGTGTTAAGTGTTCAAATTGTGGGGTTTGATGGGAACTTGCATTTCTTTGTAATAGTCTTATTGGGTTGTGTACTTCAGAGTTAAACTTAATTAATAATCATGGTGTAGTAAAGAACCTGACCGGATTTCGGCTAGTATAGTCGATTCTCAGAGTTGTACAGCTGGGTCACCAAAGCGGTGTTAACTGATAAGTTGGCCTTCTCTGGGAACGTGGTAAAGTAGAGTGACCGCTGATGGAGTCAAAGCGGGGTCTGTATTTTACTGGAAGAGACAGACTATAATTCTCCCAGAATTATGAAGGGTTTGTTATGCCTACTGGTGTTTCAAATTCATCATCGTTCTGTCATCTTTTATCTATCTATTTATACATACATTCGGATTATTCGTCAGGAGGTACAAGACAAACCCAGTCCAAACCGTCTTTACCACCGGGCACACGGGTCTTAGGGGATAGGAAGAAGAGATTGACCCTCTCGACGTAGTTGTAACTTACAATAGGCCTTCTCCTTGCACCTTGAGAAGGAACGCGTGTGTAAATTAAATAAGGAATCAGGATTCCTAGTTTGCAATACTCGGTTAGATTAGTTGGTTAGTTTAGATGCTAGGAATAATAGGGTTTTCTTATGTTCATATTACTTACTTTCCTTGCAATATATTTTCCCTGTTAAATGATTTACTGATTGAAACTAATAAGCGCTTGAATTAGTTTAAATAGGAAATTATAATAAATTCAATTTGAATTCTACTACACTTTTGGGAGAGCTTGTATTATTACATTTAAATCCCATTCAAACAGAACCAGCAATAGAGTAAATAATATTTATCATTTAATAAACCACAAAGTGAATCAACTCCCAATTTAAAATATTATGTAAATAAATTAGTTTACCTTCTGTACCTGAATACAGGACAGCGTAGCATAATAGGATTAGTTTCAGGTAGGAATCTGGTTCTAGACTTCTCTTACCCATTGTATAACTATGACATGACATACAAACCAATGACAAGTAAAATCACTTATCTTGTGCCGGGGTCCCTGTAGAGTCCATGGACGAGGGATATGGCTACTGGGAAAAGTCCAGTTGGAAGATATTCCAGGAGCGGAGGTGGGGCTCCAGCTTTAGCACAAAAGACAATTACTCACTTTCCTACTTAAATATCTAGCTATAATTTCAGTTAAACATTTAACAATACCTGGGCGCTACCTAGTTGTCCATGTACATTATACTTATTCTATGACAAATGAAAGACTTCCAGTTACTAGCATTTAATAATAATTACTTATCTCTCATTGATGTTCGGTAATAGTGAATTGTAGAAACTGAGTTTGTGTGAGCGGAAGGTTCAAATAGGATTAGGGCATTTTAGTGTTAATTCTTAGGGCATAGCTTACTTCTTAGGGTTAGCATCTCTTGCCTTCACTAAATGAGTTTGAGTTACTATCACAACGTAGGAAATAGACGATCACGCTGGCCATATTTCATACTGTCCCGTTCAATCCGAATAGCTTCTTATAGTAATTAATTAGGGCTGGGTATTGCATGGTATGGGTGGATAGTTAGTTGTAGATTGGTGTCTGGGTGCTGCTTGTAGTATAGACTAATCTAGGTATAAGGTAATTTAAACCCATATTAAATTAATTATAAAAAAAATTAGATATAAGGTTAGATGTAAGTTAGTATAAGGGGAATTAATAATATAATATATGGGGGGGGTTGGTACAAATACTGGCCAAAAAATAAATTATAACATTTATTACAGAAAACTACAAGAAAAAACACTAAATAACACATTTAAATTTCAATTGAGTAGAAAAACGTGTCGGTGAAGGAAAATATCGTAAGAAAAACAATTCAATGGTGTGTGACTCTGAAGTTCTTAGTCCGTACCGTACTGGGCCCGCGTGGTGACTATAACATATATAGCCTAAGTCCAGACCTATGCCCAGCAATGGGAATGGGACTTATATAATACAGAGGTTCGAGATGATAATGGTGTGGCTTTTGAGTTCCCATAGTGTCTGGAATTATGTTATGCGTATGTAGGCAGTTTTAAAATATTTTAACTGTGATACAATTTGCAACAATTACGTAGCTAATTAATAATTTACCTATAAAACCGAGAACCGAACTCAAAGCATAAAGCAGACAAGAGTACCTAACACAGTTTGTTATTTCACCATTGCTCTAATTTATCGTCCCCGATTTTCTTAATCTTCAATCTTCTGCTATAGTACTTACATAGGTAATGTTGGCTATCTCTAAGTTACAGATAATAATATTTTTTCTTTAATGCGTGCTTAAAACAAGTTTAAAGCTTGGCTTTAGTAGTTGAGTATTCATAATTTCTGTAGTAACCGTATCCTCTGTAGTTTTTATCTCCCCTTGCCAAGACGCCGCAGGATATTCTCAACTTTTTACCATAAAATGCTAATGCGACTCGGAGCAGGGTGTGTGTTTTACTTAACAAGTTTTTTTTATATTATGTATACATGAGCAGACAATGTCACGTATATTATTATGAGAAATGTTGGCAACCCTAACAACCTTTGGGCGTGTTATTGTAACAAATGTTCTTCATTCTCTGGACTCAACCTCCGAGTTGGTAATGTTATCCTGGTACATTTGGCTCCGGTTACTTTTGGTTATCCGTAAATAGGTTGTTGTTGTTGTTGCTACTTTTTGATATAAATATTACAGTAAGTAGGATTAATTGCCTAGCTACCTGCGTTACGAAAATCTTTGTAGTACGAGTTGGTGGCTTGTCATTCGTAGCAAATTAACCTCTTCAATATTTTTGTTTTCTTGGTTTATGTTTGTGTTAACGTTACTTACTGCATGTTTTGTGTTATTTTTACTGATGAGACAAGTATCTTTTAGACTGGATTGATATTTAAAATCATTTCTTTTCATTTTCGTTTAAATTTTCATCAAGAATTGTAACTAAGACGATGCAACCTTATTGTGTCGATCTTATTAGCGCTGATCCTGCAAGTAACGTGTCTCGTCAAAATTGATCTAAATAATGAGAATATATACAGTCAGCAACAGAAGAAACTGATTAATCGAATAGAAAGAAATAACACTGTGTTATTTTTGGTAATATTCGTAGCTATTTTTGGGGTCTTTGACTGTTCAGTTGTTACTGATGCTGTACTGTACTAAACTTATTCTTATTACAATGATCGCACGTTCAATAAAAAATAACAATGGTATTTATGGTTATCTTTTAATGAGGTTGCATTATGAAAACTATGTTGTTCATTGGTTATTGTCATTGTTGTAATGTTTTAATAATAAAGTAAAACTATTGCATTATTCGTTCGCAATTATCGCAATTAATTATAATTAATGTTTAAACGACTGAAACGTTTTTTAAATCAATTTACGTTTTCAACGTTCCGCAAACTGACTACGCAAAGTCACATTTTCATTTAGCATACGTAGCTTATTACATCTCAACTCAAACATTCACTTGGTTCGAACAATGTTTATCCGAAGGAATAATTAAAATGATTGCGAACTCATTACGAATTTAAACCTCATTATTATAAAAGTTTGCCTCCATAAACATGATTAATTTACTTTGTTTGGTGTAACCAGGTCTTGTATGACGGGAAATTGTCGTCGGCAATAGTGTTTATGTACAATCCCGTGGCGACCGACGGGCAACTTTGTCTGCAATCTGCTCCGAAAGGCAATGTGTCGTACTTCGTCCACACGCCACACGCTTTAATGCTACAGGTAAGACCTCTTTAGATTTTATGAGAGCTTGGTAGGTATGGGAAAGTTTAACATCAAATTAGCGCGGTTAGGTATGACAAAGTAAGCACACGTTTATTAAGTTAGTGGTGGTGTAGTTTCAACTAGATTAACCTTAATTCAATGTTATTACATTAATTAGGTTAAACCATGATACTTTGGCGACGAAATATGAATGTAGTAATCTAACTAATATTATAAATGCGAAAGTATGGATGGATGTTTGTTTGTTACTCAATCACGCCAGAACGGCCCAACGGATTTGGATGAAATTCGGCACATCGATAGAGAAAAGTCTGGAACTACTACGGCTACTTTTTATCCCGGAAAATTGCGTAGTTCCCGGGGTATGGCGATAAACGAATTATTTGCAGACGAAGTCGCTGGCAACAGCTAGTAATAAATAACTTAAAGAAACCTTACCCCAAGTCGGTAATTTGGCGCTTATTTCCGCAGTCATTTTACAAACACAGCATAAATACAGCAATAAATTCAATTCAAATTATTTATATTTTTGCAGGAAGTTAAAGCTGTGGTAACGCATTCAATACACAGTGCGTTAAATTCAATCGGCGGAGTTCAAGTTTTGTTCCCGCTATTCGCTCAACTCGACCTGGCACACGACGCTCCCGCCACAGACCCCAAACGCGACCCCATGTTATGGTATGTTCTCCTGGTACTTGTGATATTTTATTATTCACTACATCGGAAGTGTCCTTTCCTTTTGAGATAAATGAAACTAAGAAATTAAGCCGCATTGACACGATCAAAGTGTATTATTAATTAGTAAGATACCAACCAGTAGGTATACGAAATAGTTTGGGCTTGACCCAGTTAATTGGGATAATTTTCTTCGCTTGCAAATATACTGTCATTCATTTATTCACCTTTATACGTATTCTTCGCTGGTGAGATCGAAAAGTGACGGATTTGTTATGAACCGGAGTGGAAAGAGCTGTAAGACGATCCAAGTCTACAGAAATTGGACACACCGCCATCCGAGTGCGCTCGCCCAAGTTGCGTCCGTGTAGTATTCGAATGCGCTCGTTCTAATCTAAGCACACCTGGATTATGCCAACGCAGCTTTATAGCTTATAACCCCCTGAAATTATTGTTTCACCTGGTTAACTTGCTTGTGTAAATCAGTTTCTAAACTTTCTAACTTGAGATACGGTTTATACTTAGTTCAGGTATAACAATTCACTACCCGTATAGTCTTGCAAGGATAAATCCACACGATGTTTTAGAACTAAATCACCACCGCCGGTAGATTGTTGGGCTTAGTGCGAATTTGCGACTCCGGCCCGAGTCCGATTGCCACAAAGCCGTTCATTATTATTCCAAATAGCTTCGGTCACATTACACGGCTAAATGCACTTCCACTGTCGGCCCTCAATCGTATCACAAACTCCGAACCATCTCGAGGCGCCTGGGTAATAAGAGCTATAAACTAACTCCTAGCCGCCCCTAATTGCCTGGTGTCGACTCCGCTTAACTGGCTAGATTTATGAACGACATTTTGCGAGGACACATTTGCATGGGGGGTTATTTCAACTGGTTATTAAATTCTGGTTAATTTCATGCTAAATTGTTTATGGTCTTCATAGATTAACGGTGTGATTGCCTAACATTAATTGCTGACGTGGGTGCATTTAACTACCTATCGATTTGGCATTAGCCAAATGGATACCGTAAAAAGTGCGTGCGTATTAGGTATGCCAAAAGATACAAGAGGATGTAATTGAATATTCTTTTTACGTATATTTTATAACCAATAGCGTATTATCGGCAGCCTCAGTTCGCCAGGCGACCCGTTCACAGCTGGGCGGGTCTGATCTAAACGAGCTCACTTCAAAGCTAATGCGGGGCTAAACTTATGCACAGTGTCTGATGTCGGCCCACTCGCGAGTTGTTTGATTTCTTTGAAGGATTTGAAGTGCCGTCAAACGAAAACATCCCCCATCGATGTGCGAGGATGTTTGTCTGATGCGTCTTTTGCTTTGTGAATTGGATAATTTCTTGTCTTGTGTCGATTTTACCTGAATTTACGAGCTAACTTTATAAATCGTTGTAAGCTAAAGCTATCATTTTGTTGTAATTGCAACCCATTAAAACTACCTTTAGATAATTATTAAGTCTACGTCAAGGGTATCATAGCTTTGAACACTACTCGAAGCTAAATCTTACTTTGTTTTACACAGTTCGAAACTCCTCGGTTTCGTGTGCTCTCTGGTGGAATCGTGCGCGACGGTGCAGCAGCACATGCTACAGTGTCGCGGGTTCCTGGTCATATCGCATATGCTACAGCGCTGCAGCCGCGACCATCTAACGCCAGAGACACTGGCTTCCTTCCTTCACCTCACCAAACATCTTGTCACTTGCTGCTCTCCCAATTCTGATCTACTGCTGAAGCAGGTATGTTTTCTTTGCTTGTGTATACATTTTCCAAACCGGATTTAGCAGATGTATTTTTACCGTCGATATGGATGTTTATCCTGGGGTTGCTTTACGGAAATTAATTGCAGTATAACTTGTATTAAATATGTCTAATAGTGGTGATTCTTGCAATAAACTTTAGTGACTAAAGCATACGTGGCTTATGTTTTTGCTATTAAATCACAGTCCACCCTAAACTCTGTCGCGGAGAGGGTTCGCAGAGCCTCCCATAAACATGCAAGGAAATTGCCTTTATAAATAAATTTATCACGGGCCCCTGCTTACATCGCACAGCCCTGTTTAGGGATATTCAATTTGTACTTGGAGCACTTGTGAGAATAGGTAATTCGTTAAAAAACAATAGACTCAAGGCAAATTTGGCTGAATTTTGTAGTAGGTAATAGAGTTCTGAATAAGACATTCTCTTAATATGAAGAACATGATAATCTACGCAATGCTATGCTATGCAGATGCACTTTGCACTATGAATCCTTTCATCTTGTTTGCGGACTTTTATAGCAAGAAATAAACATGCATTGACGTCAGTCAAAGAAGAAATGTCTTTAAAATATGATAAGTATTTTCATCTACAGTGGATATTTTATCTGAATGGTTTTTGTCATTTTATGAAAAAATTACAAAGCGCTGTAGATATATATTCCAGTTGAGGAATGAGAGGAAACTGGTTATGGTGATGATCAAAACCTGCGCCATTTTTATCTGACAGTTAATTTAGTCTTTTGTCACGGTCTCTTTAATGCTTGTTAAAATTAGCCAGCTGGCAAAATCATTGGTAAATTATCGATGATTTGTGACAATTCCTGAATGGTTCGTAATCGGATTAGCGGGCACGGGCAAGCGACACTCGCGTCAAAGGACTCACCAGTGCATCAACGAGCTTTACCGCATTTAACAATTAGTTTAATCGACGAAATATTTCAACTGGGAAAGGGTTTCAATAACTCAATGATGAGGCAGTCAAAAGAGAAGTGAAAACGATTGAAAAGACACCGTTAGGCTGCGATTCCACTGAGGTGGAGGAGTCTTGCAAAGTGGACCAACCACGTCAGTTGATTCATGTCTCGCTCCTCTCATGTGATGTGAATTTCAACCAATGTAATTGGATGATATTAAGACCTTAATGTAAGTTTCAAACTGTAAAGATCCATATTGATTTCTTTGGGAGTAAAAACTTCTCTTTTGACGGCTACATGATAATTATGTTAAGTATACATATTGTTTTACTTATGGTGTGAATTAAATATTATTCTGGGGATCAAGTATTTTATGAGTGGAGTGAATTAAAGATTAAGAGTTTTTAATGATTCACGGTTAAGTTCATTCGAAATATTATAAACGGGATGTGAACCGCGATTACCTTTATTGAGCTCCCGATATTTCGATCACGCGGGTAGACCCGTCTACCCGTGATCATGATACATGCAACTGTATCGAAATATCGGGAGCTCAATAAAGGTAATCGCGGTTCACATCCCGTTTATAATATTTCGAATGAATTAAAGATTGATCGAACACTCAGTGTTTACAGATGTAATTGTAATGGATATTTTACTCCTGCACCTCGAACATGACACGATGATATTTATTTTGTTAAATGGTGTGTGTTTTGTAAAAAGATGACTGTAAAATAGTATGTTTAATTATTTTATGAATGAACCAATTTATTTTATGCAACACTTTTTGTATATTTTTATTATAAATATCTTTTACTTGAATGGAATCAATAAAATTACGTATCTGTCACAGTTAACAGCTGATATACTGTACACAGGTAAAAATAACTACATAAGATTCTATTGGTACGAGCCTATGGAGATATTTTTGAATACTTGGTCTGTGTGCCTACATGTAAAACGCAATAAAAACGGGCCAGTCCTTTACATACTTAGATAGAATTCTACCTGTTTTTATTGCTCTCCTGTGTAAATATATCGCTAGCTGAGAGCTACAGTAAGACGTATATGTCCTGTTAACTCATACAGAGTTATCGCCGCTGTGCTCTCAGGCTATAACTTGTGGCCTATACATTTATTATGCCCTAGTATTTTTAGAGGGTATATTGGGTTCCATTCGGGTGTCTGAGCACCGGGCCGCTGGTTCCGCAGTTTGTATCGATGGTTGTTAGCATGCTCCTCTTGCTTCCTCACGACTCTTGCCGTCTCCGAATAGTGCACCCCCACTTCTGTTAACGGATGAAACGGACTTAGACCAAAATGGAAAATATCTTTGGAACGTTTCGGTTCGTATTGACTACTATTTAAATAGATTCAAAGTTCGTTTCATCTAAACTGATCAGTAATTCACAAACTTGAATGAGATTTTACTAACTAACTTAAACTTTATTGTTCATGTTTGGAATTATAAAACAGACGTTTCGTTCATTAGCGATAAATTACTTTCTAAAATACGAAAACATAAAAACAAGTGTTTGATGTTTTAATGAAGGTGATACGCCTTCTTTTACATCTCTGAAAAGTTTGTGAAATATTTATTACTCCGCCCAACACTACAGATAATATTATATTTTGAACTGAACACTGGATATACTCATTTTACACATACCTTAGCTGCACACATTAGATGCTTCGACATAGAATGCATAAGATCGGTTGCACCAACGTCCTTCAGACCTCATGCAATGTAGACACGAGTCCGACTCGATAGACGATTAGTACCGAAGCTAGCACTCTCTTGAGAACAAATACGTCACTGTACGTAATTTGTTCTTCGAGTGAACTGGCTTCGCTCTAACCGCACATAAGATTCGAGTCTATGTTGGGATGTATAGTTCACACTTTCGTGTAGTGGACTGCACAGGGGGCTTATAAGCTTTATCTGCCTCCCCGCACAGAGAAATGCAAAACCTCTTCAAACAAAATATCTGGTATCACCGAGATCCTTTGTTGTCGTAGTTCCTTTGACGTTAGCAACAACCCCTTTACAACTTAACCCTGGATGTGTCTATTGTGCGAACTCCTGTGTTCTTCTTAACTCTTGGTATATTTTTTACACTTATCAACAATATTTACTATAGTAATTTGTGACCTGTTTGCACTCAAAACTGATAATGTAAACGATGAAACAGCGACAGAAAATCCTAAGTGGCTGGGTGGGTATGTTAATACTATTTTTTTTGCTGTGTTAGTCTTTGCCAGTAGTGTTTTCAAGACACAGCAAAAGTACAGCCCGACACTATCAATTTTAGTGCAGCATAACAAGCCTACTATATCAGTTAGTGACCTCCCATTAACAAAAGCAAGAGAGCAACGCTACCAACCATCGGACAGTGTAAAGTCAATGCTGATCGCAGTCTTTTTGCCAATCCTTCCTGACTTGGCAGCTGCTGGACCACGTCTTGTTCAACCCGGCTTTGTGGGTGCACACCCCCGCGGCAGTCCAGGCGAGGTTATACTGCTACCTAGCGACTGACTTCCTGGCTGACGCGCATATCTACGGCAGCGTGCGCCGCGTCAGCACTGTTCTGCAAACTGTACATACTCTGAAGTTCTACTATTGGGTGGTCAACCCCAGAGCGAAGAGCGGTATCACGCCGAAAGGATTAGGTAAGCTGTTGCTGCTTTATGCTACCCTAGTTTTAACAGCTGAATTTTATTTGCCTAAAATATGTTTAAGACGTACGACCGTAGTAAACACACATTTGGTTTTCATATTAAAACTTTGAATATAAAATCAGAAATTAAACTTTTATGTGAAAACTTGAGATATATTTTATGCTAAAGCACTCGGTCTCGTCAAACGATTTAGTGCCTGTCTGCGGCAAGGAAAATCATGAATTTTGTTAAAAGTTAAACAAGATAAGTCGTTACGCCCCTTTCTGGTGTAAACAAAATTGAGTTGGTATTACAATTTTTGCACGTTTTTTCAGACGGTCCACGACCAGCACACAAAGATATCCTAACAATTCGAGCATACATCCTTCTGTTTCTAAAGCAACTGATCATGATCGGTAACGGAGTGAAAGAGGACGAGCTTCAGTCGATTCTCAACTACCTGACCACTATGCACGAGGTATGTCACCCTGGTTTTCGCGCACAACTTATGGTCATTAACGTTTTCATTTAATTAGTCAATTGGATCGAAATTCGAGTAAATGTCAAGTATGGCAACTTAACGAAATAAATGATATTTTTCAGGATGAAAATCTTCATGACGTGTTACAAATGCTAATTTCACTGATGTCGGAGCACCCTAGCTCGATGGTACCAGCGTTTGACGCCAAAGTAAGTGAACAATTGAAGGTTTCAGTCTCGGGTTTAGGACAACATTTACACATTAGCCGAACTGTAGCTAACCAGCAGACTCCGTATATCTTTTAAAAAAGTAGTTTTACTACTTACATCGGTAGTAGGTAGGTACAGTTTGAATTTAAACCAAGCAATAATCAACTCGCTAGCTTTTGCGTTTTAGACGAATGCATGACTTTTCTAGAAATTCATACAACTTATTATTTTACAATTTTTACAATAGCCTCCCATACGCCTCCAAAAGCTGGTGACATGTGACGATTTCATCTAATTTTACAGGGTGGCGTGCGGACGATCTTTAAATTGCTGTCGTCAGAGAGTCAATTAATCAGGCTCCAGGCGCTTAAACTTCTGGGCTTCTTCCTGAGTCGTAGCACACATAAGTAAGTTCGGGTTGAATGCCGTTTGTACGCCACGGGGGATGACAGGGACGAATTTATTAACCTAGTTCGCGCTGACAGTGTAATTCTAACTATGATTAACTTAATTCGTATTTGTTAAACTGGGATTAGAAACGTTGTGTGGATTGGCAGTGTAATGAAATTGAATATTTTATTGAATCAGGCGTTACTTTGCGGAGGTCCATTTTAATGAACACAAAATATTTACCTTGCTACTTCGCTACTTACGTGCAAGATAACCAAGCTTGTGCGATATATATATGTTTTGTTTTGTTGCACGTAACTAGCGGAGTAGCAAGGTAAATATTTTGTGTTCATTATTGAAATTGAACTTGAAATGAAAAGTGAGAGAGTAAACAGTAAACACAGTGAATGTGTGAATACAGCCATAGTAAAAGAATTTAAATGGAAATACTTTAACAATTACTGAATTAAATTTATTCCGATATGATGATCTTCAAAACTTCGAGTCAAATGTGATACTTTTACTTTAGGTATAAAGGTATAATGCATCAAATTACATAATGCATCCACAGACGCAAATACGACGTGATGTCTCCTCACAACTTATACACGCTGCTAGCGACGCGGCTCGCCGGCGGTGGTGGTGAGGCGTTGGCTTTGCCCGCGTACAACGCTCTATACGAGTTGCTGACTGAACACGTGGGGCAGCAGATCCTGTACACCAGCCATCCGGAGCCGCAGCCGCATTTCCGCCTCGAAAACCCTAGTGAGTTGATTCTCTTTTGCGCTTCTGTTATCCTGGTATCATTCGGATTTTGCTTTCATAATTCATAACTAAACTTAATCTTGGCATTTGTTATTAACTCGGTTTAAAATTACTTATGGCAAGTTGCCGTATGGCTGGTTGTACGTAACCGCCCATGTTTTTATGGTTTATGTCAAACCCTGTTCTTTACGTGGTTTCATTATGGACCAAAGTTACCCTCTGTTTGGTCAAAGTAACCCGACTACGGTGGCACTTTAGAACTACGTGGTTTGTGTAAAGTAAATAGCAGTATTCTGTTTAATTTTATGTATTATCATTGCATGGCCTAACTTAGTCATAAAAAATTACTTAGCCTTTAATTTATCTGCCCACAGTGATCTTAAAAGTAGTCGCAACCCTGATCCGGCAATCAAAACAAACGGAACAACTTCTTGAAGTCAAGAAACTATTCCTGTCAGACATGACTTTGCTGTGCAGTAACAATCGTGAGAACCGAAGGACTGTGCTGCAGATGTCTGTGTGGCAGGAATGGCTGATAGCGCTGGCTTACATACATCCGAAGAATGCCGAGGAGCAGAAGATATCCGACATGGTGTACAGTCTGTTCAGGATGCTACTACACCACGCCATAAAGCATGAGTATGGGGGCTGGCGCGTGTGGGTTGATACTCTCGCTATCGTGCATTCGAAGGTTAGTGTGATAATGATGGTTCATTTTGTGAGGAAACACGATATTCAGTAAAGTTTGAGCTTATTTTTGTTACTAATTGATACCTATTCATAAAAAAACCAAGTATCTCATTCCTGACCTATATATTATCCCATTACTTAGCACGAAACAAGTTTTCCAATTCATCATCATCAAGACAAGGTACGAGTACGAGTTGGCAATCAGTCGATTTGTATAGTTAGTACTTATCAAAGCTAGAAGATAACTTAGTCAAATGCTATTTCCCAGGTGTCGTACGAAGAGTTCAAGCTGCAGTTCGCGCAGATGTACGAGCACTACGAGCAGCGGCGCGCCGACAACATCACGGACCCAGCCGAGCGCCAACAGAAGCCCATCTCCACCATCTCCGGCTGGGACCGGCCCGACCCCGCGCCCCCCGCGGTCGCCGTCGCCGTGGCCCCCCACTCACACAACCACGCCGCCCAAACAGAGATTGGCAAGGGCCTCTCCCTCAGAGAGGTCGAAGCCTGCAGCTGCAACGAAGACAGTGACGCGCGGACTACAGAAGCCGTGTACAGTGAAGTGTGTAAAACCCATAGTCCAGTTAAGAGTGTTAATGATGACGGTTGTGATAGTGTTAGGACTGACGGCGATGTCGAACATGCGGTCGATGAAGGTGACGAGAAGCTTGCGGAGAGCGAGCTGGTGCAGTCTATTATTAATGAAAATAAGCTATTAGAGAGCTCTGAGTCTGGTCTGGGAACGATAGAAGCAGACTCGGAGAAAACTGACAAACCCTTGTCGAGACAAGGGAGCCTAGATTACATTCCCGTAAGAGATGTAGGCGAGAATGTCCTAAAAGACGATAACACAGACAAAAGCGAAGGCATCCCTTCGAGTTTGTCGGCGAGTGAAACGACGAGCCCGGAGCGAGTGGCCGATCCTTTGAATTTAGCTAACGAAAGAGAATCTGATCTGTCAGATCCGTCCGAATTGTACTTAACCCCCAGCGAAGCTACTAGCCCTAAGAGATCACACGATAAGACTGACTCGATCATTCCAGAAGACGTAGACGGTGATGACCCGAAGCACATTGCGATACACATCGTCAACGACGTGCTTTCGATAGCGCTCGAGACGGTCCGGCTAAAAGCCGATGACGATACTGATTCAGGCGCAATATCCGGTGGGTTGATTTCTGAAGGAAACACACCGAACGGTCGAGATGACTTCGAACAAGAGATTGAAGAAATTATTGACGAGAAGCGAACAGCTGAGATGATTGCCAACGAAGTTATAACCGATATTCTGTCTTCGGTAGTCACCAGGTGTGAACAGAAACAAAACAAGTTAGTCGAAGAGGAAGACAACAGTCACCATAGAGTGATTCCCTCCGACCATCCACACGAAGGAAACGTTCTGCCTTTAGATGGAGAATTTTTAGTTGACTCTCCGCGAAAAGAAAACGTGGAAAGAATCGAACCAGAAGAAGTAGATGAAGTCACTAAAGAGAACGCGAAAAACGAAAGCCAAAGAATGGAAACCAATGAAACTGAGGAGCATAAAACTCCTGAAATCCCACCGATTTCAACAATCAGTGAAAACATTTCACTTGTAAATAAGAAAGAACAAGAAAACGAGGAAGAAAGGAATCGAGAAGCAAACGAAAGAGACAAAAGACGAGTGAGTTTACCCGGCGATAATGAAATGAAGCAAGAAAGCAATAAAAATGAAGGGGTGTCGCAAGGCACTAATACTTCTACTTCCCCGAAAAGGCCACGAAGTGCCTCTACCAGTACTCAAGTAGATTCTAATCATTTCGGTAAGTTATTAATTTAATGTTACCAAAAACCGTCAATCTAACGTTATTAAGTGATAGGAACAATACAAGGTAATCTTTTGAATTCATGACTCGTGGTCCACCTAATTTGACCACCCTGAAAAAATGCTGCCATTATTTTGTATCACTCAATAATATATTGTAGAAAGAATACAAAAATGGGTAAGTTAGGTTAATTAGGTATCTTCAGCTGGCCGAAGGGCAAAATACTCAGAAAATGGAGCTTCGCCCTCGGGCGGCCGTCTTTGTGCGAACCTTCGTCGAAATCCAGGTGGACAAACAGTAGGATTTTTTGGTTATTCGATCGAAGTATCTTACGTAAACATTTTGTATTATTAGGGCAGTAGAACTCTTAAGGTGATTAACTGGATCGGATTTTCAGAAACGAAGCGTCCGTCCAAATGCTCGCGGCCGATGTTCTCGCCGGGCCCCACGCGGCCGCCATTCCGGATCCCGGAGTTCCGATGGTCTTACATACACCAGCGGTTGCTCTCTGACGTCCTGTTCTCGCTCGAGACCGACATACAGGCAAGTTTTAAGTTTTGACTTGTAACCCTCGTAAAGGAACGTCGGGATACCACAATTTTTAGAAGTAATTGTTTGCTAGTGACTGAGCGGTAATTTTTTCCACTTGCAGCTCATTGGAAAAAAAAAACAAGAAAAATGTTATATCTGCTGCGTAAGGGCCAGTACAAATGGACTGTATTCCGATTGCAGTTAGCGTGCAATACCGACTGCAATAGAAAATGTAAATTACGTTGTAGTCGGAATGCCGTCTGTACTGGCCCTAACCTATAGAAATCATTGATTTTTTAAATTATCGTGACCACACTTACACACTGTGTAGTACTCTCGGCTCGCGATACCATGCCCATGCCACCGTATTCTGTAGGCTTATTGTCTAACTCGCTCGCAATCGTCATCGTGTTCATTTTGACAGTTCCTGTATGAATGTGACAACTAGCTGATTCCGATGCCAATTGTCAGCCCATACATGTCATGAACTGTCAAAATGAACACGATGGCTATTGCGAGCGAGTTAGACAATAAGCCTACTGGTTAAATTAACTTTTGTTAATTTCCAGGTGTGGCGGAGTCACTCGACAAAATCCGTGATAGACTTCGTGAACAGCAGCGAGAACGCCATTTTTGTTGTGAATACCGTTCACCTGATCAGCCAGCTGGCAGACAACCTTATCATCGCTTGCGGGGGTCTGCTGCCGCTGCTCGCTTCTGCCACCTCGCCTAACGTGAGTGCAGAACTCCTGCTGCTTCTGCTTTCCGTGTAGTGATTATGTCAAATAACTCTACAGTAGCCAGCTCTGTTTAGCCATCATACTCTATCCTACTAATATTATAAATGCGAAAGTATGGATGGATGGATGGATGGATGGATAGATGGATGGATGGATTGATGGATAGATGGATGGATGGATGTTTGTTTGTTACTCAATCACGCCAGAACGGCCCAACGAATCTGGATGAAATTCGGCATATAGATAGAGAAAAGTCTGGAATAGCTCATAGGCTACTTTTTATTCCGGAAAATTCCCGCGGGATAGCGGTAAACGAATTCTTTGCAGACGAAATCGCAGGCAACAGCTAGTCTGTAATAAATATATAGGTATTTAAAAAAAAAAACTTACTCTTTGTCGGTCCCTAAATTAAAAGGTACTCTCATCCATTCAAATATTGACTGATTAAGATTCCTCAAAATTTTGTTCATTCTCTTTGTTTTATATTATGATATAATATAGGGTTTTTACATGCATGTTTTCGTTTTCGACACAGGCCTTATACTCCGAAATTCGATTTTCGAAGTTTGGTGCCATTTCGCTCTCACTAATAGTTATTAATTTGAGAGTGAGAGGGACGGTGTGATACGAACTTCGAAAATCGAATTTCGGAGTAGCCCCCCAGTTTATTTGTTATAGAACGAGTTGGATGTGATCGAGCCGACGCAAGGCATGCCGGTCGAGGTGGCTGTGACCTTTCTCCAGCGCCTGGTCAGCATGGCTGATGTCCTTATCTTCGCCAGCGCGCTCAACTTCGCCGAGCTTGAAGCCGAGAAGAACATGTCCAGCGGGGGAATACTCCGTCAGTGCCTTAGGCTGGTGAGTGAGACTCCTGGTAGAACTCTGCAATCCCAGTATCTCTTCACGATTTTAACGCGCAAAATACACCGATTTTTCAACAAATAGATGCATTTGCGTGCCTGAAGAGCAGAACGCCCCCAGAGAAACAGGCTCTTGCGGGTTTATAAGTCGAACTCCTGATATATTCTGCGTTCTTAGTACCGAGTTATTGTAACATATCGGTGTTTTAAGAAAAGTGACACAACTCAAAACAGACTTTGTGAGTTTTGTCATGAATTTTTATAAACATATATTTTTCCACCTGCCTAATACTGGTGGGTTTCGGTAGCGTAGGTATTATGTGTCCCTAGTTACTTTTGACGTTGGCTACATGGGAATTCAGATTTTTACGACTTTTTTTTTAAATACTATGAATTTTCTTATTTTAGGTTGACTTTATGATTACCGTATGTATGACTTAGTAAAACAGTATAAAAATAGTCGATTTACTATTTAATTTTCTATCTGTACATAGTCGAGTTACCTATACATAGCATATATACTAGTGAAATCTTAGAGCAAGTTATTTTAGTTCTACATATATGTATTTACCTACTTCAGAATGTTTATTTTTATTATACTTCTTTAATTTATATTTTCTTAGTGCCAAAATCAGAATTTGTGTCGCAGAAACCATTCAAATCTTCGTAAAAATCTGCACCTAATTTGCTATGAAGATATTCTTCAGACTTAAAATTTAGCTGATTTCGGCACTCTCCTTACTACTTCTAGTTGCCTAGTACTCGTATAGCGTTAGACTAGCGGCAGTACTAGCTGGCTAGCCGCGTGTGTGTGCGTAGGTGTGCACGTGTGCGGTGCGAAATTGCCTCGAGTGCAAGGAGCGGCAGCGTTTCGCCGCCGCCCGCGCCGCGCGCCCTGGCGACTCGCCCTCGCCCAAGGTAAATGAAGACGCCAGCAGTGGACAAAAAGGCATTTTAGCGTTTTGCGTACCTAGTAAATGTGGAACGCGAGCTTTGTATTGCAATTACAATAAAAAAAATATTACTAGAGCACAGTGCCACACAGCAGGCTATCAGTGGTCCTAATCAAATATCCTCGACCTCTACAAATAGTATCTCAATTAACTTTGTAGGTAAACGCGCACTGACTGATTGGTTTTTTGACTTTTATCTTTAACGAACGAAACAACACGCACGATTTAGGCGGATTTTCTTTCATGATTCTTTATATTTGGCGTTTACGAAAGACGGAAAGTGTGAAAGTGATATTGAAAGAGTGAATGCAGGAACGTTCACAGAGAAGTGCTCATTCCAACACTAATGTACGGTAGCGAAAGTTGGGTACCGTCACGCCTCTTTCCCACAGGGGTAGGCAGAGATTATTTTGTTCCACTTGTTATCTTGCTTATCTTCTGGATTTGTTACGTCTTTGAAAGGGAGATGCTAAACATGATATTCAATTCCACTTGGTTGGTTGCTAAAACGGATTGTCTACTGTGTGCTATGCTAATTCTAAGCACCAAATCAATTGACTATACAAGTCGGACGCAGAACGTTATATTTATGTCTTGTCTACGCGAGCTATAAACATCCTTACTCCTTCTTCACTTTAAATTCGGGGGATGGTGGGGGTTAAAACCACCAAACGACCAATGGGAGCGCAGATCGTGAAAACGCTAATCTCATTGGTGCATCACAACACAATATTTGGACAATGCAACTCCGGGTGGGCTTTAAGAACCGTTTCGACTTTTAAACGTTTATGGCAACCTGGTACTTTGGGACACACTAATTGATTCATTTTCGGTTATTTTCGGTGATCTGCGGGGGGTAAATGTTTCGAACACACTTTTCAACAAATAATTGTGGTTTGACTAAGTCACCTTGCACTTATAGCTTTTGTGAAATGATTTACTTGTGTAAAAAATAGTTAATTTGTTACTGCGATTAACACAACACACGCTGCACTCTGCATGGTGATATACAAGATTTCTGTCGACTTTCATCTACTTATACTTGTTGCTTTTCATCAAACATTGTTTCATGACACAATCTAGATTTAATTTATTTGCATGTTTATCTGTTATTTCATTTATATTTTAATTAATAGATGTTTTATTAAGTTTTGATCTCAATTCACAAACGATGTGGTTCACATCAGTGTATTCTATTGTTGCAAAAATATTAGGTCCTTAAATGGTCATCAACTACCAACTATTGAGTTACTAGTCGTTTTAATGATGTTCATGTTAATTTAATACCGATAAATTCAAAAATTTATTGGTGCTAAATCTTTCTTCTGCCAAGTTTTAAAAAAAGCCCTTGGCGGCCTATTGATTTTAGTTTTTAACGGCCGATTTTTCAATCATCATTATACATAATACGCTCTTATCTGACACATACCCATAAGAGTTGTTCGTTGAATATGGCCTATCTGACGATTGAAAAATCGATCCTAAGTTTTCTCAACAGTTAAACCCAGAGGCTTATGTTTTCGATGACAACTCCTTTAGAATGTAACCCAAAAGTTGAGTAACTGAGAAATTCGTTATAATGTGAGTACAGTTTGGACGTTGTCATCGAGAACAAAACGCATTTGATATCACCATCGTAACATACTTGTGGTGTAACGTAGAGCGTCGTCGCGTGCCTGGCGGAGTCTGCGAGCCCGGTGAAGGACCCGGAGCGGCTGCTGCAGGATATGGACGTGAACAGACTGCGGGCAGTCATCTACCGGGACGTGGTGAGGAGTTTGTTTGTAATAATAATAATAAACCATCTTGGTTTGATACTCGACAAAGGAGTGTGATATAACTTAGAATGCAAAAGCAATTGGTGCATCAATCACATAGCATTACTTTTTTAATTAGGTTAATATTTACATAAATATTTTTGGGTGAATATGTTTAGACCACACCATGTTTAAGAAGACTCAATTTGTACAAGTAGACAAGACTACTACTAGGTGTGTGTTGTAAAAGTGTTTCTGTATGTTCTGTTCTCGCTCTCATTTCTCCCATTAACAATTCCAGGAAGAAACGAAACAGGCGCAATTCCTGTCTCTAGCCATCGTGTACTTCATCTCAGTTCTGATGGTGTCCAAGTACCGTGACATACTAGAGCCGCCAGCGCACGCGCCACCCGACTGCGCGCGCCGGCCGCACCACACGCATGACCACCACGGTATGACCAGGAGCGCATAGCCCGCTAACAGTTTTTCTTTATTCTGTCGATTTTAGAAAGCTGGCAGCATCATCCGTCGAGACAATTAGGATGACATGAGAATTTAAGTGTGAGTTGGAGTATTCGACAATATGTCGCTCGTTAACACTACCAGACGACCAGGATTGCATGAATCAAAGCAGTTTCTTCAGTGTATCTACCTTTACTCGAAGGAAGCTAAGATTGTTAATGCAAGCAAAGTCATGTCGAAGGGCTCTTAGGGTTGAAATATTGGTATAATATTCTTTTCCTGCCAGATAATTTACACACACACATTACAGAATGACCGTGATAATAAAAATAAAAATAAATTAAATATTTGTCAGGTTTTTGATGTGGTTTTGAAATTGTTTAGTATTCAACTTACGGCTCATATATTTACTAAGATATGATACAAAACGTATTTTATTGAGTCTCTATTACATGCCGAACGTTTCGAAATTTACCTGCTATGCAATTATACTTTATGTGAAGCGTATTATATGTATATACATGCGTATTGTCTTTGTAGTTTTTCATGTGACATACTTATTAGCATTAACTAAATTCCTTAGGTTTTTTGAAATACGACTATTTACAACTCCCTACGTCTTTAATGTTCGCTCTTAATAAAATATAAAACCTATTTGGAAACTTATCACTAACTTAGTTTTGAGGATTGACATACCAAGTAAAAAAAAAAATTTTACCTATTTTCCGTATTTCACCACATACCGAGCGCATGTGAAACCTAGACTTAACCTACCTACTTATTTACAGTATTTTTTTTCATATCCTTTACAATACAATTATTCTTAAGTAAATAAATATTTCATACTTAGATTACCTATTTAAGAATTATGATACTACATGTACATATTTTGATTTAATTAACGTTGCAGTAAGACCTGTAATGTCGTGCACTCTATGTAAGGCATCCACTTGTTATGTAGTAGTTCGATACATCTCACATAAACACATACCTACATTACTCATTGATTTACTTCTACTACAGTTTATTATAGCCGTTATTTATATTAATTTTATCATCCATAGATGTATCCAATTGGTTTAATAGAATTTTAAGCTATTGATTTCGCCTCTTACGTTAATTTTGCTTTACCGCACTATTGTTAAGGTTTACATTATTGGTAATTATAATTATAGTAAATCCGATTGACTGAAATTTTAAGTCGTCACCAATTTCACCCTGTATCAAAATTATAACTGCATTAAAATAAGTCTTGAGTTCTGGAAAGCGGTACCCGAAATCTGATGAAACGATCATTACCTTTCAAGTGGCACAACTTTAAACCTTATTTTGATTGAGTCGTCATATTATTAAAGATTTTTGAAATAACCTGCCTTGAAAGATATTGAGCTTATACCTAGAAAGCCGGCGGCCACCTTTCTAAGCCGCCTCGCGAGGCAACCGCCAGAGGCGCAATTTTGAAAGTACTAAATAAGAGACCTGAGACCGTGTACCCTAACGCGCAGGCGCTCCCGATCATAGTGGAAGCGTTTGCGACTTAGAATGCGTTCGGCAATACGGCCTCAAGATTCAAAACCGCGTCAGAAGCAACTGCCTCGCGATGCTTGCTCAGTTTAGCCCCGTGCTTGTTAAAATGTCCGGTAATGACACAGGTGATGTTTTTAAAGGATAACTCAGGCTCAGACTGTTTATTTCAAGTGTGTCGTTTGTTCTTTTTTTCACGCCGCTTGATAATCGCGTCACAATTTGGGACACTGGTAAAATTGTCTACTGCTACACCCGCGCCATCTGTGATCGCGAATCGACACAATACACGATCAAAAACTTTATTTTTTTTGGATTATTGCTTGTTGTTCTTTGGCAATATTCGATTTGTTGTAATCTATCGAATTGTAATCACGAAACTCTTTCTGTTCTTCTGCAAAACAAACTTACGGATAATCTGCTATTCACACTTTTCCCCGTCGCGTCGTGGCACCCGCTACGATATCACTTACCTTCCTACCGTTTCTCTCGACCTGACCTTTGCAACTATTCTCTATCTATAAATCTTACGTTTATCGTTTTATATTCCTTTCTCTGTCGCACACATCTATTGAACGCATTCTTATTCAACTTGCACTGAACACATTTTTTCTCGTCTGCACCTTTTCGTCCTTTCTATTATTGAATCGAACCTTTTTTTTGTGTTCTCGCCTTGTTGCATCTTAACTTCTCAATGTTTCTGATTACCTGATACCTTCCGATGTTCTGGTGCGCATCATTACCTAATGTCTAAATTTTTTACAACCTTCTTCATTCACATTATTTTTTTTTGCTTCTGCTCCTTGTCGTCCATTTCTTTAAAACGGGTCTCGTTTTTTCTGTTCTTGTCCTTTTCTTATCTGACTCCTTGCTATTTCTGTTTTCTTGATACCTTCTGATGCGTTAATGCGCCTCATTACCTTGATGACCTAATTTTTTTTAAACTCATTCCTTTTCTTTTCAAATGTACTCTTTGCTGTTTCTACCTACCCAATACTTTCAAATGCACTAATGCGTCCTATTGCTTATCAATCTGATTCTCTTATTTCTTTGATATCCTTATTTCCCATTTGTATCTCCTAACAACTTCTGACACACTAATGCATCCTTAATTGAAACATCATCAACGCTAACACAACTTCTGGTACTTGCGGGGGCTCGGGGTGTTCCTTGCTATCCACTGGAATCCTCCTCTCCTGGTACTTTGCGTGGGTTTGTGTTGGCGGGGGCAGGCGCGCGGCCGCTGTTCCCGCAGTGGTCGCACCACGTGTACCCGCAGTTCCTGCCGGGTGCGCACCCCGCCCACCGCCACCCCCCGCACCCGCCCCCGCACGCGCCCCACTGCAAGCTCGACTGCAGCCAACATACCAATCACGCGCACGCACGCATCGGTAGCTACCACCGCCCGCACGCAGGTAACGCGGCCCGTTGATAGGTGGCGTTCGCATCGCATCACGAAACAGACAGACGACCTTTTGATAACAAATGCAAATATGAGCCCAATTTGATGATATCGGTAAAATTCGGTCAGAACATTGAATACGGAAATAGTTTTATTATTTTACTGGAATAGTATCGAATACACTAACGACCTATCACACTCTATTTCATTCAATAACTCATTAAGTGTAAGTAATTTTAATTATCACTGAGAGGAGTACTCCGATTAAATATTTTTTCTCTATAAATCAAACATGTCGTCGACATAAACATGTCAAAACACAATTCTTCAGGTGCTTGAAATGTTTTGAGGTGTTGTTAATTAAATAATTAAACACTACACAGTTTGTTTAGGGATCTTTAGTCTATCAAAATGCTATGAATTTGAAAAGGGAGTGATGTGAACGCGACACTGAAAACTTATAATATGGTCGAAATTCGCGGACATTGTTTTATTTTGTTTTTTACTTTGTGTTGAAAAAAAAATACATACAAGATAAAACAGTGTATTTAGGTTAAGCACCGCTATGGCACTGCTTTTGGTTTCGTTTGTTATTCTATGAGTTGCCTCATCATACAGAGTAGAAACATCACGAGATTGGATAATGAACGCATGCGTTTACTTGTTCCATTTTTAAAGTATACTAGTTAGTTTTAAATCGAGGAATTCTGTACATTGACTTCAGAAAAACACAGATTCTAATAAATACAGAAAATGCGCAGAATTCCAGAATATTCTTAGAACTATCCACACGATACTAACTTTTGTCTGGGTAGCGTGTTGGTTAAGAGGGTGCATCCCTACTGAGCTGGCAACGTCGCACTTTTGGTGATTTTTTTGCGATTATTTCACAGAAATTGAATAAAAGTTTCAAATGTGCGTCTGTAGTGCACTTCGTTTTTAGTGTATTAATGTGTCCAATGCAAATATTAATCATGATGGACTTTTATTTGTGTATTGAAGGGATAAAATACTAACTATACATATATCTCGTTTAGTAAGAAAATAAAAGTCCATCACGATCAATCATTGCATTAGACACATTAATACACAAAAAGCGAAGTGCACTACAGACACATATTTGAAACTTTCATTCAATTTCTGTGAAATAATCGCAAAAAATCACCAAAAATGCGACGTTGCCAGCTCAGAAGGGATGCAACCTCTTAAGACTGAAGATCATGCAAATGAGACGGTGAATAGTGCGGAGTCTCTTGTGCATGAATACAAGTCTACACAAACGTGCGAAAAAGACAAAAGATTATAGAGCTTGGATCACCTTTAACACCCAAATCCCTGTGTATACTATAGCGTCTCTTGCTAATCTTATATGTAGGCAACTTCGATCTATGCGCTTTGTCAAAGCAAGCTTTGTCAGTGTTGTCTACTGCAAGCCAAAATGAAAGTCAAAGTGAACAGAGTCTCTCCCACAGAACACAACGGCGACGACGTCGAGTACGCCATGATAGTGGTCGACGAGAACAACTCGACGATCAACGAGTTAGACTCGCCCTCCATGAAGGTAACGCCATTTTAACACTTGTACATTTTTATTTCATGTCATTAAGTTGCGGAACATGAGTGCAGTAGTTTTTGATTGTTTTGGAGACATATGAGAGTGTGTGCGTGGGTGCTGGTCTCCATAGACCCATACATAGCTCTTGTCAGTGACGTATCCTTTCGATAAGCTTACACGCACACCAACGTATTGCGTATGGTTATTATCGACCACAAACAAAAACCACGGGTCTTCATGAGTTGCAACAGTTATTCCGAATTTCCCAGATTTTTGTTTAATTTTCCCGACGATTTTAAGGTTATAGAATTTAAACTGATTTTAATGAAATCATTTCATCGCACATCTTTTCTCTCGTTCTTAGGATTAGATGCTTTTAATTTATAAAAGATGTTTTACTTACTACTTAGTGATTCGGTATCGTAGTTAAGTAGGTATCCCTTTAGCATGTCTCTCGGATTTTTAAATAGGTATGGCATTTTGATAAATTAGTGTTGAATTTTCATATTTGTGGCATGTTAAAGTGTTTAAATTTACCCTTAGCATAGTTGTAGGATCGAATCTGTAGTTCGATGCATGATCGTCGAGTTCTAAATTTAATCTTTATAAAGAGTCGTCTAACCCTTCCATGTTATTTTTAGAATTGGTTTGCTGTTTAAGTTTGGTGTCGCTACAGAGTTAAGATGTGGATGTGTCCTTTGAACGCTTCTTACATTCGTTTTATTTTGCTGTTGCAATAAAATATGATAGGAGAAGGAGATCGCGGAAGACACAGATGGAGTCGCGAAAATAGAGACGAGCACTGACGAACTGAAGCCGGGCGTGGAGAAGCCTGCGCCGGCGCCGCTCGCGGCCCCCGCGCCCCCCGCGCCCCAAGCCTCCCCAACTTCCGAAAAGGAAGAACCCCTATATAAGTCCAGCCTTCGGGTGAAACAGCAACCTAAGCCAAAGGTCAGTTGATGGACAATGGCATTGGAAAGGCCGCCGAATTGCTGTGTCCCCTTCTATTAGCATCTGCGTCTCCTTTAAGGTTCTTTGGATCTTTTCTGGTGTAGGTTGCGACGGGGGAGTTCAGACCATTCACGTATTTACTTCCTTTCAACACTTAATAGTTAGCTAACTATTAAGTTTGAGCAAGGAATGATGACAAAATGGCCGAAATTCTCGTGGCGTAGCCTATTCAGTCAGCATCAGAGGCATCTATAACAAAATATTTTTTAGATATTGTTCGCATTTTATGTGAACTCTTTGTCCAATTCAATGCATTTTATGCTGACTGGAAAAGTTTCTATAGCAGACTGAAGTTAGATCACTACATTATAGAAGAGAGTGTTTTATTTAAGTTTTTAAATCACCCATTTAAAAGTGGAGCTCTAACTTTAGTGATGATAGATCTATTTTAATCTCAGCCTAACAGACCTCTAACTTCTTGGTGTTTAGGTTGATAATTCCTTGTACTAAATGAATGTTATTGTCCTGTTGTAAGCCTCCAACCGCAAGGTCCAAAACATTGTCCGGGATAACGGTGTCAGTGGTCAATTTGGTTTGTACACATTATTATGAACACACGTTTTAGCGCAAGCCTGCTAACTGGTTCTGTAAGCCTGGTATCGTGAACGCGTATGTATTACACCTATATTATTTTTGATTCGGTTTTTAAGGGGTATTTATTATCCATGGATTTTTACCCCCTTATTCATAAACGCACTATAGGCCTCTGCTAAGTTAGTAATCGTTTGTCCTTATCTCTGAAAGGTAAATGTCAAAGTGACAGATAAGGACAAACGATTACTAAGTTAACAGAGGCCTATAGCGCGTTTATGAATAAGGGGGTTAATCTTTACGTACGTCTTTGTGTAACACCATTCAAGTTTTACAGTTCCATTTAGACACAACAGTACACAAGCTTGCCACAATAATCTGACAGTGTGTTACACAATGTTTTACACTACACATAGGTTGTCACTATGATCACGATGAGGTATATGTTCCATGTATTGTATGTATAATATATAAGCAAGTATGTACCTACTGAGGATTCTAATTGCCGAAGTAACTTACGTGTTCGCACTGCACCAGGCACTACATTATGTAAATTCTTATCACACACTAGAAACATGTAAATACAAAATGTTTGTCGGTATACACATCGGTATAAAACTGTTGAACCTTTTTTACAATATTGAACATGCTACATGACTTCCTTAGTAGGCGTTGGCTTGGCATGTCGTTATGAGAATTATTGTAAAGAAGTTGCATATCTTTTAGGTGTAAAGATATAAGGTATAATTTAGACTTTTATTGATGGAGTCGATAATTTGGTCCTTCTCTTTATACATCATTAACTCTTTATAATACAAGTAAAGTGTTTTGAAATCGCGAGATATTTATTGTATTTTTGTAAAAATGTCGACATAAGATTTTCTGTACTTATTTTAAAAGATTTTCTAAAATATTCATAACATTGTATACTACTTTCAAAATTATTGAAATTTATAAATCATCGAAGAGACCAGGTTGGCATAAGTCATTAGGCAGCTGTCCTACCGCCGACGAGTAAACTATCAAGCTATCGACTATTTTCTCATTGAATAAATCCGTTGATCTATAAATTGCTATTTGTTTGCCATGTGCCAGGATTTCTAGAGCTAGGAAACTGAACTCGCATCTTGCAAATTGCCGGCGGTGAGATATCTGTCATAGGCTATGTGAATTGACAACATTTCATATTTCTGAGCCTATAATTTTAATGGTTCTCTGTATTCTGTTTGAAAAGATGAACATGCTGACAGTTTAATTTTTTCGCTAGGGGTTGTATTTAATTTATAATTAATTTATTAATTTTTGCTTATTCTAAAAGGGCGTAACTCCGATACTATCACAGAATAGACACTTATCCTTTTGTCTTTTCTGTATAGAAAAAAATCTGACGTCAATTTCAAATTGTCAATGTCAGGCCTTATTCTCCGATATTCGATTTTCGAGGTTCGCTTCGTGCTGTTCCGCTCATACTAATATAGTCATTAACTTGAGAGTGAGAGAGAAGGTATGCAACGAACTTCAAAAATAGATTTTCAGAGTTGCCCCCCTTGTACTTTGAAGTTGTCATATTCAAAATTGTGGTCTTTTATTTTTTCTCCGGAAAAAGGCAAAGGTGTTTCACCTATCCTGTGGTAGTTTTGGTAAAATTAGGATATATTTTTAATTAATTTTTATTTTTTATAATAAGCGATATTAAAATTATATAAACATATTGCAGTGATCAGGAGGCAAAATGCTTTCGAACCATATATACATTTTCAGGTGTTATAAAAATGAAATGTTGTCAATTAGAAACTATTATAGTTAGTAAACGACTGCATGTAACGTGTGCTTGCTTTTTTCACCCTTATACCTGCATGCTCTTGTTTTATCTCCACTTAGTTATCTTTTTAAGAGACTTTCGCACTCTCACCCATTGAGATGTTTCCGCCCACTAACACTTAGGTATCGAAGGGCCTTTAATTTGATCTTATTATGAATGATAATAAAAAGGAACTTCTTTATGTTCTTGAAGGAGTAAATAAATTGGTTATTTATTAGCATTCTAATACATCATTTCAGTCAGTAACTTTTATTGAGTTCATGTCGATATATCGTTTAAAATGGAATAACTTAATATTCCTGCTAATTTTTGTACTAGCTATTTGTGAAATAACAAAAAAACCGATTGTTTTCTTTGATGCGACCATTATCTGTTCGTTATTTTTAACTTATACAAAATACGCCAATTACAATATCCGTTACCAAATTAAAATAAAGGCTGCAATCTTCTGTAGCCATATCAAAATTTTAAGTAACGTGAAATCAGCCATGGCACTGAAATAATAAAGCAGATTTGAACTCTCTTGACCGTCGACAGAGCGTGGATTCGATCGAGGATGCTGGCTCGTTCCATCTCAACTCTACAGAGACCACAAACAACGACCCTGAGTCGTCCAGCGAGATCGCGCTTGACGATAATAAACACCCGGTATGTATGAGCTATAGGAGGTTTCTCTAGCTAGCTAAACATTAGAATAACTACTGGCAACGCTCATCTGCGTTCAATCATTGTGACTCTCCTAACTACATATAACTAGCAGAGAAGCAATCTGACCAAGTGGCAAAATAATAGCAGCATTCTAGCCGCGTTTTAAAGCCTCTGTTATAAAATATTATGTTAATGTTATCGTAAGCTCTAGTATTGTAAAGATCTGATTTATGAGTTGATACGTAAATGACGTAGTACGTTACAAGCTATGTGATTTATGTTGACGTTCAGGTGAGCAACGATGAATCGTGGACGGACGTCAACCTGAATGAGGACGGCGAGCGCGGCCCCGCAACCATCACCGGCCGGACGAGGGACCATGAAGGAAACATACATGAAGGTAACACTTCCTGCATACCTATGCATACAATTCGTACAGTATGATGTCAATTTAAATGTGACATTTTTATTTGGCTAAGCATTATCGAACAGATTATGATTCCTCAGTTGAGTTTAGAGCTTTATGACTCCTGTAGTTATAACTCCTTTATAACTCTTATCCTAACTTTACAGTCGGTAAGCAAAAAGAAAGCTGGAACAAGAAGCATTATTGTCAAAAAGTTCCGTAACGTAACTACGCAGGTGGCATTGAAAATGTGTGAAAATTCTTAGAATGAAATTATCAGATTGTGACCGTATGAATTAATACGAATTCTCAAGATCCAGAAAATTAGAGACAGTTTAATTTGAATCACGAATTTGTTCTCAATTTCAGACATAGAAAAACAAATTCACCAGAGGAACAGTGACGCGCACCACCACTTGCAACAAAGGCATCAGAACCGAAGTCTGCAGGTCACGCAGAGGCACTTACACCCGGTAATAAAACAACCTATGTCCGCAATCCTCTGTCTCTGAACTTTCATGTGCTTCGTTAAAATCGAAGTCTTATCGAACATTCTTGCTATTCGCATACTTACGTCTACGTCAAAAGTAATAGTAACCCTTTTTAATTTCAGGATAACGAAACGTTAGCTGGTCTGAACGCTATGAACGCCACGATGTCAGTGGATGGTGTGTCTCGGGAAGCGTCTCTGACGCACAAGCTAGAGACAGCCCTTGGCCCGGTCTGCCCTCTGCTAAGGGAGATCATGCTTGACTTTGCGCCTTTCCTCTCGAAAACGCTGGTTGGCAGCCACGGACAGGAGCTGCTAATGGAGGGTAAAGGTATACGGTTCTAAGCATGGTAGCTCTTTGACGCTTCTGTTATCCTAGTATACGATTGGGTTTATGGTTTCTTGGTCTTCTTATTTAAGCTGAACATATTTTTGCTAATTAGTATTTGAATGGCAAACCTTTTTGTTGCTTAATTCAATGGTGGTTGCGTCTGTCTCCATCTTTCATCGATTAAAAGTAGCCAGAATTATTGTTCCTTTTTTGTCGGCTTAATAATATTTGAAATTAGAAGCATGTAAAAATTTCAAAAACACCGAATTTTCGTCTCCTCACTAATAAGCCTTAACCTTCAGGTCTCCAGACCTTCAAGTCCAGCACGTCAGTAGTGGAGCTGGTGATGCTGCTCTGCTCCCAGGAGTGGCAGAACTCCCTGCAGAAGCACGCTGGGCTGGCGTTCATAGAGCTGATCAACGAGGGCCGCTTGCTGTCCCACGCCATGAGGGACCACATCGTCAGGGTCGCCAATGAAGCCGAGTTCATATTGAACAGGATGCGAGCTGACGATGTGCTCAAGCACGCTGATTTTGAGGTGAGAATTTGTTGTACAGAAATTCGAATCCGGGCTTGCTTAATACGATACGCTACGATCGCTTGATAGATATTATAAAAAAAAAATCAACATCAAAAGTTTATTTTGCAAATAGGCCTTCAAGGGCTCTGTCTTTTACATGTCTTTTGTTTGAAGCTACCAGCAGCGCATTCGGAAAGACCATCATTGCCAAGAAGAATGCGCCGCGATAAACTTGGCAGAAAGTCATTTTTCCAGAATAAAATAAAATAAATAATCCTACCGCCAATCAGCCAATCAGCAGATCGCTGTAGAGGTTATGATGACAGCTGATGAAATTACTGGCACATGAAGTATTTCCTTCTTTGCCCTGTAGGCACGTATCACGCACCTTCGCACGTATCTCATTGTAAGTTATGCCTTCTGATTTTCTGATCATAATTTTGTCATTTATTTACAGTCGCTATGCGCGCGCACGAGCAGCGAGCGCGGCGACGAGGAGCGCACGTGCGAGCGGCTGATCGCGGCCGCGCGGCGCCGCGACCACGCCGCCGCCGCGCGGCTGCTCGACAAGCTCAAACACGCGCCCAGCGCCACTGCCACCGCTACCGGGTCAGTGTACCAGGGTGGCAGGAGCCGCCAGGAGTGAGGGGCTTGCCACTATTTTGACGTAGGGAAGGGAAAGTGCCAGCGAAACGTGTCCTTTTCAGGATTTACTAATACGAATGTCCGGCTATCTGTTGTTAACAAAACCGCGTTTCTCAATGTTCTAAGATGTTTAAAAATGACTTACAACTTTTTAAATGTCTGTAAGACAGAGCCATTAATGTTAAGATGTACCTATGTTTTTCTAAAGATCTTCTTTCGACAGTGGCGGCGGTTCCTCCTTATGTTACAACTTACGAGATTTAGGCCTACTTGCACAGTCCAGAGTTATAACATCGCTAACTCGGGGTTAGGTTTGACAGTTCCATACATTTTGACACTACTTAGCTCCGGGTTAGCATCTAACACGGGGTTAAGTCGCCAACCCTGGTCCGTGCAAGTGGCTCTTAGTGTGTTATCATCATCAAGGCCTACGTTTGTTTGCAGGAGCACCGCGCAGTTCTGGCGGCTGGACTCGTGGGAGGACGACGCGCGGCGGCGGCGGCGGCTGGTGCCGGACCCGCGCGGGCAGCGCCACGCCGCCGCCGCGCTCGCGCGCTCGCCCCCCGCGCCGCCGCCGCACGACGCCATACTGCAGGTGCGTTATGACGCCCTGGTACACGTACACGCTACACGCATTGGGTGCTTTGCAAAGTTGAACAATTTTTTTAAAGTAGATTATCGCAAGTTCGAAAATGTTTTTCCTAAAAATTTATATATTTTTCAATACATTTGCTCGAAAAATTCACTTTCAAAGGATGTATACATGGCTCGTAAGTTAATTTTACCGCACTAGTGCGATTTTTTTACAGTTTTTTTTTTAATTTTCCATCTTAAAAGTTTACAAGCA
Organism: Pandemis heparana; assembly: GCA_963854515.1. Lineage (NCBI taxonomy): Eukaryota > Metazoa > Arthropoda > Insecta > Lepidoptera > Tortricidae > Pandemis > Pandemis heparana. Next base: position 695,147 of record OY978025.1, read on the forward strand.
AAGAGTATTAAATGACAAAAATAAAAAATATCGACTTATACGCAGAAAAATGTATAAATAAACAAAACTAAGTAATGAATTTGCAAAATTTATTGTAATTAGTATAAACTGTAATTTAATTACCTCAGATTTTAATGATTTCCACCTTTTATTTATTCGAAAAAATCGCAGTGGCTGAACGCGTCGAACCTTTTGCCTGATAATTTTAGTTAACCTAATTAAAACAAAACTTACGCATGCGCATTACGGTAGACGGACGCGCCATTTTTGTAAAACTTTGCGTTGTTTTGTGTTGTTGATTATAGTGTACTAAAACCAAACAAAATGAGTTATTCAAGTGATGAAGTCAACAATAACATGGAGTAACTCCGCCCGATATTTTAAGTAAGGCGCAAATCGCGCAAAATATTCTGTTGCCATCAAAATCTCAGGTATTCTTTAATTTTGTGTTATTAATGTCTTAAGTGTATAAGTGCCTATTTTCTCACAATCGTATGATACACGGTTGGCAAGGTTTTACAAATTCGTGACTATGAAAACCCTCGCCTGACGGCTCGGGTTTATCGACTGGTCAGCTCATTTGTAAAACCTTACTTTCCAACCTTGTATCACAAATAACTATTATTGAATCAGGCGGTACTTTGCGGATGTCCATTTCAATGAACACAAAATATACCTTGCTACTCCGCTGCTTACGTGCAAGATAACCAAGCTTGTGCGAAATGTATACGTTTTGCATGCAAGCCCTCCCTCCACTGCTGCCACACAAAACGCACACAAATCCCACAAACTTAATTGACAACATTTCATTTTTATAACACCTGAAAATGTATATATGGTTCGAAAGCATTTTGGCTCCTGATCATTGCAATATGTTTATATAATTTTAATCTCGCTTATTATAAAAAATAATTAAAAATATGTCCTAATTTTACCAATACTACCACAGGATAGGTGAAACGCCTTTGCTTTTTTCACGAGAAAAAATAAGCGATCATAATTTTGTATTTTTGACAACTTCAAAGTAAGTAGGTACAAGGGGGGCAACTCTGAAATTCTATTTTCGAAGTTCGTTGCATACCTTCCCTCTCACTCTCAAGATAATGACTATTAGTATGAGCTGAACAGCACGAAACGAACCCCGAAAATCGAATATTGGAGAATAGGACCTGACATTGACAATTTGAAATTAACGTCAGTTTTTTTTTCTATAGAGAAAAGACAAAGGGATAAGTGTGTATTCTGTGATAGTACCGGAGTTACGCCCTTTTAGAATAAGCACAATTTAATAAATTAATTATAAATTAAATACAAGCCCTAGCGAAAAAATTAAACTGTCAGCATGTTCATCTTTTCAAACAAAATACAGAGAACCATTAAAATTATAGGCACAGAAATATGAAATGTTGTCAATTATTGCTATGCTTCGAGAATGTGAAAGTATGCTACGAATAGCTTTATCATTGACTATACTAGGTACTCGGACTAGTTGGTAGTGAATAGTGACATAATGAGTGTGATGTGATGACGCCCTAATGATGCGATTTAGCCATTCTCACGAACACGCCTTTACCGGCATTATTTCGTTTCATCATTCACGACGTGACACTGCCAAGTTATAATGATTTAAACATGTATTTTGTTGTCAAACAATGTACCTATTGTGTCATGTGCAGGCAACTGAAGAGTTGCACGCACGGATAGCGGCGGGCGGGGCGGGACGAGGGGCGCAACTCCCCACGCCGGCCGCGGCTGAACTCCTGGACGACGCTGAGCTCCTGGTCGACGATCGAGAAATTGATGCTGATCTCACTGGTAAAATCATTTTCGAAGTCATAAAACATGAAACGAATTTATTGAAGTTTTGCTGCACCGAATAAATTTGAGGACCTCGCCCGCTACGATATGTCTGATGGCGACTGTACTAACTCGTTATTTTGGACATGGTATAAATACTTAAAGTCGACGTCAATAGAACTTGCTACCTATGTAAACAAACCTTGTATCTTTAATTTCCATTTTCCCTCATCAAATACTGCTTAATCCGTGTGTTATTTACTCAATACTTACCACAACATTAAAACAATAAACAAGTGCTAGAATATGGATGTTTCATTAAATGGTTTATTTACATTGTTGGCAATTTCAATTGACAGCGATTTTACTTACCACCATTATGATTCGATATGAGTTGGAGTCGTTTGCTTCTAAGGTTCAAAATAATGCTTATCTAACTAATCTAACTAATATTATAAATGCGAAAGTATGGATGGATGGATGAATGGATGGATGTTTGTTTGTTACTCAATCATGCCAGAACAGCCCAACGGATCTGGATGAAATTCGGCACATATATAGAGAAAAGTCTGTAATAGCACATAGGATACTTTTTATCCCGGAAAATTGCGTAGTTTCCGCGGGATAGCGATAATCGAATTCTTTGCAGACGAAGTCGCTGGCAACAGCTAGTTGAATATATGTAGTAGGTTCTGCGTAAGTAGGAAAAACTTAGAGGCTCATTAGTAATATGACACCATAATACCAGGACGCCATGACAATCGTAGAGCTCTTAACAGGTCCAGTGAACATCAGCACGAAGGCGCGGCTGGTGGCGCCCGGGCTGGTCGCCCCCGGCACCGTCTCGCTCACATCCACGGAGCTGTACTTCGAAGTGGACGAGGAGGACCCGGAATACAAGAAGATTGACCCTGAGGTAAGTTATTGTTATTTCTCAGTTTTCGACAAGAAGAAAGCAAAATATTTTCAGCTTACTGTCAGCGCCATCTAGTGAAAGTCCTCGTGTTTACTAGGCGGGAAGCGAGTAAACACAAGTTGTTAGCTGTTGAGCTTTCTATAGGGTACTAGTTCAAATGAAATTCGACAGGTGGCGTATAGCCGACTTAGTGTGATTCTGATTTTTGTAGCGACACCTGGCTGTTTTTTGTTGTCTCTGTAAACTGTCTAATAGTTTGATTGATGACTTAAAAGAAATCAGTGTGTATTTTTTTGTATACTTTTAGTTAAGGTTTATCAATCACATCAATGCTAGAGTTAGATTCATGAAACTTACCGTCATTATAATAATAATAAAAAATCGTGAACTGACTATGTAGATAAGCAGCCTGCCTATGGCATGATGAATTAATCGACCACGTGTCTTTATGTGGTTTAACTAAATTAAAAAGTTGGAAAGTAACAATGAATTATGACTGAAGAATTATGTGTGACAAGAGGAACATTATGTTAACTCTGGTATTTAGCGGTGATAGATCGTAAACAGCTCGTAAGAGTCTATTAATATCCCGGGCATTTGCATTACAACGCATTAACGAAATCCACACAATAAATTTTAAGTTTTATTGCTTTATAAAAAAAAAAGTATAAGGTTTCGTGGGCTATTAAACAAATATTATAAATTACACAGGCAGAGACAATCGCATGACAAAACTGCCTTCGAATAAGGCGCGACGCGCGCCTTTTGTTCGGTAATTTATTAAGCTCTTGTGGATTCAAGGAGTAGTAAAATTGAAAATTATGATATCACACTCGCACCCAATAGACTTAACAACCCTGCAACCTTCACTCCGAAACGACCTTATTCACTCAGCGCATAAACTCTAAAATGGCATGCACCTTGCAGCGCCGCATAGTGTTGTACGGTTCTACATTCGGTTGGTATCGATACGGGTATAGCGCGTGATACAGCCGGGTAACCGAATATGAGGCACTTAGGTGCACGAACAATGCGGCCCCGCGGCGAGGCGCCACGCAGGGCGGCGCCCGCGCACGCGATGTCGATGCGCACTTGTCGATACTTTTGTACTTGTTAATAGTGGGTGGCGGCAGAAACGCCTCCGTGATTATTGTGTACTGTCAAGTGATGATTTTATGCCGCGCGTGAACGGCAGGTTACTTAATTGTCTTTTTGACTTTGGGGTTACATTTGGTGATATGATTTTATCACTCAGATGGTTTTTTCTTGATATAACATGATCTAGGTACTTTTATTGTTCCTATTGTTATAAACATTTGAGTACCAAACGGGGTTATAATTTTATGGAGTTTTATTATGGATACATTTCTTTGAAAATATCGCGAGGAAACCAGTGTAAACTTGCGAAACAATTCAATGATGTGCGTGTGTGAAGTTCCCAATCTGCACTGGGCCCTGGGCCGCGTGGGGCTAAGCTCAAGCATACATATATAAGCAAGCATGCAATTTCCTTAAATATTTCTATTTCAAGTCTTTACGACATCTATCACGACTCCTAATAATCGTAAACTTTCTTGAAATCGCAAGAAGCATTAGGTTGCCTTTTTATAAATATCGAAGTTTAAATCTTTTCGGATCCAAAACTCGACAAATAAGTAACATCGAGTCGATACTTGGATAATATCGACATAGCTTGCGTCGTCCCTTGGGGCGGCGTGTGGGGCATCTCGGGCTCGGACGGCGGGACAATGGCGCCCCGCCGCGCCGCGCTCCGCGGGCGGCTGCGCGCGCAACGGTTCAATCCAGCCACCTAACCAGGGTAACCTCCTCATAGGTGCTGATACCCTAGTTAGACAGTCAAGAGACCGTTTCAAATATTTACTTGTAGCACAATTGTGATAGTAACATACATACATACCGTCACGCCTCTTTCCCACAGGGGTAGGCAGAGACTACTTTGTTCCACTTGCTACGATCCTGACATACCTCTTTCGCTTCATCCACATTCATCAATCTAATCTAAGCTCTCTAATCTCTCTAGTCTGTAGTTGTGATAAGTTTGCCTTAATTACACATCAAATTCTGTTTGGCCCAAAAATTGCAATGCAAGCTTTTTGTTGACGGTAGTTTTTTTTCTGTTCTTGCATTGTCATCTAATTGGCATACCTACCCATTACTAAGTTTCATGACAACCTGACCTATAACTAAGACAGTGGGTGACAAATTTTTGTTTATTTTTTTTTTACGAAAATTAACCGGTGATAGAAGTGTAACCCTTCGTATGCTTATGACACGGATCCGTGCCAAATTTAAGGCTATCTTTTTGTATTTTTATTTAAATCAGCAGAATTTGTGCATATAGAAACAGATGAGACTAGAATGCAGATTTCTTTTTAGCTTCCGCATACGAGGGGTTGAGGCCAATTTAGACACATGTAAGTTTCATTACATTGCGGGTTGCCGGGGTAAACCAAATTCAACCGATCTGTCAAACTTCGCAATGTAACTATAGTGGCATACAATTCTTGCATGTGTCTAAATGGGCCTTTAGTGGGTTGGCTCTTAACAGCCTGTTCCCTCTGACTTTCATTCAAGAGCCCTAAGTTCCCTAGTATCTATCGGGAAATACAGCAAATTGGAGCAAATTCCACTCCTTGGCGGTTTTTTCTTGAACATACATACATACATAAATCACGTCGCTATCCCTTACGGGGTAGACCGAGCCTAAGGTAACAAGACCTAGGCCGCGTTTAGCGTGATTGTGGGCGTATAGGTGGAAAAGGGAATCAAAACTCTTCACACTCAGTTCACTTTTTTTTCTTGAACTGATTCTTAAAAATCTTTTAAAAGTCTTTAATGATAGAAACAGTGTCCACTAATTATACTATTCCTGATTAACATAGTTGACTGCTTTTTAGCGTAGGACAGTAGTCCTGGTTGAACTTTATTAATTCTTTCACCTAAAACTCTACCTACAAGTAATACCTGAATCTGAATAACTTCACTATAAAATTATATTTTCTGTGAATATACATTACGTTACGCATACGTTTAATCTTATTCGTATCTGACTTTTATCGTATTTTCTGAGACATTAGGTTTCAAATTGATGTATGTATCTGGTTCTATGGTTTACCATCTCAGTTACCAAGGAAATTATGTGTATTGACTTAAATCATAAGAGTAAGCGTGTCTGTTTTAAATAGTATATTATTGGTATAGCAATCATTTGAGTTTAAAATATATGCGTTCGCATTAGTGGTCTCACCGACAGCAGGGATGAGTAATTTGTCCACTTATACAACGAGCCATGCAACTTCACTCTTAAATTACCGCAGAACAAGATGTTTCTTTAGTGGTATCTTCTTCTTCTCTTCTCTTCTTCTTCAGCCTGTGATCACCCATTGTTGGGTATAGGCTTCTTCATGAGCACGCCAAGTAGTCCAGCCAGCCAGCCGTTTCCCGCTATCTTTACGATGTCATCCACCCATCGAGCAGGCGGTCTCCCGACCCTGCGTTTTCCTACCCGGGGTCTCCACTCAGCAACCTTAAGTGGCCATCTGCCATCTGTTCTGCGACTAATGTGGCCGGCCCATCTCCACTTTGACCGGGACACCTTAAGGGCTATGTCGATCACTTTGGTGCGCTTCCGAATGATTGTGTCAGTGGTCTAATGAACCTAATTTGATATGTATGTATGTACATACATTGGGTGTATTTAGAACTAATTTAACACATATGTATGTAAATATGTGAGAATAATTCTAAATACACCCATTTTTATTCGGGGTTCATCTAGACACGCGGCAACGTGTCAGCCAAGTTCAAAGTAATCTGGGGGCACTGCAGTGCCAAGGCCAAAATATTATTACAATGTCAAAGAGTAGCAGCCAAATGTTAGCTCAATACGACAATTAGCTATGGCTTTCAGTAGGAGGTCACCAGGACAGGCAGTGCGTACAAATTGTGGAGTGCCACCTCCCCGCTGCCCACCCTGGAAGCCTGGAACCCCGCACTGCGCGTCACTGAATTAGAAATTAATCAAAGCGTACCCGTAAAAGTAGGTACATCTGATGAACTTGGCAGAAACTAATTTTTCAAGTTTTTAGTTCATTTTTTTTAGTTATGTTTACTACATAGTGCAAGTAGGTGAAGTAGGCGGGATACCTCTGAGCGCGGCGCTGCCGCCGGCGCGCCGGCCCGCTGCCGCCCGTGCCGCGCGCCGCCACGTTATTATCGACCTGTATCCCGACGTATTATTTACTGCGACTAATTCAACCGATTTCGACGATTGTAAATTGAATTCGTAATGGGCTATTTTATTTGTTTATGCTAATGTACCGTTTTAATTAACCGTGTCGTGGTTATGGCCGCAGGAGAGGGACAAAAAATACATTCCGCCCGTAGTGTCGCCGCTGTGTCGATTTATTGGGGGCATATATCATAATTAGTATGTATGATATATGTTTTGTTAGTTTTCCGTTTGTTTGTATTTTTTTGGTTTTCCTGGGTGGCGGGCCATCGTGTTTTGACTTTCTGACGTGCGAGTGCGATGCATATTCATTATTCTGTCTTGAGCCGTTTTACGACTTTCTTCTGGCCTTTATTAATTTCATTGCGTCAGTTCGCCTTTATTGATTTCATCTCCAATCATTTTATATGATTGCAACTATATCGGCATCATCGGCTTGATTATTTAATGTAACTATGCGTATGCTCAGCTAAATAGGATGTACCCCCTGGAGAGTTCAACCGCTTATGCAAATATGCTGTCCTGGTATTTAGTTTGGAATTGCTAATTAAAACTATTGCCGGGCTATGCCGTGATAGCAGGACATTCAATTTGCAATAACGAGTGGAACTTTACAGTCCAATTCGCAGTCCGAGCCGCATGGAAGCAAAGCACGAGTATATACTTTTGCAGTTTAATATTGTTGCAATTTTAATCAATACCCCCGGGCTATGATGTTGTTGTTTATTTGCATTAATTTATTTGAACTTTAACTGTAAGGTCTTAGGATCGTAATAATAAACTGAACTCAGGACTCGATCCGTTCCGTTCTAATGGAATTAAACGGCAAGTGAGACTGAGATGCTTGACTCCAGTTACCAATTCGAAAGAGATTTGCATTTATACATAACATAAATGATTAAAAAGATCCTCCATAACATAAAACTGTTCAAAAACGGGTCACTCGCGTACCTACTTATACTTAATCAATTTTACCAGTTTTCAGACATTTAAAAATCATCCTACTAGGATACTCGTATCATAGCTCCATAGAGCATCACGCATTGTTCTCACGTCCACACTGAAGGAGGCCGCGTCATAAATAAACATATAAACGTCAATTTGACAGCTCCCTGACTACCTGACACGTGTCATGGCGGACTGACGCACGATTTGTAATTTCACTTTGATTAAAACAACTCAATTTCGGCTGTTAAGTTGTTCACCTTAAGGTTTAATTTGCATCGATGAAAATGTTATTGGGAAGACTTTTTTTTTTCATAATTCTGACACTGGCTGCCTGTATATTTCTGCATTCTATTTTGTAGATTCGAAATGCGATAAAATATTGTTTTGATTTTGACGTTATACTGATTGGTGAATGTTTTATTAATTACTTATTATGTTCTTTATGCGCGTATCAATTTCGTCTGTTTTTACTTGTTATATTGGCAAAACTTTACATTAAGTTGTGACACATGGCACTAGACGTACACTTAGCTCTGTACCTACTATTCTAATATTATAAGATTCTTTATTCTGTGACACCTATCCGTAACCATATCAATAAACTCGCCCAGATAAAGCCACTTCCTCACTGAATATCCTTTTCCAGACATTTCAACGTTGACGAGTTATAGGCGAGGAGCAAGTGCAAACCTCGCTTATAACTTTACGTTGAACTGCCCATGACGTTAGTGTTTTTTTTATATTTCACTGTAGTTGTCACGGATTTCTTTCCCGCAGATTCCAAAATGTAAAATCTTAAAGTAGATTATGTGCTCGTAATATTTACTTGCAACTAAATATTGTAAGTATTGATTTGCTTCCATTCTCAGCAGTCCGTCTCGTTAGCCGGCCGCGCAGGAATTTAGGCGCCAGATGACAAGATAAGCCCTCCCCGCTGCGCGTGCGCCGATGCCCAGGCGCAGGCACCTATTCCAAAGTTTATCAAGTGATTTACTTGCGATATAGCCCCAATCACGACTACCGTGACATTGGAGGGATGCATCGAAGTGATGTGATATGATAACCGGAGCTACATACTTTTTATTTAGTTGTCTCTAAAATTACTTGCAATTTAATGAGATGTGATTCAAATCAAATTACATGAACAGTATCTACTGTGACATCACGTGGTTGATGTAGTATCGAGACATATAGCCAGCAAGAAATCGTTTTTTCTTTATAATATGCCAATTTAGATTGGCAGAGGCGTGAAAATAGCTCTTCAATAAGCATCCGAAATCTGTGCATTTGTGTTTTAATAATGTATTACGTAATATTATTACATAAACCCAAGATAACATCTAAAGTAATATTGTTAGTGTATCGCTGTGATGCGTCTCGAATATAAGCCCGGCTTGCATCACTGGTCCGTTCCCAGATATCATGTGTCGTTAAGTTTTTGTTATCCCCATGCAGATTTTATCACGGATCGTCGGGGTAAACGGACGGTGGGAAACAATGGAGAACAGACGCTATGGCTTGCTCTATAACTCTTCCAACTGTCAGTAAAATATAAACTATAAGTAAGCCGCGGTTTGCCTTGGCTATATTTAATTCTGCACGGACAAAGTCGCGGGAAACAGCTAGATTGAAGACAAATTACTTTTTTCTCAGACCAAATAATAAATCACGAAATACCCCTTAATTAGTCACCACACGCAATAGAGCGGGGCGATGCAGTTAAACATAATTACCAGGGTTGCATACCGGAGCGAGAGTTTGTCAAACACGCCCGGCATCCGGGCTCCCGGGGGCGCCGTACAGTCTTAATTACCGGGCGGAACCTCCTAATTGACGCGATGGAGAAAAAATGCTATGCAACTCATGTGTTCCTGCTTACTACGGAGGAAGGAAGCGACTCTGTTGGTCCCCTGTGAGCACAAATGGTGCGTGGGACGGTTTTTGCGAAACACCTGTTTTGCTCTGTGCAATAAAAGATGTCAATTCACATAATTAATGTGTACCCATGCAGTACTCGTAACATTATTAAGTATTTGTTAAGATAATGACGACATTGCAAGGTATAATAGCTAACACTTGACTTAACACAAAAGCTAATAAAATAAATAACTTTTTTTTTACTGGAAAGCAATAAATTGGTCCGCCAAATGTCTGCGAAAATTACTAATAGAATAAATTATTTCTTGTGTTAACGTTCTGACCTTAACATTAAATAAAAGTTTTCTATCGATTTGCGGCATCTAAAAAACAAGAAACATCCCGACCGCAAAAGTTGTGCTGAACACGCAACCAACTTGCGCCATTCCGCGAAATATGTAGAGCGATTTCATTATACGCTCCACACACGCTATCCAGAAAGTTAAACAGAAATGATTACTAGGAATTCAGCAATTCAGAACCATACGTTTACACCTAATTTACACAATCAAGTGGTGTAGCGAGCTATGCATCACTTGGATCACCGCGTCAAGCACGCCTATCAACATACGTAGTGCATTACTCTGTCAATCACCTTTACCTGTGGCACGAGGGCGCCACGCTTCCAAACGCCGCTTTCAAAGGGTCGTATTAGAAATTAAACATCCTGTCTTACATCCCACTATGCATACGCGATACCACGATATTAGAAGCAATAGCAATGCCAGCCTAGTCCCACGCAGTTAGCCGCCGACCCCCACCGAATATTGATAAGTGCATTTAGTGAAGCGTATTAAAATTGTTCGCTTATAACATCGGCGCCGACATTGCCTCACGTACCAGTGAGAATAAAAAGACAATGGGCGATAAACAACCGTCGCGCAATATCAAAATAAAGTCATCTCGACACGTGATAAGAAAGCGAGCCGTGGATTTGAACACAATCAACGAAATATGCTAAATGTTCCTGGAAACGTACCACAGAATTACGGAATTTTGTTCGTGTGAGATATTCCGGTTTGTGTTTCTCACAGTATTCGCTTGTTGTACACCGATTGAAAGTCAACTATCAATGTCTGCTGCAAATTGTGCCAGCAAAGCAAAGCAAAATGGATTTACATCGATATGCTTGGAGGTGCCAAGTTTGTATCAGAATAATCTATGCAAGACGGCGACTGAACAGATATCTACAAAATATTGAAGAAGTAATTAGGGTGGTGTTGCAGAGTACAGTAACTTAGGTGATTGAAACATAACGATTGAAATAAGGACATGCATAAATACCGAGTCCGCATATTTAGACACTTCAGAGCCACTAGTGTGTCTAAGATTTTGACATAATAAACGTCTTCAACGCGTTTAATGTTAAGTAGGTAACGCCCCAATTACTATGCGCTAATTGGCAGAGCGCCTTCTAGCGGCATGTATGAGTGCATATTGGCGTTTGAACGCAAAATTTTGCCGGGACAAAAAACTGACAACTATCTTCTTGATTGTTACGGGTCGGAAAATTAATTTCGCCATGCGTGGTCCGCGAGCGGATGCGGACAGCGAGCCTCGGAGCGCGCGGCGGGTGGCGCCGGCTTAGCAACATACCTCCTGACAGCCCATGGGGCCCGCGGAATGATTTGGAAGCTAGGCGAAGGGTTTGAGGCGGAACTCGTGTGGATTATGACAACTGATGAAACGAATGAACAAATAAGATCCCAGAATAGGCCTAACTTACCCTCGCTTCCAAAGAAACCTGACCTATTCACTGTTTACAGCTGAGAACCCTCGCGAACCCGTAATGTCTTTAAAGTGAATGATTTTGAAGTATTTCAAGGCAATATTCTGTCACACGGAAATGATGGGATAACATAACAAAGAACGATAGACGCTTTCAGACCGAGCATAATTGTTAGAATACAAATTTTATACCGATTGCTTCCAATTTCTTTGAATCGCACTACAAATTAATGATGCAGCGATGCGAGTTCATATTTTACATGTTTGTGTAGCGAGCGGTGGTCACGTTAAAGACTAGAAATTCGAATATCTCATTAAATTGATATAGTAGTTCCTAGACGATTGACTCGATGTTTATAAAATCAGCAGAATACTATATCTTAGGGATGAGACAGCGCTCGTCGGTTTTTTGCCTAAAATTTCATCGAAATCGTTCCATTTTAGTGGAATCTGAAAACACATGTGCATACAAACAATTTTTGATGGATTGAGGAGATAGCGCATGTTTAAATACTGGAAAATTAAAGCCAAGTGATTGGTTTGATATAAACCAAATGACTACCGTATTGATCGGGCCCCAAATCAATCATACAAATTTTAATGAGAGTCATCTCTTTGAAGCGCGGGCACCAGGCAAACATGAGTTACAGTACGTGCTCATCTATTATAGTCGGACGTTATCCTGCATTCTTTCGGCTCATTACTTATTATTAAAAGTAGCTACCGTTACCGTTCTATTGGACTTAGAAGGTATAGATAGAACATGGTGTCATAACTAATAATATTTGTACCTAATGGTGATAGTGTCCTTATGATGTAATTAATGCTTGAACGAGAAATACCTTTATGGGCAATTGAACGGAAATAGATAATAGACTATACGGAATTTCGTGTTTCGATAGTTGTAGTATAATATTTTAACCCCCTTATTCATAAACGCACTATAGGCCTCTGCTAAGTTAGTAATCGTTTGTCCTTATCTGTGAAAGGTAAATGTCAAAGTGACAGATAAGGACAAACGATTACTAAGTTAACAGAGGCCTATAGTGCGTTTATGAATAAGGGGGTAAGTCTTTACCTAATAAAAGTACTCGTGGAAAATATGCACCTATTTCGCAGTCGCAAATTGTAAAAATCATTTACATAGTCCTTTTTTGCAACGTTAACGGCAAAGCGACTTCCTTTGGCAAGTTACTTGATTAACGAAGTCTCAATAAGTTAACTTTACTGGGTACTTTTAACCTTTAGTTAGTTAACTATATATACTGATCATCAGTTTAAGTCAGTATAACAAACGAGAAGTGCCGTATTCCGTATTAGGGTCACGTAGACTTAAATTTAGAAGGTTACGTTGGTTCTAGACACCTATTACATAAATTGGCTCACCTGATTTTATGTTTATGTGCTTAAAACGAACTTGAAAAACGACACAACGCTGAATAAACAAATGCTGTCAATTATAGCACACACGAAAAGGACTTGTGAAAAAAATTTTACGTACGCTAATGCCAAACAAACCGTACAACGGGTATGACCGAAACTTTCATAAAGAAAAAAGATAACAAATTACGACCATGCCAGTTCTGTCACTCGCCGTGTCCGCGCGCAGCTTGTAATTGGTAATTTATATGTAAAACGGTGCGCGGGCGGCGAACGTCAATCATAACAAGAGTATATAAAAGATAAAACCGTAGATAAAACCGTTCTTACGCCCTGGTCCATAAGGTCAAAAGTTGGCCTGTTCCGAAGTGCGTTTTTGTGGTACTCATATTCGGTGCCAGCGATTAATGCCGTACAAATAAATAATAAATCGACTACCGGGGATTCGGCTACGCAAGCGATTGAAGAGAACGAGCTTGCATTCGACCAGGCGTGACCGATTGTTAAAATATTTGGAGAAATCACCTTTTTTTTGAGATTTCGGATTCTTTTTCGTTCTGCCACTCCTACGTACAATTTTACTGTGATATTTCATTTAAATACCTACCCCTTAAGTGTGACAGACAAGTGTTTATTAAATATTTAAGCCAATTTTCTATTAGACAGTTTGCTTTTTGTGTAAGGTTTAGAAATCTTCGTCGCTGTAAACTGACATTAATTATACCTTTTGATCGATAGCTTACACATAGGTAGTATCTATGTCGCAAAGTGGGTCCATTATAATATTTAGCCAAAATGAGTTGTTACAAGAAAAAGCAAGGTAATTCAAGACAATTAACTATTTATTTGGTAGCCTAGTACAGCCGTGGTAGCCTAGTACAGCCGTGGTAGCCTAGTGGTTTGACCTGTGGCCTCTCAAGCAGAGGGTCGCGGGTTCGAATCCCGGGCTCGCACCTCTGAGTTTTTCGGAATTTATGTGCGATATCTCATTTGAAATTTACCATGAGCTTTTCGGTGAAGGAAAAACATCGTGAGGAAACCTGCACACAACTGCGAAGCAATTCAATGGTGTGTGTGAAGTTCCCAATCCGCACTGGGCCCGCGTGGGAACTATAGCCCAAGCCCTCTCATTCTGAGAGGAGGCCTGTGCCCAGCAGTGGGACGTATATAGGCTGGAGAGTAACTATTTATTTAAGATAATACTCCTACTAATGCAAAGACCCCTGTTAAACTCTACGTCTCCGAAGCGTGATACAAACTCTACATTCAAAAACAAAAAACCCCTACGGGTCTTCCATATTTCTCTGCAAATTGAAAACTTTACAGTCGACCTCATATATCAGTGCTAATTGTTATTTGGTAATTGGTCGTAAAGTAAATTCTCGTGCATTCACGCCAGGGCCTATAAAATGGGCGCCATTTTTATTGGCCTCCGTTGGTCCTCGGCCATAAAAGATGATCGTTAGTGTCCCTGGCGCTGTTTCAAGTTTATTGTGGCGTCAACAATCAATATGTACCCCTAGGACTGTGGCAGTGGCATCACCTATTGACGAAAGTTTTCGTAATTCCACTTCGGTTGAGCCACGGACTGTCTGAAAAGCGTAATATTGGAGGTACTTGCCAGTACCGCAATCACAGCCCTGTTAGTAGTCTTTAGTATTGCTGCAGTTATAGTCATGTGAAGAAGTCTCTTGAAACAACAGGCAGGGTAAGCCCATATAAAAAAGCGCGCAAGGGGTTTGTAGTTGTAGGTAGAAGGATTTATGCAAGCACTGTAGTTTCATTTTTAAAAGTACATTTTTGCATATTCTACAAAGTCTACAAAACGACAGCGCAAATTGAATTTTCAGGTAGTTAACAAGATTTATAAATTTTATTGATAGAGCTGTAATTTTCTTATACCCTAGTCTCATTTTAATCCCGCAGAATTTTTCCACACTTTCGAATGCTTTCTACTGGTGTGCTTTTATAAATTGGGCCTATGGTCAATAAATCAAAATCGATGTAGAGTTTCCCTAAACTCACGTGATGAACGGGTCAATCAAGTCGCCCGACGTTCACACGCGACTGGGCAAAACACTGATCGCCGACCTCATGTTTAGTTATTTCAGCCCTAGTAACTCCACTTTTTCCACTTATCCCTTCACATTTACTTCGGTAAGTGACTTTGGTGCCAGCGGTTAATTTACATAACTCTTCACTTCAGACCCTCCAAACCACAAATATCCTGGACTAGCCGGCGCTTGTTATTTGTAGATTGATTGCTTTCTATGTCGTTGGCAGTAATTTCGTTATATTGCCGTCGAATGGAAAAGGGGTAGCCTTGCCTTTACTTTCATAGCAATTCAACTTCCAGAACAAAGGTTTTATGAAAAATACAAATAGGTATATAAGCATAGAATAGGTACCTAAATACAGGTGCAATGGTGCCCCTCTTTTGCCCGAATTTCATATGCCATAATGTAATGTTTGCCATAATGATCATTTGCCATAACCCTTTTTTTCTCTGAAACCGTAATTTTTTCAGGAGCATTGTAATGGCAATCCTGTAGAACTCTATAGGTTAGGTTAGGTTTGTTTCATAACAATCCTGAATAATTAACATATAAAGAGAAAAAAAAGTTATGGCAAATGATCATTATGGCAAACAATACATTTATGGCAAATGAAATTCGGGCAAACGATAGAGAACCGTTTGTTCTCGAGTCTTGGATGTTTAATATGTATTTAAGTATGTATTTATCTATATAAGTATGTTTATCCGTTGTCTAGTGTCCATATCACAAGCTTTGCTTAGTTTGGGACTAGATCAATTGGTGTCAATTGTCCCAAGATATTTATTTATTTATTTAGTTTTTGTACTAGTTATAGGTCTTTGAAAATCTAAAGCAATGCAAGGCTGCAACAACTGCATATTACACCTATTTTAAACAGGATTAAAATTCTTAATACGTCTCGAGCAAAGACTATTTATTTACGAACATGCAAAAAATTCTCCAGCGACGTACATCATTTAACTAACTACCGCTCATATTATAAGCCATAAATTACGAAACAAACAAACAAATGGACATACATATATTTATTGTCTGGACGTTTCCACCTTGCGTTGTGTCATTAGTGATGCGGACTGTTTTCAATTGTCTTAGTTGTTTCCAAAGGTACTTAGATGTTTTGTGTATTCAATAACAAAGGGAGCTGTAATTAAAAGTAAGCAAATTAAATGAACGGGAGGATGTTTACGTTTCTGCTTTGAGTTGTCGCGCGATTGTGATAATTGTAATAGGTAGTCCTAATTTTATTTGTGTACTCTAAGGAACGAAGTGGCTAATGTTTATGGAATATTTTGTGGGTGATCTCGTTTCTTCTTCGACCCCATGCTTGCTATAAGCATTTAGCCGTCAACTACTATATTTATAAAATATCGCGTCGCTGCACACAACCGTTGAACTTGGATAACGATCAGCTATCTATACATTTTGAATTCTCTATAAAGGTTGTTTATGCTGCAACCCCATAAACATGGTTGATGAAATACCGAATCTCATTAGCGACAAGGATTACCATAAACGCGGGGTGGACTCTCGTTACCCGGCGCCCTGCATAATACAGGAGGTGGCAGATGGCCGATGGTAGATAGCTGAAGCTAGAAAGGGTTGCGCCAGTAAACTAAGCTATAACATGGCTATGAAGCCCTAATAGTTACATATTTCTGAAATTCGTATTGAAAAGTCGCAAATACTGCGGAAATTCTTATGTGACTTCCAATTTATTTTTTCTTGTTTTATTCGTGTTTTTACTTGATAAACATAGATAGGAAGTAGCCGTCTTGGAATGTAATGTGTGCATTGGAATGCAGTGTGTTGGATTTGGGACCTTTTGATTTAACACATTTTACACATTCCTTCAATTAGATTTCAAAGAGACCTTTATAATTTGTTTTCACTCATTTTTACAGTAAAGCAGTTAATATAGTTTTAGACTACTTATTTTAAGTCTGCGTGGTTGCCTCGCAATTCATGAAGCTACTTGAAGCTTTTCATGGATTTGTCATATTGTAGGGTCGTTCTAGGTAAACACGTTATAGCGTAGCCAGCACACATTAGATCAGGTGTTCCCGCGGAGCGCATTAACCCGACGGTTCGCTTATTAATTTATTTACATATAGTTTTAAAACTTTCTTAGGAATGCCCGAGACTCGCCGCAGGGAATTCGGCTCGATACTCGTTTTTTATTTGAACAAGCTCCGTAAAATAAAGTAAAAAATTAAAAGTGGTTGCTTTGGCTGTATGATGGATGGCGCAGGCGCGGCGGGGGCGGGCCGGCCATTAAAAAACAATAAGCCATGCCGGCCAGTGTCCGCCACAATTTGTATGCCCGAGCTCTCATCTCTATACGACTGGGAAACAATCGATACTCACCAATGTATCTCGATCTTTTAGCT
Organism: Pandemis heparana; assembly: GCA_963854515.1. Lineage (NCBI taxonomy): Eukaryota > Metazoa > Arthropoda > Insecta > Lepidoptera > Tortricidae > Pandemis > Pandemis heparana. Next base: position 712,529 of record OY978025.1, read on the forward strand.
GCACAGTTTTAAGTCGATTATGCTTTATCTCAGTCGTGAAGGATCTATCCTAGTTTGGATAATGAAGATTGTTTTTGACGGGCGAATTGTTAATTTGTTTTTAATTGATGGCTGACACGAGTCTTGTTTGTTTCTTTGTTAAGTGTCTGTTGGCGTTAAGTTAGTTTTTGAAGAGGCTTTCTTCATGACATTCGAGACTGGCGATTGTGAGCCATCTTCAAAAATATTGCGAATTTCTTTAATTGTATATTTCTTTTACAGGTAAGTGCCTTTATTAAAATGGCATCGTAACTTCCACGGGAGCGATATGACCACTGAAAGGCAAGTTTTTTAAAACGTTTATAACACACGAAATACGCATACAATAAAAATGCAAAAGAGACGTTTCCCACTTGGCCCATTATCGTAAAAGTGACTTCTGGCGTATAAAAACAATCGGAATGCATTGCATTCGTGGTAAACAGTTGCGCTGAAAATAAAACAACGAGTGGAACCATTAGCGGAGACGTTAAATACAACAACTATACTGCAACAATGCAATAACGGTTACCTTATTGCTGTGAAATAGAACTTAACTCACTGCCAATTACTAAATACTTTTTTACATGTTTTAATGTGAGTTACAGGTTTTTCTTCACCATTGTTATTACATTACCGCTTGGAAAAATCGTTTAGGCAATCATGGAATCTTTCTTTAATCATGTTACTGATAATATTTACTCAGAATAAAAAAACTTAATCAAGATCTTAGGTAGGGTAGGTTGTTGCTCTTTTTGCGATGTAAATGAGGAATTAGAGCGATATGTCCACGTAAATATAGGAAGTCATAAAATTTGAAATCGAGTCACGCTCTTATTTTTAACGAGGTAACTATATACGACATGTTTAGAAACTTATCCGTGGTTATTTCTTAATGAGAACTAAATCAGATAGATTTCTGCATTTACAGCGAAACCACTGCCTCAAGCTACATATATCAATATAAAATGAAATGCAATAAACATCTTTAATTACAAACATTATAATTACTCCATCCTCTTGAATACACATAACGTTAATGTCACTACTATAATTAATTACTCGCAACCGGCAATAACCTATAATCGTTCTGCTATAGTGATGACCAGTTTGCTGCTAGATCGTGATCACTGTAATCTCGTGGTCGCTTCGGAGGCTGTAGATCATGTGAATTGGATCAGCTGATGTGAGCCGGTTGGGTTCTAATATGGTCGGACTGCCGTTTGGTGGTTGTTTGATTCTTTCTTGTGAGAAGATGTTTTAATAGCATAATTATAGGTAGGTATTCAGGTTGAATTTTATATAATGAAACATAACCACGGTTTCCGATAAAGCTGCTTGAAACTAACACGGAGCACTGTTGCTAACTTGTAAAAGAAGATTGAAGATATTTATGCAGATTTTTACCACTATCGAGTTATGTACTTTCAAAAATCAGGCGCCTGCGTGCCCGATTTTACCTTTCACAGTTTTAATTTCCGCCACCCAATCGGCTTATGCCTGACGGGAGTGCGTCGGCGCATGATTACAGCTTGCGCGCCGCCGAGGGCCGATCCACGGCCACGCGCTACCATCTTCATGTGTGGTCTTCCTTGTTGACGCTACGGTTTAACTTCATGAAGTTATGCGTCCCTGGTCGTCACTCCCATATAATTAAGAGGGATATACTCTGAATTTAAATGTTTGCCGTTGCTTTTTCTCGTCAATAAACGAATTTAGTAATTCACTTCACGACTGTCCATAGAAACGCCTTTTTCATAAAAAGTTACAATCTTAATTACTAAGGTTTGGCAAAGGCAAATAAGTGGTAGCTACAAACAAATGAATATTAAGTTAACAGAAGCAATCACCTAATAATCGTTTATTATATTATAAATGTGGGGAGTAATTTTTTTAAAGGAATAAAGTTTTTTGCTCATTACTTTTTGATGCCTTATTAGTTTCTAAACGACACTGAAAATTAGAACACATAGAAAAATCCGAAAAGTAAAGCTATGGCCGGGAATCGAACCCGGGTCCTCGTCATTCCGTGACGCGTGCTATACCCCTACACCACCCATAGCAGGTGAGTAAGCCTCCGAATTTTTCTATCTGTTTCCAACTGTCACGTGACCTTGTTACTATGCGAATATTTGTCGCTAAGCGTCATCTGTTTGAATGATGTGTCTGTACGACACAATTACAAACTCCCGTGGAACATGTACTGCTCACCAGGGACGAGAGATGGCGCTGTTTTTCAAATGATAGGAAATATCAAATTAATCAAGAAATTTACTTCTTGATTTTTAATGTTTACTTTTTACGTTTTACCGTTAGAAATTTAATTTCTAAACGACACTGAAAATTAGAACACATAGAAAAATCCGAAAAGTAAAGCTATGGCCGGGAATCGAACCCGGGTCCTCGTCATTCCGTGACGCGTGCTATACCCCTACACCACCCATAGCAGGTGAGTAAGCCTCCGAATTTTTCTATCTGTTTCCAACTGTCACGTGACCTTGTTACTATGCGAATATTTGTCGCTAAGCGTCATCTGTTTGAATGATGTGTCTGTACGACACAATTACAAACTCCCGTGGAACATGTACTGCTCACCAGGGACGAGAGATGGCGCTGTTTTTCAAATGATAGGAAATATCAAATTAATCAAGAAATTTACTTCTTGATTTTTAATGTTTACTTTTTACGTTTTACCGTTAGAAATTTAATTTCTAAACGACACTGAAAATTAGAACACATAGAAAAATCCGAAAAGTAAAGCTATGACCGGGAATCGAACCCGGGTCCTCGTCATTCCGTGACGCGTGCTATACCCCTACACCACCCATAGCAGGTGAGTAAGCCTCCGAATTTTTCTATCTGTTCCAACTGTCACGTGACCTTGTTACTATGCGAATATTTGTCGCTAAGCGTCATCTGTTTGAATGATGTGTCTGTACGACACAATTACAAACTCCCGTGGAACATGTACTGCTCACCAGGGACGAGAGATGGCGCTGTTTTTCAAATGATAGGAAATATCAAATTAATCAAGAAATTTACTTCTTGATTTTTAATGTTTACTTTTTACGTTTTACCGTTAGAAATTTAATTTCTAAACGACACTGAAAATTAGAACACATAGAAAAATCCGAAAAGTAAAGCTATGGCCGGGAATCGAACCCGGGTCCTCGTCATTCCGTGACGCGTGCTATACCCCTACACCACCCATAGCAGGTGAGTAAGCCTCCGAATTTTTCTATCTGTTTCCAACTGTCACGTGACCTTGTTACTATGCGAATATTTGTCGCTAAGCGTCATCTGTTTGAATGATGTGTCTGTACGACACAATTACAAACTCCCGTGGAACATGTACTGCTCACCAGGGACGAGAGATGGCGCTGTTTTTCAAATGATAGGAAATATCAAATTAATCAAGAAATTTACTTCTTGATTTTTAATGTTTACTTTTTACGTTTTACCGTTAGAAATTTAATTTCTAAACGACACTGAAAATTAGAACACATAGAAAAATCCGAAAAGTAAAGCTATGGCCGGGAATCGAACCCGGGTCCTCGTCATTCCGTGACGCGTGCTATACCCCTACACCACCCATAGCAGGTGAGTAAGCCTCCGAATTTTTCTATCTGTTTCCAACTGTCACGTGACCTTGTTACTATGCGAATATTTGTCGCTAAGCGTCATCTGTTTGAATGATGTGTCTGTACGACACAATTACAAACTCCCGTGGAACATGTACTGCTCACCAGGGACGAGAGATGGCGCTGTTTTTCAAATGATAGGAAATATCAAATTAATCAAGAAATTTACTTCTTGATTTTTAATGTTTACTTTTTACGTTTTACCGTTAGAAATTTAATTTCTAAACGACACTGAAAATTAGAACACATAGAAAAATCCGAAAAGTAAAGCTATGGCCGGGAATCGAACCCGGGTCCTCGTCATTCCGTGACGCGTGCTATACCCCTACACCACCCATAGCAGGTGAGTAAGCCTCCGAATTTTTCTATCTGTTCCAACTGTCACGTGACCTTGTTACTATGCGAATATTTGTCGCTAAGCGTCATCTGTTTGAATGATGTGTCTGTACGACACAATTACAAACTCCCGTGGAACATGTACTGCTCACCAGGGACGAGAGATGGCGCTGTTTTTCAAATGATAGGAAATATCAAATTAATCAAGAAATTTACTTCTTGATTTTTAATGTTTACTTTTTACGTTTTACCGTTAGAAATTTAATTTCTAAACGACACTGAAAATTAGAACACATAGAAAAATCCGAAAAGTAAAGCTATGGCCGGGAATCGAACCCGGGTCCTCGTCATTCCGTGACGCGTGCTATACCCCTACACCACCCATAGCAGGTGAGTAAGCCTCCGAATTTTTCTATCTGTTTCCAACTGTCACGTGACCTTGTTACTATGCGAATATTTGTCGCTAAGCGTCATCTGTTTGAATGATGTGTCTGTACGACACAATTACAAACTCCCGTGGAACATGTACTGCTCACCAGGGACGAGAGATGGCGCTGTTTTTCAAATGATAGGAAATATCAAATTAATCAAGAAATTTACTTCTTGATTTTTAATGTTTACTTTTTACGTTTTACCGTTAGAAATTTAATTTCTAAACGACACTGAAAATTAGAACACATAGAAAAATCCGAAAAGTAAAGCTATGGCCGGGAATCGAACCCGGGTCCTCGTCATTCCGTGACGCGTGCTATACCCCTACACCACCCATAGCAGGTGAGTAAGCCTCCGAATTTTTCTATCTGTTTCCAACTGTCACGTGACCTTGTTACTATGCGAATATTTGTCGCTAAGCGTCATCTGTTTGAATGATGTGTCTGTACGACACAATTACAAACTCCCGTGGAACATGTACTGCTCACCAGGGACGAGAGATGGCGCTGTTTTTCAAATGATAGGAAATATCAAATTAATCAAGAAATTTACTTCTTGATTTTTAATGTTTACTTTTTACGTTTTACCGTTAGAAATTTAATTTCTAAACGACACTGAAAATTAGAACACATAGAAAAATCCGAAAAGTAAAGCTATGGCCGGGAATCGAACCCGGGTCCTCGTCATTCCGTGACGCGTGCTATACCCCTACACCACCCATAGCAGGTGAGTAAGCCTCCGAATTTTTCTATCTGTTTCCAACTGTCACGTGACCTTGTTACTATGCGAATATTTGTCGCTAAGCGTCATCTGTTTGAATGATGTGTCTGTACGACACAATTAAACAGATGACGCTTAGCGACAAATATTCGCATAGTAACAAGGTCACGTGACAGTTGGAAACAGATAGAAAAATTCGGAGGCTTACTCACCTGCTATGGGTGGTGTAGGGGTATAGCACGCGTCACGGAATGACGAGGACCCGGGTTCGATTCCCGGCCATAGCTTTACTTTTCGGATTTTTCTATGTGTTCTAATTTTCAGTGTCGTTTAGAAATTAAATTTCTAACGGTAAAACGTAAAAAGTAAACATTAAAAATCAAGAAGTAAATTTCTTGATTAATTTGATATTTCCTATCATTTGAAAAACAGCGCCATCTCTCGTCCCTGGTGAGCAGTACATGTTCCACGGGAGTTTGTAATTGTGTCGTACAGACACATCATTCAAACAGATGACGCTTAGCGACAAATATTCGCATAGTAACAAGGTCACGTGACAGTTGGAAACAGATAGAAAAATTCGGAGGCTTACTCACCTGCTATGGGTGGTGTAGGGGTATAGCACGCGTCACGGAATGACGAGGACCCGGGTTCGATTCCCGGCCATAGCTTTACTTTTCGGATTTTTCTATGTGTTCTAATTTTCAGTGTCGTTTAGAAATTAAATTTCTAACGGTAAAACGTAAAAAGTAAACATTAAAAATCAAGAAGTAAATTTCTTGATTAATTTGATATTTCCTATCATTTGAAAAACAGCGCCATCTCTCGTCCCTGGTGAGCAGTACATGTTCCACGGGAGTTTGTAATTGTGTCGTACAGACACATCATTCAAACAGATGACGCTTAGCGACAAATATTCGCATAGTAACAAGGTCACGTGACAGTTGGAAACAGATAGAAAAATTCGGAGGCTTACTCACCTGCTATGGGTGGTGTAGGGGTATAGCACGCGTCACGGAATGACGAGGACCCGGGTTCGATTCCCGGCCATAGCTTTACTTTTCGGATTTTTCTATGTGTTCTAATTTTCAGTGTCGTTTAGAAATTAAATTTCTAACGGTAAAACGTAAAAAGTAAACATTAAAAATCAAGAAGTAAATTTCTTGATTAATTTGATATTTCCTATCATTTGAAAAACAGCGCCATCTCTCGTCCCTGGTGAGCAGTACATGTTCCACGGGAGTTTGTAATTGTGTCGTACAGACACATCATTCAAACAGATGACGCTTAGCGACAAATATTCGCATAGTAACAAGGTCACGTGACAGTTGGAAACAGATAGAAAAATTCGGAGGCTTACTCACCTGCTATGGGTGGTGTAGGGGTATAGCACGCGTCACGGAATGACGAGGACCCGGGTTCGATTCCCGGCCATAGCTTTACTTTTCGGATTTTTCTATGTGTTCTAATTTTCAGTGTCGTTTAGAAATTAAATTTCTAACGGTAAAACGTAAAAAGTAAACATTAAAAATCAAGAAGTAAATTTCTTGATTAATTTGATATTTCCTATCATTTGAAAAACAGCGCCATCTCTCGTCCCTGGTGAGCAGTACATGTTCCACGGGAGTTTGTAATTGTGTCGTACAGACACATCATTCAAACAGATGACGCTTAGCGACAAATATTCGCATAGTAACAAGGTCACGTGACAGTTGGAAACAGATAGAAAAATTCGGAGGCTTACTCACCTGCTATGGGTGGTGTAGGGGTATAGCACGCGTCACGGAATGACGAGGACCCGGGTTCGATTCCCGGCCATAGCTTTACTTTTCGGATTTTTCTATGTGTTCTAATTTTCAGTGTCGTTTAGAAATTAAATTTCTAACGGTAAAACGTAAAAAGTAAACATTAAAAATCAAGAAGTAAATTTCTTGATTAATTTGATATTTCCTATCATTTGAAAAACAGCGCCATCTCTCGTCCCTGGTGAGCAGTACATGTTCCACGGGAGTTTGTAATTGTGTCGTACAGACACATCATTCAAACAGATGACGCTTAGCGACAAATATTCGCATAGTAACAAGGTCACGTGACAGTTGGAAACAGATAGAAAAATTCGGAGGCTTACTCACCTGCTATGGGTGGTGTAGGGGTATAGCACGCGTCACGGAATGACGAGGACCCGGGTTCGATTCCCGGCCATAGCTTTACTTTTCGGATTTTTCTATGTGTTCTAATTTTCAGTGTCGTTTAGAAATTAAATTTCTAACGGTAAAACGTAAAAAGTAAACATTAAAAATCAAGAAGTAAATTTCTTGATTAATTTGATATTTCCTATCATTTGAAAAACAGCGCCATCTCTCGTCCCTGGTGAGCAGTACATGTTCCACGGGAGTTTGTAATTGTGTCGTACAGACACATCATTCAAACAGATGACGCTTAGCGACAAATATTCGCATAGTAACAAGGTCACGTGACAGTTGGAAACAGATAGAAAAATTCGGAGGCTTACTCACCTGCTATGGGTGGTGTAGGGGTATAGCACGCGTCACGGAATGACGAGGACCCGGGTTCGATTCCCGGCCATAGCTTTACTTTTCGGATTTTTCTATGTGTTCTAATTTTCAGTGTCGTTTAGAAATTAAATTTCTAACGGTAAAACGTAAAAAGTAAACATTAAAAATCAAGAAGTAAATTTCTTGATTAATTTGATATTTCCTATCATTTGAAAAACAGCGCCATCTCTCGTCCCTGGTGAGCAGTACATGTTCCACGGGAGTTTGTAATTGTGTCGTACAGACACATCATTCAAACAGATGACGCTTAGCGACAAATATTCGCATAGTAACAAGGTCACGTGACAGTTGGAAACAGATAGAAAAATTCGGAGGCTTACTCACCTGCTATGGGTGGTGTAGGGGTATAGCACGCGTCACGGAATGACGAGGACCCGGGTTCGATTCCCGGCCATAGCTTTACTTTTCGGATTTTTCTATGTGTTCTAATTTTCAGTGTCGTTTAGAAATTAAATTTCTAACGGTAAAACGTAAAAAGTAAACATTAAAAATCAAGAAGTAAATTTCTTGATTAATTTGATATTTCCTATCATTTGAAAAACAGCGCCATCTCTCGTCCCTGGTGAGCAGTACATGTTCCACGGGAGTTTGTAATTGTGTCGTACAGACACATCATTCAAACAGATGACGCTTAGCGACAAATATTCGCATAGTAACAAGGTCACGTGACAGTTGGAAACAGATAGAAAAATTCGGAGGCTTACTCACCTGCTATGGGTGGTGTAGGGGTATAGCACGCGTCACGGAATGACGAGGACCCGGGTTCGATTCCCGGCCATAGCTTTACTTTTCGGATTTTTCTATGTGTTCTAATTTTCAGTGTCGTTTAGAAATTAAATTTCTAACGGTAAAACGTAAAAAGTAAACATTAAAAATCAAGAAGTAAATTTCTTGATTAATTTGATATTGCCTTATTAGTATTACCAACAAATCCAGGGACCACTGAAAGTGTAAGATTTGACCACCACTTGCTCCGACCATTTCCCAAAAGCCTAAGAATACTGTTCATTATGGTATACATTTTTATGTCTAGTAAAGAAATTTTGAATAGGTAAATTTAATTTAGCGTTGATAACAAAGTGATCACACTTAAGTATTGTTCCGATATATATGATCACTTTCGCGTCGCCGCTTACTTTAAAGTTCTTTATACTTTAAACTCTTTAAAGTCTCTTGCTGCGTAAGCATCATGTTTCCCATATTATACTGGCATTACATTTACTATTGCTCCAAAATAATGTATTTCCTCCCATTATTCTCTTTCGTCACGTCACTCACGAAAGAAAAAACACTTCGTTTACTTAAATTTAATTTTCACTCAACGCGTTTTTGGTAAATTCACACAGCAATAACTCGTGACGGGCCATAGTCTGTGCCAATAAACAATAAACAACAATTTTCCCATACATTACCACAACTCTATTCGTACTGATTCTCTATTCTTTAAAACCAAGAGTCAAGGTATTAAATCGCTTACCTACCTCACCTGTAACGTGGTCAATTGTACTGGTACTCAGATGTCCAGATCTTACAATGCAGTTGGAGTATACACTATTATTTCTTGTTTAAGGTTGCATTTGGCTCGTGGGGATGTATGGTAGTATCGCGGAGGGCATAACTAGTTGTCTGGGTGCGTATTAGCACTGCGCTGCTCTTTTTGGTCGGATCCTAATTGTAGGTTCTCTGCGCTCGGTATGACTGCACTCGTTAGTAGGGTTGCCCCAAAGGTTTGAAGTGTCTTTATGTGCTTCGGTATTTCGTTTGAGAAAGGGATCTGGTTGAAAGAGAGCTCTACAAACAGTATTCTAAATGTGGTAATCTAATTGAGGAATTTAACCTGTTTCAATAACTCTTGACTTGCACATAATAATATAACAACAGCTCTAGATAGTTAAACACACGTAGTACGTACGTTTACGTGTACCTTTTGCGACGTACCTATTTAGTGTTAAACTTAGCTTTAAAATCTGTAGACTTATTGTCTAACTCGCTCGCAATCGCCATCGTTTTCATTTTGACAGTTCATGTATGGGCTGACAATTGGCATCGGAATCAGCTAGCTGTCACATTCATACAAGAACTGTCAAAATGAACACGATGGCGATTGCGAGCGAGTTAGACAATAAGCCTACTGAACTGTCATAGCTATGGCAGCTATTGGCGCTTTTAGTGTAGTCGTTTCGCCAGATGCCTCAAATTCTATAAAGAAACGATCGGTAGCTAAGACCAAGGACCAAGGACCAAGTTTGTGTTTCTATAATTCGAAACGTTTCTCTTAGAATTCATAATTCATTCATCCTTTGAAAGCAGAAAAGAGCGTTTTTTATGACACAACCTTATGAAATCCATACACAAATCAAACATTGACACGCAACCAGCAATTACAACCACCAGGGTTGCAGCACCACGCAGGAGTTAGCTCAGGGCTGGGGCGGGAGCACGCGGGCGGTAATCTGTCGACGCCGTGTGTGGCGGCCCTAACTCAGCGGGCCGCGCGCGCCAAGCCACTGACGGCTTAAATTGAAAAATAAACATGCCGAGTGATGAGAAAACGAGCGGCTGACGGACCGGCCGAGCCTCAACATCCTTTAGCCTAACCTTAAGTGAAAGAGACATGTGTATGACATCATAGAGCAGCATCTCTCTCCTTCGTGCTTAAAATTGATGCGTGAAGCAACCGTGGTGGACGGGCAGGTTGTTCACTCCTCGCGCGATGGGAAATTTGCACGGTTATTGAAAACAAAATATGGGTTTTACGCGCGGCGATCGCTCATAATTGCTATTTGGACGAGCGAGCTCGTTATTAACTCTGGGTGGATCGTTTAAATTTCGAAAAACTGACAATTGGATATGTACCTACCGTAAGTGTTTTTCTTGAAAACGGTAAAAAAAAACGAAATAAGTATTGGTAAGATAATCAGCAAAGACCTCCTGACAATCCTGGCGGTAAAAAAGCATATAAAACTATAAATGTTTACTGAAACCTTGTTTCACTTTTATCATCTGTAAATATGACAAAATTTCGGACAGTTTCTAAGAAATTGCTCACATGGAGTACAAACATAAATATGGGGTGCAGAGGATCTCCTTTTTTTAATCCTTTAAAAACAGTTCCCAAAGCTACATCGAAACATTATTAGACGACCGTTCCACGGGATCGCTCCGGATGAAGTCACATTTTAAAGCTCAACTCACTGTCAAATAAATAAAAAGCCTTTTTAACTCTGCGATTAATAAATTAAATATCGGTGTCCGGCGGGGCATCGGGCAGGGTAAACAAAAGCAGGTCATAAATCGGGGATATGAGGCGCCGCCGGCGCCGCGGCTGCGCGCTGCTCTGCTGATGAGATGCTTGCAGTTTTGAACATACAAAAATCGTAATATACATAATACATATGTAGGTATACAACTGTTAGATGGCTTTTTATATGACCAGCGATTGCCTGGGAGAGTGGTCCGCTGAATAACTAAGGTCTAGGTCTAGTTACACTATAATTTACAGTTACAATACAATACGATACAAATATACTTTATTGAACACCACATACAAATCAGCAGTATAATAAGATTGTATTCTGATTCAGATGTGGATAAATCAAGACATTTTTTACTCGCTTATTAATTTATTATGTTTTATATATGCCTACTAACTAGTGCGCTCATGTCTTATGCTGCTTTTACAGCATGCATGGTTTTAATTTCCGCTTGTAGTTTTTTTTTCGTTTATTATAAAAACTGGGTTTTCGCTAAACAGGCGCACAGCTCTATAAAGCATATAATAATGATGATGTCACCTTGTGAACTGTTGAACAAATGCCTCCCCTAATATTCTAGGATATGCCTACTGTAAAAACATGTGGTTTTATTACCTAGTGAATAAGATTTTACTTCAAAAAGTGAAGTGAAAAGATTTTACTTCAAAAAAGGAAAGTGCCTTTTTTTAAACTGCAGTAATATACAACTTTGTCAGTTATCACAATTTTAAACTGGATGCTTGTCTCACAACATTCTGCAAAATTAAGGAACTTAAGCTGTGTCTCCACTAACTTGACTGAATTTTTTATTTATGTACTAAGTCATGACTGTATAGTATAGCCTTGAACAAAGTTATTGGTTGAGGTCGTATTTAACATATTTACATATATATATACATACCGTCACGCCTCTTTCCCACAGGGGTAAGCAGAGACTACTTTGTTCCACTTGCTACGATCCTGATATACCCACCTCTTTCGCTTCATCCACAGTCACACACACACACGCACGCACGCACGCACGCACGCACGCACGCACGCACGCACACAGGTCACAGTCACATTTTGCACGTGTTCTTCGACGCTCAATATATAATAATGAAAACCGTTACATTCGACCTTCTCGTTTTGAACTAACGACGACCTTTGCGTCGATTATACTTAATGAATTACCCGGTGCTAAGATGACACTTCCTTTGTTGACTAGGTAATGTACTAAGTATACAAATGCAACATAGTATCATTGCACAACTGCCTACATTGTAGTCCAAAGCGCACAGTAGGCACGTTCTTTAACATTTGTAACAAAAGTAATACAGACAACTTAAGTGCCAGTTTGTTGTCTACGCAACCTTCTACTGCAGGCTTATTGTCTAACTCGCTCGCAATCGCCATTGTGTTCATTTTGACAGTTAATGTATGGGCTGACAATTGGCATCGGAATCAGCTAGCTGTCACATTCATACAAGAACTGTCAAAATGAACACGATGGCGATTGCGAGCGAGTTAGACAATAAGCCTACTGACTAGCTTGTTTATTTTGCACAATAAAGAGTTTACATACATACATACATACAGACATACTAGCTTTAAACTTAAGTCCTTGATTAATTGAGCATTTTATATAAAAAAAATTGGCAAAGATACGACAAATAAGGAGCGAAAGTGATTCCATGCCCTAGCGAACGTGACTCAGAAACGGACTCTAAACGGCGATACATATACTTAATTCGAAGGCCGCTAAAACACGCGAGTAAGAAATCGCCTTACCTGCAGGTCGGTGACCCTCGCGTAGGTATCGTGCATTTAAAATGCACTCCGCTAAGAGCTCTTTATCGGGCGGCGTCCCCAAACGTTGATAAATGCACTGAGTGGGTGATGCCAGCCTGGTGAATGAGGCTGGGGTTCCGTTGATAATAACAGCTTATAATTAAAATGAACACAAAATATTTACCTTGCTACTCCGCTACTTACGTGCAAGATAACCAAGCTTGTGCGAAATATATACGTTTTGCATGCAAGCCCTCCCAGCACTACTGCCACACAAAACGCACACAAATCCCACAAACTTAATTAATCCTATCACCACACAAACACTGACGCGCGTTTCGCATCTGCATCGGTTGTGCATCGGTTGTGCTCTGACTTTGAGAATGATCCCGTAGAGGGATCGAAACGCGCGTCAGTGTTTGTGTGGTGATAGGATTAATTAAGTTTGTGGGATTTGTGTGCGTTTTGTGTGGCAGTAGTGCTGGGAGGGCTTGCATGCAAAACGTATATATTTCGCACAAGCTTGGTTATCTTGCACGTAAGTAGCGGAGTAGCAAGGTAAATATTCTGTGTTCATTGAAATGGACCTCTGCAAAGTAACGCCTGATTCAATAAAATAGCTTATAATTAACCCAAAAGTCCAAGCTTCATTATATGCTGCACTGTAACGCAACTTGCGGCTTTTTTTGCAAGTTTGAACTGGGCTATACTTGATTTCTTCTGACTGGGCCGCGTAGAATCGTAGAACAGCGTACTAAGCATGTTAGTGGAAATAAAATCGTCTAACCAGTAGTTACATAACATTTCTTATTTGCGTCGAACGTACAGTGTGAGGGTAATGTTTTCACGTACCACCGTAGAATCAATTGTCAGGCCGCCGTCACTCAAACTCGTGTGATACAACGGTAAACAATGAATAAATGAATATGAATATGAATATGGATATGTCACCTTATTGCGATACGGTTCTACGGCGGTATAAAAACGTGAATATCATTTTCCCTTATTGTACGCGGCGATTGCCGAACACAACCGTCCGCGTACGCGAGGAGCCGACCGGTTGCGAACAGCTGTGTTTATAACATGCAAATATGAAATTTGACTAAGCACAGATAATTCTAATTCTTTTATCTCATCGTGAAATGCGTCACGCCGCGACCCGAAGTGGAAATCGTATAGAAGAGTGTAGTAGAGCCAACTGAAGACATATGTAAAGCTTAATCGAGATCTTATTACTTGTCCTAATTAAGTTGTGTCCTTGTAGAGCCAATTAGTTATACTTGTATGTGAATTTGTTTTAGTTGGCATCGGAAAAGTGCAACATATGCGATATCTCATATCACAATCTCGTTGCCACCTCGCCATTGCCCGGTGTGCTTATTTAGCTTTGTCTTTCACACTTGTCTTATTATATTAATAACTAGCGTCCCGCCCCGGCTTCGCAGGGTATATTATGCATGTATCTAACTAATATTATAAATGCGAAAGTATGGATGGATGGATGGATGGATGGATGGATGTTTGTTTGTTTGTTACTCAATCACGCCAGAACGGCCCAACGGATCTGGATGAAATTCGGCACATAGATAGGGAAAAGTCTGGAATAGCACATAGGCAACTTTTTATCCCGGAAAATTGCGTAGTTCCCGCGGGATAACGATAAACGAATTCTTTGCAGACAAAGTCGCTGGCAACAGCTAGTTATACATATAAACCTTACCTCTATCTATTAAAAAAAACCGCATCAAAATCCGTTGCGTAGTTTTAAAGATTTAAGCATACAAAGGGACATAGGGACAGAGGAAGCGACTTTGTTGTATACTATGTAGTGATTGATACCTTGCCACTTTTCGTTTAATAAGTAGAGGTATCCAACTTTTGTTCGATTGCCGCGCGGTCTACTAAATAAAAAACTTTAACGATGCAGCAAAAAAAAATCTCCATAACCTAATAAAGTATATTTCTTCAAAAAACCGTCGGTCCCCGATCCCTGTCGTCATCGGGCGTTATCAGCTATCGCGTAGTTTATTCGCTGCGGCTGCGCAGATATGCGCTAAAAGCGGCAATCCCTCCGCGCGCCGTGAAGGCTCACATTTCTCGGCTTCTTACTGTCCTACAATAAATAATAGAAATAAACGAGGGCGTCAATTTCTTCGTAGCTGTTAGATTTTTAACATATGCAGTGTTTCTGACTTCGTCCGCGTAAAATTAGCAATTGACATGTTTATCGCTATCCCGCGGGAACTATGCAATTTTCCGGGATAAAAAGTAGCCTAAATTTCAATTTAGGGTACCAGCTATCTCCGTTCCAAATTTTATCCAAATCCGTTCAGTCGTTTCAGCGTGAAGAAGAAACAAACATACACACTCTCTCACATCGTCACATCGTCACTCACAAACTTTCGCATTTATAAATATTAGTAGAATTATTTTATGAAAAAGTAATATTTATCGGTATAAAACTACCGTGAGACACACACATTGTTAAAACACGTTTTGGAGTCGAGATATAAGCATATGTTTCAAAACAATCCGCGTGGTTTTGTGTCTATGATTGATTAAAGATAGGTATAATATGGAGCTAACCACACACAACTATGTGTATCTCATTTTATAATTATACTAGTCTTTTATTAAACAAACTTGACATCAAGAAGAAGTTTCGCGACTAGCAAAATACCAAACTAAGAGAAACCTTTTAATTACCTATTAGTATTAATTTTTCAATTTTGTCAATCACATAATTTGTTTACATGCAGCGTTTGCTCCATGTAAACCTTGGCCCCTTATGCACGCGAATTCAGCCGCCTGCGCCCGCGCCGCGCCCGCGGCAGCCTGTGATAACAGCGCTAATGAGACCTCTGCAATTCTGCATGCTGCGTGTAATTAATACCCAAAGATACTTGGCGGGTTTTTATAAATTTTTCTTCGGTAACATACTTCAAACTACTTTCATGCGTTTGAAATGTGGTGTTGGCGGCGGATGGAGAGGATTAGCTGGACCCAGAAGGTGACGAATGAGGAAGTGCTCGATCGAGTGAATGAGAAGAGGTGCCTGTTGAAGACCATCGAGAGCAGAAGAGGAAAGATGTTGGGACACCTGATACGGCACGACGAATACATTAAGATCATAATTGAAGGAAAGGTTGAAGGGAAGCGGAAGAGAGGAAGGCCAAGAAGAACATTTATGGACCAGGTGAAAGAGAAGGTAGAAGTCGTGTCGTATCAGGAAGTCAAAGAGAAGGCTCTGGAAAGGACCACATGGAAATTGCTCCACCGACAAGAGCCTAGCTCTTAAGTTTAAGAAGAAGGAACATACTTACATATACTTTGCCCAGCAGTTAGACACTATAATAGGCTACAAAAAAATATGCATATACATCAATCTCGTATTTATCCCTAACGGGGTAGATCGAGTCTTTGGTAACCAGGCCTAAAGGCCACATGATTGTGGACTTATAGGTGGAAAGGGAAATCACAATAATGAAATGGTAGCCGCATCGCCTATAAATATGATTTCTTAGATTTTCGCCCGTTCCCTCGATGGGCGTTTACGATCTGCGCGAAGAGAAGTAACTGGTTAATTGTATGTATTTTCTTTGCTCCCAGGCTAGCATGGACGAATCAGTTCATTGTTCCGCAGTAAAATTTCGTATAATGTCAAACGGGATTGTTAATTTGTTCAATTAACGTCGTCCCACTTCATTGCGTTGCAGTTTGAAAGTAAAAGTGTTTTTTTTTTTTTTTCGAGCGTGCAGTCTCGTTATATCGATTGACAGTATCAAGCGAACATAGCTCGTTAAGAGGTAAAATACCACCCGAATGTAATTAAAGTAAGTGCCCGTGCCTGAATTAGTCCAGCGCTTGATTCGTTTTTAACAGCTAGTCGTTTTTTATGCGTGCCTTGTACACGGTTTGATTAAACATCGACTTTACTTTGTTTGTTTTACTAATTACACGTTAAACTTGTTTCCCAGGTTTCTTGATATTTAAAATTATAGTAAGTCAGGAAAAGCACCCTTTTTATTATCTGCCAATTTTTAGCCATGTTGTTGTGTACATACACAAACACCGATATAATATACTTCAAGGTAGCCTCATAAATAAGATTTTTTTGTTTTAAACTATGTAGTGATGATTGTGAAAAAGAGAGAAAGTAAAAAGCTGCAGCTTATGGATTTCTCTGTTCAACATATCCTGCGATATTCATAATACTATAACAACTAGATGTATGAAATAACATTGCGTCGTATTGCAGTTTGTTTAAATATCTGAGTCCTTATTAATTCAAGTACGCCTTATAATTTGCATTTGTAAAATGTACGGTGCCCCTTGACCTTAAAATGGCCGGTCTAGCGTACAATCTGTAACTATGTGCGTCCGAATTATCATATTATGTATTAAGTTTCAGCTTTTGCTTTATCAACGTTAGGCGTAAGCCAAACAGCACGATTGCGCGCGAGAGCTTGTCGCGTACCCGTCTTTTTCTCTCTGTGCATTCTAAAAAGACACGGGTAGTATATCTCGCGTGCGCGCTTGTGCTAGCCGTAGGTACAGAAGAGACATGGGACGGGGCAGACGACAATGATACACCCGAGACTCGTCTTAGCTCCGTGTCTTTTGCATTACATGTTTTGTACGCATGTTTGACGTACGTACGTCTCTTATGTGTGGCTTGCGGCGTATCAAGGTAGATACATGTCTTTAAAGAAATACTAATATTGTTACTACTCTATGTAAAGCAGGCGCGTTTATGTTCTGTTCAAAGACAAGTGAACAAGTTGATTGACTTCAAATTTGTATGAGGCATAATAGCGATCAATATTATAGCTATAATAGAAGACAAACCAAGGTGAGCTAAGCTTTATATTTAATGTTGAAAAATAAGCCGGCCAGTAACTGGACTTGGCCAATACGCTACCTCGGATCTGGCTGTAATGCGCGCTATTTGGTTTTGCATACGAATAGCGATTCATTTAAATAGAAATGGTCACAGAAATTAACTGGATACGCGTGAGTATCTAATTTCCTATTTAAATGTATAGCCAAATTCAATCGTCATTTAAAATGTTAATTCATCAGCAATAAAAGATTTTATAAAAAGGCTCTTTGTGGTGCGGAAATTGTTTTTGTTTGAATTGTAAAGGTGTGCATGCATTGTTTTTGTGACGCGGAGTGAGGAGGCGGGCCACGGAGGGAGCGTTTGAAGAAAGTTGACTGCATACAAACATCGTGTGTCATTAAACATGATTTTAAGTTTGAGCCTAATAACAACGTTTTCTCACAAATTCCATGCGAAAAATATGCACGAAAGTGATCTTGATAATAATAAAGTAAATTTTATAGTTAAATTGGGATTGTCAGCCTATACATACATAAAAGAATTTTATCTCAGGCACTTAACAAATGAAAATTAATTATCATATTCGCTGCTCGTATCACTTCCTCACGCAGTTATGATGGGCATGCAGCAACCTAAATCAGTAGGTACTAGGTAAATTTATGTATTATGTAAGCATGTTATTAACTTCACTTCTTTGTTGTTTCTTTGATGATCCCCTTCAAAACTTTAGCATGCAATAGAATTGAACCCACTTTTAATTATCAGATTGACTTTAAACATGAAAAGACTTTAAAAAAGACTTGAAAAAAGCTTTTATTGAAATAAAATGTGGAATTAAAAACTTCCGTGGTCTATTTGCTGAGCGTCTCGTGGCCTCTCGTCACTGAACGTCACCATAAAAGCCCGTTGTCTTTGCCAAAGAAAGGGGAATGATTGACCGCTTCCTCCTGCGAACGGTCGCCTTTTGATTTATGCGCTAGAGCCCTTTGTTTTATGCTCGCCTGGTACACACGACGCTCCTTTTTCAATTTCGGGAATTAATTTATGTTAATTTAATAAGGTCTGTTTGGTTTTTCATAATTAAATCCATGAATAAACAGGATATGTTATAAATTTCCTTAATTGGGTGAACGGGCCAGAGCTCCGTATTCATTTATCAGATCTTCACAACTAAGTCACAAAAACGTCTCCTTATTTTAATATCAACTATCTAAAAATGTCCCAAGTAAAGTAAAAAGGTCAACGAATTTTAAATATTTATGTAAATAAATGAAGAAACATCGGGCCCTGTCCGCACGAAAAGCACATTTAAAGTGATTAATTTTGTTCATCCCGTTTAATTATCTGAGAAATCTAATTTTTTAGAGCGGTTGAGGGCAAGTCCCGCACGCTTGTTAAAGTAAGCCAAGTTTATTGCGGTGCATTCTTCTTTCAATTGATGGACTTTCCGAAAGCGCTGGTAGTTAAAAAAAACGTAAAAGAGCCTATTTCTTATATTATGATTTTTGGATTATAATGTAGAGCCATAGAGCATTAGTTTAGTTAGTAGTGAATTTTGAATATATTTGCGAAGGATGTTAATTTGTTAATGACAAGTTTTGTTTGTAGTAAACGGGTTTTGTTGTATTTTATTGACATTATACAATTTGGCCCTTGTGATGCAAAAAAAATGGATCGGTTATTTTTCTTAGGTAGGTACCGAATAATTTTGGGGACAATTGACACATTAAGCTTCAATCACTGAGCTCCTCTAGTCGTCAAACTTACACAGTAAACAAAAGGAGGATTATGCCGTTATTTCGTAACACAATCCATCTTTAATGTCAGAATCGCCTTAATGATCTTAATTTCCGCTATAAATTATGATGTTTTCTTTCATACCATTTAAGTTTTTGTGAATCTTCGTGTGTGACCAGGTTAACATCAATTAAAGGTATATCGATGGTCGATTGCCCCCTACTGGGACGCCTTCAGCTGAAATGACTCCGCAGGATTTCTTCTACGATTCTCTGATCATCATGACGATTTTGGTTTGATCCTGTTTATATCGATGACATTTGCTGTATTTTTAAGTCACACAATTTATGTCTTATCACTGTCAGACTGTTTCCCGTTATTTCTTCATAATTTAATCATAAGTATCACTCGATTAAGTACGTAGGTATTATAAATTTGGAAATCAGGTTAAACCAGTCTAATTCGATTATAGTTTTTAAATTACAGCTGATTAATTCATAACTACTATGGTCTGTTCAAGCTTCTTTTTCGTGACTGTGTTTCTTTTTACAATGTTCAATCCATTAAATTATTATAGAGTACTTAATTGACCACCATTTACTTGGCATCAATTGCAATATCAATTGCAATTCAATTGCTATTGCTATTGCTATTGCAATCAGCATGTTTTTTATGCCACATAACTAACATAACTAACTTCCGATTTGTAAATTCATCTTACGTCAAAGGTGAGCCCATTTCATAGCTCATTTAAGGACAACATACAGCAGCAGGCTTACTATGTAACTTGCTCGCAATCGCCATCGTGTTCATTTTGACAGTTCATGTATGGGCTGACAATTGGCATCGGAATCAGCTAGCTGTCACATTCATACAAGAACTGTCAAAATGAACACGAGTTAAAAGTGTGTCAAAAGAACTGTCAGAATGACAAAATGAGTTAGACAATAAGCCTACTGGTATTTATCGGTACGATCTCTCTCGTTCTGCGTAATAAAAACCTTAAAATAACCAAATTTGTGTACCACCATCTCACCACTGATGATACAATCTAACTAATCTAACTAATATTATAAATGCGAAAGTATGGATGGATGGATGGATGGATGTTTGTTTGTTACTCAATCACGCCAGAACGGCCCAACGGATCTGGATGAAATTTTGCACATAGATAGAGAAAAGTCTGGAATAGCACATAGGCTACTTTTTATCCCGGAAAATTGCGTAGTTCCCGCGGGATAGCGATAAACGAATTCTTTGCAGACGAAGTCGCGGGCAACAGCTAGTCTTATCTAAATTGGATAGAGGTCTTTTAAGATGTAAGAACGAAGGACCTTGTTAGTCAGTTCGCCTCTCAACTGTTACCAGGAATACATAAGTTAACGACAGCTAAGACAGCTCTTGGACCTAATTTGAATCCCCATGACACATATTCTCCAGCCAGTTGATTTTGGCGCGATGGAACGCGTGATAGGGTTCGCTAAAGCACGCGGCGACGATTAAAGCCTACGGGAAAGTGCAGGCTGTAGTAGATAGTGCAGGTTCCAATTTATACATAGAGTTAGGTTTTTAAAGATCACAAAACGAACGCAAAGTTACAATGTCATTTATGGATATGACAATTTTGTATCCCTAATCATCATCATCATCTTCCTAGCGTTTTTCCCGGCATTTGCCACGGCTCAGTGAGCTTGGGGTCCGCTTTGACAACCTAATCCCAAGATTTGGCGTAGGCACTAGTTTTTACAGAAGCAACTGCCATCTGACCTTCCAACCCAGAAGGGTAACTAAGCCTTATTAGGATTGGTCCGGTTTCCTCACGACGTTTTTCTCCACCGAAATTTGTATCCCACAAACAAATTGTGTATGTTGTGTGTTTTGTGATTGTAATAATTATAAATTCGAAAGTAAGTCAAAAGACATTCAGATCATTAAAAGTGAATATTGGTACCTATCTATTCTCTTGTATGTATAATCGATTAATGTGGAGTTACGATTGATCATTTGCTGATACAGTTTTTATAATTCACAATAACGTTTATCACGTTTTTTATTGCCATAGATAACGGTTACAACGTAAATGATTTATGTACCTAGAATAAGGGTACACGCACAGACATACTGTTGAGATAGACCAAATACACTAACAGGACGTCTGTATTTCCGAATAGATACAACTTAGGGCTCTTCATGGCCAGTGTTTCTAAACCAGTGTGTTACACCGTCAGCTTCATCTCTACACTTGCCATCAGGTGTGATAGGGGTCAATCAATGATTTAAAAAAAACTAGGCACTTTGTGAGAACCGAGGTTATCATTTTTTGTAATGAAATTTTTCACGAAAAACTTAAACCACGTAAAACCTTCTATTTACAGCTTGCCCCTTATGTAGCAAAATATGGTATTCAACACAGGATTGATTGCGACTTGGAAATTTTGCGAATGAGGTTACAAAAATCATTTCACTTGCATTGTCTATTTTCGGTATGTCTATCTCTCAGAAACACACATCCGAGTGTCGAACACCAGGAGCGCATCAATCGCTCACCCAGCTTCTGATCCCGGTCGGTAATATTTAATGGTCACCTCTGACCCGCTGATGCTGTCCGGGTCTACGCCTCACTCGCCGCTGGAATGGGCTTTGTTTTAATCATTCATTTGTCATCCTTCGATTTTACCATAAATCGATCCTGGTGCTTTTGATGTAGTGGTTTCTGTGATTGAGTGTCATTAAAAATGTAAGTACCTACGTTCTTTGTGCAGTAAAGTTGAGTTCCGACTCAAGAAAGCCGTGAAAACTATGTACTTTTTATAGTCACTGTGAAAAAGTAATCTTGATTTTGTATGCTCAAATAAATAAGACATTGTGTCGTCCAGTTCCTAGAGGAAGCATGTACGGACAAAGTAAAGTACAGAATGCGTATGTTTTGGCAAGTGTACAGTATGTAAACTCGCAACAGTTGTACTGTAATTCATTAGCGAACTCAATATATCCGAATTTAATTTCTCAGTATTCGTCATAGCGGGCTGGCGCCGGCGCGCTCGCTGCGGGCGCTTGTAATTGCCGCCCAATGTTTGTTTTGTTCACCCCTTAACTCTTCACGCTATCCCCTTCTAACTCGCACTCACCCTCATCCAAATCGCGCCATCCCGCTCGCTCTCACCGCACTCGCTACTTAAAGTATATATTTTATCGCAGTTAATTCTTCGTTACCTTACGACGCACGTCATACTTTCAACCGACATTGAAATTGAGAGTTTATTTTCGATGTTTTAAGCTTGACTTTTGGTTGATAAGTTTTGTTAGTTCAGTGTCTTAATATTTTTTGTTTCGTTTCGTATCGATAGATTAATAGTCGCTATTCGGTTTATATATCGTGTAAGCGATTATTGATTGTAATTATCATGGCGCCCTAAGTTAAATACCGGGCGATCACGCGATGCGCGCGATTTATGGACGCTGATCGCTGCGGCGCGCTGCGCCGGCGCACCTATTCAGCACTGTAGTTAGAAGTATTTACATACATACATACATACATACATACATACATACATATCGTCACGCTTCTTTCCCACAGGGGTAGGCAGAGACTACTTTGTTCCACTTGCTACGATCCTGACATACCTCTTTCGCTTCATCCACATTCATCAATCTCTTCATACATGCTCGTCGGTTTCGGGTACTCTTGACCTGGCCTTTTTCCAAAACATCCCTAATTTGATCATGGAACGTCCGCCTAGGCCTTCCCCTCCCAACGCACCCATTCACACTCGCCGTATAAATCTGTTTAGTTAATCTTCTTTCAACCATCCTCTCTACGTGACCAAACCAACTAAGCATACTTTTTTCTATCCTAGTCACTATATCTTCTTTCACACCAGCACGTTCCCTTATCACACTATTCCTTATTCTATCTTTCAGTGATACACCTTCCATACTTCTTAACGCTCTCATTTCTACCGCATTTACTAGAAGTATTTACTATTGGTTTAAATCTATGAGTTGGATATTGAATTTAATTACTCGATGACTTATTGTTATTTAGCAAAGAGGAATAGTAGACTTACGTAAATCTCTGTGAACGTAAATTGACGACGTCGCAGTTACCTAATTTTTGTGTAGAAAGTGGTTGCAATTGCATTGCAATTTACCAAGCTATAAAAATTGCATGTAATTGAAAAAAAAAACGAGTTAAGCTATGGAATCTATGCAAGATATTTTATTTTTAACTACTTATTTAAATACTCGTTGCTAGGTACATTCGGTGCTCGACCAACACACTGTATCCGAAACAGTTGAAAATGTTAGAATTATATTCGTCGCAGCGAGCCGGCAACTGCCACAGAGATAAAGCGGCTACTAGACGAGCCTGTCTCGTTGTGGCGATTTTTTCTCGTCGCGGTAATCGCTCCGTTCGCCTTTTATAGTTATGATTGTTTTACCTGCAATTTTAATTACCTTGTTCTATCTGTCGAGCTTGTTGATGTTTTTAATGTGTTAAAGTATATGCAAATTAAAAGTAAGCAACAGTTAAACGTTGACACTAATAAATTACAAAAATGACAACTGAAACCTAAATTTGAACATCATAAATCCTGAAACTTACATAAACCTACTATGTTTTTCTCGTATTTATATATCGACTTAAAATAGATATGTTTATTTTAGATTAAAAATGCTCGACGGATTTGGATGTAATTTGGCACATAAACATTCCTTTTAACCCTGGAAAAAAAATTATTACTCGGGATATTGATAAACGAATCATTTGCTGATAAAATTGTAGGCTAGGATAGCACACAAATGAAATTATTAAAAAAAAACACGCTTACGACATAATTAATCGGACAAATGATTGGAGCCGGTCTTAGGGGACCAGGAGCGCATAACTGCGGTGTGGAGATTTATCAGCCATTGTTGTTTTTGCAGCGGCGGCGTGTTGCTTCGCGCAGCCGCAGAAGAAATGCCTCGAATGATATTAGCGACAGTCCCGTAAATGGGCGACGTGTTAGCTTTTTTGATATTGCCATGGTGCAAATATTGAGATTTGGTAAATTAAAATTTGATATTTTCCAATTATAACATTGATGAGTAACTTTGTTACATTCTAAAAAGCCAGAGTGGCCACATTTCGAGATTCATAATAGACGCGCCGGACCGACCGTCACAAACTACGCACTGTCAATCCCCCAGTGTGTGTGATACAACGACACACCTCCGTCTTTCTACGCAAGCACAGGGATATCATGAATCACGACACGACACGTTATTGCTGTTAGCAGTAGTACGTATCGACGCTCAGTTATCAAATCTTGCATTTCTGTTATTTAGCAAAGAAGAACCTATGTATGTAAGTACTTATAAATTGCCTTCCATACTATTACAGATTTTTGATTGAGCGGGATCTAGTACAAAATCTGTTACAAATTGCAGACAAGCCTAAAAGAAAAAAACCTCGCGCTCGTTGGCACGCATAAAAAGCGACAATATCTTAAGGTGTGTGAAATCTAGCACAAAATGTATCTTTGCAATGCGTCGTAATGTGCGGCCGACTTGAAACGTCTGCGACAGGATTCTTGCCGCCAAGTTTGCACTCACGAGTTCACGTGACGTTTGGATATTTATCCGACAGTTATTCGCTTTCCGTGCTAACAATGTAACTCTTAATGCAAAGTCAGTGGCGATGCCGTCTCGTTTGTGGATCGCCCTCTCTTTAGCCATGTTCGGCTACTCGCGATTCAGCACTTGACAAAAAACTTGAACGTTCGTGTAGGCTTCATTGAAATTAAAATTAACTGTTTAGGCTTAGGACATCGCTCAGTTATTCCCACAAAACACTAGCGATGCGTTGCGAAGTGGTTGCTGAGCAGGAATCCGCGTCGCAAAAACCCCTTTGTGTCCCAATCACCGCGACACATGTCCGATGTATTAAACATGATGCAAAAACGCGTGTTCGCGTTCTATCGCTCCCGGCACCACATTCACATTTCTCTCGTGCTGTTGTTGTTGAAAAACTCGACGATCCGCCATTTTGGAAATGATTACTTGTCATCATAAAACGAAGAGTGCGACCTGTTAGTTTGTATTCAAAGTTAGGAACAACAATGTTTTTGTAATCGTCGTATCACGTGGACCTATCTTTAAAGTCTTAGCTTTGCCTTTGTGTTGGTATAACATATCGCGAAAAGATTTGAAGACCTTTAATTTTTCAAATATGTTAAAGAAATTTGCCAATAGTGGCTATCAGATAACTAGCACGTAAACAAAAAACATGCGAAGAGATGTATCTCTGAATTCAGTGAATTCACCTTACTAAAAATGCATATTATACTTGATCCAACCAAACCATTTAGAGGTAGAGTCCTAAAAACGTATGGGAAATGTCCAGTCAAAATCTTAGACAAATTACTTGTACCTACTGTTGAATTCAGTGTTGCCAGACATCGGTTCACTATCGTGCATGAACGGGAATTTGGACTCCGGAACGATGTACGATACAACATGCATTACTGTACGCAAAAGTACGATTATTTGCAACCATCCATCCAGAGAAAAAAATAACTGTTATTGTCGTTTACCGTTTCCAAATTCCCATAAAAAAGTTGGCAATTTTGGTACCTACATTAATTAACTCTCTCTCGTCTGGTATCCTTGCTGATGTTCTCTGTAAGTGCGTACATTCTTAATGTGAAAGGCAACAAAACAATGGACAAACATCAAGTCGACTACTACAAGCATATCAAGTCATTGAGGCATGTAGCTGTCTCAGCACAAATCAGATCAGCATGCTGTCGGCGCGTTTGTTGTGTACGCGGCCGTCGATCGGCGCACACGCCCGATGCGGTCGATAATACGCTGATTTGGCAGCCACGACGCCGGACGATGTGGTGTAAGAAAAGAACAGAGAGCTAGAAATTGGTAGAGCAGAATGAAATTTAACTCGTGTTGTGGCATGATTTCGCCGAAGCTTATGATGATGGTGGTTTTGATGTTTACTTAAACAGGTAATGAATTAGCACAGACTTGGGACATTGTCGGAATCAATAGATTCTTTAACTTTAGGAGCACTATTTGAATGCCTCAGAATGAGCCCTCTTATTCTGAGAGGAGGCCTGTGCCCAGTAGTGGGACGTATATAGGCTGGAGATAGATAGATAGATTTGAATGTGGGCGTTGACATTAAACATTGTTTGTTCAAATATTTTAAAGAAAAGTTTCCCACATTCAGTCTGATACTAAAACACGCGGGCAATGATATCAGACCAAACAAAAATAAATCCAGTCAGTGGCTTCATTTCACCATTAAGCGGGAATCTCTACCATCTCGGAATTTTCGGATAGCCAATGAATTTTTACTGCCGCGCCGCCTACATAACTTGGACCAAAAAACCTCGAAGTGAAATAAGAAAAAGTCGAAAATTGTTTATCGCGCTCGGCGATCGGCGAGTTTCCCGGCGCGGGCGCAGCTCGGGAATTAAAACATTGCATTTTTACCCGAGGAATGTTCGGCTCGAGATGGTATCTCCAGCGGCAAGGGATTTATTGTACGTCGCCATCCAGCCCGTCCGCCATTACCCCGCTGGTAATGGTCTCGTCGGCGTTAGTACGTATTTACTGATCTGACGGCAGATAGCGGTGATCGAACGGACGTGTGAAGAGAATTCGTAATAGACTACAGACTGTCGAGCGACAGGCTGCCTGAAGTGGTCACATTACATCTACGCCTGCGTGATGGACCGGTTGACGTTTATTAACTAAATTTGTATAAGAGCGCCCATACTCCGTGCGCTAGAGTAATACAACCCTAGAAGTAAATATACTATTAACTGCCTACCTATTTAGTTTCACGAGCAAAAACTAGATTGCGCTAATAGCTTCATCGGATGCACACGCACGGACGTGGGAAACGCACGCTGAATTCACCGCAAAAACCAACCTGCAAATTAAATTATTTCTCAACCTCGTATCTACCCAAATCGTGCATTTATATTGCCACCACTGCTCATATTATTTTAAGGTTGATTATGAAACAACATAATTGGTAAGATACGATGTTGCGATAGTAAATAGTCGGAATGGTCACCTTTTATCCCGCCAAAGACTTCATCGCATGAAAAGAAGTGCTAAGAGCTAACGAGCCTATTAATAATGTTTTTTAGTCCCGTATAAAGATATTCGAGGAACGCTCAATTGCCCGCGTGGAGTGGGAATGCTGGCATGCGCGGAGGTTGGCGCGAAGGACTGAGTGGTTGTCAGTTGGCCCTACGGCAGGTTTAGCATTAGCTAAATATAGAAAGCCATACACCATACACAGGAAAAGATCGTTTTAAGTACCTATAGTAAGTTTTAATTGTTATAGGTATGTATTCGCAAAAAAAGTTTTTGTAAGGAAAAAATAACGCAAATTTTCAAACTGTTGTGCGTTTCATTCAGAGGTTTGTATAGAGCCTCACTATTCAATTGAAAAACAAAACATTTCTACATCTGAAGTGATCGACTAATATCCTGTTAGACAATCCCTATCTTGCAATCCTGTCAACCCCCCCAGCATTCCCCGAGCGCCTTCATTAAGCTGTCTATGCTAAATATTGATTTTGTTTCCATTTCAATATTTTATTAGGCGGCGCATCGATATATTTATCGCGTCGATAAATCACCCGATCATTAGGTACCGATGATAATTTATAGTAGGCAGCGTGGCGGTTATAAATCATAGTGAACCGTGCGCGCGCGCCTAGCCGCTAGGGCGTCTTGTCTAGGGCTCCCAAATCAGAAATCAGTCGAGTGTAATGATAGCTGAGGTTGAATAATTGTTCGTCGGCAAGTGCTGGAATGGTTGGGATGCTACCTTTGTATGGTTAGCACGAAAAGCAGTTTTAATAAGGTCCACAAACAATAAGAGTGGTTGTTTTACGTAAAGACGTACTTACCGTTCAATCCGTTGGTTTGTCTCCTAGATAGATTTTGCAGCAAAATACATCTATTGAAAATGCCACTTTACCTTTATATATGTGATATATCTACTCGTATATGGTAGCTTCCACGTGCATACTTTAGAAGCAATTTAATCGATAAAAGGACAAACGGCTTCTCTAATTGTCAATCTTGTCAGTCCACCCTAGCTAAGGAACCCGATATGGTTGTAATCGAAGGCACATTGCACTGGATCACATTCTGGCAGTGCATAAATCAACGAAGCTTGTGACGGCGCCTTCTAAAACCTCGAAAAAATACGCGCCTTTGTATGTGTTTCTAAAGTCCCTTCTTACTCGTAGTGCACCTTTACAATACTCGGGCTATATATCGGTTCAATTTCTAGAATCTAGCTCAAATGGCGCAGGCTGTGTGTTGGCACAGTCAAGTCAAGTGGCAAGTCAGTCAGTCACAGTACTTTTTATATGTACTAGATATTGAAAGTAGATACGTTCTGTACTTATATGGAATAACAGGAAAATTGACAGGCAAGTCGCCTGATGAAATACGATCATTGGCACCTTTGCAAGGTGTAAATAGAAGAACCTCGAGTGCACTGCTAGCTAGCCCTTTGAGAACAGACCGGCCTCGTTTTACGGATAATGATGTAACCCGCTGAAGCGATTATTTGCGTCTTCCATGGCAAAACTTGGAGGATTAGATTAATAAAACAAAGTATTGTTGAGCGTAATATTAGTTGCGTTGTAGTATTTTAGGTGCGGTAAGGTCGTGCGGTCGGCGCGCACAAAGGGCGGCGCCGGCGCAGCCCGCGGCGCGCTAACGATGCGCGCAATTGATTGGTGAATCGACGCGCCGCACCGGCTTTGTGCGCGCCGCGCCGTGTTTGTTTAGTCCATATTATGGGCTCGTACACTCTTGTGAGACAGATATGAGCTGATATATTAATAATAACACTCTTGTGAACGGCTTAAAGCTGGAGTTTGGAGCAAAGCAATAGTGCCGCCCGAATCTCACGGTCTCGATGTCAGTGGGTTTGAAATGCTTTCCATGTATTTACAATTTACATACATAGATAGATCGATCTATTGAGTTCGATGTCACTATCGTGGCGTTAATCACCCCACTGACACCTTATTTCGAAAATCCAACTCAAACTGACTCGGTTTGGCGAACGGCAACTTCAAAATAAGTAGTAGAAAGTAGGTAGAGCAACTAATAAATGATATGTTTACGCAAATCACACTGTAACGCAACTCGGTCTTGTAAAGTTGAGTCCTAAAAGCATTTTTTCGTGAGTGTAATAGGTCCTTTAATTATGGACATAACTTGCCAAATGCAGCTTACTTACTTTACTATGATAGCTGCTGCTTTAAACCGCCATTTTCCAATACGGTGATAATTTTCTATTTTGGGATTGGTTTTTGATCCTTTTACTTTGTGTACTAACCTAACCTAACCTAACCTTATAATGTAACCAATACACTGGCTTATACTTTGTGATATTACGAAATCAATCCATCTGCTTCTCTTTAAAATTTCATATTTGTAAATTCCAACATTGAAGTATCTTCCAGGAAGTGGATCGAGCTAAACAATCATAATTTGTTTGCAATATTAATTCTGCTCTCCAAATCCTTTGTAATTTCTCCGGGAGTCACAAATCATCGCCCCCTTTGTCCGGATGCGACGTGTAATCACTTTAGGAGTGCACTCCGTAATCTCGTTACCTCCCTCTGGGTCATTAGCTCCTGGTAATCGAATTCGGATTTCATTACTACTAGACCCCCTCGCGTTTCTGTTTGTGCGTCTGTCTTTTGGGAATATTTTGCAGACATGTTTTTGATTCGCTAATGTGACGTTGTGTTTCAATCTAAAATTTTAATCTGATTATGTTTTATGATGTTTGAATCGAGATCGATTTGTGGGATTTTTTTTAATGAGTGCAGCTCTGCAGGCTTATTACGTAACTCGCTCGCGATCGTAATCGTGCTCATTTTGATAGTTCATGTATGGGCTGACAATTGGCATCGGAATCGGCTAGCTGTCACATTCATACAAGAACTGTCAAAATGATCACGATGGCGATTACGAGCGAGTTACGTAATAAGCTAGCTGCTCTTCTTGTTTATGCATCCCGTTTAGAAACATGATATATGCAATTAGGTAGGTATAGGTACTGATCATTCTTGTAATATTTACGTATAGTCGAATATTGTTAAATCATATGTGTATGGGATACCTCAAGTTAGTTATGCATATTTTTTGTGATTTTATACTAATTTAATCACCCTCCATCCCTCACCCTCAGTCGTCATACTGAAAAGCATGCCTACCTAACCTAACACAGTATGTCTATGAGTTTCTGTAAACAATCAAAAATAATTTCGTCAGCCAAACTGGCAAAAGGAAATTAACAATGACAGTATTGACGCTCTTGTCCTAGTACGATGTATGGACGATATTGGGATAGGGCAGGGGTCCAAATTAGATTACATTCCGATAGTTCTGCGCCGGGCCAGACATTAGTTTTCATTCGCGACCTTATTACATTATTTATTATTGGATTAAATTCTACAAAGTGCACCCGGAGTGTATGTGTTTGCTTAGAACTTTAAACAGAGAAATTAAGAGAGCTTGCTTGTATCTAAAGGTAGTAAGGTGGTTTGTATGTTGGCCTATTGGTGTTGATTCCTGGTAGGGTCAATATTCAGTGTTCTTACATCTTTTGGCTCGTCTAACTTAAATCTTCCTCAACGCCACACACTAGGGGATAGATAAATTTGTGGGATTTTTGTATGTTCTTTGTGGTAGTAGAAGAGGGAGGGATTACTGACATGTATAAACATACCTATATATTTCGCACAAGCTTGGCTATCTTGCACGTGAGTAACGGAGTAGCAAAAGGTAAATGTTTTCATCCAGAGAATAATTTCACCATTCCTGCCACACCTTATTCACGGTGGTCCCTAAAATTTAATGAGTTATCCGGTCCCTCGACCTCAACGATTCCTTTCGCGTCTACTTAGCCACTTGTCATCTCGGCCCAGGCGTGGGATCGGGTGCCACGCGTCGGCGTGACCAGCACGCGCGTGTCGCACGGCGCGATTCGCTACTCTTGCAGATCGCTGCGCTCCTGGTGCGTGAAACGAGATTTTACCATTGCTGGAATAAATTACACGCTTGACTGGGTGTAATATTTCGCTACAATGAATATTTCTGGTTCATCTTCTTTGTGTGGATTAGGACCAAGTGTCCATACATTTGTATTGTACGGAACTTATATACCTACCACTGAAAAGCGGTAAAAAAAATTGTACTGAATCTGAATTACGAGTAGAGTAAGATGAATTACATCCCTCATTATGCACGGATTTATACGAGTGAGTACAAGGATACTAGACTTCTGGTCTGAAGTTTATCATCGTGGCGTGGCGATGAATTTAAATTCATTCAAGTATGCATATGTAAAATAAGACTGTTGGAAAAACTGATAAAACTAATAGGGTCTAATAAGATTTTTTTCCGCTTTAGTGAACCTGAAAAACATTGACTTAAACGAAATCATTCCGTCTTGTCTTGATTTGTAACACCGGAAATTGTGATGCAATTATGCCTTTTCATCCTTAAGGCGTCTGTCTCATTTCCTCACTTGTTAAACGTCTTGTTTTTTCCTCGCACGCCGCGACGCGACCACAAATTGTAATGTCACCGGGATTTCACTAAGCGCTGCTAAATCCTCGGGATTAGCTCCGCCCGATGATTTAATATCACCAGCTGTCATCGCCTAAAATGTTCTAAAAAAAGAACGCCGATCCTGTCTTAGCTTACCCGCCAGCTGCATTTGTTAAATATTAACTAATAGTCGAACCTGAATACGTGGTTTTGGCAATTAAAGAATGCGTAATTAATTAAATTTTATAATGTCGTCAGTATTATTGGGTGGTGGAATTGAGGATGTAAATTAAAATTTAAAGTAATATGGGTGGGTAATTAATTGTTTTAATGTGAGCCATGTCCTGGCAGCGAGGTGCGAGCAGGACACACGCACTTTGCTCGCTCCGTCCGCGCGCGAGTGGGCCGGCCCGTAGGGATGTCAAATAAAATTTGTCGATGCTCCCGCCGCGTCGTAAGTCACCGACTTTATCGACTGTACTTAGATGTACGATAAGGGCTTGTACTAGAACGTTAAAATCACAACGGGGCGCTTTTTATTGCACAAAATCACTTGCCGCGAGATTCTTTAATAGAACAAGCTTTTAATTAGCCGGCACAGTTTAAGTTGTTTATGTGGCAGTGCTGGAAATTTATTACAGAATGCCTTGTAAAACCAGCTCGGAATGACTTAACTTCGAGGAGATGGGGGTCGTTGAACCGCCGTGATATTTTTATTAAATTACACGAGCACCTACCTACACAACGTGTACTTGTAATTAATTGTACATGGTTTTAATTAGCAATGTATTCCGCTGATTTGTTAGGAATTTGGCACCTAATTTTTATTGCGACTATTTTTATGACACTAAGTATAAATTTGCTCCTTCTGGCGAATTCGCCGGTTTTTTATTAGCTTCCGAGAAATAATTACTGAATAAACGATTTTATACCAGTCAGCACAGAGGCCATATCATTTATTGTAACCAGATACACTACTATTTTCTTATATAAGTAACATTTCTTATTATAATTCAGAACACACAACCACAGTCTCCAAAAAGTGGAAAACCCCCTCTAAAATAAAAGAAGTCCTCCAGTTTCAGTTTCCTTTTTATAATAAAGCTGAGCGGGCGCATTGCCATAAAATATAAATAACAAGAAGTCCGTCATCGACAGTGACTCAAAAAAGTTGATGATGCCGAGCAGAGGTGTCCAGAAGAAACAAAAAGGAGACCTTTATATGTAACTATAGCATTAAACAGAATACAGTCATTATAAATAGACCAATTACTTTTTGCATTTAATTGTTTTTTGTAAACGATCTTAACATCTCTTTTGCGAAGGTCTAATTTAAACACAAAAACATTTACCTTGCTGCTACTAGCAAGGTAAATGTTTTTGTTTGCATTTTCCTCTTTTTTTGCATAGATTAACTGAAACAAATACAAAACATACCAAAGGATTGCTAATTTAATTTGACCATCCTTGATATATCAGAAAATATCAAATGACATAGGCACCGTCGTCATATCTCCATGCGTATGCGGCGCCGGCTGCATTACGTCGGGTCTGCTGCGCGCGCGCGCTCCGCTGCACTGCGCCGGCGCAGGCGAGCCGTGCAAGGGACGAGCGGACGAGATGCTTAGCTATTTATTTAGATACCTACTATGTAGTTATTGCTCGCGACTCCGTGACTGAAACTATCTGTGTACCAAATTCCAACTAATTCGGTTTAGGCGTGAAATCGTAATAGACAGACAGATAGAGCTACTTTCGCATTTATAATAATAGTAAGGATTAAGAAGACCAAATATCTTAATTTCATTAAACCAATCCACCCACTACCCGCTTTTGGTGATATTTAAGTAACTAAATAAGTGCTTATTGCTGCAGTGTGAAAACTTCTCGCCCTGTATGTTAGTTAAGTACTTCATAATAGACTCTAGTATCCGCGCTCGCTCATGTCTCGCCCCACGCGCTGATATCTTGATCACGCGCCGCTTTGTCCCGCCGACCTTTGTCTCCGCTCGTCGCTTATCGACTATCGACATCTTTCACGCGCAAATGAACAACACTATCATTATCAACTGCTCACAAGTGGGCGGCGAGTGATGCGACTGTATTAGTTTAAACTGTTTGAAGATGTTTGTGTTCATTAAACCCCTTATTCGTTAACAATTTATATGCTTCTGTTAACTTAACTGTCTGTCCTTAGCTGTCACTTTTAAATTTGCTTTTGGCATGATTAAGACAAAACATATTTTTTCTTCTCTTCTGTAACTTTGTCTGTAACTTTTTGTAAATAAGGGGGACGGGAACAAATGGAAACTAAAATACTAGACCCGAATAGAATTTCAGGGAGTATTCTGGCAATACATAAGTACCTACCTATATGAGATAATATAAAAATAAAAAAATTACTCCAGAAATACTCTGTCGATTTTTGCTTGCTGCTTCTTGCGTGGGCTATACATTCGAGAGAATCAAGTGATAACAGAAATATGTTATTCCGCCTCTGATTCATTAATCCCTTACCATGCACAACTCAGATCCTCCTTTGATGAACCACTATCTCTCTTCACAATTCCTTCGTTGGTGCACAAAGAGCGCCGACACAGCTTCGAAAATGCGCGCACGCCGGGATTGGGGTGACAGTGTCAGCGGCTTAAAGGAATATAAAGAAACACCATATTGGAGCTTTTCAAAATTGCGTTTCAAACCTGGCTGAAAAGCAAATTTTGTTTCAATTTATTAGTAAATAAAACTAGCAATAATCATTATTTTTGTATATATTTTTCGCGATCTTTACAATTACTTCTTTTTGTTGAAATTTAGCTCTACCTACTTCACAGATAAAATTAAAATATTTGATTCTTTAGCTTGGTAAGTGTTCTCTTAGTTTCTCGACTAAATTCATAAAACCTACGTAATTTTACATTATAATAATAATCTACTTAGCCAATTCCGGCTACGGCGATTGATTCACCTCCGTTTGTGCGCCGTTGTGTACGCCAATCGTCTTCGAGAAGGTACGCGCACAGAGCGGGCATCAGCGGGCACGTAAGGACACCAAATGTATATAATTACTAGCTTCTGCCCGCTACTTCGTCCGCGTAGAATTAGCAATTGGTATGTTTATCGCTATCCCGCGGGAACTATACAATTTTTTGGGATAAAAAGTAGCCTATGTTTTAATTTAGGGTACCAGCTATCTTCGTTCCAAATTTAATCCAAATCCGTCCAGCCGTTTTAGCGTGAAGAAGGAACAAACATACACACTCACTCACATCGTCACTAACAAACTTTCGCATTTATAATATTAGTAGGATCAATTGTAAAAAGCCTTCCTTCACGCACTGGCACTCTGCCCCAACTGCAAAACGCACAACATCGAGATTCCAGATTTAAACTCAGAAACAAAACAGGCTCTCGTCCCAAATCCCGTCTAAGCCGCGCATTGTCCTTCAAGGTGGTAATGTAATATAGTATTGTGGCGTATCGGATGATCTGCGCCTGCGCATTGTTGCCCCGGTGATGCAACGCTCGCACCTGGCGAACTGTTGTGATCTCGAACCGTTGGTAAAAAGCGAGACGTTAAACGATTCGTGTTTCAATTGTTTAGATAAAAAAGGTACGAGTACCTATGTCTAACAATAAGTGGTCGTAACCGTAGATACAAAATATATGTAGTAAGTAATAGATCGCCGATAAAAAAGTGATATTATATGCATAAGTCTAGATGAAACTACCACTACTACTACTACTATAGATAGACTCCAGTTTTTTTACAGGATAGAGGTTCCTGAAAAGCCCTGCTAAGATTTGTAAATAAAAAGGGTAATGCTCATTTTTCTTTGACATGCGCAGACAGCTTCAGTTATTTAATGTCTCTAATCTAATCTAAGAGAGAGAGAGAGAGAAAAAATCGGAGTTAAATGGTCATTAACGTTATTCCATTCTTTTCCTAATTGTTTTGTTTAATTGAAATGCCGCTGCATACTTAGATCACACCTAAAGTTGTAATAAAGTAAGTTACAGAGAAAATTCAATGAAGATCAAGGCGAAAAACAAATGTGATAAACATACAATCACATATTTATCCCCTTGTGAATCATCGATAAGCTTGATCACCCAAATGAACAAACAACTTGCACTTAACATAACAAACGCAATAACAATAACCATAATAACATGGCATTATGGTATTCATCCCCTGTCCTCGGCCGCTAAGCGCCCGGCCCATTGTCCGTCGCTGCGCCCGCGCACCGTTGACAACCATTGTCGACGGTTCTATCCACTATTGTCACCGCCTCCAATCCATCCCGTAGATACCCATCACTACCCTTTGATTTAACCCGCCTTATTCTGTCAACACCGAATTTTTTATAACGATTTTATTTGGTAGCCTTTTTTAAATTGATAGCTGAAACCACTTTGTACGTTGTGATAAAGCGTTTTGTTTATTTTGTTGAGTCGCAAATGTCAGACTCGATTATAAAAAGTGACCGTGTGAGGTCATTCCGAATCGCGGAGCTAGGCATTAGCGCTAATTTGCACGATTTGTGTTAATAGTTAATATGTCAGAAGCTATCTGTTAGTCGTTTCATTTGTGAATCAGAAAACATTTTTAGTAAGTATGGCATTCAGCGACTTGTTTTTCATGAAGGTGGTGCGCCTTTTTTTTGTTCGTCAGTACCTCCTAATTCAATAACCTATCTCTGGAGACGCAGTCGACGACACCCGAGATGGAGCGCATAAAAATGTCGGGTCGTGTCCAATCAATCTTGCTCTCGTACCTGGGCCGAGATCGGTCCGGCCAGATAACCCTTCCCTAATGCGTAATACCATTAAAACAACGGTGACAATCCGACCAAAAAATATTTTTCAACAGCTTTTTATCGATACAAACCACGGAGACGCGTCCCTAATCCACCACAAATAAGGTCATATTCGCCTTGCCTACACATCACTAAGTCGGATGATTAAAAATGTGAGATGATGATCATTGCGGGGGCTCCCACTGCGAAGGTTTGTTTAACCTCTTTTGTTTTTCTGAATTCCTGGTCGTGGGTCCGTTTTAATTAATGCCCATCACGTATTTTTTTCGATGTTAGTTTTCGGTCGTGCTCTTTTTTTCGTTTTCCGTTTTATCTCCGTTTTTGAAATATGTCCGTGGGTCGTGGCGTGTGATGCGATATCTCGATGTCTCCTATTGTTTTCGATTTGATATATTTATGCGTTGCGTTCCCGGGAGTGGTGTCGGAGTGTGTTTTTTGTGTGGTAGCGGCGAGCGCCGTGTGACGCGGTGTCGTGCCCGCGATTGTTCGTGGACGACTGCTCCTATAATTTATGGGGCCCGGCCAACTTTAAAATCACCAACGTCCTGCTAGTCGTATTTTATGGGACACTATTCAAGTCTGCCGTGCTACTGACGGAACGTATACAAAACAAACAACCTACCCACCCACTTGTGGCAGTATGCCGGGGATTTTCTTCTCCATTCACCTAAATAAAACAAATAACGCGTTTTGAATTTCCAGCGCTTGCGACCACTAGGTATTGATACACAGCGTAATCAAAAAGTGATCTCTCGACTCCACTGGAATGTGACACTCGGAAAGCATTAAAACACATGATTGTCAGCCACATAAAGCCCGATCATAAAACCGCGTGTCGTTATTTAGTAGCACATGTACAGATAAACGGGGATAATTAAACTAATTAAGCTATTTATTAGTGTGAAGGAGTGAGATAAAGTTGGGCTGTAAATCTAAGCATCACCCGGTTTCTAGCATGCGTCCGAGATAACGCGAGATAAGAACGTGTCTAGCGCTCGTTTAAAACCAATACATATACATACCATTACTCTAAAAGTTACAGATTGCGCAGAACTGACGAATCACAGGTGCTCGCTTAAATTTTAACTTAAGCTCACACCATATAGACTTGTGTGACTTGTTAGTAGAATTGTGAAAAATGATAATTTCATATAAAAAAATACGCACGTCCAGAGCATTTATGGTTGTTTATCAATACGCACCGAGCCTGCGTGGGAGCTACAGCTCAAGCCCTCCCATTCTGAAAGGAGGCCTGTGCTCGGCAGTAGGACATATGTAAGTTGTAGGTTGGAGGTTGGATGTGACTTATTCCGCTGGTTTTGACTTCCTGCCGTAATTCAAGCGAAGGACATAAGATAGTTTTTATACCAGAAAATTGCACAGTTCCCGCAGGATAGCGACGAGCGACTTCTGCGCAGACGGAGTTGCGGGCAACAGCTAGTAATAATATAATTTCAAGATGTTGCACTCGTAAATTCTGTAGCGTTCTTAGTTTAAGACTACCTTCAACTTAAGATGAACACTGATCCGCTAATGGTAACCACTCTAATCTCGAAGGACACTTTAAAGGATTTTCTTATAAAAAGACAAGTTTAGAGTAACTGATATTTTCTCACTGTTGTTTATTGGCGTCTGTTGTAATGAATCTGTTTTATCTTTCCAGGTAAGTCGATGAAACTCGAGCCTTTTAAGCTTTGGGAGACGTCGCGGCATGCGTCTGTTCGCTGTACGGGGTGAGTGTACGCATATTTAATTATGCGATAGCAATCTGAAGAAATTGAAGCAAATATAAACCCTCTTTATTTAACTTTACGTATCGCAATTTACAAAATGTAAATTACAATTATTATTCTGTTAAAAATCATTAAAATTAGGTACCAACTTTTATTCAAAATTGGTAACAATTTATCGATGTATATTTTGACTGTTGTTGTAAAGAAAAAATTTCAAGTGACACGTGAAGGCAAACGAATTTTAAGTTGACACTGAAAGTTTTCACCAGGAAAACAAGAAAGACTCAAAAATTTTAATCTGGTTCTATTAGCAGTATTATCTTGCCATGATTTAAAGTCAAAAGTCAAAAGTTTATTTTGCAAATAGGCCGCCGAGGGCTCTTTTACATGTCTTTTTTTGAATCTACCAGCGCATTCGGAAAGACCATCATTGCCAAGAAGAATGCGCCGCAAGAAACTTGG
Organism: Pandemis heparana; assembly: GCA_963854515.1. NCBI lineage: Eukaryota > Metazoa > Arthropoda > Insecta > Lepidoptera > Tortricidae > Pandemis > Pandemis heparana. Next base: position 751,477 of record OY978025.1, read on the forward strand.
CAGAAAGTCATTTTTTCAAAATAAAATAGATTTACAATAGTACTTAAATTCTACTTAACTTACCTAATACGATTAATACATTTTATAAAAGGAATGTAAAAGGTCCCTAAGTTAAGACCGTACCTTAAATTACATTGGTCTATAGTAGAGATGTATAAAGTCTCTACTGGTCAAAGGAAAGGTATCCAGAATTAATTTTGTATCTCTCTGTCTTCTTCTGTTCCTAAAGCTACCTGCCCTGTTCCATGAGGATCTTCAGACACCAAATCAAACCCTTAGGTACCTACTCGAATTGCTGTTCTTTAATACACTATCGAGAAGTAAAAAGGTCCACAGATTGTGCACTCGTACTGTTTGAAGACCCGAAACGTGTTCACTATCCGCCTCTGCCAACCTCGCCCCGACACCCCGTACGTAACCGGTGAGTTAGTGTAATGCGTGTACAAATTTATCTATTTGTCCCGTTCTCGCGTTACGGCTCCCGGTGGACCGCCGGCGTGGGATGGTCCTGGCTTGCTTGCCATCTGTTGGGGATGTCTGTTTGTTCAATATGTTGATTGGTATATACGAGACTAGCTTAAGGAACTAAAATTCCCTTATGTAGCCTTATTCGAGCTCATCTTTTCAGTAATAACAAGACTTCGTGCAAAACATGAGCCTAAGTGAATGCTTGACCGTGCAGAAATGAATACAAACACAACTAAAATGAACACAAAATATTTACCTTGCTACTCCGCTACTTACGTGCAAGTTAACCAAGCCTGTGCGAAATATGTACGTTTTGCATGCAAGCCCTCCCACCACTACTACCACACAAAACGCACACAAATCCCACAAACTTAATTAATCCTAACCCCACACAAACACTGACGCGCGTTTCGATCCATCTACGGGATCATTCTCAAAGTTAGAGCACAACCGATGCACATGCGAACCATCGTCGTACTAATTTGTAAAACTATAAATAAACTAAATGTACCCACATTCGTATATTACCAAACTACCCTCTTATTTATAATTTTAATTAGCCATCCACAACTACCTTCATAAATTTTTCCGACTACAACAAAAACAAAGAGGGTATTTAACAAAACAATTTTACTATTCATCAAAATGGACACGCAACAAAGGTGACGACACCAAGTTCACCTGTTCGTTAATTATTGAAGCACTATTGTTGTACCTATATATATATATTGTTGTACAAAGTAACGCCTGATTCAATAAAATACAAACACAACTGTCGAAAATTAATAAGGCAAACTTGTTTCCTATAAGGTATCTACCAGTTAACCTTTGAGTGGTTGGTATTCACTTATTGCGCTCTATTTTCACCTGCACCTGCAGCACTCGTGATTGACATTTTGCGTCACTAAGAGCGGGTTAATGCTCTTTAGATGTCACTTCTATACGTTTACAGTACAATATGGTATCGAACACCTCATAATATATTTAACTAGCTTAGCTTCTTCCCGCGACTTCGTCTGCGTAGAATTATACTTATAAACCTACCACTTGATTCACTCTATCTATTAAAAAATCCGTTGCGTAGTTTTAAAGATCTCAGCATACATATAGGGGCAGACAGCGGAAAGCGATTTTGTTTTAAATATTTTATTGAATCAGGCGTTACTTTGCGGAGGTCCATTTCAATGAACATAAAATATTTACCTCGCTACTTCGCTACTTACGTGCAAGGTAACCAAGCCTGTGCGAAATATTTAGATACGTTTTGCATGCAAGCCCTCCCTCCACTACTGCCACACAAAACGCACACAAATCCCACAAACTTAATTAACCCTAACACCACACAAACACTGACGCGCGTTTCGATCCCTCTACGGGATCATTTTCAAAGTTAAGATAACAACGAGTTCGAGTTCGATTTAGGATAAGTTAGTTTGTGTTCATCGACTTTGTTTTATATAGCAGCCCGTCCCGGCTTCGCACGGGGTAGACAATTATTTATTTTTGGAAATTTGGATATAAAACACTTTTTTTCACAAATATTTTTATTTGTATTAAAAAAAATCCCACAGTTATATATTTGTATAAAATGAAAAAAGTTGTTGTAGTGACATAACTACAATAGTTGGACATATGCTACCGCGGAGTTTTTTGTAGACATTATGATGTTCTTCAATATTGTTGTACATTATTTTGTTCTATCGCTAATAGTTTCGGCAGCGCATTCGACGAAAGACATTTTAAGACTCATTTTTCTACACCTTCGGTTACATTATTCAAATTTTACCAAGGATCCCTAATTTTTTCAAAATGAAATGTAGCCTATGTCAAATTGGAAGAATGTAGCATTCTATTGGTGAAAGAATTTTTTAAATCAGCCCAGTACTTTTTGAGCCTATTCATTACAAACATGCAAACATACAAAAATAGGTACAAATCTTTCCTCTTTATAATATTAGTGTAGATGTACTATGTAGTGAAAAAGAAATTATATTTAAGTGGTTAATTTTTTGTACCTATGTGTGTCGAGAAAATTAGATTTGGACTTTTATGAATTATGTTATTTTTATGTTAACTACTTATCAGATATTAAACTTAAGCCTAGCCTTACACCTAGCCGCCTTATACCTATACATAATTATGCCAGTCTCTCGTTAAAAAAAAACTTAATTTGGACTACCTAGCAAGTATTACTATTATTTTAAGCTACAATCAATCCAATTAACTTAGATAGCGGTGAAACATCAGTCCTATTTAACGGTAGCTATCATTATGGTCTAGCTCAGCGAGCGTTTATTCTCAAAACAGTATACCTGATTGGAATTACTAACATTTTGCCATTTGCCGCTGTCTAATCTCCTTATTACCAGCAACATCATTACATTTGATGCATCGGGGTCATCCGACATCTGCGAATCCTGACGCAGCATCCAATCTCGGCCGTCGGGGCTCACTGATCCGGAAAATTGAAACAAGGGATACTTAACAATAGATACAATCGCACAAACATTCCTCCATTTCATAAACCCCTGGTACCACAGAATAGAGTCTGGAATACTACTAGCAAGTAGAATTAAACAAAAGTAAAGCTACCAGGTTCTGATGCATCTCTTATGGCAGTTTGTAGTCCTAGTACTTCTGTATAGGGTTGTTATTGTCTGTGTCACGAGAATATGTAATTTTGTATGGGTTGCATGGACGTCCCATGCGATTTTGAGGATTTAGTAGATTTGAAAGTTTATTACGAAATAATTTGGCCCCGGTTCTTGTTGTTTGGTGTTTGGTTACTCTGAGCTTAATCCAAAGAGAGGAGATGGAGATTATTTTATTTAAATTTTGTGCATTCCTTGCTTAATTACTAAAACTGTTTCAACAAAGACACGCCGTCTGGCTTTTCTAAATAAGTACTTGCCTATTTACAATATCAAAAGTGAAAATTCATTTTACGTTTTTAGCTACAGCTTTAAAAATATTCTTTAAAAATACGGTAGATAAGTAAGGTAGGTTGAATGACCAATCTACCTTAATGTTCTCATGTATTCCCCAAAATGCAAACTTTACTTACCAAATTGCACTCCAACCATAAATCACGATTTTCTGTATAAAAAAAAAACACCGCATTTTTCGCCCCCTTGGCCCTCGGGGCGCAGAAAATCGCAACACGATCGTCATTTGAAAAATAATGATGTCATCAAACACTAATCCGAAAGCTTTCATGTGGATTACAAATCGACCAAGTTGCACCTTACTGCTGGAAAACCCAAAAACATTCAATATTAACTCTTAACTCCAGCTCCTAAAGGCTGGGATCATATTTTCAAACGTAGAGGCATTTTTGTGTATACATTGCACTCACTCTATGAAACCACGACTATGCTTTGCGCTTCAACGAAAATGCACCCTAATACGTTTAGAAATAGGGCTAAAATGAAATAGCTCCCATCCAATTTCTAATACTACGCGTAATCCAGTGTAGGTACTCCGATTCTTCAAGCGAATTGCGACTCTGCCCTAGGGTGGAAAGCGAGTTTTTCTGTGACGGTTGCTAAGGGTAGTAATACACTTGCTGGTGCGTCATTTCGATACATTAGACGTGTGATTTATACGCGGGAAGCGGTGGAGTCACAACATGCCGCGGACCCTGCTTTGTTGCTAGGGTTGCTTCTTGTAAAATAACAACATATACACTATTATTTGCAGGACAGATGCCATGCGCTTATCTTTAAAAAATTGATGGGCAGGCAATTAGATGACAATTTGGGTGTATTTGAAACCTCAAAAAGTCCTGCCTTCGCGGCGAAGGCCTTTTTTAAATGTAACCTACCAAGCTTTCTATTTAAGGTATATGTGTATCTATCTATACATATAATAAAGCTGAAGAGGGTCGAAAGTCTGTACATGGAAGATATTTAAAAAAAAATAGGCTGGGGATACTTAGAATCGATAACAGAACACGTTTCAACAGTTTTTAGAATTTTTGTCTGTTTATCTGTTTGTCTGTATATTTGTGCGCGCATCACGCGAAAACGGATGAACGGATTTTGTTGGAAACTTTACTAATCAGTTGAGAAAATCACCGGCCAGGTTATAGGCTACTTTTTATCCCGGAAAATTGCATAGTTCCCGCGGGATAGCGATGAACATGTCGAAAATTGCAGCTGCCTCGAGTCGCAACGTATATAAATATTGCTTCAGTATCATAGAGGTGTACTAAGGAGGGATTTTCAAAACTCCCACGGGATTTAATATCGCTTATTATATAAAAAAAAATACCAATTAAATGTCAAAATAGGGGTGTTAATTGCCTGTTCAAATATGCATAGCAATATGTGACTTTTGTCAATAAATGAAGTCTACGCGGACGAAGTCGCGGGCAAAAGCTAGTATTAAATAAAAGGAGACACAGACGTGAATATTTATAGAAATACACTTGAATATGTGAAATAAACGCTATCGTGGAAGGCATTCGATCGTCTTCAGATATTTTAAGGCTCGTTTTCCACTTCGGTGATTGCTGTAGGTACTAACTTTGTTTAGAACTACCAGTATTATTAATTACGTAAATATTTATTGAAACAATTCCATGCCTGTGGCGGTATATCTTGACGATGACGTATTTACTTTGTAGTTTCGGTTTGTTTTAAAAATGATGCTTTAGTTGTAGAATGTCGGTTGTATTGGATATATTGTGGATAAGAAATTAATACTTAACCATTCGTAATGTACACAAATTTAAAATATAAATGTTTTTAAATGCAGAAAGTAATAAATATCTATGCCTCAGATACGTACAAACATTCGTATTCGTCATACAAGTGCCTACCACTGCTGGGAGTCAAACCAAAAGTCGGGTTTTAAATCCAAACTTTATTCGACAACCCTGCGTCCATTGCTTGGCTCGGTCCCGCGGGAGTCGCAGGGCTGCGCGAGCGCTTCCGTCGATAGACCTGAAGCCATCATATATCTTATCTATTCCTACACAGGGCAAGAAAAGGCAGGATGCATAAGGATTTTTAAAAATGTTTGAGCAAATAGCGTGAGACTTTGAATATCCATAAAGCCCAGTGTTAAGACTTGCAAGAAGAATCTTCCAAGTCGCATGACATTGCGGCGCTGGGTCAATGATTTCTAACCCGTTTGCATCATTGCTAGGCCATGTATTGGAACTAGAAAATATTTACTTACATATTCTCCATCTTTTAACGTAACATTTATATCAAAGCAGTCTCTTATCGTTGAAGTGTTAAGCTAGCGGACTCGTCGGAGATTTCCAGGATTCCATTTATTAAAAACTATACTCTGAAAAGAAGAAAGTGAGCCATGAAACTCCTGCAGAAGAATTTTAACTAGTTAGCAGGTGCGGATAATTTTATTTCGAAATTTATAATTTATTTATTTTTTAATTTGTCGTTATCAAAATTCAAAATTCAAAATTAATTTATTTGTCAAAACATAGGCAAATACATACATATACAGAGATCTTACGCGTATATTTAGGACCACTATGTTGCGCCATGAGGCATACAAATAGCCAATACAATGGATGGCATGCATTTTTAGATTTTAATCGTCATTACATATTATAATCCACATGCTTTACAGCCTTTCCGCTAAATAGTCTTGGATAGAGTAATATGCCTTTTCAACTAAAAAGTTTTTTTTTTTTTTTAATATCGATCGGTCCACAGTTTAAAGTTAAATTACCTAGGTAAGTAGTCACGGATGCTTGTAGGAAGACAAGTGTTAGTGAGTACTAATGTAGTGTTAAGTTTCATTTAATAAGAGGTGACTTTTAAATATTATCATTAAATATGTAAAAAAATGACTTAGATATTATCTACCTGTAACCTGTAAAAATGCAAAATTAAGATTAAAAAAATAAAATAACGCCAGGATCATTCCTCATTTATTCTTAATTATAGACGTCTTTGTGTGTAAAGCAATTTCCGTCCGGAATGAAAGCTAATCCCATCCCGTTGATAACTATTTGTCATTAATACCTCAAGGTTTCCTTGACATTGAATTTGACATTTATTTTTTGATTGTAATTATTATTGGATTTTATTTTTTATTTTATTGTTTTTATTTTATTTACAATTGACGATCTTTTTGTGACTTTCTTATGTTTTGACATAAAAATATAATGTAATTTACAAATCGAAATAAATGAATCTAATCTAATCTAATCTAATCTTGTGGCGCCACGGATCGACGAAACAAACTACAGCTATACAGTCGCGAACGGGGATTATTGAGCCACTTACCAATATTTGTAACTTGGCCGTGTAATACAAAACGAATACCTTTCAACTATTCGGTAACATCGCTCATTTATTACCCGGCTCTATTGCGAACAATGGCAAGTGGCTCATCAATTCCCGGTTCGCGACTGGACAAAGTACAGACAGGACAGACTACAGACTAACTAAAATGGACCGTACAAAGTTGTAGCCATATTATAGATACAAGCAGTTTACGTCAAGAATGTGACAGTTTCAAAGAAAATGGCACCCTCATTCAGTTTCTGGTTTCTCCTGATCGGGCCTTGATGCACGTTAATCCGTTTAATGCTTCAACAAATTGCGTCTATTTGTCATAAAGCATGCGACCCGAGGGCGGAGGGTTAGTGCGCCCGCGTCGCAGAATTGTGTTTATGCTTTTTAATTTGGTTCTCTGGCGAATTATTCAAAGGGTTTCTGATGTATGGAGGGGTGGATTGTATTTGGCGTTTGCTTTTGTTCCTAAAATATACTATATCCAGTGTATATCTAGTGGGTTGTACAGTTCCGACAACTAATAGGCTTAGGATTTATTTAACTTTGAGTTGGTCACGTTAAATACTTAAATCTCATTCTTATTAATGTCGATAAAGTATCCCTCTTTATCCCTATTTCAGTATCGGGTCGATCAAAAGCAACCAATTACAATCAATTACAATTAACAATGAAATTTTCTTTTTAAATTATGTGACGTCCCGGTCCCTTAATGATCCCGGCTATTAAGGAATTACCTTTAGGAAGTTAAGTGCACCTGGTGTTGTTCTATTAATATGCAAACGCTTCAAGGCGACGCGCTTAATGTTTTTCTTCCATTAGCCGAAGCCGTAAATTAGAACCTCCTTTGACATCATGGATACCTGCTACTTTAGACGCGTATAACGCGCTAAACATAGTAACTAACGCAAAACGTTCACGTTAACACCATGTTGCAATTACTGGATAATTTAATAACAGTGTAAGATAATTTACTATTACAGTCGCGTGTAGGAAAAATACGGTTTGCCACGAATTCAAACAAAACTGAAATATTAAATAGAATGCACGCCGCTTGTCGTTATTTTCGTACACCCATGAATTGTTTTTTTATGGGACGCGCGTGAGGCGTTGTCATTTGTTTTCATTACGCTACCCTAAGGAAAAAAGTTTGTGATGCTACGCGTCAGTGTATGACAGTTTATTGGAGAGCGCAGTTGTATTTTGTGTGTTATGCTGTTTTGTGTTTATACCGAGTGACTGCGCACTTTATCATCGAGTTCGTTAGCACTAATAAAAGCATCGAAATCCACCACATAACATGTTCATAAAAAAAGTATGACTGCCAACTCTAATGAAATTTTGTCATCGTTTGTGTTTGCGGCTGTTTCTTTATTTACCGATCGCCCATCGCATTTTATAATGCAGCAATCCGCTAGTGATTCACGCTCCGTGAGACGCATTAGCACTTGTAGCATGTGTTGTGAACAATGATAATAAACGTCCTCTTTTATTGTGCTCTCCTGGTCCCCTAAATTAGCGATGAGTTCTGTCCTCGATTGAATAGCGTAATGATACCATCTGTAGTGTACTCCACTCGAGAGCGATCACACTTGACTGCCACCCCTGCCCCCCGTGTTGCTGCTTGATGCCACTTATGTTTTAAAGTTAAAGCATACTTCGTTTTTATTAAGTTCAAAAGTGCCGTTTCGGAAGCGGTGTTTAAAATTTTAAATGCGTTTTCTTAAAATAGTTCAAGGCTTTTGATGAAACAACTATTTGAAGTGCAACTAAATGAATAATTGAAACACTGTTTTAATCGCGCATTTGCGCCACTCGCAGTACTTTCCATTTGTAACTGGTTTGTTGTTCGGCTTGTCTTTGTAGAATCTTTGATTCCTTTGTTCTATGCGATCCTGGTATTTTTTTCTAGACATGACACTAAAGTTTATCTACATGTCTAGATAATGTTTTGATAAGGAGTAATTGAAATAATTTCACACAGAGATATTTACGATACGATGCGTCAAATATTAATCATTTGTTAATTACCTTCAAATCCTAATGCTACTTCATCATATTTTACATTTATAGTGGGCCACAGAGCTGCGTCGGCGCCTACCGCCCGCCGCGGCCTCCGGGGGGACTGCACACTAACACCGGGACGTTTTTGGATACTTTATGTTATTCTTCATCGATAGTTGTAAATCTGGCAGATAATAGTAAACTAACTCGTTTCACAGCGTCATGTACAACTTGAGAATAGTTTTGTCAACCGAAATCTTGCTATATTGAATATCAATAGTACGTTGATCGGTCATAAAACGTTAAGGAATAGTTTTACTTGTTTAAACACTTTTATGCTGTCTAGAGGTCCGGTGTGTAGCAGCTCTTATTTCCAAATAATAAATAGCATTTCGTTTATATTCAAAAGTTTATCTCCATATCGTACTTTGTTCATAATTCGACACGATTGAAACTGTTGTAGATGTAAAAATGGACAGATGGCGTCTTGTGTGTGGTAGAGTATGGAACTAAATTGTGAAATCATACGATACTACGTAAAAAGCCGTGGTAGCCTAGTGATTAGCCCTATGGCATCTCAAACAGAGTGTCGTGCCTTCAAACCCAGGCAAGCATCTCTGAGTTTTTCGAAGTTTATTTACGAAATCGAATTTCAAATCTACTCGTATCACGAGCGACTCGGGGATCTTCAAAAAACGAGCCTATTTTTTTCTTAAATATAATTATTATGAGCGGGGCGGTAGTTGCTTTCCATCAAGTGACCCGTCTGTTCGTTTTCCCTCTATCATGTAAAATGATGAGCTTTGCAATGAAGGAAACCGTGAGAAAACCTGCATGCATCTGCGAGAATATCGAATGGTGTGTGTGAAGTTCTCAATCCGCACATGGGCCAGCGTGGGAACTACAGCTCAAGCCCTCTCATTACGAGAAAAGGCTTGTGCCCGGCAGTGGGACGGTGCTGATGATGATTTTAGAAATATTTAATTCCATTTTACTAAGCTTTCGATGTACCTACCTATCTGCTTTATGCTTAAATCCTAAAACCTAATCGCGTGGTAAAATGATGAAACCAATACAAGAAAGAAAAGAAAGAAAGAAAGAAGACATTTATTCATTTTGCAAGACACACAATTATAAGAGCATACACACAATTTTATAGAAAAGAAACAACAAAAACAAAAAAAAAACACAGACATGAAAATTAGATCATCACCGTTGTGTGTCTCCGCAAAAGTGAAACGGTCGGTGATAAGGTAATAATTATGTATGTATGTACCTCTACAACCGAAAAGAGCATCTCTTTAACTTTAAGTACTTAATGATTTCCCTATCGCACTTAGTCGGGCTTTAAGAGACGATCCTGCATTAATCAATTTTATTATGTGATAAAAGTGGCCTTTTTAAATATCCAAAACACACCCACAAAGAAATAAACAAAGCTTTCCTCCGTTATATATGTATTATTATTAATTTAATCATCGATAGGTATATTATTTAAAAAAAATTAATCGCAAAGAAGTATCTTAATTTTATCTGACGATACAGGGTTCATTAATGATTGCTTTGACATCTGGAAAGGAAAATATCTATAAGTACTTATTGAATTTATGCTAGCTACTATTAAGGCATTCCTTCGCATTTACGAAGTAGGTATGTCTATGAATATAAATATTGAAGTGTTATGAAGTCACAGAACGTCATCGTAACTGTAATATTTGAGGCTTTGCCGACATCAAACTTGAAATAAATGAATTATTCGTCGCCTGCGCCGCCCTAATGGAGGTCAGCGGGTTCAGTAGACAATTACGCCGGAAGCCGCCCATAACCAACCGCACTTAATATAAATCATCCACTTAACACTTTTTTTTAATGCTGCGACAAAATCTAAATATACCCGGGATGCATAAAAAGTAAATGAAAGTTTATTTCAGTGATGGGGATGAGATAGTATGCGCGGGCGCATGAGCTACGGGCGCGTCGCGCCGCGCGACGTCGCCCGTCCATCATAGCGACGCGCGTCCTGCTCGCACAGACTGAGCTCCCCCATAAGCTGTCCCCCTCTAGCAGGCCATGCGTTAACTCCTTAAAACAATAGCGACAATACCATAATGCGAGATGGCCAGACATAATTTAAAAAATCGTATTTCAAATTATTAATAGAGCAGATGCAGAATGTTTTTTTTAATTTTTTATGGCTTTTAAATTCGGAATAATAAAACGGCCCCGATAAAGGCCCGATCCAAGATAGCGAGTATCTTAGCTTCGTGTTTTGCCCAATTTATCTTTTTTTCGTCGATATTGAAAAATGTGTCGTCGGATGCGTCACGGTCGCCCTGTTTTTTTTTTATTTCTGGCAGAACGACACAGAAATGCTTTTGGCCGTCGCCTGTTATCGCTGGGAAACGCAGTAAAAAAGTTTTGCGAATTCTGTTTCAATGTGATATTTTTGCGCCGAAATTCCTGATCATATTTTTTTTATAAATACTTGGTCTCGCATCAGGCTTTTAAATATGCTTTGTTGTTTAAAATTTAATTGTATAAATATGTAATTCGTCTCACGCTACACATAATTGTTGTAAAAACTTATCTAAGTAACTGCGCATTTTAGAGTTACTCAAGCGTTTTGAAATAATAAAGGCTTATTGTGGTGCACAATGCGGGCCGGGGCGGCGGCCTAACATCGTCCGGGGCAACAATGCGTTGTAATAATTTGGTGGAGTCGCTCCGTTTGTAGTAATATTCAATATTTTCCGCGCGAACGCACCGGGCCGAGCTCCACTTACAGCGAGAACCATTTTTTGCTGCTATTGCGTAAATAAATACTGGCCCCCTTATTCATAAACGCTCTATAGGCTTCTGCTAACTTAGCAATCGTTTGTCCTTATCTGTCACTTTGACATTTACCTTTCACAGATAAGGATAAACGATTACTAAGTTAGCAGAAGCCTATAGAGCGTTTATGAATAAGGGGGTTACTCACTAATCGCAGCAATCACATCATTGTTAGTCGTAGGGACTTTTATGGTCAAGTACCTAACTCGTACCGTACTTGGCGAAAGCGTTTCTTTAATGTATGTAAGACTGGTATCATATTTTACTTTTGATCTATAACTTAATACCGATCATGTGCTCATCTTTTTAAATTTTGCTGCTTACCTACATAAATCGAAGACGATAGGATAAGAAGGAATTCCTACAGTTACTCAAAAAGTCACCGTGAATGACGAAACTATACCTATGTCCTTTTACTATATTCCGATTGTAAGGACATTACAGTCAGCCAGCTCCGCTACCGCGCATGGACCCGCTTCTCGCTTCCGCCGGCAGCGGGCCGCCGCGCGACGTCGCGCCGCGTTACCCGCGCGAGCGCGCGCGACGCGATCTCTTATTATACGTTATTAAGCCCCGGTGTTTTGTTACCTACTTTAATATGATACGCTATACGCCATACGCTACGATATTTTATAGTATACTTAGATCGGCTGAACTTATCCTGTTTGAAACGAGTCTGTCTATCACCATCTTATACTGTTTGATGAGAGAATGTGATTGCGATAACGTACACTGCGCCTTCTTCGTAATTTATCTGTAATCTATACTAATATTATAAAGAGGAAAGATTTGTATTTTTGTGTGTATGTTTGTAATGAATAAACTCAAAAACTACTGTGCCGATTTCAAAAATTCAAAGGGTTAACTTAGTTTTGAAAGCTAAACTACGATGAAAAATCTGTAGAGGTGTGTTCAATCAGACTAATCCAACCACCTGCTGGAATATCCTACTGATATTGTTAATGCGAAAGTTTGTGAGGATGTGAGTGTGTACGAGTATATATCAAATTTGAAACGGAGATAGCTGGTACCCTAGATATGCTACTTTATAACCCGGAAAATTGCTTGGTTCCCGCGGAATAGCGACAATAGCAACATAAACTTCTTATTTTAAACAGATAAACACCCTACTGATATTTACTTAAATGTTCTGTAAATACAGTTAAGTATCAATAACATTTTATAAAATTTAATGTCCTCATGTAGTAAAGTCAAAAGATAAGCAGGTGCTTTATGTATGTATGTAAACTCTTTATTGTGCAAAATAAACAAGACAAATACAATTGACAAACAATGAGATACATGCACAAAGGCGGACTTATCCCTTTAGATAAGCGCATGTGTTTTTCAACTGGTAGGCATAATAAGAATTGTTATAAATTGCATCTCCGCTAGAATTCATTCACTCTACTATTAATACATCCACTCTACATGGTGCTTTGTCGACCTGGAGAAAGCATTTGATATAGAGTTCCTCGTGAGGCGCTCTGGCTTGTGCTCCAGAAGTTTGGGTATCCGAAGAAGTTCGCCAAATTTTAATAAAATTTCGCACTTATAAATTCCGAAAAACTCAGAGATGCGAACTCGGGTTTGAACCCACGACCCTCTGCTTGAAAGACCATAGGTCAAACTACGAGGCTACCACGGCAATAACTCAAGCGAGTAAGACAGATAAAGTAATGTGCCTAGAATTGCCTCTAACCAGTGCATATAAAGATAATCAATTCAATGATCTTGGATCCAAGTAACTCTTACATGCATCCGACGTTCCTGATCTAGATTTTAACAATTCCGTCGTCTAGACCGTCTGGATTTATATTCTAGTATTTGTAATACAATGACTGAAGGCTAAAACAGTGTGACGTGGTCAGGACTAGGACACGTAGCATGTCCTGAAACTATTTGACTAAATTGTTTAAGCGGATCCGTTTGTATTCTGCGGGTGGTGGGATGATTTGACCCTGCTATGGTCCTTTCGGTTCGCTAATACCACGTTACTACTGCTACCGCTTAACAGCAGTGCTTGCGCTGTTGTGTTCCAATACTGTTAGTAGGACGGCGGGGTAATTCACGGTCACGAGAGTCAGTTACATCTCAGCCCTCTGTTGTTGCGATTGTGCATGGGCAACAGTGATAACTAATCTTCAAGTGAGCCACTTGCCCATTAGTCTTCCTTGGTGTTTTAGTAAGAATAGAATAAAATATGTGGTGTCTGTGATGTACCAGGGCTCCTAGTAGAGTCATGGAGGCAATGTTATCTGCTCCACGTTGTAGAGTCAGTAATAAATAAGCATGTAACAAGCGAAAACATTTTTGTTAAAAAATCTCTTAACTTTTACATTCAAGCTTTATTGATGATTTTACTATTTTAGACTGTACCAAATTGCATTGCAATTTGCATACCAAATTCCAAGTTAATCCGACCACTGAATACATACATAGGTACATAAATCACGTCTCTTTCCCTTACGGGGTAACTGAAAGTCGAAAAATATACATATGAGTTTTTTAGCAGACATTATTATTAATTTAGGTTAAGCCTGAAAAGTCAAAATGTCTCTTGTAAAAAATTGATATTTTAGGTATTTTTAGGTATTATGAGCCCATGGTAATTTGAAAATTAGGGGTATTAGTGAATAAGGTATTATGAAATTTTGTGGTTTTAAGCCTAAAGCATTATTATTAACTGTACGCCAAATGATGGCAATGATGGTAAGTTAATGTTGGCAATCCTACTAATATAAATGCGAAAGTTTGTGAGTGACGATGTGAGTGGGTATGTTTGTTCCTTCTTCACGCTAAAACGACTGGATGGATCTGGATAAAATTTGGTAGGAACTAGGAAGATAGCTGGTACCCTAGATTAAAACATAGGCTACTTTTTATCCCGGAAAATAGCATAGTTCCCGGGGCATAGCCATAAACATGTCAATTGCTAATTCTACGCGGACGAAGTCGCGGGCAGAAGCTAGTACCAAATAAACGTTTTATCTATCTATCTAAAATACTTAATATTTTCTTATTTATTCTTATGCTAATAATACGAGTACTCGCATCAAAACACTTACCGGCTCCAATATTAGGTACTTTGTAACCAAGTTACTAAATAAATTCTAATATAATTGTTTATGATACCTGTCTCATCGGTATTGCGCGTTGGCTATTACAAACTTGCCACACCTCACCGTACTCCAGCTCTCAAAGCGAGGTCTCCCAGGTCACCTGCGCAAGAGCAACCTACGACAGGTTACACTCGCTATGCGCATAACGTTCGGCAATCGAATAAATATCGTCCCGCCGCGTTGCATTATTCATCGGCGGATTGTAATATTTGCAATTGCATTGAGATTGGTCGCCGCGCGCGTTATGGTTCCACTTGGATCTAGCTTTCTAAAACACAAACATTGTAACGCTAATATGAATTTTCCTTTGGCATATTTTAAGTAAATTACCTAACTTACCCGCGGCTTCGCTTCCGTTGGCGAACTCTCTATCTCATGGGAATTTCACAAAATCCATCCTTTGTTATGAGAGGAATCCTTATGCCAAATAAATAAATTTAAGTAGTTTGAAGAATTTTATATGAGTGTTGATTGATAAATCAGTTGCTCTGAGTCGGGACTTATTTCTACACATATACATATTAAGAAAGCCTAGAGCTTACTACTTTCTGACCTACAAGAGACAGTCTTCTACGTATATAAGTGCATCATCTTTGTAGTTTGGCCTGTTACAGCTTACCACAATGATCATCCACTGTACCTACAGTACAACGTATACGAACATCATCTAATCATATAACCCAAAAAACTATGACTCAAAAATGTGAATGCCCGTTGCAATCTAGCCGTCTTCAAGGCTTGTGTGAATGAGCATTTGTTAAGAGAACGTCCTTAATCTTAAATCATATCGTCACTTCATCGGTATCAAATCGTGGTCAAACGCAAGCCTATTTTGCATTAAAAAAACGACAATGTGAGTTAAATAAAGACTTATCACTACATAGTATAAAACAGAGTCGGTTTCTCTGTCCCTATGTCCCTATGTATGCTTAAATCTTTAAAACAACGCAACGGACTTTGATGCGGTTTTTTTTAATAGATAGAGTGAATCAAGAGGAAGGTTTATATGTATAATACATGCATAATATACCGTGCGAAGCCGGGGAAGGTCGCTAGTAAAGATATAAATTACACGTCACCCATTTCCTTATCTATAGCCTATACGAATTGTATTAGTAAACCTTTTCCTCTTAAGTAATATTTGTGTCTTTAGCCACATGCCGGGCGCGCGCCTGCGCCGTGAATCCTGCACGTTATAGCGACGTGGCTGCGCGGAATCGATGCATTCTAATGGCCGCATTGCGCAAGCTGTCTACTGTAAAACAATTGAATTATAATCTTTATTGACTATACATATATACTACACCGTAACTGGGTAGTCGAGAGAGGGAACTCTTAACGCTGCCGTTTGTAATCAGCATGCGGGCTACATGACCAGCAAGCTTATTACGTAACTCGCTCTCGATCACCATCGTCTTCATTTTGACAGTTCATGTATGGGCTGACAATTGGCATCGGAATCAGCTAGCTGTCACATTCATACAAGAACTGTCAAAATGAACACGATGGCGATTGCGAGCGAGTTAGACAATAAGCCTACAGATGTCGTAATCGTAACAAGAACTTTCCTAAATGATTTTTATTAGACTCCGATGAATTTGTTTTTAACCCCCGACGCAAAAAGAGGGATGTTATAAGTTTGACGTCGATGTGCGTGTATGTTTGTGTGTGTGTGTGTGTGTGTGTGTCTGCCTGTGGCATCGTAGCTCTCAAGCGGGTGGATCGATTTGGATGCGGTTTTTTTCGTTCGAAAGCCAGTTTCCCAGCTACATAAATATGAACATATGTTTGGTAAGAATCGGTCCAGAAATTTGAAGAGTATTTATCAGCTTTTTTCCAAAATGATTAAGGCATTTTTGGCATAAGTAAATTTGTTTTTTATTTCCATATATGTATAAGTTCTCGGTGAATGCGTGGGGGGTTTTTTAATTTTTTAATTTAATGTTATTTAAGTTATGTTTGCATATAGTTTATTGTCATCATTTCGTGTGACATAAATGTTTGCCATGCACTGTTTGCTATAACTCTATTTCTCTTGACTATAGATTTTTAGAATTGTTATTCTCAAGGGATTTAACAAATAGGAACTGTCTTCTATAAAATTATAGCATAGCTTTGCAATTTCTATTAAATAATGATTCTCGTTAGCGTCGTCATCTACCCGGGTGGTATTCCTAGGCTTTAATTAGCATAAGACTGTAAAACATCCTCATTTCGAGAGCAACCTGTCCATTTCTGTCAATCGTTCGAATGTTTACTGTAAGAGATCTCTTTTAGGGATAACTTTGCATTTGAACATCTGTTTTATTTGGAATTTATATGTTCACTAGCTGCTGCCAGCGACTTCGTCCGCAAAGAATTCGTTTTTCGCTATCCCGCGGGAACTACGCAATTTTCCGGGATAAAAAATAGCCTATGTGCTATTCCAGACTTTTCTCTATCTATGTGCCGAATTTCATCCAGATCCGTTGGGCCGTTCTGGCGTGATTGAGTAACAAACAAACATACATCCATCCATCCATCCATCCATCCATCCATACTTTCGCATTTATAATATTAGTAAGATAAGATGTGTTCTATAACTGTTACACATACTTCATTTGAAAATGATAAAATATAGTGCGTAAGTTTTAAATTGCAATTGCAGTAATGAAATGAATAATTAGATTACGGTAATTTTACAGGTTTGTAATAATATTCAATGAAAATTAATCATCTTTAAAGGTGCGCCCATACCGCCGCTTAAAAAAAATCGGTTGCCTGTAAAGTCGGTATACGGGCGAAAGTTTTACGTGACAACGACTTGAGTGGTAAAATAATTTTAATGTGAATATTCATTCGTATAGTAGGAAGAAGGATGAAATAATAGTAACAATTTAAAACATTTATTTATACAAAGAATTATATTTAAAACATTAATTTATACAAAGAATCTAAATCGAAATAGAAGCGCAAGACATGAACCGGTGTGTATGCCTATCTCTCTCACTCTCTCTCTCTCGCTCTGTCTCTCTCGCTCTTAGGCGGGCTAACTGTGCTCGAGTGGAAGGGACGCGTGCCTTTCACTTTTTATGTCTGTCTCTCTCGCTCTTAGGCGGGCTAACCATGCCCGCGTGCCTCTCACTCGCTCTCATTGTGAGCGCATAACGTGAGCGGAGCGTAACGCAGTTTCTTGAAGTGTCACCCGGCAAACCAATTTATAAGACGTTGTCACGTCAAAACGGTGACGTTACGGAATCGCAACAAAATGTATGAAGAAACGATGAGAAAACGTGACGCATACGACACATCACTGCGTATACGCGGCGGTTTGTTCGCACCCTAAAACAGGGCGTTTACGTATATACCAACTAAATACTTTTATTTCATCTAAATGCGATATTGTAAGCAGAGTCAAAAATTTCTATACAAGCAAGCTTTTCTGAATTACCTTTTTTACGTAAACCATTAAGTGATGGGATTTATTTAAACGTGATTCTTGATATATTAATAATAATTTGGTGACAGAGCAGGCGCCGGCGCCGGCGTTGCGCTCGCCGCATACTGATGCGACCCGATTTGATGCGCATGATTCGTATGCGATAAGAGACTTGTAATAATTTGATATGTGCCAGGACTTCTATGAAAGCCACATTATTTAGATAATTTTTGTAGAGCTTTCAAGGCTCACATTATACATAAACATACATACATACCGTCCCGCCTCTTTCCCACAGGGGTAGGCAGAGACTACTTTGTTCCACTTGCTACGATCCTGACATACCTCAAATTATACATACATACATACATATCGTCACACCTCTTTCCTACAGGGGTAGGCAGAGACTACTTTGTTCCACTTGCTACGATCCTGACATACCTCTTTCGCTAACCGACGAGCATGTATGAAGAGATTGATGAATGTGGATGAAGCTCAAATTATAAGAACTTAATTGTCATTGTATTCTCTGAAGTGAACAGTGGCAAGGATGCTTCTCGTGTTGTCTTAACGTGTAGGCGAGTCCGTTCATTTTATTGTTGCAACAGCCATGAAGCGCCCCCGTTTAATGGGCCTAAAGTGCAATCAAGTGATTGATTGGCTGGCGGGCTATGCTCGCCTGGTATCAGAAATTAGCGGTTAATGGCCAATCATGGCGGGCACGACCGAGAAACGATCAACAGACAGACAGATGTCGCACCTTTTACTTCTATAAAACTTTGCTTGTGTTCGTAATATTTTCCTGAAATAAGTGAGAAAAACGTTATTTTACATTATCACTTATTTCTAAAGAAATTAGAGATGCGGTGCCTACTAACCTAGAGGACAGAGATGGAATGCGTCTGCGCGATGGAGCCCAACTTGTACCTAAAGTAACTTAAGTAGCTCATTAGTAAAATACCTAAATACTTACATCTATTTTCTTAATCCCTAATAACTAATAATCAACTTCCTGTTTGAGAAACTTACGAAAATAATCCGAAAAAAGTAACAGGACTGACAGATTTCTTCATTTAAGTATATTATCAGTTTATCAGCATGATCCTCATAATAAAAAAATGAGAGGTAATACTCACATCGTCACCTACACATGTAATTAACACACCGAAGTATACGGTGCATGAACACAATCGCTTTATATGTATCCACCGACCTACCATGCGTATAAAACAAAATTTACTATCACTGTTTTATTTTTCAATTCCCAAAGCCCCTCAGATTGAAGTGAAAATAAAATTTAATTATTGTTGTTTGAATAGGATCAGCTTGTAAATTATTGCAGGTACTAACTGTTAATTAATAACCATAATCAGAATCAATAAAAGCATCAGTCACCCCGAGGCGGTTGTAAACTACCAATTATCTTCTAAAACTGTTTACTATCTCAGGCCTATCTTTACGCGCCATACAAAACCCGTGTTAAACTGAGGAAACCCATTATTTTATATTTACGAAGCCCCTTCCAAGAGAGATACGATGAGTGAGAGTTATTTTTGATAAAGCGACATCCTTTTTTGTGATAAATATTTATATTACCAAAATTCATTGAATTCATTTTGATCTATCACGTTATGTTTACTTTGTCGTGATTCGCTTTTACAGATACAATTTTTAATTTAACCCCAGGGGCGATCAGGCGAT
The DNA here is from genome assembly GCA_963854515.1 of Pandemis heparana. Classification (NCBI taxonomy): domain Eukaryota; kingdom Metazoa; phylum Arthropoda; class Insecta; order Lepidoptera; family Tortricidae; genus Pandemis; species Pandemis heparana. Next base: position 771,294 of record OY978025.1, read on the forward strand.
CGACCTACTCAACAGAATTCCTCATGGTGAAATTATTGACCATTTTCTTAATTATGAATAAGTAGGTAAATGTTAAGGATGTTCATAATGTTCTGTAGGTACCACTGCGCAATTTTAACTACTCTAGCAAAATTATTATTCCTAAACAGCCAACGGTCTTCGTCAGGACATTAACGATAATCTTGAGCGCCATTCTTGTCGCTCAATTTTATAAAAAAAAGTGCTTCGAAAAGCCCTTCTTTAATGGTGTGTTGTGTTCATGTGTTGTGACACGCGGCCGCCCCCTTTCGCCTCCTCGTTACAATCGGCACCGTGTCCGCCCATCCTATTATTAATATTATTTATAACTGCTGTTTGTTATTAGAAAGGCATTAATTTAGAAGTTTTTGTACGTATTTGTAAGAGATTATTAAAAACGGGTTAAGCGCTTACGGTTTCACGCAAGGCTCTACTCTAGGTAGCGCGTTTTTTTCGCCATAGCCTCTAATATAATTATTGCCTAGATTTTAATTAATTGCTTATTTTGATGATAGTTGCAGATGATAAACAAAATTGTTGCTCTTTATTTTATCCTCGCTTAATATCATAATTATGGATAAGTACACCGTACGTAGGCCTATTTATAAATGAGTCGTAAAATGGCCAAAAAAAACCAATAACACGTCAAACTAATTTGAATTTTGTTAGATCTTATAAATAAATCGAATATAGATAAATTAACTGGACCGGGATTAAATGAATGAGGTGAGGCGTCATCAAATGAATACGTTGCTCGTAAAATGGATGAAATAGAAGCGTTGTCTTATCTCGGTTTAGAGAAACATTGAATTGACACTTCACCGTTTTACGTTACGACTCTCGACACGTCGTGTTTTTGAGAAAAAAACTGTTTTAGTGGTCTAACTTTTATGAGGTTTGTCATTCGGTTTCTATTTACTCACTTACTTGTTTGACTTTCTTCTTTTTTTTTTCGTATTATACCTATGCTGATGGTTCTAGTCATTTCGTGGCTGTCTGATTCTTTTAGCCTAGATGTTTGATACAACCGCTCATTTGGCTTGGAAGTGTTATTTCTTGAAACTCATTACCGTTATTGATCTTGACCTCGACTTAGCTGCAGCAAAACAATACGCAGCTCGAACCTTATTGCGTCCGAGTCGACTGTTAAATGTCAAATAAGGTAAAAGCAAAAACAAACGAGTGCGTGGGCGCATAGTTTATGCGCGGTGACCACGCCGCTGTCCGCTGTGAGACTTTTATTGAATTGTCCCTGATTTTGTGTGCCGTGAGGATTTTTTTATGACTTTATAAAATATGTGGAACTGATAAAAATAAAAGTTGGCTTGTCTAGTCGATTGTTGGGAATGTTACAAATAGAGTGATTTAATTTACGGTTGTGAGTTTCTTTCCGTCGGCCGTGTTTCTGCAGTAAAACTTATTTAGATTTTAATCGCTTAATTTAATTCAATGTCTAGATGTTTTTTCTGTTTCAAATTATTGGTATACGAGATTTTACATATGATGTAACGTAGGTAGGAATAATCGGCCGTTTTTTTAAAATAATTTACAAACTCTAACATTGACTTGCAAGTACCTAAGGTGATAAAGGAGTTTCTTGATCGACTAAAACCTATACTAAAACTAAAGATGGGTCGTATGTAGTACTTACCTACCTAAATATTAAAAATCAACACGTTTTTGTATAGCTTTCAAGGAACATATGTACTTATATACCTAAGTACTACAATAACTTAAAATGGTTTTAGTTGTTTGTTCAATTTAAGCACTATAGTCTCGCTAAAATCTAAAATTCAATGTGATCTTTTACAAGGCTTCAACCAGATACAACAGACCGTACCGGCCTATTCATCCAATTAAACACCTACGAGATATCGTAAAGCACTCGGACAGGCGTACCTACTGTAACCTGAGTCGACACGATTCCTGGTACCAGAGGCATATAACTGCGGAGGAGGTAATTCGATACGTAGGCCGAGCCATACAAATGTCCTGGCGGAAAGGAATGCCGTTTTGAATGGTTAACTTAAGCGTATGTTTTAGAGCGGGTGGAGCGGGCTAGGCGCATTTGCGCGAAGGGGTTTGTGAATGCGTTTAGAAATGTTAGGTTCTTCGATTGAAGAGTTATGGTGCTCTTGTGAAAAATGTATCAAGTTTAAGTTTGTCTAAAGTAGGCAATTTGTGTGCGTTTTTTATAAACATACATAACTAAAAGTTATGTTCTTGCCTAAATGGTGGTGCCTAATGGTAGGTATTATTTAATATAGCATTCATTTATAGTTAAGTAAATTTCCATAATTTAATTTCCGATTTTGATTAGGATAGAGCAGTAAAATTACAAAATTCTTCTTTCCAAATTATTTATTGTAAATTATATATATATTTACCTACTTAGAGTTTCTTCAGTCAAATAAATACACGGTATCTTTTAAATTAAATATTAATAAAATTGTACAACAACTAAGCTATTTACATTATATCACAAATAATAGTTGAAAAGGCCCTAGTCTAGATAGTATCACCTTCTACTTACAGTCTGATCCAAATGGAATATTCGAGAACCACAACTCCATATACAACTGTCACTCGTATACGCACTGTCCTATTGGATACAAACACTCGTCTTAGTAAAGTCATCTATAACTACTGAAAATGACTCGATGAAATGCTAGCAACCACTGCGCGCACTCACTCCGCGTTATACTAGGCGTGTGTACGGTATCGTTCCGACTCCCGAGCGTCACCCGCTTAGAGCTTCTCGAACGCCCGCGAGTTGGTGAGCATCTCCCGCGTCAGCCGCCACACCTGCTTGGCCGCGTTCTCCAGCGCCGTCGGCGACTTGCCCTTGAACAGGTCCACGTGGGGGAGGAAGTAGTGCGGGCAGCGGCGGCACTGCAGCGACGAGATCAGCTGCAGGAAAATGCCGTTGATGCGGTCCCCGATGGCCGCCTCGTCCCACTCGTGCTCGCGCGGGTGCTTCTCGCACTCGTACAGCAGCAGAGTCTTCATGTGGTAGCACGTCACCGGGTTGCCCGGGAGGTCCAAGTGCCGGTCGCGGATCGTCTTGAGCGTGCTCAGACACTTCCGCCGGCACCCGCCTTGTAGGAGCCGGTTCTCGGCTTCTAGGAAACTCAGCACCCACGCATCGCCCTCCATCGCGGAGTTCTTGCCTTGCAGCGCGAGGCATTCCTTTGACAGCAGGTCGAAGCCTTCCGTTTTGACTTCGGCGACTATGTTGGGGTGCGGCCAGGGGATGGCCGGCAGCGGCCAGTGCGCGGCGGAGCGCGGCCACAGTCCCGCACATTTAAACGCCGGCGTTATTTGCACTACGTAACGTTCGCGGATCCGTAGTTTGACCTCGGTGGTTTCTGCGATCATTTTGACGCAATCTCGGTAGGAACACTTGTCGCAGGCCTGCGCTACTAAAGTCTGGAAGCGCGAGCGGATTTTCCGCGCGGAAAGGTAGCCCGAAGCGGTTATGAACTCCACCCACAGGGACATGGAGCGCTTGCGGCCGTCGCTCAGCTTGAGCACGGCGCAGCCCGGCAGCGAGCCGTCGTCGACGAAGTTGAGCACTCCCATCTGGTTCAGGTATATGACTATCTCGAACTCGTGCGGCGATACCACTTCCAAGCCATCGAATCGTCCGTTATAGTCCGTGAGCGAGGAGATGAACCTCGGCTCTTGCAGTTCGACCTCTTTGAGCACATCCTGCACTATGCGGCAGACCTCGTGGATGGTCTTGGCGATCTGCGCCTTGCGGCTGGCGACGCGCTCGTTGTAGTACTTGTTCATCTGGTAGACGAGCTTGGATTGCGCCGCCATCATCTCCGGAGGCACGAGCATGGTGGCGCGCTACGCGGGCATGACTCGCGGTACGCACGCGCGCGGCACGCAGGCTTCGGTCGACTGAGTCGCGGACGGCGGCGGCGGAGGCGGCCGCACGCCTTCCCAGCCGTACGCCGCGAATGAGGAGGGCGTTTACTTTCCCACTCTCACCCGGGTGGTTGCTCCGTTTGTGAGAGTGGGACGGGTGTATTTGGGCCGGTCTGTTCGCGGCCGGGTATTGATCGCGCCGCCCCCGGTAGGTATAGGCCCCGGGTGCGGCTCGTTAATTCGGTAGCCCGTAACAAGCCCGGGTACTGATGACGACATTTTTATCTATCGGCTTAATAGGCATCTTGTTTGTGATTAGATATTGTAAATTTGGGTGTCACTTGATGGTTTATTAATTAAAATGATTCGTTGTTAATCTCGCTAAGTCTCGCGTTGTTTAAGCGTTGGATACCTACCTAATCAAAATACACCATGTTACATGCGTTATTACAAGAACTAAACTTTTAATTACAGATTAAATTTAGCTGTCGATTTTGTTTATTTTATTTTCCTATATATTTTTACTTCTTACTACAGTAGAAATCTAGAGTTAGAATACCTACCTACCGACCTGCCTTTTTAATATCATTCTGTTTTAAATGATGCAGACAGAGAATTTACAATTTTCAAATTCTAATAAAGAGAGAAAACTACGGGCGTATTACAACACATTTAGATAAAGAAAATAATTAAATCTAAGATTACGAGCGCTCTAGCTTTAGATAAGTTTCTTTATTAAGTACAAAAAAACGGAAATCTTTTACATGTTTAGGATGAACATTATGTCTCATTAAGAAAATGTCACTCTAGCCTCTCTAGCTAGAGAATGTTTTTTCGCAATAATGCATTTTTTTTCAATCTAGAATAATAACAATAACTTTAAAAAGTGGGAACGGGTTCTTCTTTAATTATCAATGCATTTAAAAAAAAATCCGAATCTCTCTCATAATAAAAGATCACCGTATCATACGTTCATTAACCATTTAAAGAACTGGTATGAAAGTGAAAATTAAGACAGTAAAGCTAGGCTCCAATCACGTTGGAGGTTCTGTTATTAAAAGAAAACCATTTTAATTTAAATCTTAGTGGAATCTTATACCTAAAAAGTTTTAAGGAAAGAGATATTATTTACCTACTTACGTGTTTATAAAAAAATATATTTAAATCACAAGCATCAGCTTCTTTATTGTTTGTTGAAATTCTATAATTTTTTCAAAATTCAAGAATATCCGACCAATAAAAGTGTCAATTCTTTTTATTATACATGATACTTTAAAGGTAAACAGCTATGGATAAATATAAATATACAAGATAAATCTAAACTAAAACTAATATAGATCTAAAAAAAGAGCTTCCCCGCGGCATAGAACCAAAGATAGGGATGTGCAAAATTACATTCATTTCGACACCAGCTTTTTTGTTCTCCGCCCATAGCTCAACAGATCTCATAGGTAAAGTCTTGAGAGCCTTCCTTTTAAACTATGGCATACTATACTGACAGAGGCTAAAAATGCTTGGTCCAATGCTGGCCCGGGAAAGGATTTCCCGGAAAATTTTAATTCACAACGGACTTGGGACGACATCATCTCAAATTTGACGCTTGAGTCCCTTTTGTGCCGCAGTAGGCGGGCTCTGAACATGCCAGAACATTGGCTACCGTCACAAAAGAAGCTGGCCATTGGCTACATGCCTTTCCTTCAGCCAACATTGGTCTAATCTAAGTATTCGTTAATACCTAATTATTGCTAGGTACAAAGTGGAATTTCCTGCTGTCGTAACGAGTGGTAAATAACTTACTCAGTACCTTAACGATATAAAAAACACACTTACTATTGGTAATGAAAGGTTCTTAGTGTTTAGCTTGTCTTTCTGTATCTGTACCTTGGCAATGATATTTATATATACCTACGTACCTACTTACAAATAGAAAATTGACCGTCTCGCACGAATGATCTGAAAATACAATCATTAGCAGTCGATTTTACATTATAGGTCCATCTGTTTGGCATTCTCATAAAAAATACTTTTAATTTGAATTTCGCTGTTTTTTTCTCTACATTTAATTCACTCCTCTTAAAGTATTTTACCTTTTTCGAGCTTCCCCAAAATCAGGCCTTAAATATAAATGCTATATTATCAAAAAAGGCATTCCCAATGGTAGGCACGCAGAATAGGTGAGGACGCTTCCAAGTTTAGTGTTCCTCTATTTCGGTCAGAATTGATGGCCCGGCGCCGCGTGATGGATGCCCCATCGGCGCTTGATTTACTCCCGCTGTCTCCAGGCGATTCATGTGTCCCTGGTACCTTGAAAGTTCGGATGCAGGAGGAAAAGGATATAAAACTAAAGCATTAGGTTTTTTTGGTGTCTGTATGAGAGAGACGCTCGCCCATACAAAGCTATCTGTGAAAATAAGCAAAATGTTCTTATTTTTTTACCCTGATATGATTAGGCAGCTAAACATGGTTAGACAAATTTTGTTGTTACTCCTTGTTCAAAATAGTCTATCGACGGAGAATATTTTGGCCGGCATTGATGGAGTGGATGTCTAAATATAGCATTATTTGTGTAGCATTCACCATGTATCGGTACAGTCATATAATTATATAGCCAAACATTTTGGTCAATTTGGATGTTTCATACTTTATGACACTTACTGTACAATGAGTCTATGTGAAGCTTTGTATGGGAGAGCAACCATTTTAATAGGGCGGTTTCACATGAACCGGAATGTCGACGGCTGACAGAATCTGCATGCCGTCTGGAGCTTGCGTTCGGGACTGCTTTTGATCACAAGTGGTTGATGTTTATTGGAATTGTGATGAGCTGATGGCGAACTCATTGCGAGGAAGGTATTGTGTAGAAGCAATATTTATCTTTGCATTGCCATTGTCAAGATAGTTAGAGATTGACAACTTTACTGTGCTTAATGAGGTAGGTAATTACAACTTTTTTGATGAAGTAAGTAGATGCCTATATACAGTCTGGCGATGCCGCAGAGGTGAAACGTAGAGCTTGTTACTCTTTATTCTGTCTGATTACATGTATCGCAGTAGTGTCGGATTAAAAAAATACACAGAATCGTCTATGGTGTCTACGTGTAGTTTTTTTCTCTTTATGAAACTTAGCGGATCACCTGCCTACGGTCGTTTGCTATTTCTACGTGAAATTTTGGTGGCTTCAAATTTTCTTTTTTGCGTCAAAAAGGGCTAATGGAACACTCATTTTGTACTAATAATATTAAAAAGTTTCTATGTAATAATATGTATAATAAATACTGTTCAGACTTGAGAAATTATCAATTTGAAAATGCAACTGTTAATTTACACACAAAGAAAAATTACAACTCAGTTTATGTTCTAGGCTCACTAGGTAAATTATGAAAGTACTAGCTGTTGCCAGCGACTTCGTCTGCAAAGTATTCGTTTATCGCTATCCTGCGGGAATTTTCCGGGATAAAAAGTAGCCTATGTGCTATTCCAGACTTTTCTCTATCTATGTGCCGAATTTCATCCAGATCCGTTGCGCCGTTTTGGCGTGATTGAGTAACAAACAAACATCCACCCATCCATCCATCCATCCAAACTTTCGCATTTATAATATTAGTTAGATTTTGTTCATTTAGAACCATTGCAAACCAGTGGGAGCAGCAAAACATTTAAAAGGACTTTTTAAAATCAAGCTCCCTGAGCTTTTTACTGTGAAACAAAGAGTCGCCGTCCCGTCGGCCGCGCACGCGCGCGCAAGATGGCGGCCGCCGTGCTCCGCCCACTTCCGCCGGAAGTGCGCCAAGCCGCGCCCCCTCTAACCCTTAAGATTTAATCTCTATTCCTGTAAATATTTGCCGTTTGTGATGAACACTGCTCCAATGTTGTTAAATATTTAAAATGGGATGATCTTACTTTTTTTTCATATCCACATGTCTTGTTAATATTTACATAGCCCAAAACAAAGTGTTTTTGTTAAACTGGTAAATTAAATAGCTTTGCCGATGTTTTATTTTGTGATAAAATTGAAAATGTAGGAGACATGTCCGATGTCAACTTTAATTATATTCACAGCATATTCCGTGGTCCGCAACAGGCGAAGACGTCTATTAACAAATTGCGAGTAGGTATTTACAATGCTCCGGCATCAGCTACTTAATTCACAAGCTTCTAAACTATTGCGATCACGCAGCCATTATTTATGCAGCATTCCTACCAATGTTTAGACGCGTCACTTGCATGAAACTTCGAAATGGTCAAAACAGCGCGTCCAATCCGATCGGCTGTTTGTCACAGCTACAAATATTATTCATGGCGAACTGAATTCCCTATCGTGTAAGCGTACATATGAGCGATGTGCGTCGGCACACATCTATCACCCCCCACCGCCCGAGAGCGACTGACGGCCGCCCCTCCTCTCACCCGCTGGCGGGATCGAGAGGGGATACGCTCCGCCCATTCAGGACAAACGACACCGAAAATAAAGAGCCCTAAGTCCCTACCACGGGGGCGTAGGAGCTTCAACCTTACGAAGTTGCGGCACTCATATTATTATTTGCATACGCAGTTTTTTAAAAGTTGCGTTCGTGAAGTTTTTTTTTTGTGGTATTTTCGTTTGGTAATTGGGCGCGGCTCGGTGTACGATTGAGACGTTCCGAACGCGTTCCGTAATTATTATAAAGATCGCCGATAAGATTGGACGCTGGAACCTCTTTGTTTGGTCTGTGCTCCTGTGCGGAATGCGTACTCGTATGGCTTTTTGTTTCATTTCATTAGCGAGACACGGGATGCATTGTTGCGAATGTCTTGTTTAGTTAATAAGCCTGGAAGATTTAACATTTAACCACCAATGCAGAGAAAAAACAGACATGTAGCTAGAATCGTAAACAGCACAGCACAAAATCTTATTTTTCAACGAATGTTGGGCTCACACACATATACCTAGATGTAGAAGTAAGTAGTCGTCATTTTTGAAATTGGTTCCTACTTTATAAACATAGTCGATAACTGAGAGTCACATTGACACATTGTCGTAAAGCAATTTCTTTCTTGATCGTTAGTGTACTGTTTCCAAAAACTTAGGGTTTAGCAACATTCTTTCGGAGTTTCGGCTCTAGAATCGCTTCTTATAGCAAAATGTCTGGCTTAGCTTGGCTGAACTACTACTACCATAATCATCTACTATCATAATCATCTGGAAACATCACATACCTATGTCATATCTGTACCATTCACTACCTGGCTACAGTGGTGAAAACAGGATTTAATCTGGGATATACCTACCTAAGTAGAGGCAAGTAATCACCAAGAGTCTTTATCTATTCTTTAAGTATAAGAATGAATGGTATGTTTTCCTTTTATCGTACCAACATACTTCACGTCAAAACGCTTTATTGTCTTTCCGAAACTTTATTAACCAGTAGTAACCGTTAACTGCGGCCATAACTTGCCGACGCGTGTCCCGTGCTGCCCACTATCGGTTCAGATAACAAGCAGTAAACCTGAGAAGAACACGGCCTTATCTCCGCGTGACAACCCTAGTACCTTATCGCACCTTTAACGAGGCTAATAGAGAACCGATCCATAAACGAAGGCTACAAACGGTTGAATAGCGGTTTATGTTGGCTAATACTTCCGTATTTTTATCGCTTCTCATTGCTCCTTTCAAAGAGTCAGTCAGTTTCAGATCCTGGCTTTCAATTTTGGAAGGACTCCGCGCGAACCCCATTTGTGCAAAATCGACGCTTTACTGTCTGACACACTCACACCTAGTGGTCTGATGCGGTAGTTGCGTTCACCATATCATTCTGTGAAACGGTGTCGGATGAAAGCGATCGCGAGATCCGCGCGTTAGAAAATTATGGCCTCTAGTCATTTTACTTGTGAAAAATGTCGTCTGCTACCAATAGGTTTCAAATACACGTATCTCGTAGCACTTTAAAGAGACCAATTAGGATTCCAATAGCAATAGTAAGATCGTTTGCTACGTACGTAATGATCTCCGCTACCAGCTTGGACACATTTAAGTGTCAATAAAGTCTGTCGTTCAGTAGACATAAAGATAACATGTGACAGTAACCAATTAATAATAATAGCTAGGAATCGACCAATATCGACTGGTGGATTTAGGCTAATTTTTTCAGTGGCGTAGCAGTTAGTCAATCCTATTACTGTTTCAGCTACACCGCTCGTTCAAAGATCAGGATGTTGATGACAAGTCAAGATCCCTTAAAGGGATAAGTCCACCTTTGTATATGTATCTCAGTGTTTGTCAATTGTATTTGTCTTGTTTATTTTGCACAATAAAGAGTTTACATACATACCTACAAGTTTACGAAGCTTGTTACACAGACAGGGCGGAGGAAACATGTAGAGTTTCTCTAATATCTAAGTATTTTGTTAGTTTCAAGTGTGTTTAGTTTATAGATCTTATATCACTTGAATGGTTCCGTTTCCAGGATAAACGGTCAAATAAACGGCTTTTTTCTGGAAAATTTGCTTTTTTGAATAAGATATTATTAAATAATAGTTGACCTTTATACTCGTAGAGCGTACATTTTATCCACTGTGTGTACTATAACTGTCGTGGTCTACTCACGCGCGTCCTGCCTCCAGTGTCTATTGCTGGTTTTGCACAGACAAAAAATCTATTCCTTTTTTTAAATCTCAGTTTCCTGTGTTCCCACTAACCGTGCACAGATGGCGCTGGCCGGCGCGCACGTGCGTCGCATTTCACGCTCGCTCGCGGCATAATCGAACGCGACGCCCGCGCACCTCGTCTTGCTCGTTTTGCGACACGGCTCCGCTCCGCGGACGATTCCATTAGGAGACAGCGCGCTCTGAGAGGAGTTAAATTAGATTAAAGGCACGTTCAGCTTGTGGCACGCGCCTTATTAGTATCTTAGACGACTGCGCAAGTTCAATTAGTTTGAGTTGCACCAAGTAACTTTAAGAGTAACATTAACTGTAACAGACGATTTTGTGATATATTTTGTAGGTTTCTGTCAAATATACGTCAAAATCGTTTGTTATTTTTATTTTTAAAGTAACTTACCAACTGCAACTTACACTAAGAGAACAGAGGTTTTTACACAAATAACAATTCCTTTCTCAGAGCGCTACTACTCGTAATTGCTGCTAGTCTTACAGGTGAGATGGTTGTCGCTTTCCATCGGAATCGGATAGCACAGCTCCATGTAAAAAAAGTCGAAAAAATCGTTGATCTAATTAATGCTTCAAATGGAGACATCGTTTTTGGATCGGAGCCTTGAAACTACAAATGAGTAGAAATTTTATTTAAAGTTACGGATAACGGGAAACTACGCACAAATCTCAGTTATAAATCTTTGTGTATCAGAATTCTCGAAATCTTAGCTGCGAACATTCATCGCTATTAGCACGGATTACCGCGTAATCCCGGGCACCACTAACGTCACACTCGCTCGTAGATCACACTATGAGAGTTTGTTATACTTAGGTACCAGTTTATTTATGTTTGTTATACCAGTTTATTTATAATTATCGTTCCAATTGATCGGTTTAAAGGCGTATTATCGGAAATCAACGTATCACTAAGTGTGGGTACCTAGGTAAAGTGGAGTGCCCAAAAGAAATACATACGAGTACAAGTTGATCTAGAAAAACAATATCGTTTGCATAAAGTAAAAGTAGCACCATTCGTAAAAAAGCATGTAAGTTGTTATGACTTACGTCTTTCTTCCACTTTTATCTCCAGATTATAAAAATGCAGCTTAACCAAAGTTATTTTTGAATGTTATAACTTTGTATTAAAGAATACAAAGTTATAACATTCAAGAATAACCAGTTAAAGAATACAAAGTTATAACATTCAAGAATAACTTTGGTTAAGCTGCATTTTTATAATAGTACCGCACTATAAAAATACTACAAATTTACGCGCTCTTATCGTGTTAGAGTAAAAACGAAAATAGTTTGAATATCAAACAAACGCAGCAATAATTCCGGTATGCAACTCGTACATATCTGGACGCGGCAGAATTTATTGACGAAAGGTGAATAGGAAAAAAGGCGTTGAAAAAAAGCGGATGACTCCGGGAATAGCCCGCGATGACGGGGGATTTATTAACCATTCGGGATGACAAACTGCGCGAGCGCCGCTACCACGTGCGCGGGAGTTCACTCGACGCTACATTTGGCGATATCTCGGAAAACATACACGTAGTGCTTTAAGGCGTTTGACGTCGTCATTGGTTGTCGCTTTTATTAAAAACAAAACTAAAAGAAACATAGTTACTTAATGAGTTTTTTTAAAAGTCTTTTAACGGGGGATTTTTTCTTCTTTTGAACGCGAAAACATCCACTGCTCGACACAAGAATGTTAAATGTTTCTATCAAACGAGATGACCGTTAGGTAAGCTTATGTGGGTCCTAAATTGAAGTACGTGACTGTACCTACACTACATACCTTAACGGTTTTATAAAGAACGGTCTTAATGCCTTCTGCGGCCAAGGGTGCTTCCAACGGAGTCGTCGGTCCGTCTAGTAGGGGATGTAGAGCGTCTTTACAATATCCTATTCGATCCGAAATCGGTGGTAGATACTAATACGATATCGAGATAAACAGAACAAAAGAATTAAGTATGTATTAGCTCTTAAAATTAACTGATCCAATATCGGATTTCGTATTTGGTACATTTTACATGTGACATTATCGGGTGTCATAGTATAAAACGCTCTTATAAGCGAGGCGTGTCCTGTAGACTGATCTGTTGGTTAGTTTTCGCACGACAATGTTTGAATTGTTTGGCAATATGTGTTTGACATACAACAGTGGAACATATATGTACATAAACTAGACATAATGATGATTACTTGACAACTTATAAAAATCTATTTTTTTATGTATGATAGCTTCTGCCCGCGACTTCGTCCACGTAGAATTAGCAATGGATATGTTTATCGCTATCCCGCGGGCACTACACAATTTTCCGGGATAAAAAGTAGCCTATGTTTTAATCTAGGGTACCAGCTATCTTCGTTCCAAATTTTATCCCAATCCGTCCAATCGTTTTAGCGTGAAGAAGGAACAATCATACACACTCCCTCACATCGTCACATCGTCACTCACAAACTTTCGCATTTATAATATTAGTAGGATGAAAGTAGTCTCTCCCGCGCAAATTTGAAGCATGCTACAAGTGTTGCACGAATGAACCTATTCCTAAATTCGTGCATTAACTTTTTTTTGTAACTATTAATGAGAATGGATGGTAGCCGGCGCCTGCGCCGCTGATGTATGGCCTTTTAATTAGGGCTTCCTCCCGCTCCTGATTTAGCTTCATTTGCGTCTCCGTTTTATCTCTAAACGCGTTTAAATCCGTCTTTGTTCGGTGTTTCGCGCCGACGACGTTTAATTTCTTGGCGTGTCTTTGTTTTTGATTTTGTTGCGGCGAATGATCAAGCACGTCATAATTGTTTGTGAAGTCTTAAGCTGTAAACGGTACCATCAGCCAAATATGTAGTCTGCCACCCTAAGGATAAAATTCCCTTGCACGTCACAATACGAGTATATAACGTCGATAAGACAGGCTGTCAACTTGAAAGTACGACTTTAGCGACATTTACATTTGATAGGAAGTTGGACGAAAAGTGGTAGACCACTTATTTGGGCGACCGTACCTACTTATGATAGGTATAGATTTTATGTTCGTTTTCTAAATGAAGTTGCAATGAGTTATTGACCATAATAATATTTATGGTTTGGTTGAACTAGCTTCTGCCCGCGACTTCGTCTGCGTAGAATTATCAATTGACATATGTTAATCGCTATCCTGCGGAAACTTTGCAATTTTCCGGGATAAAAAGTAGCCTATATTTTAATCTGGACTATCAGCTATCTCGGTTCGAAATTTTATCCAAATCCGTCTAGTCGTTTAAGCGTGAAAAAGGAACAAACATACACACTCACAAACTTTCGCATTTGTAATATTAGTAGGATAAGTAGGATAATTTGAATCGTACCTAGTGATTTAATTCTGCTATATTTAATTATTTCAGAAAAACTTCTGCCATGTTTAAAGTAATTACACTAATTGAATTACTATATTTTTAATGCACGTATTCACTGATTGGAAGCAAAAAATTAAAATAATCAATCGTATTGAATTGAATGAGTTAGTTATGAGTAGAATAAAATAATTATGTTTCGTTTTTGCAACACTAAATAGTTACCTGTTAATGACGTGTTAATGCGATTCAATTTCGACTCAGTTCGGGTTTTGTTTTAGCTGTCATTTTAAGTACGGATCTGACAGCGAGCGAACCTAACTAAACTGAATCGGAATTATTAAGACATCATGGTAAGGCCCCTGTACTTAAATATAGTGGTGGTCGTTATTACAACAGCAGATAACGTAATGCATTATTTGCACGCAACGAACAACACATTATCGAATCGTCAACTATCCTGTTATCATTATTCGTTGTCTGTTGTCAACGTTGTTCATACGCGCACTGTTGCCGCACTTGGCATAGAAGCGGAAGCGAGTGCGCAACTAATCAAGTAGGTAGGTGTGTGCGAGAGATAGCGCTAAACGCGCGAGCTCGCATCGCAATCGCGAGAGCGAGACGCTTGTACACGTGCGTCCTGCTTCCTTCGATTTTAAGCTTTTATTCAACGAAATAAGGTGTTTATTTCATTGACATAGATTGTTATAATGTTATCCACAATTTCCGAAATCCAAATAACTGACTTTTGGTATCATTATTAGCTGTTGCTGTTTGTTGTCAGTCAGTACAATAACAAACAAGGTAACAGAGCGTTGTTTTGCTTTTGTTCCCGTACGTTTTTATTACGCTTATAAGTTCATTATCGTCTTGTAAAACAGCAATATAACAGGATAACAGACAACAGTTTACAATAACAGCTATTTAAGAATAACACAACACTGTTATTCATTATTGCAAAACAGCCGTTATTGCCACCACTACTTAAATACACTCATTCGTATGAACACTAACGAGTAACGCACATACACACATTTTTGAAGCGTTGGCTAATAATATTTTCACACTTTACCTAAGGGCAAGTTGCGGCCATCATTTTAATATAAAGCCAATAGTCGGTAATAAAATAACTTAATAAGAAACGAGCTTTTTCCCGACACGAACATGATGATGATCTCGAGCAATAAAGCAAGCTGATCCCCGGGATCACGTGTCCCGGCCGCGTTCTGGGAAGCGCGTGCGCACCCCCACATAAATATAAAGCGTGCACTTTAAATTACAATTTAAAGCAGTACAACGAAATCCAAAGATGATCTGATCTTAGAGTAGAGAGAGCGGAGGATAGAGTATTTTATGGCCGTTTATTTTAAATTGATGAATGTGGATGAAGCGAAAGAGGTATGTCGGGATACTCAGGATCGTAGAAAGTGGAACAAAGTAGTCTCTGCCTACCCCTGTGGGAAAGAGGCGTGACGGTATGTATGTATGTTTATTTTAAATTACCTACAGACATAGGTACGTTAATCACGTCTTTATCCCTTAAAGGTAAGACAGAACCTACGGTAACAAGTCTTAAAGGTCACGTTTAGCATGATTGTGGGCGTACAGGTGAAAAGGGTAATCAAAATAGTTAGTTGTTATTTTTAATTGGAATTTAAGAAGCATATCAGGGATAGGCTTCGTTAGACCCATTAATTGACTAAAGAACATGATCTTTAACCTGAATTAGATAGATTCACGTTTTCACTCAAAAAACTATAGCTACGTTTAATGAAAGATTCTGAATCTTAAGCTCAATGAAAGACCTGACCACACCCTCCCACCTGAAGTCTGACATTTTGATCTGTAGACTGAATGTGTTCAATGGAGGGCTTGAAAATAGATCTTATCTAATCTTCAGTCAATTGAGGGAGTACCTACATATTACCTTATTTTAATGGTGTAGGTGTGGAAATAATTAAAACCTTATAAACAATTATAGTTAATACATATCGCGATGCACTTTATTACCCCCAGCCACTCTATCAATATCAACAATCAACGGTCATTTTTAATCTCTATTCGAAGAACCTTTAACGACGATAAAGGTTATTAATTCAACACCTTCCCTCCACGCAGCCATAACTGCTATCCATTACTGTCCTTATGACACGGTGAAATGACACTAAGCAGTGACACTTCACTGTAATTATTATTGTCTAGTTATCGAAGGCGTATTAGGATCAATATTATGCGTTTTTACAATCACTATCCTCTCAAGAAATATTGTTAAAAGAAAGATACTGAGAGTTAGGTACCTATGTGATAATAAAAGACAGTTACGGATCTTGGAACTGGTTAGATCAAAACTCAAAGGTCATATTCGCGGTAGGATAATGAAGTTCGACCCGAGCGGTTAAAAACTTTTGAAAACGCCCGCTGTCAGAGCAAAATAATCAAAATGCAATGAATAAAATAGAATAAAAAAGTGTAAGTAAATACCTAAGTATTAATTTGTTCGGGCAAGTTATCTAACGGTTCAAGTGAATGGTATGTATTTATTCATTATAATTGGATTTAATTATTAGTTATACTATGCATATGCAGACAATACTCAACGCACAAACTAACCCTACCACTGAAGGCCACCCCGTACCGTCCGCAACTCCGCAGCCGAGTTACGACCATCTGTGGACAGTCCTGTGGCGTAACTCATTCGTGTAGCTTTTGCATGCGAAGGTGACAATTTGTAGCGGAAGGAGAGTCCGCAAAAATGTTGAGTTTCTAAAATATTTGCTGACAATGGTCACATGTTTTATGATTGAGATTTTTTATTTTTCCATAGCCATTTGTGTCCCTCGACCCTAGAAACAATATTTACATTCAGGAAGGAAACTTACTTAAACACTAATTGCTACTAACAACTGCTGTAAGGCAGCGACAAGTTTTTCCGTAGGCTGTAAGCTGAAGAGTGAGGAGCGTAATTTTTGTTTGTGAGGAGCGTAAATTTTGGTCCCGTAATTTTTGCTACATTCGGTTTCATGCAGAACTCTCCTGTTTCGTTCACACCATGACGCAAAATGAGTTGGACTTTTGTTTGCAGCAAAAATTACCCGACTCACAACTCAAAAAATTACGCTCGTCTGGCCTCACCCTAAATACCATCGGAATGATTTGCAGTGCCTCAACAACGTGGGTGTAAACAACCACGACGACATTTATTCTTGTCTAATTAATAAACTCTTACAAAAACTTTACCTGCGACCATCCGTTGTGCCGAGCCACCTGCTGCTGTCGCTACGGCAGTTGGTCGCTGTTTTTTTGCTCTTTTCGCTGTCGCCCCGCGCCGTAATGGGCGCACTTGTCTCCGTCACTCGGGCCTTATTTACGGGTCCCGATAACATCGCGGGCGCTGACAAGACCTGGCTTGCCCTTACCGTGAAGGTTTTGTGCTCATTGTTTCTGCTAGCCTTGTCCTAATGTTTAGCACAGCGGATTTCAAAGTACGAGTCGTGGGCCATCGCTGGGGTTTATTTTATCTCAACGGAGTAAAAACAACGTTTTCTTGACTTTATATACTTACTGGAATTATAACGTTGTGTCAAAGGGCGGACACTCCATAATGAATACACGCTGTATTCTAATTTCTCATGTACCTGCTAATTCTTGCTAATGTGTGCACATTCGGACTTCGCTTGCGAGGTAGTGGAAGTTGACACCATAAATGGTCGAGTGGTGGTCATTCTGCACGCGGTAGATAACAAACCAAGTAGATATTTTATGGCTGTGCATATGTTGTAACTCGAAACACACTTCAGATACACCATTAAGAATCGCAACCATTCATCAAATCTCCAAATAACAGTTAATACCGGTAATAAATCAGTACCGTGAGATAGCACGTGGTGCATTCGCATGCTCCCGCGCATAGCGTGACCGGCCGCCGTTAGCGCGCCGCGCTAATGCGTGTTCCATAACCGCTGCCTATTCATAATCTCTTGGTGCTCTCAGTCGTTAATGTCGTCGTAATATCGATGTAAATTTACCCTTCGTAACAATCAACAAAACGGACAATATTTTAGTAAAGAGACACATCGAGAAACGTGCAGTCAGTATTCACAAATGTTAGCGAAATACAGAGTATGTACTTCTTTACATACTAATAAGAAAATATTACAACACAATACAATAACTCTTTATTGAACACCACATATAACAATCAAAACAGAGAAAAGGTATACAGAAGTTTGTCAGTCAGAAGAAATATTGAGAAGTAATATTGTCATTAATAATGAAATTATAAAAGAGTTGGTCTACCGAATTTCTCAAAAGATAAACATGATATGTTTGACGTAAATCTTCTGTCGTTTTGCCTCCGTCACGTGTCGTCGAGTCATGTCCGTGCTCTATCTGGTTTGCCGGCCGCTATTTGCCGGCCAGGCGGCCGCCGCACGTGGCGGCGCCGCAATGCATAGCTAAGCGGGATTATATTGCCACCAGTACAATGGGGTGGCTAAAATTTGTACTATATAAGGATGTAGTAATTTAATTGAGGAGCCTCTTTGTTTTTGTTACTATGAAAGTTACTACTTTTAAAAGGAAACGATGTGAATATATAGAAGGAGAATAAATAGGGTAGATAGTTTTCTACGCTTTAAAGTTAGTACAGAGGTAAATGAAAATGAATGTCCTTATGGAAGACCTTGGACATGGTCTTTGAACTAACTTACGGATGAAGCGTACATGCGCTAGAAGTAGGTACCTAGTCGTCAGTAACACGACTATAATTAAATATTCGTTAGAGGAAACTTTCTGTGTGATCATTAAAGGTAGTCTTGATCCCAACTTGATCCCTATAAATAAAAACTACTTTTGAAAACTTTATTTTGTAAATAGGCCGTCAAGGGCTGTTTTGCGTGTCTTTTTTTGAAACTACCAGAAAGAAGCAAAGTTCTCCTCAAATGCTTCTCTCTGGCTCATTTTGGGTGATGTTCACTTTTTATTTGTATTTGTTGCGCTTTCAAAACGAGTCCCCCCATTATTTACGTTCCCTTTATAGTTTTCCACTCGCAAACAAACAACACTAGTATTAGGGCACCAGCGAGATGAGCGGGTAATGCTCGAGGGTGCGAGGGTCTTGACAAATTGCGTTACAATTGGACAGGACGTTTATACTCCGCCGCGTCTATGGGGGCCTGGTAGGCGCAAGGGAAAGGGGACATAATTTAAGAGAACTTTAATTACAAAAACATAGGTGAAATATTGCAATCAAAACTTTAGTGGAGACGTTGTCTCAGACGTAATTAAACCAATTCCAGTTAAATGTGTTTCTTATTTAACCATGTTTGAATCGGCGAGTTTAAAATAAAGAGAACACAGAATAACAATGTTGTATGCCTTTGAGTTTATGGTCTCACCAGGAAATCTGTCTCTAGAACGCAAGCAACGTGTCTCATCTTGTTGTCTTTAGACAAGCCCCAAGCTAATTAGATTTCAATCGTACCTAATCGCATCACACTTACACGATGCCAAGTAGGCGATGAATGAGTTTCGCACGATCACTGCCAAAACTGCACTCTAGTGGTAGTGCGTGCTCAGTAGTCATTTGCTCCATCACCACATCGTCAATCAGTAACGCGTTGCACCGACAATAGCCTGGGTGCATTAGTGGGTGCATTTGCATTGTCCCGCCCCACGCGATGCGATTAGATGCTTGCTTGCCCGGGTGGAAAGAATAGATCTTTGTTTCGCAATTGTATTGTGTAACAACTGATTGGTCTCGTTAGACTGATGAAGTGTAACGTGGGGTCGTTTATAGTAGTTAAATATCACTGTAATTTGATTACTCTATTTGTCTACCAAATATAAAGATATCAAGCTCTATCATGCTTCAATTACTTACCAGTAAAGTAACATTGCCTAGAGCCCAAAATAGGAACTACACAATCCTATTTTCTAACTCGACGTACGCCACCATGCTTTAACAAATCCTTGCGCTTTCGTTCATGAAGATTTATCTAACCAAATCTAAAATATTACTGTATTTAAGTATTACACCTATGTAAACACCTCAATGCAATTTAATTAAATATGTATTTGATGAACTTGTAACCCTTTACATGTTGTATCTCGAGTATTCGTGTGGAAGAGCGACCATGTCAGATACGTACAAAAAGACGACAGCCTCTCGACAAAGACATTAAAGCGTTTGATGGCGATCGCTCGTCTTGCTCAAGCCGCGCCGTTGTTCACATAAATTACGACTAACGAAGTCTTTACGACTCGTGCCTTGTTCGTTTACGACACGGACGGCTAGAACGACACGCTGTTTCGCGTTGCGGTGTCTCTGTCTAGCTGGGTTAATTGGAATGTGATGGAACGACAAAGTGAGTCTTAATAAGCGTACTGATATACATGTGCATAGGACCAAGCACCTATGGGACTATAGTTACGTCTTGATAAAAGGAAACATTGGTTGCTTTTTTTTTTATTGAACAAAGGAAAAGTGGTGTTATTATAATTTGTAAAAAATATGCTATTTCGACCATTGAATATACGCAGAATTTTAAGATGCTATTGCTCAGCAGGTAGCCATCGTAAGATAGAATAAATTGTCAGTAAATTCATCTAAGTAAATAGCGCTGCGTGTGTCTATGGACAGCGGTGATCATTTAACATCAGGTGACCAGGTTCGTTTGTCTGGCCTCTCTAACATAGAAGAAAAAAAAACGCGAATCGCGCTACACAATCTCTACGTAGAACCATGCGAGCGCTTACTTTTTTGCCTTTATTATACGACAAGGAAGGCGAGCACCACCACCCATGTACACAGGGTTGCAGATGTGTCGCCAGCCTAGATGGCTAAGATAGAATAGGTACTAACTACTACCTCATGCGCCAGTAATTTCACCGGCTTACTCTCCACCCCGAAACACAGAAAGAAAGAAAGAAAGAAGACATTTATTCCTTTTGCGAGACATACAAATATACACAACACAGGATTTGCGAGTAAGACTTTGGTAGGATCCGGATCCGGACGGACCTAGTCCGGGTCCTATCACCCGCAAACCCCCCAAAACCCGTAAAACCCGCCTTGCGACGTTTAATTGTGTTTTGCAAGCACCCATCAAGCCCCACGCGTTCTTGTTGTTGTTGGTGAAGTGTGGATGCCCTCGTGCTGACTCGTTGCGTGTTGTTGTTACAGGTACTGAAGTACTGCGAACACCTGCACGGCAAGTGGTACTTCAGCGAGATCCGCGCCATCTTCTCTCGCCGCTACCTGCTGCAGAATGTGGCCATCGAGATGTTCCTCGCCAGCAGAAGTAAGTAATGTTCTGTGGCCTGCCTTCTGATTTAAGCTAGATTTTCTTGATTTGTACATACAAACAAAACTCAAACGAACGCCAAACAAGCACTTGGACTTAGAAGATTTGGTTTAAGGGGGAAGGCTTGCTTAATCTTTCCAAAAACAAAAATTCAGTTTTGGTTGTGATCTGCATGCATCATGATGAGGTTTTATACCGTGCTCGGTAAACACAAGTAACACAACGTTTAATCCATCCGCAATTTCTTCAGTCTATCCGTCAATCTATCACACATGATACATGCAACGCTGCAACTGCATTGAAATATCGGGAAATCATTAAAAGTGATCGTGGTCCTCATCCCGTAGGAAATACGCCTAGTTTTATTAACCGTGAATCTTTAACAACTACTACAACTACTACGAGTATACTGCTCGGAGAACAGACATAGTCGTTGGGGCCCGAAAGGTTCTCGAGTGGAGACCGCGGATCGGAAAGCGTAGCGTAGGACGTCCACTAACGAGGTGGACGGATGCCCTGGTTAAAGTCGCGGGTCGCGGTGGATGCAAGCCGCATCCAACCGAGGCAACTGGAGGCCTATGTCCAACAGTGGACGTCCTACGGCTGATATGACGATGATGATGGTGACTAAATAATATGATGGTGACTATATAATGTGCGTGTGTTTGTGTTCCAGCGTCGATATTTTTCGCGCTGCCCGACCAGGCGACGGTCAAGAAGGTGATCAAGGCGCTGCCGCGCGTCGGCGTCGGCATCAAGTACGGCATCCCGCAGACCAGGTCAGTGGCAGTAAGATAATTAAAAAAAAGCTATGGGTAGCACTCCGGGAGTGCCAGCAGAAGTGAAAACAGCAGCTTAGATTAGATTTTATTGTTGTAAACTCCATGACGCTCAAGACGCGTACCGTACTGGACTGGCCGCTTACAAAAAAAAGCGTGCATAAATTATCTATATTGACAGACCTCTAACAATGTGCTGATGCCCTAGTCCTTTTGCTCCACGACTCAACAAAAAACACTCCAAAAATCGAACGCGATTCATTCGTATTTCAAAATAAGCTCTTAGAGGATCCTGATATCCTGAAACTTAAACTCTCCTTCCGTCTTTACGTCTGTCGCGAAATTATCATTTTTTACCCATCCCAAAAAGCGCTCAGCGCCGCTTAAGATGTTTTCACTTCAAAAGTGTGGCAAATAAGCAAGTGCGTCACCTTCAGAAGGTAAGTGAGCAACGCCG
Organism: Pandemis heparana; assembly: GCA_963854515.1. Classification (NCBI taxonomy): domain Eukaryota; kingdom Metazoa; phylum Arthropoda; class Insecta; order Lepidoptera; family Tortricidae; genus Pandemis; species Pandemis heparana. The sequence goes on from OY978025.1 coordinate 793,700, forward strand.
CCTCTGGACACCTGCCACACCAATGATTGCCGACGTTGCCAGCTGTGCTAGTAATATCACCGGGTGGTCCTTATCTCACCAGTAGGCAGAGTAAGCACTACTACTTGGCAACAGGATTAGCCAGTAAGATGATGGTAGCGATCCGAATCGACTTCGCGTAAGATCCTACCATATCTCCTGCATACATATTAACACAGGGCGCCATCTATAAGTAACGCGTGGAACTAGAAAGCTTTAACGATACGCTAACGGTGTTGATTCGTGTGAAGTGCCAAGTTTTATGCGTAGTAAATTCGACTGCCGATAGATGGCGTTAATGTCTTGGTTGTTTCAAAAACCAATTTCAATACTACTCAAACTTAACAAGACATTCTTTGAATGCTATTAATATTTAAAAAAAAAGTTGTAGAAGAATTTATTTGTAATAAATATTGAGGTGATCAAGACATAAAATTAAACAACAAAGTAAAACAACACAATTATATTTGGTGTATGTCTACAAATTTCATCACAGTGTAAACTCACTACATATCCAAACAAAACCATTACCCTCCGCGTTCACAGCTGAGTAACAAATTACCCTGCACTCATAAAATATCTCTCTATTAATCATATAAACTCTTTGTACAAATTTAATAATTATTTTACTTAAAATATAAAGCCGCAACCAGCACTGAACTGGACTGGTAAAATTCTGTACTTAAAACTAGAAAAACGTTTGTTAATAATTAAATATCGTCACCGAGTATAAAACCTAACACTAACAATGTGGAATGTAAAATTAAAATCACTCGAAATACCTATAATACTGATCACAAACATTCAAAATGGTATATTTATTATATTCACAAATTGGTAACTAATAATTGCTGTAACTTTGTATGGCCGAGTACCAAGCGAACAGAAGTTAGCAAAAGTTCTATTCGTGGTGAGTTGATCCTTTCTCGTCGTGGTTTTGAATCCAACTCGGCGAGAATATTTCTGTATTCTTTTCTAAAGACACGGACGCTCCCGCGCTATGCCGCCTTTCCACCGGCCGGCCTTCTATACTACATTGCTTATTATAGCCAATTTCAGGATCGCAATCCTTCTTTTCCTCGTCGAATTGTCTCATAATCTCAGTCAGTGACTTCCCTTTCGTTTCTGGGAGGAAGAGCTTGCAGTAAGCGGCGCCTAAGAGCGCGCAGAACGCGAACAGGTACAGAGTGCCATTGCTCGTGAGAACGTTCGCTAGTTGAGGATACGTCTTTATGTTGAAGAAGATGAGGACGTACGCGCAGCAAGCTGTTGCTCCGGACATGACGCCGCGGATGTCCTGCGGATACAGTTCCCCGGACATGATCCACGGCAGTTGCAGGAAGCCGACCATACTGAACGAGACGTGCAGCAAGACACACGCCAGCTTTATCATCGGCGGGCCGTTGACGCTGTCGCATATCGCAGCACCCAGCATCGCCGCACCGAGCAGCAACCCTGACGCCGCCGCCAACGTCTTCCTTCTGAAGCTGTTGATCAAACAAGCACCAACCGCTCCCATGAACACGCGAACCCCTCCTACTATAATAGAGGCCGTGAACCCGTTGACGGTCTTATCGACCGAATGGAAAAAGTCAACAGCGTAGTACAAGATGACGTAAATTCCAGACATCTCTTGGAACACGAAGAAGACTATCAACAGCGCGAAGGGTTTCAGCACGCTGCGTCGCTTGAAAAGGCCGAGCTTCTGTTTGAAGGTCATGCTTTCTCCCGTTTTTCTGTCTTTCGTGAACTCCATTAGCTCCTGCTGGGCGGTGCTGTTATTCTGTCTCAGCCAGAACATGGAGTTGTAGGCCTCCTTCATTTGTCCCTTGGAGGCGAGCCAGAGAGGGGACTCGGGGACGAAGTACATGAGGAAGGGCGTGAGGAGGGAGACGGCGGCGCAGATTGCCGCGACCTTGCGCCAGTGCACGAAGGCACCGAGCGAGTACACCACGAAGATGCCCGTGGACACCAGCCCGGGCCCGAGCGCGCTCAGCACGCCGCGCTTTTCCGGCGTTGTTATTTCCGCCACGTAGATGTAGGAAACTGTTGACATACCTGGAAATTAAGAAAGTCCCGTTAGATAATTCATTAATTTCATTCACAAGAATTATTATGTTCTTCTATTCTTTCAAATGTTCAATTTATGACCAAAACCAATTTATGACCTAAAATAAGCCAGTATGATTTCATAACTAAAGCATACACAATTACAATCTCATTAGGTATCAGTTAAACAGATCTTTCTAAATCTACATAGATAGCAATACTTCACATCCTCGCTCCAAATGCAAAAGTGCGAAAGAGCTCTATGACACTGCCGAAACCGAGTAAAAGTTATTAAAAACAACGATGCAGTGACCAAATTATATTTTAAAGTACTGACCGATGGTGAAGCCAGTGATGAACCTTCCAACGCAGAGAAACACGTAGGTCTCTGAGAAAGCGATGACGAGCCAGCCGACCAGGTTCGGCAGCACGATGGACTGCAGCAGCAGCCGCCGCCCCACCGCGTCCACCATCATCCCGCCAAGTAGCGCGCCGATCGGGTTGGAGATCACGCCCAAACTCGCTGCGGACAACACTCGATTGTTAACGAGGATGGATGATGCTGAGTTGCTTAATGCTTCAATATCGTCCTATTACCATGATCTTAGAAAGTACTACTGGAATTTTCGCTATCGATCTGATGTGTTAACTACTATTAAAATTTTATTACTCGTTTTGTTACGAGTATTACTGCAGTGGGATTCTGTGAAAATGTTCGTTAGGTAGCGCCCGGAGTAACTAAAACCAGCTATCTTGAAACGGCTAATGAATAAAGAGCCTAATAGAGAAACCTGGTATGAACCGAGTGGCCACGTCAGGCACACTGCTTTGTACCTCTAAAGGTAGGAACCTCCAGAACATGTCAAAACTGTTTTAAACTGAAGATTATTCATTACATTGTCTCTGATTCTTAATGGAATCAGCACTTTACGTTTTGTGAGAAGTACAGAAGTTTAAAATACCTTAACTGCAGTAATTATATTGATAACTGCCTCTCTCTTTCTACGATTATATCGAAAAACGTCTTGCCATAAAAATGGATTTAGCTACAGCGTGTCACGATTATATTCAAGTGATTCAAATTATACATCTTTCAGATTGCGTTAGCATTTCGTGGCGACATCACGCGAACCGCCTTGAGCGTTGTTGTGCAAAACTTAACTTCTAACAATCGAAAGTTATTAAATGATAAAAATAACAATAATTGGATGTGTTTAAACATTATCGATTACCGACTATGACCAATTCTTACCTGACAAAATTTTATGCAATGCTTGCTTGCATGTTATAAACTTTGATCTTGGCGGGTTCTTATCGGGCAATAATTGTAAATATATTGAATTTGACTGCACCCTATTGTACTCGTCTACGTCTACGCTTGTAGGGGTACTGATCACTCTTTGCACTCTGATATTGTTGTTTATTGGTTTGTTATAGTTGTTTATTTTACGTACGTGATCGGTAATACAGTGCAGCAATTATGTGACCTTTTCCCGCGGTATCAGGGCAGCATGAATGCAAATAAGGAACGACTATAGAGTAAAGATTTAATGTAAAGGCATTGGGTTCAAACTTGTCCTCCCTCGATTGACAATAAGTCATTTTGAAAGTACACATCGAATTATTTGTTCGTGAGTGAAAACTGACTAAACAACGTTATCAAGTTTACGCATGCCGGTCGGCAAACGTTGATTTTTCCACTTTGTTTTCGCAATGTTATAAATGGGAAAGTAATTTGATAAGAAATAATGTCGGTCGAGGAATGCGCTATTTTATTTGTGTGTAACACAATAGGTACTGAACTTAAACATGGTTCAGATTAACCAGATTAAAGAGACTGTAGCATTATTTAACTGCATAGTGTATAGGTTATTGAAATTGATAATGCTGTAAAAAAAATACGAATAAAACAAAAGTGTGAAGCAGCGTGGCACGTGTTGGTGGTCGTTATTACAACAGTAGATAACGTAATGCATTATTTGCACGCAACAAACAACACATTATCGAATCGTCAACTATCCTGTTATCATTATTCGTTGTCTGTTGTCAACGTTGTTATTAGCTGTTGCTGTTTCTTGTCAGTCAGTACAATAACAAACAAGGTAACAGAGCGTTGTTTTGCTTTTGTTCCCGTACGTTTTTATTACGCTGCGATCGCGCGCGTTGTATCGTAACATTCGTAACGTAACGAAATAAGTATAACAATTATTTAATAATAAGTTCAGTATCGTTTTGTAAAACAGCAATATAACAGGATAACAGACAACAGTTTACAATAACAGCTATTTAAGAATAACACAACACTGTTATTCATTATTGCAAAACAGCCGTTATTGCCACCACTAGTGGCACGCAACTAGACACATATTTGTTGAGCTCTGTGGGCATGTGCTCTTTATTGTTTTACTCGAGGGAAATTTGGCACAGAACCCAGTACCGAAATATTACCGCCCACTCGATACCATAGCAAGTGAGTTCATTCACTATATTGTGCGGGAGCAAAAATAACATTATTAAAATATAATGCTCTTGAAAAATATGTCGGGATAGATGGTTAAAAGATGATGATGATGGAAGAGATGGCTTCCATGACTTTCTTGAGTTTCTTGCCCAATAAATATTTCGCCAAAACAAACTTGTATTCGAGGAGAATTGCTGTTATATCAGTCAATTATCGTAGAAGTATATATTAGATTTTTTCCATTTCTGAACTTACCTATCCACGAACTCTGCTCGAAAGTAATGTTGGGGTGCTCTAGTCCGTACTGGGGCAACAGGACTGCCGAGAAGCCCTGACAGAAGCCTACGGATATGTTGATGGACTGCGCCGCCAGTGCTGCCAACACCTGGAAAATTATGATCCCCTGGTCAATATATATAACAGTCAACGCAAATATAACACGATATTATAATAAACAAATTAAGCAGACCGTGGAGAAAAACTAAATACATTGCATTGACGTCACATCTATTTCAAGCACGTAAACTGTGAATTCACGAAAAAGTGGTTGATAGGATAATTGAACAGTAATTCGCGGATGTGCTGCAGCAATTTATATCTAGTTAACGACCATTAACTCGTTGTCGATGTGCGACAACTGTGAACTCGTCAAATAAGTCGCCGTTTTCCGAACGTTCGGCTTGGCAATTTGCTGGAATGTTCGGGTTTCTCGACCTTTCAATGTCATTTAGAAATTGTTGAGAAAGCTGCCGGAAATGTAATTTGAGCAATAATTCTGTAGCTAACTTTAACGTTTTTGAATGGTGTTGTATAGTTGATTAAGAAAGTCCTTTACCACCTTAAGGTTCAATGTTTTTCATCACAGCCTATTTTCACTTCATCATCAAATGATAAAGCACTTTCATGGTCGACTATACAACACTGTTATACATCACACCAAATTTTGTTTCATTTAAAGGCTGGGAAGAAATTTTCAGGATGGCATTAAATTTAAAAAACATAAATAATACAATAAAAACGGATAAAAAAAACAATTACTCAGACAATTAACTCTTTGGTAAGAGCTAATTTCAGATTGAGACGGGTGATTTATCGACCACGTAGCTTTATTGTAGTGATTAACTTTGAGTTCCTTATGTAGTATTCAAAAACTTTCTAAATAAAGTACAATAAATGCAGAGAAATGAGAGCTTTAAGAAGTATGGAAGGTGAATCACTGAAAGATAGAACTCATAGCTAGAATACTTGTAGGTACTTAATTGATATGTGGTAGATTCTACATTGTTATCGACACTGGAAATTTCAAATGTCGTAAGGGACATTTTGTCGTAAGTCCACTCTAAGCACCATTGAAATCAGAATTTTTTTCTCTATCGAACAGTTTATTTAACATTTTGTTACCTCTTCAAATTAAAGAGTTAGACGGTGGTTAAAATTTGTCGTAACTCCATAACATCTAAAAATCTATGTGGTATGGGTCAAATATTACTTTTTCACGTGTTCAGTGTTTAAGTCCAACGTCGTATGTCTCTTTAATTTTAAATTTCTATGTCGTAAGGGACCTCAAACGGAACAGCAGTCCTTTACGACATTCAAGCTATTGAGATGCATTTAAAACTTTGAATAAATATTGGCGTAAGTAGCAACTGTTTGTTGCGCCATGTCCGTTACAACAATGTAATTAAGAAACTTGACTTAATGTTTGATGTAGTAAGTCTCAAAAAACGACCACTTTTAAAGTAAAAATGACAGTTACGCCTCAAAAAACCTTACATTTAACAACAATCAGCATTTCCTGTATGGGATATGACACTTAGTTTTAATTTGATATCACACTTGCAACAGTACCAGTGAGCGCGGAAACGGCTCTAAGGGTGGGGGCTGACTCGGGCTTTGCTTCGCACCTCGTCGCCATATTATTATCATATCATGTACTTACCTACAAATCTCTCATAACATCCTTTTTACCATTTGTACTTGACTAGACAATTAATAAATGAAATTAAATTAAATATTATGTTTTACATGCAATCCATCTCTCCGCTACTGCCACATAAAATAAAAGTAAAAGTCTTAAAATAAAAGGGTAGTTTGGAAAATATATAAAATATGGGTAGATTATGTTTACTTAAAATGTTTTCTAATTAGTAGGTAAACGTTGGTTTGCATGGTTAACGCTTGTGCTCACTTTGAGAATGATACCGTAGAGGGATGATCCCTCTACGGTATAGGGATCGAAACGCATTATTGTTTATGGTGTAGGGGATAGTTAAGTTTGTGGGATTTATATGTGTTTTTGTGCCAGTAGTGGAGGGAGGGATTCCATGTCCATGTAAAAACATTTATATTTCGCACAGGCTTGGCTATCTTGCACGTAAGTAGCGGAGCAGCAAGGTAAATGTTTTTGTTGATTAAGTTCAATACTAAAATTAAATAATTTGAATAAAAGTTAGTTAATAAGAAAATAAAAATTACTCTGTGATACACATTTTTGTTCTGTAATTAAAATACAATGAAATATCCAATGTGTGTGTTACACTATTGTCTTAGGCTTAATTCCTATAAAAATTCTGTTGTTTCTATTTTGTTGCTTATTGGAAAATAAACGTTTTGAATATCCAATTTAGGTTCCTTTGAGAATTCTTGCAAAGTTTTAGGCAAGGCTAAAATCTCGTGTATCATACACGAAGACACACTAAGCAGTAAAAAAAACATTTTTTTATGGTATTTGAATTTGTTATTACATGGATACCCCTATGGTAAAGAAGAAAGTAAATTACCTACAGTAAGTTGTTTTGTACTTAAGAGAGTGCATTCCTACTGAGCTGGCAACGTCGCATTTTTGGTGTTTTTTACGATTATTTCACGAAAATTGAATCCATTCAGCCATGTATTTTCTCGATGACAGATCTATTTGATAGTTATAGTGTTGTAACCAAATAAGTGATCTGTAGATACGATATCGATCCAATTAAAAAAAATTACCTGTCATTGTAACTTATATTATAAAGAGGAAAGATTTGCATGTTTGTAATGAATAAACTAAAAACTACTGGACAAACAAAAAATATATTTCACCATTAGAACGCTACATTATTACTGAGTAATATAGGCTACTTTTATGCCGGGAAAAAATTAAAACGCATACAAAGTCGTGGGAACACATCTAATTCAATATACACAATACCGGTACAATATCGATATTTCAATCATAACATGACTATAATGTGTATTGCCATAGAATGTAACTTTATTAAAACGTTTATTATTTATCGTACTTAAAAAAAACTACTCCATATTATGGACTCAATTTGTCTTAGATAAATATAATATGGGATCAAGGAACAAAATTAGGTAGTTGTCGTATTTTTTATACCTCGCATTTAAAAATTATTTTTTGCGTAACTAAACGCAGTTACATTCTACTGGAGCTGTCATCGAGAAAATAAATGATTGGAAGTACTATAGTGCACTTCGTTTTTAGTGTATTAATGTGTCTGATGCAATAATTTATCGTGATGGACTTTAATTTTCTTAATAAACTAGATATTATATATTATTATATTTTTATCCCTTTAGTGCGTACTCTATCCATACTCTCAATCTTACAAATTTATAATATTAGTAGGATTAGTAAGTAAGGTAATGCATTTTTTTCATATTATTATGAGAAATCTAGTCATTATTTTACGACCTATGAAATTATATTCGTTTCCAACCATTAACTGAACAAAATTTAGTATAAAGTGTTTATTTCTCATACGTTTCGATGTAACTTACATCATTTACTAGGAAACTATAATGACCATACAACACAGAAATTCGTAGTTTGCAACACTGTTTGGGTAGTTACGACAGTAAGATACCAACTCTTCTTTTGGCGTAAGAGATTTTTCGAAATAAAGCAAGTTTTTCGAGTGTCGTAACTCACATTTACTTCTTAAATTTATTGTGTAAGGGACACTATTTCCTAAACTATTCAGTTTATAGATATACAATCAATACGTTGGTGTACATTCAGTTATTTGAAAATTATTTGTCTATAAATCATTTTAATACGATCAGAATTTAAAAAGTTATGATTTTTTTTTAAAAGCAAATTTGTTTTTTGGCTCTCCTGAAAAGTAGACTTTTGTCCCTTACGACATTTGAAATTTCCAGTGTCGATATGGTAGAATTGTGCTGCCTGTTAAAGTGTTAATTGTAACTTGACAATATTCGTAGCTGCCGCGAATGACGTAGCGTTTTCGTAGCATATCTGTTCGCATCTAATGCTCAACATGCTAATCATGTAAAACGCGTGCTCCGTCTCAGAACAGACTTCGTTTGTTTGAAACTGCTCCTCAATGTGTTTTTTGTTATCATCGCCCGGTTTGCGATTTCGATCTTGAATGCAGTTTATTGATAATTTAAGGTTATTTTGTAAAGAATATTTTTCCTTCCTTAATCCGTGGACAATCTTCGTCTTAAATGGTGCTTATAAATTTATATTGCAGATGTAGCGACGCCGGGGCTACGCCATCTAGCGCCGGGTAGCGAAACGAATCGCCTCGCGGTCTTCCCTATTCGGTATCCTAAGAGTGGTGCCTCACGGCGACTTCGCTAGCTATCATATCCAAGCATTTATGAAAATTTGTATTGAAACCCACGACAGCTAACACACAGGCAGAGCTTTGTCTAAATTCGATGCAAATTAAATTGAATTCTGTCTAACCCACGAGAATACTCGTTGTACCATCTAAACCTAAGCCACATGCTAACATATTAATAACGTCTTTGTCCCTACAGGGAAAACAAGCCCTAGGATAACCAGACCTAAGGCCACGCTTAGCGTGTCAAAATAGTGATGGGTTGTTAGTTGCATCGCCTATAACGTGAAACCTAAGCCACGTTGTCTGATAACGTAAGTTTCTAGATGTAACTAACGACGATCACATAATTGCGTATGATAAGCGCAGCCAGCCACCGGAACGTCTTGGCGGCACGGCACCCGCTGTTTACGGTGATCGCCGGATGCCGCCGTACGATTACTCGGCGATTACCGGAGCGCGGAAATTTCCCAAAACACTGCAATCACTGAGTCCAATGTAAACAGTAACACGTGGCTTCCCACGCGGACTCGGTTACCTCTGAGACGCTGAGAATATACACTGACAAGCAAAAATAACGTATCGGTTTTCCGTATGCCGTATGGCTTTGTGTGAAAAGCGAGCAGTTATTATTGCTCAGCGGTATAGATCGGATATTTATAAACAGCTTTTTGCCTGCTTCCCACGCGAGGGAAAGATTGAATGATTGATTGATTGAATGATGATTGAGATTGATTGGGAGGGATTGCATGGATGTTTTACTTCACGGGTGCGAATCAAAATACATGAAGGCTAAAATCTACATTTTTAGTTTTAAGGTATCTATTGTACGCCCGAAAAGGGTAACTGTTGAAACATGTACTAATTATTAAGTTCCAACTTTGTATTTTACACAGTTATACAATAATAGTACATTTCGATGCTAGTGCGGAAAGTATGTCATTACTTCACGAGTCTCGAGATATCTTGCCACGAGCCGAGAGGCGAGTTGGCAAGACTCGAGACGAGTGAAGAATGACATTTCCGCGCGTGTATCGAACGATGATTTTCAATACAGTTGCGAAAAAAAAATACAACACAGAATAATTTGAAATAACTAATTCACAACACTTTGTCAACAAATGTAACTAACACTAAGCTTAACTTTAACAAAATGCTGTTAATTGAGCAAACCGGTAGGTTCAGTCCACAAATCTCGTCATTCGCGCTTTTCATTTCAAGTAAACAAAATAAAACTCACTTAACCTCAAAAATCTCTTTCCCGCCGCTCAGCCGCTCCAGTTCTACGGGCAGACTCCCTCCTAGTATCTTACTTCGACTGCTTTAACCACCGAGCGCCGCCATGACAGTCGTCTGCTTTACCGACTCTACCCAGGCGTATCGCCCGCGTTTACTCAACAACAGTTTGGAATTTGTCCGACAGATGGCGTTTAAGCTACAACTCATTTAACAGATAGTATTAATTGTAATGTCAATACAATAAAATTATCTCTGCTTCAGTTAATCTCCAACATATATAACACTTTACTATTATTATCTTAGTATCATTATGTTAGATTATTTATTTGAATTGTATAAACACAAAAACTACTGTTGCCTTTAGAACCTTAAAAACCATGGTCGCAGTTGGAAAAACGCCTCCAATTTGACAGGCGTTTCGGCAGCTAAAATTCCGTTCCATTCAGACACCTTAATAAGAACTATTTTTAGGAATTCAATATTTTATAATAATAATGATGAAAAGGCTAGTAATAATTAATAAAATATAAAATCTGAATATTTTGATATTTTTACATCAATAATAGGTTTTTATTTGTATTACTTACGTCTTGGTAAGACTAGCATTATAATAACTCTTTGGTAAGTAGTCGTGAATTGGAACAAATACAAATTAAAAAAAAAATGGAAAAGTAAATCGCACTAGTGCGCAAAAACAAACTTTTCGCACGCAAAACAGCCAAAAAAGGGCACTTTTTGAGCAACTGTATTGAAAATTTTATTCTATTCTATTTTGCCCAGTCTCCATACAAAATTGACTAGGTATATTGCATACAATATCAGGGACAAATGTTTGCCACTGAGTATATAATGAGCAAAATCAAAATCAAAATCTACTGTCTCTTAAAATGAATCTGGAATACTTCAACAAGTGGTTGGGTTTATTTGACTGAACACCCCTGCAAATGTTTTTCACGATTTATTAATTACTAGCGACCCGCCCCGGCTTCGCACGGGTGCAATCAGTGTTTCTCTACTATATTATGCATGTGTTATAAAATACATATAAAACTTCCTCTGGAATCACTCTGTCTATTAAAAAAACCGCATCAAAATCCGTTGCGTGGTTTTAAAGATCTAAGCATACATAGGGTCTTACAGACTGACAGTATAAAACAAAGTCGCTCTCCGCTGTCTGTCTGTCCCTAAGATTTTGAAAACTACACAACGGATTTTGATGCGGTTTTTTTAATAGATAGAGTGATTCCAGAGGAAGGTTTATATGTATAATTCTACGCATACGAAGTCGCAGGAAGAAGCTAGTGACTGTATAAAATATAGATAATCTTGTGTGGAGACTGGGTCAAATTTTGTGCTGCGGAATATACTTGTCTCGACGAATTAAATATACATAGGCACATTTCACTATATGAAATTATTCTCTGTGCGTGGGCAGTTACGGTTATTTGACTCGAGCTTCGCTGTTTTTAAAGCGATCAGCAGCACTGAAGTTATTTCGAAATCCCAATTTTTATTGCTTTGTTTATTTATTCACAGCACCATTTGTTACTTTTACAACATTTAGTAACGTCCACCAATAATTTAATGGATTTCATATTATTTCTTGACACTGCTTGTATATACCTGCATTTGCGACTAGCACAATACGTCGTTATATTCGGAAATAAAGCAGATAAAATGCATTAAAGTATCGTAAAATATTGCGATAACGGCCGTCAACATTTACACAACAAAAGAAAACGCGATAAATGTTTTAATAAAATAGTAAAATTACGATATGGGACATTTTAAACGGTATCTCGTGCTATACGTACACCACGGCCAACCCTGGGCTCGGGTCGCTCCCAGTCCCAGCTCTAGCATAATGTTAGACGGGAAACCATTCTCAAGCCAGTGAGTAGACCTAACCTACACCAGTACACACGACACTTACGCCACACAGTTTGACACTGTGTTATTGTGATATTATAGCATTCATCATCTTCCTAGCGTTTTTCCCGGCATTTGCCACGGCTCAGTGAGCCTGTGGGGTCCGCTTTGACAACCTAATCCCAAGATTTGGCGTAGGCACTAGTTTTTACAGAAGCGACTGCCATCTAACCTTCCTATCCAGAAGGGTAACTGAGCCTTATTGGGATTGGTCCGGTTTCCTCACGATGTTTTCCTTCACCGAAAAGCTCATGGCAAATTTCAAATGTATCTAATTTTCGCACAATAATTCCGAATAACTCAGAGGTGGGAGCCCGGGATTTGAACCCACGACGCTCTGCTTAAGAGGCCACAGGTCAAACTACATACTAGGCTACCACGGCTTTTTTGTGATATTATACCATTAAAGAAGAAATATTTACTTAAAGACCAATACGGGTCTCTTGATCGCTCTTTACTGATGCTGTTATCCTAGTATTTGATATTAATAACAAACGCTTAAAGCACTCCTTGCTGGTTGTTGATGCTCTTGTACCTACTGATCAAAATAAATTAAAACATATGTCGTCATATCAATCATATTAATAGATCCAGATTATTTTTAATCAATCGGTGCTGTAAAAGTAGTGAATATGAATTCAACAATGAATTAACTGGTTTGTCAAAGCCGGTTTTATTCCCAAAAAAAACCTTGATCGGTCAGGTGGTTTTTTCTTCCATCTTCCTTGAATTACTTACTCGTATTAAAGTTTCACCTTTCCTATTAAAGTAAAGCACATATTTAAATAACAGAAGAATTAAGTTAATTGTCAGACCGGAATGACTACAAAATTAATCAAAGTTTAATGGATTGTTCTAAATATAGTTCTTAGTAACACGTTTATGATCTCGTGACCTAAGGTAAGGTGTCTTTTTTTATTACATATCGGCTTATCTTTTGACATTTTGAATTCGCAAAGCGGTTTCGAAAAATCAAAGGAGCATTTTTTGTTCGTCTCTCAAATCAAGTTTGAAATGATATATCGACTGATTTATCGACTGACTCTTGAGAGCTTTCTGGAATGATACAGAAATACCTACTAGGTTGGCATGAATCGGAAGGATATGAGGCCAAGCTCACCTTGACCATGCCGCTCACCATTGCCTTCACCTATGTGGCGGCGTAAATACTTAAACATAAACGAGCTTTTTAAATTTATCGGAGAGCAAAATAAAACATCGTTAACACGCCTTGTAATAATGCCAAAAACTTAATATGGTTAAGAGCCAACGGAAGCAACTTCCAAGAGCTTGGTTAAGTTTTAACAATTCTTTAATGTTCCGGAGGTTAGGAAGCATATCTAAATATTAATATACCTGTAACTAATTAAGTTAAGAATTACAAGCATATCGTAAAGTTTTAATAGCAACGTTAATTTAAGTAATATCTAAAAGCATTAATAAAGCAAGAAGAAGAAGAGAAGAAAGACTCAGTCAATTATTTTATGAATTATTAAAATATATAAACACGTGTCACTCACGTATTTCGAAAGTCGAAACATGTCTAGAATACCTTGTTTGAAAATTCGCGATCGCGAGTGCCTCGTGTATTTGTTATATTTTAATTTGTGTGTTATCATTTTAATTTCAAAATGCATTCAGCATCGAACCACTTGTCATTATTTATCTGTACCGACTCAAGGCCCGGTACAAGAGCGTTCGTTTGTACGTAAACACTGGATAAATTTTATTTTTAGACGGCATGATCCAAAAGGCCGGTCGCGTGTCGGTCGTGCTCTCATGCGTTTCTTGGAACTACAATAATGGCTGGCATTCAATGCTAGATTCGTATCGAGTACTCAAAATGACCCCTTCGATATGCAAAGTGAACTAAGTCAGTAGCAGAAATATCGGTAGATGTACTTGCCGGATATTAGTTCCGACTGTCGTTATCAAACTGGCTACAAAATAAATAAATATCATGGGACAAACAAATTACCTACACCAAATTGACAAGCAAAGCTTGTAATATGGGAACCAGACAACAAATAATGTAATGTAACATAAGTACATAATCTACATCATATATATACATAAATAAATACATCATACAAAAAATGTATCCCCCTACCGGAATACGAACCCGGGACCTCTAGCTTCATAGTCAGGGTCACTAACCACTAGGCTATCCGGTTGTCAAAAGAAAACAATATAAGTTAAAAGTAAGTACAAAACTATGCAAATGATGTGCAGTGCAATGCAGAGTCAATGGTTGAAATTAAACTAATATATGTAATTAAGAAGGGCAAATCATTGACTTACAAAAATGCAAAGGTCTCGCTACTGTGTGATTGTATACCTAGTTACTTAATACTAGTCTTCTACGTTAGTTTCGTTACATTGTCTAATAATTGTGGAATTTTCTCTATCTTTGATATAACACAATGATGAGCAATTATACGTAATCGCTTATCAAAACCACTTATATTAGTTTAGTGTCGGGCAACTGTGAAATTCTAATATGGATAACCTTTATTATAAGGTTAATGTCTATATTGATCATTGAAATACTACGCACTCACGATAATCTTAATTCCTATGTGTAAATAGGTACTCAGTTTACCCGCTTCTGGAAACTATTTTCTTAAATTTCATAACACATAATGGATAAATGTCAAATACAATTAATTTCGGATTCAGTCAGACATACCTTGGACATACAAACCGTGACTCAAACTTGTAATAAAGATTACGACTATATGCTTTGCTATCCCAGTAATTAGGCATAAGCACTAAACGATATTAGGTTAGGTTTAACGATCGTTTATTCCCAGTACTCTGGTTAAAACTAGAAAAATAATAAGCGCAGAAAGTTGAAAGTATTCGCTACTCAGCTTACACTTAGTGGTGGCAATAACGGCTGTTTTGCAATAATGAATAACAGTGTTGTCTTATTCTTAAATAGCTGTTATTGTAAACTGTTGTCTGTTATCCTGTTATATTGCTGTTTTACAAAACGATAATGAACTTATTACTAAATAAATGTTATACTTATTTCGTCGCAATCGCAGCGTAATAAAAACGTACGGGAACAAAAGCAAAACACCGGTCTGTTACCTTGTTTGTTATTGTGCTGACCGACAACAAACAGCAACAGCTAATAATGATACCAAAAGTCAGTTATTTGAATTGCGATTGCGATGCGAGCTCGCGCGTATAGCGCTATCTCTCGCACACACCTACTTGATATGTTGCGCACTCGCTTGCGCTTCTATGCCAAGTGCGGCAACAGTGCGCGTATGAACAACAATGACAACAGACAACGAATAATGATAACAGGATAGTTGACGATTCGATAATGTGTTGTTCGTTGCGTGCAAATAATGCATTACGTTATCTGCTGTTGTAATAACGACACCCACTACTTACACTACGAATTCTTAGTTGCGCTGACTTATGGACACTAAGGAGCTGTGCAAGGATATCTCTATGTCTAAACGAATGGTCCTCACTCCTGGAAGTCTTCGAACGGGCTTACTTGGCCCTTGGCTTACTTAGCCTTGCCTAGCATTCGTTCTTGGTTAGCGTTAACTAGCACAGCGGAGTGGTTCGATTTTTGGTTTTATGCTCCCGGTTTTCATTTTATACTTAGGTACTGTCGGTTTTAATATTTTGTTTTGTCCTTCTTTTTCCTGTTGAGTACATATAAATTTTATGAGTTACATTATTTATATGTTGTTTATTAATGTTATTAAATCTAGTTATACAATTATTAATTTGATTTTACGACTGATATTTATGTGGCTATTTTACTCGTATGTATTCACCGGAAACTGATATTCATGTTACTTAAAGGGCCGCTAGTGTCGTATCCGCTTCCGTACTTTTAATTAATAAATATTTGCCGCATATTGGCCGTGATACAAACAATCGGCAAGAAAAGAAACGTGTGAATTGTTTCTCGAACTCGTAAATATACGTTTAGCCTTATTAACGTCTCAATCATCTGCTGTTTACGCAACATATTGTAAAGGTAATCGTTTTGTGATCTGCTATTAATTGACATTGATGTAGACTTTTGAACCTCTGACAATGCTAATGCTCATTAGAAATAGGCAATCCGAAGAGTTGTCCCACTGTCATCTTTCTTCACTATTGTCTATTAAAATCGACGTCCTCTGTTTATGAAACTTTCTTTTTAAATCTTTAATAAGAGCAAGTGTTTGTTGTAAGTAATTGGCTCTGTCCATATTTATCATGTCTCTACCCGTTTTACCTTACGTGTCAAAATCGTACACTCAATGCTCAGTTCCCCAGTCCAACTTCCATTGCTAACAGAAAACAAATTTTATGCTATTCGTAATTCCTTAAAACAATTTTAGAATAAGTTCGTATTATGAATTTCGTAAATATCGTTGCGTTAATCGTTGTTTGTTGTAAGTATTTTTTTTTATATTAAACATAATACGTAACTTATGACGTCCTGGTGTCCTCAGGCCCTTCATAGAACAACTTTTTAGTTATTTTTATTTCTGTACTTTGACGTGTAAACAAATGGTTTTTTGTGTCATTAACCAGCTGTATCTTTTGTTCGATGATGTTAATTAAGGAAGTTGGTAAAAAGAAGATACGATATTTTGCCCAAGACCTTGTTAGTGATAAAACAGTTAATCCTTATGCCCTCAGGAACACTCCCTTTTAGAAGACGTAAAGTTTATGATTTTATAATTATGAGAAATATAGCGAGAAAAACGAAAATGACATTATTAACGTTGCAATTTTATAACAATCATAGTTGTTGCAATGATACACACAAATGACCATAAACTTGACTGTCAACGTCAATTAGCGGTGATGGACAACATGGGATGCGTACGCCGCGGCATTCAACTTGACCGCGCTGACCGGTCACTTCGCTGTTATGTAACCCTGGTACCGACCGTGCTCCAATTTGTTGTGTGGTGTATGAAATTTTGCGATTTATTCAATTAACAAAAAATGCCGTAAAAACCAATTGTTTACTTATTAATTTTGTGAAAATCGTCCAACGCGCAATTAAAATTAACATAATGTTTACGACTTCTTAAACAACACCGGTGATTCATTCAACTTTGTTACAATCACTGCAATTATGTTATGATTAGACTGAACCGTAATGATATATCACTACTTATACACAATAGAAAAATCTTTAGTCTCAGTTCTGGGTCTTGTATTGTAAATGCTTACGATAACCACACTTGAACTAATATGGTTAACAATTACACCATATGAGGTAAGTCAATCAATCTTAGACAATACGCTTCCCATTCAGAGACATCAGAGTTAATCAGAACTATGTGATCTGCCCTGAAAATGACAGTCCTGTTTGCAACTGTAGGTACGCACCTTTATCCTATTTGCTTTTGTAACGTGGCCCAATATCTACGCTAAAAATTTACAACCCGTCAAGTACATATTTTAAATTAAAAGCCGCGACACAAAATAGGAAATCACTCCTTCTATGCTGAGGTACTAAATTAATGCTGGAGCGAAATCGCCAATGTATCAAAATAGAATACACGAGTTCATTCACGCGTTTGTAGTTGAGTTATGTCTGACTTGTTTCAAATCAATTCGTGGGTGTAGTGTTCGTTTGGTTACCTATCGGTTTGAGCACAACATGTTGGACCAATACAAGAGTGACCCATGAACTCTACTTTAATGTCGTACCCCCTTATTCATAAACGCTCTATAGGCTTCTGCTAACTTAGTAATCGTTTGTCCTTATCTGCTAATCATCAAAGTGACAGATAAGGACAAACGATTGCTAGAGCGTTTATGAATAAGGGGGTTAGTCTCACGATAGTTTGATATTGATTGTCTACTCTTGTCTTTTATGTTTTTCGTGTGTAAAAGTACTAATTCTCACCATGTAGAGGTCGCCATACCGCCACACCTTCCAGAAGCCCTTGACGGTGGCGAGCATGTTGCGCGCGCGGCCCGCGCCGCACGCCCCGCACCCGCCGCACGCGACGCACGCGCCCCGCGCCAAACGCGCGCTCCTGCAAATAAACACGAAGAGTTGCCATTAAGTACTAACTGATACAGTCTCCGAGGCCGCGTTGTAAAGAGTAGAAAAAAAGATATAAAAGTAAAACAAAAACTTGCTAAATTGTTGTGGAATTAATAATTCATATCGTCTCCATCTTCTATACCTCCCACTAGTACTTTAACTTAATATCTCAAAAACGGCTCTAACGATTACAATTAGTACAATAACATAGACCAGTTTTAAAAGAGTTTTTTGAGACCGAAAAATTGGTCTATTGAAGTGTCGTCTCCGAGAAATCATATTCTTCTCTCCATGGACTCTACATGGGTAATTGCCCATATAGAGTCGAAATTCAACTATTTTATGGGTTGTCCTTAAAACCATAACAAGAGTCTGCTTGATCAATTCTGCTCCGCTAGTGTGGCGCACTCTATCTCATAATACTGCGGGAGAAAATAAAATCTTCCGGAGGCAGTAATTCATTAATAACGCGAGGTATCTACTATGTTCTTGCCGTACTATCATCAGACGGTGACGATCTGACGACTCGATACGGTGTCAAATAACACGGTTCCATGCCAGAACGTCCTGCCAATCAAGCGAACCTAACTACTTCTCTGACGTCCTTCGACAGCAAAACTTTATCTCTTTGCGCTATTTCCAACTAAGTATCTACTTTCATCCTTATCATTTCTATTATGACATATACTATTCTGCACGGATACCTACGTAACATTATCTAAATCACTACGTGAGGAAATTTTTTATCGGTCAGTATTGATAGGAAGACTGCAGCGGCACTCTTCATCACTGAGATAAACGAGATATAGTTATATTTGTCATATTTACGTCTTCTAATCTATGCTTGGTGAACGTGAAGTCTAGGTGCGTCTTATTTTGAACGTGAATCGCGGAAGTTTAGATGTATAGGAATAACATATGCCTAATTATTTGAGCTTTAGTACAAATAAATATATCTTCAAATATGTGAAATTATGGGTTAGACGCAAAATTTCACAGTAAAATTATTCACCCCAGCTTTGTAAATTGTCTCACACGTGTTTCGTATGTGTACAAAGTATCGTCAGGATAAAAGTTTTGAATACATTGTACAAATATATAAGAGACACATGCCTATCTTTTTATCGTTGTTTGAATACTACTGCGATAAGAAACGGCTCAAAAGGGCTACTGTGTTGGCAAACTAAATTAATTTAATGAACAAATACCACTGTATAAGACACTGCGTGAAATACACTCATTGTGAGTGTGGATCTGAGTGTTTGTATAATTATCTGATTTCGACTAGCACTACTTACCTATGCAAATTAATATTGTTTACGCTAAAAACCTACGCTTGCCTAATGGTTCGACTTATGGCCTCTCAAGCAGAGGTTAGTTGCTTTCAACCCGGGCTCACACTTCCAAGTTTGTCGGATTTTTTGTGCGAATTATCATTGGAGAAGGAAAACATCCTGGGAAAACTGAAGCATTTCAATGGTGTTTTTGAAGTTTCCAATCTGCACTGGATCTCACGGGAACTCTAGCTCAAGCCCTCTCATTGCAAGAGGAGTCCTGTACCCAGCAGCGGGACGCATATAAGATGTGTATATGCTTGAGAAAATGAGAATGGTGACTTTAAAATTTAGTTTTGACACTAGTTTCCATGCGACCGACATCCGCTATCAGACACAAAGTAAGACACCGAAAAAGATTCTACAAATACAAAACATTTATTTAATTCTTAAATCAATCTTAACACTAACATAGGTCTGGTACAACACAAATACTCTTAATTGAGAGAATATTTATGTCTTATTATAGACAACGCATCGGTACCTCCATGTGACCCACTTGCTCGTTTTCCATGGAGCTGATGTAGGTATTAAATTTTCTTCCTTGATCCAAACTGTTACATTTTATCTGCCAGTGGCATTAGATGTCCGTAGTTATCTGCGGATTTCATAATGTAATGTAACAATTGTTTAGGATTCAATTGTACATAATGTTAAGTACATAAATACTTATTTACTTATTCTTTCTTCTTTGTTGCAATTTTAAGAATTGCAGTCATCTCCTATCTCGGCATTTCCTAGTTATATTCAAAGTATGATAGGTATGTCAATCATTTTGCAATCAAGCATTTTGTTACTAACATGTTTTTAACACACGTCTTTGTTATCTCCGACGTATCCATAACGTCATTATTATTAAAATGCCCTCAATTTTTTTTAGAAACTTATTTAGATTAAATGTGTTTATAAGTTACTGAATACGAAGCAAAACATATTACTGTCGTCACACTTGTTGCTTTAAATAGAAATAGTTGTATGTCGTGCGAATAGCATTTGTTGTTCTTTTGACACTTTTTCTTACGAATAACATGACCATACTTAACTTCCTTACCTACTTGTTTACTAATTCCCTTTCTTAAAGTTTTTTTTTTTATATAAACTCTGCGTGGTAATCATAATCAATTTCTTGGTATTACGTATGTTGCGTTTACTGAGTGCATCTAATTTAAAAGTTATGTTTACATACCTACCTATATATATCGTGACCGAATGCGTGGATCATTGAAGAAAATTAAATTATGTACCTATGTGTCATGATACTTAAGTTACCACTTTACTGATTGCGACTTTTATTTTAAATTGTTTTTTTTTTCAATTTATTTTAAAACGTTTATATGGAATTGCATTACTAATATGAATTTAGAAAACTACTGAGAAAATTTAGTACACAAATCACACGAATTGATATATTTCGAGACTATTCTTAAATTATTCACCAGAGGACCGATTTTTAAAATGATAACACTCGAAATTACCATTTAACATGATTAAGTAGAGCTGTGATTTTCTTTGACTCTACTGATATTTCATGTATTGCACAGTTTTAGAGCATTTTGGAAAGATACTGACTGTCGAGTGATGGGTTTTCAAAAATTTGACCCTTTGGTCCCGAAAGTCATTACTCTCTACTTTCTCCTAAACATGCATGATTTTCTAAATAATACGGCTTTCTTTGTTAACAATAGGTGCGATATCATTGTTATCAAGTTGTTTGTTGTGTTGAGTCCCTACATATTTACTTGAGTGCTTCATGATTATGATTATTGATTATAATTACCTACGAACATTCAATGCTACAAGTTTTGATATGAGTCTTACGAATTGAAGAGACAAATCGAAGTAGTTTCTATTAAATGCGAACATTTCCATTCCACAAACAAGTATATCGAATTGCAATTTTAGAATCCACTCCAGCCGTTAAGTTGGTGTCGTCACGTACGGGCTGATAGCGCGGTATCAAAGCAGCCGTGAAACGCGCGTGGAGAATATCCGCGGCGGATTAGATCAGCACGGGCAGCCCGCACCGCGCCGTGGGAGTTTTATGATTACGATGTTTAATTGAAAATATTGACATTAAAAACAATGATTCAGGAATTGTTTTGTTTAATATTGTGACTCTAAGAAAAGCATAGGAGCTTTGAAAGGCGCATTCAATTGATATTGTTATCGATCATAATATAAACACCTAAATATGAAATTGAAATAGTTAGTTGTGTAGTTGATTAAAATAATTATTTTCAAAAGTATTAATAAAAGCTTTTATCGTAACATACAAAAAACTCACTTTTCAATATCACTGAAGTTCTAATTGGAAACCTGCTGGCTGTTTCTCCAAAGCGGCAAAAACAAAAAATTCCAACTTTCAACTCCCGCACAGCACAATGTTTACGCGGGAAACCTCGTTTAAATTTGGAACACGAGTCTTTTTTGTTTTCAACTGAAGATAAAATATGTCGACCCGTATAGCCGTTGAATACTATTTTTATTTTTGAGAGACCATGTCACATCGGTTGGCGGCGCGCAACTGGTGAGAGTCGGTTCGCTCTTGACCTTGCGCACGCGGCGCTGAGACTGAAGCGGCTTTCGGCTTTCCGCTTGTTTTATAAACGCATTGTTTGTTGTGACTTTTCCCGCTGCGCCGGCGCAGCGTGGGCGGGCGGGCTCGCCACTCCGACAATCAATGGCTACGTTTTGGCGACAAGATGGAAAATCTAAATTAATTTTATACTCAGAACGGATATGTCGATCCGACGACATCTCAAGATGTTAAAATCGGGGCTGGCCAAACTTTTTTCATGAAAAACCAGCGGAACAAATATTAAGAAATTTCTCTTAGGGCCAGAACTAGGTACTTACCTACAGCCGGAAAGCCACTGTACAGTCATCATCAGATACCTACATCAAAACGGTCTATTGTCACATTTGTAGAAGCTGTATAGACACGAAAAATATCTCAACAAGCACTGTGCCCTATGGCCTGTATATAGTTCCAATTTGTCTGATATCGACTGTATCATTTTGCCTAGGCCAATTTGGTCTAGCAAGCTGTATTTTCAAGGGTCACGCATTCAAACTTCATAAGAAACTTAAATGGCCAAATTTAAATGATCTCTGAGGGCCGAATTTTGCTCACCCCTATTCATTTCCCTGGGATAATATTTTTTTAAATTTAAATTGAGTTTACTTAGGTAGGTATAGACAACTTTACAAATCTATGGTCTTAAAGTGGTCAACCGGAGCACCGGCCCTATTATCATACTACCTGTTGCCTGCAAAACAAATACAAAAACAACAAATACTCTTTTTTGAACCCACAAATCAATACATTACAAAAATAAAAAGACAAGGTAGACAATAGGCGGTTTTCCCGCTTAAAGGCGATCTCTGCCCACTACACCATAATTGTTCTTTTCCGCGATATTTTTTAAATCTATTCTAAATGAAAAGCCATGTTTGTAATGTATTTTAAGGTGTCCATGAGCGGTGGTGATCACTTATTATCAGGGTAAGGCCCACTTGCTCGTTTGCCTCCCTTGTCGTACAGTAATGTATAATTTCATAAGTTTTCGCAAAAACCCCGAGTTCCTTAACGAACACAAGGTAGCGCTTGGGGTTTTTCACTCGCCGTTTTAAATTCCGACAACAAACCCAGATTGAATGATTGTTAAGACTAAATCTAAGGTGTACATTTACTTTTTGTCTTTTCCCTTGTTATAAAATTTACTACTTTCGACTTTAAGCTCCACAACTTTAAACATATTTTTATAACGCCACACAAGAAAGTCGTTTCATCGATTAACCACCGGCGACATTGGTCGAGCTTTACGTGGAATATGAAAAAAAGTTCACGCTAATCGAAATCACCAGGATTCTAGAAATAAACAGACAGGTGGTCAGTTAAAATTTTCCTCCCCGCTGACTCTTAGCATTCGTTTAGTGGGGTACCTACCTATTTTATAGCAGCATTTACAAGACGGCGTGAAAGAATATCGATTCCATTCCACGATACAGTCAGTGTTATGTAGTGTGAAGCTTCCAAGTCGGCCAAATATACTGACGAGCAAAAATAACGGACCACTTTTCATACAACTTTGTATGGGAAGCAGGGCCGGATTTAAGGGAGGGCAACCGGGGCTGCAGCCCCGGCCCCTCCACAAGAGAGGGGCCCCCACAATAGACTTTAAAAAAAAAAACAAATTCAGACTAGTAAACACTAGTAAACAACTTGGACAGGAAAATAATTTGGGGCCAGGGGCCTCCACTGCTTTGTTGCCCAGAGGCCTCCAAACCTCTAAATCCGGCACTGATGGGAAGTGATCCTTTATTTTTGCTCTTCTGTGTAGTTCGGTAGGTACACCATAGCTACAGTATGGCGTGCCGAACTTTTTGGTCACTCTGGATGTTTCATACTATGATGCTGACTGTACAATGACTTTCAACTACTTGTTCATAACGCTCCTGCAGAAATATTGCCATTGTGCTGGCATATTTACCGCTTTCATACTGCTCGCGCGACAGCCGTGTATTTATGCGCGAATGATGGCTTCATCTTGGCTTCATGCAAAAATACAACATTATTTATTTTCCATCTTAATTAAGAATTCTGTAGTTGGCTTATGCGTTGCAAATTACCTGCAGCTGTAATATTATGCCGCTCGCTGATATATGCCTTAACATGAGCTACACTGCCAGAAAATTACACATTAAGAAAAGATCCACTCACATTGCGAAGTTTACGCGAAGTCAATCCAATTTCTAAGCGTCACCCCTACACCACTCGTAGCGCCCTGGTACTTGTAATTTTTTTCTTCTCATCTCATACAGATGCTTAGTCTGTGTGACAGTCGGTGTTTGTTCAACTACTGACGCGAGACATCTCGACTTTCCATATAAACATCGATATCTCAACGTTATCAGTGTGATAAGTGTTGTTTAACAACTAGAAATGGGAATATTCTGTCTGCTCGAAGAAATGAATCTTGATAACTGACAGATGTTATAAACTCTATTTTAATGAGTCGCGGGTACCAAACCAATACACGTGGACATACAGCTAGTACAGTCCTCGATTAGCGACACGCAAGTCTCTTGCAGAACATATAGAGCTGTTTAGAGCTATGTATCCCTGGTACATTCCTAATGCACCGTCATTGATATCATTTGTTTTAATTATTAGCGTGGATTTTTGACTGAATAGGGAATCTTACCAAAATTTGTAGGTACGCCTGTCCGCATATTGTCTTATACAAGCTTTTAGTGCAGTCCAAAATAAACGTATCTTAATTTAATAAGAAAGATCCATATTGAGTTCAGTTGCAAAGTGAGTTGCAAATAAAGTCTACAATTGGTATTAAAATTAAGGAAAAATCGCTTGTCACATACCGTCATCAACGACAATAACTTTTTTTCGGTGCCCGCCACACTCTTGTTGAAATCGAACGGAGAATGAATAAGCTTAATGGTTCTAATTATAAATGTAGTCAAACTTTGCGCCTTGGTTTTAACTGCCACATCCTCACAACACCTCACCAAGACTTTATTCCACCAACTCCTTTCTTTCATAGGTCGAACATAAGTAGGCGGTGTCTTCATTCATGTCTATGTTTTTAGTAATCGTAAAGAATCCCTCAGTGTTTTTGTTCGTCCTTTATTACCTGGACAGATTAACAGTTTTGCCACTCTTCATCTGTCCGGATATATGAAGGAAATTTCATTTTCTCTCTGTTTCCCTGAACAGTACAATATGGCAGTTTTCAAATGAAGAGTGTATGAACATTTGCTACTCGCAAGTAACCGGGTTTCATCTTAAATCACATCTTCACATGCCATCAGGCGAAATTATGTTGAAACGCACGCTTATTATTAATTAATTAAAAAGCGGTGACGTTACGGAATCGCAACAAAATGTATGAGGAAACGGTGAGAAAACGTGACGCATACGACACGTCACTGCGTATACGCGGCGGTTTGGTCGCACCCTAAAAGGTACCATAAAAGCGCATTCCTTCTCCATTATTTCGGTTATAATTGACAGAAGTGTGGTGGTCAATTTTTGAGTAATAAAGTTACTACTTAGTACATAATTCGCGTATACTAACTGCTCGCAATTCTATGAACATATTTTTGATTATAATTCTACCTTGCAAAATCACATTGTACAATTTTTAAATTGTCATCAAATTAAGTACAAGTTGACCTGTGATTAAAGATAATTTGTCTTAAAAAACTTGGATCACTAATTTCTTAGAATTACTACAATTTGAGTATTTATTTTGACAATTGTAGCATGGTTTCTGAGAAACTGTACAGAGGGCCGGATGAGGCGCGCATCGGTCAATATTGCTTCAAGTGCTACCGAAATTTTCAGTTTGCTCATATTTCGTATAAACCAAGCAAACAATTCAAAAGAAATTTAAACTCATGTTTGATTCTGGCGCTTACGACAATCAATGTCAAGTAAGTAAATATATTTCAAAAAACGTGATCATTTTCGTTTTGATTTTTTTCTCGTCTTCGAACTTGAAAAAATAGAGTTTTACTTATGTACTATATTATTCATAAAAATACCGCAATCGCCATTTCTGCCATTTTTAACAATATGTTTTTAATATATTTATATGTATTTTTATTATAGTATGGAAAACTATGAACTTTGCTGTATGTACAGTAAATTTTCCTTCTCTACATTAAATAGAGCGTTACCACGAAACCACATTGAATCATCGACCCATGGCATTCCAACACCAAAATATCGTAACTTCTTACAAACCTAGTTGAACTTACGACATTTTATACCACAGCACTAATAATTCACAATGAATGATCGATTTGCACACACGTTAACATGTAATAATTAAATAAGTTTCGGTTGTGTTTAAGTTTAAAATTACATATGCTTTGTTATATTTGCTTGCCGCATACGGTGGGAAAAATTGTAAGTTACGCGACGATACGTATTTTACGTTTTTAAAAGGCTGGACAAATAATAAACGTCACTGTATACCTACATAAAGGATCATTTCACAACTATCGTTAATATTAAAGGTGTATGAATGAATGTCTAATGATATACATAAATCTTTTCAGCGGTGGTTTTCGAAAACGTATATAAAATTTGGGACATGTAATTCGTTTTTACCACTGTGCGCCCAGCATTGTTACATTACTTAGTTCCGTGCTATATTATTCTTATTCAAAATAATTAAATATCTTAAAAAATTGTTTGTGGTCGCAAAATTAGGAGAGCCATCCCTACATAGCGTGGGAAAGAGCAAAGAACGATAAGAAATGGGCAATGACAACGGTACCTAATTTATATCAAATATCAACTTGAAAAAGAACTTGATTTTTCTAAACTAACAGCTCTCTCATCGAAGTATTCATCATTATAACAACTACTTCTACCTAATACCGCCTCCGAACCTCACGTGTTGTGAACACTAACAAGAAAAACCGATTCAAAATATTTATTTAATAAACAGAAACAACATTCATGCATAAAAAAACTATATATATAGTAATACCTATATCTAAAAGAAAGAAATGAAAAAGAAACAAATGTATTGTATGGTGCATTTCAAGTGTGATTCATATAGTTTTGCGATACCTAAATAAAACAATGATTACCTACAGTACTAACGTAACTGCGGCATACTTACTACCTCATACGTTTTAAAAGGCTATAAACTATAAACCAAGTTAAAACAGTAAGGTTTACATTAAAGTATGTATTTCCAATTCGCGAGTTCGCCCGGCCTCGGAAGTAATGGTAGTAACGTCGAATAATGTGTGCATGAATTAATATTGATTAATATAATTGTAGCACAAGAATTCAGTTATCATTTTAAATGTTTTCGAGCGAGTTCAGTACAATTGAAACTTATTGACAAACTATTTTATAACTGCAGATTTAATAGAGATTACGTTCGAATAAATAAATAAATAGACAATAATTCGTGGAGGCATATTGACTAACACGTAAAAGATTTGTTCAAATAGTCCATGATTTCCATGTGTAGGCTACTTACGCATAGCAAATGAAAACTGACGAACGATTATATTGTTAGAGCATCAGCCTTCCGAGCCATCAGTCCGATCCTTCATTATCATTAAACGAATCATAAACAAAACAGTGAGTTAAAATGTTTCGATTGTAACTGCAAGGAATTATAGGAAATTCCGGCGGGTACTTCCTGATCAAATGAACTTTAACCTTATTTCTAAAGCGCGCGAGGCTGTCTTAATGTCAGGCGGGATAATGCTTATAATTATGCGCTACTGTAAGTGTATTCGGATTAACGTACTAACGAACCTACCGAAGGTAACAGCTGGTCTACCACTATAGATTTTTTTATATATATGAATAGTAAGGCAAACGAGCAAGTGGGTCATCTGATGGCAAGCGATCACCACTGCCCATAGACACCCGCAACTCCGGAGGAATTGCAGATGCGTTGCCAACCTAGAGGGCTAAGATGAAATGCCTCTTGTGCCTGTAATTTCCCCGGCTGTATAGGCGTGTGTGTGGCTGTGTGTGTATAGTTTCACCATACGAGTGTTTCTAGTTACTTAATTTGTCTCTCGACCAACTTCTTGTTTCTTTATTTCCCAGTCATATGAAAAACATTACCGAGAGATAATAAGAACATAAATAAATAGAAGCAATCTACATGTTACAACACTTAAGGGTCAATGCGGCAATCAGCATGAATCTTAACAGATATTATCGTAGTATAAGGAACTAGGACTTCAAATATCTGCTATAATTTACTTTTTCCAGTCAGTAGAGCAGTACCTAGTCTAATTAGAAAGAGCGAGTTGGTTACATTACGCGTCTCTGTTCTCCATACCTATAAATACTAAGCAAACGATATAGAATCGTAACACTAGCCTTTTGGCTACACCATGGTTGGAATAAAAGTCAGGGTTTCTTCTTGCCATGGGAACTAACCTCTCCTCGTCCTCTGAAGATGGTTCACCCAGATTCGATGAAATGCTGTTTCCAGTCAAATCGGCCTTTTCCGACTGCTAAAAACCTATTTAATGTAACCTCTTTGAATAACGCTCTTGTTTATTTGACTAAACATTAACTAGAAAAATTGCGAACGTCACTGATGTTTGAAATGACATCACTCTTGATATAATTGTGTAAACTTAAAAAAAGTCTTATTTGTATTCTATATTAAATACAATGAAATACTTAGTTTGTAAATGAACAAATTTTAACTAGGATGTTTTTTCCATTTTTTTGTCCTTATGAGAGGAAACCTGTGCTCAGTAGTGGGACGTATTTAGGCTGGAGATGATGATGATTTTTGTCGTAGTTATGCAACTATAATAGGTACTTAATTAATAAATATGTCTTTTTGATAGAATTTTGCATTGATAGTTGGCAGTTATTATTTTACAGTATAATCAAAAGGGTCTCACACCGCAATTATGCGATTCATCTCGTTTCAACAGGCCACGCAATAACATACATGTGGTTAAATCATAATACAGTGCATAATTGTACATAATAAGGCTTGCCACGCAACATATATATATATACTAATAGCAGAATCGAATGAAAATTGTATGTCGATAATAAAAGATATTGTCAGTTGATATTTAAAAAAACCGGCCAAGTGTGAGTCGGACTCGCGCACCGAGGGTTCCGTACCATTATCTAGAAATATCTATAAGCCAGTGTAGGCAGAGCCCAGCTCCAAAGCAAAATGTACACAGTGTCGGGTCACTTTATATTGGTCACTGATATATACAGACATGCATATATATTTACGGTTTTCGCAATTATTCCTTAATCTGTGCTAAAAGACCTACCTGCATACCAAATTTCAAGATTCTGCGTTCACGGGAAGTACTCTGTAGGTTTTGATTCCCTTGAGAGTCGTAAATTTGCGGCATAAACGACTGTATCTTTTGATTGCGTTGGCTTAGAAGTTTGATTTTTTCACAGCTCTAAGGGACAGTAGACCTGAGTATTTGATATAAATTTCAGCTTGATACCTCCACGCGTTCCTGAGAAAAAGGGTCTTGATAGACGGACGGACGGACGGACGGACAACAAAGTGATCCTATAAGGGTTCCGTTTTTTCTTTTTGAGGACCGGAACCCTAAAAATAATCCCGGCCGCCCGCCTACTAGTACAAAATATATATATACATATATATATATATATATATATAGTCAAGATTATACGACAGTTTTATTCTCACTAAAGTTTAAACATCGCATGTCAAACTGTCTCACGGTAACAGAATGAAAAACATTTATTAATTTCCTGATTTTCTTTAGTTATTGGCTTATTGTCCAAAGCGTTCACGGCCCCATCGCCATTTATTTCCGCTTGTAACGATACAAGATGGCGGTGGGAAAAGAGTATTAGATAATATAGCTTGTTATTAGATTTGTTTACCACTCCAGAAGAGAAATAACGCTATGAGCTTCGTCTGAGACAAGTTTTTTTGCGGAGCATTCGTTTTGAAAATGATGGTATTCCCGAAAGCGCTAGTGGTTTCAAAGAAATACATGAGCCCGCAAACGGCCTATTTGCAAAACAAGCTTTAGATTCTGTCCAATTCTAGAATGAGGCACGTTGCTCTGTCAATCAGGTGCGGCGGGCGGCGCGCGGCCGTTTCCGTGAGATAAATAAATACATACTTAACACTTCCGACCACTTCCGCTATTTCCTGCATTTATTATTTATACAGCTCTGGTTTATCGTGCTCCCGCGCACCGTGAAAGGATCCTTGTAATGTCATGGCTGTTTGTGATAAACATTCGGTTTTTTTTGTTGTGAGCACAGTGAAAGCGCTATTTTAGTCAACCTCAAGCGTCGATTTACTTCAAAAACTTTTTAAATTTGCTTACTAACATTAAACTGACCAAGGAAAAATGACATACTGCCAACCACCACTAGACTATACCATACTTGCGACATAAAAAAAAACGGTACTATATTTACAGTCTGGCAAAAAAGAGTAGAAATTAAAAAGTGGCAATACTGTAGTGTCGTCCTTTTCTAATCTATAAGTATAAGAAAACGGGACGACACTACTGTATTGCCACTCTTTAATTTCTACTCTTTTTTGCCAGACTGTATGTGCGGTGCTCGAATAGTTTGTTCAAATGACATGTTTAAAAAATAAAATAGAGGCAAATTTAACGATTTTTACTTGATTACCGGGTCGTTATTTTAATTTTAATATTTCCTCACATTGCTTGAGAAAAGCACTATACAATCCTCGGCCGGAACAGGGATTGCAGGACTCGTTTTACCCCAAACTCGTCCAGCAATCCCTTACTTCACGGTCTCTGCAGTAATGTACTATTATAGTTTAAAGACTCATATAAACCCCAATGAACAACAAAGTTAAAAAAAAATGTGCGCACGAGAATTATTGTTAGTGTTAGAAGGATAACGGCATGTCACGCGTTGCTGCAGCCAGGAAGTCAACTCGTCCGGGTTCATTATATTTATATAATTGCTCATATTGTGCTTCTAGTAATTACATAATGCTAAGATCAGTTTGTAAATAAAAGAGAAAGAAGCAATGGTCGTAAAGCATACAAGCTCAATTTTTTCCTCCTATTATTTTAAACCTAATAAACTCGAAAGTTGTCTAGCTAGGTTCTATCGCGTAAAATTAAACCTGTCCCTTTAAAAATCTTCACGGTAAATTTGGAAGGCGAATCGGAACTGGAAGTTTATAAACTTTTAAATAATTTTTCCGTCTGAAACTAACTGGAACTCGTAGTGCTGTCATAACTGCCTATTTTTAAATTTCTTTGTCCAGTATTCAGTGTTTCCGATCGTTTCAATAAATAATTTCTCATTGTCAAAACTCCCACATCGGTAGCCTTTTATTATGATCGTAAATGTGTATTTTCGGTGTTTAGGGTCCGACGGTCCGGCGTCGTACAAAGACGCTCCTTGAACCCATATTGCCGGGCATTTCTGACTGATTAATTCTTTATTCACTTATCACATTTTGAACAACGTCTGATTCATAAAATATGTTGTTGAGGTCACAATTTATATTGGACTTCTTTGAATATGTTCTTCGTTTCTTAAAGAGTTTATTTTTGAGTAGCTACTTACGCTCTATCTTACTGTCAAACAAAGCCATAAATATGTACGGCAGTTATACATATACGTACTGTTTCCCAACTGCAGCATAGTCGCAACGCAACTGCCGTCTGCCAATACGATTCGATCGCAGAAAGCTTGCAATTGTAACGACTGCAATGGAACTGCTATAGAAAATGTGTGAGCCGTCGACAGTTGGCAGTTGCTTTGCAGTTAGAATGCAGTCCGTCTGTAATGGGCCTAAGTTATTTGATACTTACATTATATGCTTTGGGCTTAAAACCATTAAATTACATAATACCTTATTGACTAACACCCCTTATTTTCAAATTATCACGGGCTCATAATACCTAAAAATACCTAAAATGGTAAAATGTTGCATGAGACAATTTGACATTTTAGGTATTATGAGCCCATGGTAATTTGAAAATTAGGGGTATTAGTGAATAAGGTATTATGAAATTTTGTGGTTTCAAGCCTAAAGCTATTATATAATATTTTGTGACAAATCTGTTTAAACCAAGTTTCTTTATGGTATTTATTTTACGGAACCCGCGCGAGATTGAAACATCGCGCGTGGGTTGCAAGGTGGACTGAACTTTACCTTGCCTTATATAAAAATAAAACTGTCCAAAAATGAACACCAAGTAGTATTTTTTACACAACAAACTAAATTAAATTATGCATGATTAGGACAAAAACTGATTCACTGCTAGTTCCTAGTCGTTATTTTTATTTTTAAAAGATCTCACGACCTTTTGTAGGTTTTTTCCGGTTTTAATTATTTGAGAGGACAGGTAATAAATGAATGTTCTGTTTATGGTCTTAGAGGCTTGAGGAAAGAATGTTATTTTTGTCGCAAATATCAATCTGTTGCTTTGTTTACTTCCTGTTCTGTTGCAGGATAGTATAGCGGTGACCTCTTATAAAACGTGGTTGGTAACATATACAAGATAACAAATCAATTTTGTTATTACTTTAACCTATTTAATAAAATTATTTACCAGCTTTATTCTAGCAGCCAAATTATTGTTAACAACTAATTGAATCATCGTAGTACTCGTATCTACCTACCTACATCATGAAACATCTCGTGTGCGTTAAAAGTTTCTACCGATTAACTGAAGCAACTCTTTCGACGAAAACAAATTAGCTATTCATATTTTTAATTTAAATCTTGCACATGAAGATCCGCCATCGGATCGGATTCCCCGGAGCTGTCTAGATGCTCAAAATATCCGAATGCAGCCGTATTGTCAATCGTGTTTGACTCCAAAAGCTTTCATGATGGGAGGTAACTGTACACAACTTAGTTTCTAACTGTAATCAGATGTTTAAATAGCTCAAGTGTCACATGTAGAAGTAGGTAACCCGGTCCTCGATACGCTCACTAAATATTCGATGTCGATATGGATTTGTCACAATCGCACACACAATGCGCTCATTACATTTTTCTTTTATGTATGTATTGTTTAATTTAATTACCAAGCATGCTATTCAGCCACGTGCCTTTCCTCTGTCATTTTTCAACGCTAAGTCTTCATATCATATCATATTATTTACTTTGCCAAAACACACAGTTGGTACAATTTATCATGTCAGTGGTAAAAATTACATGAATGCATGTTCCGCCACATTGTAGCATGCAAAATTATTATAAATTAAAATTAAAATTAAAACAGTATTAAAAATTTAAATCATAATAAAAATAATAAATGTCCATTTCATAATATTTCATATAATTAGGTGCTTATAATAAAATTGGTAATTCAAGTAAAGCAATAATAAACAATAAAACCATAGAAAACACAATAAAAATTAGAAAATAAAAAATTAAATAGAAATTCAAGTTCTTGGTGAATATAACCCAAAATTAGAGTCATGTCATGTCAACCCTGCATCAATGCCGGAGTTATTTATTTACTCGTAGGTTTTAGATTTGGATCTAACACCCACGTTGCTACTGTGCAAGATGCAAAATAAAGAGGTAAGTACATGTGGTTACAATGATTTTACACTGCGCAAATTAAGAACATGATAGAATCGTTTCCGCATTTTTGTGCAGAAAAGTTTAAGCAATGTTTGTTACGAAACATGCTCGCTTCCGTTCATTTAAACGTGGACTGGTCAGTGAGCCTTCGCGCGGGGTGCGGTGTGCGGGGTTCTAACATACAATTAAAATTTAGTAGGCACTAGAATGTTTCCATGTATGTATGTATGATAAGAGTATTAAGATGAAACTAAAAGTACATGTCTTTATTTACGCAATATCTGGCTGTCAGCGGACTCCCTCTAAATGCCGTGCTAACTTAAGTTTACAGTTTACTAGCCTAAATTATTTAATTTTTATACAGCTTTTACAGTCTTTTAGCGCCTCGATGCAATATTGTTCCAAATCTGTGATTTTCTATTTGACTACTAGATAAATGTTCAAATTCAAAAATCAAAAGAAATTGCAAATCATCCGTCAAGGAGTTACAAATATTTTTTTGAAACTACTATTAACCGTCTTAAATGTAACAATGTAGGTACTAAATTTAATTAAACGGTTCAAATTATTTTGGCATGACTTTAGCCTTGTGAATATCAGTTACTTAGTGTTTATTACTCGGTAGGCTATGAAAGATCGGAATAAGAATATAGCCTTAAAGCATGTGCGGCCACCCGACGGTCGGCGCAGGCGCAGACCGCGCGGCGCGGTCATCGGCCGCGCGCCCCTGACACACTGCGCGTGCGCTCGGCTGCGCGCGGAAGTGCTGGCGCCGGCGAAAGTTCGCGTGCTGTCAGTTAGGCTTGTCAAAAAGTATCGACAAATTGTCGATATACGGGGTCTCTTAAAACTGTTCGGGAATATTTCAGCTGGTGGTTGGGTTTGACTAAATACCCTGTAAATGTTCTTCAGTTCTTTTTGAAAACGTAGTTGAAAAATGTATATACCTACAATGGTCGATGTTCAAAGTGAATATAAATGAAAAATGTTTGTAGGGGTGCTCAGTCAAACTATCCTAACCACCTGCTGAAATATATTCCGGTAAAAATCTGAGAGATCTTGTATATTTTCCAATATCGAACCCAGACTTTGAATAAATCTTCTTCACATTAACACGTTGCGTCACTGAAAATCAGCGTCATGACATTATCCTGGATCTTATCGTGACACATCCAGACAGGCCCATGCGCCTATTGTATACTTTGTTCTTTGTTTCTGTATTGTTTGGTATTGATTTGTGGTGTTCAATAAATAGTATTTGTATTGTATTGTACCTATAGCTATAGTTAGAATAAGTATCTACGTATAATATCCTGTTTGTGTTTCTGTATCAGCTAATAAAGTTTTCTTATTCATATTCTTATTCGTAAATTGGCTTGACTTTAAAGTTTTCTTTTTTTTCATGGGTTTCACATTACTGGCGGTAATTTATCTTAGCCCTCTTAGCTGGCAGAGCATCTCCAATGATCCGGTGTTGCGGATATAAGCAGCAACCTACTTGCTCGTTTACCTTATTCATTCTTGAATTTTCCTGTTTTTGGATGTTTTCGTAATTATTCAACGATATATCACAGTACATTTACCCGATATTTGTTAACATCATACGATAAATATCGAGTGGAGATACTTTTTTCGCTTGTCCATCCCTACTCGTAGTTTCAGCGATCGTGCTAGTGGGCGATGGGGGTCAAGTACACTTTCGTTTGAAATATTTTGAGTTTAAGAGGGCAAATAAATAGACACTTCAATAAGTGCTACTTCAACGCGTATCGATTAAATTTAAGTATAATATAGATGAGTGATAAGGGATGAGGGAGTTACAGCTTACAGCTAGTCCGACGGAATGGGGGCTCTTACCAAATGCAGCAAAAATTACATAATGATTTTACTAAACAGCAGTTGAAATGTCAGATAATGATTTGTGGTCAGAATGCGAATCAAACTTTGAACTGTTAAAAGAAACACGGATCACTCTCGTATTTGTTCACTTGTTGTATTAGTCGGCTTTTAGTACATACGAGTCCATAAGTCCAGACAAACAAGAAAACACATGAATGACCAGAATAACCACTGAGTATTGCATTGAATTGTCAATAAGTTTTTAATGTTGTGATAATTGTTCACGTCTCTGCCCCATCATTGTGGATTATTTAATTAACTTATAATGACAAACTTGGACGTCGTCCAACAACTGTCGCGGCGAAATTGCCGAGTGGGTGGCACACTGTACAGTTAGCATTAGCAGCAGCCAAATAATCACTGTTACAAAACCGTTCATTATATAAAATAACTTTGGACTTAGAGTCGTTCTTTTGGTTACTTTTTGCTAGATAAATTAAGACACTAACACCACTGCAATGGTGAATTAATTATAATACATATTTAAAATATAGCGAGATTTCAAACTAACATAACATTTCGATAGTTTTCAATTTCACTAGATTCATTATAATAGTTGTTCAATCAAAAAAAATACAAAATTGACGTAACTTTTATCCACTGTACCTTTTAGTAACATTGTATTCAAGGCAAACACGTGGTTTTATTATAACGTCTTGTAATTCAGGCGCTACGAATGAGGATACCTCGGCGGGCGGCGTTACAAGGGCGCTCTACATACTATTGTTTATTAATGTGTGCCACATTCGCAGATGTTTACATGAAATACATTCTTCGATTCAAAATACGATACGACGCAATGCTTTAGTTTATAAAAAACTTATACGACGAATGGGATACTCAAATTTGGCATCGACTGGATGTGAATTTCTTTTAGTCTTGATTTCTTTATCTTTCTAAGTGTTTAAATACTTTATCGTTTTAGAGCGAGTAACATTCAAAAAATCTTAATACTAATCCCGGTACCCAGCAATCGTATGCCCAAAAGGCGGTGCAGCAGGCGATTTTTCGGTTCATCGCGCATTAGACGCTATGTATAAGAAAAACATTCAACGTCTCGCTGGTCGGACTGTAACTGGATTAGAGCTCACGAGTAGATATTGTCTTTCTATTCACATCTATAGAAATAACACCTAACCTCACAATGTTTTTAAAACACAATGATATTGTGACAAAACAAATACAATACGAAATTACTTTTGTTTAACAAAACGGTAAATATAAAATGAAGATTTTAGGTGGTATATTAAAGGTCGAACTGTTGAAGCATAATACTGACTCAGAGTGTGATCAGCTGCGTGCGGAATATTTTAAACGACAATAAATATTATATGATCCTCTCATTTGTGTAAAATGTTTACGTATTTTATTTAAATTTTACAAGAATTAGAATTTTCTGGATGACTGATGAATATTTTTTTTATTGTCGACAGGCGTGCGTCGATGATGTCGCCGCGCCAACTCATGCGCAACTCCAACATGACGCAGAAGTGGCAGCGTCGCGAGATCTCCAACTTCGAGTACCTCATGTTCCTCAATACCATTGCCGGTGAGTACCAGGATAACACGTAGCGACCCTAGCGCGACCTAGTCATCGACTACACTAGCTGCTACGACGCACGAGTAGCTTGCACCAGTGACGTCACACATGTTTTACATCGCGCCAACGAAGTTTCTTAATGCGGAATTTCCAACTCTCTTTTCTCGAATTTCAGACATAGCATAGCATCATAGGCATAGCGTCTCCCTAGAAAGCGATTATCTATCTATTGTGGCGTCTCCCCACACACTTTATAACGCCGTTGAGGTTGACTGCCACCAGGTTCTTATTACAATGTTGTTAAAGGTTAATTTTATTAAATCCACGCGTCTTCGGGATGACACTGTCTGCTCCAAGAATCCAATCGCAACAACTGCTTTACTCCGTTGTCAAAAGTGTCAGGCGTTACTTTGAGAGGTTCGCATCAATGAACTGCGAGTAGAACCAATTAGGGTGCGACCACACCGCCGCTTAAGAAACGGTGACGTTACGGAATCGCAACAAAATGTATGAAGAAACGGTGAGAAAACGTGACGCATACGACATGTCACTGCGTATACGTGATACGCGACGGTTTGGTCGCACCCTTACATTGCTTGTAATAATGTTTGTTATATTTACAACAAGTTAATATTTCAAGTAAGTTTCGTGAAAAATACTTAATCAAGAGTGTAGAATCGATTGACTAGTCGCGTGTTATGTTAATATTGGTGAGATTTATTATACAAAAATGAATTTTAAACGACGTCTCGCCCAAGGCCGACCAGTCTGCTCCAAGCTGCTTATCAACTGCTCATTATATATTTACAGTTCCACTGAACATTAAATGAATCGTGTAAAACATGACATTACCAATTACTAACAACGAATATCAAAATGTAGCTTAAAACTGATTTTTACACAATTGGATATTTCCAAAAGATTCTCACTTTATTTACGGACCCATACATAGTGAATATAGTGATCTGTGATCGAAAACTTACACTAAGCATACTTATACTTGCTGCCTATGATTGAGATGGGATGATGAAGAGATTTTTTAATGCGAATAAAATTCACGTACCTTCTAATGAACGCTCTCATTGCCGCCTCTTGCCGGTAACATTCACCTGTTTTTCTCACAGTATTCGTGACATAATGTGTATTATGTGTATTACTGGCGCATGACATTTCATCGTTGTGCAACCTGACAAACTGTACGTATCGAAATGTTTTTCTAAATCGTTACTTTAACGTGGCGCAAGCGCGTGCGACGCCAGTTAGTGGCAGCAGGTTTCCGTGAAAAAAATACTATTGATAAACTGTATATTATCACTGTTATGTTAACATGGCAAGCCTTAGTGGGGTAGATAGGGGGTGGCATGCTCTAACGAATTAAATAAAATCTAAGATCCATATTACATAAATCATAATACGTTATTATTGGCGTACAGTAATTATTTTCAATCGAAACTCACAATCGTGTCACTTTAGTCTTGATACCGCTTATAGATTAGTATACAATACAGTGTCGCGTGTGACAGTTTCCTATGTAAAACTAATTCTTGCGGTCATAATCGGCAATAAATCAGCATTATGGCACGCTTCCTGCCACTGCGGTTGCGCATACGATTGTTAACCATGTTACTGGACAATTTACCATTACAATTAACGGGTTACAACAACTGTATGTACTGCAAATCAATTAGTCATTTTATAAATGACTTCATAATTGATTTGCAAACAAACGAAGGTTTTAGAAATGTTTGTAATAGTAGACTAGCTGGCTGCATTTTTCTTTACGCGGACGTAACGCGCACCGTTTGGCTGTTTACAGTCAACGCAGGCAATGTATTAAAAAAACATTTGTCGCCCCGCTGGGCCGGCGTAGTCGTGAACGTCCCGAAAAGCTCTATCGTATAAGCCCGACAACACGAGTGAAATTCTGTACATAAGTTACATATAAGTCCCTCAACTCTGCCACTACTATGCGCGACCCGCGACGCGGCGAGCGAATCATCTGTTCAATGCTTATTCGACACTCTTACCGTACACAAGTTAATTGGCAGCACATGCAATTTATTCTGGACATTATACATAGGCTGTGCATAGACTGTTACGTGTAAAGAGCATCGTACAGCCTTGCTTACTCGTAGATCTTGCTTACAGGGATTTGATATACCGGTAACCGATAGACTTCAGTATTACAGCAATAGGTATAAACTTTCAGTCAAATGAGGCAAAAGTAACAGTGTTTGTGTATTTAATCGCCAGTCAGTAGCAGTCAGTCGGCACGCTATATTATTATCCTTATGCCGTTTCGAGATTTGTATCTATGGAGCGAACCGAGCTATAGAACGATCGCTTAAATAAGCCCTCGCCCGCGCGGGCAAGGTCGGTCTATAGTTTACTTGAATTTAATGCCAATATTACAACAGAGAGTTTGCCATGCATATCGTTGCAACAAAAATGTACCGTGTCTAGTCTAAATTAGTAGTAATAATTATCAAATTGTTAAATCTACAGAACTTATCTGCATATTTTACCAAATTTATCAATGTTTGCTAATCCAAAGTGTTGCCCAGGAATTACGGAGAGTTATTTTCTAAGCGCCTAACTTTGTTAAAAAACGTTTCAGTCTTCATTCGCTGTACCAACTGCGGGTATAATGATCTATGATGACGAAACAGTGTTATTTACCCCAGTTCTACCACAACAACCTGATAGTTAAGCAAATTCCTTGATATAGGTCGCATAACACCTTACAGTGATTCCAAACTCTTAGCTGTCATTTACCTATGAATATAGCAATTTTAAGCAATGTTCTCACTATATACTTGATGACATTTTGCTTATTGCCCCTCAGTGTTATATTCCTTTGGCACAAGCTAGCTGAGGTTCGAAACCAAAAGGGGATTTATTCCTAAATTCGAAGTTCGTGTCATACCGTCTTTCACTCTCCTATTAATGACTATGAGTGTGAGCGGAAGGAACTTCTTTCAAAATTTGGAGTAGAACTGCTGTCTTACGCAAATTGGAAGTTCGTAAATTGTAAACGGATCCTTAACGAGGAACCCCTCGATTATCTCGTTTGGTTAACAATGGTAATGCAGCAATTATCTCGTATCACCTTCTGCACAATTACCGGCATGCGGTGTTCACGTCCCAATAAATGTCCTATTATAATTGCAGTGGCATTGTTGCTTAATTTGTCTTACATAAGTGACTGATGACGGATTTAATAAGTGTATTGATTGATTGGACCTCATTTGTAGGCGACAAGCGAATAAAAATAGAATGTGCCGTAAGAATGTATTTAACAACGAGCAATCAAATTTAATTCGTGGCGTTTCAAAATTGTACAGACAATGCGCGCTCCAGATTCGTAGCTGCTCCAGTATATATCTCTTTAATAATGGTTTTTCGTTTTGTTTACACTAATGTAGTACAGCTCGTGTGACACTCGGGTTAACATTAACACTGTTGTGTTAATATCTGGCTGCCGCGCGGCCTCTTAACAATACCCAACAGTATACTAAAATAAACAAACTTCAACTTAAATAAGATTAAATAGGTCATCATTAAACAAATATTTATTAATTTACATGTCCAATGAATATTCATTTTATGTTTTAAATAACATATTACTTATTACTGTCTTATCTGAAA
This sequence comes from Pandemis heparana, assembly GCA_963854515.1. NCBI lineage: Eukaryota > Metazoa > Arthropoda > Insecta > Lepidoptera > Tortricidae > Pandemis > Pandemis heparana. The sequence continues at coordinate 834,521 of OY978025.1, forward strand.
CAATATTGTGATTCACGATCAAATTATAATTATAATCGTGAGATAAATCGTTTCCACACTTTGGTTACGGTAATTTAGGATTAACCCAGCGCCATGCGCTCGCGCCGGGTAACATGCCACCTGGGTCATGTCGATAAAACTCACTTACGGTACACTAACAAAAAAATATCAACAAAACATCACCGTACCTTTTCAACACCTCCATAAGTTCTCTCGTCAGCATATCAACACACACACTCCCCCCGGCACGCAGAACACCACACTAAAGTCGCGCTTAGCTTTTCGCGCACATTTTTCGCAACGCGGCGCCTCTGAAACAGTCTCACTTTCACTTCACACTTTTATTTTCATTTAAAACGCTAGAGAATAAGCGTGTGCGAAAGTTGGCCGGCTATTGTCGAATGGCCTGCGAGAGAGAAGTGAAGACGTCACGCGACTTGACAATTGGATAGTTGAGCGTTGCATCGTCGCGCCGCGTCGGCCGCCCAGCCACCACTGTCCATCCTATTTGTACGTCTTAATCGATACTAGAGGCCAAAGATTACTCGTGCAATAAACAGGATATTTAACAATAAGCCGATTCACTCCAGGCGCTTGTCCGCGGAGTCAGCGGCGGAGAGTCCCGTGACTGCGGGTCAAATGTCGTTGCACCCCTCTCTGCTAGCGATGATAAGGAAAGTGTTGCTTTTGATAAAGTGTGTGATCGCCAGAGAGGTGGTTATTACTAAGTAACCGCGCTTAGTTAAGATTGTGGACACTTGTGGCAAAAAAACTGGTTTAAGTTTTAGCTGCTAAGTGATCCTTAAACACGTTTACTGATGACATTGCAATATCCATTATATATAGCACTTATTGAAACCTTGAGACAGTAAACGTTCACGAAGATAAATAAGTAGACCTTTTTTTCCTGTTCATCGAATGTGATAATTGGCTTTCATCGCACTATTACTGCGATTTTTGTGAAAACCATGGAGTTATACGCATTTATTTCTGAACCCTCAGTAGTTATACTAGTAAACAATTTGTGGAGATTCTTCTCTTTAGCATTTGATAAAAAGTATAGTAGCTCTCATGCCTCTTTCCCATAGGGGTAGGCAGAGACTACTATGTTCCACTTGCTACGATCCTGACACTCTTTCGCTTCATCCACATTCATCAATCTCTTCATACATGCTAGTCGAAGAGATTGATGATCGATCATTATATAGCGGCAAAGTTAAAACTCTGAGACCCATTTCATTTTTAAGCATGTTTCATTTAATATTTCTGAGAGCGCACTAATTTTAAGTGCCAGAGAATTAAGGTGTCAAGACGATTAAGAGAAATCTGCTGCAAATGTCAATACCATAGCGCTATAGTGTCAAGGGGCGCTTGAAGGATGCATTGATTGCGAGACGCTTTCACAATTAATTTAATGACGGTAATGAGGTCGCGGAGGCCGGCTTGACCACCGACTACAAAAACAAGTAGGTCTAGCCAGTACTGGACTGGTGCAACAATGACATTGTTACACCATCGCGCTGCGCGAGTCAGGAAGCCAAGTGTTGCAAAGTTTGTGACCCGCCCGAATTAATCTTATTAGCAAGTCATCCGGGCTATGTTGGTGTTAGTTTATTTATTTGGAGAGTCTTAGAGCGTCGTCATTGTTGTCGTTACATGACCAGACCTAAGGACTCAGACGTAAGAGTATGGTCTGTGCCTGTTGGTGATTTGATTATTTATTGTCATGAATTAATTGAATATCGATTTATATTATTTTATGATGTTTCTTTATATAATTCAAACGGTGCGTGATCATGGTCAATACAATTTGCTTCAATGAAATTGAGCTCTTTGTGCTTCATTCAACAGTCATCTAGTTATTGTTTATTGCAATTTCATATAAAAACGACTCTATAAATAAAAGAAATGGAATACGGATAGGCCACAATGAAATTCGTACATGAATCAGAATCAGAATTTTTTATTGTCATAAGTGTTACAGATTCGACACTACATTGCGTAAATACAGACGTCAAATAAAGAAAAAGAATGACTCGTCATTGAGGATGTAGCACAAATGGTTCTTCATTGTTATTTTGTTTTTATTATTTAGTTCACTGTAGGTAGCTACTTAACATATAGGTAGGAAGTAATAATTTATTATACCAAGTGATCGATTCAATCACTTGGTATAATAAATTAGTCAGAGTTAATGTGGTATTTAGTTATCTTTTATTATTATTAGATATTATGTCAATTGGATAATAGTTTTGAGTAAACATGGGATAGGACAAACACTTTAATAACACTTATCTTGTTGCTATTGAAAATTCAAATCCTGTTAAACACATCATAAAAACTCTTTTTAGAATTTATTTTGTTTTTTTTTTTTTTTACATAAAATAGGCTTACGTTTGACCTCAATCTCGCTTGATGGAAGGCGAAGATGAGGCCTAAGATGGTACACGTTTGCCTAGAAGGTGTCTGTTCACTTTGGCCTTAAAGATATCCAGATTATAGCGTTCCGGAAAAACTGACTTCGGCAGAGAGTTCCACTCCTTAGCTGTCCGCATAATGAAAGAGGAGGCAAACCGCTTTGTGCGTAATGGAGGGATGTCTACAACATAAGGATGAAACTGCTCGCCGCGCCTAGTTGTTCGGTGACGGAAAGGGGAAGGGGTATTGTAATTTAAATATTCCGTTACAGAGGAAACCTGGATAGGTCAGTACCTAGTCCTCGCAGTCGACTTGTGTGATGTTTTTAAATAGTTCCGTTCTGGCTTAGAACTAAACTTCAAGCCATGTCTTATATGCTAATAGCGATGTGATAAAACCATGCACTTGCAAGACCGTTGCATATTATTTCCATCGAAACCTTCAGTTACTTACGCAAAATCGTGTCGGTCGCTAAATATAGTTCATATGTATATCAATAGGTTAGATCTAAATCATGTGTGTTTCCGCAAACTACCAAGCTTCGTTTACTACTTCCGGCTGTTACTGTACACGCCCCTGAATGAATACCACGATATTTATACGGTCATGTGCTAAAATATGCAGTTAAATTACAATCATACTATGTCGTATACGTCTATCTGCCAATTTGTCAATAGTAACTGAAACGTTAAAGTGAACCTGATCGAGTCCATTTTGTTGTGTCAAGACTTACGAGTACTCTAATTTGACAATATTTTGTGGCGCAGGGAGGACTATAAATATCTATAAACTGAAACCTTTAACAACCAGTGTTAATATGTCTGTGTGTTTCCAGGTCGAACGTACAACGACCTGAACCAGTACCCCGTGTTCCCGTGGGTACTGACCAACTATGAGAGCGAAGAGCTGGACCTCAGCCAGCCTTCCAACTACAGAGATTTGTCGAAGGTATAACCTCGCGTTTATGATATCCTGGTACTTATAACTTTTTATCGTGCAAAGAAAATCAGCCATGCCGCTGTGCTTAAAACGGCACTATAATAAGTAAGTAAGTACAGAGGCTTGGCAGAAAAGTGGAAGTGCTGACCACTACTACGAAGCCAGGGATTTGCAATACTTCGGGATTATACTACCAGTCATTACGCAGGGTAAGATTCAGGGCAGCAGGAAACCTGGAATAAACCACGCCTCATGACTCAAACAAAACCTTAGAATGTTGTTCAGAATAAGCGTTGGATCCCAGTTCCTGTCTCTAGGGTCAGGAAAGCTATAATGGCTGCTTATTTTCGGAGAGACAGCACTGCAAAAAGGAGGAGAAGCGATCGATGAACCACTGTAAAACACATACAAATCCTTTTCCATTCACTATTTTGATTCCCCTTTCCACATTATACCGCTACAATCATGCTTAACGTGGCCTTAAGGTTTTGTTACCTTAGGCTCTATCTACCGTAAGGTATAAGACGTGATATATGTATGTTTGTATGTATGATTTCGTTTGACAGCCCATCGGCGCGCTGAACCCGAGCCGGCGGGCGTACTTCGAAGAGAGATACAACACGTGGGAGCACGAGTCCACGCCCCCGTTCCACTACGGCACGCACTACTCCACGGCCGCCTTCGTGCTCAACTGGCTCGTGCGCATCGTAAGTAACCATAACAGCAGTGTTTCTTTTTCATCTAGCGGGTGGACAAGCGCACGACCAAGCTTGGTTCCAAGCTTTGGCGTGCAAAATGACTAGACCATGTGCGGGTGCGGTTCCTTCGAGCTCGGTCGCTTTCACATGCCCCTTGTGCGGTCGGATATGCCGCTCGTATAGGCTTGTTTAGCCATCAACGGAAGTGCCGCTGACAATGTTTAAATTATCTGTCATAGATGTAGAGGCCTAGAAGATGATGATGATGATGTGTGTTTCTTAAATGTTTTGCGGTCACGGATCATTTTCAGAATTTCAAAAAATCCATGGACCCCTGTCAATAATTATTGTGAAAAGAAAATACTTTAAGTAATACTTACTTAAAGGATTGACTGAGTTAGCTGCGGACCCCTGGCACACATGTTACGGACCCTTAAGGGGTACATGTACGACACTTTAAGAAATCCTGCATTACTGTTTCAAGTAACGTACGCAACGCCTGACCCCTCACCACCGCATAACAACTGCCTGTACAACTCTGTATTGTGGTCACACCACACCACAGTATAAATAAATGGTTTAACTCATGTGACTCGCGTAGCCTATCTCCCTCTAAACGCACCAACGGGCACATGAGGATATCGCTTATATAGTTATATGTTAATCGCCGCTGGCGCTTGATAAACTGTTAGGACGGAGTATATTCGTATTTTATACATACCGGAAACCGACGAACATGTGTGAAGAGATTGATGAATGTGGATGAAGCGAAAGAGGTATGTCAGGATCGTAGCAAGTGGAACAAAGTAGTCTCTGCCTACCCCTGTGGGAAAGAGGCGTGACGGTATGTATGTATGTATACATATTGGAGGGACAAAGAAACAAAACGTGACGGCTGCCGACCATAGACAATTTACTTTGCGACAGACAATGCCTGCGATTTTCATACAACGTTTCATTTCTCCCCATTGTCATCAAAGGTTTGGTTTATATTTACTTTAGGTACGACTTGTTTCAGCTTCTACAAGTTAGGTGCACGTGCAGTCTTAGGTTATTCGAATATGAACCGTATTATTAAATAACATAAGGTGGCTGTGACAAAAACAAAGTAAAAACATAAAGACATGCGGTGCATTGACTCATTAAGACTCCGAGGGTCATTAAGAAGTTTCAAATTAAAGTGTTTTATTAAGCAATCTTATGATTTGACGCGGGCGCGCCTCACCGCCCTACGTTTACTTTGAATTGAATGTGTCAGTCAAAGAGGAGTAGCGGGAAATGCAATTTAAAGATACCTACTGTGGTGATAAACCTTATTTTCAACGAACTTGTAACAATACCTTAGCAATTTCATGTGAGCGGGTATTTTGACAGCGGTTACGTCATTAGTCAATATTTCGGGAATCAATGTGACAGTAGTTGGAACAATGCGAATGACTAGTGTAGCGTAATTATCTTCATCATCGATGATGACTGATGATGAGAAATAATGGATTTTTTCAGCGGGAGCGTTTCCAATACCGGAGCTCATTATTCGTTTTATGAGTCACATTACAAGAAATCAACTTCCCCATAGAAAAGTACATAATTGCCATATTTGTTCTTCAGCACCCTTGTAAAGTAACAATGTCTGCTTTGTTTGATTTTCCTTAAAATAATCAATAAGACATTTATTCTAACAACAATTATCTTGGCAACACAAGTTGCCATTGCGTCAAACGAAACGGATTCGGATTAATCGGCCTATGTGATGTGAAGACAATTTAGAAATGAGTGTTGAAATGCGGATTGGATTTTACTTTTGCGGAAACCTACTGTTAATAGTTGTTTTGTTCTTATTGAATCCCAAGCCTGGTTATCCACCAGCGTTCATAAGTTACCTAATAACGAGTACCAACAGTTTCTCATTGCATTAATTCGTGTCGGTTTTACCTATAGCCGAGAATCCTCTCATTAATATCAAATGAACAAAGTGCCAAGTAAACAAATATTATGCAACACAATCCCATTTGCATTTGGTTTTCCAATTACTTGCAAATGCAGTCAGAAGTAAAATTACCCGTAATAATGTTCACCATCCACCTCGGCGGATGATTGCATGCAAACAATAGTGTTACATAAGAAATGATGGATTCGCACTCATCGAGAATGAATCTAATCAAAGCAGTCATTCGAAATTCAATAATTCACTGATCGATGTCAAAGTCATGTTTAGAAAAAAAAAAACAAGTTACCGGTGTTTGTTTTCCGGTTAGCAACAAAAATAAAAATTAATCAACACACTACGTGGACTGCGCGAGATTGTTGCTTATGCTGTGATGTTGCAACTTAGGTGGCATTAAAAGGGTATGATGAATCATGATCATAAAACAATCACTCTATTCTGGGATCATGTGAGTGTCGTCGTTGTAAATTAAGGAGTGCATTAGCGTTAGCGTAGTGCGTTGTCGCACCGAGGGCTAGTCGATGGCTGTTTTTAATATTTTATCGATAGTTTGACAATTCTAACGATATTATCGCAATAGGCGTCCGCCGAAAGCTACTAATATTTTTACTGTAACGCACGACACTACGCGATGTTTTTGTCAGTAGCGTTCTTTTGTTCAGATATTTTTGAGCACCTAATTTCGACATTAATGTCTCAATGGATCGATCCTTAATTTACTGGATCTGAAATGTACAATAACTATCGCTACCTGCTTACAGTAATGTAGATGCCAATACTGCTGATACTTCTACAAGCTATTCATAACAACACCAAACCGAACAGTAGATAATAGTTTTTGAGAATTAAATACCTATAAAAGGACTATCGAAAGTGCGGCATCACTGGCAGGTGCCGTGCGCGTGAGCAGCCACCGGAACGCAACAGAATAAGTTGGAAATGGAATTGAAATTAGTAAGGATTTTAACACTTAGGTTTTCAGTGACATGACTCATTATTTAATAATATTTACTCAAACTAAAATGATTTGCCGAACACGTTAAATAAAACCCACATAAAACCTTTCTACCTCTGAGGTCACAATGAATGAATGCCGATCTGGCTTAGATCTCGGATGGTTAAAAATTATGTCACCAAACATTGTCCTGGCGTGATTATCAACTTACCAAAAACGATTTTGAACCAAAGATGCTACTTTTTTTTGATGTTATAGTAAATGATGATGATGGTGTTCCAGGAGCCGATGACGACGATGTTCCTGGCGCTGCAGGGCGGCAAATTCGACCATCCCAACAGGCTGTTCTCCTCCATCTCCAACTCCTGGAAGAACTGCCAACGGGACACCTCCGACGTCAAGGTAACACACGTCTACTCGAGTGAACATTGAAAGTGGCCTTACCCAGAAGAAATTGGGTAACACTTCTTTCTTCTGTTAAAAATCTTCAGCATTTGCAGAGAGTAGTGACCAGAACGAGGAAGCTAGAAGTTTCTGGTGATACCGAGGGTCATGCCAGATATGGCATATTAGACCTGAGTCTTGTCATTATCTTTTCTATCGTTTCAGAACATAAAAAAAAAACTTATACGATAGACATAGACTTCGATTTTTAGTTTTTTTTCACTGTAAGTCATGAAAACACAGGATATATAAAAACGATATAAACGGACTTATATTTTTAACCACCCCGCATTATGTCCACAAGAACTGTATATGGTTAGAAAAATTAGATGCTGTCCAGTCGCAATAAACTTGTAATTAGCGAACGCGGCGGAGCGAAAACGCTCACGTTACTACGCCGTGCCATCCGAGTACCATGCATGCGGGTACGCGCCGGTTATACGTTATGTTACCGATGCTGTGCCTACAGTGTTCCATCCAACACGACCAGCGGCGTAACTATAGGGTGGCAGGGCTGGCAAAATGCCAGGGGCCTCTACGGGGCCCCGAACTGGCTTGGCCTTGAGCACAGAAGGGAAGATGATGCACTTCTTTATAGCGAGGAAGGGCTCCATCTGATGAATTTACCGCGGGCCCCTGACGTTGTAGTTACGCCACTGAACACGACCACAATCTGACTGAACCTCTCATTCTGAAACGTTAGTACTGTTAGACAATAAAAGCACTGATCACTGTTGTTTAATATAATATTTCCAAGACAACACAGTAAAATACACATTTCTTTAGGAATGCGATTATTGATCTACTTGAACACTGCGACGAAAGTGAACTTATTACATATTTACTGTTTTTTTTACTAGTTAAAGATGACTCAATATGACACTGAATTTTCTTGGCATTTGCTGTGCTTTTTTCTAATAATAATAATAGTAATAATTCATTTATTCACGAACAACAAAGGTCCACAATTAGGTTAGGTAAATGGAAAATAGCATTAAATTGCAAAACAATAAAGGTCAAAAATACATTTATAAGATTATAGCTATACGAACATGTCAAAGATATCACATTATAAAATATAAATTAATTAAATTTTGATTTAGACTAATACACTAGTCTAATGTACTTATACATACATTTCGATGTAAAAATGAAAACATTAAAAATAATAATAATGTCAAATCGTTTTATAATAACAACACGAGCGATTGAATGTGTCATCTCAATTCTAAAAGCCATGTTATCGTGACATAATGACGATAATATCACTAAGAGCTTTACAACATATAGCACAACACTTAAATACAGATTATAGCTATGAATAGCTCTATAGATAGGTGTTTCCCTGAAGCTGAAAGAATAAATAATAAATAAAAATAAAAACCATTTATTTCGGACAGAATCCATAGAGGTTAGTTAAGTACATACAAAAATAATAACAAGTGGTATTAAGTAGGTAGGATAATGATAGGATTAAACGAACTTACCTGAAGTGAAGTTCGATCCTGATTATATGAAGTACTTAGTCCGAGATAACTATGTAGTTCCGTCCTTTCTTGCTACTTGAACGCGACGTATAAAGACACCATAAACAAAAAACAGCACCTGTCAATACTAATCACATATGTCATTACGTTTAGAGTCGTCATAATAAGGCCTAGGGGGATAGTAAGAAAGTGACTATCCGTGAGGAGGGCGGGAGGCTCCCTTATCTCGGACTAAGTACTTCATATAATCAGGATCGAACTTCACTTCAGGTAAGTTCGTTTAATCCTATCATTATATTCGTACTTAGTCCGAGATAACTATGTAGATGTTTAGAGCAAAAATAAACATATTTATAAACATCCAAATTAAATTTCGATAGGTATTTATTTTCTTAATAATAAATCAAAATGAACATAATTATTTAAAACAACAAAAATCAGTAACATTACTTCTTATAATTTTAAAACCACAGGAAATCCTAAGAAAATCAGCCTTTGGTAGTTTACATTCTACATTTAAATTTAAAATCTTAACATTATTTTAATGAATAATTAGGCAATGCCACAGATTGGGCAAATACATTTTGTGCATTACACTCAATGATTAGAGGTCTGTTATAATGTCTCGCAAAGGTAGACCACCTGCTAGACCACCCAACAGCTTTTTAAAAAACTGTCTGTTGTGAGACCTGTACGGTATGCTGGCGACGATGCTGCGTGCCTAATTGAATGTGAAGAAAACTTATTGACATCAATACTACTGTCTTTCATCACTAATTTGAGCCATCTACTTATTGTTTGTGTTGAAGCTGGTTTGTGAAGTTTTACAGTCAGAAATAATTTAATGCAGTCACTATCTGTCTTAAGTCATTAGTTCTTTTTCAAATATTCTAACAGGGTCTATACCGGGCAAAAGTCTGGATTATTACTGAAACATGGTAGAGATAATTTATTCATAAACCGTCTTGAAGCTGAGGTTTTTTGGATATCTGATAAAAATATGTCGACGCCTTCTTCATAATTTAATTTAATCTACTGTAATTAATTAGCGACCGCATTTAGACCCTCTGTCCTGTAGTCAAAACTAATACAATAGACTTTAAAGTGAGCTCTTTTAAATTTAAAGTTTCTAAAGGATAATAATAACAATAATAATAACAAAAGATATTTATTCAACAGTTTGCAATCTACAGATACCAGTATTTGAGGTAAGACAGAACAGTGGCTGGGTCCCAGGTACTTGATTATGATTACTTGAGTATTAGGTATACCTGGGAGTAGTTTATAAACTCCCCTACACCAGCGTTTTATTCTATCGTCATTATCAGATCTATAATTATGGCTATCTAAAATTAAAGACCAAGTTAACCGTTAGCAATTCAAAGTTTGGCTTCTTCTTGAAATACTAACATTAAATATGATATAATCTTGGGTACAACAACGCTTACTACATCTTCATTATGAGTTTTACAGAATTGCCACCACTGTCTTAAACGTGAATCATATTGCTTAAAGCTATTCTTGGCTAGAGATACTATTAGGTATCATTCTTCTCTTCATTGATTCCCTGATAATATACAGGCCCCCAGGGTAAGTTGAAGATGTAAGGGATGTGGTGACCATACTTCTGAGCCTATGAGAAATTTTAACAATGGATACCAGGCTTGGTTGGGCCATACTGGAAATACTAATATTCCTGTTGTTCTATCGGTCTTAATTTTACGCAATACTTTTAAGATTAATGAGAATGGAGGGAATGTTTAAAATAACCTCCTCCATTCGACTGTAAAGGCGTCAATGTTCCATGCAAATGGATCCCTGTGCTAGGAAATGTATTTAACACATTTTTCATTAAAACGAGAAGCAAACAGATCAATAGATAGATACCCTATTGAGTCAACTATTGTTTGAAAGACTTCTTGTGATAATTCCCATTTTATATCCTGATTTGAACTCTGAGATTTATAATCTGTCTCAGAGAGTTATCTTTAGAATTAATATATGATGCAAGAATCCATAGATGTCTTGCTTCGCATCAATTCCAAATTTGTCTTGCAAGGTTATTTAACAGTGGAAATTGAATAGAACCCATCCTATTTATATAGGAAATGGCAGTAGTATTGTCAATTCGTAATAAAATCTCATCTGCAAGGCATCATAAAGCAAAATATAACGCTAATAACTCTAGATAATTAATGTAATTTTTATTTTCTTCTATTGGCCAACTTCCCTTAGCACTCTTTCCATTACATACTGTACCCCAACAACTAAAGATGCATCTGGGAAAATCTCTAAAGCAAAATTATATTGCTTTATGTGGCCTAGTCCTAATATTATTCTTCCACCATGTGAGATCTTCTTTGGCCTTCTGGCCAATGGTAATAATGTTATCATAATTGAGTTTTTGAATCAAATTTTTTTTTGTCATAAATGGAAAGATCATATATAAGTTTTGTAAGAAAAGTATTTTTAGTTTTTTTTTATTCGCTATAATTAACGAGTTATACCGATTTGAAAATTGATCGTCGAGTACCGCACCGAAAACACACCGACAGTTCCCGAACAAGGCCGAGCCGCGTGTGACGTCACAATGTTAGTTTCCACTCGTAGTTAGTATACAGGTGATACCGTTTTTTGACTTTAATCTACTCTATTCTGTTATTATCCTACTATTATTGTAAAATGCTATTGTTTGTGAGAGCGTATTGGTTTGTGACTCTTTCACGCTAAAACGGCTAAACAGATTTCGATAAAATTTGCCATACACGAACTTTATAATTTATAATCTGGATTTACGTACCGGCTATAGTAGGTGTCATTCACGATGGATGCCATCCACCGTGGTTCTTATTAATTTGCAGTTAAAGGTTAATTTTAATACATCTACGAGTCTTGTGGATGGCACTATCTATACTTCTATCATGCTTCTATCCCAACTTTCCACGGTACCGGGATTTAAAACAATAAAATTAGATGAGAATAGTGATGAGTACACTTTGGTAGTAACTATTTATATGAATAAGTAAATAAGTCGTGGGATTTCAGTTCAAAATGCCGTTGATTTTATCCCAGGAGAATTTCATAAGAAAACCCGGAATTTCGAGCACAAAGATGGCGGATGACATTTTGACACTATGACACTAAAAATGTTTATGGGTGTCGTTTTTGAGTAATTTGATGGCTCTGAGCCCGATTTTGGCATATTTTTTTAGATTCAAGATGGCGAATGACATTTTGACACTATTGACACTTTGACACTAAAATATTAATGGGTGTCGTTTTTGAGTAATTTGGTGCTTTTGAGCCTGATTTTGACATACTTTTTTGGATTCAAGATGGCGGATGACATTTTGACACTATGACACTAAAAGTGTTTATGGGTGTCGTTTTCGAGTAATTTTGTGGTTCTGAGCCAGATTTTGACATACTTTTTTGGATCCAAGATGGCGGATGACATTTTGACACTTATGCCACTAAAAATGTTTATGGGTGTCGTTTTCGAGTAATTTTGTGGCTCTGAGCCAGATTTTGACATACTTTTTTGGATCCAAGATGGCGGATGACATTTTGACACTAAAAATGTTTATGGGTGTCGTTTTCGAGTAATTTGGTTCTTCTCAGCCCGGTTTTGGCATACCTTTTTGGATCCAAGATGGCGGATGACATTTTGACATTACTGATACAAAAAACACAAAAAAGTGTAAAATGTTACTCGAAAACGACCCCCATAAACATTTTTAGTGTCAATAGTGTCAAAATGTCATTCACCATCTTGGATACAAAAAATTATGCCAAAACCGGGCTCAGAGCCACCAAATTACTCGAAACGACACCCATAAACATTTTTAGTGTCAAAATGTCATCCGCCATCTTGGATCCAAAAAAGTATGTCAAAATCTGGCTCAGAGCCACAAAATTACTCGAAAACGACACCCATCAATATTTTAGTGTCAAAGTGTCAATAGTGTCAAAATGTCATCCGCCATCTTGGATTTAAAAAATTATGCCAAAATTGGGCTGTTTTACTCTCCTCACCCGGAACACATCAGCGCAAGCATTGCTGCTTGGCGGCAGGATTACTAAGATGCTGGTACAGTCGACGTCAAAGATATCTTTACACTTTAGTGCCTTGTCGCTCCAAGCACTTTGACAACTTCATACGAAACTTCAAACATATAGTTACAACGACAAGGTACTAAAGTGTAAAGATATCTTTGACGTTAACCGTACCTAGCGATCCGAACGTACCTACCTAGAACAAGGTTAGGCTCTTACACCCGCAAAAATTCCCATTGAATATATAAATACAATCCCACGGGATTATAAAAAAAACTAGAAATACCTATCAACCACAAAATCTAGCCATTAAAATTTACGTACCTACGGTCGAAGATACTGAATCACGTAACCTATCTAATAGGTACAATTTAGCAATAATAATCTCTGGCAGGGTGTATGTTAAAATTCCACAGTGGTAGGTAAGCGATTCAGTATTATCTTTCACTGTACTTAGGTACTTTATTGTGAAATCTCAGGTCCAGTAAAATCAATCCAGTTCACATAAATCAGAAACATTATCAGGATTAAGCTTTTATTACCTACCTACACATGACTAAAACAAAAAATTACTTACTATAAGGTGATACGCGTGCTCGTTTGTCACCTTATTTCATAAAAAAAACTTCAGCAGATATTTTTTGTATTAAATTTCGGATATTTTTAGTGAAATCAGCCGTTAACCCAGTACTGTCGTGAAATTGCTTTAACATTGTGACGTCACAGCCATGGCGACCAATGATGGCCCGTTCCCGGTCAAGTGGTCATATTTCAAATTTAATCAATTTTGAATTGCTTATAATTAATTTAAAAAAAATATTTTAAGATTTCTTTGAATTAGATATTATATAATATGCTATAAAGTTTTAAAAAACATAAAAAAAATCGATATTTTTTTTTAATTCAAAGACTCAATTACCCACAACCATTCCAAAGCCCTAAATTTTGCTGCTTCAAAATTTATTGTATACACAAAACCATTAGATATTATTGGGTGCCGTTTCATTAGCATAATTTCATTTTACTAATTTCAAAAATCATAATATTATTACCGAGCATAAACTTCAAGCAATATAACATTCATTAGTCATAACAACGATTGCAATAAATTCATTTCAATATTCGATAATTCAATATAATAGTTAAAATCCATAACGACATTTAGAACAATGATTAGAGGGTATAACATTATGCAAAATATGTTTAATAAGTAAGCGAACTATCTCTTGTCGCATATTTAAATTTGGCTGGTGCCGAATGCATAAAACATTTGCATTGTGCGAGCGAGCGAAGCGAGCGAGCAAGACGGTTCGGAGCAGAAGCGATTTGGATAGGTTAGGTTCAGAAGGCTAAGGCGGGAGCGAAGCGTAGCGTAGCTTCCGCCTTAGCCTTCAATGTTAGTTTTTTTTTTTTTTTTTTTTAAATTATTATTATTATTATTATTATTATTTATTATTTATTATTATTATTATTTAATTATTATTATTATTATTGTTGGTACGGGTTTCCGATCACGGGCCCATGGGGACCCGTTATGATTATTAATTAATTATTATTATTTTATGCAAATTGATATTATGATTTGAGAAATTCGGCAATTTGTTTAAATGTATATTGTTTTTGTATGATCTCAATATTTCGAGATTGAAATTCTGATATTTGTGTTATGAGAAATTAAAACTTGCAAAAATCGTTGTTATGACGAACATTACACACCCTAAGATGTTGTCATCCATACTGAAACTAAACTACCTAACATCCTAGTTCCTAACTAAGCAGTAATCTAAATTTAAATAATTCTATTTTATCCTCCGCAGCCTTTCCCATTTTATATTTGTATGGGCTAATGTCACCTTTACAATCTATTTGGAAACCAAAAAATTCTGATATTAAGTGGAGTAAAATTACTCTTTTCCCCATTTATGACAAAATCAAGACATAGTAAATGTCTTTTTTAAAATTTTTTCATTACTGACACATTCATCATAAGTTGAGCCCAGACAAATCAGATCATTGACATAAACCAGTAAGCGAATGCCGTCTTATCTTAAGATATCCTATCACCGGCTTTAACAAATTTGTGAAATGGAATGGTGCGGTGCTTATGCCAAATGGTAAGCAATTGTATTTATATAACCCGAATTAAATTGGAACCTTAAATATTTCTTATGTGTTATTTATGCATTAGGCATAGGTATATGCATTGATATTCAGACTGTCAAAGTCTTTGATAAGTTGTGAATAACTTGACACTTGCCAAGCCCGTTTCTAACTGTTTACAGTTGATAGGGACCAGCAATGACTCGAGAAGTTTCTCTTTAATTTACTTGGGCAGGCAATATACAATGATATACTTTATTGTATTATAAAACTGATCATGCACCTTGTCTCCATACTGTTTCTCACCAGTATTCGACTCACCTAGTGCCGACAAAATATCAGTCACTTCTTCTGAGTCACTTTGATCAGAATTATTTATTTGCTTATTAATTAAGTAATCTGAGTTTCTAATTCTGATGCTACAGGTTCCGTTTTTGGGTCAAGCTCTGGTATTTGAGCTGAATTATATGCAGGCAAAAAGTAAATACCAAGCCTGAATTTCAAAACAAAAATTTGTTTATCCCAAACAATTTAGGTTAGGATCGTGACAAACATGTCAAGGTTTGACCATTGGCCATAGTATTGACTATCCAACGGATAGATAGCAAAATCGTCACACGATAATGCTTTTAAACAGAGTTAATTATACTCAAGTCTCCATACAGTGAGACGTGTAGGTACATAGCATTCCCACGGAATGTACGTACGTTCTCATCTCTTCGTAACTATTTTTTGGGAAAAGCTTTCCCGTGTTGCAATGAACTTATAATTATAAGGAAGAGAGATGTATATTTCTTTGCCTAAACCCCCTGTATTATATTAATCCTAATCACTTACCCTTTGGAGAAGCCGATGTTCTGTAGAAATTGCGTCGTACTTTTTCCTATCTCTATCCAGCCTTTTCTCTAATTGCAGTATTTCTCTTTTTGGCATGGTGCAATATAATATTTTCGATAACTGATACAATAAAAAGTATTTTTCCCGAAAGAAAAAACATCTTTTGTGTCGATTGCGCTCCAGCGCGAAATGACAGATGACATATGTGATTAGTATTGACAGGTGCTGTTTTTTGTTTATGGTGTCTTTTTTATACGTCGCGTTCAAGTAGCAAGAAAGGACGGAACTACATAGTTATCTCGGACTAAGTACGAATATAATTAAAAACTGTATTTGAATCTTGAAAATATCTACCGATTAGGCAACGGGAATCGTTCCCGTTGATTTCAAAGAATGTTAACTTTTGAACGTGCTGGTGTGAAAGAGGATTTTAGTGATTACGATAGAAAAAGGTATACTTAGTTGGTTTGGTCACGTAGAGAGGATGGATGAAAGAAGATTAACTAAACAGATTTATATGGGGAGTGTGAATGGGTGCGTTGGGAGGGGAAGGCCTAGACCAGTGGTGGGCAAACTTTTTTCATGGCGGGCCAGAAAATCACAGATATTTCAAAGAAGGGCCAAAATTATACTAAAATGCAATTTTTTTGACACATGACGCATGAACTACGTGGCTAGTCTAGCTGGCTCCTTTGCCTTCGCATCTATTATTCTATTTTATACAGCAGCACCGTCTAAATATCGTCATCCTGTGCCATAACACTCCAATTCGAAGGAACGCCGGCGGGCCGCATTAAATTCTTTCGCGGGCCGGAGTTGGCCCGCGGGCCGTAGTTTGCCCATCACTGGCCTAGACGGACGTTCCGTGATAAAATTGGGGACGTTTTGGAAAAAGGTCAGGTCAAGAGTACTCGAAACCGACGAGCATGTATGAAGAGATTGATAAATGTGGATGAAGCGAAATAGGTATGTCAGGATCGTAGCAAGTGGAACAAAGTAGTCTCTGCCTACCCCTGTGGGAAAGAGGCGTGACGGTATGTATGTATGTATGTTAACATTTTAAATCATAAGCTTGGTATTTAATCGTTTCAATGTCAACCTCCTTTCAGGAACTGATCCCCGAGTTGTTCTTCTTGCCCGAAATGCTAGTCAACAGCAGCGGCTACCGGCTTGGGCTGCCGGACTCCCCCTCCGGCGATGTGATCCTGCCGCCCTGGGCCTCATCCGCCGAAGAATTCGTGAGGATAAACCGGATGGCGCTGGAGTCCGAGTTCGTCAGCTGCCAGCTCCATCAGTGGATCGACCTCATCTTTGGATACAAACAGAGAGGTATGTCGCGGTGAACTGCTGATTGGTTATGCGCTCTTGGTAGTTTCAGTATTAATGTCAAGGAAATTCTTGTTTATATCGTGTACAGTCAAGATAAATAAAGTAAGATGAGGTTAAGAAAAAACAATCTGATCAGAATATAGAATTCTCCTTTTCTCGTACAGGGCCTGAAGCCGTCCGCGCAACGAACGTGTTCTACTACCTAACGTACGAGGGCGGCGTTCGTCTCGACCAGATAACGGAGCCAGTGACACGCGCAGCAGTGGAAGACCAGATCCGAAGCTTCGGGCAGACCCCGGCGCAGCTGCTGAGCGAGCCGCACCCCCCGCGCGCGTCCACCATGCACCTCGCGCCGCTCATGTTCGCCGCGGCGCCCGACGACGTGTGCTTGCGGCTGAAGCTGCCGTCCAACGCGGCTGTGGTGCACGTGTCAGCGAACACTTACCCGCAGCTCGCGATGCCGGCCGCTGTCACGGTCAGTCGCTTGTGGTTTATGCTGTCCTGGTACTTTAGTTTGTAATTCAAGGGTATGGTTCCACTAATTTCTTTCAAGTTCCTGATCTTTTCTCATCTTTGATGCTGTTTAAGGGCCTATTTCACCACTCTCTGTTGAGTTCCGTTATTTTAATGTCAGTACGATGACGTCTCTATCTGTTTCATAGTAATAAATAGAGAAGGAATCATACATAACTGACACTTAAGATAACGGAACTTCACCGAGAGTGGTGAGACAGGCCCTTCGTCTTGTCAAAAACCACTCACTCTGTGTTGGCAGAACAGAAATACAGTTCCATGTTTTTTTAAATATTCATTTGTCTGTCTGTCTGTTTCCGCGCTCCTACACTATCAGTTTCAAGTGCCAAAAACACACCTCCCAAACGTCATTTACTGACACTGGAACCTAGAAATAGTGCCGGAGCGCGGTTTCAGATCGGTAACGGTATGTGTGCGTGCAGGTGAGCGCGGCGCGCGCGTTCGCGGCGCACCGCTGGGTGGGCGGCGGCTGCGCGCACGCCGGCGCGAGGCACGCCGCCGACCACCAGGCGCCGCCGCCCGCGCCGCTGCTCATGGACCCCGTCTGGGGTGAGTACACATACTACACACACAAAACACGCGCTGTTTACAACGATGCAATCTGTGGTTGAAAACAGCGCCATCTCTCGTCCCAGATGAGCACTACATTTACCAGGAACAGAAGGAGGAGGATTAAGATTTGGGTCAGGTGGACATTATTCAAATTGATGGCGCATCAAAATACGTTTAGTTATACCTACCTGTAGAAATACCTGTTACAAGGACACATTCAAAAAATTCAGCCTGCAACCTACCTGCTATGGATGGTGTAGGGGTATACCACGCATCACGTATTGATGAAAGTCCGGGTTCGATTTTTCTATGTATGTACGCCTAAGCAACGGAATTTAATGCGGTTTTCATTAATAAATAGAGATTCAAGAGGAAGATTTATACGTATGGTTTGATAAGTTGCGAGGGGCGGGTCGCTAAAGGTGATATCAGACGGTCAATTTTTTGTTAATTTTCATCTTTCACTCAAATTGACACGTCTGAACGCAAAGTGAAAGAAAAATGCCGAATGAATGAAAGAAAAATGAAGCATTCACTCGAGTGAACCGTCTGATATCACTATCTGTGTTGGTGTGGTGTCAGCGCACGGCGGCGGCGCGGCGCTGGCGCGGCGGCAGCTGGGGGACAACTTCTCGCAGCGCGTGCGCGCGCGCACCAACTGCTTCGTCACCACGGTCGACTCGCGCTTCCTCATCGCCGCTGGCTTCTGGGATAACTCCTTCCGGGTCTTCTCCACGGAGACCGGTAAATACACCTACGAGTTACATTATTTCAGCATTTTATCCCACTCTCTGGTTACTGGCGTGTTGTGTCGGCAGTTGCAGTACTTTTTTAATGATTAACTGAAGCGTTGAACACTATTGCGACGATAAAACGTGATTATGGCGCGACCTGTTGCTATAATTAATAGTAAAATTGCAAAATAAAAGAAAATACTACAACTAACTAATTTACAAAAAGACTTTAATTTTGGGGGTACTTATCAGTTAGGTATCGTTGATTTTTTTATGAGCCAAATAAGATACAATTATGTTCTTAGTCTATTTTCATTTATCTTTTTGCGGATTTTAAGTTAAGCTGTCAAGAAAGTGAGATCAAGCTGAAAATTAGTAAGAATTGTAGCAAGATGCATTAGTTTTGTAACGTTTATACTACCTTCGATTTGAACACTGCTTTTCGATTGCCAGCAACCTTTTTCTCCTTCGTTCAACATATTTGTTCTGGTCTGCAGCCAAGATCGTGCAGATAATCTTCGGGCATTACGGCGTGGTGACGTGCGTGTGCCGCTCCGAGTGCAACATCACCTCGGACTGCTACATCGCCTCGGGCTCCGAGGACTGCACCGTGCTGCTGTGGCACTGGTAACCCTTATCGAACCCCCCTCAACCCTCAAACCCCACACCCCTCAACACAACCCCAATAACCCCCAATACCCCCTCAACCACCCCTCAACACGAGAGTACCCTCTTCAACAGCGATAGCCCAAACAAATCTAAACCAAGCGTATTTCTCTCCATACACCGTGATTCAACCAGGCGCGAAGAAGTTTTGATAGATAACGTTAGAACGCGTCGTATTGCGTTGTAAGGTATTTTCATTCTTAACTGTCCTATTTGGTAATCAAAATTCTAACCTCAAAACGTCTCATTTTTCTATTTTTTAACTATTTCATCGTAAATAAAATATCAGCAAAATTATGTACAAAATATTGCCTCAGGTTTATTTGATAACATAATACACTTTATTCTTTACAAAAATTTGTACATCGAGGTTAGAATTTTGTTTACCAATTAGGACAGTAAAATTAAGAACGAAAAGACCTTAGAGTAGACAATGTTTTTGGCCAATTTTATATCCACTTGCGCCCGGTCAACTATTACAACTATAAGCCCACGCAAACAAATTTCGATGACCAATAGCCGCTTTCTGGAGAATCATTTTTTTTTTCATCATTTGATATAGGCCACTTGGCAAGTCGTTAACCTTATGTCCACAACAAAGCTTCGGTTCCCGCTTTCTTATAACATGTGTCATCAGTGCGTGTGTGGGCAGGTCAGCGCGGCACGGCGGCATCGTGGGCGAGGGCGAGGCGCCGGCGCCGCGCGTGACGCTGACGGGGCACGACGCCGCCATCAACGGCGTGCTGGTCTCCGCGGAGCTCGGCCTCGTCATCTCCTCCTCCATCAGTGAGTGCCAAGATATAGCATGAGTTATCGCAAAACCGCAAGCTCCCGTGCGCACGTGCCACTACAACATTCATATTGAAAAACAAACGGTATCCTCATAGTATTAAGGTTTAAATTTAATGTCACTGATATTCTAGATATTATTTTTAACCTTAATACTATGACGATACCGTTTGTTTTTCAATATGAATGTTGTAGTAGCACGTGCGTACGGTAGCTTGTGGTTTAGCGATAATAGAGACGATGGCCTTTGTTAGATTTGAAAGATTAGGGCTCGAAGCGAAAAGTTCACCTTGGAAGATACACCTTTACACCGAATAAAAATGAAAAATGGTGTCGCGAACGGCATCGCTGCAACCAAACTTTTCCAAGCGAACCGGTCTAACTTTGCTAGATACGTTGTCTTTCTCGACAGCGACGAAGGTCTTATGGTTGCTTCAGCGGATTTTGTTCAATAGTGATTCAGACTTTAGGTTGATTTCAGCCCATCGGCTGGCTCGGTTACGCTATTGCATAACAATAGGGCGGCAGCACTGACTCTAAAGAGGCAATGGTGCACAAGGTGGGCATCTGATGAATTTGCCGAGAGCCCCAGGTGTTATAGTTACGTCACTGATTTCAGGTGTATTCTTTTCATTATAATCCAGCACTCGTATCTCAGTAAAAAGTATTCCTCTATAAGACCGACCGCTTAACTGAGTCCTCGCTCGCGCGGCACAGGGGCGCGGCGCGGGGTAGGCGACAAAGGAGGCCTCTATCTGTGCGGGCGGCAGGCGCACTCCCCGCCCGCACCGCTCTCGATTCTCTTTGTCGTCCTACCCCGCGCCCCTGTACCCTTTTGTGTTAGTTATATTTGTCATTTGGCCCTCCGCACTCCGGCGCTTGGTGCGAGCGAGAACCCTAGTGTTGCTCTCCTTCTCACCTGCTAAGATCCGTGGCTGAAGTCTCGAGTAGCATAAGTCTTCTCGCGAATCCTGACAAGTCCTCGCGTGTCAACCTGTCTAGATCGGACGCGAGTCATCGTAAACCTTCGGCGAGCATGTGACATTTCCATACTTAGGGCCTGTCTCACCACTTCTTAACTGTCAGTTATCTATGATTCCGTCTCTATTTATTACTACGAAACAGACAGAGACGTCATCTTAGATAAGAGACTGGCCTTTAAAGTACTAGGCTAAAGAGTTACATGAGAGTGTGTCGGGCAGACGGTCCGGTGCTGATCCACACGACGTTCGGCGAGCTGCTGCGCGCGCTGCCGGCGGCGGGCGGCGCGGCGGCGCCGGCGCAGCTCGCGCTGTCCCGCGAGGGCGTGGTGGTGGTGGCCTACGCGCGCGGACACCTGGCCGCCTACACGCTCAACGGCCGCCGGCTGCGGCACGAGACGCATAACGACAACTTCCAGGTAAACTAGCTCATATCGTTTGGAAACGAATGGACTTCAGAGCATCCCGTTCGCTGGTGGGAATTTGGGACGTTATTTTTTTCCTTAGTTTAATTTAATTTTAGCTAGGTACAGATTAAGTATTCTTAAGATTTGACCGTTTTCTTTTTTTGTTAAATAGACATTTACCAACGCAAATAAGTAAAAATTGAGCTTTCCCATTTTTTTTACAATGTAAGCTAATTCAATAAACATTTCGAGGTAATTCTCAATAATTTCCAGTAACTAATCTATTTTTAAATATTCATTGAACTTTAATAATTAACTGCAGAAATAAAAACTATATTATTATGATATAAATACACTAGCGGGGGTTAAAATTTTCGAAATACCCTATTTCGATAGTTATTATTATTAGTGAGCGGTGCACTTCGGTCTCCAGAGGCTCTAGTGTAAGTTTTCACACGAACAAACGTCTCGAACGCGTTCACGTAAACGTCTCAATTACTATGGAAAAATTGGTAGCGCCACTTGCGGATCGAAACGGCAACAAACTGTTCCCATAGTATTTGACATTTCAGTTCTGTGACCGAAAACTTACACTAAGCATACAGAAACCGACTCGCCTATGAAACGTCATGTTCAGCTATAGTTGTGTTCACCATGAGTGTGTGTGCGGCAGTGCCTGCTGCTGTCGCGCTGCGGCGAGTACCTGGTGTGCGGCGGCGACGCGGGCGTGGTGGAGGTGTGGCGCGCGTTCACGCTGGCGCCGCTGTACGCGTTCCCGCCCGCCGGCGCGCCCGTCTGCTCGCTCGCGCTCTCGCACGACCAGAAGTAAGTCTCCACCAAGTTATGTTAGCCTGGTACTCGGAACTGCTATCACGGGTGCTATTTTCTCAGTTGTCGCTCTCGTATTGTTTACAAACGTGCTGTGATTGCTTGAAATTGTCCCTGTTATTAACAATGATCTGAGTCGATCGATTTAAAACGCTCCGACACCATAGTTACGTAATCTAGGTCCCAAGTGTAAAAATTTACGGCTGTACTAATATGATGTGAATCCCTAAAGACTTCACGTAACCCTGATTTAGTAGCATATATCAGAGCAATTTTGATTTGTGGCTACTTTGATTATTTTTCCTGTCCTTCAAAAATCTCAAAGGCGACTCCTCACCTTTTTCAATCGGAACGATCTATTGCGATGGATTTCCCGATCACCAGAACTTAATCCTACTACAAATCGACACACGTAAAAAGAGCTCGTGGCGATATACCTGCGCTCGAGAGAAATACGGACCAAATTGGCGGGAGCGGTGGGAGACGCTACTGTACCAGATGCGCAAACGCATCCCCTCCTCTAGCCACCCAGAGCTCTTTTTACGTGCGTTGACTTATACTACGTTAATCGTCGCGACTCAACTCACCACGTATTCACTGTTTCCTAACGTTTATTTCCCGTGACTTTCCAGGTTCCTGCTGGCGGGGCTAGAGAACGGTTCTCTGGTGGTGTTCCACATCGACTTCAACCGCTGGCACCACGAGTACCAGCAGCGGTACTGAGCCCTACGCTGACCGCAGCCACCGGGCCACCGGGCCGCCGGGCCGTCAGGCCTATGAGCCTCTATGTAATTAAATATTCAATTAAACTCGTCTCTAGTTAACATTATTACGAAAGAATTTAGCACTCGCGTTAATTAAGTTTTGTTTTGTCGCTTCCGACGGTAACAAGGCGTGATTAAAGCAAGTTATTGGGGTGATTCAAAGTAAGCAATCGCTTTGGGTTGCAAGTTTTGAATAATCTAGAACATTTAATGAAGTGATCACTTAGTTTTGTCAGAAGATGCGAGTGGATTTCCTTAGGCTCTTAAGAATTAGTTAACATGGGTATGTCCACTCGTACAGGCTGGGTCGGATTACTGAGCGGCTCGCACTATGTACACGCAGCGATATATTATTTTTGTCGAGATATCGGTTCGCGAACTACAAGTTTCTCGAGCAAGGCTTATTTGCCTGCAGGCAACTAAATTCAATTTAAATAAAGGGTTCTGCTCTGTATTTGGGCTGTTTGGTGTAAATAGTGCGAGAGTTAGAATTATTCATAAGTAAAATTAAATAAACATTGGAGATCACTGGTTGTAAACGTTTATTACAAGTGTGTGTTTCTTTGATAATTCGTTTATCGGTAGTTCCAGTCCTTTTGTAGGACATTCAAGCTGTGAATTCGACGCAACATTCCATTTTATTTCCAAGTATTACCTACCTTATGTTTCTGATTTTTAGTATCAATTAGATTAAGTCACATTATTATTTGATATTTACAGTATTTTTTATATTAATGTAGTGCCATAGCATTATATCGGCTTAACTGCAAAGATGTTTTAATTTTTGACAACTGATGAAATTTTTATAATGTACTTACTTTATGATCTCCTGATTAATTGGCGTCCATTTTATTGATTCAACTTGCTATCCTAATAATTTATAATTTACTTAATTAATTTTAAACGTCTGGTGCAATTTTAGTTTTATCCAGTTTACGATAATTATATTATATTTTATGACTTATGAAACTTTATGTATTATTTCAGTATTTATGATATTACGACTTCGATCGTCTATTGCGGCAGATATTTTAATGAATGAAATACTTTTTTTAAGTGTACTTAATTTGGGACTAAGAATATTTTTGGGCAACTTTTTTAATTTGTTACTTCTTTCTTATTTATGCGGTGATGGGACTTCTTATGTACTTAACTAATATCTAGAAAATTATTATGAATTTTGTTTGTTGTAAGATATAATTTTGGTTTTTATTAAATGGTTACATTAAAATTGGTTTTGTTTTTATTTGACTACCTTTTGTTGTTATTATTTGATTAAAATTTGCTAAGTATCCCGGCGTCCGACCCGAGCAACAGTTATCAGAGCAAGCATCGTACGCCTGTATTATTAAGGAACGCGAAAGTGCCAATACTGTAGACATTTTCGCTAATTACACTACGTCAATAAGCATGTAGGGGATCTAGTTATACGTAATGTTAATGCTAAATATAACTTGTGTTACGGCTGAGGTATGAAATAATAGTTTTTTACGCAACACTCATCGTGTGACGTTGTATTTATTGTACAATCGAGTTTTAAAAACTATATTTTTGCATCACAACACCCGCACCGCTCCTTCCGTTCTGTGATTTAGGCTTAAACGTGCACCTAGACTTAAAACCTTCTGCCATTTCCTATCTCGTGCCAAAACTTAATAATGTAAAAACATCGGGAACTCGACTCTGATATAATAGAAAACATAGCCTAGTGATAATGAGCCTTGCGGCGTGCACGCAGAGTCCGCTTTGCGCCGCCGCGAGGTGTCACTTTATCTATTGAAATATAAACAATTAAATTATTAGTGATGCCTTAGGTCCGTCGTATTCGTATACCGCCTTACTCTAGGCATAGATAAATATTGTTTTCTAGAAAATTCTATCTTACGTTCTAATTTCACGTAGTCTTCTTCTAGCTAATTGTACATTGACTCTTGAACCCTTATACTCACGTCCCACTGTAGTGTCTATCTATGTAGCGACCCAACGGTTAGGTATCGTAGCCTTTAGGCGTAAGCAAGCTTCTATTCATTCGTAAAGCTGAGTTCACACCGGCCTGACTCTGAGCACATTATAGGCAGGCTAGTGTGAACTTAGCTGTAGACAAATATACTGCTAATCACTTACGCTGTAGATGAGATTGGTAACTGAAGTCGCGTCAAAATAAATATTATCTAATTAATTAAAATAAAGTTTGAAACACGACTTCGGTTGCTGATCGAATAGTTATCATGAATAGGACTATCACATAGAAAAACAAAGCTTACCAAGCTTAAATAGCTAAAATAGCTCCAGAAATGATTATTTTTCTCGCTAGGCCTTTCGCCCTGTCTATATCTGTACCTTATCTTATGAGATTTTCGCCGCACTGGTGTCTGCCCCCCCCCCCCCCCGTCCCCCGGCCCTCTCCCCACTCCCGCACGCACACACGTCACACTCAGGCGCTACACGCAATTCTGTCCATTATAATAAGATACCTAGTAATTAGTTCGTGAATGTTGAACTAGAATTATTATGACGTTTTTATTTCGATAGGCGTAAGATACACTGTGTATATAACGATCACTGTCCATTTTATATTAAGCTAAATTAATCTAATTAATAATGTACCTATGGTAACGGTTGAATGTTTTTTTTAAACGCCTCGGAAAACGCAATCGTTTCGTAACAACAGAAACAGTAAATGTGCTTATTAGATATACCTGAGCAATAGGGTAGTTTGTCTGTGTACTTGTATGCATAATTAGCCCCATTCTTTCCGTTTTTCGCATACTGCCTGCCACTTGCACATCCTTTAACTAGTTAAACTAAGTTTTTATCAGACGAAGTGTGCTATAGGGTGCACTCGCGTGTTGACTCAATTATGTTACCAAGACGATCGAGTAATTGGGAAGAAAGTTCGGCTGTTATGTGAGACCGTGTGCGACAGAGTTCTTTGTCTCGCTTGTTTCTTAAGTGTGTGTGTGTGACCGTGTTCGCCATTAGCACGCCCACTCTTTCGGCAGTTGTAAATTGCCCATAACTGATGCTGTCTCGGTAATTGAATTAGTCACAATCGACAAACGTTTATCGGATTTATTACATTGATTGTTGTTGACCGTATATTGCTATTATAGTTGTAATATAAATTAGTAGAAATATAGCAACTTGCGTAGCGTTAGGGCGAGTTTGGTGAGGTTCGTCGGCACCAGGCGCTGTGCGCTCGCGCCGGAATGTTTTCGCTCTGTATACGTTTTGTTACAAATTTCTAGATTCATTTCAGCACTAAAATTTCTAGAATTAGTTAGGTAACGCAATTTTAGGTAACATCAATAATTTCTGTGTAGGCATTCGTTGTTAGTTATACACGTTGTTATGTATTTTTTAAATGGTTTATGTGTGAATTTATTAATAATGGTGTAGTCGAATATGTGGTGTTTACTGCTGTTGTGTAAATCATACAAAAATAACTAAATTACAAAACCTTTCTATGAATTAACGTCTTGAATGACCACGCGAGACAGTCATAGTTGTTGAGCATTGCAGAGTATTTGAGATACGATACCGTTTCCGACCTTAAAAGCAATTTTATTGATACAGTGCAAACGCTTGGTCAATTTTGCCCAACGTGCGATATGTGTGAGAGTGGGACAGAAAGATTTACCCTTGATCACAGCAGCTATCTCTGTCGGAAGGCTTATTTAGGACTAGTCAATGGATTAAAGATTAAACTGAAGCAGTAACACACCACTAGATCTAGTAGCGCGTTATTCTTAGATGTAACAGAACAATACCTCCACCCGCTTTCTCGTAGCACTATCTTTGAATAATTAAAGTGTGGATCTAACCTAGACTTGTTTAGCCGTTGTCCGATATCGGATCTCTTTTGGATAATTTGCGAAACGTCTTTATAAATTAACATTGTTCATAGTAAATGATTATGCTAAGTATATGGTGCGTTTGTATGTAACGGGAGGATCTTGAGTAATAAATAAAGCATTGAATAAAGTTGTGTTTTTATTTCGAAGAATGTTTGCTGTTTTCTTATTGATACATGATACTCACGTACTTAGTAAAAGAAGGAACACTTAAACAAAAGTTATGCAAAGCGAGGACTGCACACCACTGCACAATTTAAGATCGTGACCAAGGCGTTAGGTTATGGGCCCGGGGACCCTTTTCTCTACCTCCTCACTCGGGCATTTCTTTTATTGTATTTTGATTTTCATATACCTAACGCGAGGAGCTAGCAACTAACTCATACCATCTTGTTGCGCTTAACTTTAAACCAGTACTCATTCCACAATTCTCTATGAGCCCTCAGCAACAAGAAAAACAAATTTATAAATATTATTGTAATCACATAAGGCCACAGCGCGGCGATAAAAATCTCCTTGTCGAGTGCCGACAACACCATGAGTGGAAGCCAAATAAAATTTCCCGTCACAGTAAATGCGAACGTAGACAATATGAGCTTTTTCCCAAAACTCTGCCCCGTCTCAGGCTGTGAAGGCTTACAGAGCGCTATTAACACATTTAAATATAATATTAAATTAATAACCAGTAATGCGTATGTTATATAACGTACGGCTTCTCCCCCACCACACGCAGCAACCAGCAATGTGAAAAAAGGCACTAGCCAACCGAATACATTGGCGTGAAGGTAAACATGTTTAATCATCTTCAAACTTCGAAACACTTGCACGAACTCAATGTAGAACATCACAGTGATTATCATCAACCAATGAGTGAACGTCATTCGGCTGTACACTATTACAAACTCTTCCATCATTGGTGACATATCAAACGTTAAGTAAATCAGTAAATCCGGCACATTGGTTAGAAGTAAGGACAGGAAGACGAAGTGTTGGAACTTCAGCCATTTTGGAATTACTATCCAGGAGATTATGCCGAAGATAATACTTGCAGCAGACACCAGCACTGCGCAGAGGTATAAGTATACTAACACAGTCTCTGCTAGCACCTCTTCGTCTTCATTTTCTTGGGTAGAGTTACTTAAGAGTTCTGAGGCATCCATTTTGCTGTGCAGCTTATTTAGTTATTAAATGGTTGGATTAACTGTAATGTGGATTTAATATGTAGAATAGGAAGGGTTATTAATTTATTTTCCTTATTCGTAATATCAAGTTATGAACGTCATTCATTTGTATACCTACTTAGGTCAATATTACCTACTTGTCTACCTATGGGTATAACAAAACCGCCGTGAGCTCAACCCGCAGTACAACCTTGTCTCAATAAGCCATCGTTGTACTCATCGAGGAAGTCGCTGGCGTTTATTGTGTTAAAGTTGCCCTTGGGTAGATCTCACGCCGGTTTACATACAGCTGAAATTGCCATGAGAACGAGGGTAACAAAGTGTACAATTTCAATACTGTAGGTATTTTTTCAGCTATCCTATTAGTTCATGTAATGAATGAACTATGTATCTGTTTCAAACATTTATTACTTTAATTAAAGATAATCAACATGTCAGTATAAGATGCGATGCGATCCATGACATTGACAGCTCTGGTGGCGGGAGCGCCTACGCAAAACGTCAGTACACGAGCGGTCCAATTTACGCGTTCGTGTCATCCCTCCTTTTCAGATCTAGAGGTATCTGGCAGGTGTGACCACAGCTCGGCCACTACGAGTAGTGCGCTGGGAACCAGTTGGCGGCGGCAGCTGAGCTGGAGCTGGCGCGGGCAACGTGGGCCGCGTCTGGGTGTCCACAGTCGACGCCTCTGAGTGGGTCGTTGAGACAGGGCTAGCAGGCCTGGTGACTGGATCTGGAGAACCTGTTGACAAGTTTTGATTAGGGTCTGCTGGCTTGTCCATATGTTTTAAATGCCAGGCATTTCTTGTATAGGTTCCTCCATCAGCTGTTTTGACCAAGTATGATCGGGGTCTATCAAGGCTGGGTTCTATTATTCTGGCTGGGATCCAGTTCTGATGTCCTTTTCTGTATTGTACCTTTTCTCCTTCTGTAAATTTCCTAATTTCCTTTTTTCCTCTGTCTGAGTTTTCCTTTTCTTGTTCTTTTATTTCCTTTAGCCTTTTTGTGATGTTCTTTAGAATTTTAGGAGTAAGTAACTTTTTGTTTATAGGCAACAGAGTTTTAGTTCGTCTGTTCATTAATCGCTGACAGGGAGAACCCAAGTCAAGACGTGGAGTGTTTCTATGATGCAGAAGGGCCAAGTAGATATCCGTATCATCTTCGTTACACTTTTTCATCAGAGTTTTGGCTTCTTGCACATAACGTTCAGCTAATCCATTAGATCTTGGGAATTGTGGACTGGAGATACGATGGTCAAATTTCCATTCTTTGCTAAATCTTCTAAATTCGTCACAGTCATACTGTTTGCCTCCATCTGTCTGTAGTGTGTCAGGAATCCCAAAGGTTGCAAACCACTTTTTCAGTATTTCTATTACAGCTGAACTTGTTGTAACAGGTAGTTCTTGAATATCAAAGTATCCAGAATAGGCATCAGCTATTACTATGTATTCTCTTCCTTTCAGATGAAATAAGTCAGTAGCTATGATGCTCCATGGGCGCTCTGGAACGGTTTGTTGAATGATTGGCTCCATGGTGTTATCTTTTTGTATTCTAGCGCATGCCTTGCATGTTTGAATATATTCTGTCAAATCTTTGGTCATTGTGGGCCAAAATACATTGTCTCTAGCCAACTGTAAAGTTCCTTGAATGCCTTTGTGAGATAGATGGCAGTGCTTCATTATTAATGGTACCATTGAGTTAGGTATTAAAACTCTATCATTTTTGAAAATAATATCATTATAGACACTAAGTCCATCTCTGTAGTACCAATATTTTTTTAAAATTTCAGGAACTTCGTTGATTTTTTCAGGCCATCCATCTAGTATAAGTTTTTTAAGTTCAACTAGTTCCGGAGAATTTTCTGTTTCTTTTTTCATTTCCTCTCTTCGTTGTTTGGAAAACGGTACTATGGCACAAATCTGTAGGTTTTCTGTGTTTGTCTCTTCACTTGTTAGGTTTTCACAGTCTCTACTTAGCGTGTCGGCAACATACATTTCAGAGCCTTTTTTATATATTACTCTAGGGCTGTAGGGCAGAATTTGATATAGCATTCTCTGCAACCTTGGAGGAGCTTCTGTGAGGGGTTTTTTGAAGATGGTTTCCAATGGCTTGTGGTCCGACTCAATTGTCAACTCCTTACAACCCCAAATGTATGTGTGAAATTTTTTACATGCAACTAATATTGCATTTGTTTCTTTTTCAAGTTGACTGTAACCTTGTTCCGTCTTGGTGAAGGATTTAGCGCAATATGCTATTGGTTTTTCTTTTTGGATGAGAACACCTCCGCACGCATAACTGCTGGCATCCACTGAGAGCAGAATTGGTGCTTTTACATCGTAATAACCCAGAACGGGTGGGCTTCTAAGTCGTTCTTTAAGCTTCCTGAATGCTTCTTCTTGCTCATGTTCCCACATCCATTCAACATCCTTTTGCAGTAATTTTCTCAATGGACTTGTTATGTCTGCCATGTTTTCAATAAATTTTGCAAGGTATGTTACCAATCCTAGGAATCTTTGCAGCTCCTTTACGTTTTCGGGTCGTTTTATCTTGCTGATTGTTTCCAATTTTTCTGGATCAGGTTTTAGACCATCACTGGTTACAACATGTCCAAGGAACTTAACTTCCTGTGTGTTGAATACACATTTCTCTTTGTTGAGTTTTAATCCAGCTTTCTTGAACCTGTTTAGTACCTTTTCCGTGAGTTTTTCTAGCTCTTCTTTCGAAGTTGCATGAATCAATACATCATCCATCGATACTTCTGTATTTTTCACACCACCTGTAAGTGAGCTCATTACCTGTTGAAATACTTCAGGTGCGGAAGCTAGTCCGAATGGCATTCTCAAACATGAGTATCTACCGAAAGGTGTACTGAAGGTAAGATACTCAGAAGTACGTGGAGTTACTTGAAGCTGCCAGAAACCTTTTCTGCAATCTAGCAGTGTGAACCATGTTGAGCCATTGATTCGTGCAGTAATCTCTTCCACAGTATTTAATGGGTAGTATCTTCTCTTCAAGTTTTTATTTATTTCTGATGGATCTATGCATAGTCGAATCTTATTGTCCTTCCTTACTACCACCATGGGTGACACAGCTGGAGTAGGCGTTGTAACAGGCTTTATGATTTCTTGTTCAACCATGCTGTCCAGTTCTTGCTTGACCTGTTGTCTGATGCTGTGTGGTATCTTCCTAGCTGGGCAGATAGGCAATTTTGGGTTATCGACCAGGTCTATGTCATACTTGTAGTTTTTTAAACAGCCAATTCCTGAGAAAATGTCATCTTCTTTCTTGACTGTACTATCTACCTTTTTGACTAGATTCATGGTAACACAGGTTGATTTTCCTAGTATTGGTGTTACATTTTCATTTACTATAATATATCTTACTTTTCTCTTTCTTCCTTTTATGCTTGTTTCTATTTCAGCTTCACCCTTCACAGGAATTTTGTGATTGGAGAACGAGGTTAAGTATTTAGTCATGGACTGTCTTATTTCTGCTTTTGCTCGGTCAGCTATATTTTTAGTTATTACATTACACTGACTTCCTGAATCAAGTTTAAATTTTATTTTTTGATTTTCAGGTAACAAGGCCTCTGCGAACCAGTCTTCAGTATCAACATCTTTTCCAGCGTCAATTGCTGTCACATAAAAATTTTCTTCATCTTCTTCAGAACTATTTTCTAGGACAACGTCAACTGCTTTTGATTTACAGCATTTGGTAAGATGATTCTTTTTGTTGCAATTCTTGCACTTTTTCCCGAAAGCTGGGCATTCCTTGCGTCCATGTGTACTGTCACATCTTTTACAATGAAATTGATCTTCCTTTTGTTTCTTTTTACTAATCTCCTTTTTTCTGTTACAGGTGGTGACTGCGTGTACGGCGTTTGGCGTTTTCATCAACTCCATGTGATTTTTAACTTGCTCCGCTGAGTGGCAAATTGTAGTTGATTTTTCCAAAGTCAGGTTCTCTTCTGCTAGGAGCCTCTCTCTGGTCGCGTCGCTCAAAATACCGATCACTATTCGATCTCTTATTATGCTGTTTTCTAGAGTGGAATAGCCGCAGTTTTTTACTTTACTTTTTAGGTTAGTAACGAATTCATCGAAACTTTGACCCTCTTTTTGTGTTATTTGGTTGAATACATATCTTTCGTATGTTTCGTTAACCTTTGGGGTAAAGTGTTTATTGAATCGTTCTTTAATTTTCTTCAAATCTTTAGCATCCTCGGTTGTCATACCGAACGTATTATATATAATGGCGGCATCCGGCCCAATGCAGCTCATAAACGTTGCAACCTGTACCACTGCACTTTTGTTTTCTAGGCCAGTAGCTATGGAATACCATTCAAATTGCTGCAACCATAACTTCCAAGCTACTGCAACATTGTCTGCGCTTGTTGCGAAGTATTTTGGAGGCTTGATATTGGCGCAATCCGACATTTTTTCTAGTTTTTCGTCCGGCATTTTTCACACGGGTTTCGGTTTCGGCACCATGTAATGAATGAACTATGTATCTGTTTCAAACATTTATTACTTTAATTAAAGATAATCAACATGTCAGTATAAGATGCGATGCGATCCATGACATTGACAGCTCTGGTGGCGGGAGCAGTGTTGCCAGATGAGTTTTACGTTCCGTTACGCGTAGCTCTTAAAAATAGTACGCCAATTCAAGTTTGAGTACGCAGTGCAACATTTAGTGCAAAACTGCGCTTTACGTAGCTGGCACATAAACAAAGGCCTAAAAAAAAAAAAAAAAAACGTCATCGCGACAGCCACAAGGTAATTTATATTGTTTTTCTGTCATCTGGAATAACCTAGGCTGTCAGGTGCTAAAATATAAAAATAGTACGCAAATCGACGGATGAGTACGCGAGTACGCAAGATCATAAAATAGTACGCCATGCGTACTATTGCGTACCCATCTGGCAACGCTGGGCGGGAGCGCCTACGCAAAACGTCAGTACACGAGCGGTCCAATTTACGCGTTCGTGTCAGTTCATAAAGGAAATAACAACCACCAGAATAAAAACGGATCTAAATGGAACTAACTAAATAATTTCATACAAAATGGTTGCCATGTTTGAGTTTTTTTACGTCAAAAACGCGTCGGAACGTCGGAACATTTCTAAAAAATAAAGTGAATTTTTGCTATACATGAAATTTTTCATAGTTATGGTTTTCAGTTTACATCCAAATTCTGTTTTTTTTATTATTATTTTTATATGGCAATATCCAAATTCTGTTGTGACATTATTTATTTCTCCGTCTTCTTACTTAAGATATTTAATATTATTTTTTATAATTTTCCGCGTTTTTGGTTGTTAGCTCAAACAGCTTACTTCCTTCGTACAGATCATAAAAAAGCTTTGTGTTATATTTTTACAAAGTATCAAATAATTTTGTTAACACTAAACCATTTTATAATAAAAATCAAATAATTAGTAGAAGCATTAAACTTTGCAATGATTTTGATGTAAAACAAAAGTTTTTGAATTAAAATATAAATGTTTAACGCTAATTGAATTTCGTAGTGATTTAGTTTCAGAACGCCGGTATCAATCTGACATTGACGTTTGTCTTGTCTGTTTCCGGCCTTTCAGGTTTTCTCAGCCCCGTTGCAATCATGGCAGTGGCCAATATTTCTAAAAAGCGAAAAGTATGTTGAAAATTTTGTATAAAACACCAAAATATTATTGCAAAACCATTTAACAATATCTATTATATGCATATTATTCAATTATAAACATGGTATCCCAGTGAAAGTTGTGATGTTTTCGGATGTGTTTAGAAAAAATCTGTGGTTATTTCGTTAGATTCGCGTGTTGTTTTGATCTTCATGGCATGATTTACTAAATTTTAGCGGCGATTCTGTTCCAAAAAGTAACATTCCGCCTTCGTAAACAATGCCAAACCGCGTACATAACCTCTTGTAACTTTGCAGTTCGTCGGCGACGGAGTGTTCAAGGCTGAACTTAACGAGTTCCTGACTCGTGAGTTGGCTGAGGATGGCTACTCTGGTGTGGAGGTGCGCGTCACGCCAACGCGCTCCGAAATCATCATCATGGCCACCCGCACCCAGAGCGTGCTGGGAGAGAAGGGCCGAAGAATTCGCGAGCTCACATCCGTAGTGCAGAAGAGGTTTAACATCCCCGAGCAGTCGGTGGAGCTCTATGCCGAGAAAGTGGCGACGCGAGGCCTCTGCGCCATCGCTCAGGCCGAGTCTTTGAGATACAAACTCATTGGAGGTTAGTTTTAAAGACAGTGTAGTGTTCTAGTGTTAGCGTTATAGCATTGTAATTGTTTGTGGAAACAGATCACACTGTAGAAGTGTTTTATAGTGTTAGCTAGTCCTATATTTGTATGTGTGAGGCCTAAGATTAACTCAAGAATAGTCTACAAAATAGTACTAAGGAAAATTAACCCATTAATAGTGTTATGATGTGAATTTGCCGCACATCAATACAAATGTTGTTCTCCTTGTCTGCCCGTAGACTATCCAAATGATATTTTTACACATGTTTTGTTAATAGATAACTCATTCATTTTATATTGTTAATACCCTAATTAACCTGACACTGCTGCTGCCTAAAGCTGCATTGTTTTTCATTGGGGTGATAGCATAAGCCTTTGAATTTGTGTTTTCTTTTCATTGAAGTAAGCACAGTGTACAAAGGGGATATTTTTCAAAACAAAAAGTATTTTCTAACATTAAGGACCTGTCTCACCACTCCTTAACTTGACAGTTAAGGAGTGGTGGAACAGACCCTTAGTCCATACTTTGGATTAATAGCTGTAGTAATAGTTACAAATATCAGACTACATTCATCTACATCTCTAAACAATTGAATCCAATCATATATTATTTGGTGAGACACATTCCAGTAGTGATGATTTGATAGTAGTGGTCGCAGTGGAAATGAATTTGTTAAAGCAACTTTTAAATTACCTATATTATTATTACCTTATTTTTATTACTTTTTAATTACATACCTTTTCTTGGTGATTGTTTGTAGGATTGGCTGTCCGTCGTGCATGCTACGGTGTGCTCCGTTTCATCATGGAGTCTGGTGCCCGAGGCTGTGAAGTAGTTGTCTCTGGCAAGCTGCGTGGTCAGCGTGCCAAGTCCATGAAGTTTGTTGACGGGCTCATGATCCACTCCGGAGACCCGTGCAACGACTACGTCAACACAGCCACCCGGCATGTGCTGCTTAGGCAAGGCGTGCTTGGTATCAAGGTAAGACAATTACTACACACATCAAATAAGCCTTGGGATAATCATTATCTCTAGACAAATTTGATGTTTAGACTCTGTAGTAATATGCCTATATTGAAATGTTCAAAGCTTGTGATGAGTGTATTTAGCATTATGTACATCTGTTTATAAATACACTCAGAGGCCCATACAAAATTACCTGAGTTGCATACATGTGAGGGCCCATTGTTTGCCACGGAGTATAATATGTATTGCTTCATGGATATTAAGTAGCTGTCCTTGGGAATGCAGTCATTTCCAAAGCACAAAAATACAGGCAAATTTTCATTTCATTTCATTTATTCATTTCATTTATTCAAATTGCATCCATGGTATTTACATAGGTGTTATAAAATATACTTAGATCTAAACATGGACCCTAGTAGGGTATAGCAATGTTATACATGTATTTAACTTACAATAAACACGTCAATAAATACGATACAGCAATATTATATTTATATACAATACATCATGATAACATTCTTAAATATAATTTCATATATCACGATTTAAATTCCGACAATAGTTAGGTATTATTATTATTATTATTATTATTATTTTTATACAGACAAACATTGCAATATAATGTCAGAAATTTTATAATTTAAAACTAAAGCTACCCTAAATATTGAACAAAGAAAAAATGTAAATTTCCATAAGCAATCAATTATGTTTTGTCCGTACAAACTAAGTGATTCTTTACAATGTCTTATTAATTTCCTAGGTACTCTTGCAATGTGTAAAAACATTTCTTAATCAGGTACATCTTGAGTAATTTGGTGAATTTGGGGTATTTTTGTTCCATTACTATTTCTACAGGCAGATTATTATAGATTTTGACACACATTGCTTGTGGACCCTTTTTATACATTTTAATTTTTGCTGGAACTACTGAGACCAACTTGTTTTTGTTACGTAAATTCAATCTTTGTGAGTAATGGTCATTTGCTTGAGAGAAAAGATAGTGATGTTTCCTGACAAATTTACATGCTTCTAGGATGTATAAGGAAGGTAATGTTAATATATTTAACTTTACAAAATGCGGCTTGCATGTGTCATCATTATTTATATTTGTTAATATTCTAACGCATCTTTTTTGCAGTATGAATAGATTCACTGCATCGGTACTATTTCCCCACAGTATTATACCGTAATGGAGCCATGCCTGAGCAAAAGCATAATAAGCGGTAAGTGCGGTGGTTAGGTCAGTTGTTCTTAAAATCTCTCTCAGGGCATAGGCAAAACTGGAAAGTTTACTTGCAATGTTATCAATGTGACTTTTCCAATTTAGGTATTCGTCGATTTTAAATCCTAGCAATGCACAAGTGTTCACGAATACTATTTTGTTGTTGAGGTAAGTGTAGTCTATTTTTAAGTGTTGTCTCTGGTGCGGCCTAAATTGTATTAAGTTGGTCTTTTTGAAGTTTATACACAAATTGTGATCTTCAAGCCATCTTATAACCAAATCTAACGTGTTATCCAGACTTTTAGTTATATCATTATCATTACAACCAGGGACTACTATGGAGATATCATCTGCGTATAAGAAACATTTAATACCATCCATATTATTTATTATTTTAGGTAAGTCATTTATATAGATAATGAATAAAAGGCATCCAAGTACGCTTCCTTGCGGTATAGAGCAAGTTGTGTGTATTTTTCGTGATCGTACCTTAATTAGTCTATTCGTTTGGCCATCAAAGTAATCTATTTCTACCATTTGCACTCGATTTTTTAAGTATGACGCAAACCACTCATGCAGTGTCCCTCGTATCCCTATCCCCCAAAGTTTATTTAAGAGGATGTCGTGCTGCACCCTGTCGTAAGCCTTGCTCATATCTAACAGTAGCCCAATAGCAATTTTTTTATTATTTATAACTTTCAATACTTCCTCTATATAGTTATATACAGTTAATGTTGTTGATCTTTGTCTTCTGAAACCGAATTGACATTCATCAAATATTCCAAATTTATCACAGAACGAATACAGCCGTTGGGCCACAATTGTTTCAAAAACCTTTGAAAATGTACACAAAAGTGCTATAGGTCGGTGTTGGTCAGGATCGGTAGAATTTTTCTTTTTTGGGATGGGTTTTATAAGAGAAGTTTTTAGAGGTTCCGGAAATTCCCCTATATTAAGGGATTGGTTAATTAAAATTGTGAGCGGGAGGGTGAGTTCATTGGCACAATTTTTAACAAGAGTTGGTGGTATTTCGTCAATGCCACTGCTGTTTTTATTTTTTAATTTTAGTACACACTTGTAGACCTCTGACTGGCTGACTGGCGATAAGAAAAACGTATTACTAGTTGGTGTGCACACAGGGCGGCCCCGCGGCCGGATTCCTGATGGGTTCTTACCTACCGATTCAAAGTGCTCGTTAAACGTAT
The DNA here is from genome assembly GCA_963854515.1 of Pandemis heparana. Taxonomy (NCBI): domain Eukaryota; kingdom Metazoa; phylum Arthropoda; class Insecta; order Lepidoptera; family Tortricidae; genus Pandemis; species Pandemis heparana. Next base: position 872,660 of record OY978025.1, read on the forward strand.
TCGCTACTATATGTGGATCATCGGTCAGTTGATTGTCCAATTGGAGCTCAATATTCTTCTTGCTTTTTACGTTAGATTTATTTGTTTGCTCACGTATTATACTCCAAACTGTTTTTATTTTATTAGTAGAGTATTTAATTCTTTTTATATTTTGCAATTTTTTTGATATAATTACCGATTTTTTTAGGACAATACCATAATCCTTACAGTATTTTTTTAACACTGGATTATTGCTTAAGCTTGTGATAACTTTGAGAAGGCGTTTATGCTTACACGATATCTTTATTCCAGGTGTCAACCATTGTTTTTTAGGTTTTGGTTTATTTTTTACTTTTCTTTCAGGGATGCAGTAGTCAAGAAGTCGTTTAATTTCAGACTGAAAATTGCCAAAATTCTCGTGAATGGTTTGATCTGGGCTAATAACATTTTCCCAATGAATTTTTTGTAATTCTTTTTTGTAAATGTTCAGGTTTTTTATTGAGTAAACACGTTTACAATAAAATGTTTCAATAGTTTTCCTTTCCGTGACATCTGGTAAAGTAGCTAAGATCCCTTTATGGTCCGAAAACCCAAGTTCAGTAACATTTACTTCAATATTATCAACTATGTTTGAAAATACTACATCTAAACATTTTTCCGTAGTTTTTGAAATTCTAGTAGGTTCTGAAACATGTTGTTTCAAATTATGCATTCTAAACAAGTTTAACAGTTTTTTAGATTGCACCGTTGCCTTTAAAACATCAGTATTCAAATCTCCTCCAATTATTACATTTTTCTTTCCATACTTAATATTAACATACTGAAGCAGTTTTTCCAGGCGTTCATAAAACAGGTCTGGCATTCGTTCACTGTTAGGCCAGTAAATGATAATTAATATTAAATTTAACTTACTTATTTCTACAGCACATGTCTCAAATATGTATTCAAGAGACATATTTTTAATATCCAACAATTCAGCATAATCTATACCATCCTTTAACATCACACACACCCCTCCACCTTCATAGTTTGATCTACAGTAACATGTTGCCATTTGGTAACCTTCTAGTTTTAGTAGATCAATCTTCGAAGTTGTTACCCAAGTTTCAGATATACAAAACGCTTTTATGTTTGGCTGTTCTTCAGCGAGATCCTCTATTAAATGAATTTTATTTCTTATACTGCAAATATTCTGATATAGAATACCCAGTTGGCCAAGCTTAGGGACGAAAAGTTTTGACAGATGTCGTTCCCAGCTCTGTCGGCGGGGGCAGGCAGTCACGTAGCGCGTTCTCGATGTTCCGCGGTGTCGATGTTCCCTCAGTGCTGGTGGTCGTGTGGTGGGGTTCCGGTGGTGTCGCCAATGTCATCTTCTTAGTTTCATTGCCTATTTTTAGTTCTGATATTCTGGAAGCTATTTGATGGAGAATGTCTTGCACTCCCGCATTTTTAATTTTCCCTGTATAGTCCGAGAACATATCCAGTGTTAATTTCTCATTACAGTCAAAAAATATTCCGTAACTGTAGTGATAAATATCTCGATTAAGGAGGGTATTGAATGTCTCTACTCGAGCATTATAGACTGGTGCGCCGCAGATGTACGTGGGTGCAGCTATTATAATGTTTGTATGTCTTATGTCTCTTAATGTTGCTCTGATTCGGTTCACAAGTGCCTTATAATCTTGTGTTACATTGAAATCCGTTTCTCCGATCATAATCACGCAGTAATCATCTTTGCTATACCTGTTAAGCTTCGACTTGATATCTGTTATTAAGGTATCTACTCCCACATTTGGCGTAATATAGTGGCAGCTATTGAAATTGTCATAAAACTTGCATTTCTCCATGTTCCGTAGTATGTTCAATCTTTTGTTGCTTGAAATAACACATATCTCTGCTTTGTGTTTGTTGTCCCCCTTATCCCCTGAGCCGAGCTCAGATTCAGTATTTTGATGTAACGAATGTATTTTTTGAGAATTCTCTTGCTTTAATAATAATTGCTCTATACGATTTTTTAGGTCGACAATTTCAGTTTCTGCATCTTCAAGCATTCTTTCTAAGTCCTTTATTTTAGCTTGTAGATCTTGCGTTTGTTGGTGATTCGCATGATCTAAAAATGTAATTGGTGAGAAAGGCATTGGAATCGCTCTGGGTGTAGATGGGCGTCTGTCTTTCTTGATGGAGCTAACAGTGCCTTCATTCTCTACCGAGGAAGGGTGACACAATGATTGTAACAGTTTATTTTCAACTGTTAGTTTGTTAATTCTTTTATCAAGTTCCATATTTTCTAGTATTTGATTCTCCAACTCATTCTGTGTGCTTTCCAATGTGGCCTTGAGATGCGATATTTTTTCTTGCATCTCAAGTACTGAGACTGTGTCGACTATTGAGCCATCTAAGCTTCTTGATCGAAAGCATGGCGAAGAAAATGACAAATCTGACTCGTAGTTATCTGCGTGCATATTATGAGAGCCGTCTTGTGGGCTGCACGACGCACTTTGTACAGTAGATTGCAATTGTTCACAGCAAGGAGTTAGAATTGTGTCATTTTTAGCAGGCGTTTCATTTTCTAATGTATGAACAGCAGGCAGTATACTTCCTTCAGACTCGCCGCTCTCTGAACTATCTATAGTTTTTAATACTGGTGTGGTGCTTTTTGGTGGCATTTGTTTTTTCCTCAATGTTATGTTTGATTGTTCACATGTTACCTTTTTGTTTATTTTCAACGACAAACATGATTTGCATTTCCATTTTTTACGAGCATCTTGGCTCTTCAAGCGATATAGCTTTTCTGATAGACCCACACAGTCAAATTCATATCTATTCTGACAAGCTGAGCATAGTAGTGTATCTCTGATTTCAACTTGAGCTTTACAAGTGAAGCAGGTGACAGTTGCTGCCACCCTACTGTCTTTGTTGTTGGTAGTTTTTGCTCTTTGAGACATTTCTTCCAAGAGATGTTCCTATTTCTGCTCCCATTCATTCACTCAGTCCTCCCTTCCCGTTACTTTTTTATTTAACTCAGCAGGAATGAAAATAAAATAAAATAAAAAAAAGAATAAAAACAAAAATTCACTGTGACTCCGACTTGGTTTCGAACCCTAAACCCCAGTGCGCCAGCTTTTAAAATTGCAACTTAGCCACTAGGCCAATTTGCTTACAGTTACTGTGACGAATTTTAGTATGTATCTCACTACGCCGGTCGCCTGCCTTTCACTTCTCCGATTAGGCGCCGGACTTAACCGAATCGAATCACTCCGAAGTCAACACTTAAAAAGTCCTCTTTGACGGTACTTGAACTTATTTAACGTTCGGATTTGGTTTCTAATTGTATATTTTTGTTATTAATTGATCACTGTTTTCGTTATTCGTAGTATATAATCCTTGATTATTCACTAGTTAACACTTCTACACTTGTTCCGAAATGAATAAAGAACTTATTAAACGCTTTTCGATTTTTTTCCTTTAGAACCACTTTTTATACGTCCATCGTGCACTAGCGCTATCTCTCTCTCATATCTCTCTCATATCTCTCTCTTTCATATTCCCCATGGTTTCAATTGTTGGTTGTTTATATTTATGTTTTGTAATCTCCCTGTACCTAATAGAATTTTTCTTTCTGTAATATTTATTTAGGGTTCCAGTCTAAGTGGTCAAATTCATCAGGACACGCTCTTAATCCCTTGAACAGGCGTGTACCAACATATCTGGACACTGGCCGTTGCGCTATATATGATGCTGACTGTAAAAGGAGTTCATAAATTACTCGATTTCTCCAAGTAGCTCAAACCCACTGGAATGCGCACAGAATAATCGGAAGACATCCATAACCGCGAAACCCGTTATCGAACTATTTGAAGCTTGACATTGAAGCCGGTTTCATTCTTTTGTTGCTGCCAATTAATCTAAAACGTACAAAAAAAACTATTTCTACTCGCAGTTGTTTACAAGTTTACAGATCGAATTCCCACGTCCTTATTTACTTTGACGCCCTAGAACTGCCCTTAGACTCTTCTCTTCTTATTTTCTAGAATAGATGAAGGACTTTCTTGGTTAACTATGTTTTGTTCATTAGCCGCGTATTCACTGAGCGAGCCGCCGCGCGAGGCAGCCTCGGATGTTTGCCGCGCAACGATTGCCGCGCGAGGCAGCCTCATGCAAGAAATCGTACTGATCGAGGCTGCCTCGCGCGGCAAAGCCGAGCCGCGGTGAGGCTGAGGCAGCATTGCTTGCTAATATTTCTCCACGCATCTTCTCTTAGTCCTCTATTTGTATAATCGGGACATTGCGCGTCCCATAATCGTCTATATTCACCATATAGTTGTATTAGTTTAAGACACCGCTCTTTATCCTTGACGCTAACACGCGACGAACAAGCTAGGCAAAACACAACCGTCCTAAGTAAGCGCGGCAAACGTGCTGAAGCGTCTTTGAGCATGGACAAAAACCGACACCGCGCGGCTCGGCTCGAGCCCGAAGCGAGACGTGCGTTCGCCTCGGGCGAGGCACGTCCTGACAGGTCGAGGATTTGCCTCACGAAGCTGCCGCGCGAGGCGGCTCGCCCAATGATTACGCGGCTAGTAGCATAACTCTGACATCTGGGGCCAGAAGCAAATTTTTCTAGACCATTCCTTTCTCAATAATGAGTGCATCAATATCTATGCTCTAGGCCTAGCCAGTTTGGGGCCCCATAGAGGTCCCATGACTGGCATTTTACCCATCTTGCTGCCATATTACATATGATTATGTCCACAGTATCAGGGACTGTTAGCCCTGTGGCCGGTGGTCTAATTTACTGTGGGAGAGTGACCAGCTTGTTCATTGGAGGGTCTGTCCGTATGGGCTCTTGTATGGTACAAGCTGAACATTAATTCTTAACCTGTTGAGCATCCTTGTTGACATTTTCTTTACATTTTCTTTACCTGTTTAAAGGGATTATGAATATTTTGTTATCTCGTGAAGGCAGACTATGAATGTAGAACTGACTGGTTGGTCTATGAATTTAGATTTTGCCTTAATAAAGGGCATGTGATTGTATTTTTATACAAATTGGTTAAGTGGTGGCTGCAAAACTGACTTGAAATTCTTGAAATTAATTATGTATGGATAAATTTAGAAAGAGAACATTGGCAAGCTTTTGGTATCAAATATATCAGCATCTCAGTGGCATTGACACTAAACGACACATTCAAGTATCTCTTAACTGTATTTGTCTGTTTCAGGTCAAGATCATGTTGCCGTGGGACCAGCAGGGCAAGAACGGCCCCAAGAAGCCGCAGCCCGACCACATCCTGGTGACGGAGCCCAAGGACGAGCCGTCGCCGTCCGACGTGCTGTCCAGCGAGCCCCGGCCCGCGCCGCCCGCGCCGCAGCCGCAGCCGCCCGTCGTGGCAGCCACCGCCTAGGCTATAAGCTAATTATTAAAAAATATAAAAGCTGGCAATGACTTTTTCTTAATTTACTGTTGGCAACACATCTGATCACCATTTTGATTCCCCTTACCACTTATACGCCCACAATCATGCTAAATGTGGCCTTTAAATCTTGTTACCTTAGGCTCTGTCTGCCCCGTAAGGGATAATGATGTGTGTTCTGTATTTAACATACGGTTATTGCGCGGCTCAAAACCCCTGGCATGGCACTACTGACCAAAATAAATATCATAAATGGGAGGTAGGATTAGGTTAGGTCAGATTTTCAGCAGAAAATACGGGCACGTATTTGAATATCGAAAATTAAAATATCGAAAGTTAAAAAGTCGACGGTCAAAATATCGAAAAACAGAATGTCAAACGATCATAAGGTCGAAATTCAAAATGTCGAAAGTATATATTCTCGAATGGTACAATTATCGAATGCTTAAATTGCGAAAAACTGAATATCGATAGCTAAATTATCGAAAATCAGAATATCGAACGATCATAAAGTCGAATTTCATAATCTCGAAAGTGTATATTATCGAATGCTTAAATATCGAAAATTAGAGTGTCGAACGATCATAAGGTCGAAATTATATTATCGAATATATCTGATGCACAGGCAACATAGGTTAGGTTAGTATTGCGTCAAGGCGCGAAGCGCCTCAACTAGGCGGAATAGGAGCTCCGCGAAGAGGAGCTCCGTCGACTTTTCTCGTAGCTATTCAAAGTTATTTTTGTTAATCACACATTTTACTTTGTCATACGAAACATTTAGTCGCATGAGAATTGAATAACTACGAGGAAAAGTCGACGGAGCTCCGCTTCGCGGAGCTCCTATTCCGCCTAGTTCAGGCGCTTCGCGCCTTGACGCAATACTAACCTAACCTAACCTACGATTGCCTGCGCTTTCTTGCAGATTTTGAAAATAGATATCTCAAGCTTCGGTTTATCGGCGCTAATCTATTTTAACCATTCGGCATTTGAGCTGTAGGAATGTGAGACGTCAATATAATAGCAGTAGATGTTAAGATCGTTCGCTATTTCAATTTTCGATATTTTATACGTTGGGTTTTTGATGGTCGATCTTTTGTGTTTCGATTTTAACATAAATCGAGCATTCGATTGTAGATATTTTGAACTTTCGATATTTTAGCCGTTCGGTATTTGAATTTTAGGTATTTCAGACGTCGATATTATGATAGTAGATATTTATATCGTTCGATATTTTAATTTTCGATATTTTGACCGTCGACTTTTTAACCTTAGATATTTTAAATTTCGATATTCAAATACGTGCCCGAAAATACCCAGAAACCGTCGACTTGGCTAAACTTGATTTTAAAATAGAAATCTTTGGAAAGTAGTGCCACGGGCAGTAAAGGAATGCTCACCATTAGAATAGCGTTGACGTAAGCGTGACAGTAAAACGACAACGTCCACAGCCGTATTCTATACCGGTTGGATACCGTTGTCGTGGCGTGGAGTCCCGGGGAAGTAGGGTATTTCTCCATACTTACGCATTCTCCTGTTGCCTCTATCGATAATCACACTAGTACCAGTATTACCTACATCCGCTATGTTCTTTTTACTATTCAAATACCTACTTTCCAAAAGCCTCAGACCGGATTTCGTCATAAACCTGGCGAAGTTCGTGTGCAATTGTATGCACTCAGCAAAGTATTACTCCTTATAATATTAGGGCACTGGCATGGCACTATATTATATGATTTGCCCTTGATATACACCCCCTAGTGTACTACAAACATGAGATTAACTTTCATGTGGAGTATCTTTATGAATGGGGCCTTACTTCTTCTCTTCTCAGAACTCTTCTTTACTTTTTAATTGATCCGAACCTTTTGTTCGTCGAGGAACAAGTAATATGCATGCATCTCTAACCGGAGGGCGGAAGCGAGTGTAATAAGATAATGATGGATGCTTATGCACTCACACTCGCGGCTGTAAATTTATTAGGACTTCGCCGACCAATCAGGGTACAAACACGACATAAAAAATATTACTACAATGAAAACAGATTTTTGGTGAAGGAAAACATCGTGAGGAAACCGGACCAATTCCAATAAGGCTTAGTTACCTTTCTGGGTTGAAAGGTCAGATGGCAGTCGCTTCTGTAAAAACTAGTGCCTACGCCAAATCTTGGGATTAGGTTGTCAAAGCGGACCCCAGGCTCACTGAGCCGTGGCAAATGCCGGGAAAAACGCTAGGAAGATGATGACTACAATGAAAACAGAATACTTTAGTTAACATTTTATTTATAAATCCTGACTACATTCACCCCAAACCAAGTGCATATAATATTGTAAATACAAAAGTGCTGGTAGCAGGGAGGTCGATGTAAAAACTTACACTGTGTACAATTTGATCTAGCTAACCGACTCGATTCTATACAAATGGAATGACAAAAACAACAAACAGGTATTTGTGACAAAAATGCAAGAGTTCATTAACTTAATAGGGATACTTAGACCACACTTACATGCTTACCTTACTTAAATTAACTTGGACCGAAATTTGTAGACATCTCACACTTAAGTTAAAATTAAACTTAAAATAATACCTTCGTTTGTCCCGTTAGAATACTATCAAGATAATATTATGCTGACACAACATGAACCAAGAGCATTAAATAAATATGTGAGTCACCAGTGCGGTCAGTGGGCGGGTACTCCCGCTATAGCTCACCGACCAACACTAGCTTTGTACTGCGGCTGCGGCTGTCGTAGCTTCGGCGCCAGGCCGGTAAACCCCAAGAACATGGTAACACCTCATTTTGGTACAAATGCCAAAACGCACGGAATGTTGAGATGTAACACTGTCAAAAAGTAAAATGCCACCGAGTCATAGTCTTGAATATTTTGGGGGCAGAATATGCTATGCTTTTGGTTACTGTAACTTGCAATTGGTTTCATGACAAAACGTTTTCGTCCGTGTTCATTATATCTAATAATTATTTATTTGACCGTTTTACATTTTAGCCCATTGAACATTCTGACACTTGTACCAACATTACCCGCCACCGCGAACAGTATTCGGGTAAAAAAATGATTATTCAACAATTCATTGCTAGCTATCGCGATAATAAATCGCTTTGATTGACACTTAAAACCAGTTTGAAAACCCGCCATACTTAAAGATACAAGTGATACCTAAATTGGTATCTTGCGGACCAGCCTCAGAAGTATACAGAACAAAGTTAATACGTCTGCAGCAAGCGCCTGGCCAGTGACATATTTCCCGTCAACAGACGAAGTTGATACTATTGTCCTATCCCTAGAGACAACCACCGGCAGTCCTTTAAGGTAGCTTTAGAGATATAAATGTTAAAATATTGCATTGAGTCCTGGACTTTGATACTAAAATGAAGAGGTTGTCTGCGTCGTGCCGCGGCGCTGGTGTAGTTGTTCCCATCACCGACACGATGTACGTTATCTGAAAACAAAGTAATACATTATGAGCTTAAATATTGTTAAAATATAACTGCACCGTCGTTATATTTACTTTTTCGTTTTAATCATTATACCTAATATGTAATTACAAAATAATTCAAAAAGCCTTTCATCATGAGTCTAAAAGGAAATCATATATTCGTTTTTGATAAAAGGTCTTATTAATTCGACTGCGCTTAATCTAAGTCTGGTTGTCAATAAATTAAAGATAGTTTTCTGTTTTCTTAGAACTTCTACTTTTACCATATTTGCAATCTTCTTTCGCAAATCAGTTACCCAGACGGGCAAAGAGTTGACATTAAATACATCAAGCAGTAGAGATGTTACGGAAGTGGCTTTACCGGAGCCGGAGACGGATTCAGTTTGATTTTTTTATTTAACGGACCCGTTTTCGGAATTAGATCCGGGGGTTTACCAGAGTATCTTTTAAATGGAAGGTAGATTGTGTTAAGGGCAAGTTAGTAATCCTCGAACAATTCGAAAGTTGTAGGCGTAGCTATTCCAATACATTCAGCTCCGATATAATTTCGTTAAAAATTTAAAATCAGGCAGGCGCACTACCCTCCCGCACCGAAAGAGCTCCCCGCCGACTTCCTGCCCCGCGCCCCGCAGTCGCGCGGACGAGGACTTTTAAGCGGTCGGTCACACAAAAGATCCACTAACGGGCCAAAGTGCATCTGTAGGGACCCCTATTTTTAAGATAAACGGTCGTTCTATAGTGAGCAGTGTAGCATGGATGGTGTTGCACTCACTGTTGCGGCTGCGGCTCCATGGGCGGCGCCATGCGGCACACGAGCTGCACGGCGGAGGCGAGCGCGGCCCGCAGCGCGCCGGGCAGCGCGGGCCGCGCCGCCTGCCGCTCCGCGAACACGCGCAGCTCGCGGAACGTGTTGCGCGTGTACGGGTTGCGCCGCGACGCGTAGCGCCACGTCACGAAGTAGTAGTACACGAACGGCGTCAGCAGGCCGCAGTAGCCGCTAAAGTGAAGTGAACGAACTCGATCAAAAACCTTTAGGCCATGTCTACAGATTTCCAATTATATAGATTCTAATGTGAATAAATGTTTTATAAATGTTGCAAATCCAATGGGTATAAGTGTCACTTAAAAAACGTTAGCATATTTTGCGATAGTCAGGGTGCTTTTCCACCAGAGCTATGCTATGCAACGGTGCTATAGATGTGTGTGAATCGGCTAATCATATTCATTGGTTTATACGCAGCCATAGCAACATCGCATGGCATAGCTCTGGTGGAAATAGAAAAGCACCCTGACTATCGTTTTTTAAGTGACACAAATCCATTGGATTTACAACATTTATAAAACATTTATTCGCATGAGAATCTATGGAATTGGTGATCTGTAGTATTGGGAATCTGTAGAATCGGGATTCAGTAGAATTGGGAATCTGTAGAATTGGGAATCTGTAGAATCGGGAATCTGTAGAATTGGGAATCTGTAGAATTGGGAATCTGTAGAATTGGGAATCTGTAGAATTGGGAATCTGTAGAATTGGGAATCTGTAGAATTGGGAATGTGTAGAAATCGGGAATCTGTAGAATTGGGAATCTGCAGAATTGGGAACAAACCTTCAAAAACAGATACAATTCAACGCACGTAAAAAGAGCTCCTGGCGATATAAGTACCTGCGCATGAGCGAAATACGGACCACATTGGCGGGAGTGATGCGGGACGCTACTATACCAGATGCGCGAACATATCGTCTCCACTAGCCACCCAGAGCTTTTTTTACGTGCGTTGACTTGTAATACACAATAGGTACCCGGCCATAAAGCTTGCACATCGGTCTTCTCGGCTAATTTCGGCTTCGTAGAGCGTTGTCTCGCGCTAATTTAAGTGACGCCTGGATTTCGACAGAACTCCACCCAAGGGCGGAGCTCCTTTTCAGAGTAATTTGCCCTTCGAAACCTAACCTACCTATTTTTATATTATAATATATTATTGAGTGATACAAAATAATGGCAGCATTTTTTCCGGATGGTCAAATTAGGGACCATGGGGAACTAGCAGGCAGTGTATACTCACAAGAGCGCCATGATGGCGACGAGCGGGAACAACAGTATCTCGGCGAGCGCGGCGGCGCGGAGTATGTTCCGCGATTGGAACTCCACCAGCGAGATCAGCAGCCGCGCCACCCACAAAGAGTTCTGGCCCAGCGTCTGCACACACACACACGCATTGGACCCGATTCTACAGCGGCCGCTAAAATTCCTAATTTTATTTAGGCATCGCTAAATCCCATTGCTCATAATCAAATGACAACGCCAATTTTAAATTTAGAAAATTTCGTTTTAGGCTATTTAGGCGATGGACACGTAGAATCGCATCCATCTTACTACTAACGAGTGTATACATGTCTACACACACATATTATCTTACTATAGACGGACCGCTTAACTGAGTCCTCGCCCGCGCGGTACAGGGGCGCGGGGTAGGCGACAAAGGCGGCCGAGAAGTGCGGGCGGCGGGCGCACCACCCGCCCGCACCGCTTCGGTCCCCTTTGTCGTCCTACCCGCGCAGGCGAGGACTATAAGTAGCGAGTGCATAACATAGGCCACGAAACTCATCAACCTTGTGAAGGCTGGCCACTTAGGCTCGCCGAGGCGAATCGAATCACAATTCGCTTTCTAAGGTCTTTTCAATCTTAACTATCCAATTTGGTAAACAAAATTCTAACCTCAAAAAGTCTCATTTTTATAATTTTTTAACTATTTCATCGTAAATAAAGTAACTGGAGATAAAATATCAGCAAAATTATGTACAAAATATTGCCTCGGGTTTATTTGATAATACACCTTATTCTTTACAAAAATTTGTACATTGAGGCTAGAATTTTGTTTACCAAATAAGACAGTTAATAATGAAAGGACCTTATACATTACTATGATACTGCGTCGATTGACGAACAGTAAGAGTACGTTTCACAATTTATTAATTTACTTTTCGGTGTTTCTGCAAGTTCGCTGTTTGCATCTTGTTTATCGAAAGTAATAACATACACTTAGCTTAAGACTTTGGCCCAGTCTCAAAACAATTACCTATATTTGCATACGTGTGCGGGCCAAATTTTTTGCCGTCGAGTATCACTATATATGTAGTATAAAACAAAGTCGCTTTCCTCTGTCTGTCCCTATGTATTCTTATATCTTTAAAACTACGCAACGGATTTCGATGCGCTTTTTTTTAATAGAGTGATTCAAGAGGAAGGTTTATAATACGCAGACGAAGTGGCGAGCAGAAGCTAGTATAATGATAAGAGTAACTTACATCAAGTATGGTGAGCGAGTAGGAGGCGGCGTGCAGCAACGCAAACAGGAAGATGGGCGTCAGGATCACTGCCTAGGAGTCAAGGCTACATCACAAAGTTATACCTAGCACATTGTCATTTTTACAAACAAAAATAAAAGAATACAAATCTCAAATGAGACAACTCAAATCTTCAGCGGCATACGAGGCAAGATAGTTTGTTTTTTGAACTAAAAGTAAAAATCATCAATTGGATCGGCATGTCCTGATAAGTCATTTGTCTATGGGTGTTACAATACAATACAATACTATACGATACAAATACTCTTTATCCCACACCGATCGATCGGTCGTCGATCGATGGTAGAATGGAACAGTCGACGTCGTTCCATAGTTTCTACTAGATCTATCGATCGATGGGAGAATGGAACTGTCGACGTCGTTCGATAGTTTCTACTAGATCTATCGATCGATGGTAGAATGGAACAGTCGACGTCGTTCGATAGGTTCTACTAGATCTATCGATCGAAGGTAGAATGGAACAGTCGACGTCGTTCGATAGTTTCTACTATAGTCTGGCAGCTAAACCACTGCAGCCAGATGACACTTCCAAATGTCATTTTACGAAATAATGATACCACATTTATTTCACTAGTGCTCGACTAAGGTCACGTAATGAATGATTTGATTACTGAACGAACGAAATATTTTATGAATGTCACATTCTTAGTTTAGTATATTTTAAATTAAACGCGATACTTTTGATGGGTTCAAGGTTCATATTAATGAACAAAAACGACTTTTGCATTCCACTCCGAACTGCAACCAAACTCAAAACTTTAAAGGCTTGGTCCGCTAATTCGGAATAATTTAAGTTTTTAAGTAAAGTACAAAGATAGAAAAAAATATTAATGATATCATAGTTGTTTCATTTATGGCAAAATGGGGAATGAGTTGAAAACTGGTAACTGATTTGACATGCTTCCAAATCGCGCTCTTACACTACTACTAACTAGAAAACATACAAAAAACCTTATTGAACAAATAATTTTATTAAAATTCGCTTTGAAAATTCACTATTTCAACATAAATGACGAAAATGAATTTCATTATATCGTTCATTCTTTCATTCACTCACTAAGTCACATCACTATTTAATATTCGCCAAAAACTGACAACACTGAAAGTGTCATCTGGCTGCAGTGATTTATCTGCCAGACTATAGATCTATCGATCGATGGGAGAATGGAACAGTCGACGTCGTTCGATAGTTTCTACTAGATCTATCGATCGATGGTAGAATGGAACAGTCGACGTCGTTCGATAGTTTCTACTAGATCTATCGATCGATGGGAGAACGGAACAGTCGACGACGATCGATAGTTTCTACTAGATCTATCGATCGATGGTAGAATGGAACAGTCGACGTCGTTCGATAGTTTCTACTAGATCTATCGATCGATGGGAGAACGGAACAGTCGACGACGATCGATAGTTTCTACTAGATCTATCGATCGATGGTAGAATGGAACAGTCGACGTCGTTCGATAGTTTCTACTAGATCTATCGATCGATGGTAGAATGGAACAGTCGACGTCGTTCGATAGTTTCTACTAGATCTATCGATCGATGGTAGAATGGAACAGTCGACGTCGTTCGATAGTTTCTACTAGATCTATCGATCGATGGTAGAATGGAACAGATGTCGATCGATGGTAGAATGGAACAGATGTCGATGGATGGTATCGAACAACGTCGATCGATTGGTTTATCCGTCGATCAGCCAAAGCACCACACTAATCGATCGATGTTATCGACCAACATCGATCGATTGTCGATCGATTAATGTAGTAACACCCTAACGTATTGTTGAAGTGGCTCCTCATCCGTTTTGACCTCAACTTCTTATTACTTTATACAGTGTATCTTTAATCCTGTAACTCTTATCCCCAAGTTCATGTTTTCCCTTCTAAATTTTGACCGCCTATTATCCATTTAGCCTTTATATTTTTGTAATCTCGTTGTACTGATTTGTGATGCTCATCAAAGAATATTTGTATTGTATTGTTGTTTAAGTTGGTGAAATTGCTTCATCTTCTGATACACTTGGAATAATATTCATACCCAATAATAATAACATGAGTAAATCATAGAAACATAAATCATAGAAACTACCACCTAAAGGAACATGAACTTTATATAGAGGTAACGAGGTGATACGATAAGTTGATTTATAAATTACTTAAAACAATGAGCTAATAACAGCTAATTAATTCCGTAATTGTACACTAATTAAAAAGGAAACAAAAGCCATAGCGTGTCATCTACATACCCTGTGGTGTGTTTAGTTTTTTATTTCTTATATTATACAAATTCCTGATTTAAGCGTGTAGTCTGTGTTAATATTATGGGATAAACAAAGACGGCATTATCGGTACCCAATAGTTAAAGTATCAAGAACTTAACACAGATTACTTTCCATCAGGTGACCCGTCTGCTCGTTTTCCCCGTTATGTAAAAAAACAGCGATTAACCAAGCCCTAAGTAGTTCATATTTTAGTCATTGTATCTTTATTTTGTCATCACAATTAGCCGAAGGTAGAAAGTACAAAAAAAAAAACAAATTTGGAAGTATTTGGCCAGATTAGTGCTCGTACAACGATAACGTCCAATTCTAAGTCTTTCAATGTATAGGAAAATACATTATTTATTACTGAAACCGGTTTCACCTTTAATGTCAGTTTAGGACCTTGGGTGACGCGTGCGCACGTCGGTCGACTAACTTTTTAAATTGTGTAGGTATCACGATTAACGGCAGTACTCGCTGGCCCCAAAGGGCAATGACCAACATATTAGCCAAATTGTAGAGTGCTAGGCCTACTGTAGTGTTTTGGCGATGGTTCAATTTTCGTCCATTTCATGTTTGCGTTAATGATACTTACTTTTTATTGTTTTTAGGAGCAAAACTTTAGTTCAAAGATTTGTAAATATGAGTGATATTTTACGTCAACTTTTTAACAACTTTCAGCCCCACAGGGTCCCATTTCAATAATATTAATTGAACGACTAATACAATCAACTTAATCACTTGTATTAACACTTTAAATGTGTTGTACAACCCTTCCTCCCTCCTCCCGCTCCCCCTTAAGTTATAAAACACGTAGTCAAATAATTTTTAACATATAAAATGAAGGAAATATATTAAAACGTTCGAGTGTTCTGAAGTTACTAACCGATAGTGACCCTGAACTCGACAAGGCGCCAACTTCAGTCAACTTTGCATAAGTATTTGTGAGTACCTAGTCACTAAAAGTTGACACTTGACATTGGATACCTTTTACATATTTTTTTAAAAATGTAATAGATGCTAAATGATAGTGATAAGACTTCTGAATTTAGAACCTAACACCACAAAGGTATCCAGATATCAAATAAGAGCGTTTCCACATTATCCAATCCAATATCGGTGTCGGACGACGACAGCCGACACTATCTATAGTGCTGTTTTCACTCCGACAGCTCACGGGCGTCCGAAGTGTCGGATCCATCAGCAATCAATATCAGAGCGGATAACGTAAGATACAATAAATGCTTCATGTTTTATTTGCCCCGATAGCCTCCGACTCTAGCTTGTAGTTTGAAAAGGATACACAAATTGGGCGAGACGTTCATGAAGATGAGCGAGTAGAACAGATAGTGCGCGGAGTCCTCGAGGAAGAAGCGCGCGACGAACTCGCGGCTCAGCGCGATCTCTCGCGCCGGCAGCCGCTGGTGCAGGCGCAGCGCCGACACGGCCGCGTTGCCCGCCAGCGCCTTGTAGAACGCCGACACCGGGCTGCACACCACACACACTCTATTAGGGCCACTTGCACGGACCAGCAGGCTTATTGTCTAACTCTCTCGCGATCGCCATCGTGTTCATTTTGACAGTTCATGTATGGACAATTGGCATCGGAAGCAGCTAGCTAGAATGACATCCATACAAGAACTGTCGTTCCAATCCGATGCAGTGTTAAAATAGTTACACAATTACCCTGCAGGGTAGACGCAGGTTAGATGCTAACCCGGGGTAAGTATTGTCAAAATGTATGGAACTGTCGAACCTAATCCCGAGTTACCAATTTATTTTTTTAACTCTGGTCTGTGCAAGTGGGCCTTATTGTAACAAACTCGACATTGCAACACTATTACAAAACTTACTTAAACTATTAGAAACATTATCCGACCAGGAACATTAGCTGTATGATTAACAGCAAATATAATTGCTGGACATTTATTAATAACTCTTTTAAGAAGAACATTTAATTTAAGATATATAATTAGGGCACAACTTGGAAAACTTTAAAAATAAAATTATAATTTTTCTGTTCCTAATAGTCTGTCTTCGAAAGCCATGAGACTTTAGGCTTCCATGAATTCTATTAACAAGCTTAACATATATATATTTTAGCTTGCAATCTGTCTCTTTGGGACATTCAGCAAGAGGTTGGTATAATATGCACTGTCTTGGATGGTGCGTGTCCAGTGACTCGCCCGTCTATGGGCTGTTATCTATTCCAGTAGACCTTGGGGGGCTCGTCTCTACAGTCGATTAAGTGTCAAATTCCTGCATTAGGTCATTCGCCAATTTGTTAGCTTAACATACATATGTTAAGCTAAGTATACGAACTTGTTGAAGAGCGGCAGCACGTAGCCGATGGTGCAGAGCACGGTGAGCAGGCGGATGGCCCACAGCGCCACGTCCACCTTGTTGGCCGCCACGTGCGCCTTCAGCGCCGGCAGGCCCTTCGGCGGGCCCGAGTCGCCGCCTTGCCCGTCCGACATTGTTCACTAAGGGACATTAACTATCTATTAAACAACCTTCTCAGTAACCTGCATATCATAACATGAATGATTACAATATTGTTCTTGCATACACAAATAGAGTGGTGTTGTTGGGAGGTACTTTTAGTCAGAACTTTGTCTACACTAATATTATAAAGGGAAAAGATTCGATTGTTTGTTTAAATTGAATAGGCTCCAAAGCAACTGGACCTATTTGAAAAATTCTTCCTCCATTAGAATCCTTCATTATCCCTGATGAACATAGGCTATATTTAACCCTGCGCGCATGAAGGCGCGGGCTACGGCTAGTAAATAAATAAATAACTACCCACAGAATTATAAAAATGGCCTGCCAAGTGGAATTTAAATTCGGGGCACAAAGACTGAAACAATTTGCAGACAAAGCTTGTCTCATAAATTAAAATTTCAGAAAATAAATAAAAATATAAGGCAACAAAAAATGAATATGCAGTAATAGTGATCAAAGCAAGACTTGTCTGGTTGAACTCACTAAGTCACTAACCACTAATACGCCATAAGACTAACTGTGTTAAACTAACTGTGGTTACAGCTTGTGGTTGTTAATTGCTTTGCATATTTATTCATTTAATAACTGTAGTGGATATGTTTAGAACAAACACTCATTTATGGAACTAGTGAAAAGTTTTGCAACTTTTAAGAAGCACATTGGTAGAAAAAACAATAAAATTAAAATGTTCCTTAGTTATTTTAATATGTTTCAATTATGATTCAATTGATAACTGTTTCTAAATTTGGTAAGTCATTAACTATCACTTGAGTAGATTTCAAAATGAATTCAATCCATAAATGACTTATAAAATAAACAGATACCTATTTCAATGTGTTCATTAGTAATTTTTTATTCATATATTCAGATAGTGTACACTAGCTACAAGTAAAAGAAAAACAGAAACTAAAAATCATTGTCATATCAATGTCATGTGATGACTTTTTCCATTTTTGGCAGCACATAGTGTAGTGCATAGCACTTTGGTTTTAGTTAATATATATTTTATTTGCTTTGAGTTTAGGCAAATTATAGTAAGATTAAAGTCACTTCCAATGCAGTAAAACCAAATGTGCATTTTTGCATAATTAAGACACTTACAAATAAGTATTGCGATGTGATCTCAATACCTGTTTAACATATATATGAATGAAGACAATTATTTTTTAATATTTTTAATGCAATAAACATTTGAAGTTAGTCCACAGATACCAGGGTCACATAAATACAGTAATAAGTATTTAAAATGAAAGACTGGAGACAGGACTCATTGTTTAAGTGCAATAAGCAATGACAAGCCTTTTTATACTCTACACTACACAGCATACAATATATCATGCATGTTAAGATCAGATCCATTGGCTCAGCCTAAGTGATGCAATTATTTGTATTAGGTAAAATTTCCTGTCAGAAGATGAAAGTTTACTTTTCATTTCACTTTCTACTAATAACTGGGTCAGAGACAGGTGAAAATTATTCCATTAAAATTTAGACCAAATTTTCACCTGTGATTTTGCAGTGTAATTACAGCATGGATAGGAACTAGAAAAAGTGTGATAAAACACAGTCACAGTTATCTGTAGATTAGACAAGTACACGAGACTGATAAGGGGTCAAGCATGCCGAGTGCCAGCCACACAGAAGGCACGATCAATTTAGCTGGTTTGATCTATTAGCATAATGAAAAACAAACATCAGCTTCTACTCAAATTGAAGAAGTTTAATAATTAATTGGTATTGATGATTTTCCAATAGGTAATGTAGTCCAGTGGGACACGAAACGAATTTGAAAAGATTGAAATTATCGGTATAAAAACACGCTATAACCTTCAAAGAGACTCAAATGACGACATCGAATACCATAAAACGACAGCCAAGGACTTATATAAACAGGAAAACTGGTTTTCCACGTACAATTATTAATAATTAAGATGTAACTTTTCGATTCTTAAATTATTACAGGGAAATGCATAGATTGATTAGGCATATACAAAATATATAGAAGTAGTGATTAATACTTACGTCAAATATAAAATTAGTAACAAATTAACAACAAATAATGTCTAAATAATTTTAAACGCACAATTATTTTCACAACGCGACGGAACTGAACATGATTTGCCAAATGACAGCTTCACAGATAAAAAAGATAAGAAAGATGTGACGTTGCACTGACAAGAGATTCAGATAGAGTTGTACGAGCAACGCTAAAACCGTTTTTACGGTTAGATCTGACGAGACGAACGACGAAATTTTTTGTCCTGACGTATCGTGTATAAGAATCTTTACAAATGATAATAAATTATGAATTTCTTTGACATTGACAAATGTCAAAACAGACACTGACACTGACAATGACAATTAAATCTAGCTGAACGAACTCAAATCAAAAGTTTACTTTGTTATGATTTATAAAAATTGTAACAAAAAATGTGGATTAAAAGCTTACTTAAATTCAGAGATTACTCTAGATTTTCTTATACTCGTAAAAATTACAGTGCAATAGCTGCCGTTTTAGAGAAGGCTAATGTTGGTGAATCTGCCGAAGTTAAGGTTATAATCAAGATCTATTTCTTAATAAATTATTCGTTTATAAGGCGGCTTTGTTTCTAATTTTGTATCCAAATTATTTTCAGGGTTGGGTGAAAAACCTCCGCGTGCAGAAGGAGCTGGTATTTGCTGACGTAAGCGATGGCTCCAGTGCGAAAAGACTGCAAATCGTTATTCCAAAGAAGTTAAAGACTGATGCTCTTACTTATGGCAGTTCAGTGCACGTCGTAGGGAAGCTGTCGCGCAGCCCGCGCGGGCAGCTCGAGCTCACCGCCGACAGCGTCAAAGTGTTAGGAGAATGCATAGTCAATGATGGATACCCATTCAACCCTCGCACCACGCACCCACCCGAATACATAAGGCAATACTTGCACTTACGCCCACGTACTAACTATATTTCATCCATACTGAGGATAAGGAACTCTGTCACGAGACACATACACAATTTTTATGCGTCTAAAAACTACATCCATATCCACACGCCCATGTTAACATCGAATGACTGTGAAGGGGCCGGTGAGGTGTTTAAAGCGCAGCCAGACAGCGAGCAAACTGTTAAAGCTATGATGCAAGAAGGCCGAGACAGAGACACAGCATACTTTGGCACTAAAACATTCCTCACCGTCTCTGGCCAGTTGCACTTAGAAGCTGTCTGCCGAGGAATGGGGAATGTCTACACTCTAGGACCTACATTCAGAGCGGAAAACTCTAGATCAAGATTGCATTTATCTGAATTTTATATGCTTGAAGGAGAGCTAGCATTCTGTGATAATATAGAAGATCTACAAAATCATATAGAGGAGTTATTGAAATATGTTTTTATACAAACGAGAAACGCAAATGAAGCTGATTTGTTTACTTTAGATAAAGAAAATACGAAAGCACCCGCTTGGTTAGACAAGAAGTTTGTAACACTGACTTATGAGGAAGCCAGGAGCATTCTAGATAAGAATGGGATGAGGATAACTGATGATGGGATTAATAAGGAGCAGGAGCTGGCCCTGGTGGAGCACTGTGGGGGGGTGCCGGTGTTTGTGGTGCGGTGGCCCAAGGAGCTCAAGTCATTTTACATGAAAGAATGTGAAGATGATCCTAATAAGGTAGCTACAAGAACCTAAACATAATTAACCCTTTTTTTTTACTAATTTTATTGACATCAAAATATTTAATGAATTCAAAGTAGGTTTAATTTTATTTTTATACTTTTTAAGTTGCTGATGAAGATGTAAAAAGTAATATTATGTTAATGTGGAATAGTGTTACTCTCTATTAGTAAAATCATTTTTTAAATCAGTTTAGTAGTGTCAAAAATTATTATCTAATTATCATAGCCTGCTTGACCCTAAAAAGCGCAGTTTCCAAAAGGCAGAAAGTTGCAGCAGTTGCAGGCAATAGCTAGTTGGTTATAATTATGTATATTTATTTTTGCAATATGCATCAAAACCAGTCATTTAATTGTCTCTATCGCACATAGTGGCTTAATCTAATGTAACTTTTTTCAGGTTGATGCACTAGATCTGCTAACATCAATAACTGGAGAGTTAGTTGGTGGAAGTCTCAGAGAAGATAACTACGACAAGCTAAAAGCCAAACTGCCTTCTGACAGCTTGGACTGGTATCTGCAGTTGAGGAAATTCGGCAACATACCCACCGGGGGCTACGGGCTTGGCCTGGAGAGACTCCTGCAAGTTATGTGCGGAATCAACAATATTAAAGACACCTTGCCCTTCCCTAGGTGGCCACATAACTGTACTTTGTAAAATCAAAAAGTTAATTTATCTAGTAAAACAACAAGTGAATTAAAATAAAATCTAACAAATCAGCAAACATTCTTTTTATTTCGAAAACACTGTGACTCTCAATCTCTCTATTATGAGGTATTTTTAACCAGCTAGGTGGTGCTCACTTACCATCAGGTGACGCACTTACTCGTTTTCTTTCTTGTCGTAAAAAATAATAGATCATTCACTGTCGGATATATTGCACGCGGGTAATTGGATGTATTGAATCGTATTCACATTATGTGAATTGGGTTAATTCAGATAACTTTAACTCTCCGCATTAGTCTAATAAAATAAGTATATCAACATGATATCCACTTTTTAGAGAAATACGTGTCTAAGGAAAATAAACTTGACTCCTTTCTTTTACGAGTAAGAAAACTGGTCCCATCTATCCATCTCTCCCTAGCATACTTACATTAGTTAATTATATCTCTCTGTCTCTTGTACTACTGATCTATTAGGTACTATACTTAGCCATGGAGGAAACTGTCAGTGTGACCAGCTGAAGCCGTGGTTCTTGTTTCTAGACGACCGACGCTGGCGCTTAGTCACGCTGGCTCTCTGTGATGCTTGCGTCAATTCGACGCTGAGGGTTTAGTGTGACTCTGGGGTCGTTGTGATGCTTGCTTAGTGTGTAGCTGGGCTGTTACCCTGAGATAGCATCGCATGCACTGAGTCCAATATCACAAAATTCCCATAATCCCACTAAACTAAGCATGACATTACCCCAGGGAGGTTGATAATGCCTGTGTGTTGCTAGGGTGTGTGATATTACAAATACAAATACAAATACAAATAGTTTATTTAAATAAGCGGATTTAACAGAGGAAAATATCCATCAGACTCCAAACTAGGCTGAGCCTGTATCTTGGTCGTCTGCGAGAGCGATTACAACTAAGTGATTACCAAGATACATTAACAAATGGGCGTTTAAAAAAGCAACGGTGAAGTGCATGCAAAAAGTGAACACAAATACAATACATATAAAGAGCGACAGAGAGTTCGTAACGGAAAGCATAATACAACAATTTACAAGTGTGTGTGTATGTGTGTGTGTGTGTGTGTGTGTGTGTGTGTGTGTGTGTGTGTGTGTGTGTGTGTGTGTATTGGCTTAATGTGACACCCACTGGAGCACTATTCTTACATAGCATCACACAAATCTCAGAATCCCAACTAAACCTAGCGTTACTCTGAACCAGCACAGCATCATACTGAGCCGACATCACACCGCACTGGGGTTGCTTATGCTTATGTGGTAAGTGCGTGTGATACTCGGGTCAGAGTAATGTTAGGGTTGGTGGGATTATGGATTTAGGGTCGATTTCTCAATGCTCAGATATGCACTTATCTGACAGATGTCTATAGACTTATTCATTGAATTAGGCCTGTCTGGCGGTTGAAAAATCGACCTTATCAGATCAGATCAGAGTGACACTGTGGTCAGATTGATACTGGCTCGTTATTATTTTTGCGTTGGGGCTGCGCCACTGTTAATTTTAATTTAAGTATCACTCTGATCTGTCTTGCACTTAACCCAGGAATCACAAGTCCAGAATTAAACCCATCCTGTGATGCTGCACATGGTCAGAGTGATGTTTGGTTTAGTGGAATTGTGGGGTTTTGTGATTCTAGGGTCAATGTGACCTTTTTGACTGTTTTGTGTGCGAATTTATGTGAACCGTGTATTGGGGGTACACATTAAGTAAAGATATACACTTAGATACAAGAAAGATCTACGCAAGTTATTTACAAGCAAGTTTGTTCGTTGAATTTAGAGTTTTTAAGTGTATACATTTATTGAATGGTCCCCATTATAATGCCAGCTGCACATTTAGCTAAAATAAAACAACTAGTCTCTTTAATTAATTTTGATGTTCAAAATGCTATCTTGAATCGAAATTAATGTTTATTTTATTTAAATGTGCAGCTCATTATTCTTCAAAACAAAATCAGGGCATCATACCAGCAAATATTAAATTACAGCAAAATTATGAAATTGTAAGAAAAACTGCAACTAAATAGTGTGAAATGAAATGAGTTTGTTTAAATGTTAATATTTAATGGTATACATCCCGGTTGTGAGTGTAAGGATTTTATTAAAATTTCGTAGCCTGAAAATAAAAAGACTCCAACTGCAAAGAAGATTAATATAATATAATGACTTAATTTGCGACCTAGTAAGGCTCCAAGTGGCACTATCCTAAAACTATAGTTGGAACTTTTTGTTTTCAGGTCACGATTATTATTATATCTAAAAAATAATAAGGACAGTAATTAATTTTTTACCTTTTATTTAAGATCAAGACAAAATAATACGATTCTTAATGAAAAAAATTGTGACAAAATATTATAAGGTAGTACAATAATAATAAAAGAATGAATATTTAAAATTTGTTTATTCTTTCACTAAAATGATTTGAGCAAGGTATAACTAGAATAATTCGGCAATGTGATGTAAACCTACATAATCATATACATAGTTAGGAATTTAAAACAAAATTACATACTACTATGTAGTTTAATTTTGACTTATGTAAACTGGATGCTATGTCTTCAACAATTAGAATACATTATCCATGAAAAGAGATTCGAAATCTTTTCAAAAAATTTACAATACTCGATCATTCGAATAACAAAAGCTAAGGAACTGGACGCTATGTCCTCGACAATAGGATACATTATCCATGAAAAGAGATTCGAAAACTTTTCACAAAATTTACAATAATCGATCATTCAAGTAACAAATTCTAAGGAACAAAACTTAGGTATCTATCTCGAAATATTATTATTACTAATAAAAATGTACAAATATAAGTCATACAATATGTACAAAAAAATTGTAAACATACTGTGCAGAGAAAACAAAACGCAACTTTACTGAATATATCAGAAACTTAATCTTAATATCACATTTTGTTTAAATTAAATATACGTAATTCATCATTTATACAGATTACAAAAAATGTAAAATCATTGACCACAGCTATACAATGTCTTCTACACATGAGAAAAACTTATTCTACCCAATTTATATACAAAATTACAAATAAATCAAACATTTACATTCATAGCTATTTTATCGAATACGAAATCCTGGTACATTACAGGCCTCAAATTAAAACAACAAATCGGTCTGCATGAAACGCTTTAAGCGGACGAGATTTAAAATTCCCTTTAAATAAAAGAGAGTTGTATCTACAACAAAAAAATACCCAGTCCGCTCAATCATTTGACACAAACTTACACACGTTATATTACACGCGGTAACACAACAAATACACAAAAATATTCACTTCAAAAGTCAGTCGTGCTCGCACTAGGCGAGCGCTAAACGCACTCCTAATCCACGAAACAATCACATGATGGAGCACAGACCGGAGAGCTCCGTGCCCTTCTGCTTCGGGGGCTGTCTGCTGAAGACCACACCTTCGAGTGTAGATTTCACTTTGTACTCAAGCTCGGGCTCCTCCCCGGGTGGTGGGGGCTCCTCGTCCGCGCTGACGTCTTCCAGAGAGTCTTCGCGCGGGGCGGGGGCGGGCGCGGGCTCCGGGACAGGCAGCGCTTTGCTGATGTTAATACGGATGCCCGGCAGGATGGTGGCCTGCGCGGGCGCCTCTAACTGCACGTTGCCGTCTATGGACGACAGGACGGTCGGCCGCGAATTGTCGGGAGTGGCGCGGATGACTTCCTCTTCCGAGGTTATTATAGGCTCGTCATCTAAAACAAATGAAAAAGTAAAGTTAGACTTTGATATTTTTAAAGTACTATAGGATGTCCCGAAGTCTGTCTTTGACAGACGATTTGGTTAGGAACTGGGAAGGTAATCTAATCTTGGTAAAAACTATTTTTTACTAAGATTATTTAGAGATTTTTTTTATTTAAATGATACCAGGGACATGGGAGTCTGCTCGGGACCTGCAACGTGGCCGAAACGTCGAGGTAATTATTATTAATAATAAAAAATTACGCAGTTAAGTCCCGAAATACTTTAAATAAATAAAAACTATTTGTATACGTCGAATGAAGACAATCTTTATCTAGAAACAAATACTATTGAGAAAGCAAGAAATTAATTTTACGATCAAAACGTAGTGCCACTTTTAATGGCATTGTCATATGAATTATTCACATAATAAAAATAATTAAGGTTGCAAGATGTTATTCCTTTGTATATTGGTCAGGTATGATTACTGAAAGTAATTCGAGATGAAACTATATACTAACCAGGATCAATAGGTTCCTGCTTGACGCGCACGCTAGCAAAATCGATGACGGCCTGGTCGCGCGCCTCGCGGGCGGCGCTGGTCTCGTCGTCAGTGTCGTAGTCCTCCACCACGACCTGCTCCACGGGCTCGGCCTTGAACACGACGTCGTCTTCGTCGTCATCGGCCTCAACGTCCATTGGTGGTTCGGGGTTCTCTTTGTCTTCCACCACTTCAATCTGGAGAACAAAATGTTAACATAGGTTAATATTTTGATGATATATAATACTAGCTGTTGCCTGCGACTTCGTCTGCAAAGAATTCGTTTATCGCTATCCCGCGGGAATAATCCGGGATAAAAACTAGCCTATGTGCTGTTCCAGACTTTTCTCTATGTGCCGAATTTCATCCAGATAGCCTAAACCGAGCAAGAATACTTGAAATTTGGCAGACTACAATACCATATATACTTTTTTGTATAACAGATAAGAAATATACTGTGCCAATAATTAAAAATTAACTTGGAAAATAAAGATAGTAGTATTGATAAGTAAGCGTTTGTTTGCGACTGTATGACGCAATAATGTCGAAATGTACCAAATATTTAATACTCTCATGACAAGACTAAATCTACTGATCTTTTATCAGTGTATCAAATACAAAAATTATAATACGAAGGCACCAGACGTTACATATTTTATTATTATATTATTACAAGTAAACCATATTACAATTTAATGTGTAAGTAAACACTACGCATAGTTCTATAAATATAAATAGGAGTCGATATTTACCTCAACGGGTTTTTCAGGTTCGATGACCTCGACGACCGACTCGTTGTCAGACTCGTCGAGCGTGTCGTCAACGTCTTTGATCTCTATCGCTTCTTCCTCTGTTTTTTCTATTGCAGGAATCTCCTCTTTGGGTGAAGATACCTTCATGAGGGACGCCTGTAACAATAAACAAAACGAGATATGTCAGTTTAAGATTCTATGAGTCATTAAAGTTAATTAAAGTTAGTTCCGTAATGGAGACTATATGAGGCAATTAGTTTATATGTTTTTGATAGGTCTACTATAGGTGATCACTAATTAGAATACTCATTTACAACACATCATTATGACGTCTATAATAAAATCTATTTAACTCAAAATATTACTATAATAACAGAATCAAAGTTCTCGTCCATTGACTTACGATAAACAACTAGAATCCCTTTGCTTCCAACAGTTTTTGAGCGTGATCGGGAGTCTAGTTGTCTATCGTAAGTCAATGTTCTCGTCTTATGATTCCTAGGACAACAGAATGTTCGAGCGTAAGTTTATAAACGGCGACTCACCTTATAATCTTCAAGGCACAACGGATGGTAGTTCTCGCCCTCGTGGCTGACAGAGTTGCGGAGGTGCCACTCCTCGCGGTCCTCGTTGTAGAACTGGAGGAAGGTGTCCCCGCAGAGCGCGCAGGCGGCGCGCGCGGGGGGGCCCGCCGCCACGCTGGGGGGCGCGGGGGGGGGCGCCAGGGCCGCGCCAGACCCAACCCCTGATGTTTCGAACCAACTTTTTTCTGGAAGGACCAAACGGATGGGTTAGCATTTCGATGAGCATGCAGCGGTGTGTTGTGACTTTTCAACTGAGGCTACTAACTGAATTTGCGACGGTTTTCATCAAAGCCTTCTTAATGCCCGAACACAATTTCTCTAAATTTTATAGAATAGAGAGTATTACAAATGGAAAACCAAAATCTACTAGAGGTATTAAAAAAAAACCCTGTACTGTCCCTGAATTTTGATAAGATACATTGTGTTTGTATCAAACTCAAAATTGAAAATTCACAGTATCATAACTAGATGAACCGATCTATTAAAAAAAAATACATTGCTCCGGTATAGCCCCATAAGAATAGTGTTGTTCGGTCACCATCAGGTAAATTCAGATGACCCATAATGTCATCCGGTTACAATTATAAAACAGACCAAGTAGCAGTGGCGTGGCGTCCATAGAACTCGATTCCCACCGGCTTGCCTATATTAAGGCAGTTGGGCAATTTATTGTGCAGAATTAGAGGAAAAGGCTAGTTAAGTTCCCTTCGGCTTGCCTTCTGATATACTTGACGCCACGCCACTGCCAAGTAGAGCCTTTTTTTTATACAGGCCACAAACACGTTTTAATCATAGTGTCGCGGGTCACAAACAAAAAAATTTTAGAGGTAGGATGTAGAGGTAACTCTAGGCGAGCCAACCACATAGGCTGAGCGGGCCGCAGGTTGAGTATAAACACATAGTAAAAGGTCATAACACCAATTGACCTAGTACCAAACTAAGCAAAGCTTGTAATATGGGTACCAGACAACGGATATACATACTTATATAGATAAATATATACTTAAATACATATAAAACGTCTAAGACTCGAGAAGAAACATTCGTATTTTTCATACAAATATCTGCCCTGACCGGGGTCGAACCCGGGATCTCAAGCTTCATAGTCAGGTTCTCTAACCACTAGGCCATCAAAGATACTACTATAGACGAAATAGGCACTCACTTCTCTCATCCAGATCGTCGAGCTCCTCGTACTGCAGCCAATCGGCCAGGTCGTAGTGCCAGTGGCGCGAGTGCGCGCGCCGAGCCGAGTCCCGCTCGCGCCGGTTCTGGCGGAAGTGCCAGTCCAGGTGCTGCGAGTAGCGCACCGTGTGCTCGGGCGGGAAGCGCGCGCCGCAGCCGCTGCACTGCATGCCGCCGTACAACTTGCTCACCAGGGCCGGCTGGGCGCTGCGAGAGACACCACACATCAGCACACCATTCCTCTAACACTAGCCTGTCATGTAAACTGGCTCCCAGACTCTTTTCTTCAACTAACTATTAATTTTAAAAGATCTAAACGTACCTACAGACGGGGAGAAGAGACTTTTTCTACCACATAAAGATAGATTAACCCGGAATACTTCAGCTTTCAGCTTCGCTTAGACTGAATGATCAAACGTTTTTCAAAAATTTTGAATCATGGTTGACAAGCATTTCTACAAATGGGAACTATAGTTACAGTTATAGTTATAGTTATAGTCTTGAACTAAAGACGAGAAAAGAACACAGTATTTAGATAAATATGATACTTACATTCTGAGCGTCTCCGGCCTGGTCAGATCGACCCGATGCACAACGTTTCGATCCTCTCTGGGTTTCTTCTCCTCAACTTTAGTTTCCTCTTTGGGCTGCGCGGGCGCTTTGATGATGCCGGTGGCCAGCAGCTTGGCGAACAGGTCGTTGATGTCGGGCAGCGCGGGCGCGGGCGCGGGCGGCTCCAGCCCCGGGATGGCGGCGCCGCGCGGGAACTGCGGCTCCGCCGAGCTGTAGTCCGACGAGGCGGACGCGGGCGCCATCACTGACGGCATCACGCTCGCCAACATGTCTAGGCCTGGAGGACGAGTACATAATTAGAACAATGTTTTTAGATAATATTTATGAAAACAGTTTCGAGACATAGTAATGAAACGAGACGATTTGAAATGAAATAGTATTTTAACTCGTTTCCAGAGGTGATTTAAAAAATGATATAAGGAAAAAAGTATTACCTTGATTGCTTTCAGGGCTGGGCGTTTTGGTAGGCCTCTTCTGGTCCTGGTCAGTTTCCACGGGCTCGGCCCCGAGGGCGAGCATGGGCAGGTCGGGCACGCGCGGCGGCGGCAGCAGCTCGCAGCCCTGCATGCCCGCGGGGGCGTTGACCCCGGGCCGCACGTGCCGCGGCAGCACCGAGAACCTTATGAAGTGCTTCTCGTTGCCGATGAAGATGGGCATCGGCAGCCCGCCGAACGCCACTTGGAAGGGCTGCTCGTTGATCAGGACCGTCCTCAGAGCGTCCACGAACCGTATCGTGAAGAACTTGCCGTTGATAGAGAACTTTTGCACTTTGGAGTCCAGGAACACGGGGCACATACGAGTCGCATCCACTATGAGATTGATCTTGCCCGCGACTAAGTCCGTGCGCTTCACTTTGCCGATGTCCACCTGAGGCAGGGGACCTTCCAGGTGGATGAGGCGCGGCTTCCCGTCGATGATCACGCCGAGAGGCGCTCCGCCGAAGAAGCACTCGTGCCATCTGCCGTTTATGAAGAGCTCCCTCGTCGGAGCGCCAAATCTGATATCGAACACTTGATCGTCGATCTCCACTTGTTTGTAAGGCTCGTTGAAGTTCAAAACTATCGAGTCCTTGTTGTCGAACGTGACCCGCCTGCTGCCGGGGAGGAATTTGATCTCGCGAGGGTCGTCCCAGTCCAGCATGATGATGGCGGTCTCGCCGTAGAACCTGATCTCCCTCGGCACCCCGTCGATCTGGATGGTCTTCACGGGATCCATGTCGATGTACTCGAGCGCCTGTATGTTGGTCGCGGGAATGCGAACGCTGGGGGTGCCGAGCGGGGGCGGGGTGGCCACCCGCACGTAGGGCTCCAGGGGACACTCGCCCTGGTAGGTGCCCATCTGCGGCGTGGGGAGAGGCTGCACGAAGGGCCCGCGCGGCTCGAAGCGCGGCGCGCGGTCGAACTTGTTCCTGTAGTAGGGGGGCACAGCTCCGCGCGGGCGCGGCGGGAAGTCGTCCATGCGCGGGCGGTAGGGGCCGCGCCAGGCGGGCGGCGGCGGCGCGCCGTACAGCGCCATGTTGGGCATCATGGGCGGCCGCGGCAGCAGCGCCTTGGGATGCGCCCCGTCCATGTTCATCCTCATATCCAGATCCTGCATGAAGTTGGGGCCGTCTTTCGGCGCGTCGCTCTCCGCGAACGCGGGGGCGGGCAGGATCACTCTCTCGTCTATGTCTCCGAAGTTGTTCCCCTTCGGTGACACTCTCGGGCTCTTTATCTTCTTGACTTCCTCGTCGATGTGCGCTTTCAGCTTCAGCTTGGATATCTCGAGCGACTCGCGCTGCTTCGCTTCTTTCAGTTTGAGCTTCTCGTTCAGCTGCAGCACTTGGTACATGAGGGTGTTGTACTGATTCTTATCGAGCTGTCCGTCCGAGTACTGCTCTTTGGCTTGATTCATGATGATGTTAATAGTTTTCTTGTGATCTTCGGCGTCAAACTCCTCGGCGTTTTCCACCCTCAAGTCCACGTCTTCTGATGTGCTGACGGAACGACGCCTATCTCTTTCTAGACCTACAAAAAAACATTAAATGTTAGAACAGGTGCCTTAAGTAGGTAATATAAGATGAACTAGATAACTTGACTGATTATGAACCCCATAACTTTGCAAAAACAAAGATCAACTTACTAGGTGATTTGCTGAAGAGGAACGGTCTTCCCAAGCGGTCTTTATCATTGCCCTTGGTGGCTTCAGCGAGCTTGGCCCGGACCAGATCTAGCTTGGAAGGAGTCTTCTTGGCCTCCTCGCGTACTTTGACCTCGTTCCAGTCCTTTTTAGGCGAGGCGGGCGGCGAGCTACGCTCGGCCTCTTGTGTGAACACACCGCTATCCGCCTTGGGGGAGACAGCCGTGTTTTCCTCTACTTGTGGCAATTTACGGAGATCCACATCCTCATTGCCGAAAAGACTGTAAAAAAACGTTTAAATTAGCATTCCAAAAAGCTACATTGAAAAATCATTCATTAATTTAAAAAAAACCTAGCAACATCTTAGTCTAAGCTTTGCATCTTAATCATTATGTAGGAGTATAAAGAATACATACATATCAAACTTATCCGGCTTGCTTTTCTTAGCCTTATGTTCAGAGCCTTCGGTGGAAGACCTCTTCTGGCCGACGGGGGCGACCTTGGGTTCCGTGACCGCGGGATGTAGCACCCTCAAGTCGACATCTTTGTTCTCGACTTCGGACGCATCTGCAAACGAAGCTAGATTATAATGCAGACACAAAGGTCGCCTATTAGTGCATTCCATTCCACTGATTAGATGTCCCGATACCTTACCCATGTTAGTCTCCGTGTCTACTTGTTTCTCACTTTAGAATTATGGACTAATTTGGACCTATCAGTCAGAATAACGTTTTTTTCATAGTCGACTTTGTAGCGCCTATTCAGAGTTATTTCTTTTAAGTTAACTAACAGACAGAACTATATCTGTCGTTATGCACGTATAGCGACTAATTTCTACTGAGATTTCAATTACCCTATGTTCCAATTATGCGTACTTTCTAGTGGTAATACCTTTTCATTTGTCATTACCATAATCACTCATTACAAGCACTAACTATCAGATAATTCACAGCTGACATCATGCACTAAGATAGTGTTATGATAACGACTGTAAAAGTACTTCATTGATTAACACCCATCGGCAGTCTTCTTGTTTCTATCTGTTGCCCTAGGAGATGTGACATCAATGATAAGAAGAGTTGTACAACTTCGAGTCATCATCATCAAGTGTAAATTGTAACTTATAGAAGCATGAAGATTGACAATAGCTATTAATTAAATGAAAATACTGTACACACCTATTGAATCAGTACAGTCAACATCAAAAACATTTGAACGGACAGGTATAAAAACTGAGACTTAAAAATTACTTTCCAGAGTTTTTTTTTTCTTTGGCATCGATTGGTAGTTTTCCGATTTTAAAACGATATTCTCTTAATATACCTAATAATATGTACCTTTCAAAAAATAATTTTCCAATATCTATCTATAGTCAACGAACTATGGTAAATTTTCAGTCCAATTAACAAACAAAGCTGTTTTCATTTTTAAGTTGTAGTTTATTTTAATTTTAGTGATTTTTTTTCTACGAGTTCAGACATGTTTCTTTTTCACTTATAGACATACATACAATCATTGACTTAACTGTTTATGAACAAGAACTATTAACAACAACTATATTTGGTTCAAAAACCTGTTCCTAATGATGATGATGTTTACTGTACTAACGCACTTACAAAGAAATCTCATATTTAGCGTTATTATTTTAGTCACTAACACTAATATTTAAGGTCAATCGGTCAAACTAAGAAAATACTAAAGCACTTTTATAAATTAAAATACGAAATTGAATTTTATAGACCTTCCTTAAAGTAAACGGAAACAAAAATTCTAACTATAATATAACACTTCTCCCTTCTTAAAACTAGTTGGTTTAATGTTAGCTTTAAAGTCCATATTCCAATGGACGGTTACCCAAATGTAATAGCTACATGCAACATCTTTCTGGATAACGACGTCGCATCTACAGAAGAGGAAACGAAAAAGGGAATAGACCTTCTAACGAAAATACTTAGCAAGGACAGCATATCATTATACCTAAATAGGAAGAAATAGAAATCTACTGAAAATCAAAGATGAATGTGATACTAACAGCTGAAAAGCTAATAATCTTTTTGTACATTTATTTCAACAAATTTTAATTGGTATAAAAAAATCTAACCTTTTTTAAAAGTATAGTCTCCCAGAGTTAAGTAAAACTCTATTTTGCAATTCGCTAACAGAAGTATTACAAGATATGAAAATTGCTACAACGGGTTAACTTAAAAGAATAAGTTATGATACTTATGATAAGAAGTTACTCCGATGTGTTAGAAAGTGCTTTTAAGTTTTGTCACATATACTTACCACCGTCTTAATTGTAAATTTTTTAGAGCATTTTTATCTGCTATAAATAAATTCTTACCACTAGTCAGCTTAAAGATTGAGATAGTCTAAGCTATAACAATTTATGTAATTGTCTTTGCAACCCCATTTCTTTACTGCAACCCAAAAATAACTGGCACTCTTTTCATGTTTATTGGTCTGGTCTGGTCTAATTAAAATCTTTACCTTTATTACTATGCATATACAAATATATATATTTTTTAATATTTTTGTTTAACACTGCTTACGTTTTTCTATATTAAGTATTCTAATAATTCAGCTGAGTTAGAAAAATATCGTAAAAAAAGAAAATTGAGACATCTATACTATTTTTAGACCATCGCAAGACTATAAAAAAAATGAAGTATTTTAGTACGTGAATTGATCGGAAATTTGTGCCGTGAAAGAGCCCTATTCACAACTCCACCCAGATGTGCGTGACCCGCGTCTGCCTGTGCGCCGGGAACCACCAGTGTAGTGCTCCTGTAAGCTCCAAGAAACGCCGCCATCCCTCTTCGTTCCTCGCAGCGTCTGGTCCAAGCTTCTAGCGGATCCAAGGTGCTCCATGATCCATTTGTGTCCCAATACCAAGTTTTGACAACGACGCTATCCATTATAAAAGATGTTGCAATAACTATACATTCCCCATTGTTAGTTACGAAATTAGCAAAAACCCATTGGTTAGCCCCGTGTCGCAGTGTCGTGTGTCGAAAACCGTGGTCACAAGTGATACTAACACATCGACAATGACAAGAAAAGTGTTATCGGTGCTCCAAAGCTTAACATAAAAAAGATTCGACGTCGATACTGTTAAAGCTTATTACAAAATGTATAAAAAGTTTAGAAAACGCTCCAACTACTGATAAATTAACTTAAATTAAAGGGTACACGAGCCGGCGTAAACACGTAATATGAATACTCGAACAGTTGAAAAAATCTTTTATTTCCACACAACAGTGTCAGCGTGCCGCTTAAGTCTAGTATCACAGTCGTACGACTAGAGCCGTGGGTCGCGCAAGGTTCAGCCTCGCATGCGGTAACATAGAACAATATCTTACTTGTCGAGTCGGTAAGCGTCGCGGGCGCGGAGGCGGAAGCGGGAGCGGGAGCGGGCGCGGGCGCGGGGTCGGGGCTGGGCGAGCGCGCGCGGTTGCGGCGCATGTACCGCTCGGGGTGGTAGTTGCGGAGCGCTTTGAACGCCACCACTTCCGGCGCCGTCTCCTCGGCTTCGCGCTCTCTCTTCGGTTTGTCTTTACGGTTCTTCGCCTTCTTTTCGGGCGAGGACTCCGAGCTCTCCTTGCTGCCGGCGGTCGCCTCGCGCTTTTTCTTTTTCTCGGCGCGCGCCGCCTCCTTCTTTCTCTTCGGCGAGTCGTCGGTCGCCTCCCGATTGATCTTCGGGATCGGCGGCAGCCTGTTGATCTTTTTAGGATCGGCGCTCAGGAGTTTGTCCATGTAGCCGTCGACGACCGCCTTTCCTTCAGTCTTTCTTTCGAATTTGGCGGCGTCGCGTTTCTTGTCCTGGTCGCGTCTCGCCTCGCGGGCGGCCTCGCGGGCCCGCAGCTTCTCGCGCCGGGCGTCGAGCGACTTGGCGAGGCGCGGGTCGCGGCGCGCCGCGTCCGGCCGCACGTCGATCGTGATGACGTTCTTGCGTTTGGTGACGCGCTCGAGCGGCTTGATGTCGAACACGTTGGGCGCTATGGGCGGCTGCTGCGCTTGGGCGGGCGCGGGGGCGGGCGCGGGAGCGGGCGCGGGGGCGGGGGCGGGGCGGCGCGCCAGACGGGGGTCGCGGCGCGCGGCGGCCAGCGCGGCGCTGACGGGCGCGATGCGCGCCGTGGACGCCACCTTGTTCACCGGCTGCAACCAAACATAATATTGACGCAAACGTCCTCCGTTCCTGTCTCACGGTCCACCCTAGAGCTAACTTTTTGACTAATGAAACTAGAGATATAATTTTTTGCCTAATTTAACAGAAAAACTAAGATAAAGTTGGGAAGATAAAAAACTGATTACATTATCATCGAGCGATTCTGATGAAAGTTTAAAGTACCTAAGTATTTATAAAAAAAACTACACACTGTTAATACGACCAAAGCGCGACCGTGAGACGGAAGCACGGAATATTCCCATATTTCCATAGACGCATAGTTATTCGAATAGTCCCATATTTTAATTAAAAAGTATGAAAGCCAAAAATAAACAAGTAAACCTAAAACTGACAGAGTAAGAATGACAGAGTTGAAACACAAAAATACTTATGACTACATATTATCTATCAGGTTGATAAGACGAAATTGAGCAAACGATTAACGTGAAGGCCATGAAAGCGAATGTGAAACAAATAACACGGTGCATTTAGATTTAGAAACGCGTACTAAATAAATCTAAAATAGATTGCAGAGGCTTCGATATTGTGAATATATCAACCAGAACTTTTAATTAAAAATAATGAACATCGGAAACTCTGAACATCTGATTCTGGAATAATTGAAGAACAAGCTAACTACATTTCAGGAAATCTGGCAGAAAATGTGTCGACCTTGTAATAATTTACACATAAAATTATAGCAATGTATTTGTTTACCTATTAGACACTATAATTTTATTTTTATACATGAATGTAAGTTGTTTATAGTTCTGTATATTTTTTACTAATTAACTGCTGACAATAGTAAATCTTGAGATAAGAAAATTGTCTCTACATGCGACTATAACCCTACACAAACGTTCCATCAGATTACCCCCAAGAAAGGAATCTAGTAGTATCATAATATTATGATGATCTGTTGTACTTATAATACTGTAACCATTAATGCAATTTTTAAAAAAATTCTCAGGTATATTTTGCTGTTACTTTTAACATTGAAGTTCCTTATATAAAAAAATAAAAAAAATTGGAAGAAAAAACAGGACAGAGTAAAAACTTTAAATTTTAAACAAGCACTTTTGCAAAAATATTGTTCAAGCAGTTATCAAACTAAGACTTACTGGGCCCAGGCGTTGCTTGACAGGAACGGCAGCCACCTCTGGCACGGCCGGCACAGGGTTCACCATGGCCACCGGCATTGGGAGCACCGGCAGGCTTATGTTTGGAATTGGCACCGTCTGCAATATAATACTCAATGTTAACCAAAACTCAAGACACATTCTTATGGGTCTGTCATC
Source organism: Pandemis heparana (assembly GCA_963854515.1). Classification (NCBI taxonomy): domain Eukaryota; kingdom Metazoa; phylum Arthropoda; class Insecta; order Lepidoptera; family Tortricidae; genus Pandemis; species Pandemis heparana. Next base: position 908,900 of record OY978025.1, read on the forward strand.
TAACAAGATTTGAGTGATACCAAAAAATGGCATGAAACGATAATAAAATACTAACTAACCGCCTTTCACAAAATCTTTGATAAAAATATTAGATAGGAGAGTGAATAAAAGTGAATCAAGACTAAATGATAAAGATAGGACAAAAATATTGCAATAATAATATAAATTAAATCTCTAACCAAAATCCCATCAAAAGGCAGGACAGTTTTTACAAATGGTGTTAAAAAAAATCGAACTCTTGGAAAACAAACTAAACTATTTAATAGCTAGAATAAAATCCAGCATATTTCTTCTTATAAATATCCTAGGAAGGAAACATACCTTAGAGTTAGTGCTAGCAGCAATATCGATTGCCCGGCGAGTTTTTTGCAACTCCATTTCAACTTTTTTCTGCTGCAGCATCAGCAGTTCTTGTTCCTTTTTAGCGAGGATGGATCGCATCTTCTGCTCTTCCTCGGTTGGAGCAGGCTGTTGGTAAAATAATAGGTTAGTAAGGTAATTCCAAAGTACCCAATTGAGAAACTAATATTTCATGTATTAGATGCGAGATTGCTTTCCTCTTATGTATTGAAATTTTATAGATTTATTATCAAACTATTTGCAAATATGTATACTAAATAGTAAATGCTGTTGGGACAGTAATCGGCGGCTCCAGCCAAGGGGAACTGGGCTGAATGATCGCCGAAGAGGATCGACAGCCCGCCTGACCCAGCAACATCATCATCATCAAATAGTAATTACTACTAGCAACATCATCATCATCAAATAGTAATATCTAATGCTAAACTAAAAACATAATCAACTAAAAATAACCTTTTTCAGAAAATTGGGATTTACATGGATGGAACTGGCAGATGGTGGCTGTGCTTGGATAGGCCAGGCCGGGTCCAGCAAATTCACTTTCACATCCAATTGGTAGAGCTTCGTGGCTGGGAACACATCATGCCACGTCTCTCGGAGCTTGAACATTTGGGACCTTACTTTCTCGTCCACCTGTAGAAAGAACAAACATTAAAATATCCAACAGGTTAAAAGCAACAATGTAGCCAAATAATTGAAGCAGTAACAAAGTAAAGATAAGTATGAATATGATAATTACCGCTTTGAATGTCCGAGTGAACATGTTAACAATGCATTGGGAAAATTTCTGGATGTAGGCTCCGTTAACATTCTTGATGATGGAGTCAACTAAATAGAGGACAGGCAGCTTGATGTCGGCGTCAACCTGTATGAAAACATAACTTCTAGATCCAAACTTCAGGCAGCAAACCAAACATGGTTCACCCATCGTTGCCCAGTCTTCAGTCAGAACTTGTACCCAATTTTTATAATACAAATTCTTATAAAGTATGGGTAGGAATAATACAAAAACATTTAGTTTAGAAACCATTTTAATTCCTGATGCTTATCAAAATAAATAAGGACGAACTCAGTTTTATAAAACCTTTATTTTTAATAAACCTTTACACATCTGAACTTGAATCAGCGAGTTTATTTTATGGCTAAGCCAGTTAGGTATCTATAATTTTAACAGAAATACTCTGCATCAGTAATCTCCATCCTGAGGTATAATTATAGACACTAGAGTTAAGGTGAATATTACACACAGTTACATAGACGCTGATGACAAGAAAGACAAGATTTCCAAACATTATTTGATCATTTTGTGTTTAACTGTTATTCTTATTTTTATATATTTTTTTATTATTTATGTTTAATATTATTATATAAACTTCGAGGACTTCAACATAAATCGTTATGACATTTAAAACTAAACAGACTAATGAACAAAAATTTATTAAGTTTGCTACTCGGCTACCAAATACTAAATTTTGACTACACATGCATAAAGCAAGTAAATTTATAAATCCTTAAAGAAAAACTAAAGAAGTAGGTGTATTTTGCAAAAGTTTATTCATTGGAAGAATTTACACAAGGTATCTTAAAATTATTCAGAAATATTTCATCAGGTGGTCCGGCAGTAAGTTTCACCCCTCCTATGCTTTCCCCTGCCAAAGGCTATCTTTTTGTATTTTTATTGAAATCAGCAGAATTTATGCCTCCTCTCATATGTGAATCACAAGGGATCAGTATTTGTAATCAGTAAGATTGGTATTATTTGAGACAAACAAGGCTCGAGCACAATTTCATTTTTCATTTTCACATAGGGTTAAAACAGATGAGACTAGAATGTTCTAGAACTTCTTTTAGCTCTCCCATATGACAGGTTAAATGAACACTTGTTAAGGTTCTTAATGTTAACAACTGACAAACACAAAGAACCGTTACAGAGGTGTTCAGATGAACAAACCTGCTAAAGTATTCCAGATTAGTTTTAAGACCCAGTGTATTACATAAACAAAATAAGTGCCACTTGATGCAATCCTTTTCCGACTGAAAATGTTTCAATGCAAAATAATTTAGGTAAATTTAAAGTAAATTTACTAAGACTATAAAGATTAATTGGCTTTTGCACATATGATTGACACTGTTTGCTTGAAACCGAGTATTTAAATAGTATCACAGAAACTTTCACTTGGTTTGGGAACACTAGAGATAAAAATAATTTGTTAACTTGATTTTATGGATTTGACTACTCAAAAGCACTTTTAAATAATTTTATTCGAGCGGACAAGAATTTAGATCAGAATCTAGTATGAACATCCAACCAAAATGAACAAAAATATATTGGGAAAAACACTTCACTTGTCATCAGTAACATTTTGCCATTCTTAATAAAATATAACAATAATTTTAAAAGCCTGCAACAACACACAACATTATGACACAATACATGATATGATAGTTTGTGTGATAATTTGTTTACCTTAACTCTAGTTCTAGTGACCTATCATGGTTGAGCAATTTACTTTAGAATTTTAATCTAGACTGGTTTTATTAGTGTGTTACAAATGGTTGTGTAATAATCAATATCTATTCAAACTATCTTGTTTGGGTAATACTGGTTTTTTTACCTTCTTTACTTATCTTGGTTATTATTTTAGGCTATAGACAAAGAGAAACTGGAAACATCAATCAATTAACTGGCTGTTTCAAAGGTACTTAGCATGTTCGCGAGCCGTGTATGACTCTATTTAAACGACATATTAAACATGAACAACAATAATGGTAATAAAAGTGACTGCTCAAAGCGATTTTTAGGCCTGATTGTACTAATTTGGAGATACCTGTGCAGAGTGCCGACCGGTACAATCGAGGTCGGCTCTGTCATCGTCAACTCTACACATTCACAGTAAAAACCACCGAACGACGGCGTGCGTCACCGCTGTACACACTTTCCCCGTCACGTGACATAATTATCCGCGAATGCCACCGCTTAAGGTTTAAAAATGCAAATTCACCTTCGCCAAGTGTTTCTCGACGGTATCAACGATAACCCCCGCGTGGTCGATGTTCTCCTCGGCGAGAATCGTTAGCATGTTTATGAGGGGTTTGCTGTTGACCGTCAGGTCCGCCAAGCTCGACGCATATTCTTCCGCTATTTCCTTCGACATCTTGATTCACGGATGTCGACAGCGATATCAGCATAACACAATCTTCAACCGCGTACCACTGTAAAGCAGACAACACTAAATTATAGCTTGCTGTTACGTGGTAATTATAGAGCTTTCCGACATTACAATTCAATATGGCGAGATGCGCCAAGGCAACACGTAGCAAAGCAACTTACGTTAGAACCGATAACACGCAATCGTTGGTGATAATCCGAGTTCAGATCGCAATCACCTCACGTACAAATCCAAGCACATATTATTTCAATAATAATTGTCACGTAGCACACAGCACGGCACAGTTAAGCAAGACTCGTTCGACGTAAGAGGCTACCGTCACGGTCGCGCGCTTGTGGAGAACTGAGGCGAGTGGTGGGGTGCGAGTAGGGACGTCGGTCGGAGCGGTAGAGATGGTGCGTATTTACGTTACCAGGTTTTGATACCAGGTATTTCCTTGCAAGTATACCAACCAGGTACCGACCCGAGATACTTGCAAGACTTGAAAGTATTTTTCCATTCAAGTATACTGTCCCTTCAAAGTAAGTACTACTTCATACACGTAAAGTTCAGATTGCGCTTATACGCGAAATAAAATACTTTCAAAGTATTTTACGTCTTGATTGAAATATTTTGAATCTTATCTGTATAACAACAAGGTTTAAACTTGCAAGGAAGCAAGTATTCGACTTGTTACGTTGGACAGAAAATACTTTGAAAGTATTTTGATACCTGGTTTCTGCACCTGGTATGAGAAGGTGGACGTACTTTTAAGCCCTGGTACGCGATTTAGCAAGTATAACCCATCCCTACGGAGCGGTGCGCGGTGCGCGCGGCACGCCGCACCGGGCCCGAGCGGGGGCGGGGGTGCGAGGCAGAGCGGGGGGCAGTCGATGAACAAAAACAAAATGGCGGGCGCATCCCTCCCCCGCCTCACCTCGCTCGCCACGGATCCCAAGTGCTGGCCAAGAAAGTTACAAAATATTGTCGATAAACTATCGACTTTAAAATAAATTGAACGAAATGACTTTTTATCAATTATTGTTTACCAAGCACAATTTTCAGCTTTCGAACCACCAGAAAACGTATGATCCTCTTGGTAAACACTATGATAAGAGAATAATTTATATTGTTAGCTAGATAGGATTCGCTGCTCGTTACACGTTCGAAAGTGTGACTTATTTTCATCTCTCTTTAACTTTACATTGCAAAAGTTCATTTCATGTCATGAAACGAACTTCCGTATGCAAAATAATTCTATCTACATTCTACCATTATCGCAAGGCAAACGTTTTGTATTCGCTTCAATATATGGCGTATTTTTGATAGACCATCACCTTCACCTAAGCATATTAAGAGCTGAGTAACATGATTTGGAGCTACAGGGTCCACAGTAAATAAGTCAGGATCAGGCCCACAACATACAGTTACAATAACAACTCAATAAAGCGTGGAACGCGTAAAACAACCTGTACTTGGAAATGAATCGCTGACCAGCTGTGTGCCTAGCAACCGGTTTACTGCGCATCATCATAAGTCATAAGTATTGTATTCGTTTCAATATAATATGGCGTATTTATGATGGACAGTCAACTAAACATATTAAGAGCTGAGTAACATGATTTGGAGCTACATGGTCTACAGTAAATAAGTCAGGATTAGGCCCACGACATACAGTTACAATAAAAACTCAATAAAGCGTGGAACGCGTAAAACAACCTGTAATTGGAAATGGATCGCTGGCCAGCTGTGTGTCTAGCAACCGGTTTACTGCGCATTATCGTAAGTCATAAGTATTGTATTCGTTTCAATATAATATGGCGTATTTATGATGGACAGTCAACTAAACATATTAAGAGCTGACTAACATGATTTGGAGCTACAGGGTCCACAGTAAATAAGTCAGGATCAGGCCCACGACGTACAGTTACAATAACAACTCAATAAAGCGTGGAACGCATAAAACAACCTGTACTTGGAAATGGATCGCTAGCCCGCTGTGTGCCTAACCAACCAACGGCTTACTGCGCATTATCGCAAGTCATAACTTTTGTATTCGTTTCAATATAATATGGCGTATTATCGAAAGTCATAAGTATCATTGTACCTATTTATATGGCGTATTTATAATGGACCGTCAACTTAACAGATTGAGAGCTGGATAGCATGAATTAGAGCTATAGGGCCTGCGGTAAACCAGGATCAGCCCCGCGACAATCTATTACAATTACATCTGAATAAAGCGTTATTACCTTGAACTTTTCATGTACATACGAACGAAAAAACATAACATTGATTGATCGATAGATAGATTCCATAACAGTAATACACATCACTACAATGATATATTGTTTTAAATTAGAAAAGTTAAAGGAAATATGGGTTTACAAAGAACGAGAACTGGGTAATGTGTGTAAGGTTACGCGTTTTTAATGAGCACTTGAACTGAACATACTGAACATAAGTGACACATGCCATGCGTATTGTGTTGTGTGTGACGTTTGTTTGATTGAATGAGACTGTCGACGAGATTGAGAATTTGTGATTTACTTTAGGACTTATCTTATTTACCAAAATAGTGACAAGTTTTTCTTAGAATGTCGTCGATAAAGACAGGGGAGTTATTGAATTTCCAAGATTACTCACCGGAGCACAATGATAGAAGTGCCCGAATTGAGGTGGAGGCAGTGCAATCACATCAACACAGCGCTATGTCTAATCCAAATTACACGTATGATGAACCAAAATTAACCGATGAAGAGCCACAGGCTGCTCCTCAAAGTAAGTGTTAAGATTATCACGTTCATTCAGACAAATTAAGTATAGCTTGGACTGATATTAGGTATATTTACTTTTAATTTTAATGATAAAAGGCAAGCTACGAAAAAGTTTCATACTATGTCAATGATATCCCTGTTTATATGTAATATCATTGTACCATGTCTTCTCTATAAGCAGTTGTAAAATAATTCATTTGCATAACTTTCTAACCATTATAACTGGCTCTTAGTTGCACTTGTGTACACAATTTACAAAAGATAATTAATGTTGAAGTACTGTAATAGGTACAATAAATACCATAAGTCTTCAAATTTTATTATTATGCCCGAGTCTCACAGTGATGTTCAAAGGTTGAAATACTGTTTATGTTTATAAAGAGCAATAAAGAAAAAAACTATTATAAAGCTCTTTTATTTAATAACTGCTTTAATTTATTCGTTTTTTTTTAATTTTTTAAGGTAACCACAACTTCTGGACTCTAGAGTATTACCAGAAGTACTTCGATGTTCATACCAATGAAGTTGTGGAGCGGATTATATCGTCAGTGGTGCCGCAGAAGGTGTCCCGCAACTACTTTGACGAACGTATTAAAGGAAAACCAGACTTGTACGGGCCAATATGGATTTCTGTTACTTTGGTGGGGACTCCTGTATTTACTACTTACTTTTCGTAGATTAGAAATTCTTTTGATAACTTTCTTAGGATTTTATCATACAATAGGTACCACCCAAAAAGAAAAAACTATGTGAAGTATATAGCAGCTTTAGACAAGAAGAAATACTTGTTGTAGGTTGTTATGAACATTTTAAAAGTAATTTTACTATTTGCTATTATTTTTTAATATGTATAGATTAAAGATTGCAGCACTCACAGCTGCCTAGATTCGCAATGTAAATGATTTTGCTAACAAATTGCTAATTCTACACGACGAAGTCACTGATTTTTATTGAAAAAGAAATAATAATGCCTGGTCTTTAGAAAGTTTATTTATGTCCAGATATTCACGATAGCTGTGAGCGGCAACATTGCCAGCTACCTCCAGCACGCCAACAAGGCAGTGCACTGGCGGTACGACTTCCACCTGGTGTCGTATGCGGCGACGGCCATCTTTGGCTACGTGTGGATCGTGCCGGTCGCTCTGTGGGCTGCGCTCAAGTGGACCGTGACACCGCAGGGACAGGACGAGATTGAGACTCAGGTACTTAATTAGTTGTAACGGCCTTTCTCATCTGCGAGCTGTTAATGATTGGCGTTTTTGGTTATTGTAACATGCAGCAGATACGGTTACAGCTCGGAGATGAGTACCCGGCTTTAAACTGCGCTTTTTTTGCTGTGAACTGTAGGCATTCGTGCCAGCTCAGCTCCTGAAGGAAGTCTAGCTGGTCCTTTATGTTGACGATTTCCTGGAGTCTCCTGGAGTCCCAAGGTGTTGTCACAGTTACATACAGTACATATATCTTATGAGCCATTAGAAAGATGTTTTAGACTTTGTATGGCAATAGCAAGCTGCGACACTTAAGGTAAGGTACCTAGCCTACTTAGCTTAGAGACCTTATACATCCCTTTGATAAATGTACTAGCTTCTGCCCGCGACTTCGTCTGCGTAGTATTATACATATAAATATAAACCTTCCTCATGAATCACTATCTATTAAAAAAACCGCATTAAAATCCGTTGTGTTAGATTTAAAGATCTAAGCATACATAGGGACAGACTGACAGCGGGAAGCCACTTTATTTTATATGATTACTATGAAGTGATAATAAGTTAAGTAGAATTTAAGTATTGTAATCAATGTATTTTATATTGACAAAATGACTTTCTGCCAAGTTCCTTGCGGCGCATTCTTCTTGACAGTGATGGTCTTTCCGAATGCGCTGGTAGTTTCTATAAATGACTTGTAAAGAGCCCTTGGCGGCCTATTTGCAAAATAAAGTTGAATTTTGAATTTTTGACAATATGTACTTAGTTGCAACACAACTAGGTATCACGTTATTTATTTGTACGAATATACGAATTTAAGACAGTAACTAAAATTCAAAAATGGCATAAAAGTAAGCCAGTAAATGATTGTTAGTACATACCTACCAATCATCATTTCAAAACAATAATACATATCAGAAGTTCAAATCTTAAAAGTTCCTTAGATACGACTCAATTAAAGCCACGTCAACAGGTAGGCAGGTAGCTAATACATACAATAACAGGAAAACCCTAACTAATTAGTGTGACTCATCTAAACTTTCTGGAAAGTACATGGTAATAATTCTAATGTGCAATTCTAAACTTGTTTGGTTGAACGCTATCCTATACCATCATGCCACTACTAATAGGGGCGGAGTATCAATTAAAAATTTTGCAAAAACAGGTAAAAATTATTCATTTTGCGAGCAGCCGTTGCGGGCGTATAATGTTTTATTCAATTTCTGTGAAATAATCATAAAAAAACACCAAAAATGCCACGTTGCAAATTGAAGAATGTTTTACAAAATGTTATACTGCTATGTCGTATTTTAATGCCACGCCGCAAGCCTGGGTACAAAGAAACCACAGTTTACAACTTAAGCACGATAGTGGTAAACAATAGAGATCCTCACATTTCTATGAATTTGCAAAATAATAATAAGATTAAGCTAACGCTAATGAGCTAAACTATTAGAAAACAATAGAGTTTGGCATCGGGCTTCCGTGGAATTTTTACGTCGTTAACAATGGTCGAGCTGCCTTAATCACCTACCTGAGCGTATACCTGGCTGTTTGGCAAGTCTAGAACGGTGATCTGAACTTTGAATTTTGAAGGCTTGTTAGTTGCGCAAGTAAAAATATGTTCATAAATAATTTAAAAGCAAAAACCGGATTGCAAATACATTTCTGCTAGAATGAACAAAAATATGCCCTAGAACAGAACTGATGTAATATGGTTTTTGGTTTGTATTAAACAAGTTGATTTTCAAACTAATGCATACCTATTTGCTCTAGTCGAATACTTTTCTTTTTTCCACATAATCTTGACATTTGCGATAGTAAAACAGTAATCTTACTAATATTATAAATGCGAAAGTTTGGATGGATGGGTGGATAGCACATAGGGTACTTTTTATCCCGGAAAATTCCTGCGGGATAGCGATAAACGAATTCTTTGCAGACGAAGTCAACAGCCAGTAGGTACATATATCCTGAAATGACACATACATACAAACATAAATCACGTCTTTATCCCTTACGGCGTAGACAGAGCCTAAGGTAACAAGACCTAAAGCCCCTAAAGGCCGCGTTTAGCATGATTGTGGGCGTATAAGGGGAATCAAAATTGTGATGGGTTGCTAGCCGCATCGGCTATAACATGATTCCTAAGATTTTCGCCCATGCATTCCCTCGATGGGCTTTTAACATCTGCGCGGGAAGAGAAGCAACTGTTACAGTCTGTTTTTTCTTTACTCCCAAATCAGCATGGAAGAAATGATACTCTAGTAAATTTATAGTTTTTTATAACCGAACCGCTGAACCGATTTGGTTGTAATTTGGTATAGCTAGCTTCACTCCCGCGGAAGGACATAGGATAGTTTTTAACCCGGAAAATCGGATAGTTAGTTCCCGCGATAAGCAAACTCAGCACAGACGGAGAAATCCCGCGGGAATTTTCCGGAATAAAAAGTAGCCTATGTGCTATTTCAGACTTTCCTCTATCTATGTGCCGAATTTCATCCAGTTTCGTTGGGCCGTTCTGGCGTGATTGAGTCACAAACAAACATCCATCCATCCATCCAAACTTTCGCATTTATAATATTAGTTAGATAAATGACTTCACGTTACATTACTACATTATGGCAGCACATTACCAAAATACGGTATTGATGAATACAAATTATAAACATATTAAAAGTCATTTAAGATATCACCGGAAGAGCGCTTTATAATGAAAAGTACGTGATTAGAGCAATTTGATTAAGTTCCATTACAAACAAAGTTAAATATGGCGGAAATAATTAGGAGTACCAATTGATTTGAGGTTAATTTTGCTAGAATTAATATTTTAGATACATCAAATTGATAAACAAAAACAGAGTGTCCTTAGGTATAGCTTCACATACTTATTTCAGTTGGAATACAACAGTTAACTCCATGATCAATGGCCGAAAAAAGCATTAAATAAATATCATTTGACAAATTACACCAATTGACCCAGTCCCAAACTAAGCAAAGCTTGTACTATGGGTACCAGGCAACGGATAAACATACATAAATATAATATATTATGTAGATAAATACATCTAACTAATATTATAAATGCGAAAGTATGGATGGATGTTTGTTTGTTACTCAATCACGCCACGCCAGAACGGTCAAACGAATCTGGATGAAATTCGGCACTATCTAGTGAAAAGTCTGGAATAGCACATAGGCTAATTTTTATCCCGGAAAATTCCCGCGGGATAGCGATAAACGAATTATTTGCAGACGAAGTCGCGGGCAACAGGTTACTAGCTGTTACTAACTTAAATACATACGAGTACAACATCCATGACTCGGTCACAAACGTTCGTATTCATCATACTTCATCATTTGTAACTTCTGTGGTGAAATAAATGTCTGCCCCTACCGGGATTCGAACCTGGGACTTCTAGCTTCATAATCAGGGTCACTAACCACTAGGCTATCCGGTTGTCTTTGTACGTAGTTATAGTAGACCAAGAAAGTCCTTTACCACCTCTAAAGTCGTTTGTACGGCTTAAAATATCAAAGCCTTTTTTCACTCACGTCGATGTGTGACAGTAAGCTTTATTGCTTTTTTCTGATGAACTGTCTTAAAAAAATGATATAGTACAAGTGCCGGCACGTAAGTCGAACGATGACTGTTGATGCGGGGTAGTCGATAATAAGGTATTGCAGGGGAGTCGCGGGGGAGTGCGGGTGTCGCGGGCGGGCGTACACCACGTTCGACTTACGTGTCGCCACCTGTACTTTCTTGGTCGACTATACCTATACATAGATAAAAGTACAAGTATACATATATATGCTGCTGCTGCGGCACGTCTAGCACAAGAACGCAAAGCGTGATAATCATATCTCTGCTTTATATTACGAATTTACATATTATGTACCCCCGCCCCAGGTTCGTACGGGTTATTATGAAACTAAGTGTACGTATAAACCTTCCTCTTGAATTACTTTGTAGTAGGTACATTATGTTTCGATCCAAACAAAATTATACTGCAGGAGTTTTAGGGCTTGTTTTTCTCCCTCAAGTTAAGTGTTTTTGCGATAAGGTCACTGACTTGTTTTAAAATAATTTATATTATTTACGACTCTGCAAATACTGCAAGCAAACAAACAATATTTAAAAAATATTACTCAGACTTGCCAAACAGCCAGGTATATGTGCAGATAGGTAATTAAGGCGGCTCGACCGTTGTTAACGACGTAAAAATTCCACGGAAGCCCGATGCCAAACTCTATTGTTTTCTAATAGTTAAGCTCATTAGCTTTGGGTTAATCTTATTATTATTTTGCAAATGCATAGAAATGTGAGGATCTCTATTGTTTACCACTATCGTGCTTAAGTTATAAACTGTGGTTTCTTTGTACCCATTAAAATACGACATAGCAGTATAACATTTTGTAAAACATTCTTCAGTTGTTAATCTTTATTATCAGTTTTATTCTGGTCGGTGTTATAATCGTAGATGACTATTGAGACAAGCATTTGGTTTGGATATAGATTTAATAATGTTTATTAAGACACGTTACAAATCATGTTATTATATACGTTACGAGGCTAGCTGTCAATATATATAGTTCGCAGGAACGCCGCCTGAGGGCGCTGCGTTTCCATGCACGCAGACTACGTTCTAACATCTTCCTTTTTTTACAAAAACAAAGCTAGACATAAAACAATTATCATTAATTAAAACATTAAGACATTCCATAATAAATAAGACCTATTATAAAAAACAACCATTATTCACATTAATTAAAAGTCAAATAAAAACATTCAAATTATATTAAATTGCAGTAGCTTTGTCAGACATAAAAAACATTAAATTAAATACAGCAAAGTCAAGTCATTATCATAATCATAACATTACATTATTATACATTATTATACATTATTATTACATTATTATTACATTAGTCAATTTCAAAATCCACATTGAATCGTACGGGTGGTTTGACTTGTCTACCAGATCTAGTTGTCCTAATAATTGAACGAGTACCAGAATCCGAATGCTGTGAGCTGTTATGCGCGTTTTCTGCAGGCAAAGTAACACTTCCAGTTGCCTGTGTTGTGCTAGACTGACTCTGATCACATTCTTCTCTCTGACCTTGTCCTGTCTCCCTTTCCTGTTCTATTTCACTTTCCGTTATTATTATATTTGATCTTTCATTACTTTTCCTTTCCTTCTGCACTGGTATAGTCTGTGGTGCCGACATGGGAGTAGCTGCTGTTGCTGCTTGCGTTATTTTATTTTTAAGCAGATGCTGACGGTTTCTTCTATAACGGACTCCTTCGGTAGACTCCACTATGTAAGATCTTGGCTCTCTACATTTTTCTACTATTTTTCCAGGAAGCCATTTTTCTTCAGGTTTCTTCTTAAACCATATAAAGTCTCCGATATTTAACTCTGGTAGCTTATTAACCTTCTTGTCATAATAAAATTTCTGTTGTTGTTTACTTTTTGTTTTATTTTCCACATAATTTCTGTAACTGTATACCTTTGGCTGTAGATGTTTCAAGTGTGTAGGTATCTGTGTCCTTAATGTTCTTGACATCAGTAACTGAGCTGGTGATGGTAAATTACCTCTTGCAGTTGTTCTATACTGTAACATAGCTAAATAAGGATCACTTCCAGATTCATCACACTTTGTAAGTATTTTCTTTACAATTTTGACTCCAGATTCAATTAAACCATTTGACTTTGCCATGTAGGGACTTGTAGTATTGTGTTCAATTCCCCATTCTTTTACAAATTTCATAAATTCTGTGGAATTAAAAGGTGGACCGTTGTCACTTATGATTTCAACCGGTATGCCAAAACGACTGAATATTGATTTCAAAATTGTTATTAATTCTCTGGCGTTAGTGCTATTGACATGAGCTATTTCAATAAAATTAGAATAATAGTCTTCTATTACAACAATAGTTTGTCTTTTGTACATCAGATAATCAATACCAACTTTTTGCCATGGAAATTCGCATATTTTATGTGGCATGAGAGGTTCTGACGGATTTGAACTCCTGTTTGACATACAAGTAGTACAACTTTCTACTATATTCTGTATATCATGTGACATTAAAGGCCAAAATACTATGCCTCTTGCAAAGTTTTTAGATTTTTCTATACCTTGGTGACCACTGTGAATCATTTTTAATATGTCTGGTCGCAGTTTTGTAGGTATAATCAGACTATTGCCTTTTAGTAGAAGCTCTCCTATGACATGTATTTCATCACGATAATTCCAGTATGGTATGACTAAATGATTAGCTTGAGACTTGCTTGTAGGCCATCCTTTCATGTAATACTCTTTAAGTAACTTCATAGTTTCATCCTCAATTGTTGCTTTTTCTAACCATTCCAATTTTTCTTTGGATATTGGTAGATTACTTTTAAGTAAGTTGACATGTACGGTTAAATTTTCATCAAGTTCATCTTCACTACTCTCTGGTAGCGGTGCGCGTGACAATGAATCAGCTATGTACATTTTAGAGCCTGGTTTGTACTCTACTCTTAAATCATATACTTGTATTTTAAGCATTAGTCGTTGTAATCTAGTAGGTACTTCTGCCAATGGTTTTTTAAATAGTGTTATTAAAGGACGATGATCTGTTTCAACACTCACCACTTGACCATAAATATATTGATGGAATCGTAGACATCCAAAGACTATGGCATATAATTCCTTTTCGATTTGAGCCATGCGCTGTTGACACGACGTCATTGTTTTTGAAGCATAGCAAATCGGGTGACCATCTTGTAGTAGCACAGCTCCGACTGCTGACTGGCTTGCGTCTACTGACAAGACAATAGGTTTCTTAATATTAAAATGTGCTAAGACTGGACTTTGACAGATAATCTGTTTTAAACGATTAAATGTAGCTTCATGATTAGCATTCCATTGCCAATCGCTTGACTTTTTTAGCAGATCTCTTAATATTTCAGTTTCTTGTGCCATGTTTTTAATAAAACTTCCTAAATAATTCAATATGCCCAGGAACCTTTGTAGATCCTTGACAGACGACGGCGACGGCATATCCTTTATTGCTCGTACTTTTTCTGGATCAGGGGACACTCCTTCCTTTGAATAGACATGACCAACGTATTTTACTTGCGTAGCGCCAAATACACATTTAGACTTATTAAATCTTAAATTGACTTCTATGGCTTTATCAAAAACTCGTTGTAAATTGACATTATGTTCAGCCTGTGTAGCTCCATACACTAAAATATCATCTGCATAGACTATGACTCCTGGCAGTACACCAAAATACTCTGTCATTATTCTATGAAAAATTTCAGGTGCACAATTTATTCCGTAGGGTAGACGTTTAAATCGATACCTCCCAAAAGGTGTATTGAAAGTACATAGAAACGAACTTTCCTCATCAAGCTTACACATCCAAAAACCACTATTAGCATCTAATGTTGAAAAATATGCTGCTCCTTGTAGCTTAGATCGTATATAGTCATTAGTAGGTATAGGATAGTGAGACCTTTTTATGGCTTGATTAAGATTTCGTGGATCTAGACAAACACGCAGTTTTCCGTTTCTCTTTTCAACTAAGACAAGTGAACTCACCCATGATGATGGTTCTGTGACCTTGGTTATGACTTCTTGTTGCTCCATGTTGTCAAGTTCATTCTTGAGTCTGTCATGCAATGAAAATGGTACTTTACGTGCTGCATCGATTTTAGGCATCACACCTGGATCTGTATCAAGGTGTATTTCACCTGGCAGACAACCCAAACCCCTGAAGATTGAGTCATACTTCGTCAAAATATTCTGTAAATTTAAACAATTATTAGACATTTTCATATTAAAAATTCTCTTAACAAGACCAAGTTCAGAACAAGTATGTTTTCCTAAGACGGTAGGCGATTTGACATCAGCAATAATAAACAAAATATTTTTTATTACATTATGACCATTGTGACTATATTGACAATTAATATATTGTTGACCCACTATATTGACAGAATTTCCTGAGTATGATGTAACTTTTGCATTACAATGTGACATTTTATTTGACAATTTTAATGATTTATAGACATCATAAGACATAACATTAGCATCACTGCCTGTATCTAAAATACATTCAAAATTAACATCATTGACATATAAGACAATAGTCCAATGAGAACT
Organism: Pandemis heparana; assembly: GCA_963854515.1. Lineage (NCBI taxonomy): Eukaryota > Metazoa > Arthropoda > Insecta > Lepidoptera > Tortricidae > Pandemis > Pandemis heparana. Next base: position 924,551 of record OY978025.1, read on the forward strand.
ATTAAATGAGTTGAGATTTCCTATAAAAAAATTCTCACCTTCATTTTCATAATTATTTGTTACCTCCACATAATTTGTCAACTTATTTTTACAAAATGCTTCATAATGACCTATCTTGAAACATTTTCTGCACTTCGCATTAGTCGCTGGACACTTATGACGATGGATCTGACCACATTTTTGACATCCACTTCTTGACTGACTTGCTGACCGATGATAATTATGTGACTGTGACTGACGATCTCTTGACCTTGACTGATGACTATCTCTTGACCTTGACTGATGATTACTTATATTGTTTGATGATTGACCTTTGTATTTGTGATTCTGTGGGTATTGCTTTCTTGACTGACTTCTGTTCTGACTTGCTTCTCTTACTCTTGACTTGTTTTCTTGACAATTATATAAGACCTGTTTTTCTTTATTAAGTTCAGCTGCCTGTGACTGTGTTGTAATTAGTGTTTTAGCTAAATGAAGTGCCTTTGTCATTGTTAAGTCGGTTTCCAATAGTAATTTTTCTCGAACATGTTGGTAGTTTTCATTTAAGTTGCATATAAAAATATCCGTTATTAATCTTTCTTTAAGCGTGCCAAATTCACAAGTTTTGCTTAAATTAACTAAATCTGTCATAAAGTCATCTATCGATTCATTTTGAACTTGTTTTCTCGTAAAAAATTTGAATGACTCATATGTAACGTTCGTTTTCGGTACAAAATATTGTTCGAATTTCTGGACTAGGTCGCTCAATTTAATAGTATCTTCGTCCACTCCGAAAGAATTAAATATATCTAGCGAGTCCTGTCCAATGGTATGCAAAAATACGGCTACTTTTCTTTTTTCGCTTTCTTCCGACAGTTCACTTGCGGTCATGTATAATTTAAAACTTTGGTACCATTTCTTCCAATTAACGGCTAAATTTCCTTGCAACGAAAGTGTTTCTAGTTGACTATTTATCGTTATTCTTCGCCTTGAGCCATTATTATTCTGCATTTTTAATTTCTGACTTCGTTTCGTTGGAATTTGAATTTTTATATGGATGGACTGACTGACCTGGAACCGTTGACTTGACTTCTTCTTTAAATGTTTCTTTTTCTTCTGACTTTTTTATTTATTTATTATTTCTTGTTCACTTCTGACACCATGTTATAATCGTAGATGACTATTGAGACAAGCATTTGGTTTGGATATAGATTTAATAATGTTTATTAAGACACGTTACAAATCATGTTATTATATACGTTACGAGGCTAGCTGTCAATATATATAGTTCGCAGGAACGCCGCCTGAGGGCGCTGCGTTTCCATGCACGCAGACTACGTTCTAACAGTCGGTTGATGGCGATATTGTATAGATGGTTGAAAGATGTTACTATGCCGACATGAAAGGCTTCATAAGAACCTATTGTCGACGCGGTCCCGGTTGGTCGATGCCTCAAGAGACTCCAAGTATTGCACTTGCGGTTCAAAGGGGAAATGCCGCCAGCTGTCTTAGAGACGCTGCAGCAGTCATTGGCCTTAGATGGGTTTGTCTTTGTATACGTTGTAAGTAGTTCAAACATAGTATCACTATCACTACATAGTATAAAGGTGCGACCACACCGTCGCTTAAAAAACGGTGACGTTACGGAATCGCAACAAAATGTATGAAGAAACGGAAAGAAAACGTGACGCATATACGACACGTCACTGCGTATACGAGGCGGTTTGGTCGCACCCTTAAACATAGTCGCTTTCTCTGTCCCTATGTATGCTTAAATCTTTAAAACTACGCAACGGATTTTGATGCGGTTTTTTTAATAGAATAGAGTGAATCAAGAGGAAGGTTTATATATATAATACATGCATAATATACCGTGCGAAGCCGGGGCGGCTCGCTAGTTACAGTATAAATCAGTCGCTTTTCGCTGTCTGTCTGTCCCTGTATGCTTAGATCTTTAAAACTACGCAACGGATTTTGATGCAGTTTTTTTTTAAATAGATAGTGATTCACGAGGAAGGTTTATATGCTTTTTTATATGTATAAATCTACGCAAACGAAGCTAGTATCTACATATAAACTAAATTAAATTATATCCTTAACGTGGAAGCAAGCAATTTTTATTTTATTTGTTGCAGGCCTCCCCAACGCCTACAATGATGTCGCTCTTCTGTCTGTACGGCTACTCGCTATCCATCTACATCCCAGTAGCCATCCTCTGGACCATCCAGGTGTCCTGGCTCCAATGGCTCTTCGTGCTGATGGCAGCGCTGGTCTCCGGAGCTGTTCTGATCTTCTGGCTGATGCCGGTGCTGAAGAAGTCCAGATACAGCCTCCTCCTCATAGGGTCCATCGTAGGGTTTCATTTCCTCCTCGCTGCTGGCTTTATGCTGTACTTTTTCCATGTGCCAAGCGTGCATGTCGTGCCTACAGTGCAGACTGTGGTGACAACTGTCAAGCCTTGATTCATGATATGGTTTTGATTCGGCTGGTAAACTGACTGTTGGGTATCGTGGAAGTCGGTTATGTCGAATTAAAAATGAGTTAAAGAGCGTTTGCCCTACTGAGCTGGCAACGTCGCATTTTTGGTGTTTTTTTACGATTATTTCACGGAAATTAAATGAAAGTTTCAAATGTCCGTCTGTAGTGCGCTTCGTTTTTAGTGTATTAATGTGTCTAATGCAATAATTGATCGTGGTGGACTTTGATTTTCTTATTAAACGAGATATATTATTGTATCCCATTAATACGAAAACGAAGTGCACTGCCAACGCGAAATATGCGAAAATACTCGAAATAATCGAAACAGTGTTGTAACTATGGCCCCAAAATTGTTCAATAAACTACCAGAGGCAATACAAAGTGTAAATGTAAATAAATTCAAGTACTTATTGTCCAAAATACTTTTAGAGAAGTGTTATTATAGTGTCGTAGACTATTTAAACGATTCTTGACATGCTGTAGAAATTTTAATTATTTTAATTTTTAATTTACATCACTTATTATTTGAAATTATTATTTTTTGTGTTATTTTTATTTTTTTATTTGACATTTTTGTATCATGTAATTTAATTTAGTATCTCTGACATTGTATTATGAAATGTAATTTAATGGATTTATTTATAATTTAGTTGTCTGACATTTTGTACCTAATTTGAAATATTTGCATGCCGTTCCTGAACAGTAAGATAAGGAGGACATAATTATTAATGTAAAACCTTAACCTCACAAATGTTTTGATTGATTGATTGAACGCACATTTGAAACTTTCATTCAATTTCTGTGATTTAATCGTGAAAAATCACCAAAAATGCGACGTTACCAGCTCAGTAGGAATGCACCCTCTTAAGCCTAGATTTGTTCCCTATTAATTTTTGAATCTTGTCCTACTACGAAAGAAAAATAATTATTTGTTATTTCTTTGGTCAGTTTACCTACAGTACAGTTCATTTGGGTGACTAACTAAATTTTGACTTAAATTTTGTGATAAATTTTAGTTTTTTAGCCATCTGTATAATAGAATTATCTTTGACGTAACTAAGTCATGACTAAAGATAAGTATTTTTTGATTTCGTTTTCATAATAATTTGATGATTTTGAAGCGGTGTTATGGTAAGATTCTGGCTTTCTGTGGAGTTTTCATAAATGTGCCGAGTCGACAATTAAGTATTTACATAATCGATAAGTATTTAATATTGACGTAACAAAATTGGGTTTTCTATCATTGGTTGGTATTGCGATTATTTCTGTAATAGAAAAATATTATTACCGACTACAGAAGTCATCGCATGTAGAATTGCTACTTTAAAAGATCTTTCAGCACAGACGGGTTTTTCAGTTGGAAACTATTTCCTATCTATTCTATCTCCGATTCGAGGTTCCCCGACGAAACTTCTTGTCTAGATCGTAAAACCTGTTTTGTTACATAATATTTGAATATCTTGAATGTTTCACAAAAATCTTTATAAATATTTGATCTACCTGTTGGAATTCTATGATGTCTACGTTAGTAATGAGTTGATGTGATTCTTAAGTATTTCTGCATTCCTATTTATAGAGACTTATCGTGTTAAACTTATTTATTATTTTAAAATAAACTTACAAAATATATTATCAGTTTTCATTAAAACATCCCAACTACTAAACTTTCTGCCCCAAAAATAATGCGAGCAAAATTGTAAAAAACCAAGCCAACTTTTGTATTGCAATAAAACAGAACTGAACTCATACTAAAATAGTTTAATCCATTGTACAATATTTACAACAATAAATATGCTCTTTAAAGTTCTACAGACTGGTGTAATATAAATGTAACATGAAATGTATCTGCCTTTCGTCGCACTGTTCAAAGCGCCTGTGAGAAATTGTTATATAAAAGGACAGCAACAGTGGCGTAACTATAGGGTGGCAGGGCTGGCAAAAGGGGCCCCCAGCTCTACGGGGCCCCGAACTGGCTTGGCCTAGAGCACAAAAGGGAAGATGATGCTCTTTAGTGAGGAAGGGCCCCATCTGATGAAATTGTAGTTTTTTTTTTATTATTTACTAGCTGTTGCCAGCGACTTCGTCTGCAAAGAATTCGTTTATCGCTATCCCGCGGAAATTAAGCAATTTTCCGGGATGAAAAGTAGCCTATGTGCTATTACAGACTTTTCTCTATCTATGTGCCGAATTTCATCCAGATCCGTTGGGCCGTTCTGGCGTGATCGAGTAACAAACAAACATCCATCCATCCATCCATACATACTTTCGCATTTATAATATTAGTAAGATTGAATACAAACAAAGGTACGCCACTGGACAGCAAATTTCTTTCATCGCATGTTACATAATATTATCTATACGGAGTAAGGTCAGTCTGCCAGCGAGCACGCCGCAAAACTCTTCACCCAGGCTTGTCTGTGGTAAGATGGCGGCGTGTCCTCCGCCGCGCACTGGTATGTTCCCGCCAACTCCAACAACATGTTTTCTGTAATTAAAAACAAATTATCGTAGACTTTTTTGAAGTAAATACTCCTTTAACGCTTCTGAGCGCTTTTTGGGGTGGGTAAAAAATGATAATCTCGCGACAGACGTAAGACGGAGGGAGAGTTTAAGTACTAGTATATCAGGATCCTCTGAGAGCTTATTTTGAAATACGAATGAATCGCGTTCGATTTTTGAAGTTTTTTTTGAGTCGTGGAGCAAAAGTACTAGGGCATCAGCACATTGTTAGAGGTCTGTCAATATAGATAATACGTACGTTTTTTTTTGTAAGCGGCCAGTACGGTACGCGTATTGAGCATTATGGAGGTTACAACATTAAAATCTAATCTAGCTGCTGTTTTCACTTCTGCCGGCACTCCTGGAGTGCTACCCGTCGCTTTTTTACACTTAACATGCTTACGAGAATAAACGAATATAGGGTGACGGCACCATTAATGGACTCAATAATACACATTAACTGTAAACGAATGAAGAGATAGTAATTTATTTTAAAACAGTCATTTCATAACCATAATTATCATAAAATTAAGAATGAACGGTCAATTTCTGGTCCTTGTCAATTTGAAGTGTCCAACACTGGTGCCATCACCCTATTTGGAAATCTTGATGACATGTAAGTGAGTAAGTAATGCTTTATTGTACAAATATAAAGAAACAGATACAATTCACAAAATAATACAAATAACAATAATATATGCACAAAGGCGAACACATCACCAATCACCACCAACAACATGTCACCTTTTTATTCCAAAACATCTTTACTACTTATTATTTACATTACATTATGCAGCATTATACTGAGGCGTTAGTAAACTGCAGCACTGATTTTATAGAATCCTAGATAGTCTAGAATTGTCTGTATCGAAATCTCCTTGTACCGTATAGGTCCGGGTGGGGCCGGGCCCGCAGGCGCTCGCAGAACTGTATGTAGTGTCCCTCGGCCAGCCCGAGCCGCGCGGCCAGCTCGGCGTCGCGCGCCGCCGCCCGCAGCAGCAGCGCCGCGCCGCCGCGACACGCCGCCAGCAAACCGCTGCGCTCCCCTGCCATACAACACATACATCAGTGTTTACTAGGGATGTAAACTTAGGGCCTGTCTCACCACTCCTTAACTGTCAGTTATCTATGATGACGTCACTGTCTGTTTCGTAGTAATAAATAGAGACGGAATCATAGATAACTGAGAGTTAAGGAGTGGTGAAACAGGCCCTTAGGGTGGCGGCCCCAGTAATAGACCGACAGACCCAATAATGGCCAATAACCTTTATTTAAAAGAAACGAAGGGATAAAACCCAGTTTATTTTATACAAAGGCCACTTTACAACCATATTATCTTTAACCCTTTGAACGCCGAGCTTAGTTAAAACTAGATTAGTAAAGCTGAAGCCTAGTGTGAAAGTTTATGCCTTTACATCATTTTGATGCATTTTTACTCTTCTACTCTCTGTCGGCTATAGTCGGTGTTGGCATTCCAAAGGTTAATTTAATAATTAAGTGTCCATTACTGGTGCTTATCAACTTAGTGTCCAACACTGGTGCTATCACCTTAACACGTTCCCTGTCCAGGTGCTACCAATGATGGAAACCTTCTCTAATCATATTATCTAAATATACAGACGGCCTAGAGCGACTTTGAAAACATATAGATAATTTACCATCTTCAAATCGAAAAATATAGCACAACACAACCAGTCCAGCTAGTGGTCCAGTGGTTGTCACGTGGACAACTACTGGACGAGGTCTGTATACTGTTTTAGGTATTGTTTGTTGTAAATTTCCTTACCGTCTGTTAATTCGCATTCGTCCATCATAACGGAACAGATTTTCAGGGCGTATACGATAACTTGCATCAGCACAAGTTGACAATCGCACCTACAAAAAATACAATACAATAAAAATCTTATTTAGAGATGTTATTTAGGGGACATGAACCGCGATTAGCTTTATTGAGCTCCCTATTGCCCGCAAAGATAATGTATAAGAAAATAAATACATATTAAAACAATCGAAGATGAATGGGTTTACAAGGCAAACAGTCTATATCTTAGTAGCTTCTGCCCGCGACTTTGAGTAGAATTGTCATATAAAACTTCCTCTTAAATGACTACTAGTTTTAAAGATCTACGCATACATAGGGACAGACAGACGGAAAGCGACTTTGTTTTATACTATGTAGGGATACCACATCTTCACTTACTATCAGTGGCCCGTTTCTCGAAGCTACTAGTTAAAATTTTAAAGTGTAAACTAGCAACATTAATCAAATCCCATCCACTGATTGGTTGTTTGGGCCAATGTTGCGTTTACACCTCGTAAAATTGTAATTTGTTGCTTCAAGAAACTCACGAGCGTGATTGTAACGTACAAATTATCCATAAAAAACTCACCTATTATCGTGGTCCAGATTAATGTGGGCGCTATAGTTATTATAGAACGCCAGTAAGTTCTGTGTAGTTGTCAGCGCTTCCTGAACTAACTTCTGCTTCTCAATGCATTTCAGCGCAACCTCCACTTGTTTGAGTAAAACGTGGAAGTGACAGGAATCTAGAAAGAAATATCTAAATTAAGTCCCTTTAACACTGTACACTTTGATATTGATCGATGTATACTCGCAGACATTAATTGCTGAGCCACGATAGAACCTTGTCGCAAAATGTCAATGTCAAAATATTACTGAATTTTTTTGCTGTCATGGCGTTTCATGTATGCTCAATAATTAAAGTCGTCGAATGTACGACCCGCCGAATCCAAATAAATGTTCTATCCCTTTTCATCCAACTTTCTAATGAGCATGTCGCTAAAGTTGAACATTCAAGTTGACTTCCACGTCTTATCGACACTATATTTTTAAACAAAAAATTTATGAAAAATGCTTTTATAAAACAAAAAAAATGTATCAGAACCATATTTTCATTAAAGCCCCGTGACTCATGTAAACCAATCTTTAGAGAACACAAACTTTTATCCCTGCCGTCATTGTACATTTATGAAGTATCTGTTTTTGTATTTTTAAACAAACATTACTTTTCCCAAAATTGTGACATTATATGCTACAATAATCGTGCGTCTAGGCAGCGAAATCTATTGTACGTGCCCAAATCGCGCCTAAGGCAAACAAGTCGTAGTCCTTACCAAATGTGCTTAAAAATATTTAACAAGCTTCCTAAGGATATTAAAGATCTTCCTCTACAAAAATTTAAGAAGAAATTACTTGCATGGCTCTGCGAGTTGTGTGTCTACTCTATTAATGAATTTTTTAACATTCAAACTAAAAATAGGTAACTGGTGAAATTATTAATAGTTATTGTTAAAAGCAAATATATCTAGACATTAAGGCAACATTTTAGATAGCATAAGAATAATCCTGAATTTGTCTGCTTATGTTTTCAGCAAATTCAGGAATATAATATTTTGCATGCTCATTAGAGCAGAGTATGGCAGAAGAGCAATCATATTTATAAAATCTTATATGTTACCCATATTCCGCAAATAAATTTCATTTCATTTCATTTTATTTCATTTCATTTCATTTCATTTCATTTACAAGCAAACGATTTTTGACCTTAGCGCGGTAGACCAGACCACATATTTGGCTTATGGTACATTTGACAATCACAATAAAAGAGTCCTAAGCCACATGCATACCTTTCTTGTACAACAACACGCCTTGCTCAAAATCAATCCTCATGTTCCCGCTCCTAACGCAAATGGTCAACCCGTCGGCTGCCGCCAGTTTCCTCAGCACGGCTAAAAGGCGGCAGAGCGCGAACGGCATCGGGCGGCACGCCACGATCGTCTTGACTATGCCGGCAGCGAGAGGGTTGGCCGGGAGGGTCTCTAGCAGAAGGGTTATCGAGCACACGAGACCGCTGTACAAGGTTGCGCACGACTGTAAAAAAAAGTAGATTGGGGTGACCCAGTAATGGACCAGGACCCAGGAATAATGCACAATATATATATACAACGTGTTACAAAATACTCCGTAAAATATCAAAGCCAAAAATATTGTCAACCCTAGTAAACTGTTAGGTATCTCAGGAAACCATACTGGGGTTTGTAAATGGACTTGTTATAAGGTCACATTTAACCTCCTTTCAGCTTTACGGGTACTTTTGTAACACTAACAACCTGTATAAGAAACGAAGAGATAGTTATCAATTTTACAACAGTCATTTCATAAGCATATTTATCTTTAAATTAAGAATGAAGGCCCATTACTGGTGCCTGTTATGTTAAAGTGTCCAACACTCGTGCCATCAGCCATCACCCTATAGAACAACAGAAAAATCCTAATTCAACAATGGCCTACTAAGCAGAAATTACGCAGAGGTTCCCTTCATCATGTCAATCATGTAGACAAGGACTAAGTCGGAATATTTTAGGGGAATTCACATGGGGATAGGGTAGTTTCTGTAGTCATAGTCATAGTATTTAATATAGTCGACGACTAGGGCGCGCTAGGTCGTTAGAACAGTAAAAATAAACTTACAGCAGTGTCAAGTGATGTGCAGATATCGCTGATCACAAGCAACAGTCCGTCGGCAACGCTGGCAGTTTGTCTTTCCAGCAGTTCTTCGGGGAATATCCTCGTGGAAGGATCGAGAACATGGGCCAATATGGCCACCATTCGTCGCGCCAGTATCGCCTGTTCTTCTTTGTATAATGCTCTGTGTTAAGTGAAAATAAAGGTCGTTATCATTGGTGAAACAAAGTAGTAAAATTGCAACAGAATAGGGAACAAGGTAGTATTATATGTGTTATACGACGAGTGTTCTGGTTCGGAGGGATTCAGTTTGTAATTTCAAGCAAGGTGGTATTTCTACTAGTAGTAAAGTCAAAACCTTTGTATTTATGTTAAAATAATACTTGTGTAAAAGACAATTGCTGATGTCTTGCTAAGCGCTCAACTCGAGAAACTATTTATTGAAGACTCAGGAAGGTAAGTTTTAAAAGGAGAAAAAAAACAGAAAAATGAAAAATGCTATTGGCAGAACGAGGTGTCCGTCCGGTCTGCAAATTTTTTTTTGTTGTTTGTTTTCACAAGAAGGTTCTAATGAAACAAAATTTTGGAAAAGAAGAAAATACTGGAACGGGGGGGAAGCGATTTATTCTATCGCGGGCGGCGAGTGTAGTAACTGGAGTTACAGCCAGGGATCACAACCGATTGTGAAGTACCGGTTGATATCGTTCAGGAAACCGATATAATTACGTTCATTGCATTAACTGGTTAACGGAGGGAACTAAATAAGTATTAAAATAATTCCGGTGACCGTTTAATACAAAGAACGAAATTTAGGAGCTCGCGCTGAGTCACGCCGCGACGCTCTTTCTATCACTTCTACTCTACTATCTACTATATCTTCTGGCTACAAAGAACATTTGAACAGAGATGATAAGAGATGGCATTTTAACCCGGTTAATTTTGCTCAAAAATCCTGAATTAGTGCAAAAACCAGTTTCTTTAATAACCATTCAAAAACCAGTAACTATAACCGTAAACCACAATTCATTTCGGTTTCAGTCCTTGACCACAAACCGGTTAATTTCAAGAACCGGTTTCGGGTACCTGGTTACACGTGCCAGCACCTAAGTCTAGCGCTGACGTTTCACATGGAGGGGATCTGCGCACCCACGGATACCGTATTTTATACTTTATTTTTATATTTTTATACATACAAGGTCAGATTAGACTTTCGTGCCGGCACTTATACAGCATCTTACCCGCCAGCGAGTAGAGTAGCCCGCGGCACGCGCAGGTAGGCGCCAGCCGCCTCGATGTAGCGCTCGTCCATCTGGCGCAGGAAGGCGGTAGTTGCGCGCGCGCACACCGCCTGCAGCTCGCCGCGCACCTCGCTCAGAGCTGACGACGTCGCCTTTACTATCTACAACGTGGACAAGTACTAGGTTTCAAATAAGTCTTCCAATTTTTTCTTTGTTCCTCGCAGATAACCAAATTAGCTAAGCCAAGAAGGAAGAAATTTTCTTCCCAGATAACAGATTTTTTTAACGGGAAAGATTTGTTCTCCGTACATAACTAAGCGATAAGACCGCCTATTGTATACTTTGTTCTTTGTCTCTGTATTGATTTGTAGTGATTTGTGGTGTTCAAGAAAGAGTATCTATATTGTATTGTATTGTATAAATAACTATGAGGTAAAATAAAGAGTATTTCTAAATTAAAACAAACATGTTCGCGACTTTAGGGGGCCCCACCTAAACCTAAATTAATCGAAATTAATCATCCTACATTGGTTTTACCAGTGCCGGTTACGTAACTTAGTTATCATGGAGGAAAAAATCTTTCCCCCTGAAAAACCAGTTATCTGGTTAGCCAACTTGGTTATCTGCGAGGATGATAAGGAATTTTTCCATCTCTACCGGCTGTCATATCATTTAGATTTACTCAGCGAATTTTGACGCCAAGCGCCATCTATTTGAATGATGCGTCTACAACACAATTAAAAAATCCCGTGAAACATCTACGGCTAACAAGGGACGAGAGATGGCCCTGTTTTCAACGGTAGAGACTATCAATCAAATCACACTACCTTATCTAGTCTCCTATCCAAATCTGTACCATTGGCCAAGCCAATAAGGTCTTCATGTATGCAGCCGATGGTGGCTTTGCTCTTGGTCCTGTGCCTGCTGGCAGCCGGGGTGGCTGGGATCAGGTGGAAGGTGCTGAACACCCGGCAGTTGTGCTGGGACTCGTCCAGGTCCGTCCGGAGCTTCTCGTTGTAGTCCAGGAGGGAGGGTTGCTCCGAGGTCGGCTCCAGCATCAAGGGTAGGATTGGCGTCAGTCTTGATGGGGCTGTGATGTTTCGATATCAAAATTTACATGATTAAGAAAAATGTGCTGCAAAAACTTAATAGATTAAGAAAGATTTAATAAAGCAAATAAAATAAAGGTAAATGAGATAAGATTCATTTTCACTCTAACTTTACAGTTTATAGTAATAAAACCTTTTTTATCTCGCGATAAAATGTTTTGAACAATGAAGTCATTCATACATCACTACATAGTATAAAACAAAGTAGCTTTCCGCTGTATGTCTGTCTGTCTGCCTGTCCCTATGTATGTTTATAATCTTTAAAACTACGCAACGGATTTTGATGCGGTTTTTTTTTTATAGATAGTGATTCAAGAAGAAGGTTTATATGTATAATTCTACGCAGACGAAGTCGCGGTCAGAAGCTAGTAGAGTAATAAAATAAAGTTAAATGAGATTAGATTCATTTTCTTTCTTACATTTTCAGCTGACTGTAATAAAACCTTTTTTATCTCGCGATAAAATGTTTGGAACAATTTATCAGACATACACTTTTTGCAAGTCTAGACACCAATCCCAATCTGAGACACCATTGTTTATTTCCTCCTGTAGATGAAGATTATTAAATTTCGAAAATTGGTGCACTTTATTTATTTTGGTAATTATACCTGAAAAGCTTGTTTTATTTAGCTTCAAGAACTGTGTCCGGCTGTCAGTCTGTGCCCCACTAGAGGCCACCTTCAGTCTCCGCTGAGAAGCAAGCGCATTGTATGTAGAGCTCATGTTGTTGTGCCTCTGACTGGAATCAACACTTGCTGTTAGCACCATTGAAAAGATGATAAATACATACTTATCTAGTTAAATAGTAAACTTTAGACATGGTTTCTACTTCAAGATATAGTGTGAGGCTCTGGGGGAAGGGATGCTGCATAAATGTTGATCTCCGATCCTCTTGAGTCCTCCCATGAGGCTGACATATTCACCCCTGCGTACTAAAGCCTCTTTAAAATATAAGATAAAAAAAAAGATGTAGTGTAGACTGTGATCTTAAAAGGTTTCAATATTTCTACTTTGATATGTAGAAATATTGAAGCCTTTTAAGATTGTTGATTGTATTGCTATGTATTGATATACATAACAATACAATCACCACAATAATAATAATACACTGCTAGTGCAAACTGCCACCAACAATAAACTATGGGTTTGTTGCTGTTGTTGTTGTCTTAGGAATCATGGTACAGGTGATGCAGCTAGCAACCAATAACTATTTTGATTCCTATTTCCACCTATACACCCACAATCATGCTAAATGTGCCTTTACGTCTTGCTACCTTAGACTCTGTGCATCCCATATGATTTATGTATGTATGTGTTGTTATTTGCCAGTCCGCTAAGTAATTTATGAATTACCTTGAGGATATGTCATGACTTGGCACAGTGACTTGTGTCAGCTTTACTTTGGATGATTCCAGCATTCTACATTTCTCCTTAATGCTTATTATTTCTAGATTCTGAAAATAATGTTAAATTAGTATGCTGTGTATAATTTGGCACAAATGAGCATGTAGAAAATGATAGCAGCTTAATATTAAGTATAGGTTTTGAATTTCAAAAGATCTTTTTTTAAAGTATTATTCTGAATGGTCTATGCCCAGCAGCGGTCTTATTTATGCTGGAGATGTTGATCATAATGGATCTTGCAGTAGAACTTGTTCATCAACAATGTTATTTAAGACAAGTTGCTTATGCTTTCAGGACATCTTGATTACCTTAAAGTCCAACTGAGTCCTCAAATCATGCATCTGCCCACTAACAATGGAAAGCTTCTCCGACCACTCCATTTGAACTTTCTCCTGTGCTTTTATCTTCTCCATCCTGGCATTGTCCACGGCAACCTGACAAGACTTGAGCTGCGTCCGCAGAATAGACGCCTCGCCTTCCTTAGTGACACACTTATCCAACAATTTACCGTTCTCCGACTTAAGCTTAACATTCTCTTCCTGCATTTGCAAGAGCTGTCGGTAAATGTGATCAGAGTCCTGTTCTTTAAACACTTTGTCATTGTATATTAAATCATCGTTATATTTCATGTTTGTTGTGACTTGTGATATTTTTGATGACATACCAGGTAGTGGAGATGATATTCGATTGCATTTGTCTTTTAAATGAGTTGATGTCAGCTGGGGGGAGTTGATGGTGGGCTTTTTGAAATGGAATTCAGCTTTGCTTGTGCTTGGTTGAGAGAACATTTGTGTGCTGGTGGCTCCCGGTTGCATACAAAGACTGAAGTCGGGTAGTGTGCTGTTGTTGTGGTATGCTTGCTCGCACTCCTGGCTCGCCATGAGGAGCAACTCGTCCTCATTGTCATCGCCCCAGTTGTCTGTGATGTTAAAAACAAAACAGAAAAATTATAACCTAACACGACATGTTATTTTTAAAGGATTGTAAAACAGTCTATGGTAAAATAATTGTAATATAAGGAGTTCATAAGATAAATTACGATATTAATTATATTTTACCATTTTTTGCGTCCGAATTTTGACTCAATGGGAAGTTGTGATCCGATATTGTAACATCTAGTTTAGCTTTTTTTCTTTCGCCTTGTTGTTGAGGAAAAAATCTTTTTGACATTTTATAAGTGGATTCAATAATTCATTGTATTTAAACAGTCATAGCTTAGCTATGTTAATTTTAAATTAAATTATTTATTAAACTTTGGCGGCAGAAACAGCTGTCAAAACAACTGAAGAGAAAAATGTAATGTAATAAATAAAAAACATTTTGGTTCATAGCAACATTAAAATAAATAATTGACCAAATGAACGTTTTTAACAACAACTTGAATAGGTTTTGGTTGACCATAGACAATTTTATTATTTATTTTTACACCTAGCTTACACGCCACGTCACCGTCCTGTAGTGATAGTGCATTTTTGGTTTAACGTGGCGTGTAAAAGGGCTTCTTATGAGTAATATGACGTTTATGTAATTACCGGTTTTTGGACAGCGACCATAGACACGAGACGCGCAAAACTTGCCCCTTTCCTTCAATTCAATTTTTTTAAATTTTAGTTCGTCGTGGAAATTCGTTTTAGGTGGTCGTGTATCATGTCTCTCGAGTATAAACTTGGTGATCTAGTTTGGTATGTAGCAAAATTAAAGACTAGATTAAAGCATTAGTGTTAAAATTATGTTTACTGTATTAAATCACTGGTCATGTGTTTGTTTCAGGGCTAAAATGAAGGGTTTCAGCCCGTGGCCCGGCCGGGTAAGTTATCCTTATATATCTTAAGATTTATGCACTAAAACGCTCCCCGTTAAAACATAATTTACTTGTTGATTGTAAACAGCGTCCTCTATGTTTGTTGATGAAATTAGCCGTATTTATTTCTCTACTAGTAATGGGCGGGAAATCTATTATTACGTGTAAGCGTTGCTTGTGTGGCGTTGGCGTCCCCTGAACTGTTTTGACATCATTCGGATTATAACGAGGAATATGTAAACTCTACGTATCTTCATGTAGCGAGTTTAACCTATGTCAACAAGCTAACAGGATATGATTGGTGGTTTCAGGTAGCCCTCCCCCCTCCTGAACTGTCGAAGCCCCCGAAGAAATCGACAAATGTGCAATGTATTTACTTCTTCGGCACAAATAACTAGTAAGTGTAGTTTTTATACTATGAAAAGTAACATAAACCAACTGGTCTCCAATGTCAAATGTTGTTTTCAAACTCAAGTCTCAAGCCAACCTATCATAATGTGGCCTGCTCTATGGGCTAAAGTGGTCATAAAACATGACAAACTCACACATGTACTCTTGTTAAATCTTTTCTTTATTTTCTTTTAATTGGGATTATTGAATGTCACATCTAATGCAAGTAAAGTTTTTTGACTTGCCACTGGCAACATTGGAGTTTGGAGATTCTTTATTTAGTTTATCGAATGTAACATAAGCAAGGCATTAGAAATTTGTATCTTTTCGATTTTTTTATCACTTAAATATACCTTAAACACTAATTATTTGTTGTAAGAGAAACTTTTTTTAAGTGTTCCCACAGTATAACCTATTAATCTAGAGAAATATTGGGTTTTTTGTGGCTCTGCACCTTGGGTAAATTTCTTAACAAAATAAGGGTCATTATTACTATCATCATCATCATCATCATCATCATTATAGCATCCTGTAATCCCTGCCTGGGGGACATTGGACCCGGGACATTGGTCTCTCAGCCTACTACTTGGGATAATCTTGCGCCATGATTTCCAGATCTTGCCAGCTCATGCCTAGGGATGCCCTTTGAACCACCATTATAACCCTGAATCCAATGTTCCTTTACTGTACTTGATTGGTTGACTGTCCTGAACAGAGCAGGCCCAAAGTTAAGTTGTTAGCTAGTATTCTTTGCTCTTTTTTTTTATACAAGAAAGGCACGGTGCCTTTCATTTGCCTGAATTTCATATGTAATGTTTGCCATAATGATCAGCCATAACTCTTTTTTTTTTTCTTTGAAACCGTAATTTTTTCAGGAGCATTGAAATGGCAATACTATAGAACTCTAAAGGCTAGGTTAGGTTTGTTTCATAACAATCCTGAACAATTAACAGTTAAAAAGAAAAAAGAGTAATGGCAAATGATAATGAAACAAATGATGATGAAATGATATGACAAACAATAGGTACATTTATGGTATATGAAATTCGGGAAAACGATAAAGAACCAGGCAAACCTGGTCAAACCAAGGCCCTGTTGCAGAAAACTGGAGCCCGTAACTAAATTGTTTAGGTTTTATCAAATCAAAATATTTACATAATGAGGTTAACTTTTTTCTTTTTTTTCTTTTTATTAGGGAACAATTAACACAAATTGACCTAGTCCCAAAGTAAACGCTAGTAAGGCTTGTGTTATGGGTACTAGGCAACGATATACATACTTATATAGATAGAAAACATCCATAACTCAGGAACAAATATTCGTGCTCATCACGCAAATATATGCCCTTACCAGGATTAGAACCTGGGATGCTTGCTTCGCAGGCAGGGTCACTACCAACTAGGCCAACCGCGTCGTTAAAAGCTTGATGGGTTTGCTAATCAAGATTTGGGGGCCCCTGTGATAGCCCTTTGGTAGCTATGTCACTGGACTGCACTAAGTAATCCAGTTAAGTTGGAACAACTTCCAGAAAGACATCCGTCGAATTCAAATCTGCTTGGTAGCATTACAATACAATACAAATACTCTTTATTGAACACCACAAATCAGTACAAAACAATACAGAAACAGAACAAAGTATACATCATCATCATCATCAGCCTGAAGACGTCCACTGTTGAACAAAGGCCTCCCCCTTAGCACACCATACTGAACGACAAGTCGCCACCTGCATCCACCGGTTTCCCGCAACTTTTACGATGTCGTCAGTCCACCTAGTGGGAGGCCTGCCAACACTTCGTCTTCCGGTTCGCGGTCGCCACTCGAGAACTTTTCTCCCCCAATGGTTGTCTGTTCTACGAGTGATGTGGCCTGCCCATTGCCACTTCAACATACATACTCTTGGAGCTATGTCGATGACTAGTTCTTCGGCGAATCTCTGTATTGCGGATTCCGTCGCGCAAAGAAACTCCGAGCATAGCTCTCTCCATAGCTCGTTGAGCGACTCTGAGCCATCATGAAGGGGGGGGGTTTGCCATAATCCCCACGCTTGGCAAGCGGCTTGGGGATCGCAGTATAGCTACAAAGTATACAATAGGCGGCAATTGACAACATTTCATATTTCTGAGCCTATAATATTAAAATGGTTGGAAATATCAAATTAATCAAGAAATTTATTTCTTGGTTTTTTATGTTTACTTTTACGGTTTTACCGTTAGAAATTTAATTTCTAAACGACACTGAAAATTAGAACACATAGAAAAATCCGAAAAGTAAAGCTATGGCCGGGAATCGAACCCGGGTCCTCGTCATTCCGTGACGCGTGCTATACCCCTACACCACCCATAGCAGGTTAAAATTAAAATGGTTCTCTGTATTTTGTTTGAAAAGATGATCATGCTAACAGTTTAATTTTTTCACTAGGGCTTGTATTTAATTTATTATTAATTTATTAATTTTTGCTTATTCTAAAAGGGCGTAACTCCGATACTATCACAGAATAGACACTTATCCTTTTGTCTTTTCTGTATAGAAAAAAAAACTGACGTCAATTTCAAATTGTCAATGTCAGGCCCTATTCTCCAATATTCGAATTTCGAGGTTCGCTTTGTGCTGTTCCGCTCATACAAATAGTCATTATCTTGAGAGTGAGACTGACGGTATGCAACGAACTTCGAAAATAGAATTTCAGAGTTACCCCCAGTTACCCCCCTTGTACTTTGAAGTTGTCAAAAATACAAAATTATGATCGCTTATTTTTTCTCGTGAAAAAAGCAAAGGCGTTTCACCCATCCTGTGGTAGTTTTGGTAAAATTAAGACATATTTTTAATCAATTTTTATTTTTTATAATAAGCGATATAAAAATTATATAAACATATTGCAGTGATCAGGAGGCAAAATGCTTTCGAACCATATATACATTTTCAGGTTTTATAAAGATGAAATGTTGTCAATAGCATTCTGTAAGCTACACAAAATATTTTCACCCCAAATACTGCAGTGTCTCAAAACAATTCTATAACTTACATGTTGCCAAGTCAAAAAGGAAATGAGACATGTTTCTTTAGGGTGGTCCTCAGAAGGCCCAAGGTGACTCCAAGGGCCATTGGAAGCACTAGGCTTGAAGCTCAAATCAGAAATGTAGTGTGGAGATCCAAAAAAAACCCAAAGTTCACATTACTCAGCATTGCACATTTTTTTTTAGTCTTAATCTTAATGAGGCTTAAGTGCATCTGTGTGATTCTCAGCCTCATTGGTGATCTCTTGTGCTAAATTCCTTATTATTAGATTAGATTTTATTTCGTTTACTTGTGATCTTGCCTACTTACCAAATTTCATAATTTTGTGTCAAAGGGAAGTACTATAGGTTTTTATTCCCTTAAAAAGTTAGAGGCAATTTAGCAACTACATACAATTACTTAGAAATTGATTTTTAGTCATTTTAATAAGGTTGAAAGTCACTTGCGTTTATTGGAAATATGACTTGTCCTGGATGTATTCTATTCCCATGCATTGCAAACACCAGATTGTATTAAAATTTTATGTAGTATATCTGTCTGGCTTTGGCTGGGCCCGTCATACAGGCTAAACAAGAAACTTCAAACATCAAAACCTTGAATTTTTTTAGTAGGTAGTGAATGAAATAAAAAATTGAAATGTATAGCTAATAATATAAGAAAAACTGATAATGATGATGTATAAAAACCTATTGGCTTGACCTGTGGCCTCTTAAGCAGAGGGTCGTGGGTTCGAATCTCGGGCTCGCATCTTTGAGTTTTTTGCAATTTATGTGCGGAAGTAAATTTGAAATTTGTCATGACCTTTACGGTGAAGGAAAACAATCGTGAGGAAACCTGCACACATCTGCGAAGCAATTCAACGGTGTGTGTGAAGTTACAAATCCGCACTGGACCCGCGTGGGAATTATAGCCCAAACCCTTCAATAAATGGAGGAGGAATGTCATGAGGCACGCCGAATTACGCGATAATTACAAAAAAAGAGAGAAAGAGTTATACATACATCCATCCATACATACATACATACCGTCACGCCTCTTTCCCACAGGGGTAGGCAGAGACTACTTTGTTCCACTTGCCACGATCCTGACATACCTCTTTCGCTTCATCCACATTCATCAATCTCTTCATACATGCTCGTCGGTTTCGGGTACTCTTGACTTCCAAAACGTCCCCAATTTGATCACGGAACGTCCGTCTAGGCCTTCCCCTCCAAACGCACCCATTCACACTCCCATATAAATCTGTTTAGTTAATCTTCATCCATCCTCTTTACGTGGCCAAACCAACTAAGCGTACCTTTTTCTATCCTAGTCACTATATCCTCTTTCACACCAGCACGTTCCCTTATCACACTATTCCTTATTCTATCTTTCAGTGATACACTTTTCATACTTCTTAACGCTCTCATTTCTACTGCATTTATTATACTTTCATGCTTCTTTTGCCATACCAACTTTCGCTACCGTACATTAGTGTTGGAACGAGCACCCCTCTGTGAACAGCCAGACGCGCCTAAATACATCACAAACAAATAATTAATTCTCGAGTATACATAAGGCAAAATTAAGAATATCCTCTTTTATGAAGTAGCTTCAAAAGCATAACTTTTAAATAGGTAAACTATATACGTATATTGTTAGCTCTTTTTTTCACTACCACAATCCCGGGGTCCTCCCGAGGAACTCCGCTATGTTTACATTTACAACATAATGTTGATTTAAATGCCAGTCATTAAAAGGCCTTGAAATATTTTATTTTTAAATGTTAATTTTCGGTACTAGACTAGTTACAATCATGTATACCTATACCTAGTCAACAAACAAATTCTTTAAAAAAATAAATGAAATGAATGAAAAAAAAATAACGAACCTCTGAATCGAAAAACTATTTTCACACACCCGGAATATTTTTAAACTAAAGGGGCAATTACATTAAGTTGATCGCCGCATGCATCGTACTCGTACGGTGATTGCAACAATGTAAGGACTGATAGTCGCCCGCATCAGGCGAACGACGGCTGCAATGCACGATTGCATTGCAGTTAGGTAGCCGGAACAGGTGAACAGACTAAATATAAGGACGAGGTTTGTCACAAGTTCGTTTAAATAGGGCGATCGCATTATAGGATCGGAGGAAATATGCGGAGCTGACCGCCAACCCCCACTAGTTGTAGAGGCACTATAGTATAAGAGAAAGAGAGATCGCATTATGCGAATGCAGAAGTGTAATTGTGTTGAAGTACTAGGTATTTTGCAAGCATCGCGCCGTTAGTTTATCATAGATGTTATTAGTTTAAGTTGAATATAATTATGTATTATGTATTGGCCTTTGCTCAGCAGTGGGACACAATAGGCTGATAATAATAATAATAATAATAATTATGTATTTGATTTGAGAAAACGACTTCCTGACAAGTTTCTTGCCGCGCATTCTTATTTTTGGCATTAATGGTCTTTCCAAAAGCGCTGATAGTAAAAAAAAGACAGTTAAAAGAGCCCTTGGTGGCCTGTTTTCAAAATAAACATTATGATATTGGCGTGGACGTGGATAGTAGATAGATATATATACTCGTAGGTATGGTAGAGCGGTGAAGCTAAAATAATGGTTCCCTTTTGACTACGGAACCCTGAAAATCATTTATTCAGCAAACACCACATGATGGGAAAAAAGTGACCGGCAAATCGAGAATATTATGCTCTTTTTTTAAGTCGGTTAAAATTATGGGACTGGTACAAACCTACAAACGTAGGTATTAGGTATGTTACTGCCGTTTTTCTCAGCTTAAAAAATATTGGAATCTGTTGACCGCGACTTCGTCTGCTCCGATTTCTTTTATCGTTATCCCGTGGGATCTGTAATTTATCCCAGATAAATATTTTCCTTTTGTATCTTCAATGTTCGAATTCATCGCCAAGTTTCGCTAAAATCAGTACAAGCAGTTTGCCGTGAAGATTTTAAATTAATACAATTAATAAATAAATGTGACATTGTTATATTTTTAAGTTATGTTAAAAAAAATACTCCAACCCTTTCCATACCAAAGTTTCAGAATCAATTATAAAAAAAAACCTCAAAATTTTACCTACTTGGATACAATTTTCGTAATAAATTAGATTAAGTTTTCAAGTTAGTTAAGTTAGTTAATAGGCAGAGAAAAAAAAATACAAAAAAAATGCATATCCGCACTAGTTAGTTAATTGTTAATTATAACTAACTAACTTGGCTCAGGGACCCAAATAGGGTCTTGGCCTCCGAAACGAGAGCACGCCATCTGTCCCGATCGTGCGCAGCTTCTTGCTTTTTTCTTTTTTTTAGTTAGTTAATTATAAATAAAATTAATGACATAATTAAAAAAAAAAAGGTTTCCTCACGATGTTAACCCACACCGAAAAGCTTATGGTAAATTTCAAATGAGATATCGCACATAAATTCCGAAAAGCTCAGAGGTGTGAGCCCGGGATTCAAACACACGAACGACCCTCTGCTTGAGAGGCCACAGGTCAAACCACTAGGCTGCCGCGGCTTTTTTAATGGCAATGTTAAATTAAATATAGCATTAAAAAAACTTCCGGTAGCACTCCGAGAGTGCCGGCAGAAGTCAAAACTACACACGCACACTCGCGCAAAAAGAAAAAAAACTTTTTCTACACGACATTCGAACTGCGGTCACTTGAGAGAACGCACTGTTATTCCACACCTTATACCACTAGGCTAAACGCACACGTTAAAGCGACAAAATTAACATACACTTCAAAATTCGAACGCGACTCTAGCTTCATTCATATTTCAAAATAAGCCCTTAGAGGATCCTGATATCCTGGTACTTAAAATCTCCCTCCGTCTTACGTCTGACGCGAGTTTAACATTTTTTACCCATCCAAAAAGTGCCCAACGTCGCTAAAGGAGTTTTCACTCCAAATAAAAGTGGTTGTGTTAGGAGGACCTAAGTCATGAAGCTTTGATAGTTATTTATTTTTTCATCACACTTGCTCGTGAAGGGTGTTGTTATTACGCTCAGGCGTATAAAGCAGTTATAGCTAATTTATCTCCTGTGAGAGTTTTAGATAAGTACATATACAGAGTTATTGGTAATTCGACGTATATTCTTTAGGAGGTGATAGGGGTGGCTATTTGCGTTAATTTTAACCCCCATATGTATTATGCAAAAGTTAACCATTTTTGAGTTATCATGTTTTTAGTTTTTTTCAAAAAAAGTCAAAAATGCAACATAAAAAAATTATTTAAAAAAAAGTATCAGTTTATATCGCATTTTTTATTCTGATTTATAAAAACGATTAAACACTGCTTATTTATCAATATTAAAACCACAATTATCGGGCCAATTTATGAAATGCGAGGTAAAAAACGATATTATTTAAAATACAAATGTAGAATAAGTATTTTTTGTGTTATTTACATTGACTATTGTTTTTAATTAATTTAGTTCGAATAAGAATTTCCTTAGAACTCCTTACTCCTTCTCAACTGTGATGTTGATGATAGTATTTTGCGTTTCACGGGCAGCAAGGGGAATACAATACAGACTTAGTGAAATCAGAAGTCACAGTAAGAATACACTCTTTAGTATCTGATTCCCCACTTACTTACCGCCCTTGACGCGCAATGTGCTATTATGTGCATGTCGTCATACCGATTTCAATAAAAAAAATACAAACTAGCTGGCATCAGCGTTCTAGTCCGTAAGAGCGTTTGTGCACTACACGCAATTTTACTGTCCGGAGTAGTGATGGGACTCGAGTGTCCTTTTTTCACTCGAGTCACTCGCTCGAAAAACCCGACTCACTCGAGTACGACTCGAGTGAACGTTGGACTCGAGTGATTTTTTTTTCACTCGAGTTAATCGCTCGAAAAGTCGACTCATTTAAGTACCATCAGCCAAATATGTGGTCTACCACCCTAAGGTTAAAAATCCTTTGCACGTCACAATATTATAATGTCGATAAGACGTGGCTGTCAACTTGAAAGTTCGACTTTAGCAACATTTTTGTTTGATAGGAAGTTGGATGAAAAGTGGTAGACCACTTCCTTCCGTCAATTTTTTCACTCGAGTCACCTAACCAAAGTCACTCGAGTGAATTTGTGATACGAGTCACGATTTTTTGAGTCAGCTGGCCGTCCTCTTGTAAAATATCACATCACCATAGCGTCAGTAGTACCACGAAGTTACTTTAACAGTAACTTTAACCATAACCAACAATTTTTGACAGAACACCTATGAATAATTATGCCCAAATCGTCTTAACTTGACTTTCTCACTTGAGTCAGTATAGGCAACTCGAGTGGTCCGAGTCACTCGCCGGTCGAGTGAATTTTTAGGCGACTCGAGTTGACTCGAGTCGCTCGACAGCCGAGTCAACTTATTTTTCACTCGAGTCCGAGTGACAGTAAAACTACTCGAGTGACACGTGATTCGGCACATCGGTCTTCTCGGCTAATTTCGGCTTTGTAGAGCGTTGTCTCGCTTTGACTTACTTGACGCCAATTGTCTCTTGACAAAGACCGAAGTGCAGTCTTTATGGCCGGGTACTGTAGTTAGAAATTTATAAATTTTATAAAATGTATTAATTGTATTAGGTAAGTTAAGTAGAATTTAAGTACTATTGTAAATCTATTTTATTTTGAAAAAATGACTTTCTGCCAAGTTTCTTGCGGCGCATTCTTCTTGGCAATGATGGTCTTTCCGAATGCGCTGGTAGATTCAAAAAAAGACATGTAAAAGAGCCCTCGGCGGCCTATTTGCAAAATAAACTTTTGACTTTTTTTTTTTTTTGAGAAAGCTACACTGTGAATATGTACTATGATTATCATATAAAAAGTATAAGCTCCCGCGGACCACAACTAGTACTCGGTAAAAAAAAGGCCAAGTGCGAGTCGGACTCGCGCACCGAGGGGAACAAATTCGGAACAGGGTACAAATACAAATTCAGCAAGTGAATATAAAATTCAGTGTTAGCTGAGCTCTGCCTCCTAAGCATAATGTAGGCAGTGTGAGATCATTTTATATTGGTTACTTATAAAGACAGACAGAGTATTTGTTGTTTGGCAACAGAAATACATCATATTTGTGAAAATTTCAATTGTCTATTTATCACGGTTCATGAGATATACAGGATACAGCCTGATGAGACAGACGGACATTGAAGTCTTAGTAATAGGGTACCGTTTTGACGCTTAGGGTACGGAACCCTAAACTATATACATATATAATAACACACTACGAAGTCTATAAGTCACGGACCTATTTTTAAATGGAAGGCGCTGGTCGACTACGTTGCGTTATACAATATTATATACACAGATATTTACCTATATACCTTCTTTGCGAAAAAATCGGGCACCTATGGTTTTTCAGATTTTTAGGCATTAAAGCTAAGAAATGTAGGCTTCTATGCATATAAAATACAAAAACCATGGGTGCCCGTTTTTTTTGCAAGGTGGTGTATATTTTTCCATATATATATAATTTTGTCATAAAAACTTCCTAACTTGATTTTACTGTCGAAGTTTAGTTTGCTTCAAGCCAGTTCGTCTCGCATTTTGCCACACGGTTATTAAGAGTAGTACATTTCAGTATTGTTATGGATATCCATATCCGTAACCGAAACTATCGGATATCCGAAACAAAAAAATATCCGTAACCGTAACCGAATCCGAAATAAAAGTTTTGGATAGTTTCGGATAGGGTAGGGCGGAGTCTAACTAAATAATACAACTCGTACGAATTAACTGTGCACTCCACTGGAATGCGACACCTCTCCCGCTACCTAATGACGTCTCAGCGCGAGGTGCACAGCGCAATATCCGTAACCGTAACCGAAACTATCGGATAATCCGAAATAATTTAATATCCATAACCGTAACCGTAACCGATATTATATTTTACCAATATCCATATCCGGATCCGAAATTATATATCCATAACATCCCTGGTACATTTAACAGAAGCGTAAATAATGAAGTGCACTAATCAGTGTAATTCAAATATGGTTGACAGCTAGCGGGCGGGCCACCGGAAGCGGAATATTTTCCACTGAAATGTGCTGATGATGTATTCGAAAATTTTAACTCGGTTCTTATACTTTCACCGTACTTACGTCATCCACTTCAATATAGGTCCGTGCTACAAACCCATTTCTCTCGCATGACTTCTCAGACTGAAAGCTTGTCACTACATATACATATCACTACATAGTATAAAACACAGTCGCTTTCCGCTGTCTGTCTGCCTCTATGTATGCTTAGATCTCTAAAACTACGCAACGGATTTTGATGCGGTTTTTTTCATGGATAGAGTGAGTCGAGAGGAAGGTTTATCAACTAATATTATAAATGCGAAAGTATGGATGGAATGGATGGATGGATGTTTGTTTGTTACTCAATCACGCCAGAACGGCACAACAGATCTGGATGAAATTCGGCACATAGATAGAGAAAAGTCTGAAATAGCACATAGGCTATTTTTTATCCCGGAAAGTTGCGTAGTTCCCGCGGGATAGCGATAAACGAATTCTTCGCAGACGAAGTCGCTGGCAACAGCTAGTATGTTATAATTATAATACGCAGACAAAGTCGCTAGTTATTATCCCTATGTCCTTATATTATAAAACGAAGTACGCCGCCGATTCTGTTTGTCTGTTCGCGATAAATAAACTCAAGAAGTACCGAACGGATTTTCATGCTGTTTTCACCAATAGAGATGTCAGTTATTTACGAGGAAGTTATCAGGTGGGTTTGTCAAGGTTTTATGTAAATTAGTTGAAATATAACTACAATTGTTGGAAGTGTCGGGTAAAGTCAATTTGACCGGGATAATTTTTTTAAATCTGCACGGACGAAGTCTGCGGGTGGTAGGGCCTTGTGCAAGGTCGGTCCGGATCGCTACCACCATCTTACTCGCTAATCCTGCCGCTAAGCAGCAGTGTTTGCACTGCTGTGTTCCGGTGTGGAAAGTAAGACATCCGGGGAAATTACGGGCACAAGAGGCATTTCATCTAAGTCCTCTAGGTTGGCAACGCATCTGCAATCCCTCCGGGTTTGTGGGTGTCTATGGGCAGTGGTGATCGCTTACCATCAGGTGACTCACTTGCTCGTTTGCCTTCCTATTCACATTAAAAAAAAAGTCGCGAGCAACAGCTCGACTATACTAGTATTATGAAGAGGTAATGTTCGTGACGTTGTAGGGGGTAATCTCTGGATCGACTGAACCGATTTTGAAAATTATGTTACCAATAGAAAGCCACATTATTTCTGAGTGTCACAGGCTATATTTATGGTCGGACGAAGTCGCGTGCAACAGCTAGTTTATATTTATAGTGAGACTGAGAATTAATGAGTACAATTATACTAAGCTAGTTTGACACGTCGCGAATCACGTCGCTAAGTGTACCTTCTCCCTTATATACTTTACTAGCTTCTGCCCGCGACTTCGTCTGCGTAGAATTATAAATTATAAAACTTCCTCTTGTATCACTCTACATACACACAAATCACATCTTTATCCTTTACGGGGTAGACAGAGCCTAAGGTGACAAAACCTACACTACAGACCACGTTTAGCAAGATTGTGTGCGTATATATGGAAAATATAAAAAAACGCATCAATATCTGTTGTGTAGGTAGTTTTAAAGATCTAAGCATACATAGGAACAGACATGCAGCGGAAAGCGACTGTGTTTTATACTATGTATGTAGTGATATTTGTAAGATACTCAACTGATCGGAAGATTCTTAAGATAGAAACAAAATGTCTTAAATTTTTAAACGACACTGAAAATTAGAACACAGAAAAATCCGAAAAGTAAAGCTATGACCGGGAATCGAACCCGGGTCCTCGTCATTCCGTGACGCGTGCTATACCCCTACACCATCCATAGCAGGTGAGAAAGCGTTCAAAAATGTCTTAAGAGGGTGCATCGGTGCTGAGCTCGAAATCGAGCTGATTTTTTGAGATTCTGGAAATTGATATGCGTTTAGAAATTAAATTTCTAACGGTAAAACCGTAAAAGTAAACATAAAAATTAAGAAATAAAAATTTCTTGATTCATTTGATATTTCCTATCATTTGAAAAACAGCGCCACCTCTCGTCCCTGGTGAGCAGTAGATGTTCCACGGGAGTTTGTAATTGTGTCGTACAGACACATCATTCAAATAGATGACGCTTCGCGACAAATAATCGCATAGTAACAAGGTCACGTGACAGTTGGTAATAGATAGAAAAATTCGAACGCTTACTCACCTGCTATGGGTGGTGTAGGGGTATAGCACGCGTCACGGAATGACGAGGACCCGGGTTCGATTCCCGGCCATAGCTTTACTTTTCGGATTTTTCTATGTGTTCTAATTTTCAGTGTCGTTTAGAAATTTGATATGCTAGGTTCACACACATTCGCAACGTCGCATTTTTGGTGATTTATTGCGATTAT
This sequence comes from Pandemis heparana, assembly GCA_963854515.1. NCBI lineage: Eukaryota > Metazoa > Arthropoda > Insecta > Lepidoptera > Tortricidae > Pandemis > Pandemis heparana. Next base: position 952,398 of record OY978025.1, read on the forward strand.
TTCACAGAAATTGAATGACATACATACATATCGTCACGCCTCTTTCCCACAGGGGTAGGCAGAGACTACTTTAAATTGAATGAAAGTATCAAATATCCGTTTGTAGTGCACTTCGTTTTTAATGTATTAATGTGTCTAATGCAATAATTCATCGTCATGGACTTTTATTTTCTTATTAAACGAGATATAGTATTTTATTCCTTTAATACGAAAATAAAAGTCCATCACCATTAATCATTGCATTGGACACATTAATACACTAAAAACGAAGTGCACTACAGACGGATATTTGAAACTTTCATTCAATTTCTGTGAAATAATCGAAAAAAATCACCAAAATGCGACGTTGCGAGCTCAGCACGGATGCACCCTCTTAAGTTAGCCTCAACATTTAGCGCCCCCCCCCCTCCCCTCACGCCGTACGCTTAAGGGTGCAACCAAACCGCCGCGTATACGCAGAGACGTGTCGTATGCGTCACGTTTTCTCACCGTTTCTTCATACATTTTGTTGCGATTCCGTAACGTCACCGTTTTTTAAGCGGTGGTGTGGTCGCACCTTTAAGCTTTAAACATCGCGCGATGCATGGAAACATTTTCCAACCACAAACAATCTGATAAACGTAGACATGGCCGTCTCAAATCCTCACATTAAACTAACCTAACCGCCTGCTGGTATACTTTGGAATACTAAAAAATAATCTTAGGAATCACGCTATAGGCGATGCGGCTAGCAACCCATCACTCGAGTCCCCTTTCCAAATATACTCCTTCAATCAGGCTAAACATGGCTTTTAGGTCTTGTTGCATGCAAGTTTCATTACATGGCCTGTTGCCGGGGTAAACCGAATTCAACCGATCTGTCAAACTACGCAATGTAACTAAAATGGCATATAATTTTTGCGTGGGCGTGGCGACGTCTCTCGGTTAAGGCCCGAAGTCCTACAGCCTACAGTACAGCCTCATTCATAAAAAGTTAGAGGCTCGTTATAGGACCGATGCAAAAAAACATGATTCATAAACGTCTGTTAGCACTAATCAGTCCATCAAGGCTCTGTTAAGTAGTCCAAAAGTTAGCGGACCGTAGACCCTCCTTTATCTCTGCTAACTCGCAAAATGGCCGCCACAAATGTGAACAGCTGATTTTGGCAAGAGCAAAACTATACTATATAAAGGTTAAGGAAACTAGATCCACACTGCCTCGTCTGTCGTGTTAAGCTGAATCCATGTTTTCGGTTTCCCGCTAATTCGCTGCCACTGCTGTCAATTTCTTTTTTTTAATTCATTAAAAGGCCATTTTTGGTCTATGATTTCAAAAGGTGGCTAACATAGCGCGTCTAATCCATCCATCAACAGCTCAACAACTAACAGACTGCTAGCAAGCCTTTATGAATCATACTTCTTAACAACCGTCAAATAAGCTTAATCAGTCTGTTAACTAATAGATCGATCAAACCTCAATTAAGGATTTTTTATGAATAAGGGGGCTAGTCTTCAGCTACTAACCTCCAACATTGTCACCAGCGCGTGGATCGAAGACAACAACATCAAGCCTTACCATGACTTCAAGGAGCAGCTCATCAAGTCCTGCAAGACTGCTGCCTTCAAGGAGGCCGTGAACCAGATCGAGGAGTACATTGTCAACCCTGAGGTGAGTCCCTGTTTATTGTAATCACACTGGCTGTTGCTAAAGTAGCCTTTGTGTGTGTGTTGTATTGCCTATGTGTTATTCCAGACTGTACCTACTGCCGTTTGGATTCAAAAAAGCAGATTATGGTTTTTTTACAGTTTTGGACAGATTAGATATCATAGGTCCATGTTCAATGAACCAACTATAACTATAACTAACTATACAAGGTGTTTAATTATTCTGCCATATTACGGCAAGTGCTTAGGTTTAAAATTGCAATTTCGGAATCGAAATCTAGTCTCCTCTTCGACGCCATTGAACATGGACCTATGATGGTTTATCTATTGATTTGCCGAAAATTTTGTTGCCGAATTTCACTTTCTAACCAACGTTTGGCCGAATTTCATTTTGCCGAATCATCATATGTATAGCAACTTGTTAAAATGATTAGTTTCATTTCCCAACCTCACGAACACGATTGCCAGATAGTTTTTTTTGTACATGGACACATAAAATGACATTTTTTATATAGCCAAATGGTACTACATAACCATTAATAAAAAATAAGACATTCTAAGGTAAAATAAAGACTGTTTGGAAAATTAAAACAAACATGTTCGCCGCACCTAAACCTAAATTAATCCGAATTAATCACAAGAATTTTTCGGCCTAGTGTAACATTTGCCATATGAAAGATATTCTAAAAGTTTAAAATCAAAATGATATTCGTCTTCATAAAAATTCGGCCAAATGAGAGATTGACATACAAAAATTTGCCAATAAGTAGTTGTCAAAGTGAACATTCGGCGAAAAGACAGAATACCCTCGCATTCCGCATTCCCCATTCCCTTCCCTACCACAATAGTCAAACTAAACTCTGGCGTGTTGTCCAGAAATTCGGTGACATCGATGGGCACCAGCGCAATCCCGAGGAAGAGTTTGATAAGCTCAAGGAAGAGATGGAGAGCGAGGAGCAGGACTCGCAGCCGGAGGAACCGGAGCTCGAGATGAAGAAGAAGAGTTCTACGCCGAAGGTAAATAAAATTGAGTGTGGCCCATAATTTCCGAAAATCATTTTTTCGTCGTGGTAATTATTCCGTTCCCATATTTTCCCAGTGGCATTTTTCCGCCAATTATTATTTTTTATCACTGTTTTAATTTTACTGTTCTCTTTTTTTCTACTCTCTTAACTACCCAGGAAGTAATTTTGTTATTATTATTCGATTAACATAGTATTTTCGATTAAAGCCGGTAATCGACGGACCTCCTATTTCCGTGCGGTTTGCCCTTCAGGCGCGAGAAACTACCTAACTAACCTAATCTACCTAGTATTCTAGGATTGTGTCCATTAAGATTAAAAAAAAATTGAGAAAGTATGCCAGTACAAAAAATCTATTTTGAGAAAAATAATATTGTATTTGTCTTGTTTATTTTGCACAACAAAGAGTTTACATACATACATAACGCCCATAGAAAATAAAATATTGGGGAAAAATGCCACTGGGAAAATATGGGAACGGAATAATTGCCACGAAGAAAAAACGATTTTTGGAAATTATGGGCCAGGCTTGTCCAAAGTCGTCTGTTGTAATACTATGTATTTCGTTGGTCAATTTAATTTCCCGTCTGCGGGCTCAAGTGGTCGAAAGAAATGTAGAAGTTAAGGGCAAAGTTAATTGTTTAAAACAGTTACGTGATTATCGAACATAATAAAAAAATGTCTAATATTATTATTATTATATTAGCCTAATTGAGTGTCCCACTGCTGGGCAAAGGCCTCCCCTGCTTCTGCCACTCTATTTGTTATCAATTCTCCAACATCACACATGTGTATGGTATGCCATAGTGGATTTTTATTAAAAAAAAAACATAAATGTGTGATTAAAATATTCTATGTAAACAATCGCGAAGGGGCTAGTGTCTAATCCGTGTTTAATCCGGGCCTGTACCTCGCGACTTTATCGAAATTTATGTGTGTACATTTGAAATTTACAATGAACACTTCGACGAAAACATCGTGAGGAAACCTGCATACACATGTGAAGCAATTTATTGGCGTGTTAAGAGCTATAGTTCGAGCAAGTCGTCTCATTCTGAGAGGAGACCTGTGCCCAACAGTAGAACAGAACGTACAGGATGATGATAATGAGTTTCGAATTGTATTACCATCTTTATTGGCTTCAGCTCAACGTACAGAATGTATATGCACGTTTATCACACACATTATAAAATTGCATGATCAATACTAATCCAAAAAACAGCAGTGAAAACTCTTTCAAATATTTATAGATACGTTTGGGCATTTCAAAGGTGAAGCCTATAAAACGATCGTCGTCTGCCGGCTTGAAGGCGAGCGCGAAGAAGAAGAGCAAGCGCAGCCTGTCTCGCTCGTACACCGATACAGAGGCCGACAAACCCTCTATGCTCAACCACTCGTTCTCCAAGAAGTCCAGTTTGCTGCATCGCCCTTCAAATATCATGAGACCTGTAAGTATACGTCGTATACGTGCCGGCACGTAAGTCTAGCGATGACGAGTCACGTGGAGGGGATCTGCGCACCCACGGATACCGTGTTTTATACTTCTGCGCATACAAGGTCATCGCTAGACTAAGGTGCCGGCCTTATATCATACATGTTAAATTGAACACTATAATTTTATTGTCTGTCAAGTATCAAATGTCATGTGTAGTAGTAACATAGTAAGTTGATGAACGCATTTCTTTACCACCTTTACCGGCTTAAAACATAAGACTTTTCATTAACAAGGCATAGTGACAATCAATCCTATTGTATTTTTGTGTGATGTAGAAACCTCACAAAAAATGGTTGAATATGCATTTTGTAACTATGCCCGCGACTTCGTTTGAAAAGAATTCGTTTATTGCTGTCTCGCGGTAACTATGTAATTTACCAGGATAAAAAGTAGCCTATGGTTTAATCTAGGGTACCAGCTATCTCCGTTCCAAATTGATGAAGGAACAAACATACACACTCACATCCCCACAAACGCATTCATATTAATAGTTAATTGATCTTCAATTGATGGCAGAAAAAGTGCTCTCGGACGTATTATATAGTTGTGATTTTGACACGGCACTAACCTGTGTACAAGTTTTTTGTACAGTAAAAAGTTATACATACGTATGCTTGTGGGTTCTCCGACAGCAGTTTTTACTCTAAGGGCCGATTTTTCAATCATCGTATAGGCCCTATTCCTCGAACGACTATGGGTATCTGTCAGTGCTTATCTGAGGATTGAAAAATCGACCCTAAACGCACTAACTAAAGTAACTTTTACACTACCATTATTTTTTTGATGAGTACCTATCAGCATGAACTTATCATTTTCACCCTGAACGGCGTCGTTAATTAAAACCGTCTACCTTTCTAGGAAACGCCCCCATTGGATCTTGAGAATGTGTCAGAGACTTTATTGGAGAAGAACATCAAGGCTAGTCAGATGAAGTTCGGTTTCCTGGGTCTGGGCATTATGGGCAGCGGCATCGTCAAGAACCTCATCAACTCCGGCCACAAGGTGCTCGTGTGGAACAGAACCGCCGCCAAGGTCAGTCAGTTTCTTTTAGACTTCAGAATAAAACTGTTCCAATTGCTAAAGATTTACCCCCTTATTCATAAACGCTCTGTAGGCCTCTGCTAACTTAACAATCGTTTGTCCTTATCTGTCAATTTGACATTTACCTTTCACAGATCAGGACAAACGATTGCTAAGTTAGGAGAAGCCTATAGAGCGTTTATGTATAAGGGGTTTAAACGTTGTAATAATGTTCCGATTTTATTTAAAAGTAACGCGAAATGTTACATGCTGCAACGGTTTATTCTTAGGTCACGAGTTATAGGTAACTTGAAGATAATTATGTCACGCGTCACAAGCATTTGTTACATGGCGAATGGAGAAGACTAAAAGAGCGACCTGAAATTGACTTTAAAGTAGGTAGTTACCAAATTTGTTGTCGTGTGGCACATTAGACTAATGAATTAATATTAATAACGCGTGACTTTCTCTAGGTATGTTCTAATATCGTGAGGGTTATGGGAAGCCTATCGATATTGCATTTTGCTGCATATTTATGAGATACAGCTGTCATAAGCTACTACAACATACAACTACGACAGTAGTCGTCTTCGCAACTCGTTTTTATTTCAGTGGTCTCCTGATAATTGTTTGATGCTGATTTTGAAACGTATTTTTTGTGTGACGTGACAGATTTTGCTTTCATATTCTACTATAAAGTTAGTAACCCTTTAAGAAGCGTCTGAAATAGTGATTTTTGTGTTCTTCGTTGTTCAACTGTTGGGAAATGATTTTGATTTTTGTTTATTTTGTTATGGTACCTTTGTGAAGAGTGTTTGTTTTGTTCTTTAGGTCATTGTCGATGGCACATAATGTATTAGAAAGATTTCTTGAACTAACGTTTTTCAGGATAGTGTCTTGTATTGATTTGGTATAGGTGCTATTTAAATATGTTTATTATTGCAGTATATGACATTTTTGTGTAAACTATTACATATATACGATTTTTTATTTTCACTCTATGCATGCACTCCCATGGCATGTAGAGTTAACGTTGCATTATTTCAAAACTACATTATTTTTTTAATCATATTGAGATCTGTTAATAGTCCATAATGGGCTTGGCACTGGTAAAAAATAGTTGTAATCAGGTAAATAAGTCATAACTGATTAATGACAACAATAATTAACTATCTGTGTACCTACTTACTTACTTCAGGATCAGCATAATAAATAAAAACAAATCAGGTAACAGAATAGTGTTGTCAGTTTACAATGATTGGTGTCGCAGCTAGAAATTAAATATCTACGCTGCTGAAAAGATCAAAACTTCTAATGATAGATCCTCATTTCATAATAATCTCTAAACATTTAAGTTACATATAAAATGTAATAAGTTATGAAAGACTTCTAAGTAAATGCTTGGTAGTCACAGTAAATATTTGTTAAATATCCCACTGAAAAATGTATTCATAAGCGCCATGAATATTTCTTTAATTATTTTCTAAAACATGCAAAACTCATTCGAAAGTTTAGCTAAATTAAATAGTACTTGGTTATATACTATTTTTACCTTATTTATTTATTGTGAGCTAGCGACTTTTAGTAAATTATCACAAATAAATGTCCTGTTTTTGATGTGTTGACAAAACATTTAAAGGCCTAGTTATTATAATGCTATTTTTTTTAAATATCGTATCAAACCATTTAGTAAGGTAGTGGCAACTTTAATTTATCTCTTTGTCAACCTTAAAACTAGTGTGTGTTAAAGCTCAATGCTCGTCGCTTCGGTCATTCCCAATCTATAAGCCAATAAATATTCTTCTGTGCTTAAAAGATTGGTTGCAAAAGAAAGTAATCCAATATCAATCAACTTAGTTTTGTTCGAAATATTATAGACGGGATATGAACCGCGATTACCTTTATTGAGCTCCCGATATTTCGACGCACTTGCATGCATCATGATCACGGGTAAACCTATTTTTGAACTTGTTATCTATCTATACATATAGTATTTTAAATATGACAGATTAATTTAGCGTGTCAGTCAATTCGCATCATCCTTTATGTGAATGACATCCTCTGTCAGTTATTCGATCTACGTGATTGAAACAGTAGCTTGTACAAGTCTCGCTGACAGTTGATATGTGCTAAGTCTTCAGTAAGCGGCAATGTGTGCACGTATCGCGTTACACGCTGAACGCGCAAACAGTTCGCTGTCCCGTGTTTGACCAACCTCTCGTGATTCAAATAAAACGACAATACACGATGCTACGCTCAAAATAGATATCCTACTGTTTATTATATCAATACGGTGTAATAGGTGCATTCAAATAGCTCATGTTATTAATCGAAGATTCATAAACATTAAATAGACTGCGATAGTATTATTATACAGTATAAGTTAGGCAGCATTTTTACCTAATCCTACGAATTTTAATCCAGTGTAAGGCAGGACTGTGCCGTGCAGACACATGAACCGACAGGGCAAGTATAGAAGAATGCACCAATCAGAAAGTTTCCGTTAGCAGAGGAAAGCCTTCTGATTGGTGAATTCTTGCAGTAACCATGTCGTGACGGTTGTATGCGCCTTTAGAGATTATCCACACAAATATTTTCATGGTCGGCGCCACAGAGATGCATTCGTTTCTTTCCAAAGTTAAAGATACGGTTGTATCCATGTGGCGGCTGCTATGAACTTGAGTGTACAAATCTGTAATAGACGACGGGCAACGGGCATGTCTGTGTGTTTCTTCCGCACACCTATTTAAACAAGTACCTAAGCAAACTACGTAAAACCTTATTTCATTTAATTAATATTCATTATTGGTCCAAGACAATACTACTTTCATTCTCTACGTCTTCGTGCATTTATTTATTAATTTTCTTATCATGTCGTTCTATAATGTCCACAACTCGATAGTATCCATTTTTATCTCATTGCAGCCCTAAGGAGTAATAGTATATTATTATATAACTTTATAGTCCTATCTTCGTGCCAATAAATGATTTTGACGAACTAAGTGTTTTATTTACGTGGGCAGCAACCCAATAAGACACTGATAGTTTCACACAGCAGATGCATAATGTGATGAATGATTTTAAAAATAAGTATCCAACATCCACGTAGAAAATATACTTGTCCACTTGAGATTGCGTAAGCAAATATTATCGGAGACATACCAGTAAGGTCCAAAAGTTCCTGGCCGTATATATTTAAAAGAAGAAAACAAGAAACAAATGAATGTCATTTTGTTTGTCATTTATTCAGCTATTGTGTGGATTATTTCGTGGGTTGTAACTTTCGTTTTCATCAAATTTTCTGTGATTTAAATATAAAAAGCGGTGTAATTTGTACAATGTTCAAATTGGAGTATCGATCAGTGATAAAATTTCTGACAAAGGAAGGCATAAGTCCAACTATAATCAATGAAAGGTTAGATAAAGTGTACGGGAATTCCTCCCCTTCGTTTTCGACTGTTAAGGTTTGGTGAAAGCAGTTTCGTTTAGGGCGTGAGTCCATCGATGACGAACCCCGACCAGGCCGCCCTGTTGAGGTTCTTACGCAAGATAACGTCGATTTAGTCGAACAAGAGGTACTGAAGGACAGAAGACTAAAGACGAAGGAAATAGCGTCAAGAACGGGACTTATGAAAATAACAGACCTTAGGATTCTAAACGACCACCTAAACATGAATAAAGTTAGTGCAAGATGGGTCCCGAAACTTCTCTCGAGTGCTAAGCGAGCTGAACGAGTGGCGTGCTCCAAGGAACTTCTGGAGGAGTTCAAGTCATGTGAGAGTGATTTTATCCAGTCCATTGTTACCGGAGACGAAACTATGGTCTTATACTATGATCCTTTTTCAAAAAGAGAGTCGATGGAGTGGCGTCGTTCTGGGGAAGCACCCCCTCGAAAGGCAAAGGTGTGCCAATCTACCAAAAAGATAATGGCCACAATATTTTGGGATTGCGAAGGGATATTGCTTATAGATATCAAAGAACGCAATCAGACAGTAAACGACAGTTACTATGCTTGCCTTATAGACCAGTTGCGAGAAGCAATAAAGCTTAAACGTCGAGGAAAACTCAGCAGGGGTGTCCGTCTTCTTCATGACAATGCGCCTGTCCACACGGCTGCAGTTGTAAAGGCGGCTATATCTAAATGTGGATTTAAAACAATCCGTCACCCACCTTACAGCCCTGATCTAGCCCCAAGCGACTATTTTTTATTTTCTAAACTTAAATCGGACTTAAGGGGGAGAAAATTTTCGTCCAATGATGAGGTCGCTGCTGCAGTTTTCGAGCATTTCGAAGACAAAACTTCCGAATATTTTTTTAAAGGCATAGAAATGTTAATCAAACGATCTGAAAAATTTATAACAATAGGAGGAGACTACATTGAAAAATAAAAATATATTTTTTAACCTAAACGTTAATTTTCATTATTAGGCCGGAAACTTTTGAACCTTACCACGTAGCTGTGCCATTTTGATAAAACAGAAAGTTAATGTTAAACAGTACTAATAGGTCTCAGATTGATTGAATCAACTATTGCCTTTTTGTAGAATCATCATTCATTTTTAAATGAAAACAGAAAGTACAATGAAAATAATTTATTCTCCATGATTAGCGGTTTACTCTTGTTTATATATTTAGAAAATGTTCAACAATACTTTGTATATTTTCTATTAAGAAACTTTATATAATATTAATCATTGCTGGATCGTAGTATTTGGCATATCACTGTAAGACTCACTTTACATTCTGTACGAAATGTCACAAAATATGATAACTTTTTACCTACGAGAGATTTACACGTACTCGAAACGAACGCGGCCAGCTCGGAGGGCGCAGGCGCCTCGCAACGATACAACAACACGGTAACATCCCCGCCCCGAGCTCGCCGCACGCTCTACCGGTTAAACAAATATAAAACGCGTAACTCTAGAGTTCACCCTAAAAGTACATCAAAATGGAAACGATCGAAACGAACAGACTTATTTACAAGTTCCTAACACCCACGGAGACGCTTAAACGTAACGTACCGGGCGGACCGCGGGAACGGCCGCCCTCACTAGCACTAGAGTCCGGGCTACCGGGGATTCGAATCTAGTCTATCACAGCTCACTTAGAAGTAGGCGCGGTCAGACGGCGTCGTCGGCTCGGCTCGGAGGGCTGCGCGGGCGCGCGTACACGTGCAGCACGCGCGGCAGCAGCCGGTACTACAAGCGCGCGCCGCGCGAGGGCGACTCCAGCTGCACCGCCAGCAGCACGCGCGCGCGCCGGTGCCCGCACAGCGACGGCTCGCTGGCCGACGCCGCCAGCACGCGCGCGCCGCCGCCCAGCAGCGGCTCGCTGTGCCCCTTGCTCGTGCCCGCGTCGCCCGCGTCCCCCGCCGCCGAGCAGCGCCCCGCCGAGCCCGCCGCCGCCTCCGCCTCCGCCTGCAGCGGCCGGATCATGGCGAACAGCCTCGGCGGCGGCTGCTCGATCATGTTGATGTGGATCGAGTCGGGCACGGGCGAGGAGCGACGCGAGGCGAGCGACCGCTCGGTGGGCGTGTAGTAGACGGACATCCGGCTCTCGGCGTCGGCGGCGAGCGGCGGCAGCCGCGCGAGCGCCTCGATCTTGGTCTTGAGGTACATGTCGAGGTGCTCGACGTCGGGGTCGAGCTGCGTGGAGTCGCTGCGGCCGCACGAGCCGCTGCGGCAGTTGTCGAAGTACAGCGAGGGCAGGTTCTCCAGCACCTTGTTGAGCGTCTGCTGCTGGTACTTGTACGACTGCCGGATGCGCAGCACTTGGTGCGCGCTGAACTTGCGGATCTTGTTGCGCTGGAACACGTAGTTCTCCCGCACCCAGTTCAGCTGCGTCGTCGAGTACTCCCGGACACGCTTCACCTGGGCCAACACACCGACACGTCACAATATGGTCGCTCGAACGATCCACAACATCAAAACCATGTCTGTAGCTTCTCACCTGATCGTAGTACTGGTCCCGCATCGATGTCAAGTGGTTGGTGCCGATGTCTCTGATGTTGCGGAGGTGCGTCGCCTGGGACGAGTAGCTGTTCTGGATCCAATCCATCTGCTGCGTACAATTCTCTTTGATGCGATGAACCTTGGTAAAAAAGAAGAAAAAATATCATCAGACCTAGTTTGCGAGTAAGAAAGGCCTCGCGGTTCAGGCATAATTGACAGCAGAAGAGCGAGAACGCGGTCACTGAATATGCGAATTGGAAAACAAAAGAAATGCAAGCGACTTTACCTGAACGGCATAGTTTTCTCGCAATTTCTCGAGCTGCTGCCGCTTGTACTGCTCGATGTTGTCCAGCATGCTGTAGACCTGCCTCGTGCGCGGCGCCGGCCCACGCACACACGTGCAGCAACTACAGCACGTCTCCATCAGGTTGAACCTGCAACCCGACACGCACATCTCACTACCGTCGTGTCTCACATAAGCTTATCCGAAGATTGAGCGAGAGAGTACGCTCTCAATAAAGTGTGATCGTGAACTCTTTCGCTCACTGCCAGGCGCTGTACGATACGTGCAATGCAGTGCTAAGGTGGCAAAACAGTAACACAACAAGTGTTGTTATTAGCTCTTCCATTAGGATTATAATTAGCCCCGAAGAAAAACATATATGCATTAAACCTAAGTCTCAGTACTTCCGCTCTGGAGTTACTTGAGGCTTACTTGAGGTCTTGACTTGATAAAAAGCTTAGGCCCAAGTGCATCGAATCGTAATGCGAGCCACTGCTGAGAATACATTTCGTATTCTAATATTAGCAGAAGTGACAGAAAATATTAAACATAATATTAACTAATTACACTGCCACTGCTACTGTTAGCCGCCTTATACATAGTTTGCTGTGGTGTTATTTAGGCTTTTTACTTTAAAATAATGCTTGCCAACGACCAGTTGTGTAAATTAAAGATAACATCAAAATTATAATTCAGCTAAACCATTAAAGGTAAATGGATATTTTATTCTCACCATGTTAATCTACTGTTGTGGCGAGCTATAAGTAAGACATAGGAAGTTAATTTATTGTGTTTCGTTGTCAAAATGTTAGTGTAATTTTTTTATAGAATCAGTCAAAATACGGGCAATTGTTCAACTTTTTTACCTCGTCCACGACTGTTAATATATAAGTAGAAGTATCTTGAACAGCTAGTTTTAAGTTAATACTTGGTTAAGTGATCAAAATTTTAGATTCGCATTCTGATGTGATTTCAAATTCAAGTGTGCACATAAAAAGAGTTGCGTAATAGATAATTTTAAAATAGATCAGTAGACCAAGCGGCTGATTGAGTTTGCCTTATGGACTGAAAAGTTAATTAGTCATTCATTTTTCAAACTCAACATAAACAAAAAAAAGATGTTTACTAACCTGCGGAAAATCCACCGCAGCGCCTGCACCAGTAGAGTGAGCCCCAAAAATGCCGCCGCACACACGGCGCCACACAACAAACTATAGATCTTTATTTCGTACATCGTCGCCGGGTCTATGTTCATAATCACCTCCGCGGACACGTTCGCGGACGGGTTAGACGCGAAGCACACATACGTTCCACTGTCTTCTCTGTGTATGTCGCTTATTAACAGCGAGCCGTTACCCGAAACTCTCACTCTCGATTTACTATTGTCTATTGGCACGTAATTCTGGTCGTGGGCAGTGCCGTGCTTGTGAAAGATGTCCGGGATCTGTGGCTCGGGGTTCCAGTGGTAGACGTTGCGGGTCGGGGTGATCCAGGTGATGGACGGCATCGGGTTGCCGTGGAACTGGCAGTACAACAGCGCATCCGATTGCAGTCGATTCAGTGTCAGCGGAGACGCCGTCACCAGCCGCGGAGGATTGCAATTCGTGTTGTTCAAGTAGATCACCATGTCGTTAGGGTATGTCCCTCTGCAACTCAGATCAGACTTGATAATGTCCTTCCTCGCATCCGCCCACCCCGCGAACCACGTCATCCTACAGTCGCAAGCCCACGGATTGCCACCTAACCTAAACTCTACCAATTTATCTAACAATTTCAAAGACACCGGCATATTCGTCAAAAGGTTGCCGGTTATATCCAAATGCGTTATTGACTCTGTGTCTTGGAACACGAATGGTTCTATTTCTCGTAAATTAGCATTATGTCTAATGTTAAGTCGCTGTAGATTATTTAAGCCTTTGAAATTAGTATTCTCTATGACCGTTATTTCGGTGTGGTCGAGGTAGAGTGTTCTCAGCTTTTCGTTATTCAGGAAGAGCGCGGCGGGCAGGCGTTTCATTTTGTTCCCGCCCATGTGCAACCACGTGAGATTTTTCAAATATTTGAAAGCTTCCTGTGATATGTTTTGAAAATGATTGTAGCTCAAATTCAGCTCTTGCAGCCGCTCGAAATGATCGAACAGTAATTTTGGTAAGTAATCTAATTTGTTGCTAGAAATATCGAGTCTCTCTAAATCCTTGAGATCTATCAGAGCGTAAGATGTTATTTTGACTAGGCTATTATTATTTAGGAACAGTGATTTCAGTTTAAGATTAGGTTTAAAGTAATAATCTAGGAAAGTGGCTAGTCTATTGTAGGACAGGTCCAAGTACTGCAGCGCGAGCATAGGCCCGAACACCTGGTAGGGGATGACGTCGAGTTCGTTGTGCGAGGCGTCCAGCACCACCAGGCTCTCCAGGTCGGCGAACGTGAAGCGCGGGAGGTCTTTGATCCGGTTCCGCGATATGTTGAGGTGCCGCAGCACGGTCAGTCTCGCGAATAGTCCGTGTTCAGTCCTCGTCAGTTCGTTTCTGCTCAAGTCGATGTATTCTAGCTTGGTATGGTTTTGGAAGAGATCGTTGTCGAGACTGGCTATCCGCGAGTCTGTCCAGGTGAGGTTGCGGAGGTCGGCGGCATAGGGGCCGAGGGAGGCGAGCGCCGCCTTGGTGAGCTTGTTGTCGGGCAGGGCGGCGGCGGTGCACGAGACGCGCTCCGCCGAGCACGCGCAGCCCGAGGGGCAGCCCCGCGCCACCGCTGCGCAACTTATTGCCAGCGCCAATATTTTGACCAGCTGCATTATTTGATTACAACCTTCATAGTCTTATTTACTGAAACAAGAGAAACGGTGTGCTAAATTTTGTGATTGCTGGGCCGTTCAATTTGTGTAACCTACTTCCTGGGCTGTTCCCTCTTGTATCACCCCAGTTTATTTTGATGTGTTAAAACAATTCTTGCTTTCAAATATTCGTCACATACCTAAATCCTCTTACATGAGGTAAATTTATCAGAAAAAATTAGTTTTCATTATATATTTTAGGAAATTTACTTTTACATTATCAAGAAAAGATATTTTAATTTTTAACTTCTTCCCGGTTTGTTTACTTTCATAATGGGTGGTCTTGCTGTTCTACAATTCATTCACATTTATTACATTCTAAAATATTAATTATTAATCAATCAACACTTCCTTTAGATGTTATAGTTGGAATATATGTTTCACCGCTTGTCCTTGCAAGGTAAACTGAAGAAAAAACTGATGAATGTTTCTCTGTTGAATGTGCCTCTGGGGTTTTACAAGTGGATAGCTGAACAAATTTTTGTATATAGCATTTTTTTACATTTCGCCTCATTGTATAAAGGTATAATATTCTACCCTAGGTCCTAGGTGTAATACATACATACATACATACATACCGTCACGCCTCTTTCCCTAGGTGTAATGATTTAAAATAATAATACCTATCTATGTTTGTCAGACATTTTGGTCAAAATATTGGATTAATAAAATTCATCAATGTAAATTGAATCATCATGTTACAAAATAAAGCACTAAAACATTTTTATCATAACTCATAACCTAAAGTCACAAACGAATAGGTAAGTAATTAAATTAGATTTTGGTTTTCCTGTTCAATATTGCGTGAATACGAAAAAGCTGTGCAAAACGAGCCTAATTTTAATGTTGTATCAAATTGGCTTATCAAAACATTAAACGTACCATAATGCTTCGGACAAAAGATTTCTTCCACATTCTACACATTTTAGTAATCACTGTGCAAGTGAGGCTAGCTAGCGGCTAGCCGCAGGCTTCTAAAAGCGGTTAGGTATTGTAATATTGTCCACCGTACTTGTTTAAGAACAGTCGGAGTAGCCGACTCATGATCATGAACGTATTAACTTAGGCAATTGGAACACCTTTCTCCTTAGAACATTCCGTGACACCGGCCACCAGCATACACCGTCGTACTAAACGATACAAATCATATAAAGTACGACATTTACCTAATAACCGTCCACATTTTACTCCAACTTGCATAATCCACTTTATTTTGTGTTGACAACGGACACGGTTAAGCCAGCCATACTTCACTGCGAAGGAATCTCCTTTATCCATACAACACACGCGATATCATTGTAAATTCCCACGTATAGTTTGCACTCGCACCTTTTTATGACAATATCATTGAATTTAATATATAAATTTCACAAGTAAAACGAATTTTAGTTCTCGCGATAATGAAGTACGCTGTCACTACGACGGCTGCGGGCACTAGAAAGAAATAAATGGCGGCGCTGGGAGCTGCGCGGCGGGTCGTCCCTGTCGCACGCTCTTGCCGCCGCCATCTTGCTCTCGCTCGCGCATTGGCCCAGTCAGCTGTGGGGAACGAAGATGGCCGACGCGAGCCGAATGTAGGCGAAAGTGCTTTCGGAAGCGCGCCGTGGGTAATGTCCACAGCGCCGCGATTCATTCTTGCACTTGGAATTTTCTTGGCTTCGGCGGCGGTGAACAATAAAAGTATGTTTTATATACATTAATTAGTAATCGCTGTTTAAAGTTGTAGAGGGTTCAAAACTCAAAGCCCTTTATTGCATAAAATGTTGTGCGCCTATACTTAATTTGAGTCTTATGGATAAGTAGTAGGAACAAACAGCTTGGTAACATAACATCATTGGCTTCAATAATTACACGTCAGATCAAAATGTGGCAAAACAAACATTAATATAGGAAACTAATTATGGCTATGGACAATTTATGAGCGCCGTCTTTAATGATCAGTTACCCAAGTATTAGTAACGAAACAAAACTTGGGTTGTAGGACCGTGCCGCAATAGTTGACCGACATCCACGCTCGCCAGTATGTAGTCGCTAGTAGCTAGTCACTTCGATTTCAGACTTGGATAAAACCTTGAGCCTTTCTAGGTATATCCTAGCGTGTTCATTCTCAAACCAAACGCGTAATAATGGATGAACTAACTACCTATGTAGGTACCTAGTACAATTGCATTTTAAATAGCGCGTTGTAGAGATAAGTGATACCTTGGTGATACCTATGTGTAACAAGATGCTCGATAGCTTGTATACATAGTTGTATCTGTGTACATAGTAGGTAGGTATAGCTATAAGCTTACGCATTTAGTATGCTAAACAAACAGGTTTTTGCAATAGAAATGAATAAAGAATAATAAAGATATTTAAGTACTCGGGGCATAGGTCAAACTGTAGGTGCAAAAGAACAAACCGGTAGGTATTGTTTATACAATATCCATTCGTTTCGAGAAGTCAGAATTGCTTTGCCGTGTTCATTTTGTTGACCTCAATTATTATACCTACGTAGAAAACATGGATGTTAACATTTTCAATTATTTTTAACAACTGGCGGGCTTTCTGCATACCTAGTTCAATTTATTCTATGACAACTTTAAGTCAATATTATATATTAGATTAGACTCTTACCTAATATCTAAATCATACCATGCTAAGGCGTCACACGTGTATATCTACCTACCCACTTAAATTTTGCGAATCCGCACTTTGACGAAGTGCAAACCCAACAGAGACAAACATATATCTATCTTGAAAAATACATATACTACTACATACTAGAACGAGTTCACGATCCACAGTCTGTTGACGCCTCTGATCAAAAAAATATCTAAGTTATGGGAACGGCAAAGTGAGGCCGGTTTAAAACTACCCGTGCCTTGAACAGCAAGCTTATTGGCTGACAATTCCCATAAGAATCAGCTAGCTGTCACATTCATATACAAGAACTGTCAAAATGAACATGATGACGGCACAGTATATACCTATATAAGCTAAAGCAGTAGGGAAGATAGGCTTACTTTTTGAAATAAGTACCTACGCTCCAATAAAGCGTTAGGGTTGTCGATTTAATTTTTGTTAAATTTAAAAGTTTTTTTGTCTAGTTATCGCTATAATCTCAGCTGGTAAGGCCTGTTTTTAGAGTAACTAGCTACACTTAATTACGAGTATTAGGGTTGGCACCCATAATTTGTGTAAAAGAGAAACAAACGTTTATATGGATTCTATATTAATTAAATGATAATCGAATGAATTAACTATTTTTTAAATAAAATAGGGTATTTAAAAAAGACTTCAACAGTTTAAGGTTTTTTATTTGTCGGTAAGTAAGTATTATATATTACTTACTGAAAAATACTTTCGCCAGCTACGACACGTTTGGAAAGCTCTGTTATTAAATTTTATTGTATCAAAAATTCTCATTCGAATGAATAGCTTTCTTAAACTATTGGGAAACATGGACACGGCACTATAAAATTGTTTTTTTCTAGTTCTTTGTAAATTAATAAAGCTAATTTGCAATTTATGTTTATTTCGGTTTTGAAGAAGCCGAGTTCAAGCAGCCGTACACAGCCTGTGTACGGCTGCTTAAATGGCCGCTCGTCTCAATGCGCCACGCGCGACTGACAGCACCGCGAGATCCGCTTAGGGGCCGTGTAGAAGCGCGCGTCTATGTGTGCGTTCGTTTCGACCGTTTTGTTCGTAGATTCCCTACTGCTTTAGCTTATATATATATACTGTGATGACGGGTTGACGATTGCGAGCGAGTTACGTAGGTAATAAGCCCGCTGGTTTGCTTGGCGAAGTTTGCCGCATTTATGTTATTTGCACACGGCGAGGCGTAGTTTGAACTGCCCTCACTTATCGGTTCGTAGAACTCAGTCTAGTACTTTTTATTTACTAAGGTTTTTTATTACTTAAGTGTGTGTGTTACCAGGAAATATTATCAATTATCCTCGATCAGGTGCTAGATCTAATTTCATGAGCAAGCAAATGGATCCACAACAGCCTGAAAGGATTTGTTGTAAATGCTACAGCCCTAGTTAGTATTTTAGTTACTTAGCTTTATTTTGTCCTTAACGCATTCGCGACGCGCATTTTAATTGGCATACTGAATGGGCTCCGAAGTTACGGTCTTGGTCACCGAACCTTATTGTTATTTGCAGCATCCACAATCCACATCCATCCATATTTTATAAAGCTGCTAAAATAGGTAGGTACTTATGATTTGCATTACCAGACCAAATAAAAAAATTCTGATATCGCACAGATAGCCGCTATCGTCGTTTTAAATATAATGCCCTAAGTTCGTGGTCACTGATTGATTTAATGGTTCGAATGCAGAATTAAATATAAAATCTTTTTCCTTAAGTTGAGAAAAACTTAGCGAGACAATAATTTCTTAACATAGGTACGCAGTGGTTACTTTACTAACTAGATTTAACTCATGATATCAGGAAATTTAATAAAAGCAAGGCGATAGAATAACGGTTGAGGAGTTCCTTCTTGCGAAGACGATAGCTAGGGCTGTCTCAGTTTGACACTGTTCGGTCCGGGGTATCATTATCCAAGTAGGGCGAAATCCGAAGATACATATAACGGTCTTGCGCGTAAATAGCTATGTACAGTGTACATTGTAGAACGAGATACAGAGGAGGAGAACGGATACAGAACTAAAGGAAGTAATGGGTTCTCTTATTTTATTGCGTAGAAAATTGCGTTTATCTCAGGATACCTACTCTCGTCTGATCACAGGGAAGTAGATTCGTTCACAATCATGAGATTCAATTGTCACGTAGATAGTTATGAAAAGTTTCATAAACAGTAACAGATGCTCTAATCTGACGCATGCGATTGTAACTATAGCTAATCGTTTACGAGGAATTAGCTGCGGCGATTTGTTTTTATTCTTATGATTTTGATAATAAAACACCTGGATTGGCTAAGCCGATATTTCAATTATGAAATTTTCGTCACATTTTTAGTGTTTCTACTGTCTTATCTCTTAATTTCATTGTCAAATGGATGGATCTCGTAAATGTCGCTAGATTCGTGTTGATCTCCGTCGTGAACGGGGTTAGAGAATTATGTCTTATTGCAAATAAACAAGATATGACGACCGCTGGCTGACATTCTACCAAACTATGTATATTTTTGTCTAAAAACTATTCGAACGTAGACGGTGCGGCACAGACAAGACTTCTAAATTTACGAGACTCAAGCGTCATAATTTCTAATTCTAAAATGCTTGGAGTTTGTACAAAATTCGCAATTCGTGACTGTGATTCGTGACCGTTATATCACGTTATTATATAGGAGTTGTGTCTACTATACCTAAGTATGCCGTAGTTAACAACGCTGTATAGCAGTCGCAAAAGGGCACCGACTTGATATATCGCACATTCATCGCTCACTCCATTTTCTAAAGAAATTCGTAATATTATTCTGAGCTCTATTCCGAATTACGTCATTGGTTTGTGAATACAGTCTATGTCTTGGTTAGGTTAGGACTTGGAATAGCATTGCTAAAACGAAATGCCATTGTTATTGCGAGTTATAATGAATTACTGCTGTGTTATACGCGAAATATTAATGCGTATTATCATTTCATTTAAACTTACCAGCGTTTGCTTGCGGCTTCGTGGAAATGGAGTTTTTGTTTTCTGAAATATAATATCTGTACTAAGACTAAGAGTCTCTAAGTTACTAAAGTAAAGCGAGTACGACCGTCAAACAGCATCGATCCGTTGATTCTTATTGTAAAAACACATGTTGACAACAACCAAACGTACATGAAATAGCATTGATACTTTGGTGAAAATTATTGCTTTCGATTAAAAGGGGATTGATGAATAACAGCCATTATTAATTATGTGATTTATATTCATTTACGCACGTGCGTGATGTAATAATGATAACAGAAGTTTCTCAATCTCAGTACGTGGGAGTAGCTGATGGACGAGCCTAATCTCCTTGCTTATCCTAAATATAAGCTATCTTACAGTCCGTCAGCTCTTAGAATGCCATTCGGGTTTGTCTTGCTGTCTCACTCACTCTTATGGGCTTCATACTTGAATGTGCCGATTGCAACTGAAACCCGAATGGCATTCTGTTTAAGAGCTCGCGGACTGTAAGTTAGTTCTCATATCACTACGCACTAAGATTGGTATGTAGTCGCGGATGAGTCGCGTTTTCTCGTGCCAGCCGCTCTGGCTGCCGTAGTTGATTGATGTGACAGTTCGATTACTTTCTGATAGTCGTTATAGCAGACGCCTTGTGTTGACACTGTAGGCGATGGACGCGACACTACGGATCCTGATATAATACTCTAGAGCAAAATTTTATTATCGGGTCGCTTTTCATAGGACTTTGTGTGAAAAGTGACCCGTTATTTTTGCTCGTCAGTGTGGATAAATAGAAACGGATCGTATTACTACTCTGATTATCGTTACAGTTTTGTTGAGGTTTGTTTTGATAATGTCTGTGCTTCTGATACAGTTTAATTTGACCATGAACGTTTAGCCCTTTTTATTGCGAAAATTAATGTGAAGATTAGGTAGGTATAATAGAGTAGCTAGTTCGAGTTCGAGCATATACTTTTCGGCTTCTGACGTCATTTGCCTATAGCTCCTTATGTATAAATATATTTTGGTTGTCTGTATCCAAAAGGGAATGCTGTATTAGCTGGCGGTCTTACCTGTGCAACTCTTTCGCATTTTAACAACTGTTATTCCGCCAATTGTCCTCAAAAGCACGACTTTTAAAACGTTTCTACCCTTGTCCACTTTTCGTCTGCCTCATTTATAATTATGAGTCACTATCAGATAATTTACGAACTAAAGTTTTAATTACCAACCAAATGTAATAATTAGTTGAGAAAAGTCTATTCACCTTCTGATGTCTGAATGTCGTGCATCTGTGAATTATACTAATGGATATAAAGCGAGTTAAATGTTAGAGAGCTTCATGTCCCAAGGGTATACCAACATCATACATAGTTCATTTCATTAGTTAATGAAATACTTGGTCGGTATCAGTTCTGTCGGCGCGGGCGTTTATGAAAACATCTTTAATTTTGTTGCTCCAAATAAGAGTCGATAATGTTTTTACTTTTACATATCTTAATTTGTACATGAGTTCGATGGGTGGGTCATTCTTCAACCGTCACATCAGTCGCGTTGTATCGACCAGAAGTATGAATAATGTCCAATTTCAATATAAACAGAGTTCAGGTCGCGTTTCGGCCACCACTCCCTTTGTTCTGCGTCATCATTTGCCATCGTCATCCCTGTCGATATTACGCAAAACGCATTGACACAAATGTAAATGCTTTGGCATCAAAAACATATTTTCATTAGTCTCTTTTTCCCAAACTCGATTTCAATTGTAATCAAAAGTTTATATCTTGGTTGATAAAATGACTAAAATTCCACTTTGAAGAGTGACGTTGAATCGTCTCGTTACCCACGATGGAAATAAAACAAGAGACCAAACAAATCTCCAGTTTCGACGTCCTAAACTACGAGCTTATTGGAAGCGCCCGCGCCGCCCACGGACTACTATTTATACATTCGCACGTGACTTCTCGATCGGGCGACAACGCGAGACAGCTTTTTTATTACAAACTTAGTTAATTTTTATCAGCTAAAAATGCACTCTCATACGGCGATAACTGTCTTGCTCACTCTAATGACTTCTCCGCGAGTGTGAGCAGTGTAAAAATACTTGCATCGACCACCCAGGCTAGCGTCTCTCGCTATGCACGCGAATGTAAATTGTGAAACTGTCTTAGCCTTGCCCCGCATTCGTGTTCCGCTAAGGCTTCTCGGTGCAGGATACTCTACTTCTGGTGTACTAATTCGATCTTCTGTCTGCTACTGATTATTATTCACAGTACGTATTCGAACATGGATATGTGCGTCTTGTTTTAAGAGCTTATTGGTAACCTCATGCACTCTTCGCAATACGGTTAATTCTAGATTTAAAAGTAACCCTGGGGTACGGTAAAACTATTTATTCTTATGTATTTAATGATTGTAATTTGTAATGAGCGGGAGCCGGAACTGAGGTTGGTCGTATTCATATCATATCAACTCCGGTTTCGTAAGATTTCAGGAAGTCGAATTACAGATAAGTAAATGTTAGAGTTAAGTATTTTCGATTTAATCAATCAAATTACGAAAGTGAGGTTGTAAGCTTGTAAGTAAGAACGATATACACGCTTATTACGAAAGGTTAACAAGTCGGTACGGGCCAAGTCGTAAACAATGACCGACGACATAAAATGTGTCGTAAATCGTGATAGGTCCCGCGAGGCGTGCGTTGGCGATAGTGCTATCGACTCCATCGTACTACCAATCTATCAGTCTCGCTAGAATTAAATTAACGGACCCATTACATTACGTTAAGATAGACAAGTCTCCTGCAGACAGCTGGCTTACAGAGCACCTGACCGTGCCTCGTTAACGTTGAAGTAATCGCTTCAACTGATGTTTCTTTAAACAACCTCCGCCAGGTACATACCTATTGCATTTATAGCGAATAGCATCGCTACCACGAACTCCTGCAAACGATTAGCTTTACAGAGTGCAGTTGTACAGCAATAATTGCACATTGAAACATGAAGTAATAGCTTTTGTGCAATGACCTGTCTGCACCCATATTATTTAAATACGAGTAGAACACACTCGTCCACTGAGCGAAATCTTCATAAGATGCGCTTTCACTCATGACGTTTGACATTAACTTTCGAGAATACATAAATGAAACCAAGCACAGACGCGCAAGCAACATGGAGTTGTGATTGTGACATCCCGTTCAAACTTAAACGGTACGTCTTCGCACGCTGATAAAATTGTATATTATTATGTAGGTTGCCTTTCCTGAGATAGATGATCAGCTCAGCTGACTGACGTAGGCAGCCAACGCCAAGACAAGAGCTGTCTCAAAAAGCAAAAGTACAGTTCGGCTTCGCGTGGGCGTGAATCGCGAACCCTCAAGGACGTTCACTTTGCAACACGCGTACATACGTATTTATAGCTGTTATAATAAATAACACATTATATTTTTTTTTAATTTAATCTAAGGACGATTCTACTTCAGTAACTGTCGAGACGAAACTTTTAATAATATCGCCCACACTTGCAAAGTTTGATTTTATCATTTGTATGAATGGATATATTAGTTATCATTTTCGTAGGTGGTTTGGTTTTGCACATACCTACATACATAAATCACGTCTTTATCTCTTACGGGGTAGACAGAGTCTAAGCTAAGGTAAGACCTAATAAAGGCCACGTTTAGCGTGATTGTGGGCGTTATAGGTTATAGGTGGAAAGGGGAATCAAAATAGTGATGGGCTGTTTGTTAGCCGCATCGCCTAATATAACATCCCTCGAGAGGCTTTTACTATCTGCACGGGAAGAGAAGCAACTGGTACCTACAATTCTGTTTTTTCTTTGCTCCTAGACCAGCGTGGAAGGAAATTAGTTTTGTGACGAAACTTTTGTCCCTTTCACAAACTATTTTGCTAGTTGACTGAATAATGAAATACTGTTGTTCGTCATTTACATCCCTGCTGGCGTTTGCTCATGATCATGAGTCTTGATTTGAACCGTGAATGTACACAAAACGATAACAACTTAACTTTACTCACGCTCTCGTCGCTCTCTGATAAATGTGATAATTTCTTGTGGAATAACAGATTATAGTTTAAAACAATGTTCAACTGTATAAGTTGTGTGTTCCCGTCCCGCGAGTAGGTGTCCCTACAGTTGGCGTGACGCAGAGCGGCTCGTCAAAGACTGTTGGTGCTACAATTTAGTAATCAAGATGTAAATTTATTCTAACGTGATTCTAAATTTACTACCTACTAGCGTCTGCCCGCGACTTCGTCTGCGTAGAATTATACATGTGTATAAACCTTCCTCTTGAATCACAATCACATCTATTAAAAAAACCGCATCAAAATCCGTTGCGTAGTTTTAAAGATCTGTGCATATATGCATACATTACATAGAGACAGAGAGACAGACAGCGGAAAGCGACTTTGTTTTATCCTATGTAGTGATGCATAATGTGTAAGTACTCAAATGCAAACAAAAGTAGTTATTTTTTTTCCATATCAAAAGATCTTAATTTTTTGATTTCCGATTGAAAACAATCCCTAGATCTTTGCCAAATGAGCAAAGGTGCAAAATTAGGAGCTGCCGAGCCTGAATAATAAATTACCAGTTCCATTTCATCTTGTTAGCCTCACTTTGCCAGCCTATTACGTAACGGAAGGCTTGGGTGCTATTTCGGTCTATCTTGACTATTTTTACCGAAAGCCTGTTGTCTACCGGGTCTAGACTACCCCATTTTTTGTCTATACCCTATTTCGAAAGTGGTTATGTTTTTTTTTAAAACATACTTTGCTTTTATTCAGCAGTTATACTCGTACCTACAAAGCCAACAAATAACGTAAAACAATTCTACATTTTTTTGTCGGACTACCGGTAAAGGATACGTGTATGCATATATATCATATCTGTAGCGAATTCATTATAGATAAACCTGCGATTCAATTAAGAGCTTCCCTTAATTGGCATTAATGAAAAAACCCCAAAAACACTTGAAATATTGCCCGCATTTTATTGGCTACAATTTGATATAGACTCAAGTCGTTATAATGCCACACGATTTTGAAATGTAGTGTGATGTAGTTTTGGTGGAGGAGCAACGTTTCATCGTACGTGAGTACATAACGTATTATGCAGTAATCCCCCGAAGACCCGCAAAGACCTTAATCCCCATACAGTTGTGTACATTTGGCATTCGCGACGTATCACATAACAAACGCGAAGATAATTCATGCATATTTTATTTAGACAAGTTTTTGTCACGTTCGCTTTTCTTAGCATACCGGTTCGAATTGACGTTGTAACAAATCAGTTTTGTTGAATTGAATACGGTGTATTTGTTCGAAGCTATGTTTTCGTGGCCGTGAGTTATTGAAACCACGAAAGAATTATTCATAGATTTCAGGAACTACGAAGCCAGACGGAGATAGATTTGCTGAGAAATTGATCGCAACCGCACAATGACTATTGTGCCACCATTATTATTTAAATGCTATGGATTTCCACGGACGGGCTCTAGAAAAGAAGTAGAGTGTAAATACGTAAATAGCTATTCTGTTTTAATCAGCCAGTTGCCGCGAACGAGCGACCGGCCCGTGGAAAAAAAACACGCTTTTGCACCGACTGTTACGTCACTAATTAGACCCTTGATAGCTGCTCGCTATAGTTTACCTTATTAATTTCATTCCGGTTTCGCGATTCTGTGGTTTAGTGGAAACCGCAACACACCAAAATGTCCTGTTTATTTGGATGGTGCGTTCGTGTGCTACTCTCGGAGCTGTAATATCCTCTGAACACTCCCAGAATTTGGGAAAATTATCCGCTTGTACCCCGTAAATAACTATTTTACATAACCAGAACATTCTAAGGTAAAATAAAGACTATTTCTAAATTAAAACAAACGTGTTCGCGGCTTAGGAGTGGCCCAAGGGCCACCCCCGCCGCACCTGGACCTAAATTAATCCTACATTGGTTTTACCAGTGCCAGTTATGTAACTTGGTTATGTACCGGACACAAGCTAAATTATCACTTTTTAAATGTCCAGCTGAAATCGAACACACGAGCACTTACCAACTCTTGTCGTTTCAATTTAGTGTTTTCGATAATCGACAATCGTAACATGGACTCAAAACGTAGATAGTGCTGTGCTGTGATGACCAATTACCGGGTAATCTCTGGCAACTATTCTATCTGATTGTTGCTTGTACGCGGCTAAGCGATAATCCGGTCTAGTATTGAAAGGTTACGATGGAAACTTTACATTCAATTTGTTTTTGCGGTCGCGGCCGGTGACGCATGAAGCGTTTGGCCTAGTAATTAAATTGAAGCGTTAAAAACATACTTAACGTTAAATGCTGTACGTTGAATTACCTTTCTTTGCTCTCGGAACGTTACAATGTGGTCTTATTGTTCAATGGAGACCAGCCCACTGTAATTGTATAATCTAAGAGAACAGCCATATTCGACAAGCATGCTTCGTTTTAGGTTGAATTTTCATTTATCATCACTTGTGATAGATGAAGTGATAGTAGACAATTACAAGGACTAGGATTTTAAATGAAGTTTATTTAGTTTCTACAATCGCTACAGGAATGTGGAACCTTCTGCAATTGTTTCAAACCAAACAACAATTTGTTATTCCATTGGTTCGATAACACCGCAGCCGGGTGCCGTCACCCTTTTGCAATAATACCATGTATGTATACAAATTGCAATTTTCCTCCCATGATCCTTATTGCTCTTGGTAGCGTGAAAACAAGACAGAATAGGTATAAGTAATTTAAATGGAATGTGGATAAGTGGGTGAGATTGTAGTAGGTACAATTTGATTGCAAATATTGCTTCTCATCTTTTTCCTCGTTACATATAGGGCAGGGAGTATTAAAGACGTGATTTATGTGTGTGTATTATAAAGGGCAGTATACCTACCTATTCGATTCATATTTGAATTATTAAAATATGTTTTTAAAGGTTATTATTACTTAAGTGGAATGACTGGACAAATTAACCGCTTGAGGAAGCCCTATGTATAGTTCAACCATTTTGAACTGAGCTTAAAAGAAGTGTGTATTTGAGGAAAAATAATAATATATCAATAATAATTACTTGGGCAGACTTCCTCGTTCAAGGTCTCCACGCTTTGTACGGATATAAAGTACCTACATAAGTGTTCGAATTTCGATGGTGAAATGCTGCAACAATTTTCCACCTTTTTAAATTCGATTGCTGTACCTATCAAGATGCGACTTATTTTATAGAACGTTCCAATTTCGAACCGAAATGACACATTCTAAAGATTACAACGGTAGTGATTATATTCTCTTTGAGATTACGATTAAATTCAGGAAAATGTAATTTAATTTTAGCTATTACATTCTGATTATAAACTTATGATAAAAGAATGAGTAGGTACTTATCAGTGTATTGTTTTCTAATGATACACGTGTAAAGTTTAGGTTACTCGTGTTAAACTAAGCAATTATCACGCAGGATCAAAATGCCTAATTTATTCAGTAAGATGCCTAATGCACGCTCGCTAAATCCATATATAGGTACACGTACATATGTATGTGTACAGCTAGCTGATCAAAGCTCTACTTTGTCCTTATTAGCTGCATTAGTTCGGATCATTCACTAATGCTTAGATATACGTGTAAGGATACTTCTAAAGGTGACGAGCAACCCGGTATTACAATAAATTATTTGAACGTCACAGAGCTAAAAGCAACTCGCAACTAGAGATAGACTAACAGCCAATTGCCAAGTTTTTATTAGTTTTGGAAACTGTCCGGATGTTTGTGTAAATGTCGCCAGTGCAGCGACGACCTTGGCGGTACAATGCAACCCCTTCTCCACGGCCACTTAGCCGTGTGTAAAGCGCAAAGTTATCGCCAGCGTGATCAATAGGTGTCCTACCGACTAGGACGACTTAAATCAATACGGAACAGCGGTTGCGTAATCGCATCCAATGTCATAATTGTACTAAACAGGCGTTAAGAATCTGCAGGTTTTGCTCGACACGCGAATACCGTCATCAGCATTCACCGAGTACACAGAGTACGCTCTCGGAATTGGCGGCCGGTGACGCAAATGACGAGCTCAACCCATTCGTTATTGCAAGCCGGCGATAACACCCCCGATGATAACGTTATCTGCTATGTAGCCTGCGATATCTACCGCCAAACCCAAGCCCCGGCCCCAAATGAGGCGCTGTAGTTTATAACATGCTAAAGAAGCTAGTTTCCGATCTTAATTAGACCCAACACGCCTTGAATGTTTAACGCGATGCACCAGTTTTACAACAAATATATTTTTCTTAGAAGCAGAAGTAACATCTTCGTCTCTCGCGATGAAATTGGTTCCGTAGTTGCAGCGCTTTGCATGGAAAACTATTTGTGTCTAGAGGCGTGGCCCCGTGTTATCTCGCAGCCTCGGTTCTTTTAAAAGAACATCAAATGCGCTTTTATATTCCGTTTACAGTGCATGTTGTCCGCTATAACTCCAGTGTTGCAAGTCCGGCCGCACCGGGTGACCCGGTCGACGACGCTCAGGTGCGCCCTATTTATAGTACCATCCTGTTTGCAGCTCCCCGTATCTACGCCTTACGACTGTCTTCGATTGGATAAACGCATTCCTGCCTTGAACGTTCCGCCTGCGTCACTCGCTGTTCTAGAAAGTTCTTTAATTTTGTCGCGGTTGTTTTTTTTTTACACAGATTTTGGCTAATAGATCTAATGTCTGCTTTTAAACTACGTTAACCTGCTTTTGAAACACGCAGCATTCGTCGTAATTTTATAATTCTACTAACGATTAGTCGCTACAAGTTTTTCTATCATTTGCCAGTCGTCTTGTAGTCGAATAACGTGTAATTAGCGCGGATTGTCGCCGTCTCCGGATGCTTTAAATAGAAAAAAAACTCGACAAAGAGTTTCATTAGTACCTGGCGGCGACGTCCTCTCACGTTGGGATTATTTCTCCCTCGCCGCGGTGACGCGTCACCAACTCAACGCGATGCATCATTCAACCTTCTGCCCATTCTATTAAGCAACTGTCCTATAGCACAACAACGGTAAATCATTCACTAGAATGCAATATTTATTTTCTGCAGTGTTTTTTAGAACCGTTTTCCAGAATTGATACGCAGCGGGACCGTTGCCAACTTCTGAACAGTTCGACGTATCAATTAATCAATTCCAGTAAAACGTTCAATCAAAAACCTAATTATCAGGTAAATTATAGTACAATTTCCAGCCCAGAAGATTGATTAGATGCTTAACGTGCGACTCTTTGTTTGTCTTTGCGTTAACGATCGTCTTGTCTTATCCATTGTCTGTAGCGGTTGCTATCTCGCATTCTCTTGAACATACACATTTTTACAGTATACATATTTAACAACACAGCGGCGATGGGAAATTATAATAATTCAACTCATTAAATTTGAGAAGCAATGGATACATTTTTCACTTTACGAGGACGGACACCAAAAATGTGGCCGGCGAGTGTCTCTCAACGGGTTTGTCTGTATTAATTCAGTGCGTCATTAACACAACACTATTCATCCTTGGGTATTCGCATTCAGCGCATACGTGTGCCAGTGCGTAATATTCACCAGTTCGCCGCGCGCAATCTCCTATAGCACTTTTAGTATTCATTACATTGACTTCATTAAGCGTCAAGACTCTACGCGTATTTTACATTGCGTTACTATGGAACCATTATGGAACAGACAGTATGACAGTCATAGCAGGTGTGATCAAGAGATCAAAACGCGCGATAGTTCTACCAGGCTGCGGACTCTCGAAGCGTAAATTTGCCGATCATATGAATTTTACCCTTTGTCAAACAACTAGTACCGAAAACTGGGTGGTAACATTAATCTGTTTAAAATAGAACTGTGGATATACACTGAAATATTATTGTATTCATTATTCGATTGCTTTGTTTCATTGTCTGACGTCAATTGGCTACGGCGGCATAGCGGTGAAAGAACGCGTATTCCCTAAAACAATGACATGCATAATAGTCCAGTAGGTATGGCATATAATTATGTGATATGCCGCGTGTTCACGATCCTTGCCAATCTTTTGACAATGATGATGTTGCAATGGATCTAGAATGTTCCTTTAATATCGTTCCATAAAATAGGTCCGTCGCCATCTGGCTCCGCGTCGCGGACGAAGGAACGTGTAGTAAAATTTACCGGCTGGAATTTAACGGATGTGAACTCAAGATATTATTTTTACTTTGGTTACCTATACCTATCTACCTGCCAACGAGATTTAGATTGACTATCTCATTTATAAACGCTTGTTAAATATATTTTTTTAGCGTTAGAATTTTTTTAAGAAAAAAATTGGGATTTCGGCTGTGGCAAGTGGCAAGACGTTAAAAATGTTAAAATGTTCTTCCACGATGTAGGTATTGATCATTTCACCAGTCACCAAACATTATGGCCCTGACACTAATTTTATGAATAATGTACTAGGCCGAAACCGAACTCGTGTAAGTAACAAGGGTGACTAGAGTTTGTTTAGTAAAACCAGTTTGCTATGTTTAAGGCGTGCAAACTGTCACGGTCAACACAAACAAACACTACTGCTGCGATATCATCATTTCGAAACATTAGCCTTGTTGTGTATCTGTAGAAGCTAGGAATTACACTATCTGTGGTACTATGATTAGACTTAGACATTAGCTAAATAAAGCAAGTTGTTGAATTCTCAAGTATGTCTTATTTAATAGAACATGGCGCAGTCGCAGTCTAAAAACAAGTGTTAAAACGAATTAACGTGCCACAGTAAGAGAAACATTAATTACTTAAAGATGGAGTATACAATTAAGCTGCCGCCCAACTTTGACTTGAGAGCAGCGAATGCGGCGGCAGAATGGCGGCTGTGGCGCCTGTGCTTCGAGGACTATTTGGTTGGTTCGGGGCAGGACAATGCCTCCGACAAAGTGAAACTATCACTTTTAAGAAATATGTTGGGGATGGACGCAGCGCGAATCGTCCGAACTTCGTTGCAACTTACAGAAAGCGAGTCTACAAATTATAACTCGGTGATGGAAGCCATTAACAATTATGTTAGCCCTCGTGTCAATGAGGTATTTGAACGATTTAAGTTCAACGAAAGAAAACAAAAAGAAGGAGAAACTTTCGACAACTTTTTTACAGACTGTAAACAATTGTTAATGACATGCAATTACAAACATACTAAAGAGTCGCTAGAGGACCAATTACTAAGAGATAAGATTGTGCAAGGAGTTTACGACAAATCACTACAAGAAAATTTACTCAAGTTTGACAACTTAACGTTGGAAAAGGCGGCCAACTACTGTCGCACATCTGAACAGAGCAAAAGACAGTTTCAAGAAATGAATCCTACTATAGAAATAGATTATGTAAAGAAACCACAGTTACATCAATCTCGGAAGAAAATATTTAAATGTAGAAGATGCCAAACTGAGCATGGTCAACGTGAGTGCCCTGCTTATGGGAAAAAGTGCACCAAGTGTGGTAAACTCAATCACTACGCGGTTAGCTGCAGGGTTAAGAATATAGCTCAGGCACAACAGGACTCTGAGGACTCTGACGATGGTCTATTTTGTGGAGGAATAACAACTGAAAATAAAAATGAATGGATGGAGTTTATCGAAATAGAAGGAAAGCAAATCAGGTGCAAAATAGATACAGGAGCTGATGTGAGTGTAATGCCCAAAAAAGTATTCAAAAAACTGAAGTCACAGTTAGAGTTGAGGCCAACAAAGAAAAATCTCGAAGCATTTCATGGTTCAAAAGTAAAACCGATTGGTAAGGTCCTTCTACAGTGCAAATATAAAAACAGAGAGTGTTTTGAAGACTTTATGGTGGTTGACTGCAATGCGATGCTGCTAGGACTTCCGGCCTGTCTAGCCTTAAATCTAGTCAAAAGAATCCATAATGTCAAGACTGCTAAGACTGAAGATCAGACACGGAAAGACGACTTTATAAAAAATAATATAGATATTTTCCAAGGTTATGGTAAGTTTCCTAAAGAGTGCACAATACCTACAGTCCAACATGACCAAATATGTCATCCAGCACCTCGAATTCCATATAGCTTGCATGTACCTTTTAAAAAAGAGTTAGATAGATTAGTAGAGAGAGGTGCAATAACCAAAGTAGATGAGATTGATAACAAGGCTTGTATTAATAGGGTAGTCATTGTAGAGAAAGTAAATAAAAAAATAAGATTATGTCTGGATCCATCGGATCTTAATAAAAGTATTGTGAGAAAACCAAAAACTTTATTGACTGTTGAAGAAATAGCCACAAAATTACAAGGAATGAAAATTTTCTCTGTATTTGATTTGTCCGAAGCATTTCATTGTATACCTTTAACAGAAGAATCTTCATGGAAATGTTGTTTTTCAACACCATTTGGAATTTATAGATATTTGGTTCTTCCATATGGTTTATCTAATTCTCCCGATCTGTTCCAGGACCAAATTGAAGGCTATTTTGGAGATATTCCAAATGTAATAACATGGTTTGATGACATATTAATAATGGGTGAGACCGAGGAGATTCATGATCAAACTGTAAGTAAAGTTGTAGCAAGAGTACGAGAAATTAAAGCAGTTTTTAATAAAGAAAAGTTGCAATATAGACAATCTGAAGTTAAGTATGTGGGCCAAATATTTAATGGATCAGGCATGTATATGGATAAAGAAAGAGTGGAGTCACTTATAAAATTAAATGAACCTGCAAGTAGAGATCAATTGCAACAAATGATTGGCTCTTTCAATTATGTCAGGCGTTATGTGCCAGAAATGGCTGAATTAATGGCACCACTATGTAAATTACTTAGGAAAGATATTGAATTTCAGTGGTTGCCACTCCATGCTAAAGTTTTCACAGAACTTAAAAAAAAAAATTCTCATGCTCCTGCTTTACGTCCCTTTAACCCACAAAAACAAATAATACTCCAATGTGATGCTTCTAAGAATGGAATAGGAGGTTGTTTGTTTCAAAAAGACATTAATAATGTTTTAAACCTGGTTGCATGTGTTTCAAGAACTATGAATGATTGTGAGTTAAACTACAGTCAGACAGAAAAAGAATTGCTTTCTATATACTTCTCAACCCAAAAGTTTCACAAATATGTTTATGGATCACATATTGTAGTTCAAACGGATCACAAACATTTGCTTGCAATATTGTCCAAACCAATTAGTAAAGTAGGATCACCACGTTTGAGAAGACTTTGTTTGAAACTATTGAATTATAGTTTAGAACTGAAATATGTGCCAGGGAAAGAAGTTCATTTTGCAGATATGTTGTCAAGGAATAGTTTGAAATTAACAGATCATGATCCTCAGATGCTGGAAATAGTACACTCTGTGTCGGTCCATTTACCTATGAGTGCTGAAAGGAAGGCCCAATTTAAACTGGAAACAAGTAGAGACCCCGTACTTAAAGAATTGTGCAAGTATTATACTATGAGAGTTGGCCAGAAGAGAAAAAATTGCAAAAAAATTCTTATCCATATTTTAAACTTAGAGACAGAATATATGTTGAATCGGGCCTAATCTTTCTAGATAATAAAATTATTGTACCAGATAGTTTAAAACAGTATGTACTAAAATGTATACATGAGGGACATAGCGGTATTAGTAAATGCACTCAAAAAGCCAGACAACTATTCTATTGGCCAAATCTAGCATGGGACATCAAAGAGTTCATTGCAAAGTGTCGCACTTGTGAGAAATTTAGTCCTAACAATTCACATGAACCTTTAATGCCCCATAAAATTCCCAAAAGTAGATATTTTAAAGTTGGCACAGATATTTTAGAGTTTGCAGGCAAATCTTTCTTAGTAATTGTTGATTATTTTTCTCATTGGTTGGAGGTTAGGCCTCTTATAAATAAAACCTCCAAATCTGTCATAGATGCTATGCAGGAAGTGTTCACAAGATTCGGGTATCCAGTAGAAATTATTGCAGATAATAACCCATTCAAATCACAAGAATGTATTAATTATTACAGGTCAAAAGATATCACAATAATAACCAGTAGCCCACGATATCCTAGAAGTAATGGCATGGCAGAAAAAGCTGTTAATATTGCGAAAAATTTATTAAAAAAAGCTTCGGAAGATGGAGTGGACTACCGGGACTTTATTATGAGCTATAATAATACTCCTTTATCTGGACTGCAATACTCTCCCTCACAAATTTTAAACAGTAGATGTGTCCGAACAAATGTACCTACAAATGGACAGGCCTTGGAACCCACAGTAGTTAGAAATATTTATAAGTTATTAAAGTTAAGGCAATCTACTACAAAAAGTGTTCATGATAAACATATTAAGAGGAAAGAAACTGTATATAAGAAGGGAGACAATATTGTATATAAAACGGATAATGACAACTACTGGAAGAAAGGGACTATACTGAGCAAGTGTAAGGAACCAAGATCATATTGGATTACTAGAAATGGTTCATCTAGGCCCTTCCGACGTAGTACTCATCATCTTAAGAGATCTTTTACCAATGTTACATCCCAAGATAGGTCATTCTTTATTGATGAAAGTCCTGAGAATAGTGAGAAAAATGAAAATGATTATATGGATGTTCTTAGAGACAATGAATGTAATCCAGAGGGAAATAATAATAACAATGTTGATGTGGATGTTAGTAATAGTGAACCTACACAATATTACCGGACTAGAAGTGGTCGTGAGGTTCGACCTAGGCAGCTTCTAGACTGGTAGGGAAGATGTTGTGTATCTGTAGAAGCTAGGAATTACACTATCTGTGGTACTATGATTAGACTTAGACATTAGCTAAATAAAGCAAGTTGTTGAATTCTCAAGTATGTCTTATTTAATAGAACAAGCCTATGTCTCAAGTTTCAGCCGCTTGTCCTCAAATCAACTACTTATTACGTGCAGATTTCGTATTCCTCGTTGGCACACTTCCGTTTCGATCGGTTAACGACACTTGCGATGCGACGCTGTAAACCAGCGACTCGTAAAAATTCCCGATAATTTTGATGCGAGGGCGGTCTGGGCGGTGCGTGGGACGACAAGGCTCCTGTTAGGTAAAACTAACTCGTTCAAAGGTAAAGCTAACTCGTTATGAGGGTGAAGCTAAACACTCGACTTGTCATTGAACGGTCTGTGACGGCATCTGAGCAAACATTGCTATTGACCTTCGTTGACACCAGACGTCGATGTTGTTGCGAACTCTTCTAAGCGCCGCGTCGTTTTATGAGCGTCGCTCGTCGTTCGGCCTTTTGAACAGTCGATAAATGTAAATATTTGTACAATAAGATACCTGACTAATTTTAAGAGCTATTAGCAGTTATCTACACAAAACGCTTTGCCTAAACTTCCTCACGTAAGCAAAAGCTATTTACAGTTTTAGCAACTAGGTAATAGCTAGGTACCTAGTTACCTGGAAATTTTACAGTAGCACTTATAATGATACCTACTACTGTTTTCAATGTAACCAACATTAGTGTCACTGTATTATGTATGTATCTGCTGTCCCCTGGCAGGTCATCAAAATGTAAATTGAGTTTTAGAGTAATTTAGAGTGCCATTATAACTTGATGAGCATTATGTGCTAAATATGTAAATGTTAGAGTCATTATCGAACAATGATAACACTGACCATTGATACATAACATAACATGGCATTATCATTCGTGGCGCCCTGCAAAATTCCGAGTACACGAGTACCCGAGTACTGCACGCAAACCGTTACCGACATGCCGTTTTCCAACATACGAT
The DNA here is from genome assembly GCA_963854515.1 of Pandemis heparana. NCBI lineage: Eukaryota > Metazoa > Arthropoda > Insecta > Lepidoptera > Tortricidae > Pandemis > Pandemis heparana. The sequence goes on from OY978025.1 coordinate 988,032, forward strand.
ATAGTGTGTCGGTGTTATATACGGCCTATGCCGCTTAACGAGCACAGTGCGTTTTTGTGTTGAGCACGAAAAGGCCATTATCAAAATGGCGGCGCGTGGCGTGGCGGCCGGCCGGTCGTTGACGCGATGGCGATCGTTGGCGCGGCGCGGCTATTGATTCAACTCGCGAGGGGTACGCTTTGCGCCATCTAGCGGTATTTCTAGTAACCGTAATTGCAGTCTTGCGAGAATAGAGGGCGCTGATTATAAGTAATTATAATACGATCTGTATATAAATAACTTAATACAGATAACTTAATTATTAGGACAAAAATATGTTTTCCTTCCAATATGTCTACTTCTAGTACAAAATGTCGCCTTTTCCGATAAAGTCAACGTTTATTTATAATAACTTTTTTTACATCCCTTCGTGTAGTATGTGTTATTTATTTATCCGTTTATGTAATGTAATGTAACACACTGTTATTGTTGTCCCCAGTGCAAGGACTTCGAGAAAGTGGGCGCGACGGTGGCGGTGACGCCGTGCGACGTGGTCGAAGAGGCCGACATCACCTTCTCGTGCGTTGCCGACCCGCAGGCTGCCAAAGAGGTGAACCAACGTTACCATAATCCACCCACTCGTTTACCAGGTAGACAGTAAGCTACACTTAGGTACTAGTGGATAGGTCAGCGTGGTTATGGCTTAAGTCATAAGTCATAAGTCATTTATTTGCAGAAAATAGTGTACAATAAGATGGCAAGCAGGAACAACAATGACACAACTATTCCACTACACAGTAGTATGCAAATTATTTTAAACAAGCACTACATCTACAAATGCAAGCGATTTATTTTACTTATATATTATCAATGAAGTCACTCTTTACAAGACAGGAATTCTTTAATAGTGTAAAATCTTTTTTGCAGTAGCCAACTATGCAATGTTCGTACACATACCCTATATGACACCTAAAGCTGCCCTAGGTTTATGAAGCTTGCTAACGGTATTGTTGAAAGTGTCACAGTAACGACCATCACCCTAATTATGTGACTTAAAATATAATGTATGTACATGGGTATGAAGAAAATATTTAGGTTCTCTTTCATTCGTTAGTGTACACCTTTCACTAGAATTTTGACAAACATGTAGGTAGCTCGAGTGTGCGTTAAAGTTTGTTTTTTATATTTCCACGGGTTGAGAGACTAGCCCATCTTATATTCTGCCACCGGCTTGGAACCCCGACGTTCTAGTATTTACTTAAACAAAATTACGGCAACACTTAGGGCCTGTCTCACCACTCCTTAACTGTCAGTTATCTATGATGACGTCTCTGTCTGTTTCGTAGTAATAAATAGAGACGGAATCATAGATAGCTGACAGTTAAGGAGTGGTGAAACAGGCCCTTAAGAAATTATTATTTATCAACAGTTCTCACCATTAACATGGTAATGTTAACACGATCATCCTAAAAGATTCCCCGAAGTGTCCGCGAGGCATTGACCCATTTACTGCGTAAGGTCACGGCGCGGGTCGACCTAACTCGCCCTGACCTTTCCTTCCCCCTTACCTTTGCAAATCTCTATTAGCTGATTGGCTGATTTAAGTAAAAGCTGCAAAGTTGTATTGTTGACGAGCCCAATACATTTCCTTTATTAAGGAATAGTAGTTCGAATAGTTGTTCGTTTACCTTGATGTTTTATATTGAATAGAACAGAGCCCGCGGGTGCTTATGTCATTTCCAGTTTTGCTCACAAGAAAAAAAAATGTTAACACCCGCGGCTTTGTGAGATACGTGTAAAAATATCACTGACAGTTGTCGCAGAAGAAATAGGCTATGACAAAAACAAGTTTGTATTTTATACGTATTAGGGTACATTATAAATTTATGACCGCAGACTAGATAGTGTAGATGTAAGGTAGAGCAAAATGTCACGCATATTTTGCCAGTTTTAGGATGTCACCCCCCTCCCTTAGGTAGCATAACACTAAGTATTACGTAGCCGCCAGGGACGTAGTAGTAAATAATTAAATAGAGGAATGAACTTTTCCCTTTTACATTTCTTAATGCCAAGTTAATTTAACTACCTATCCCTCTTGGCTCTTTTGCATAGTAGTTGTACCACGTACGGCAGCGCTTCAGTTCAAAGTTCAAAGCAACATACATTATTTATTGCCCTGTATATTAGGCCCCCTAAATTACGCAACATTTCGCTCCTATTTTGCTGGGAAGTTATCATGCCGTGTAAATTATTAAAGCGGCCCTCCAATTAAACAAGGAAGCAAACAACAAGCCAGCCTCACACCAAATATAAAGTAAACACGGAGTTCTGCGAACGACAAGGTGAAGCCGCTTTACACTACGCCTTGCCCTATGGTCGTGTGCATGGCAAAGTTTCGTTACGCTTGTGTGCGTCTAAACTGATCACAAACCTTAGTGTGTCTTTGGGTCTGACACGAGAGCTAGTTCCACAAGATGAGCGGGGGACTGTAGAGGGAGATTTACACATTACATTTGCCACCAGATAGTTGCCAGTTATTTTGTATTATTTTATTTATTAAAGTAACAATAATCGTCAGCTAAGCTAAGTTCTATCCCATTCTTAAACGCAAAGCTTACGCTTAGATCGTGTAGAAGTTAATTCGCGCCATCAAACAACGAAGTTAATAGGTAGGACCTTATTATAAGAAAACAGGACTTAATCACGTAAATAACAAGTATTTTTGTTGTCCTCTCGAGACCATGGATGCAAAGTCGCGTCCGAAACGTCGAGGTATTTACAAAAATACTTGTTATTTACGTGATTAAGTCCCGAGTCCCGACCTTATTTGCGGGTCAGAACAAGAAACTAAACAAGTCCATGTCGTGTTTCAGATGGTGTTCGGCAACTGCGGTGTGTTGCACTGCGCGTCCCTGGAAGGCAAGGGCTACGTGGAGATGACGAGCGTGGACGCCGACACCTCGCACGACATCGTGGAGGCGGTGGGCGGCAAGGGCGGCCGCTACCTCGAGGCGCAGGTAACGCCGCACCAGGCTCTTACTTATTATGAGCTCCTACACTGTGACCAACATACATACCGTCATGCGTCTTTCCCACAGGGGTAGGCAGAGACTACATTGTTCCACTTGCTACGATCCTGACATAGTTTCGCTTCATCCACATTCATCAATCTCTTCATAAAAGCTCGTCGGTTTCGGGTACTCTTGACCTGAACTTTTTCCAAAACGTCCCCAATTTGATCACGGAACGTCCGTCTAGGCCTTCCCCTCACAACCCCCATTGACACTCCCCATATAAATCTGTTTAGTTAATCTTCTTTCATCCATCCTCTCTACGTGACCAAACCAACTAAGCATAGTTCTAACCAACAAAGGCGAAAACTTGAATAAAGAATGCCGTGGGAAGGAGAGGGCCGAGGGGCAGGAATATCTTGTCTCTGTGACAAAGTACTTGTATTGACATGCAAAACGGCCGAACCAAGTGGCGATCGAACTAATTATTTAATAAAGTATCTGTCTCCAAACATATATATTCTCACTGTACGTTCCCATTTATTTAACGAATTTTTGACATGATAAGCCTTTTTCCCGTATAGAATATCTAAATCTTAGGAGTTAGGACCAGCATGTCCAGCACGAGAGCGCACAAGAGTCGCGTCGCGCGCGAGATAGATGCCTGTATTTTTTTAAACTGTTCGATCTAGAAAGAGACCCGTCTATCTCGCGCGCCACGCGACTCTTGCGCGCTGTCGTGCTAGCCGGGCAGAGGCATAATTGTATTAATTGTCTACCGCGCGGGCGCCTGCGATCACATACCATCTCTTTCTATACGTGCCGGCACGTAAGTCTAGCGATGACGAGTCATGTGGAGGGGATCTGCGCACCCACGGATACCGTATTTTATATTTCTGCGCATACAAGGTCATCGCTAGACTTACGTGCCGGCACTTATACACTCATACATACATAATTTTGTTTGACAAAAAGGAATGGTAAATGCGACTGTGATTCCGAGCGCTAAGGTTTGATTTCAGTTCAATTAGGGCATTGTAACATATCGGCTTTCGTTCCAGATCCAAGGGTCGAAGACGCAAGCGGAGGAGGGCACCCTGATCCTGCTGGCGGCGGGCGACCGCTCCCTGTTCGACGACTGCCAGTCGTGCTTCAAGGCGATGAGCAAGAACTCCTTTTACCTCGGTAGTAGTCCGCGTCTCCGGTTGCGCGCGCGCGGCGCTTGGTCGTTGCCAGATTTGATACCGCACTGTCTATCACACTTTAATTCTATAAAAAAAAGACTTCCAAGTCAAAATTAAAAGGCCGCTAAGGGCTCTTCAAACTAATCTAACCTAGCCGTATCTATGGGGCTCTATGTGTAAACGAAAATTCCTAAAATATTTATATACGTTTTGATAAAGGGATCGCTTAAGGCAAGCTACACCATTGCATGGCTCTTTACATGTTTTTTTTTAAATATCAGTTTTTGCAAAGACCGTAAATTATCAAGAAGAATGCGCCGTAATTATAACCATTTATTTGCAAGAAACTTTTAACAGTAATTTCTTCTTAACCACTAAACAACTGTCTGTACGATTGGACTTGTCGCCTGTCTTTAGTCGCATAGATTTACTTTAAAACCTGTGGGAGTCTCTATTTGTAATATTAAGAACGCCAAAGGAAATGGTAATAATTATTCCTTTATTGACCACGGTTTCAGTAAAAAAAGTAGAATAGATATGTCGGGACGTGGTGAAGTAAATCATAAAGTTGCCTTCAACTAAAACTGAGGGCTTAAGGTTGTGATTACTGTGTGACAGTATTTTCCGAGTCGTCAAGTTTCATTACATGATAAGATAAAAATGGAATTAACGCTGTGGGCCAAAGTAATTAGGGAAATGTACGCTTTTATTGCAATTTGACGTCAACGGTGCGGTATCAAATAGATTTAATAACGTAGTTTGAGTTTTATTTTTACTTAGTAAAGTAGAATTAGTACATATTTGTTTTTTATTTTTCTTTTCGCACTTTTCGCTGTCAACGGTCAATGCTGAGCGCTTATTTTAAGTTGATTAATTTATTAGCGATTTATGTTCTCTTATTTTTTTCCATTCGTTATTATAATAAGTATTCGTTTAGTTGTTTATAACTATTTGCTAAGGATTATTATATCTATTTCAGAGCGATATGAATGCGTCGGTGGAACTAACACGTCGCATAATTCAGAACATTCTATAATGGCAAATGGTTGCTTCAAGCACAAAAAAATAAAAAGTTACTGCCGATTTTACTGAAATAACACCCTTTCTATTATTTTATAGTCGTTTACCTGGTCTTCAACACTCATGTAGATTAACATCGAGTCAGTTGTGTTGTGTATAATTATAGTCTCATGCTTTTCTTCTCAATACATTTGTATTTAAGTAGTAAAAGACTGTGATCATGTTAAAAGCGTATTCTATGAGTGCGCGCGGAGTTACCTTATCCACTCATGCCTAATGACTCTGACGCACATTTCCACGCCAATAATGACGCGAGGACGCGACGGACTCGACGAAACCTCGTGAACAACGATATTATAAACCCTAGATGCACCGCCACGTATAAAATGTCCGCCAAAACTTGTCCTAAAAGTACATTCCAAAGATATGCCAGTCGAAAATGCCAAATGATATTTCAACCACATTTTAAAATATTCGAAATACGACTGTATAACACAAACATTACAGTTTTATTTCAAATCCACGTGTTGGGAATATAATAGTTGCCGGCAAACATCTTGAGCAAGAACGACGTAGAGGGGGTAAGTTCGCGCATGTAGTTTTATACCAAAGAGACGCAAAATTCACTTTTGCGCATTCAAGGTCATGCTCAAGATGTTTGCCGGCAACTATACGACATTATTAAAATTTAAACTGTCAGCACGTCGTAAATCATATTGACAGCTCCATAGGGCCAGAGAGTGCTTAGATAGATTCTAAGCACGCTCTGCTCGGGACGAGTTTTGAGCGCTCGTAGCGTATCTGGGTTTCTAATATCATTCATTGCTCGTCAGGCGTAACACTTCCAGGCGGTACTGTAAAAATCCCGTTTCTCCTGGTGCAGGTGACATCGGCAACGCGTCGAAGATGAACTCGGTGCTGCAGGTGGTGGGCGGCGTATCGCTGGCCGCGCTGGCGGAGGGCCTGGCGCTGGCGGACCGCGCCGGCCTCAACCAGGCCGACCTGCTGGACGTGCTCGCGCTCACGCCGCTCGCCTCGCCGCATCTCATACTGAAGGGGCGAGGTCTGTACTACACTACTACACAACACTATACACAGACGATATAATCAAGTATAGACCGACCAGAGTAGCCTTGGAATGGAACCCCGTTGGCGGAAGAAGACAGGGTCGCCCCACTGAGTCCTGGAAGGGATCCATCACGGCGGAACTCAAGGCTGCCGGGATGACCTTGGCCGACGAAGAGAGGGCTCAGAATAGAGGAGTCTGGAGAAAGACTGTCGGGGCCCTATGCTCCACGAGGAGTTAAAGAATCAATCATCATCACAGACCGACCACTTAACTGAGTTTTGCCCGCGCGGTACAGGGGCGCGGGGTAGGCGACAAAGGGGGCCGAGAAGCGCGGCCGGCAGGCGCACTGCCCGCCCGCACCGCTCTCGGTCCCCTTTGTCGTCCTGCCCTGCGCCCCTGTACCCATCATTATTTTGATTCCCGTTTCCACCTATATGCTAGCAATCATGCTAAACGTGGCCTTTAGGCCTTATTACATTAGGTTTTGTCTACCCCGTAAGGGATAAATACGTGGTGTATGCATGCTAGTCCGAGTTCGATCTCACGGTCCTCAGGAGAGGCTATTATATTGTCACCTATGACCCTATAGATTGATTTACACTAGGACTATTTTTAGCCGCCTAAAAAGGCATCGTATAAACACTTTCGGCGCCATACCGCGAAAAAATGCGCCGAAAGTGTTCATACGGTGCCTTTTTTTTGGGCGCCATAATTTAGGCGGCTGTGAATAGTCTTCGTATAAATCGACCTTATCGCCTCTCAAGCCTTCGCGCCAGCACGTCATCAACGTAATTTTACCATTCCAGCGATGATCGAGTCGTCGTACTCTACGCACCAGCCGCTCACCCACATGCAGAAGGACCTGAAGTTGGCGCTGGCGCTGGGCGACGCGCTCGAGCAGTCGCTGCCGCTCACCGCCACCACCAACGAGATCTTCAAGCACGCCAAGCGGCTAGGCTATGCCAACCACGACGTCGCCGCCGTTTATATCCGCGCGAGGTTCTAACACGAGACCGCGGACAGGGCTGGGGTGGCTGCCGTCAAAGATAACTAGAATGTTGATAAAGTATCGAGGGAAACCAGGTCCTACGAGGGACACTCGACGATTTCGCACAATGATCTGTCGATGTTTGTCGCTGTCTGTGCGGTGTGTAATGGTTGGTATAAAAATAATTGCTATATTTTCATTCGATATAATTTCAAAGGATAATGACTCATTTTATATAATAAACGATTGGTAGTTTCATATAACGATCATTTGACATCATTGGTTTCATATTTATATAATAATCATTTGGTATAATCGTGATTTCATATCAAAATAAATTTCTGGTAGCACTTACTTTTGTGCACGTGCAAGGGGTTCAAGGGCGAGTAATTTTAAATATGTTAATTGTTGTTATAGGTTCAATAATTATATCAAACGAGCGTTATAGCGACTAATATTATAGCAAATATTTTTATACCCATCGTTACGCACCCGTCTGTGCGAGTGCGAGGGCAACGCGGGAGCAACAGAGACAAAGTGATAAATCGTTGTGCGAAAATTTTCTTGCTGCGCGAGGTGTTTTAGATAACATTTGCTCATCGAAAACATACCTTAGATATGATAAAGCTTCAGACAAAAATAGCGGTTAATAACGAATTGATGTGACGTGGCCTTCAGCGCATGGGCTGATACTATTGCAATAACGTATTTTTAATTTACGAAAAATTTGAGTTAGGTCACTTCTCCGCTCATGGTCACGAAATTGTGTCGTGAAGGCGATATGCAAGCTTTGTAATGTGAAAGGAATAAGATGGCTTTTGTTTGTGACTCGCTTGTACCCTTCAATTGTAAAGAGACGAGTGTCGGATGCAATTGTAATTTGTGACTTGAAAATTATTAGGGAACGTTTGCAAGTTTGGAATTGGCTGCGGCGAATCCCTGCCCTCGCGCCTTCTTGACTTTCGTGTGCTATGTTGGGTTTCCGCTGTTTACGTAATTGTAAATAAATTTATAGGCTGTCAGCCAACGTGTAAGATCGATGAGTATTGTTTTGCAAATCAATTTAAATTTAATCATAAATTGAATGTTTTTGCATTTTGACTATTTGATGTAAACGAATTTATCAATTTTACTAAAGTAAATACGCGTGAACTTTGTAATTTTATAACCGAGCGCAGCAAAGTTATTGTTAATGCGAGATCAAGAATATTGCTCGTGTTCCTTGTATTTTCGTAACATTGAAGAATAGCAGCTCGTGCCCGATTTCATTTTATATCTGATTTTAATTTTAAACGACTTCAACGCGAATGAAACCCAACTAAAGGCAATTGTAACAAAATAAATGATGTATAGACGAACAATAATAGAAATTACGTTTTCAACACTCATAGTAGCGAAGTGCATCAATTTATTTTTAATAAACAAATGTAGGCTAGTTAATGAGCGATCAGTGGTCACATCTTTGGCCTCAAGACTATGTATAATCGACCAAGGCATTATTTCACCACCCTAAGGTTATACAGTTATTGTACAGCTTAAAACATCGAAGACATATTCACTGATTATTGAGATTATTGTTACTGAATTACTGAACATCGGAAACCCGGACCAAGTCATTTGGTAGTGTCTTATTTAACCTCGACATTGGCGGAATCATCGCACCAATAGATTGGACCGCATTATCCCAAAATTTTGATTGAAATTGAAGCCTTATCGTTATTTTTTCTGATGTACAAACTATCACAAATGGTAAAGCAGTTACTTGGTCGGTTGTACAGCTCTCGAGTGGTTGATTTATTCATCAAATATGTTGTCCGAGTACAGAGTATTTTTCTCAAAAAATTAGTTACTTCGATCCGCAGGCAGTAATCATAGTATGGTATTTTATAGTTGACCAAAGTGTTGATTCTATTTCGTAAACGAGCACTGCGTTGAATGATTCATGCATTTTAGTTTTAATATAATGTGAGGGATTCGTAAAAGAATTGTGAAAAAAGCATTTATAACAAAATATTGTTTAAAATTTTAGTTCCTAAGATATGTCAACCGTGAAAATCAAACAGAACAGAATTGTTGTATTCAGTTTCCCTCAACGCTTAAAAATAGTTCTTCCGCAAAGTTGAGATCTTCCGCAGGCTACATCACTGTTTCTTACTGCAAAGTCTACATTACGAAGTAATTAAGATATTATTTTTAGTATCACTAGAATATTATTGACTATCAAATGATACACGTTTTTTGTGACATTGCGATCGTGTCGTGTACACTTATTTTTAATTTTGGTTAAGTACTCGTTTTAATGTTAATAATTATATGTCCAAAGTAAACAATATATTTGTATTTTTATTGTATTTTTACTGCGTACATTCCTTCCTAACCATTCTAAAGATGTACATTTTCTGAACATAATAGGAGCAAATAGTTTGTATGATTGTTAACACAGTTTATCAGATTTACGATGGTGACGAGGTAACTTCTGTAATCCAAATAAGGGCTCGGCCAAATGCGTTCAGACCAAGTTCAGATTCGTAATATCATTCACGTTCACAAGGATAACCTTGTTGGTTGATGGTCTGCTCACAAGTTTCATACAAAAATCGCATCAAAATTCGTTGCGTAGTTTTAAAGATCTAATCATACATAGGGACAGACAGACAGTCTTTACTTCTTTCTTCGAGCGTTCATCTTTATTCCTCACTAGCTTCTGCCCGCGACTTCGTCTGCGTAGAATTAGCAATTGACATGTTTATGGCTATCCCCCGGGAACTGCTATTTTCCGGAATAAAAAGTAGCTTATGTTTTAATCTAGAGTATCAGCTATCTTCGTTCCAAATTTTATCGAAATCCGTCCAGTCGTTTTAGCGTGAAGAAGGAACAAACATACACACTCACTCACATCGTCACAAACTTTCGCATTTATAATATTAATAGGTAAGATAAGATAAACGTACCACTTGAGACGGTCGGATAACCCTATCAGGGTCCCCAGGGCCCACTTTTCTTACTTAAAAAAAAAAAAAAAAACTGGTGCGTGCATGCACGGGACCCCTAGTCGCGGGCCCCTAGGTAGTTGCCTAATCCGCCTTCATGGATAATCCGGTCCTGATTTAAGAGAAAGAAAATGGTGACTATTGGGTGACTATGTATTCCGAGTGCGTCAGTAAATGTGGCCCATGATTCCTAACAGACCACCTGGAGAGCTCGCGGAAGCGATGGACACGCGTAGGTATCGCTAATCGATGGTGACCTTCAGCAGATACGTTTACGAGAAAGCCGCGGCTAAATATAGTTGCGGTGCCATGATTTACTCGCGCCGGGCACGCCAGCGGACCGTGTGCGTTGGTGCGGCGGGCTCTGACACTGCGGATAAGACTGCGATTGCGTTTTTTTAGAGATGCCAGGGGCCTTACCATGACATCTTAATGCGATTCAGTCATTGACATATAATAAACAACTAGACTCCCAATCGCAAACAAAAGTTACTCAAGAAACGTGCGAGCGGCGTTGTCTATGTGTGTGTGTGTCAACACATCAAGTTACACAGATAACATTAACATATTCGTTCAAATTAACACCTTATTTCGTGTCAGGATTGTTCTCAAGCGTTTGAGATTACGGTGCGAAAGAGACATATACATTGTTATCAAAGCGTGGTCGAAACACGATTGGGCTAAAACCCTGCACAATAGACGCGTCGTGCAGACTTTTGCTTCTGACAGTTTTTGAGCGTGATTGGAAGTCTATTGTTTATTGTACGTCAATGGATTCAGTTTAGGTTCGCTCGCTGTCAGATTCATACTAAAAGTGACAGTTAAAACTTGAACTGAGTCGGAATTAGGACGTCATGGTAAGGCCCCTGCTCGTATCACAGGATACCTTATGTTGTACATGTAAAGCGTATGGCTTATAGTGACTAGGATATAGTATGCTTTATGTCTGTGACGTACGTTAGCGTGCCGGGTCTCTGTCTGTTCAGGTGGATGCGTGTGGGGTTATGGAGGTGCAATACAATTATCATCTCCAGCAGCCTCTATATACGCCCCTACTGCTGAGCACTAGTGAGCACACTCGCTATAGTTCCCACGCGGCCCAGTGGATGGGAAACTACATACACACCGTGCAATCACAATATACTTAACTAATCACTTCACAATACAATTCGAGAAGAATGAATGAATTGTTTAATACCTTCTGACTTGATTAAAAGCTGTGGACAAAATGCTCAGTGTGAGTGTGAAGTGTTCAGGAGCCTTACCATGACGTCTTAATGCGATTCAGTTTAGGTTCGCTCGCTGTCGAATTCATACTAAAAGTGACAGCTGAAACTTGAACTGAGTCGGAATTAGGACGTCATGGTAAGGCCCCAGTTTACAAGTAACTATTTCTCAAGGCATGATATTTTTTTGGGCCGCGCTGGAAAAACGCTCTGCTACGGTCGGTCTGACAGCGAGCGACCGCGGCATAAAAATTGTACGTCACCGAGGGAGAGGTCGGTGAAAAGAGTTGGCGAGGCGTTGTCAACCTTTTACCAACTATTATAATAGGTACTGTTTAATTATAAGTTTTCGGCTGCTGTTAGCTGAAAAATTATAGAAGCTGAAGCAAGAGGGGTGGAATCGAGAGGCTGAGGCTTACCTACTCGATGGTTGATTGAATTTAGCGATTTATTTGTCAGAATTTAAAAAAAAAAACTGCTGAATTCGAGCCGCGTTTAACTTTAAATTCTTAAAAAACTTGAATCAAAAAATCATAAAAAGGTAAAAATATGTTAATTATACTTAGCATAGTAGCTATGCAACTCAAAAATCTAAATCAGGTATGTAGGTACAACCTACTTGACGACGTCCTTCGTAATAAGCTTGAGTATTAAGTAGTTAGGTACCTACTTTTTTATAAGAAAAAAAACTAATGTAGAAAAAATGTTGGTGACGCCTAAAATATAATCGTGCAACATGCAAAACCACGATAACGGTGGACTTATTATGAAGGTAAAGTTCAAGAAAAACTTGCCTACATGCCAACCATTACGAAACAGCCAAGCCAACCGCAGTACAACTTATAAATCTAGTCGCAGTTAATTTTCATTAGTAAAAATATTTTTGAAAACTTACTTTTAACTAAGCAAGCGCATTGCTATAAACTTAGAGAAATCAGACAAAACATAAACAATATTTAAGAAAGGACATGTCAATAAAATACTCAAACCTTTTTCAAAGCGGTGATTAAAAAATGCTATGACATATTTACTTATCATATGTCTCGATAGGGACGCAATACAGTCTCAAAATTTTATACATCTTTTTAATTAAATTATATTATTAAATTGTGAGTGAACATGTCTTTCCTAACGGAATATTTCGACGAATACCGCGACAAGCCTATCAGGAAAACTATTATGTAAGTATAGCTCAGTTTCTTTTATCTCTAGGCTAGGCCCTAGGCTACACAGAGTTTACGATTCTACAAAGATTGCCGCAAATATCTAGTTACTTGCCTACTATAAGCTAGTTAAAGTAGAGTTACCTAATATTGTGGCGGTTGTATAGGTTTTAATAGTTCTTTCTCTACAGCAATACTTTTTAATTATTCTCAGGAATGTTACAAGTCCGCTGAACTATCTAGGCTAGATACTTAAGAGTTATTTTTTGCTTCTGCTAATAGATATTGACCTATGTAGCTTCTAAGTACTAAGAGAGTTGTCTCGGGACTTTAAGGATCCAATTTCGATAACTAATAAATTAATTCCAAGGTGCCGCCCTGAGCAGAGGTGGGCGAAGCTAGAGGGAAAATGGATGGATCCCAAGCATGGGACCGAAGACGTACGTAGAAATTACTTATTTGCTTAAATTTTTAAAGAGCAAATTATACTTACTTAGGGCCTGGTTCACCACTCTCTGTAAAGTTCCGGTTAGCTTAAGTGTCGGTTATCTATGATGTCGTCTCTGTCTATTTCGTAGTAAGAAATAGAGAGGGAATCATAGATAACTGACACTTAAGATAACCGGAACTTTAGAGAGAGTGGTGAGACAGACCCTTAGTGTGATAATGATAAAGTTATGATTATTTTTAATCGAGTACTTTTTGAGGTCACGTCGCTTCTTCATTTATACGTAGGAATTTGCAAAACTAATTTAGACACCAATGGAATATTGGACCAATAGCAGGTTTTATAAACTTTTTTCACTGCTGGACATTTGGACAATATTATAATACCTAAGCATTTGGATCTGATTGAAAACATATCTACCTACACAAAGAAAGTTCTAACTGCTTGTTCTGTCTCCAGCGAACTCAACCGAACATACATACCGTCATGCCTCTTTCCCCCAGGGGTAGGCAGAGACTACTTTGTTCCACTTGCTACGATCCTGACATACCTCTTTCGCTTCATCCACATTCATCAATCTCTTCATACATGCTCGTCGGTTTCGGGTACTCTTGCCCTGGCCTTTTTCCAAAACGTCCCCGATTTGATCACAGAACGTCCGTCTAGGCCTTCCCCTCCCAACGCACCCATTCACACTCCCCATATAAATTTGGGTTCTCTATCGTTTGCCTGAATTCCAAATGCCATAAATGTATTGTTTGCCATAACTCTTTTTTCTCATTATCTGTTAATTGTTCAGGATTGTTATGAAACAAACCTAACCTAACCTATACAGTTCTACAGGATTGCTATTTTAATGCTCCTGAAAAAATTACTGTTTCAGAGAAAAAAAGAGTTATATCAAATGATCTTTACAGCAAACATTACATTATGGCATATGAAATTCGGGCAAATGAAAGGCTCTGATAAATTTGTTTAGTTAATCTTCTTAATCCATCCTTTTAACTCAACTTTCCATAATATAATTAAATACAGTGTTTGTAATGAGCAATTCACTACGCAGCAAATGTTTTCTTTATCTTGAAATAGCCGTCTTGTTCAAAATTGATACATTTTGTGTAATTAGGTATTTTGTTCACATGCTTCAGAGAGTATGGACCGACGAGGAGACAGAGGCGTTCATAAAAAAGACCATGAAGAGCTTGCGCGGACAGTCCACATACTACAACGAGTACTGCGGCGATCTAGATCCCAGTACGTCCGTTTACAAGTGAACTAATACCAAACTTAAACCAAACCCATAAATCAATTTGAGGATTTTGTTCTTGTTAGAATCAATAATAGTAGGTCAGTAAGCCAAGAACTTCCATTTTGGAAGGTCGTAGCATACTGGCATAGCTGGGCATTAACTCGTTAATCCGTTAATCGTTAATTAACGAAGTTAACATTTTGATTAACGGATTAACATTTAAGTTAACTTTTAAAAATGTTAACGGACACGTTAACTTCCGTTAATATGCAGAAGTCCGTTAATCGTTAATCCTATGCCTACTATACAGCACGGCACCGCGGCACGGCGCGAAAAACAGGTTCAGACAAGTATGAAACGACAAGTGCCGAGTGCCGAGTGAAATAAAAACAAAACTAAACTAAGACTAGATATTGTTTCGTTTGATCATTTCATTACTTAGCGCAGAATCTAAACCAACAGGTTTTATAAGTTCACTAACGCAACGATATAAAAATGCAATTTTACATATATTAACGGATTAACGATTAACGTTAATTTGCGTTAATTCTTCCGAAATGTAACGCTTTAACGTTTAACGAAGCTAACTTTTTTTGTAGCGGATTAACGATTAACGAAGTTAACTATTTGATTAACGGTGCCCAGCTATGCATACTGGTCCCTCTCATTCCCAAATTAATGACTAAGTGTGAGCGGAACGGCATGAACGTCGAAAATCGAATTTCGGAGTATAAGGCCTGAACAGAATGATTAGAAGTTGTTAACTATCCTTTGTAATCCAAAGTTTTTAGTGCTTCGTATCCAAAATGAGAAAAAATACACATAAACAATCACTCTTTTATCCGCCTGGCCCTCTGTCCGTCCATCAGGCCTGTGTTATCCAATACCTTACTAAATAACGCACATTTGTCCTAAACTTTGCCAGTATTCAAGACGCGCCCGTTCGTCCCGCGGCCAAAGAAGAAGCCTCCCTGCAAAGAGGCGGACAAGCCCACTGAAGAGGAAGTGTGGAAGCCGCCGCCGGCTGCCAAGCTCGCCATGAAAGACACGGAGCTGATGAAGGTGGCGCGCGATCTGTACGAGCGGGACTTGGACAAACCTACTCTGGAGCCCCTCAAGACACACCTTAGGAGTTAGTGTGCACTTTTCACTCAAGAATCGACCAACCGCGTTGTTTGAAATCCACGTTTCATTGTCACATTACAAGGGGGGGAGATGAGACGAGGCTGAGGAATCGCACCAAGGCCACCACTAGAGATTGGTTATAAAACTTGTGTATTTCTACAAGCTACTAAATTTTTCACCACTTTCGAATGGTTCGAATTGAATCCCCTTTCCACCTAAACGCCAAAAATCAGGCTAAACGTGGCCTTTGGGTCTTGTTACCTTAGGCTCTGTCTACTCTGTGAGGGATAGATATGGATGTGATTTGCATAGGTATGTGTATGTATTCGAATGGTCGTTTCGAGGGATGCTTTCGAAAACCGGTCCTCAGTAATGTGATAGTGGCATTCAGACATTGTCTTTTAGAATAATCCGCAATAGGATAGGATGACGTTACTGAACAATTTTATTAAGTAGGTGATAAGTAGTGAGTCGTACGGCTTTTCAGTTACGTTTGGAATATAATTTATTCAAGTTGCACGAGTAGCAGTACCTATGCATATTTAGGTACCTTATTTTATTATGTGCAATAACTCTTGTTAAGAGCGTGCATCCCTACTGAGCTGGCAACGTCGCATTTTTGGTGATTTTTTTGCGATTATTTCACAGAAAATGAATGAGTTTCAAATGTCCGTCTAAAAACGAAGTGCACTACAGACGGACATTTGAAACTTTCATTCATTTTCTGTGAAATAATCGCAAAAAATCACCAAAAATGCGACGTTACCAGCTCAGAAGGGATGCGCCCTCTTAACAAGAGTTATTGCACATAATAAAATAATTGTTAACAATAAAGAAATAGCTGTGGGTTTTCAGATTTTTACGTCCGAATACTGAAACTGCTAGTTGCACTTAGCGTTTTTATTTTTTAAATAATAGTTAGGTACAATACAAATCTTTATTTGTTGGTAATAATAATCTTATAATCTTATCGCCATGGGAAAAGCTTGTGTGCTTTCACCATGATGATAGGGGAGCGAGAGAGAGAGAAGCAATGCGACGTGCGGTGTGAGTGGGTAAGCAATAATGTACCTACTTAGGCGTTTTTTCAAACAAAATGCATACCTACAAGTATTAAGATGGATTTGCATGTGGGACGGGCCAGCTCGACGAGCTTTTCATGTAAATCAGAAATAACCAAAAACGAATGTAACCGCTGAAAGAACAATTTATTTGCTTTAATTGCGCGACTTAATTGCGGATCAGAATAAAAATCTCCCAAGTCATTTGTGACGTTTATTAAAAACATGTGTCAACTTATTGAAATTATGTTTCAATTTGTTATGCCGCCGGTGGACGCGCGAGGTGAGTGATAGCTTAGTCATGACGGCGCTTGACGGCGCATCATCGCTACAATGAAATGAAAATAAACAAACTCCTGTAGGTATCTCTTGCATAAATCAATCGCATGAGATTTAAATTTTATGATCATAAAATAAATAATTGTGCATATCGACTAAAATATTAATATCGATAAAGAGAACAAAGTCTGTTCCTGTTACAGGTTTATGAATTTCTTTTGTTGCATAATTTTGTCTTTATTCTTTGTAAATTTTTAAGAGTTTAGCTAGTTAGCAGAATATTTTGGTCATTTATTAGGTGTAAGAATTCGGGTACCTAATCTAGCGGGAATTATGCAAAAAAAGGGAATAAAAAGTATCCCATGTATGTTCTTCTCCAAATTCCCATCTATCGCTATATCAATATTAATCAGAATTAGTTTAGGTATGAAACGTACGTAAGGCATGAAAGTTTAGATTTTTACACTTTTACTTACCTACTTAAAATTGCGATGTTTGTTTGTATTTGTATGTATCCATGCAATTTTAGTGGTCGAATTGACTTAAATTTTGAGATTGGATGATAGTCAACAAAAAGTTGCCAGTAAAAGAGACATGGTTTTATTTATTTCCAGTTTACGGCTACGTTCGCCCCTGTCTCTGGAAAACCGGCCTCAGTGACTACCAGGGCGGCATAGCCCAGTTGGCGTACGAGCTAATCCGAGACGACCGTATACCGCGCTACTTCGCCCACAACGGCTGCCGGCCCAGGTGGGGTCTACCGCCGGAAGGTACCAGGCAACCAGAGCTGGATGGAGCTCCGTTCGACGGAGAACGACTGTTTTAAAACTTTTGCTTTACTGTTACCCGTAAAATAATGTTTGTTTACATTTTGCGCTGCAATAAATATTTTCAAAACATTTAGTTTTGCTTTAAAATAAATGAGCTGAAGAATAACAGCTATTTTAGATCCGTCTAGGTCTAGGCTAGATTTTTAAAAGCATGTTTACATAACAGCGAGGTGAAGAGTGAAGAAGACAAGGAATTACTAAATGAGGTTCCGTGAACGTTGTATTTCATTGGCAGGTTATTTTTATTTTGTCTATGCATACTTAAATTATAAATTTATACCTATCTACTATTTTACGGCATCAGGCACAGAGGGCTTGAGCTGTACTAGTTTGTGTATGTGAGAATAGACTATTTTTCAGTTCTTGAAAAACCGGCCGAGCTCTCACTCAATATAAATTCTTACTCCAAATAGACTTGTTTACTATTTGTACTTATTGTATAAACAGTGAAAAAAATAAATACGATACCCCAAATCTACTAGGTGCACAGAAATGGTGAGAGAGTCGGCAGCCATTTGTACGTCGAACGCGATCTGCTAGGAACCAGGACCCGCTGACAGATGCGCCGTTCGCAGATCCAAATGATCTCTCCGCCCGCTCATTGATATATCTTTTTATAGAACGCAGACTTCATAATAGTCGGGTAACGAAGAATTTGTGCGGAAGTTTTAAGTATTTGCTAATTTTATCGGTCAAGATTTATCGATACGGAAATGAACGGATCAAGGTTTGTGATGTTGTCACGTCATCTAATAATGAATTGGAGACATTGGGTGGTCCAGTGGCGATCTTTCAGATAAAATCGTATCTAATCACTGATTAAATTCTGTTGTTCCACAAACATGTAGTAGAAATCGTGCAGTATAGTAGAGATTTTGAAATTCTTAAAGTATGTAGACACAGTAACGTTAAATTCAATTTTATTTATAAAAATCGGCCAAGAGTGATTCTGACTCGCGCACTAAGGGCTCCGTACAAATTCGGCAAGTGAATATAAAATACAGTGTTATCAGAGCCCTGATATGAAAATGTGTTTTACATAGATAGACAGACATAAAAAATTGATTTTTGTTCGTATTACATTAGTTGTGCTATAAGAGCTAGCTTCACACCGAATCTCAAATTTCTAGGTAACTCTAACCCCCGGGCCACATTAGCGAGCGAAGGTTCGTGTCGCGTTGTCGCGATAGAAAGTTCGAGTTCGTGTAACCACGAACTACGTGGCCACACTAGACCAAATTATTATGTACACGAACTCTGTCGCGATAAAATCCTTTGATCTGCGCTAGATACCGACAGGAGCCCGAACACAGTTCGAGTTCGCCCGAATGATTAGCGATAAAGCAAACTGTCTGTCCACCCTTGCCGCGATAGGGCGAACCTTCGCCGAATCCCGCTAATGTGGCCATAGCATAAGGTCTTCTCCCAAGTTTAAAATTCGAACCTCGCATCATTATATCGTCCCTCTAACTCTTCAATTAAACACATAGTGTAAACGGGACGGCACGACACGAAGTTCGAATTTCGAAGTAAAGAGCCCGCAAGTTTTATATAGTACATTACTGCAGAGGCCGGGAAAGAAAGGTTTGCAGGCTGAGTAACGTATCTAGACGGCCGAGCTTTGCGAGGCCGGATAGGAGTACGAAGCCTGCAAGTTCTTTCACGCCGAGGATTGTATAGTGCTTTTCTCAAACATGCAATGAAATAAATAAACTCCAACAAAACCCTGAGAATGTTGCTGCTAGCGCGTGCATTAGGCAGCGGCCGAGCAGCAGCAGGTGCATGTCCTCCGCGTGCGTGTCCTCCAGCAGCGCGCCCCGCGCCCGACGATGACCACCACAAAACAAAACACGATCGCTTTGCAGGCCAAGGCCAGCCATTTTGTATGAAAATCCATTACATACCACTTGTCCAACCGCGCCCGCAAAGTGATACGTCCCGGCCTATTATTTGGACCGTAAGGTTAACATTTCATTGCATCTTTGTGAAAAGAACATTTATAGTTTAAGTTTAGCGCCATAATGCCCCTATTGTCCCAGACAAAGGGCGTGCGCGCGCGCTGGCGGCGGGCCAACTCCATTGTCGGCCATATTGTCTTGTTTGGGTTAACTCATGCGCTTCCTTTTGCTAACGTCTTGCTCAGCAAGGTCGGGACATTAAACAAGACTAAATTGGACTATAATTTACGATGTTTTAGTTTTATGTGTTTACAATGAAAGTAAATATTAAGTGTCGTATTCATGCATAGTTTTATTGCGATTTACTTTAGTCCCTTTCGGTTGGCGTAGGTTGTCATGCAGAAAAAAACTTATCTGGTTGACAATTCCATACACACCCGAGATACACACTGATGAGCAAAAATTTATAAAAAATCTGCTTACACTAAAATAAAAAGTAAAAAAGGGTTTCCATAGATTTTAGTTAACGTAGCTTTTGCCTATAACTTCGTTTGCGTATAATTTGGTTACCGTTGTAGCCAGCGCGATAGTATGCCGTGTGTTAAATCAGCTGTAACTTACCTACTATAGTGATGCTCTCGTCTTTCTTTCGACTACTATTTAGAGACCCGCCTCGTATTGACAATATTGACGTTATTCCAATTTTAAAATCATCGAAGTAGCTCCAATTTTATCAAGTTCAGCCAGTATTACTTTTTCATCTGGATTATTCTGGATGAATGGTTCATTTCTCACTCCTACTTATAAGTCAAGCCATTAAAAAAGAGGAATCTCGTAGCACAGGCTCATGCTACGAGCTACGCCTCGTAGCCTCGTAGCACCGCAACCTTTGAGGCTCGAACGTAAAGCACTTGCTTCTATTCAGTATCCGGCCTCCGTTCATACTTATACTGTATAAGTAAATCGTCCATTGAGAATAGTACCTATTTAATTAAGTATTCATAAAAGAACATTCTGTGACATAAGAACAGTTTTTTTTAATTTGTTACCATGTTTATTGTCGTACTCTACAAGTCATCGTATCGGTATGCATTTGTAAGCAAGTGCGACGGCCGTCACAGTTGTGTCACGGAGACTACACTGACTAGAAAAACAACGGGACACTTTTAAAACAAAGTTGTATGAGACGTGATCCGTTATATTTGCTCGTCACTATAATTTCCTGTCATCGTATGATGTCATTTGTTTTGCATAAGTCATAAGTAGAAATAAAAGTGACCGCGCTCGGAATCTAGCCCATCAGATAACACTCAAGCGTCACTATTTCACTCATCATCGTCATCGTGCCGTTAAATAGAGCTATATTTGTCCGTTAATTGGGAGGAAAACTGACATTTTATCCCGTCAGATGGCGCATAAGCGACTGTACCTTGTTATGACATAAGAACTGTCAAATCCAGTACATTTTTTATGAATAGTTTTAAACTTTTTCATTTTATACAAAGATGCCTCAATGTAGCGCGCTAAACTGTAAAAACAGGGAACTTCATCTATTTCCTAATGACCCAAAGCGCAGAAAACAATGGGAAAATGCTTTACGTATTAAAAACTTTCAAGCAAGTGATACAGCACGTCTGTGTTCACTGCATTTCAAAGACGATTGTTGTATTTCTTGTTTGCTGATGTTTGGAATAAGTGAATCGGCGTTCACGTCTTTCAAAGAATCCGAGTGTGGACAATTATATAAAAGGTCTTTTTGGACATCTAATTCAGCACCAAAGTTTTGGTTCCGATCATACGCCTTTAACCTAAAAGAAAGAACTGCACATAAGCCTCCAGAATTCAAATTAAAATAGAAATACGGAACATAACCTTAAATATTTGAAGTGGTTACTTTTTTATCAAATCAGCCTTTTTACCAGCCATCGATGCATGTCTCCTCCAAAGCTCAGCTTGAAGTTCACGCACAGTCATAAAAGAGTACATTTTGCCAGTTAAATCGCAGAAATAACTCATAAAATCGCAACCAGACATTTGACACGAAACGTAAACAAGGTACAGTCGCTTGGGGCGACATCTGCCTCAAGCTTCTAGTTTGCCTCCTCATTTTTTTTTTTTTACGAGTACGAACAAATCGCAGACCTCGCGAGAGGTACGGGCGACTGCGGTTCCATGAACTAATGGACAAGGATGTTAGTGCTGTAATTAAAATAAACTAATATGACTTAAGGTCGGTGATGTTATGTAATGTTTATGAGTGACATGAGGATTGTTAATGATTTGTGAAGATGATTGTAATGCTCGCTTGGTACTAATATTAAAATATAGGTGGGTACTATGTGCCGTTGAACTTTTTAAGACTATTGATTATTATGCTAGTGAATTTTTCGAAAGATGATAACGTCGTTTCCTTTGAGATGAGTTCTGTTAAGATGTACGCGTCTATTCTAAAGTTGCTACAGATGATTTCATTTTTAAGAGCGACAACAAAGTGACAACAATGGTATTGTGTCTTTTGCCCATTCGGCACTGACAAGAAATAGGTCATTAGCACGCAACCTCGATAAAATTCTAAAGACTGATTAATAAAAAAACCGGTCAAGCGCGAGTCGGATTCGCGCGTTCTTTACAAATTATTTACAATTATATTTTTAAATACTAGCTTCTGCCCGCGACTTCGTCCGCGTAGAATTAGCAATGATTTAACATGTTTATCGTTATCCCGTGGGAACTATGCAATTTTCCGGGATAAAAAGTAGCCTATGTTTTAATCTAGATGAGAAATATGCCGGTAGACGGTCCAAGGGCTGATCTTCGGGGATGCAGGAATAACACACGTCCGTTTGCTATAGTGTTTAATCGAAGACAAAAGTATGAGGCATACCCTCAATATTAGTTTTACTATTCTACCCATCAATACATACATTACACTAGGGTACCAGCTATCTTCGTCCCAAATTTTATCCAAATCCGTCCAGTCGTTTTAGCGTGAAGAAGGAACAAACATACACACTCACTCACTCACATCGTCACATCCTCACATCGTCACAAACTTTCGCATTTATAATATTAGTAGGATGTTAGTTTACTTCGGTCAGCGGCCCCTTAGAACTATAAAACAAATTATCCCTATATTATTATTATTATATTATTATAAATTTATCCTCGTTAAGGCAAGTTAATCAAAAGAAATAATAGAAAAGGCATTTCCGTACAAATTGCCATGCTCCCAAAATATAGGGGGTACTTCCAGTTGTCCTACTATATATGATTATTATTATACTTAAATTTTATATAAACTTATTGGACTTGTATGTTTACAAAATCGTTAAAATGGATTTGAATGGGCTATTAAGTAAGTACGAGTATATTACGTTGAACGTCGTATACAGCTCTTTGAAAACTCTGTCATATTTTCAGCTCCGATTACATCCCTACTACAGTAACGAGGAAAAACAATTTCAACCATTTATCCTCTAGCGTTACAGCTTCCCTTCAAATAGAGACACGGCACGTGGATGACTCCCAACTTCCCTGAACCTCATACGCACGTATGTTCTCAAAACTGTCGAGCAACTCTTTGTCCACCTCCCAGAACACATGTATCACTTTGGCACTTATCAAATGATTTACAGCTCCCTCGAATCGCGGTGTGCGGTGCCGAATTTAAAATAAACTTAAAATAAACTTCCGAAATAACGTTCTTAGAAAAGGTCTGATCAGCTAACGATTTGCAAGAAATACTTAGTTACAGTAATTTGCAGGTTGCGGCGTTTGAAATGTAAAATGGGATAAGCGAAATTTTTAGCGATATTGAGTTACATATATACACAAATCACGTCTTTATCCCTTACGGGGTAGATAGAGCCTAAGGTAACAAGACCTACAGGCCACGTTTACCAGGAATTAAGTTACTTCATTTATAATATCGCTAGCGAACCGCCCGGCTTTACATGACTTCATTATACATACCTTCCTCTTGAATCACTCTATCTATTAATAAAAAAACCGCATCAAAATCCGGTGCGTAGTTTTAAAGATCTAAGCATACATAGAGACAGATAGACAGCGGGAAGCGACTTTGTGTTATATACTATCTGCAAGAAATACTTACCGTTGCAGTAATTTGTAGATATAAAGGAACAGCTTAATATTAGTTTATATTGTTAATATTTATTTAATTAATAATATTAGCAGTGCCCTTACTGGCTGAAACAACTGCTGGCATTTCGTGACATGAAAAGTGTTGGGTGCCCGTTTTTTTGCAAATGGGTTTATTACTACGCAGAATTAACAGTATTATTTAATGGGCATTGTGCTTAAGAGGTCACAATGAGCATTAACGTAATATAGAGCAACAAAATTCTAAACCACTTCAAAAGAAACGATGAAAGAATCGAAACAATAGTACGTGAATGTGTACAGATTTTGCGAAATCGTCAAGGAACAAATAAATTCGACAGACTGATGGACGGAGAACAATGTGATAAAGGTTCCATTTTTTCTTTTAAAGTACGATACCCTAAAAGAGGCGTCCTAGTTCAAGCACAGAATAAGTAATAGTGGTACTATCAGCCAAATATGTGGTCTACCACCCTAAGGTTAAAATTCCTTTGCACGTCTCAATATATAATGTCGATAAGACAGGCTTGAAAGTTCGACTTTAGCGACATTTTCATTTGATAGGAAGTTGGATGAAAAGTGGTAGACCACATATTTGGGCGACCGTACAAGTGTCTTGAAGATACAAAGTCGTATGAACAGCGACCAGTTATTTTTGTTGGTCAGTGTTTTACTTCGTACCTATCCTGCGCTTGAGGAAAACCGTATACGAATATTATCAGGCAAAAGACGATTTGTGGTTTTAATTAAATCTCAGAGTAATAAATGGTGGGCAGTTGCCACTCGCGGCCACCCCCGCACGCATCCTCCGTCCAAAATGCTGCTTGACTTTAAGGTGTAATAATTATAATAGTTAAGTAAAAGAATAGTTAGGTATAAGAATAACGTTAATATTATGATCTTCATCATCATCGTTATCATCAGCTTATATACGTCCCAGTGCTGGGCACTGGTCTCTCAGAAGTCCCATAAATTTGTGATTGCAGCTAGTCTAGTCTAGTACAGTCACTCTGCATTAATTATGTAAACGTTTCTACTACATTTGTTGACATGTTAAAGACACTGTTGTAGACATTGTTCATAAACTGTCATGTATTAAATAGGAGCTGATAGAATATTGTGATCGAGATTGTTTACATAATTTTGCTTATACAGTTGTGTACATAATTTTGAAGAAATTATTGAATATTTTTGTAACCGTTTTTACAAAGCCGCTGCAAACAAAGAGGTCTTTTGATGAGGTGTTTAATGCCAGCCAGCGAGGACGCAGGACAGCTGCTCTCTTAAAATAATTTTAGGTCTTACCATATACATACATATACATATGTATGTATAGGCTCACTAAACCTTATGAAATTGAAAATTATTTGTTTTTGTCAGTATCAAATATGCCGTAATATTTTAACCCCCTTTACCCCCCTTTTACTTTAAAAATTGAATCTGTAATACTGGTAATATTTATTTTATAGTCATTTTAAATGTATTCGATGCGCTGAATGCGAAAGCTCCGTCGCTTCGGTTTAACGACGAATAAAAACAGACAAACCAAAACTAAAACGCAACACGTCATAACTTGTATAATAAATCGTTTTAGTGCGCGGCGAAATAGTCTGTCGCGGGAACGTAACGTGCGATCGTAGAAAGTTACGAGCATTTCCGCTACGACAGTGTTTCTTGAACTTCGCATACAGCGCAGGGCGTCCCGAGTTGTCGGAAAACCCTCACTCTCCGATAAACTCGATCGAGAACAATTGTCTGCAGGGCCGACAACGCACGGCATCGCAGATACGACATTTCACAAACTCGTAATTTTTTTTTGCCTGTTTGTACTAATAAAATAACTTTTTCAAAATGTTTCAAATCTAGGTATAAGGGTGTGACCAAACCGCCGCGTATACGCAGTGACGTGTCGTATCGGTCACGTTTTCTCACCGTTTAGCGTTCCTTCATACATTTTGTTGCGATTCCGTAACGTCACCGTTTTTTAAGCGGCGGTGTGGTCACACCCTAACACTATAAATCTGTAACGTTACCTAGCGTAAGCCATGTCAATAGTTTATGGATGTTTAAGGATTATTTATATAGTTTCCGAATTAGCAGAAAATAAAGCAGGATAGCTGGAAGAGATCCTTTCTTAGGGATAAATTCGCCTTTGTACTATTTATTTTATTTATTTATTGATTTTTTTATGTGCATTAAATAATTGCATATTTTGTAAAAAAATAAAGTATCAACCTGCTACAATTCCAAAGATGACATGCCCTGTGACAGACGGATAGACGGGCAAGGCCTTCAAATAGACTCCGTTGGCATCCTGTGGGTAGAGGTACAAATTACAGAACTTTATAAAACGAAACACCTTACTACCACAATACCTACTGATAAACAAACTAAAACTATTCTTAGACTACTCATTCCGGTGGTGAGATTAGCGCCTGTCATTCTGACCGTAACAGTAGCGGATACATAAGTCGGTCGGTTCTCGCTACCAGGATCGCATGGCCGGTGGGGTTACACGTCAGCACTCGCCATTAGACTGAAACAACACGATAAAGCTGCGGACGCACTGGCTACCCGACAGTTTGATGTAAAATTTAAAATTCCATCACTAATACCAAATGGAACCCTGGGCCACTCTATCGTAAAGGAAACACATTAACACGCGACGCGACCTGATGAAATCCGACGCGTGTTGAGAATCAAATTGTATTAGATTAGATTAGATTAGATTCATTTATTTCGATTTGAAAATTACATTATATTTTTATGTCAAAACATAAGAAAGTCACAAAAAGATCGTCAATTGTAAATAAAATAAAAACAATAAAATAAAAAATAAAAAAATAGAAATCAGAAATCCAATAATAATTACAATCAAAAAATAAATGTCAAATTCAATGTCAGTGATTACAAAATAAAAAATAAAATAAAACAGTATATAATAAAATTATGCAATAGAATGCGATAAAATGTCACACTATTTCTGTCATATTATTTTCTATGACAATAGACCTAAAGCTACAAATTACAATTTACAAGCGGAAGTCTCTTTCTGACCCTATGTGTTAGATAGAGACTTCCGCTTCTAAATTGTAAGTTGTAGCTTTATAAAATAGGGCCAAGAATCACACTATGAATATGCGCATGCGGATATGGATTACTTGGATTAGTTTCCACCTTAATAAGCGATCGGCTTCTTATTTGTGTCTGCCAGTGTCAATATGCCGTAGGCGTATTCTAACGTTGATTTTGAAAAGGTTCTGCAGTAGCGTAGGGTTCTGTTGGACTGATTGTATGTAACAAGACCAACCCTTTGCAGACAAAGCTCGGTAAGAGTAGTTAGGTAGGTACTAGAGCGGTGCACACGCCAGTACTCAGTAATGCTTAGTGTAAGTTTTTGGTCACAAAATCTGTTTCGAGCGATACTATGAGAGCTGTTTGTTGCCATTTCGCTCCGCTAGAGGCGCTGCCAATTTGCTCATAGTAATTGAAGCGTTAACGCGAACTCGTTCGAAACTATTTTTATGACAAAAACGGTTCTCTATCGTGTGCCCGAATTTCATATGCCATAAATGTATTGTTTGCCATAATGATCATTTGCCATAACTCTTTTTTCTCTTTATTTGTTAATTATTCAGGATTGTTATGAAACAAACCTAACCTAACCTATAGAGTTCTACAGGATTGCTTTTACAATGCTCCTGAAAAAATTACGGTTTCAGAGAAAACAAGGGTTATGGCAAATGATCATTATGGCAAACATTACATTATGGCATTTGAAATTCGGGCAAAAGAGGGGCTCCGACTCAAAAGACATGCATGTCAGCTACTTGTAAAAAGTATGCATGCTACAAGCACGTGTATCCCAGCTTTACTATAGTTAGCGAGATATAAATAGTTGCGTAGTAAAGGCGACTTTCCTTAAACTGTTTCGGCGACGCGGCGCAAGAATGTGGAGTGCAAGGTTTTGGCAAGACGCGGAGTTTTGGCGGCTACCATTGTTATGTCACACGATTCTCAGTACCGATGTCATATGTGCATGTAAACAGGGCCCTGATGAGTCCCGTAGAGGCGTAGACAAGAGAGAAAGAGACGGGAAACCTCGTGAGTAGTGAGGTGCGATGAGACTAAAGTATTCTGCAAATATAAATCGTCGTTGGCACTCAACCCTTTCGTGTAGAACTGTCAGAAAGTTCAATTAAATTTCGAGTAAACTTCCGGCAAGCAAATATTGCCGCGTGTAAAATTTAATTGCAAATGTCGACTGGCAGCTGGGACATTCGAATAAATCGCCGGGCTTATAGCTGTAGCGAAATCGTCGTCAATGAAATTTGGATCCCAAATTCGCGGATCACGTGATCGGAACGTAATTTTATTTATATCTACGTATATCGTATGCAGTATATCTGGCAGTGACGTCGCGCTGGCGTTAACCGCCAGTTTCAGTCCAGCCGGAGACGCGTGCGCCGCCCCCGCCGCGAGTGACATTACATTCGAATTTCAAATCCCTGCATACAATTTGCATTCTAATTTTGAAACCCTACAGTGCAAACTGCCAGTGTTATTCAAGTGCCGTTTTTTTTTCGTGAACCGAGTGTGTGGAATAATTCGAAAAAAGGTAACTATATTTTTATTCCTACATCTACAATTCATACGCGGACTTGTAAATGTTTAAATAGTGAATGTTATATTTAAAAATAAACTCGTGAACAGTCTTTAATAAATTGAGGCAGCCATCTTTAGTTTTATCACGTGAAACTTTTTGCGGTCTGGTACATTGTAGACATCGCATGTATTATGCTTGTAGTGTGCTGGTAATTACATTGCCTATATGGTGATCGATAGGATCTCTTTGTTCGGTTTAACAAATAAACACTGCGTAGGATCAAAGATGTGCTAGCATTCGGTTTTTCCGATTTACCACCGGTTGTTTGAACGCTTGGAGATTTACGACCGCTTTGATATTGGCCCTTTGCGATGATCTCCGTAATGATAACACATTAATTATTCTATACAGCATTTATTTACATCTTCTTTTAAGACTTAATGCAACCTTAATAGTCAGCTAAAGCCAAGCTACCACGGTCACTACAATCTCGAATCCGTATTTGCAATCAGTGTTTGTGGGTTTTATTAGTGCTTGGGCCTGAGTCAAATGCTCATGTTGTAAGTAGGTGTTTTTGTAAGGGTCTGCTACAGCGTCTTTTCGGGATCCAGGATAAAGGGAATCTCGGTATCTGTTAATTGAAATTTCGTAAACCTGCATTATTTCTCCTTAGAAGTTAAGTCGAATAAGACAAGATCGCATATGAACTCAAAGCCGGCCTCAGGACAGAGCGAGAGGAGCGAAATTCCGAATGAGAAAAACAAATTTTCAAACCACTTTTTAATTGTTTATAATTCATTATGCTATTATTATTAATAATTTTTGACGATCTCAACAGAAATGCTTATATTTGTGACATGCATGTTTTTATATAATGTAATTTTTGTTGATAAATAAATAAATCTAAATCTAAAGCTTTGGAGAAGGACTTTCCACCTAAGAGGGAATTCGAAAAGACCAGTCCCGAACCTTAAGATCCTTTCGAAACGGAGCAGAAACTTGACAATGGCGGCCTTCTCTCTAGCGATTGAGATAAGCAAATTACTTAAAAACCTCACAAATATTAAAGATTTTGGCACCCCCTGAAACTGCTGTCCGGGGCGGGCGCCTCGGTTGACCCCCTCCAGATGGCTGCCAAAGACAAACATCCTCTACCACGATCAAGATGTAGAGCCGACGCTGGGAAAATGTGATCTGAATTGTAATATTAAGTAGATATATCTAGACGAAAAACTAAAAGACTCATTATGCATCTGTGCTGGTGATTGTTAGTTGCTAGGACTAGTAATAAACTTATTAAATTAGTGGCTATAAGATTGGCTCAAAACAAACGAATTACAACATTGTAATACTTTAAATGCCGGACTCTATAAGACTGAAACAACTGATTATTCAATTATTTATAACCTGTCTAAAATTCAATAGGATAGTATTCTCTGATCACCCAATTGCAATATTTAGGGGCTGCTGCGGCATATAAATCAGCTGGAAAATTCCATGATATTGGTAATCAAAATCATACATTTTTCAGTAAAATTAAAATAATCCTCACCAGCAGCTTACTAATTAACTTTCACATTTTACATAAAGTACAAGAGGTTCCTAATGCATGTTTGGGGACTTTAAAAGCATCGGTTCGGTAAGGACCGCTCATGGCTGGAACGTCGAAGTAAACAAGGCACATCATTACGCGACCTCTCATTTGTTCTTCCATAGTTTGTATCCAAGTATTCCAATGTTTCACGACTTTTTTTATTGGCGTTGTCGCGGCACGAATTAAGATCGCTAACAGACAGTCGACAGACGCATTTAAAAATATGACAGAAACGCATAATTACGCAGTGCTGCCACCACGCCGGCATCTGGGTCAACTATCGCTGGCCGAAATCTTTGATGTCGCACAAACTGGCCATTAAAAAAAGTAAATAGAACGTTTGATCTCAATCACTTGAGGATTTACAGCCAGTCAGAAAGCTATTATTCCGAATGATGTTGTTTTAAAAACGCCGCCGGTGCATTAAGGTTTTATTGTGGAAAACAACAAGGAAGTGCGGGGTTTCAATGATCGTAGAGGAGACAAATAAAAAGTAAAGGCGTTTCTTTCAAGAACCATTTTCATACATGTGATTTCAAAAATTGCCCCCCGTCTGAACCTTTACATACTGGCGTTCATTGCAGTATAACCTCAGTGTGTGGCCAACACTAAGTCAATTTTATTCATTAAGACCCTCGCGGTTACTGTTTTTACAAGCTTTGTATTAACTTACAGCGTATTTAAGTATGTTTGTCCGGCTGGAATCTTGCGACACATTTGAAGCAGATATCTTCCACCGATAGAGCTGAAATTTTGCATACCTACTTATGTAAGTCAGATGACAATACAATAATCTGTTAGTGGAGTCCTGGTGAGCCAGGTGAGCCAGCACTGTCTCCTGTCTCCGGTCCGAATTGGTTCGATTGACTTGAAATTTGGTACACATAGTATGTAGGACGGATGACAATGCAATTGCGTTTTAAACGCAATTTCCTTCCTCGTACGACGAAGATCTGGAACCAACTTCCTGCTGCAACATTCCCTGAGCGGTACAATTTAGGGATCTTTAAAAAGCGAGCCTTCCTGTTCTTGAAAGGGTCGGCAACGCACCTGTGATTCCCCAAGTCTTGCAGGTGTCCATGGGCGATGGTGATTACTTTCCATCAGGTGACCCGTCTGCTCGTTTGCCCCCTCTTATATATAAAATAAAAAAAAGTACAGTCAGCAAAAAAAGCTTCTATTAAGAAATAGAAATATAGATAGATAGTTACGGGTGGTAGGGCCTTGTGCAAGGTCCGTCCGGATAGCTACCACCATCTTACTCGCTAATCCTGCCGCTAAGCAGCAGTGCTTGCACTGCTGTGTTCCGGTGTGGAGAGTAAGACAGCCGGGGAAATTACGGGCATAAGAGGCATTTCATCTTAGCCCTCTAGGTTGGCAACGCATCTGCAATCCCTCCGGGGTTGCGGGTGTCTATGGACAGTGGTGATCGCTTACCATCAGGTGACCCACTTGTTCGTTAGCCTTCCTATTCACATAAAAAAAAAATGAAAATTTGCATCAAATCCTTACTTACACTAGCTCTGTGGCTTTCTTAGAAATCAGCAGCGGCTATTCAGCGCGCGGTGGCAGCGCGTGTGTTTACAAAACAGCGGTGTCGTATGCGCCAGCGCAGCGCGAGACACCAAACATCCCGTGTTGTCATTCCCGGGGCTAATTGCCTTGTTGGGTTGAGTGTTGCTGATTTTCTATACAAATCAGCCTCTGACGAGGTTCTTTTGTTTTCACAAGCGTTGAATGGCATGGGTAAGACCAATGGGCAGCAACAAGCGAACCGCGAAAGGTCGAACTTCGGACTACCTACTTGTTTTTTGGATCTCATTAAAACCCATGGTATCCTGACCCCACCTAAAACTACTTGCCGACCCCTGGATTGGACTGAATACATACATACATACATACCGTCACGCCTCTTTCCCACAAGGATAGGCAGATACTATTTTGTTCCACTTGCTACGATCCTGACATACCTCTTTCGCATCCACATTCATCAATCTCTTCATACATGCTCGTCGATTTTTCCAAAACGTCCCCAATTTGATCACGGAACGTCCGTCTAGCTAGGCCTTCCACTCCCAACGCACCCATTCACACTCCCCATATAAATCTGTTATTATATTAGTTAATCTTCTTTCATCCATCCTCTCTACGTGACCAAACCAACTAAGCATACTCTTTTCTATTGGACTGAATATTATCGTCAGGCACTTGTCCCACCGCCGGCGAGTAGCGAGAAGCGAGCGTTTCTTAGTATGGAAATTTTGTCGCTTCTGTAGCCGGGCGACAAAAGTTCCATACTAAAAAACACTTGCTTCTCGGCTCGCTACTCGCCGGCGGTTTTTAGTATGGAAATTTTGTCGCTTTTATCGCCGGGCGACAAAAGTTCCATACTAAAAAACACTCGCTCTCCCGTAGACCTCCGTTGCCTCGCTTGGAAGCTTGCATCCACCATGAACCCGCAACTTTAACCAGGCCATCCGTCCACCTCGTTAGTGGACGTCCTATGCTGCGCTTTCCGATCCGCGGTCTCCGCTCGAGAAACTTTAAAGTAAAAGTAACTTTTGTAAAATATTTATAATTAGGAAATATCGACAGGCTTTATTTAATAGCTGATTGGTTGTAAGAGGTTATCAACACCGCCCTAAACACATACAGTATACTTCAGTTACTATGTAAACAATTAATAAAAAATAACAAAGGAAGCATCTATTTTAATCGATGCAGCTAATTATTACACCCACTGATTAAAGTTCAAGTATTTCCGTAACATTTAAATCATAATTAAAAATAACCGGTGCACTGTGAGTGCCAAGACGCTGCCGTTTAACTGTTCCCGTCGTAAAGAGCAATGAAAACGATAAATTTATGTTTCTAATCATTGTTATGTTTATCAAAACACTATACATAGATACATGAATCACGCCGAACTGATTAGGTTCTTCAGTCTTCACACCATTGATTGCTTCGCAAATGTGTGCCGGTTCCACGAAGTTATACACTATAATTTCGCACATAAATTCTGCAAAGCTCTGAGTTACGAGCTCTGATTCGAGCCCACGAGCCTCTGCTTGAGGCCATAGGTCTAACCACTGACTAACAGATGTCGTGCAAAATCCTTTCCCATCGTATTTTCCCGGGACTGTTCGTATTTGTATGGTAAATATTTGACATGCTTGCTACTTCAGTCAGACTCATAGACACGTCGGCATCATTCGGTAGTAATCGAGTGTTCACGATGGGAAATGATTATTCACTACGTCTGTACCACAGTTGTATTCTAAAGGTACAGTGAATAAATTGAGGCGCGTACCACTGTGGAACCTTTTCACTGCAAATGTCATAATCTAACCATACACCGGCAAAAGAAATTTTGGCGTAAATCTATGAGAAAAGGTTCCACAGAGGTACGCGATTCAGTTTCTTCGACCGTACTACTGTCGATTGAAGATGCCATTAGACTTATTGCGTAACAGTAAACAATTTCATAATTTCATCCCGTTGCATGACTGATAAATCGGTAAACGGCGCAAGAGTCTGTTTATGTTTCCGCGCTAATGTTGGCACTAGTTTTACAATACATTGCGTGCTACACCAACTAACTGTTATGTGGTGAGCGTGTTCACAAAGCAATGGACAGAGAATGTGTCTGCCCCCCGCATTAATGTGGGCGGAATTAGCTGCGCGTAAACTGCCGATCGAGCTGCGCACGCAGTGATTGATGGAACTGTAGCAGCTTCATTTCGAGGAATTGGAGCTGTGTTTGCTCCGTCAGACTAACTGCTGTGCTCAGAGTCATCAATTAACTGCGATGGAAAACTTAAATTCATGTTTAAATAGTAATTTGATTATATTTTAGGTTCAAATACTAGAAATAAAACGTATACAACGTCAACAACGTAGACAACGACAAACCACCACCACCTACCACCAGGTAGAGCTCACTTAGTATCTGTTGTGCTACTTGCTCCTTTTGCCATGCGAGTTTTATTTCCCTTTATAGTCTGATGTGTCCAAGCCATGAAAGCAATAGGTATAAGTTACGGCGAGCTGCCTGCGGTTATTTAGGGGTAACAAAACAGAGCGAATAAACATGATCTTTACTTTGTTGTGTAATACATTATCTTTATTATCAACCAAACAACAATTCATCAGCGGTGTCCCCAACTGATTATGACAATGGGGCTTTGAAAAAAAAGAGTACACTGTTCGATTAAAGGCCGGCAACGAACGGACCACTCTTCTGAGTTAGTTAGTTCTCACGTGGGGCGGTGATGGCTTACCACCAGGAAGCCCGCTTAGTCGTTTAGCCTCATGCTTTCCATAGAACACAGTTTGATTTAAAAGATCCCTTCTCGTCGATACCTACCTAGTTTGTTTGTTTAGTCGAAAAATTTATTTGTTCCAAATTTCTTTACGTTATGAATTTACGACGAAGGATTAAAGGTATACCTTTGAATATTATTAAACCGCTAGAATAACGTGTAACCAGCGGGCAATAACAGCATGACCTCATGTTATTGTACCGATATATCTATGAGGAATAATATCTGCAACACCTTCATTATCATTGTACTATACAGTTATTTAACATGATGTGTGGTTGAGTTAAAGTCAATTTATATCTATGTGAGATCCACATACAGGTGCAAAAACAGAGTCGCTATGTACAAGTTTTCACATAAAAAAAATCTCGAATGCGTTACTTAAACTCTCAATTACGTACTAAGCTGGATTAATCAAAACAGCTAAAAACTAATCTCATAGTACGTATTTCAGTTTCTTTTTTATTTTGTGACCGAAAACTTATACTCAGCATACAGGTTAGAAGACATTTTCTCAATGCAATCCCCACGAAACGTTGTTTAGCTCTCGATATTTCAACAATTTTGTGGTCATTTATTTATCTGTTCTTTTTAAAATGTATTTATCTATTTTTTGTTTTGTGATTGTCATAAATATTTTTTTCTTTCCTTCTTTCATGATAGGGTGGTAGGGCCTTGTGCAAGGTCCGTCCGGATCGCTACCACCATCTTACTCGCTAATCCTGCCGCTAAGTAGCAGTGCTTGCACTGCTGTGTTCCGGTGTGGAGAGTAAGACAGCCGGGGAAATTACGGGCACAAGAGGCATTTCATCTTAGCCCACTAGGTTGGCAACGCATCTGAAATCCCTCCGGGGTTGTGGGTGTTTATGGGCAGTGGTGATCGCTTACCATCAGGTGACCCACTTGCTCGTTTGCCTTCCTATTCACATAAAAAAAAAAAAAAAAAAATGATCACGGGTAGACTGACTGGGATATATCCGAGATCATAACCACGTCGAAATATCGGGAATTCATCAAATCACGATTTTCCGAATGGTCATAGTCACAACACAGTTTAACTATGGGTCTCTATCGTTTGCCCGAATTTCATATGCCATAAATGTATTGTTTGCCATAATGATCATTTTCCATAACCCTTTTTTCTCTTTATTTGTTTCTCTTTATTCAGAATTGTTATGAATCAAACCTAACCTAACCTATAGAGTTCTACAGGATTGCCATTACAATGCTCCTGAAAAAATTACAGTTTCATGGAAAAAAAGGGTTATGGCAAATGATCATTATGGCAAACATTACATTATGGCATTTGAATTTCGGGCAAAAGAGGGGCTCCGTTTAACTATAGATATCTTGTCTAAGACGTGGACTTTTTATATGTCCTTATAAGGAATCGTAGCGGTAGCGCCTCTACGACGCGTAAAGCGCAGAGGCTGCGTAGAGGAGCTACGGCTACGAATGTAATGGTTTCTGCGCAAGCGTTTGTGTTTGCAGAAATAACTATTATGTGGCTGGTACATAACGAGAGGCATTAAAACACGAGTGTGGTTTTATGAAACGAATGAAGTGAGTTTCACAAAAATTACACGAATGTTTTTGTGCCTGATTATAAATTATTAGTTATGAACAGTCCCATACATAATCACACAGCAAAATACGTAGTAGGTAACATTATTTTCTGTTCTTGGAAAATTGAAACTAATGAAATGGCTGTTCTTTTAAAATTTAGACTTGGTTCGACTTTTTTTTTTTTTTTTTTTTTTACTTTGATTCTCAAATCGATTATGATATTTAAGGTTTAAAAAAATGCATGGCACAAGAATTCACATTGAATGAAGATAAAAATCGACCTATTCGATAATCACAGTCAAGTATTTTATTGTTTTAAAACATGTTCAAAATTTGAATGTTATTAAAGTACAGATAAAAGTTTCTTAATATAGGCCATTTACTTGGTTTGGAAATATTATACAGAAGTTATGATATGATGTAGATACAGGGATTTATAGTGCAAATTTTATATGTAAGTAATAGCGTGCTAGGCCTGCGTTGGCTCGCCGCCCGACGCGTCGTATGTGATTTAACATTCACACCGTGCAGGAAGTACTGAAGGGATTCCCAACAGCTGTAGCGTTTACTTCTTGTATTGTTAATTAGGTCGTAAATAAACACAGGAAAATATAATAACAGGAATCGCGCTTCGTGGACTGTCCTCTCGAATTTAAAACACGTTTGAAGCTGGCGTTTGCTATGTTCATTGCGTGGCCGAGTCGATCGCAGCCTTCGCAGCGGAGTGTTGTATCTGGCATCACACGCAATGGACAGAGAAATCCGTCACCGCTCGCTGCTTTGAGCATCTTTAAAATTCGGGCACGACTCATAAAGCACTGGGCCTGATAATTCGCGTCCCCCATTAGATTCCTACGCAGTACACAAATACCAGTAGGCTTATTGTCTAACTCGCTCGCAATCGCCTTCGTGTTCATTTTGACAGTTCTTGTATGAATGTGACAGCTAGCTGATTCCGATGCCAATTGTCAGCCCTTACATGAACTGTCAAAATGAACACGATGGCGATTGCGTGCGAGTTAGACAATAAGCCTACTGGTCTTACATATTAAATGTAGATTGTCTGTTACAAATAGTTGATTGTACCGTCGTGGCGGGTGCGCCAAAGTTGAACTAATTTTTTAACGTAGATTATCGGAGTCCGAAAATGTTTTTCCTAAAAAATTGTATCCTAACAATCACTGTTCATAATGTTCTGAATTCCTAATCATTCAACTTTATAATGTCCGGTGTAATAAACATCTATAATACTACTATTTGTTTTCCTATATTTTCTCAACATAACCATCTTTTGCACTATTATTCATCATCGTATCTTTTTTATGTAGATTTGTTTTATTCATAAAATTGAATATTTTTATACATTAAATTTATTACTTGTAAAACGAGTGTAGGATGAGGCCGAACATGTTTGTTTTAATTTAGAAATAGTCTTTATTTTACCTTAGAATGTCCTGGTTTTTAAAACGGCACTGCCTATTAATAATATATTATAAAAAGTACTTTAGGATTAAGAATGTTATGAAAAAAAATAGTAAGGAGTTTACATCATTTTTCAACAATGAAATTATTAATTAAAATTTTAGGAAAACTGAGTGTTAGGTATGAACTACGTTAATAGTAAAATAAATTTTAGGAACGAAAACTTTAGGAAACAATTTTAGGAGAAGTGATCATTAGGAGTACCTACAGATCATTATGAAGATCAATTTCGGATGATGAATTTTAGCGAAGCCAATATGGATCCGTCGTGGTCGTTATACCTAATATAGAGTAAAATCGTTCGTCATCTTATCGATCGATTATCGATCTTAAGCAATGGAAGTCTGCGGGTGGAAAATGAGAAGCCCATTAGAGTATTTGTCTTCAGCGTTAACATACATATTTGGAATATTTCCTTTAAATTCCGTCTGCTCGTTTGCCCTCTCTTATATATAAAAAAAATGTATAACATGAAAAAATAATGTTTTCAAGCCACGAATAAAAGACAAATTTTATCGGGCTCAAAACGAGATCAAATTGATAGCTATATTTAAAAACTCTACATATTATGTATCTCGGACATATTCAATATAAGCCAAGGATCGGAAGCGTGGCATATAGCGGAAATACATCAACCACGGCTCATCAAAATGCAGTTTATAATGGTGTACATACGTTAAAAGTTTACACTCAGGCCAATCGAAAGTGTTCAGACAACTACTGAATACTGATGGAAGAGTAAACAGCGCTCGGTTGCAACTGCGGAGCGTCTGCGGCCAGCACTGGTGACGTCAAGGGATATATCGCTTGGGTGCGGGCCGCGTCCGAGTCCCAGCGAGTGCTAAAATGTATTTAGGTATTTAGTTTTGCGAGGAAGAAAAGTGTTTTGAAGAGATGTTGTTTTAGTTCAAATGGGCGAGTTTTGACGCCGGACTTTGCGGTTCATTATGTTTTTTTTAAAGACCAGGAGTCGTTTTAGCGCTGTGCTGTTTTATTTGGAGAAGGACGTATGATCCAGTTGCAATTAGTCACATAAGTAGACTGATAAGAGTGTCAAACTGGCTAATAAATCCTATGTCCTGTAGCCGATGACGACTATAGAATCAGCTGCCATCATTTATGGGCTTCCAATCAGTGAGGCCCCGCTTTTCTTCTGTTGGGGGCGTAGAATGATCGAGAGTGGCCGGACTTCAAAAGTATACATCCAAAATAACGTTAGTGGCTCACACTAATAAATCCATGAAGTTTTACTGTAACAGGCCAGAGGTGTAGGAATTGTAGGAAACATAAGGCCACAATAAATAGATTAGAATAAACAAAATTTCAAAACTATCACATTGTCCAGTCACGTCGATTGGAGTTTCAACTGGTAATTAGTTATCTGCAAGTAGTGATAAGGCCACGCCAGTTATCCGCTGACGCTTGTCATCCCCCTCCCCGCTATCAGAGCGGCTCGGCCCCACTCGTACACATTGGGTTTATGAGTCGTAAACCCGCTTGCGGCCGCAGCCGGCCTTCGACGCAGCCTGAGCGGCGCGAGCGCATCGCAGTACAGGCGAAGCACAGGATATCATCCTAACTTCTTAATCCTAAGTCTGGTATTCTTGACGTGTAAACTATTTAACCGATCGTGATAAAATTTGGTATGGAGATAGTTTAAGACCTGGAAAGGATATAAGATGATTTTCATTTCGGAAAATTACGTCCCGCGGGAGGTCGATAAACGAATTCTCCGCAGAAGTCGCGGGCAACAGCTAGTACTAGGTACCTATTATATGCCTTAGTTAGTTCGCCCATCGGGCGAAGGGATTTTACCATCTGCGCGGGAAGAAAAGCAACTGGTACATTCTATGTTTTTTCTTTGCTCCCACACCAGCATGGAAGCAATATATCCCGTTAATATTTAATAATAATTATTATTATTATGAGCCTACTAGCTGTTGCCAGCGACTTCGTCTGCAAATAATTCGTTTATCGCTATCCCGCGGGAACTACGCAATTTTCTGGGATAAAAAGTAGCCTATGTCCTATTCCAGACTTTTCTCTACCTATGTGCCGAATTTCATCAAGATCCGTTGTGCCGTTCTGGCGTGATTGAGTAACAAACAAACAAACATCTATCCATCCATCCATCCATCCATCCATACTTTCGCATTTATAATATTAGTTAGATAAATAGTTAGATTGTGTGTGCTAAATTCCCAAACCGCACGGGTCCGCCATGGAACTATAGTTCAAATCCTCTCATGAGAGCCTGTGCCCAGCAGTGGCACTTATATAGGCTGATGATTGACACATTAGACGTACCTAAATACGGACCTAAAATGCGCTAGAACAGATGTCTCCCAGTTCTCGATTTATAGCTTCAGTGTATTTTATTGGCCAATCGGCGCGCGCGCATCAACATCGGATTCGTTGTAAATCCTAAGTGCTTAGGTAATGGCCATCTGCACTCACATTTATAGATTAAACGCTCACGCGATTGTTCTGAGAACGTCGGTTTAGTATTATTGGTTTATAAAAGAAAATAAAATGAGAAATTACCAACCGTACTACCGTATTACCGTACTTATTTATCTATATTAAAGGTTGACTGGTAGAGATCGCTATTAAGCGATAAGACCGCCTATTGTATACTTTGTTTCTGTATTGTTTTGTACTGATTTGTGGTGTTCAATAAAGAGTACTTGTATTGTACCGTTACGAGTATTTGTGTATCGTACAACATTTTCTGCGCGTAAACGTAAAAAAATATATGAGGCTTTTCTGTAACAAACCTGTGAAAAAACTTAGAATGGATGCAGAACTTAACATGCTATAACATAACATAATTATTCAACTTAACATAGCATAATAATAAAACATACACGAATCATAAAACAAGGCTTTGTCTCCTACAGGTTAGACAGAGCCTAGGATAACAAGACCTAAAAGCCACGCACAGCTTGATTGTGAGCGCAGGTGGAAAGAGGAAGCAAAATAGTGATGGGTTGCTAGCTGCATCGCCTACATTTTACATGATTCCTAAGATATTCCCTTGATTCCCTGCACGGAAAAGCAGCTGGTACATTCTATGTTTTTTGATTGCTCCCAGATCAGCGTGGATCCAATTTGAACTCAAAATAATACTTTGTATTTGTTGTCTAGTTAACTCTACCATTCCATTACATTGGCTGACTCTCTAGTCCGATGCAACATCATCACAGGCGTATATACGTCCCACTGCTGGGCACATGCCCCCTCAAAGTCCCCTATTTACGTGCAAGATACCCAAACCTAGGTAAAATATATAATTATGTTTTTATATGCAATCCCTTCCTCCTCTGTCACATAAATTCGACAAAACTAGAAACGCAACGTACCTAACGTGCCGGATGCTGGCGAAGATTTAATAAGTGTATTAATTTCTTGTCTGCCACTTGTACATTTTTACACATTTTTTCTGTACCCCACTGTCCGTTCTCACGGCAGTCCCGTGATGCTAATCCGCCCACTTCTGATAACGTTTACGCAAAAATGAATTATTGCCCAATAAATAACCCGCTCAATGCCCAAGCGCAGTTTATGAACCGCGTAATATTAGCTCGAGTTTTAATTAAAAACTAAATAAAATATTTTATTATATCTTGAGAGTTGGGCGAAGACCTCACTGGAAGTGGCGTGCTGGGTAGCACGACTAAGCACGCGTGGTGTCTAGGTGTAATTCCAAAAATAGTGGCACCTTAACCTGTCATTTCGTTTTTGAATAGAAACTATGCTCAATTTGTCGTTTTTTGAAAAAATTTAAATGTTCACAGGTATAAATCAATCAAATACACAAAGGCCAGGCCTTTTTTCTTAAATTTAAATTTAACAATTTAATAAAAAAAAAATAGATAGTGCCAGTTTTTACTGTAACCTGCCTTGTCCAAACGCGACACTCTTCGAGTTTTGGTTCTTTACTTTATTCATTTACGATTCTATGTTAAAAAATACTATGCTGTATGATAACAAGATTATAAAATTATATAGTGCACGGATTTTATATATCATTTTTAAACAACAATATCCATGCCCGAAATTTGTCCAGCGATATTTTCACTGTTACCTGTGTGTTCAACTAGAGTTGTAGCAACATACATACATACCGACACGCCTTTTTCGCATGGAGGTTGGCAGAGACGACTTTTTTCCACTTTTTACTATCCTGCTATATCTTTTCACTTAACCCAAGAACATAACACGCTTAAAAGTAGGTATGCTTTTGTTAATGGTAAATTGTTAGTCGGTTGCAGTTAAGCGGTAGTAGTTAAGCCGGTTGCAGTAGTCATTATACGTTGCTAGGTAATTAGGTAACACACAAATAACAAGCGACGCCAGTGTGCGAGGCGAGCGGTAACCTACTGTCATTATCCTGCCCGGCAGGTAGTGGTGGTCGTTATTA
Source organism: Pandemis heparana (assembly GCA_963854515.1). Lineage (NCBI taxonomy): Eukaryota > Metazoa > Arthropoda > Insecta > Lepidoptera > Tortricidae > Pandemis > Pandemis heparana. Next base: position 1,029,667 of record OY978025.1, read on the forward strand.
CAACAGCAAATAACGTAATGCATTATTTGCACGCAACGAACAACACATTATCGAACCGTCAACTATCCTGTTATCATTATTCGTTGTCTGTTGTCAACGTTGTTCATAAGCGCACTGTTGCCGCACTTGGCATAGAAGCGCAAGCGAGTGCGCAACAAATCAAGTCGGTGTGTGCGAGAGATAGCTCTACACGCGCGAGCTCGTATCGCAATCGCAATTCAAATAACTGACTTTTGGTATCATTATTAGCTGTTGTTGTTTGTTGTCAGTCGTACAATAACAAACAAGGTAACAGAGCTTTGGTTTGCTTTTGTTCCCGTACGTTTTTATTACGCTGCGATCGCGACGAAATAAGTATAGCAATTATTTAATAATAAGTTCATTATCGTTTTGTAAAACAGCAATATAACAGGATAACAGACAACAGTTTACAATAACAGCTATTTAAGAATAACACAACACTGTTATTCATTATTGCAAAACAGCCGTTATTGCCACCACTACCGGCAGGTGCGCCGATTGATCGTACCTAAACTGCGGAGTGTACACCCCCCTGACTAGGGCTTTTGGTTACAGTAACATGCAACTGTTACTGTTCTAGCTCACAGATAGTACTCGGATTTATACAGCGTAACATGTATCCATCCATACAGCCGTCATGGAAATTTTTGACTTAAAAGTGCGTAAAATTTTTATGGAATTGAAACCTAGTCAGTGCCCTTGAAAATATTGCTAAGTGGTTTTTAAAAGCAGCTCGACCTTCTCCATTGAAGTCTCCACACGATATTTATTTTGGCTAATGCACGTGCTATTTGACCTCGTGACCCGCGGGACTAAACTCGGAACATATGGTCGGGCTCTAATCTCAAAATACTGCTGTTTATAGCCGCGGTAGCCGCAAATGGATCCATTAAGTGCACTTTTTTCTTCATGGAGCAAAAACAAAATCTTGCGGTTCATTATTTATTTGATCAACTTAGTAATAAAAATAAGCTGGCAATAAAATTGATGTTAAATTTAATAATAATGGTTTATATTTCCACCACAGTCTGTTGTTAAACTGTAGAATGAATACGTTTGTTACTATCAAGAAGTGTTGTGTTGTGTACATTAGTAGACGAAGAGTATCATCATCATCATCATCATGTCAGCCGAAAGACGTCCACTGCTGGACATAGGCCTCCCCCAAGGCTCTCCATTGCACTCGGAGCGGACCTGTGCCTTCCGCATCCACGGCGATCCCGCGATCCTGATCAGGTCGTCGCTCCATCTTGTTGGAGGCCTACCAACAGCTCGTCTCCCGGTCCGCGGACGCCATTCGAGAACCTTCTGACCCCATCGGCCATCGGTCCTGCGAGCAATGTGCCCCGCCCACTGCCACTTCAGTTTCGCAATTCTTCGGGCTTGGAGTTCTACTGCGGATATCATCATTTCTGATTCTATCTGATGCTTATATATTCACTGATAAATAGGTAAAGCTTTGAAAAAACGATATATGATACAAATGGAACTAAAAAAAGTCAAATTTTAATGTTAATTTCGAAAATATCCTCCTTAAATACCCATAATCTTAGGTACACATACTATAATACATACACTCAGCCCGGGATCCGAACCCAAGACCCTCTGCTTGTGAGGCCACAGGTCAAGCCACTAGGCTACCACGGCTTTAGGTACCAGCATCTTATAATCCTGTAACTGATTTACCACTACTCGGTTTGATGATTTCAATCCAAGCCAGCTAACTAATCACGGGATCTAAATACGTGAGCTATCAACCTCACCATGCGACATTAATTGTCCACTAACTTGGAATTGTGCTCGTAAAACTACATCGGAAATGCAATCAACCGCAGCGATTTGCACGAAATCCATAAAAATGTAGTTCTATACGCAGCAACACTTCTTAATCTGGTTTTAGTATTTTTACTCGTGAAAATCTTACGGTTTTTAAGCTTCTGTAGGACGAAAAGCGTACCTGAGGCCCTTCGTACACAAGGCTAAGTAAATAATAATATTCAAAATCAAAATCAATCAAAATTAATAGTTTATTTTGCAAATAGGTCGCCAAGGGCTCTTTTACATGTCTTTTTTTTTAAACTTGGTAGTTCGATACTAATGTTGTATATGCTACACGACACTTTAAAAAAACAACTATGGATAAATATAAAAATAAAAGATAAATTTTAATTAATTTATTTATTTAATGCTACTGCTACCGGGTATCCTAAGGGCTCGCGTTTGCCGCTCTTTAAAAGTAGTAGGAAGAGTTAGTTAGAGACTTGTTCGAGGCCACTAGCGTCTAGTGTCGATGCCTGAGGCGCAAAAGTTGACGATGAATTTACTTTGTAGTTTTAGTTCACTTTATTTTACGTAGGTATGTACGAGTATGTCCCGCTTATTTTCCACAAGGGTAGGCAGAGACTACTTTGTTCCACTTGTTAAGATCTTGACATACCTCTTTCGCTTCATCCACATTCACCAATGTCCTTATACCACGCTCGTAGGTTTCGTATTTAAAGTTTCTTGTAATTTGTAGTTAAGTTTTTACCTATTTATTAACTTTATTTTTGTAAAATTACGTTCTCAAATTAATGAACAAAAGACATTTACCTTGCTACTCTGCCACTTATTCGTGTTTTATGATTTTTGTTAATTGAAATGGACCACCGCAAAGTAACGCCTGATTCAATAAAAAGTGTTCTGAAATCAGTTAATATTTTTTGTTAAATTCAATTAATTTCAGTAACTTATCAGATTACGCTTGTGCATACTTACTGAAATAAGCAAACTAGTCTTGTTATCTTTTTATCTTAGTGTATATCTTTAAGAATAAGTATTTAAAGCGCGTCTTCAATATCAAATTCGGATTTGACAATGAAATCCGTCCATTATTTGCACGCAACGAACAACACATTATCGAACCGTCAACTATCCTGTTATCATTATTCGTTGTCTGTTGTCAACGTTGTTCATAAGCGCACTGTTGCCGCACTTGGCATAGAAGCGCAAGCGAGTGCGCAACAAATCAAGTCGGTGTGTGCGAGAGATAGCTCTACACGCGCGAGCTCGTATCGCAATCGCAATTCAAATAACTGACTTTTGGTATCATTATTAGCTGTTGTTGTTTGTTGTCAGTCGTACAATAACAAACAAGGTAACAGAGCTTTGGTTTGCTTTTGTTCCCGTACGTTTTTATTACGCTGCGATCGCGACGAAATAAGTATAGCAATTATTTAATAATAAGTTCATTATCGTTTTGTAAAACAGCAATATAACAGGATAACAGACAACAGTTTACAATAACAGCTATTTAAGAATAACACAACACTGTTATTCATTATTGCAAAACAGCCGTTATTGCCACCACTACCGGCAGGTGCGCCGATTGATCGTACCTAAACTGCGGAGTGTACACCCCCCTGACTAGGGCTTTTGGTTACAGTAACATGCAACTGTTACTGTTCTAGCTCACAGATAGTACTCGGATTTATACAGCGTAACATGTATCCATCCATACAGCCGTCATGGAAATTTTTGACTTAAAAGTGCGTAAAATTTTTATGGAATTGAAACCTAGTCAGTGCCCTTGAAAATATTGCTAAGTGGTTTTTAAAAGCAGCTCGACCTTCTCCATTGAAGTCTCCACACGATATTTATTTTGGCTAATGCACGTGCTATTTGACCTCGTGACCCGCGGGACTAAACTCGGAACATATGGTCGGGCTCTAATCTCAAAATACTGCTGTTTATAGCCGCGGTAGCCGCAAATGGATCCATTAAGTGCACTTTTTTCTTCATGGAGCAAAAACAAAATCTTGCGGTTCATTATTTATTTGATCAACTTAGTAATAAAAATAAGCTGGCAATAAAATTGATGTTAAATTTAATAATAATGGTTTATATTTCCACCACAGTCTGTTGTTAAACTGTAGAATGAATACGTTTGTTACTATCAAGAAGTGTTGTGTTGTGTACATTAGTAGACGAAGAGTATCATCATCATCATCATCATGTCAGCCGAAAGACGTCCACTGCTGGACATAGGCCTCCCCCAAGGCTCTCCATTGCACTCGGAGCGGACCTGTGCCTTCCGCATCCACGGCGATCCCGCGATCCTGATCAGGTCGTCGCTCCATCTTGTTGGAGGCCTACCAACAGCTCGTCTCCCGGTCCGCGGACGCCATTCGAGAACCTTCTGACCCCATCGGCCATCGGTCCTGCGAGCAATGTGCCCCGCCCACTGCCACTTCAGTTTCGCAATTCTTCGGGCTTGGAGTTCTACTGCGGATATCATCATTTCTGATTCTATCTGATGCTTATATATTCACTGATAAATAGGTAAAGCTTTGAAAAAACGATATATGATACAAATGGAACTAAAAAAAGTCAAATTTTAATGTTAATTTCGAAAATATCCTCCTTAAATACCCATAATCTTAGGTACACATACTATAATACATACACTCAGCCCGGGATCCGAACCCAAGACCCTCTGCTTGTGAGGCCACAGGTCAAGCCACTAGGCTACCACGGCTTTAGGTACCAGCATCTTATAATCCTGTAACTGATTTACCACTACTCGGTTTGATGATTTCAATCCAAGCCAGCTAACTAATCACGGGATCTAAATACGTGAGCTATCAACCTCACCATGCGACATTAATTGTCCACTAACTTGGAATTGTGCTCGTAAAACTACATCGGAAATGCAATCAACCGCAGCGATTTGCACGAAATCCATAAAAATGTAGTTCTATACGCAGCAACACTTCTTAATCTGGTTTTAGTATTTTTACTCGTGAAAATCTTACGGTTTTTAAGCTTCTGTAGGACGAAAAGCGTACCTGAGGCCCTTCGTACACAAGGCTAAGTAAATAATAATATTCAAAATCAAAATCAATCAAAATTAATAGTTTATTTTGCAAATAGGTCGCCAAGGGCTCTTTTACATGTCTTTTTTTTTAAACTTGGTAGTTCGATACTAATGTTGTATATGCTACACGACACTTTAAAAAAACAACTATGGATAAATATAAAAATAAAAGATAAATTTTAATTAATTTATTTATTTAATGCTACTGCTACCGGGTATCCTAAGGGCTCGCGTTTGCCGCTCTTTAAAAGTAGTAGGAAGAGTTAGTTAGAGACTTGTTCGAGGCCACTAGCGTCTAGTGTCGATGCCTGAGGCGCAAAAGTTGACGATGAATTTACTTTGTAGTTTTAGTTCACTTTATTTTACGTAGGTATGTACGAGTATGTCCCGCTTATTTTCCACAAGGGTAGGCAGAGACTACTTTGTTCCACTTGTTAAGATCTTGACATACCTCTTTCGCTTCATCCACATTCACCAATGTCCTTATACCACGCTCGTAGGTTTCGTATTTAAAGTTTCTTGTAATTTGTAGTTAAGTTTTTACCTATTTATTAACTTTATTTTTGTAAAATTACGTTCTCAAATTAATGAACAAAAGACATTTACCTTGCTACTCTGCCACTTATTCGTGTTTTATGATTTTTGTTAATTGAAATGGACCACCGCAAAGTAACGCCTGATTCAATAAAAAGTGTTCTGAAATCAGTTAATATTTTTTGTTAAATTCAATTAATTTCAGTAACTTATCAGATTACGCTTGTGCATACTTACTGAAATAAGCAAACTAGTCTTGTTATCTTTTTATCTTAGTGTATATCTTTAAGAATAAGTATTTAAAGCGCGTCTTCAATATCAAATTCGGATTTGACAATGAAATCCGTCCGCCTTTTAGTCGCAAAACATCTGGGCCTCATTGTTCGCAGAGGAAGCGATCAAACGGGCGGCTAATGTTGTTAATTTTAGATTCGCTTTCTTCCATCGAAGAATTTATTGTTTTCATTCGGCCGAGTAAATATAGCGTGTTTATGATAAATACGACGTCCGGTGCCCCCACGTGGGCACTGCCGTATAATATTTATTTAATTAATCACATTGGAAGGTTAGATTATAGAATAAAGCGGACACCATTGTATGCCTCTTTTCTTTTCGACGGCAATGTAGGATTTTGTATGATGGTGCTTTTCCTCTGTGGTTTAAGCGGCGTTTCTTGTCCCGTACGTGTAAGATTTAGAATGGACTAAGGTTTTACTGACTTGCTATAACATAGGTAACTTTAAAAGGAGACTTTTTTTATGTGAATAGGAAGGCAAACGAGCAAGTGGGTCACCTGATGGTAAGCGATCACCACTGCCCATAGACACCCGCAACCAAATGCAAATGCGTTGCCAACCTAGAAGACTTAAATGAAATGCCTCTTGTGCCCGTAATTTCCCCGGCTGTATTACTTTCCACACCGGAACACAGCAGTGCAAGCACTGCTGCTTAGCGGCAGGATTAGCGAGTAAGATGGTGGTAGCGAGCCGGACGGACCTTGCACAAGGCCCTACCACCCGCACTGCTTTTGTTCGGCTGCCATTCGTCGGGAAACTAGCTAAATACTCTGCCTCTGATCGGCAATCGTTGTGCTCAAATTGCCAGCCGAACAAAATTTAATGCCTCTAAAATTGCGCAACGAAAACTTTATTTAATTGGCAACACTGGGCTGTTGAACTATTTTGAATAATCGTTCTTAATTATTTTTTATTGCAAATTAAGCTAACTTTCATGAATATACCGAAAATGTTCCTAAAAGTACCTAATAGATTGAAATTTATTATTTTCGTAGCAGGTATTATACGAAGTCAGGTATTTTGACGTAATTATCGTGCGTAGATATTGACAACAAGACACCTGACTCCATATAATAGTATGTATGTATGTATGTATGTAAACTCTTTATTGTGCAAAATAAACAAGACAAATACAATTGACAAACAATGAGAATAGTCTATGAGCAAATTGTTCAAGTTACGATTGTTTCCCACGTACAGCGATCAGGCGAACAGGGTTCGTTTAGAATGCTTAGAGAATCGTATAAAGAAGCTCAGAACCTCTAGTTTAGCGTGCGTTCCCGTTAGCGTCTCAATTAGAGGTACTATGGAAAAATCGGCAGCGCCACTTGAGGATCGAAACGGCAACAGTATGCTTAGTGTAAGCTGTCGGTCACAAAATACTTCTCGAACGCGTTTGCGTTAAAATGTCAAATACTGTGAGAACAGTTTGTTGGCGTTTCGATCCGCAAGTGGCGCTGCCAAATATTCCATATATTATTTGAGACGTTTACGTGAACGCGTTCGAGACGTTTTTATATGCGAAAACTTACACTAGAGGCTTTCTCATAGTGGGATTTGACACTTTAACGCAAACGCGTTCGCGACTGTTTTGTGTCCGAAACAAGGAACAACGTGTAAACTTAATTCTTAAAATTTTCTGGCTCGCATAGCTGTTTCATTATTTATTAGTCTATCTCGATAGTTTGTCTATTCTTCTGGGTTTTTCCTACGATGCATAAGAAAAGAACCACATATATTTATAGTCGTTGCAACATCCGAATATTTGAACCGATCTCATTAGGTATCGCGTGACGTCAGAGCCCCTATGACGTCTTTGCTCGATTGTTCGTTTGTTCGGGTTTTGGGCTAGGAATGTTTTGGTTGTCGGTGTCCGGTGTAGGTTTGATGTGTAAATAATTTTGTAGAAAATATTTAATTTTGTTTTATTCTGCTACGATACTAAGATAAGATGTACTCGTGACTTTAAACTTTTAAATTATAATTACACAAACGGATAACTTACGTGTAAAAGTCGAGTGATGCTCAACATGTTTCGAACTAGTTCGTAGTCCTTCCTCTTGGATCGCTCGCCGCGGCGCACTCGACTTTTATACGTAAGTTATCTGTTTGTGTAATTATGATTTACGATTGAGTCTCGCCATAGTTTCCCGTAATGTCCACCTGTATGTAGGCCGGACATTCGGGCGAACTATGTCGCGCAACTCTTAATTTGGCGGGAAAATGAACCAAGAGCTCAAAGAAACAAAAAGATGGAGGCAGCGTTTGCTTTCTATTGTATGACTGTAAATAATTATTGAAATGTCACTTGTCAAAATTGACGTTCATTTCAGAAATTTCAAAGTACGAAGAGTAGACACCTGCTCGAACACGAACTCTGTAGCGATAAAATCCTTTAATGTGCGCTAGATACCGACAGGTACCCGAACACAGTTCGAGTTCGCCCGAATGATTCGCGATAAAGCGAACTGTCTGTCTACACATGCCGCGATAAGGCGAACCTTCGCCGAATCCCGTTAATGTGGCCGTAGCATAATAAGGAATTTTTCAACGATTTATTATATTCTTCATTCCTATTCGAATCTTATACTCGCAATACTCGACGCACGAGTTTGACTAATCGCATCCGACTTAACATAATGATTTAAGATGCAGAAGCATTAACCATGGAAATTTATATTTTATTTAAAACGCACATTCCCAGCATTTTTAGGTTTAAAAATAATTCCGAGGAAATTGACTACGAAATGTAAAGGCATTACTGAAAAGTTTGCTAAAATGACAGTATAATTATAATCTAAATATATAAAAGAAGAAACTGACTGACTGACTGACTGACTGACTGACTGACATATCAACGCACAGCCCAAACCGCTGGTTCTAGAGATACCAAATTTGGCACGTAGGTTCCTTATAAGGTCTAGGGGTGCACTAAGAAAGGATTTTTCAAAATTCGACCTCTAAAGGGGTTAAATGGGGGTCCAAAGTTTGTATGGGGAAACAAGATTAGTTAGACTATTTCATTCGAAACTTCACAGGAGTAATCCTAACAATAAATGAGTAAACACCTGTTTCAGGTTTTTTGAAAATTCAACCCCTAAAAGGGGATAGGGGGTGACAAAGTCTGAAAATCAACGTGGGTATTATATTATAGTGGGTAGTATTGTTTGTACGGTTTATCGGGTCGCTGATTACGAAAACAACAACACACATACCTACCTGACACACACACACACACACAAATTTCCACGGGAACGGGAAAAACGGGATTTATTATATTCGATTCCGAGTGACCCTATCTAAAATTTCGTACACAAGTAGATGATTACAAAACTAAGAAAATAATTTCAGGATTTTTGGAAATTCACACGGGATAAGGAAAAAACGGGATTTATATATTCAGTTCAACGAAATCCTATGAACTATAATTACTAGACTTCAAATTTGGCATAGAAGTAGGTGATTATAATAGTAAAAAACAGTTTTAAGGATTTTCGAAAATTCCTACAGGATAAGGAAAAAACGAGATTTATATATTCAGATCTACGGGATCGATTTTTCGTTTTAATTATCTTAGAAAACTGAAATTTGGCCTTCAGGTTCCTTGAAGAGTATAGGGGAGCACTACCGAAAGGATTTCTCAAAATTCTGACGGAAATGAACGGGAAAGAACGGGCTTTTTTGTTATACTGCAGTGCAGGTTGTAGAAAGCTGAAATTGGACATGTAGGTTGCTTAGGGAGTGTAGCTAGAAGCATTTAGAGAGGACTTTCCAAAATTCCCACGGGAACGGGAAAAACTGGATTTTTCGTTTTACTGGTCGTAGAAAGCTGAAACTTGGCATGTAGGTTGCTTGATGACTGTAGGGAAGCACTAAGAGACAATTTCCTGAAATTCCCACGGGAACGGGAAAAACGGGACTTTTCGTTTTACTGGTTGTAGAAAGCTGAAATTCGAAATGTAGGTTGCTTGGAATGTGTAGAAAAGTATTAGGAGAGGACTTTCCAAAATTCCCACGGGAACGGGAAAAAACGGGATTTTTCGTCTTATTCGTCGTAGAAAGCTGAAACTTGGCATGTAGGTTGCTTGAAGAGTGTAAAGAAGCTATAAAAGATCATTTTTCAAAATTCCCACGGGAACGGGAAAACGGAACTTTTCGTTTTAATGGTTGTAAAACGCTGAAATTCGGCATTTAGGTTGTTTGGAGAGTATAAAGAAGCATTAAGAGAGAAATTTCCAAAATTCCCACGGGAACGGGAAAAAACGGGATTTTTCGTTTTACTGGCCGTAGAAAGCTGAAATTTGGCAAGTGGGTTCTTTGGGGAGTGTAGGGAGCATTAAGAGAGCATTTCACGAAATTCTTACGGGAACGGGAAAAAACGGGATTGAAATACTCCTGGTACACACAAGCGAAGCCGTGGCCAAAAGCTATTTGTCAATAAATGAAGTCTACGCGGACGAAGTCGCGGGAAAAAGCTAGTACGATATAATTATACAAACGACGAATTATTAAACTTGCAACTAACAGAGACACTAGCTTCTGCCCGCGACTTCCTTTGTGTAGAATTATACATTATATAAACCTTCCTCTTAAATCACTCTATCTATTTAAAAAAAACCGCATCAAATCCGTTGCGTAGTTTTAAAAATCTAAGCAAGCAATAGATCTGCAAGATTAAAATTTTTAAATTTCAAGACTGATCAAATTAACGAGTCACGCAAAAATGTGATAGGAACACGGCGACGTCAGAATCGGGCCCCGCACGACATTTGTCATCTCACGCTTCAGCGGGTACTATTATGTCTATCGTTGTTGCCTACGCATGTTTAAATGGGGCTCGGAATATCTCCCTGATATTCCAGATTTGACGGAGTGATTGGATTTTGTAATGGTATTAGTCGTTACCATACTATTTATTATATATAAGAAAGAAATAAGCAATAACAAGCTTAAAAAAATAACCTACGTTTTATTGTTCAAACTCTAGTGAAATACTTAGGTACTTACAGCTTGTAAGAAAACTGATCCATTATTTTTGCTTGTGCGTGTAAGTACTAATAATACGAAAGTGAGTTTGTTTGTTTGTTACGCTTCCACTACTGTACTGAATACTGAGCCTCTAGTGTAAGTTTTTCGTCTCGAACGCGTTCACGTAAAAGTCTCAATTTGCTATATGGAAGTAATAATTGGCCGCGCCACTTGCGGATCGAAACGGCAACCATAGAATATATAATAGTACTAAACGGCAACAAAGAGCCTCTCTCATAAATATAAAAACGTCTCGAACGCGTTCACGTACACGTATCAATTACTATGGAAAAATTGGCACCGCCGCTTGCGGATCGAAACGGCAACAAATCGTTCTCATAGTATTTGACATTTTAACGCAATCGCGTTCAAGACGTATTTTGCGACCGAAAACTAAATAATCATACTGTACTTTGTGTAGTAATGTATAAAATTAAGTATTAAAGTATGAAAACAAATCGTAAACCCATAATAACACAAAAGCATAGTCAGTGTGAACTGTCTTCATTGATATCGTTCGCGAATGATATTGTAGAATGTAAACTATGTGTCAGTATGAATTAGTCACTTTAAAAATAAAGATTCGCCTCCAAATGTTTTAAATACTCGCAGATAAACGAAGTCGAGATGAAGTGTTGCGGTGTTATACCTACAATATTTTATATTTCTAAACGACACTGAAAAATTAGAGCACATAGAAAAATCCGAAAAGTACATCTTAGTATAATAGTACCTTGCTATGAGTGGTGTAGCGGAATAACACGCATCACTACTCATTTCACGATTTTCGATTTTTCTGTGTTCTAATTTTCAGTGTCCTTTGGAAATTTAATTTCTAACGGGTAAAACCGTAAAAATAAATACAAAAACATCAAGAAGTAAAATTCTTGATTAATTTGATAGTACAATATATTATTATTTGTTGTTTGTTAAGAATTATGAGCTTAAGTATACTTGACAAAATTTGTTGGCTAAATAAATAGATCCCCAAGTAGTAACAGCCCAGGCCCAACGCAATCTCCGCTCCTAGTTCGATAATCAACCACATTCATCGTTACAATAAATAATACTGTCAAGCAGTCTAAATGCATGTTGCTCAGACACCTATACCGTGCGACAATAAAAAAATTGAAAAAATGGCACTCGTGTCCGATTTTTGAAGTTTAATTACCCCAATTTCAGGTATTAGGTAACATACGCAGTGTCGTATCGTAGGCGTCACGTTTTCTCACCGTTTTTTCATACATTTTGTTGCGATTCCGTAGCGGCACCGTTTTTTAAGCGGCGGTGTGGTCGCACCTTGATTTAAGTTTTATGACTGAACCAATGAACCTACCGCTAGGCGGTCGCCATTTTGTCCTAGAGAGTATTAATAACACACAACACACGCTTAGACAGACAACATGTCGCGTCGCTCATGTATTTTTTTTTAATTACTTTAAATAAGTGACTCAGCATTTCTATGAGAAATCAAAGCGGTACCAATTAACTATGGCTCGTGATTCACGCGTTGCGTTGACACGGAGTGACTCAGGGCGGAGTCTGCCAACTTAGTCTGCGCCTGCGCTTGTCTAGTCGGGCTGTGGCGTCACGCGCTCAAAATTTGTTGACATGGAAGGGGTATTACAAACAATAAGGGCCACTTGCACGGACCAGGGTTAACGACTTAACCCCGTGTTAGATGCTAACCCGGGTAAGTAGTGTCAAAATGTATGGAACTTTCAAACCTAACCCCGAGTTAGCGATTTAATTTTTTAACTGGACTCTGCAAGTGGGCCTAAGCGTTCAAGTAAATATTACAAATATTTAAGACTAGCTGCCCGCGATTTTGCCAAGTTGAGTTGAGTTAAAAAACCCTACCTACTACCAAAGGTTCCATTAACATTATAAGATGTTATTGACGTGACAACGTCTTATAAATTGGTTTGCCGGGTGACACTTCAAGAAACTGCGTTACGCTCCGCTCACGTTATGCGCTCACAATGAGAGCGAGTGAGAGGCACGCGGGCATGGTTAGCCCGCCTAAGAGCGAGAGAGACAGACATAAAAAGTGAAAGGCACGCGTCCCTTCCACTCGAGCACAGTTAGCCCGCCTAAGAGCGAGAGAGACAGAGCGAGAGAGAGAGAGTGAGAGAGATAGGCATACACACCGGTTCATGTCTTGCGCTTCTATTTCGCTTAGGCGCCTGCATACAAGTTTACACGTCCTTCTTCCTACTATACGAATGAATATTCACATTAAAATTATTTTACCACTCAAAGTCGTTGTCACGTAAAACTTTCGCCCGTATACCGACTTTACAGGCAACCAATTTTTTTTATGTCACTTAATGTGTTACAAAATCTGCTTTTATTACCAAAGGTTCTACTTACGCGTGCATTCACCCACCGTTTCAGTGGGCGATCTCGACCTCTCATGGTCACCAATTGGCTTCCATGAAAGAACGTACTACCATCGTTTTCCATTAGTAGGTACCCCAAATATTTAATGCGGAACGTATGCCAAACTAAGACTCTCTTATTTCACAATTTTTTTAACTAAAGCAAGAACGTATAGCTATTTGCAATAATCTAAATATGACAATATTGCACCGCACACTCCGCACAGAGCCTTGCTCCAATTTCCAAAAAAGGTTTACGATCAAAGAATAAGCATACGAGACCGAGACCTTGGAAGTCCCCATTTGAAAATCCTTTGTTACACCGCATTGTTTCTTTTCAACTGACACTTGACATTTAAAGACAATGTCAAGCACGAAGGGCACTGAAGTTTCCCTTTAGTCCTTTGGTTGGAAGTAACAAGCTTCATTTTCGAGTCAATGGAGCACTAGGTAGTTTCCTTAATTTATGGGCATGCACGATTTGCGTCACGGCATCGGTAAATGTGTCATCATTAGTCGTTTTTGTTGGCAAACGGCTCGGCGGGAAAATGAGACGACTTAGTTGTAATATCAGGAGCTTTACTGGATTAAGCTTGCCTTTAGTTCTCTGTTTCACCGCTCTCTGTTAAGTTCCAGTGGTATTAAGTGTCAGTTATTTATGATTCCGTCTCTATTTATTACTATGAAACAGACAGAGACGTCATCATGTGGTGAAACAGGGCCTTAGTAAGTCAACTCGCGTGTTGGCGACCTACAACCGGTTGTAATGCTCTGAGCCTCTAGTGTAAGTTTTCGCATATAAAAACGTCTCGAACGCGTTCACGTAAACGTCTCAATTACTATGGAATATTTGGCAGCACCACTTGCGGATCGAAACGGCAACAAACTGTTCTCATAGTATTTGACATTTTAACGCAAACGCGTTCGAGACGTCTTTTGTGACCGAAAACTTACACTAAGCAAATTGTTCTCATAGTATTTTACATTTTAACGCAAACGCGTTCGAGAGGTATTTTGTGACCGAAAACCTACACTAAGCATACTGCAGGGGCCAAGTATAATTGTCACTTCCCGGCCAGTTATAGAAAATACAACTCGAAAGTTGTAAGAACTTGTGCTGGATTTAACGAGTGACTTAGACGAAAATTACAGGTCTAAAATCAAATCAACTAGTCGAATCTTTCTTCCATGCCGGTCTGAGAGTAAAGAAAAAACAGAGTGGGTGTACCAGTTGCTTCTCTTCCCGATGGGTAAAAGCCCATCGAGGGAATGGGCGAAAATCTTAGGAATCATGTTATAGGCGATGCGGCTAGCAACCCATCACTATTTTGATTCCTCTTTCCATCTATACGCCCACAATCATGCTACACGTGGCCTTTAGGTCTTCTAATCTTAGGCTGTCTACCCCGTAAGGGATAAAGAAGTGATTTATGTATGTACCTATGTATGTAACAGTACACAGTTTAATAGCACTTGAGTACCTAATGGGGCCTTACCATGACGTCCTAATTCCGACTTTTAGTTCAAGTTTTAGCTGTCACTTTTATTATGAATCTGACAGCGAGCAAACCTCAACTGAATCGTATTAAGACGCCATGGTAACCCCCATGGGCTATCATAAATCGGGCTTCTGGTCGTCCCTTGAAAGAAAGAAGCCAGATAATAAGGTCATTAACAAAATAAACTACAAGTTGTAGATCTCTCGTGGAAATGTACGATTAAAAGAAATAACAAAGCGGTATATTGTGTTACGACCAGCGTGTTGACAGCCATGTTTTTGTTTCCAAGTATCATGTTGTGAGATTGGCGCCGCGTCATGATATTCTTAAACTAATAAACTCTTTGATGTTGTGTAAATCTATCATTTGTGTTTTTTATGAAAGTTAAATAAATATTGTTACCGCATTCAACGGCCCTATACGTCTATCCTTATCTATTCTTATTAACATGTGAAATTGACTTAGTTCGTTTGTTTGCTACGCCTTCACGCAATAACAACATAACCGATCGAAATTTGACATGCTATATGCCTTTGGTACGGAATAGAATGTGGTTCCTCTGTGTTAGTCAAAGCATTGTGCATCATCAGACCATGTGTATCATCGTGTGTGTGTGTGTGTGTGTGTTTCGTTGCCGGAACATAGCCCGCCTAGTGTGTCTAATTGTATTTTTTTTCCTCTTATAGGCTTCTACTATCTGCGCGGGAAGAGAAGCAACTGGCTCTATTTGACACTGACTGTATAAATAACAAACTGACTTAACAAATTACAACGAAAGCAAACTCATTTAAAAACATCAGAAGATCGAAACTTACGGTTTCCGATGGAGGAATTCCTCCCACATTCCCACTCCAGCTAATGAAGGATTAGCGATCAATCGATTGCGCGCGCGCAGCCGCACGCTAAACATAGCCGCTCCAGCGTGACGCAACTTTGTCAACAAATTAAAAACATTCGTATCGAATATCATTGGCATGGATTAGGCATTCAATATTAGGGTCAATTTCCCAAGCAGTAAATTTTGATGGCAAGACTGAAAACGCAGGTGCAGAAGGCTTTGATAATGTAGAACTATTTTTTTTAGGAAACAGCCCCCTATTGTCTACCTCGGGCAACAGCTAAAATTAAAATATTATTTTATTTAATCATTTAAAAAAATATATTTAGACCATATTTCTCATCAAGGTGGGTTGTCCCGGAGCCGGTTTTAGTTACAAAATGCCGGATAATTCGGATACTATGCGTGACAATATTTTTCTTTTACCTTTATTTTATTACCATATAAACAGGTAACAAAAAAAGCACATCACCTGATTTTTACCTCATTTGTAAACCTTTGAATATGTGCATATACATTTGTCCGGAGACACGCTCTCATTCCGCGGGCAAATTTTGGGAACGATTTATTTCCTGAGTTTGATCCCTTAAGCCCCCCGTCTATCGCGCACTCCGAGCAATAGTCAAACTGCAGCGCTCAGCGAGATTGGATGTGTGTTACTGTGAAACGTTTTCGAGTAAATTTTATTTTTTTATCATCGCCATGGTGTGGGGACAAAATAAAAATCATTCCGGAGTTAGTCATAGTTTTTGTATTTTGTATCGCTTTTGTTTGTAATTTATATATGTCACGTAAAATATAGTCCTAATTCCAAGAGTTCAATTAGTTTAACAACACGACTCTTACCCTTCTTTTAATATTTATTTTTATGTCGAGTTTCTCATTCCACCATTTTTATTCCGGTGTTTCCGGTGTAGTAAATTGAAATGTAGCTTCACTTTAGTATTATGAAAGGGTCCGTAGCATATTTTCTAAAATGAAATACTAACCCAATTGCGATGCGATTTTTGGTATAGTATTAGTATTGTACCAGCGCATGTTTTTAGATAATGTTTAGGCTTTTAGGCTACCAGGGAACGTTACTAAAAGGGTTTTTAAAAAAATAGATGTAACTTTGTGCAACTCGCACTTAATAAGTACTCGATAGTAATTGTAAATCTGTGACTGATTCCTACAGCAGCAGGTTATCGGGAGTTAGTTCGGGAATCGTATAATACAAAATAATAGTTTTGATTATGGAACCCTATTTTTTACTTTAATTCCGGTGGTCTAAATATCATTCCAGTGGGCTGATATTATAATCCCGGTGTACATTTATCATTCCATTGGACCTTCTTTCATTCTGGTGTACATTTATCATTCCGTTGTGTGTTTAGAAATTCGACCTCTAATATCTCGAAAACTATTTAAGATTTCAGGTTCCCTTTCAGATATGTCTTACAAAATAGTCTAAAGTATCTTTTGGCATTTAAAAATTTAAAAAAAAATCAGATATAAGGAATCACACCGAAATGATACAAAAAATGCGTCTTGTTGAAATTGACCCATTACGACGTGGTTGGCTTACTCAGCTTAGTTGGTAGTGACCCTGCCTGCGAAGCAAGCATCCGGGGTCCGAATCCCGATAAGGGCATAAATATTTGTGCGAAGAGCACGAATATTTGTTCCTAAGCCATGGATGTTTCTATAATATTTAAGAATGTATTTCTCTATGTAAGTACCTATGTATATAAAAAGTAAAAAGTAACAGTCTTTATTTATAATATGCAAAAGGTTACAATGTAATTGTTCAGCAGCCTCCGCACTAGACTCGGGCCCTATGTCGCGGAGACTAGAGACAGACTAGAGACAGTTATATCGTTGTCTAGTACCCATAACATAAGTCTTACTAGCGCTTACTTTGGGACTATAGTTGCGAGACTAACAGGTACTTCGTTATTTGAATTAGTAATTTAACCTTAGAAATTTAACTGTCAAATTCTTAACCATCTTTGTAATGTACTCGTCGTGGCTTCCCACTACGAGAAACTTACATCTCCATGTAATTCATCATCTCATCATCATCATCATCATCATCATTATCATCATCATCATCATCTGCCACAATGGACGACATCTCGCAACCTGCGTCCTGGTTTCCATCCGTTCTCATGCTGTCGAACCACTTAGTTGGAGGCCTGCCAACGCTGCGTCTTCCGGTTCGTGATCACCACTCGGAAACCTATCCCCAACGGTCTGTTCTACGAGCGATGTGGCCTGCCCATTGCCACTTTACCATACATAGTAACTCCAGTTCTTGGGTGCATTTCCATATCCGGATTTTATATCTTAATTAGCTTCTGCCCCGCGAATTCGTCCGCGTAGAATTAGCAATTACCATGTTTATCGCTAGCCCGCGGAAACTTTGAAGTTTTCCGGGATAAAAAGTAGCCTATGTGTTAATCTAGAGTGCTAGCTATCTCCGTTCCAAATTTCATCCAAAGCGGACCGAGTCGTTTCAGAGTAAAGGAATAAACATACACACTCCCATCGTCACATCCTTCCATCCTCACAAACTTTCGCATTTATAATATTTAGTAGGATCAAGTAAAGTTATTTCCTTATAACTCCAAACGGCAGCGGCACGCGCGATTGGCCTACTGATCGCTAGCCTACATCATTTCACGGATGCCAGAGAATTTTGGCACCGAAATGTCTTGCGGACGAAAATAATGTTCCACACCCACCCAGCGATATTGGGTTATTCCTAATTTAGACCACAGTACCATTAGAACAACAAATAACACTGTTGTTGAAACACATATGGCAAGATAAATAGTTGCATGCAACTAACTGTGGTTTACCTTGCGGCTATATGCATCCTTTTCACGTCACAAAAAGGAGGCTGATATCCATGCATACATGTTTACCATAGTTCAATACTGTGTCAAAAATTTACACTACAAGGTCTGAGCGTCGCGACGGCGGAAATGCTGCAGCGATTCGAATTCAAATTCGAAGTTCGTATCCAGCCGTTCCTTTCGCTCTCTTCTTAATGAACATTAGTGTGAGCGGAACGGCAGATGCCTGTTTATTTGTATAAGCTGTTTAGATTCGAGAATGGATACAGTTTACTATTTGTATTTCATTCTACGGTCAGTGGACAGGTCACTGGCCCATTGGTCAGATGTCGTCTGGCAGTTGGCTGGAAAACTGTGTGTGTGTGTGTTGTGTGTAACTGTGGATGTGGTGTGTGAACTGTGTGTGTGTGGCACAGGACCAGGCAAAGTGGCGTGAAAATTAAGAGGCTTTTACCCCGCAGTGAGTGGATGTGGCCTGATTAGTAGTAGTCGTTCGGCTCGTTTGCCTCCCTATTCGCATAAAAAAAAAAAGTATTAGTACTTCATTCCACTGCCGCTCTGCGCTACCCACCAAAGCATTAAATGTTCAACAATGCCCAGAATAGGTCCAGTTAAAGTAAGAAAATATGCGCCCTTGTACCTTACCTATTGGCAAAACTGTTGTTTACATGTATTGTATGTCGTTTGCCTGCTGACCAACATGTTTGTTTATTTAGGTCTTCAAATAAATGAGAAATAATGTCAAGTATTACGGAAATAAACATTTTTCTTATTCTATTTATTCATCATGTGAGCACCGTAGCACCAGAGTATTGCAGATTGCGCTGCGAACCTAGCGAGCTGAGATAGAATTGACAGTAATGTCACCGGTTCTTCTAGCCGGAACACATTGATGATGATGATTGATCCTTTAACTCCTCGTGGAGCATAGGGGCCCCGACAGTCTTTCTCCAGACTCCTCTATTCTGAGCCCTCTCTTCGTCGGCCCAGGTCATCCCGGCAGCCTTGAGTTCCGCCGTGATGGATCTCTTCCAGGACTCAGTGGAGTCCAGCCGGGACACATTACTGGAATACAAAATACAAGCATTGTTGTTGGACAGGCTTAGCGAGTATGATGGTAGTAGCGATCTCAAAGAACCATGCATGAGGCCTAAACCCGTAAAAATATTGATCTGTTGCGCATTTTCCGAAGACCATCAAGGGAATGGGCGGAAATCTTAGGCCAACAATCAAGCTAAATCTGGCCTTTAGGTCTTGTTACCTTAGGTTCTTTTCTACCCCATAAGGGATAAAGACGCGATTTATGTAAGTATATATGTATTTTCAGATGGTACATAAATACCTAGACCTGCAGACACTTGACGATCTTGATGAGAAATCTAAAAGTAAACTCGTTTATACAAATTACATTGCGTGACACTTAATCAAGTCAATAATAGGTATGTACGGTCGCCCAAATAAGTGGTCTACCACTTTTCATCCAACTTCCTATCAAATGAAAATGTCGCTAAAGTCGAACTTTCAAGTTGACAGCCTGTCTTATCGACATTATATATTTTGATGTGCAAAGGAATTTTAACCTTAAGGTTGTAGACCACATATTTGGCTGATGGTAGCTACATTCTCGAAAATCCTTTAAAATTTCAACAGTCAGATTCGACACGACTTGCAGCCCTTGCAGGTCATAATTTCAACAGTCAGATTCGACACGACTTGCAGCCCTTGCAGGTCATAATTTCAACAGTCAGATTCGACACGACTTGCAGCCCTTGCAGGTCATAATTTGCCTTACATTTTATCCAAGGACCTAATATTGCAGCTCATAAAGCTGATTTGGATTTGTTTTTGAAGTGGAATTAAGCCATTTTGATATAACGTCACGCATTTGATCTCAATGTCAGTAATGGCTATTTACGACGACGTCAATTAGCCAGCTGTGAAATTTAATTTCGGATTTGCTTGTGAACGGATTTAATGAAATTTCCACCAAAAGTGTACATGTACGTAAATGCGAGGGGTCTATATTTTGTCCGATAAAATTGAAGTTCCGAATGTATCGTTTTGTCATAATTTTTAGTCATAAAGCGTTTTATTTCTGAAACAGTAAATATTTGTTTCAGCATTGATAGTAAACCAACTTAACCTAAAATAGGTAGGTACTACATTCTGATGGAAATATCAAATAAATCAAGAAATTTTACTTCTTGATTTTTAATACGTTTTACCGTTAGAAATTTAATTTCTAAACGACACTGAAAATTAGAACACATAGAAAAATCCGAAAAGTAAAGCTATGGCCGGGAATAGCTTTACTTTTCGGATTTTTCTGTGTTCTAATTTTCAGTGTCGTTTAGAAATTACATTCGGATGGTTTATCCAAAATTTCTGAAAAATGCAACGTTTCATACGTGTTAAGACAAAAAAAATGATGACTAACGATTATTACGACCAAAGAAAATTATGGAACAAAAAGGACTCGAAAGGCGAGGTAAACAATAATAGTCTCTACTGATTGAAGCAAACATTTTCTCACGTCTCACTCTCTCTGCTGTAGTTTTCCAATGTATAATGGCTTCACACACCATTTTGTTGATTGTATTATCTTAAATATCGTTTCCTATGTCACTGAGCATCTCGTGGGTGTCTCCGCCTATCATATCCAACGACCTTCGCGTCAGTAATGTCCCAATTATCTTTACGTTATTTGTGAACATTTCGCGCTTCCATTTAATTCTATTTCGTCGTTCATTATGTTCTCAAAAGCGTGAAACGGTGACAAGTGTTGTTTTTTTAACATGTTAGCGACAGAATGCTGTTTATTGCGTTCTCCGTTGGGGCCCGATTATTGAAAGCATGTCACTCGAAAATACTATTCGGAGGTGGTGAAAAAATTTTGCGGATGGTAGGACCTTGTGCAAGGTCCGTCCGGATCGCTACCACCATCTTACTCGCTAATCCTGCCGCTAAGCAGCAGTGCTTGCACTGCTGTGTTCCGGTGTGGAGAGTAAGACAGCCGGGGAAATTACGGGCACAAGAGGCATTTTATCTAAGTCCTCTAGGTTGGCAACGCATCTGCAATCCCTCCGGGGTTGTGGGTGTCTATGGGCAGTAGTGATCGCTTACCACCAGGTGACCCACTTGCTCGTTTGCATTCCTATTCACATTAAAAAAAATAATAATAATAATTTGCTATATGATGAACGCCAATCGCACTTTATTACTAAGGCCCCGTTATCCATAAGTCCATTCTGTGTATCTTTTGAAGTGTGATGGTTTAAGTATGAAATTTTCACGGAAAGTTTTTTTTACATGTGGCCGCTATATTTAGGAATCTTTTATTTGCGTACGTGCAATAAAAATTGAATCAAATGTTACGATGATCCATTATAGAAATTAGACGAAAGTATGTACAGTCAAGGGCATCAATATATGTACTTTACCAAGAAGTCAAAAACATTTATACACCTTTATGCCACAAACAATAAGGTCGGTGACACATATATTTAGATTAATGGCTTTAAGTACCTATCGATATTTATACCCTCGACTGTATAGAATTCTTTTCTTATTGTGTGTACATGCTCTTATATTTGTGTGTCTTGCAAAATGAATAAATGTCTTCTTTCTTTCTTTCTTTCTTTCTTTTGCTTAACCGTTTTTGTAATAATTCCTATATTAGAAAAAAAACAAGTAGAGCTGACTGTTAATTGTCTTCAAGTGAAAATAGTGCTTGATACTCTTAAGTTCTAAAATAAAATTTGAACCTTAAATCTTAAAGAACCCCTCAGTTCATACACATTTAAACATTATCAAGATTACAAAAACAATTAGAATAAACAAATATTAATGGCAAAGACAAAATTGTAGCGAATTCGGAATAAAAAGGCTTATAAATAAATAAATGGCAAAGACAAATATTATTTATTCATTCGCGAACTACATTATCGGCTGGCATACATACTTATGTCAAAATCATCAATACCTAATTCGAAGTGTATTTACATGGAATGTTTATAAGAAAAAACACTTCGATGCCAATAATATTTACTCGATTCCAAGTGTGTTCTCGATTCCAAATGTAGACGCGTCCAGAGTTAAATCATTTTAATGGAGCTGTCGCTTCAATACTGTAACTGAAGCGTAGCGTGCTAATAAAAGCATCTCAGATTTCTTTATTAAGCATGCAAGTACATTTAAAGATTCTCATCATCATCATATCAGCCACAGGACGTCCACTGTTGGGCATAGGCCTCCCCAATAGACTCCCAGTTGCCTCGATTGGAAGCGGCTTGCATCCACCGTGAACCCGCGACTTTAACCATTGAAAGATACTACATAATAATAATTACCCGCTTTCGATGTCACGCACACTTTGACACGTATGCAGATACGTGTTTACTACAAATAAAGCTTACTTGCCATCGTGAATCGCAAGAGCTTCAATTCGTTTAAAATTTATCGTACTTGCATATTTGCTTAAATTGAACCCTTGATTCATTAATAATAAGTTTAGCCTGTTTTTTATGTATGTATCTTATAATTATTACTTTCTATGGCAAATAATCGTTATGATCACGATAAATCACTTTATCATCTGAATTTTGAGCGGAGAAAAAATATGTAAATGTGCAGTGCGTCTATTTTGTAAATGTCTCGATATTATCGGACTTACGCATGTTTTAACAGTCGTCCCTATTTGAATCTGAATGCTACCTATATGGGCATAATGGGCAATCGGAAAATTAAATGAACTTATTTTGCTATAATACGTACTTATTTAGGTACTTGTACCTAATTGCTAACACAGATTTACTTTATCCATTACCATGTCTGTACCGTATTGTGGACCTATTCCGGACAAACTATAGGCAAAGGCAATGTATCTGTAATGTAACTGTGAATTTGTTTCAGCACGCGCAGTGATGACGGCGGCGCGGACGCGGGCACGCGCGGGAAACGCGGGAAACGCGGCTACGTTCCACGCGAGTGCTGGCCGGTTTTAAAATTTAATAAAAAAACAAAAGGTGCTTTCAGCCAGAGTTAAATTTTAAAATAAGAAATGGAACGGTAAAATGACTTGGAATTTTGAATGGTTTAAACATTGTGCGCTTTAGACTGTGAACACATTAGTGGTTATAATGTAACACGCAGTGGTTGTGACGGGACGCATGTTCGGTTCCCGTGTGACAGTGACGTCAGTAATGAGGTAGCCAATATGGGAATACAAGTGGAAAATACTATCAGTTTCGGAAGTAATTCATGTAAGTTCCTTATACTAGTTCAAATATACGAGTTATCCGGACTCATAAATAGTCTAATGTATCGGAAGCCTAGATGTAAATGGTAAAAACAATTTGGTAAAGAGACCTCCAAAGATATTTTAATGTAACACTAATAAGTCTCAAGTAAATATTATTTCCAGTGTTCATAAATTTTAAATTCTTAGTCATTGCAAGATACAGACAGTATTGACGCGGTCTTGTTGGCCAGCATTAAATGTCTTCATAAAAAATATAAACCTTGAAGCAATCCTTTGATTCAGAAGAAAATTAATAGAAATGTCTGCGTCAAGGTGTCTCGGAACAACACGCGACACTGTGAACACTAATATTAAGTCATCACCTTTAAAACTTCAATGTTTCTCTTTCTTATGAAGACAGAAATTATGTTTATTAATTTGTTTTGGATGTTTAACGCATATCCATCACAATTTGTGACACATCAGAACATCAAAAACTAAGATCACAAATTACGCCGTCGGGAAATGTGTCCAGCATCCTTGTCCATAATATTCTCACTCTATTTCAGAATAACTGCCAGTTTAATGTTATTTATTTTTATTTTCGTGTAAGTTCAATGTCGTGTGCGCTGCGGCCTAGAGCGTGCGTCGGCTACTAACGGATTAGCGTTCTTTTGAATTTAGAATGTGGGTTCCATTTTGGAATTTTGAGATGTCCGCGCACGATCTCACGACAATGGCGACGGAGAAAACAAACAAACGTCCGATTTGGGGCAAACAATGGCTGTAAAACGATGAAAAGTTATGACAGTTATCTGCGGGATTCGAGGGCTTTGAGCGGATGCGTATAAACTATATTCGCGTGTCTATGCTCGATGATTTATCGACGTGATCCAGATTAAATGGATGCCAAATATACTGGGTAAACTAAACAGTAGCTCATTATTCGCAAGGACAAACCGGCCTTGAGGCTTTTGCAGTGGAAGAATCGAAAAATAGACGCGGAACAAAATTGTTGATGTTAGTTGCGAGAAGCAACCGAAAATACGAGATTTTTGGGGTTTATTACGAGACCAATGACCGATTTACGGGACCCCGTTCGTGACTCCCGAGTTATGAAAGAAGCGCTAATACGGTCAAGCGTCGACACGTGAACTAGTTTTGGTACGTAAACAGTACCTTACAGTTACAGGCGAAATCTAAAAAAGTTAGAACTGTTTTATTCGTTATAGCTTCATTCTGATTATTATTTTTAAACCCAATGATGCTATAGCTATAGATCGAAACGCGTTAAAGAAAATATGAGAAAGCGGAATACTTACACCTACACCCAAGTAAGACTCGAGATTCTCGAGAACAATCATTCGATTTTTTCAAACACGAATACAAGCCCTGCCTGGAAATTGAACACGTGACCTCATTATTCCTAGTCAGGTTCTCTAACCACTAAACTACCTGGTGGTAAACTACATGGTGTTATTCAACCTTGTGGTCACCAGAACTCTCTATATTGTAAAGCATTAAATTACATGGTGGTATTTACATGGTGTTATTCAGCCTTGTGGTCACCAGAAC
Organism: Pandemis heparana; assembly: GCA_963854515.1. NCBI lineage: Eukaryota > Metazoa > Arthropoda > Insecta > Lepidoptera > Tortricidae > Pandemis > Pandemis heparana. Next base: position 1,054,773 of record OY978025.1, read on the forward strand.
TCTCTATATTGTAAAGCATGAGGAGAGATCAAAACCGAGGACAGACCGGAGTATAGAGAACAGTCTCATCGAATGAGTAACAGAATCCAAGTGACTCGTAGTAACAATACATATCCAGTGCGATATGCAACAGGGAATGGAGGAATGTCTTAGAACCATGTTATAGGGTATACGCCTAATCTTGCTAAGCGTGCGTTTGGGTTTTGTTACCCTAGGCTCTGTCTACCCTGTTAGGAATAAAGACATGATCTATGTATATATCATAAATCCGTACAAAAAGCCGCGGCATCTGCAGCTCAGTGGTTTGAACTAAATATGCCTCTCAAGCAGAGGGTCGCGGGTTCGAATCACGGGCTCGCACCGCACTTTATGAGTTTTTCGGAGTTCATGTGCGAAATTATATTTGAAAGTCACCGGTGAGCTTTACGGTGAAGGAAACATGCACACACATAGACAATTTAATGGTGTGGAGCTACAAGTTATAACCCAAGCCTTGTGAGATGAGAAGCCTGTGCCCAGCAGTGGGGCGTGAGTGGGATGATGATACAACAAAAATTATTATCTCAGTCCGGACTGTGACACTTGACATATGCGAAACTCCCGGACAGTCACGATTTATTGAGACCGGTGATTTTCTTAACTGTGAGATTTATTCGGTGTCAACGAACTCTGTGTAGGTATTGCAAATTATAATATACGTCTGACAGGACTATTTTTATGTAGCTAATGAGGAAGCTGGGAACATCGCTGCTACGGCGGTTTCGTTTGATGTTACAATTATAATGGATAAAATGACACGGCCGTTGAACCGAAAATGACCGTGGCGTCCTGTCTAATAGCTGTAGTTGTATAGGCAGTAGTTCTAATACGGTTTTATCTGTCATCTTGTTTCTAGCTTACTTGATATCATTATTATGATTATGAAGGAATAAGCAGATGAAATGTAAAATGCGATCTCCGTACGGTTGTAATGTCGCGCCGTGTAGGGCCTTACCATGACGTCCTAATTCCGACTGTCAAGTATATTGACTCCCAGTGTCAAGTATTGTCGGTAATCAAGCAAATTGGGAGCTTTTAGGAGCCAGAGCTGATATTTTAAATAGGCAGGGATAGGATAGTGTACTTTCATAAAGATCATTTTATTTAATCTCTTCAGTAGCTCCAACCCCCTACATAGAAATAGCTAGAAATATCTTAGGGATACCGTAGCATAGTGAAAAATGTGAAGGCGATACTAGATAATATAGGATAGGCGATATATACGTTACACGATAATAGATAGATTCGGAACTTAATATCGGAAAAGTGAAAATTACATATCGAAATACTGAAGGAAGTGGGGCGCAGTCTTCGTGAGAGAGGTCTTGACCCCCGCTCCGGGTCGTTTCTGGTGCAAAGGTTGTCCATCGCGGTACAACGTGGTAATGCTGCGAGTGGCGCCTTTGGCCTGGTATGACGCGGGGCGGATTATTTGACTGATTGTTTTTTTATTGTATTTTTTTGACGTTATTTTTTTGGATGATAAAATTACTGTATCGAAATACTAACTTAAACTATTAAATACGTGATGTCCACTAGGCTCCGCTATTTGAATCCCCCAGATACATAAATTATAAAGAGGGAAACAAACTGACCTAAATTCTTAACCTAATTGCTATTAAAAATATACAATAGCGACAAAAACTCGCACCAAATTCGTTGAGTTGCCTGGCAGCAACGTTCAATTGTTCTGTTCCATTGTTGGTCACAATGCGCGGGCGCGTGCCAGCGCGATTGTTGGCATAGCTGATCGGTGAGTGATTGGCTATCGTCGGAATTAGAGTGGCATTTGGCTGTGGCAGGTTTGGGAGGATGAACTGTTAACCTCTGATGGCTTTAACAGCGTTTGCTTGGCTACAGAAATACCCGTAGTATGTTGGCTTAGTAAATAAAAGTTGGTATGTTAGTTGTTACAAACCCAATAATAGAAATGAAAATTGTTGATTATGAAAAGCAGCTTGAATATTAAATTTATCTCTTACATTTTAAGTTGAGAACATAAACTTAGGAAAAAAGTCGACATATAACAATCAATCACATTATTCACAAAGAGTCTAATCGGGATAATACGATATTTAAAAATCAAACTATTATCAAGTTCTCATTCAAAATGGGCGAAAATCTTAGAAATCATGTTAATAGGTGATGCGGCTAGCAACCCATCACTTAGTTTGATTCCCCTTTCCACTTTTTCGCCCACAACCATGCTAAACGTGGACTTTAGGTCTTGTTACCTTAGATACTGTCTACCCCGCAAGGGGTAAAGATGTGATTTAAAAGACATTTAACTCTAACTCTACTTTAAATTTACTTAGGACCTCGCTATCGCCATCTAGCGATGAAAACCCCAACTTCTGTAATCAAGTTTTTCCTACCTCACCGCCACCTATCGGGAAACTCCCGAACCTTAACTCCAGCTTTCCTGAATAATAACAAAATTTTGGCAAGCTTTCAGGTTTCCCTCGTTCGCCGCGCTTGCGCTAGATGGCGCTAGAAGCGCTGAATGAAATGTTTATGTTATGGCGGCCATTTATTTTTGAATCTGAGCGTTATACTCAGGTTTTATAAGTGGCTTAGGAAGTTATGACACAGACGCGGAGTGCCGGCTGCGAGTACGCATATACGAGTATGTTATGCAAAGTTTTCACGATTAGAATTTTACATTAATATCGCGTTGGAATAACGAAAACGGTGGCCCAATAAAATTGCTTGGCCATGACATGATGTAAATATAAGACAAATGGATATTAATTAATAACTTGTAACATTAAAGAGTTCGCCATAATTTTGAGGGTAATTTCGATAATGTGTATATATTGCACGTTTGTATCTCGATCACACAAAACTACATTGATATTTGGCAGACGTAAGGTCAGTCGCGGGACTCGCGGAGCATGTGCGCCATGTTTTTTTTTATAAGTAGATGATTTCAGTGCAAAATAATTTCTTTACATATTGACCTGTGAGTCTGCAAGTCTGTATTGATTAAATTGACAATACTTGGTGTTTTATAACTGCGAAAAAAACTAATTAAGTAAATCAAATCTGTTAATAATAAAGTAAAGTTTAAAATCTTTTTGTTCTAAATAAATGCCTAAATGTTGTGACTAGCCACAACTTCACAACAGTTCTGTAATGGTTCAAATTGGGTTCAAACGGAAAAGGGGTTTGGAGGAAAAACGCCCAATTTCTCGACCTATGAAGCACTTTGAGATTAAATACTAACCTTAGAACCTTAGAAGTGAGCATTAAAATGAATCAGAATCAGAAATGTTTATTATCATAGCTGTTACATAATTAACACTTAAATAATTAATTTTTTAATTTTTATTATTAATTTTTTATTTATTTAAAGTATGATACACCACGACGTTTTGTCTCATAAGAGAACTTGACATATGTATATACCTACTGACGAGCATTAATATAATTAATTAACTATTATTTGTAACTTCGTCTGCCAAGAATTAGTTTATCCTCTTGGGTTCCAATGTACTATGCAAAGGAACTTAAAAATAGCTAACTAAAACTAAAAATTATAATCTAAATTTGGACCCTTCAGCAGTGGCGTGGCGTCAAGTATATCAGAAGGCAAGCCGAAGGGAACTTAACTAGCCTTTTCCTCTAATTCAATTCTGCACAATAAATTGCCCAACTGCCTTAAAATAGGCAAGCCGGTGGGAATCGAGTTCTATGGACGCCACGCCACTGCCCTTCAGGTAGGGTGCCCAACACGCAGGCAGCATTCCCGCGCTGAATTGCGAAAACAATTCTTTGCGCGAGAAAGCTGCCCGCGCGATGGCTGCCAGTTGCCTCTCTCAGCCGTTTGCTCAACTCCTAGTGAAGCCCGAGCGTATCCTTGCCCCTTCATTGTATGTTCTGGTGTTATTTCATTTCCACCTTCCGTAGGTATCTCCTAGTAAATACTAGCCCGATATTTGTCTCAATCCCGCCGCCGTCCGCGTTCGGGCGAATGCCAAATATTCTGTGATTAATTGCTACATTTAGCGCTCTCCTTCATAATTACACTTCCTGCATAATTACTGACGACTTTTGATGGTTAGCGTATACACTTGTATCGAGGTTTAATGAGACTGAAATATCAAAACGGTAATTGGGATATGAGAGGACTAGGTACCTACCTAATTATAGTCACTAAGTACAGTCGCCATTTGATATTTCGAAGCGGCAAAGGAGATCAAAAATATCGAAACATCTGTCTAATCTATATCTAATACCTTTAAATACCTTTACATATACATAGTACCTACTTTTAAACGAGCAATTCCTGTATATGTATAATTATAATCTGAATCTCGGAGACGGCTCCAACGATTTTCATGAAATCTGGTATGCAGGGGGTTTCGGGGACGATAAATCGATCTGGCTATGTTTCATTCCTACCCTATTTTTGCCCAAGTACTTAGGTATTTACAGATTGTTAAGAACTCGTCATATTCCAGATACTTCAGGCTACGCTGTTGCTACGCCCAATATAGTCCGACCTTCCAGCAAGCTTGGAAAGCTCGAGCATATTATCAAATGTAACCGGACACGCCAGCATTGTTAGTTACAGCTCAGTACGTGCCGCTATTTGCAACAACCTACTATTATCGTGCTGATCGTAATTAGTTTGTTTTGTATCTGTTGATGACGTAGTGCAAATAAAATTACTCGCGATCAATGAATAATTAAATGTGTTTAACGCGTGCTCTATTTTCAAAGAAAAGTTTCTTAAAGGCAGTTTGTTTTCGTAATAATTTTTTTTTTAGCTTATTATAGATAGCTGCTGGGCAAAGGCCTTCCCTTCTATCCTCCACTCGTTCTTGTCAAGAGAATGCTCCTGCCAACTGCCATCCTATTCGATATGCATCCAAGTTCGCCATCTTCTCTTTGATCTGCGTCTACACCGATAGTCATAGGTCCTTTTTTGTCCCATAATTTTCATTGGTCATAATAATAGTAAGTCATATATTTTTTGGTAATAAAACATGAAATCGCGCATTTTTCAGGAATTTTGGAAAAGTTATCAGAATATAGTAGATTAAGTTGGGTTAGGTAGGTTAGTTTACTATCAATTCAAAAAAAATTACTTACTGTTTCAGAAATAAAAAGCTTTATGACTAACGAAAATTATGGCAAAGAAAGTTATTGACTTGGTTAACGTGCAGGAAAAAATCTAATCCCGTTAAAAACCAGTTATCTGGGAAAAAAAAATCTTCCTTCTTGGCTGCTGTTGCTAACTTAGTTATCTGCAAGGATGATGAGAATTTTTCGGGTATAAGAGAGAGCAAGTCTTACCATTATATTATTAAATCTTTTCTTCACAATACTAGTACTTTAAATTAGAATAGGGTATCTACTGGTCATAACCTCACCATTTCTATGCCTCAGTACTCAATTAGGTCCATAAACTTCGGATTCCGGCGCGTCCATAATGCTCGTCCGACGCTTGGTCCGAGTCCAAGCTGGATTCTCGGCAGAGTTATTGTGACAGTGGTTTAGCGCTCCAAATGCAGACAATTGCATCACGGCGTCCGTATGGTCACGGGTTTAATGATTTAGGGTGCGACCAAACCGCCGCGTATACGCAGTGACGTGTCGTAGGCGTCACGTTTTCTCACCGTTTCTTCATACATTTTGTTGCGATTCCGTATCGTCACCGTTTTTTAAGCGGCGGTGTGGTCGCCCCTTGCAGTACCTTTTACACCTTGTGTAAGAAATGGCTGTGGAAGTAAAATGTAGTGTTTTATTCGTGCCTGGCATACTCGATAGACCTTTTTCGGAGCAATTTCGCGTCATAAAACTCTTCCTGAGACTTAAAAGATTATATTGGCTTTCTAAACGACACTGAAAATTAGAGCACATAGAAAAATCCGAAAAGTAAAGCTATGGCTAGGAATCGAACCCGGGTCCACGTCATTCCGTGACGCGTGCTATACCCCTACACCACCCATAGCAGGTTAAAAGTAAAGCTATGGCCGGGAATCGAACCCGGGTCCTCGTCATTCCGTGACGCGTGCTATACCCCTACACCACCCATAGCAGGTTAAAAGTAAAGCTATGGCCGGGAATCGAACCCGGGTCCTCGTCATTCCGTGACGCGTGCTATACCCCTACACCACCCATAGCAGGTTAAAAGTAAAGCTATGGCCGGGAATCGAACCCGGGTCCTCGTCATTCCGTGACGCGTGCTATACCCCTACACCACCCATAGCAGGTGAGTAAGCGTTCGAATTTTTCTATCTGTTACCAACTGTCACGTGACCTTGTTACTATGCGATTATTTGTCGCTAAGCGTCATCTATTTGAATGATGTGTCTGTACGACACAATTACAAACTCCCGTGGAACATCTATTATATTGGCATCTATGCCCTCATTTAGAAAAAAGCGGATAAACTCTGGAATCAGCTAGCGGCATCAATTTTTCCGGACCTGTACAATTTAGGGATCTTCACAAAACGAGCCTATACTTTTCGGGCCGGCAACGCACTCTTAACGCTCTTGTGTTATGAGTGTCTGTGGGCGGCTGTGATTGTTTTCCATTACGCGACCCGCATGATCGTTTTCCCCCTATAACATACAAAAACGGGAATTTCCGTCCGTCCGTCATAAAAGGAGGAACCTCCATGTAAAATTTCAGCTTAAGCCTGAGGGTTCTTAGCTTGGGTGAGTATTGATGATGTGAGTCATTCAGCATTTTTCTGTTTCCATATTGAAACTTGCTCGTGGAAAAAAGTAAGGCTAGCACTGCTGGGCACAGTGGTGGTAGTGGGTCTCAGTGTTTGTCAATTGTATTTGTCGTGTTTATTTTGCACAATAAAGAGTTTACATACATACACAGGCCTCCTCTCACAACGAGAGGGGTCGGGCTATAGTTCCTAGTAGCGGAGTAGCAAGATAAATATTTTGTGTTCATAAAAATGGACCTCCGCATTGTAACGCCTGATTCACCGGCCAAGTCAAACGTAGACATAGCAAAAATATAATCTTTAAACGAAGAACAAACAAGAATTATGGGCATGTTAACTTCACATGGGTAAAGTAAGTGTAAGATTTGGAATGGACTCGCGGTTTTTACAACTTGTTATAGTGGAGAGATCTCTCTATTGTGGCCTCGCTCTACAGGGCTATTGGATCGTACAGACTAGAGTAACATTTAAGTACCCCAAAAATATGATTTTGCCATCAAATATCAAATATTTACTACAGCTTTTGTCAATATGCACAGATACGTGGTCGCTTTTACTACAACAAGCAAATACTCACTGATGTTCTACGGATGGGAGTATGGAGTGTTTCCGGAGCACACGATGTGTTTAGTTATGACATAGCGCAGGCTATAAAGGTGGTGCATAAAGCCCTGACCATCGTCAATTGCCGGTAGGGCGGGATGTCACCGCATAGGTCAAGGAAGCGCGGGCGGGCGGGGCGCGGGCCGTGGGCGGGCGGTTTGTTTACCGCCGGCGGCAGTCCGCGCTGAGTCGCGCCGCACGCCGCTGCGCGAGCGCACCCTGTATTCAGTTCACGGCCGCTCTATTACCGGACGGCTATTTTGGCGCAGATCGCACTAGTGTTCAGTTTCGCGCAGGTGTCGAGCGGCGCGCGATGCGGCCTCCGCGCCGCCGGCCGTGAGCATGGAGTGCCGCCGCCGCGCCGCGCGAGACCCCGCGCCCGAACCCATGACCAAGACCGTGCGCCGCCGCGACAAGCCGCGCGAGCGATGGCTGCTCACGCGCAAGACGTGGAAGTACATGAGCGACGCCGGCCGTCGGCTCGTGCCCGACGGCGCGCAGAACCGGCCCGAGGACGTACCGCGCATCGAGGCCTACTTCCAGGAGGTGTGTGCCAAGGAGCCGCGCTTCCTGCTGTGGCGCAAGAGCTCGTACCCCGGCGCGTTGCCCAAGCCGCGCCGCAAGAAGCGCCCGCGCGGCGGTTCGGTGCGCGCGCGCTCGCCCTCCGACGACGCGCCGCCCGCGCCCGCGCGCCCCAGCGAGCTCTTCATTCCGCACACCTCCGGCGGCCGCTTCGACATAGCGAAGCTACGGCGCGACTTCTTCGCCCCGCCACCCCCCTCGCCCTCCGGTTCCGGTTCGAGCTTTGGCGCCGGCGCCGGTCCGTCGAGCGTCGCCGCTCTCCTCGCGGCTGCCGAGCCCCGCCAGCCCATCGAAGACGAGGAGAGCACGCTAGTTGATTTGCTGCGCAAGTACCTGAAAGTAGAGGAGGACAAGGGCCCGTCGAGGCTCTCGGACTCCGAAGAGTTAGTTAAATCGCTGAGGAGGTATCTGAAGCGGCAGTCGGAGCGCACGCCGGTCGACGCGGATGGGCGCGACCCGGCGCAGCGCTCGCTGCTCGAGAACCTTAGCAGATACTATTGCCGGTCGCCGAACAGGGACCACATAGTGCAGGACCTGTTGACCGACAGGAACCTGTTAAAAAGACTGTATCATGATCTTCGTAAAACTAAGCCTTATAGAGGCGGTAGGAGTGGGAGCGGTGGCTACGTTCCCAGCGCAAGCGGGTTCGGAGGCCGCGGTGGGCTGCGGAGCAGGCCCGTGGAGGTGCCGTCGCGTCTCGGGAAAGTGGTCGACGATGGTGACTCCGACGACACGCTGCGCTCGCCGCCGATGTCCCCGCCGCCGCTCATCGAGGTATTTAGCGAGTCCATGGAGGATAAGATGGTGGATAGCGGGACGCAAACGTATGCCATTCCGGAGGAGATATTGGTGGAGCTGGAGCGGGCGTACCGCGAGCGGCAGGAGGCGGCGACGGCGCCGACGAGCCCGACCAGCCCGACGCCGGAGCGCAAGAGCACGCGTCGCCGCTCCAGCGTCGACCACGACGACGTCTCGCAGTCCGTCAGTGACAAGCTCAAGCGTTACTTGAGAATGGCGCGGAAGAAGAGCGTGGACGCCGACAAGGCGGACCGCTTCAAGCGGATAAACTATGACAAGAATCTGCGTAATATAAAGCCTCGCGCCCCGGGTGAGGTGGATGACGACGGTCCGCACAAAGGGTGTCAGACGGAAGAGGCGTGGATTTTGACTTACCGGGACTTACAGTTCGCGTCGGTGGCGTCGACGCCGACGTCGCCGCCGTCGCCCGCGTCGCCGACGCACGCTCACTCGTTCCTGTCGACGCTGCTGGGGCGCAGCGCACCTACAGTGGCCCCTCCCCCCGCAGGTGGCATGCAGAAGTCGCGGTCATCGAGCAGCGTGGTGCAGAGCGTGAGCAAGCGGCTGTGGCGCACCCGCAGCCGCTCCTCCAGCCGCGTCGCCGCCTCCTGGACGCCTCAGGTCAGTCGCCACATATTCCGCTTGCTCTCAGCAACAACAACACGTAAGGGCCTCAGAGCATCCCCCGAAACTTGCACGGCTAGCACAAGAGCGCTTCGTCTCTTTATAGAACGAACAGTAAGAAAAAGACGGGTAGTATATCACGTGCGCGACACAGTTCTCGCGCACTATTGTGCTAGCCATGTTGATTCGTCCGAACAGTCTACTAAATCGAACACGTTATGCACATCGTGTTCATGGTGAAAATGTCTTAAAATTTTATGATGTCACAGATCGAACGTATAAGGTAAAGTAAAACAATCAGGGATAGAACTTTCACATGCTACTAAATGACTTGTTTCATGACATGGGGCATTATTCTGTTCACCAATAGAATGCGTTAGATGTCTCACGTAGACGATTACTAGACGATTTGGCCGAAGCACAACACCAAAATTGTTTACCTGAATTTCGGAAGCCCCAATTACGTTCTATGATGTAATGACTTGCTTGATATGCTCCGTTTGTTGTGCTTGTTATTTTTTTTTTAATTAATTAAATACCTAACGAAAATACCACTTACATTACACATTAATGCTTAAGATCGTATAAACAAGGTGTGTTATGGGAATTGTTTACTAACATTAAACATTTCATTTGAATGTCAGAAATAGTAGAATAGCATTCAAAGTAATAATATAAACTCTGAGTTATAAAGTAGACGTATAAATCTGTCTTTACGACAAAAAAACGCTCAAAACTTTCCGTTATAGCAAACACTATATCATTTCCATCAATCCACAGAAGTGTTCGTCTCAAGCATTCTCTGTTTACATTCACAAAACAATACCCCGAAAAAGTTTTTCACACACAATATTTTAAATCTATGTATCATGTATATATTTTTGAGAGTACACTTAAAAATACATTCTTCGGTCGTCTGGTGTAGAATTTAGCCGTTGCTAGGAATATTATTTTTCGTGTAAATTGGCGTCCGGAGCGCGAAAGAGCCGCAGGCGCCGGGCCGGTGCAAGTTGCGTGCAACCATCGAGGATTTTTGCTCTAGGTACACATAACATGAGCTCTATAATGTGTGCTAGCAAAACAGTTCTCATGGTCGATTTGAGAGCTCGTGACAATAAAAGAGATAGAAACTAATATTGTTAGTTGATCGTTGACTATTCACGTTACCGGAGAGAACTACTAGTGACAAACACTCCGCCAAGAAGGACTGCGGAATGCTCCAAAATATGTAAAAAAAAATCATAGGTTTTTTGTCACATATACAGTTTGTCTATAAAGTCGTGTCATTAAAATGTGGCAATGTTGTAGTGTCGTCTCGTTTTCTCATAAGTACTTATATAATAGATTAGAAAGGTACGACACTAGTATTGTCACTTTTTAATGACACGACTTTATAGACAGACTGTACTTCAAAGTCGTTGGTACATACATGCACACATACGTATATATGTAATACATACCGTCACGCCTCTTTCCCACAGGGGTAGACAGAGACTACTTTGTTCCACTTGCTACAATCCAGGCATATCTCTTTCGCTTCATCCGCATTCATCAATCTCATCATACCACGCTCGTCGGTTTCGGGTACTTCCGACTGGACCCTTACCATGACGTCCTAATTCCGACTCAGTTCAGGTTTTAGCTGTCATTTTTAGTATGGATCTGACAGCGAGCGAACCTAAACTGAATGGGTATGCATTTGTATGATGAATAGGTACTTACTAAGTTTGTACCCGAGTCATAGATGTTGTATGTATTTAAGTATATATCCATATTATAAGTATGTTTATCCGTTGCCTGGTTCTCATATAACATGCTTTTTTTGTTGTAATTTGTCCTATGATATTTACTTATTTATTTATAACTCGCACTTATAGGATAACACAGATAGTAAACTTTCCAGGGGCCTTACCATGACGTCCTAATTCCGACTCAGTTCAAGTTTTAGCTGTCAGTTTTAGTATGAATCTGACAGCGAGCGGACCTAAACTGAATCGCATTAAGACGTCATGGTAAGGCCCCAGGTTTTCAACATGGTTTGACAGGTTTTAACATAAAAATTACAGCCAGAATAGTTATGATTACTCTTAACATATTGTGAGTAGCGTGTCTAAATTATTGGCGCTAGTAATCGGCCGGCCGAATATTTCATATCTCATAAACGTTTCGGTCGACATATGGACGTAGAAATAAATTCGGTTGAACTTAAAATTTTTAGTAAATATTTTGGTTTGTAATGCCCGCCAAACGGCGTGATGACTTGCGAGTTTGGGATTGTTTTAATAACTGTACATACATATCTCACGCCTCTTTCCCACAGGGGTAGGCAGAGACTACTTTGTTCCACTTGCTACGATCCTGACATACCTCTTTCGCTTCATCCACATTCATCAATCTCTTCATACATGCTCGTCGGTTTCGGGTACTCTTGACCTGGCCTTTCTCCAAAACGTTCCCAATTTGATCACGGAACGTCCGCCTAGGCCTTCCCCTCCCAACGCACCCATTCACACTCCCCATATAAATCTGTTTAGTTAATCTTCTTTCATCCATCCTCTCTACGTGACCAAACCAACTAAGCATACTTTTTTCTATCCTAGTCACTATATCTTCTTTCACACCAGCACATTCCCTTATCACACTATTTCTTATTCTATCTTTCAGTGATTTTGCCATACCCAACTTTCAACTCTCTTTCTTCCAACTTTTTATTATTTACATGATCTTGACATTTATTATATACTTACTACTTTAATTCAACTATCAGCTGATCGGTCACCACCTGAAAACGTTTGACCCCCTCTAAGTAAGGACGAAAATGCTCAACCGAGAACACAACTGCCAAGGCCTACTTTTTTGTTGGCGAATAATTTCGCTCAGCTTTATTTAAGGCGCTGTCAACAGCAAATGACCTTGAGCAGCGCCACTCTTCACACATACGGTTCGCGTGCCTGTGAGTGTAAGAGAAGAAACTATTCCGGCAGCTTGGCGCGCGTCTAAAATCTTGCAAATAAGACACAAATAAGAAGAAATAAAAAAAAGTATGGATTATTTGTGAAATATGACTCGTTAGCCGTGTAGGTATGAATATGTTGACTTCATGTTTTTAATTGCAGACCCATACGTCGAAAAAATAAAGACATAGAACCGTTTAATGATGATTTTAAGACCAATCTTTGCAATTATTTTCTATCGAGCCGATTTTGTTCAATTATGTATCGAGTCCGTCTAGCGTGTTTGAAATATGATGAAAATTAAAATTATATTTTTTTTGTATTTTTTTTGTGTGTAGTTTTTCTTAAAAAAGTGCTTAAATAACATCAATTTCAACAAAATTAGGTGTTGTCAGCCTCTTAAGGATCGACTCGCGAAAGCGATTGGAAGCTCTTGACCGTCCTCAAGCATCTAGGTTAAAGTTTCACCAATGCCGTGACCGAAGGCGTCGCAGTGTACAGAAAAAGGTTTGGTAAAGTCGGGACAGGCTAGAATGGGTGCTGAAACTAAAGCAGACTTCAGGTTCCGAAAAGATCTGTCAGCCTCGTCCGGCCACGTAGGACGCCATCATTTGTGTATGAAACCTGTCGTACTGCCAACTTGCGTGTAACATATAACTGTGTCAACTCAACTACACTCCCAGCTTTATTATGAACTGACGTGCAAAAAAACGGATCACTTCTCATACAAAGTTAAATAAATAAATAAATAAATATCTTGGGACAATTGACACCAATTGACCTAGTCCCAAACTAAGCAAAGCTTGTGATATGGGCACTAGACAACGGATAAACATACTTATATAGATAAATAAATACTTAAATACATATTAAACATCCAAGACTCGAGAACAAACATTCGTATTTTTCATACAAATATCTGCCCCGACCGGGGATCGAACCCGGGACCTCAAGCTTCATAGTCAGGTTCTCTAACCACTAGGCCATTCGGTCGGTAGTTTTATGAAAACTGGCGCGTTATTTTTGCCCGCGAGTGTAGTTTACCTGCCCAGTTGTGCGCGCGCCCACGTGTTGTGCCTAATGAGAATTAAAATAAATCAGTACCTATAAATAGACTGAAATCACACAAATATGCACCCGGGTACAAGGTCCAACATTATCGACATACTAGTAATACATTTTGATTCCCCTTTTCCACATATACACCCACAATCATGCTATAGCCCGACCGCTTAGCTGAGTCCTCACTCGCGCGGTATAGGGGCGCGGGGTAAGCGACAAAGGGGGCCGAGAGCGGTGCGGGCGGGGAGTGCGCCTGCCGCCCGCACCTCTCTTGGCCCCCTTTGTGGTAGTGGTGGCAATAACGGCTGTTTTGCAATAATGAATAACAGTATTATTGTGTTATTCTTAAATAGCTGTTATTGTAAACTGTTGTCTGTTATATTGCTGTTTTATAAAACGACAATGAACTTATTATTAAATAATTGTCAAACTTATTTCGTCGCGATCGCAGCGCAAAACAACGCTCTGTTACCTTGTTTGTTATTATACTGACTGACAACAAACAACAGCTAATAATGATACCAACAGTCAGTTATTTGAATTACGATTGCGATGCGAGCTCGCGCGTATAGCGCTATCTCTCGCACACAGCTACTTGATTTGTTGCGCACTCGCTTGCGCTTCTATGCCAAGTGCGGCAACAGTGCGCGTAAGAACAACGTTGACAACAGACAACGAATAATGATAACAGGACATTTGACGATTCGATAATGTGTTGTTCGTTGCGTGCAAATAATGTATTACGTTATCTGCTGTTGTAATAACGACCACCACTACTTTAAGAGTTTTTAATGATTCACCACTACTTTGTGGTCCCTCCCCGCGCCCCTGCACCGCGCGGGCGAGGACTCAGTTAAGCGGTCGGTCTATAGTTTAATACATTTTGATTCCCCTTTCCCCCTACACACACACACATCATCCTACGTGGCCTTGATCTTGTTACCCTAGGCTCTGTCTACCCCATAAGTGATAAAGACATGATATAGGTATGTATACCATTTTCATTCTTACCTGTCATATTTGGTAAACAAAATTCTAACCTCAATGTGCAAATTTTTGTAAAAAATAAGGTGTATTATGTTATCAAATAAACCTGAGGTAATATTACGTACATAATTTTGCTGATATTTTATCTCCAGTTCCTTGTGATTTGTGTACGTACGAGTATGTGTATGTATAGTTATTTAAAAGATTTTCGAGCATGGAAGTGCCGATTTAGTGTAAAATGTGTTGTAACCACGTTGCTAATTACATAATAGATAAGAGCGTTTCGGGATTGTTTACGAAAAGCCAAAGAGCAATGTTCGCAAACAGATTTCCCGAAAGTCGTATAAAACATCATCACTTAGGCCCCGTGGGTGGAAACTCAGACAAAACATATATAATATATTACATTTACCATCCAGTGATTCACAAACCCGAGCTTTACTTTTATATATGTATGACAGACGGGTAGGCGATCACCAGCTCCTGATATATTAATTTAAAACGTCGCGGTCTTGTTGAAAGTGATATATGACATAGTTTAAAATGTGGATTAAGTTATTATTTAGGTTAAACTGCTGTTCGCGAGTTCGTTGTTTGAAGCGACTATTTTTAATGCTTGTAGAGTGGTTCACAGTTTTACGTCATCACTTTTAGCTTTAATTTTAGTTTAGTTAACCTTTTATTGATTATTAAACAAATTAACCCGTGTAACGACCGGATAAGACTAGGTTTACACGGCGCAACGCAATCTTTCCCGTATACGGTACCTACACGAGATTTTATCGAATATCGTAGTGACAGCCAAATTTGTATGGCAACTTTGAAAATCGTTCACACGTCATCTATGCGGGAAAATCTTGTATTCGAGACATATTTTTTATCGTAATCGTAGGGTCTTGCCACCGGGAATGCGAGATTCTCGAAACGATTTCGTCGAATGCGATGCTTGTGGCTCTTGTGTTTACTTTGTTTCGTTCAGCCGGACAAACTGGTTTATTGTATACGAGACGCGCGCGGGGCGGGGCGCATGCGTGAAAAACCGAATGACGATGACGATGATGATGATGAATGTGACTTATCACACTTCCACTTGTTTTTCTATTCCATGGTATTTTTCTATGCTGTGTGTAGTCGCACGTGTACACAGTGGCTCACGTGTACCTATGCAATGTTATTACTTCTGGTGTGATGACGTCACGCGTTATGTGCAGGGCAGCTGTTCGTGGGCAGACGGCGGCGGGCGCTCGGTGCGGCTGACGGACACCTCGCTGCTGACCCTCAGCGAGGTAGAGCGACGCGCGCTGCAGCAGGCCGCGCTGGCCAGGCTGCAGCAGATCAACCTCGGCACCACGGTCAAGATACCTGAAGGTAAGTGAGATGTGTACACAATGGATCACGATGGTCCACTGTGGGTCATCACCATTGTGGCGGGCGCTCGGTGCAACAGACAGACACCTCACAAGAGGTGGAGCGGCGTGTGCTAGAGCAGATAAACCTCGGCACCACGGTCAAGATGGAGGAGGTGACGGATATACAACTTACACAATCTTGGTTGTAACAATGGGGTAGCAAGATGGAGAAATGCGTTGCGTACTGGCTGGGCCTAAAAGCACAGAAGAACTGTCGATGTGCTTCTTTGTGTTGCGTAAGAATCCGTCGGATGAACTTTTCTCGGGCCTCAGACGTTATAGTTACGCCACTGTATACAATAAACCACAATGGTTCCCTGTAGGCCATCGCTATCATGGACTGACAACGCGCATGATAGCAGAAAATTGCCAGTAGATCGTGGCACACAATCGCGGCGATATGTTGTTTATTTGAAACGTTTAATTGTGTGTGTTTTCTTTAGCTAGATATAATTATAAGAACGAAGCAAATTTTGGCACAAATTTAGACTGACACTTCGTGCATTTATCTTATATACTTGTTCTTCACAAACACAGCAGAGATAAGCTAAAGGTAACTCCCGTCTAAGTGCTATGTGGCCGAGACCCGCTGCAAAAACACTAGCATTAGAATAAGTTTAACTCTTGCGAAATTTGGTCGCATGCCAGTGAGTGCCAACCGACCGAGTGCGGGGAGTCTCGCGGACATTGTATGGACATGGAATGTGTAAATAAATAGATATCACGGGACAATTGTCGCCATTTGACGCAGTTTTAAACTACGCCAATATACACTGTATCTTTAAATTTTAAATATTTGATTGAATCAGCCGTTACCTTGCGGAGGTCCATTTCAATGAACAAAAGAAAATAACATAGCTACCGCTACTTACGTGCAACTCTGTACGAAATATATATGTTTTTACATGCAATCCCTCCCTCGCCATAAAATACATGCATGGGAAACACATACATGGGGTTGCACATATATATTTCGCACAGGCTTGGCTATCCTACACGTAAATAGCAGAGAAGCAAGGTAAATATTTTGTTTTGTTCATTTAAATGTATGTGTATTAGTATGTATGTATTTTCACTACTTAGGTATATTAATATGTACTAAATTGCACCACCTGCTCAGATCTGTTCTTTTCTCCGGTCCGTTATGGTTGCCTGGTAGAGATCGCTCTGTAGCGATAAGGCCGCCTATTGTTACCTTATTACTTCTGTATACCTTTTTCTGTTTTGATTGTTATATGTGGTGTTCAATAAAGAGTTATTGTATTGTATTGTATTGTAAACTTAAAACTTGTTGGTTGAGTATTGTATCCGGGACCTCGTACTTCGTGGTCAGACTTTCTAACTACTAGGTGTACAAGGTGACAAAGAATTTGCATGACATGCTCGAAGAAACAATCAGACGAACCGAGCAATGCTGTAATCCATTCAAGTCGTGTTGAATAAGAAAGTATGAGTGTTGTATACAAAACAAACTATTATAATTGGACCTTTGAATGGGTTGTTATTGATCTTATACGAGTGAAGAATAAGAAGCAATCACTAGGGCACCAAAACACCAGGAGTTTCTTTCTATTTTGGATGTAATTTTAACTTTGAGAACTTTCCTCTTTTGCAGTTGATAACGTACTTTTATAATCAGTGACGAGTTCTTGAGTGGAGACCACGGATCGGCAAACGTAGCGTAGGACGTCCTCGGACTCGGTGGAGCGAGGATCTTTGCAAGGCGGCTGGCAAGAGCTGGATGAGAGTGGCCGAGGATCGTACTCAGTGTCCGAGAGGCCTATGTCCAGCAGTGGACGAACATAGGCTGATGATGATGATGATAATCAGTGAACTGCTTTAAGTCTCATAGTTAAGCTATTTGTTGCATTTTGCTAAGCTAGTTCCTACTACCATCTTGTCGGCTTGAGCCGTAGCACATTCCATTTGAAGCGATTAATCGTCCATAAGGACGGCTATTTCAATTTCTTAGCGTTTTATTTGTGCATCCTTGTCTGATAATGATAATTTCTCTCACAGTTAGTGTTTTGCTGCTTCGTCCCTGACCACCGTCCGGAACACTCGTTCTGTGCATTCAACCTGAGGCCTATAGGGACGTTTATTTTCGCTCGACCTCAATCACGTGCAATCCGATTCAGTGTAGTCTGAGCGGTGTCGCCCGCGGCCTACAAATATTTGTTACTTTTCGTAACAGCTATTGCCAGAGCTTCGTCTATTTCTCTAGCTCTTCACTGTACATTCGTACCCTCAGGCCTCCTTCCCATAGGTGTAGCTTAGGCACTTTATAAGCCACTTTATGCACCATAGAAATAAAAGTGATCGCTGGCAGATAGAAGTGAGCGAGCCATATGTGTCGTATACAGGTTCACAGGGTGCTTAGTCCACACAAGCCCGCTAAAGCCTCAGGGCCTAGAGAATGGGTATGTAACCAGGAAACCGATAAGATGGACCGATGACCTTGTCAAAGTGGCCGATAAGAAGTAGACGTGAAAGGCATAAAACAGGAAGGAATGTCAAGAAAATTTTACTTAGATTAGAAAAAGACCCACACCCAGTATTAGTTTGAAAAAGAGAAAGGGAGAGAGGGAATAGGAAAGGATGACCAAATAACTTGCGTTTGAATGTAATCTTGGGCGAGTGATAACAGAATGGAAGAAAAGCTTATCCTTGTAAGTTTATTGATTTAGGGTCCGACCAAACCGCCGCGTATACGCAGTGAAATGTCGTATCCGTCACGTTTTCTCACCGTTTCTTCATACATTTTGTTGCGTCACCGTTTTTTAAGCGGCGGCGTGGTCGCACCCTTACTTATTAATGTATCCTACGCATACAAACCACTTGCCCACCATCCTGATAACATTCTATTACTATATATATACTTTTACTAGCTGTTGCCAGCGACTTCGTCTGCAAAGAATTCGTTTATCGCTATCCCGCGGGAACTACGCAATTTTCCGGGATAAAAAGTAGCCTATGTGCTATTCCAGACTTTTCTCTATCTATGTGCCGAATTTCATCCAGATCCGTTGGGCCGTTCTGGCGTGATTGAGTAACAAACAAACAAACATCCATCCATCCATCCATCCATCCATCTATCCATCCATCCATACTTTCGCATTTATAATATTAGTTAGATAAGTTCACTGTTCAATTTGATAATGGTTGAACAGTCCACCAAAAAACCAGGACAGCTAATTTACAGGGTACAACGATATTAAATACACTCTAATGTCTTCTCTTACTTTGAACACTCTACCTACATCATTCGTTTATATTTACTTCACCGTTACGCTTGCTAACAATGACGTAAGTCTGGCAATAAAACATTTCATTTCATTTCATTCCAATGGCCTCCAACCTAGACTACCACAAAAGTCACTAAACTCAAGTTAGAAATAATCGAGCGTAATATACGTTTGGTCTTAAAGGTGCTCGATCTGCTTTATTGTCGTCTCCAAGCTTGTTGAGGTATTTCAGTGCCAATGAATTTATCTCCATGTAAAAGCACAATTAAATCTTCGGTGAAAGTAACAACAACCTCACCGGTGACCCAGTCGACAATGAGCTATAAATACGCTGACACATACGAGAGATGCCGGGCTATTTTCAAAATGGCGGTGTTAAATAAATACATGCCGTTACGCAAACGTGACGCGCTCTGACGTCGCAGCGCCGCCCCGAAGCAATGCAGGTACGGGGGAATAGCATGAACGGATTATTGATTAAGTTTCATCATCATCAAATCAGCCGTAGGACGTATGATTAAGTTTAAAGATACAAACAATATTATGTTTATTATTATTAGCTTGGAGCGTCCCAATGCTCGGTAAAGGCCCCGTCTTCTCCATTCCTCTCGATTTTGAGCGGTGTCTGACCTGTTCTCAAGAAACGCGTCCAGGTCGTCCCGCCAGCGCCTCCAGGGGCTACTGCGCCGCCACCATCCATCTAGTGGTATCCATCAGTAGCAAAAGAAAGATACAGTAAATAAATATAATAGGAAAATACACACGATTAGTAAATCGATGCAGAAGCAGACCAAATAGTTTAGTGCTATGCTGTGTTCCAACGTGAAGAGTAAGACAGTTGGTGAAATTACTGACCCTTGAGGTATTCTATCTCCGCCGCCTAAGCTAGCAACCCCGGGTCCCTTTTTGTAAATTTAATTTGTTCTTGAGAGGATTTGGAGTGATGATATCAGGCGCCAGGTTGGTCGTTTTTGTTTGTATTAATTCAATACAACGAACACAACACCCTGTAGTCAAATACTTGGCAACGGTAATCTGGAAGTGTCACTGCGATCACATGATGATCGTACAAGTTTTCTACAACAAAAAGTACATCCAACATCATGCTGGCTATTACTTTCAGAGTACCTCTTTAAATCCCTCGGATTGTTGATTATTTTTGATTAGAAATCTTCACGTTACTCGCTAATTATAATTTTGCGAAGCACAACGTATCGCCCTTTGTAAAAGTAAATAGTGCAGTGTAATAAGGTTACAGTTGTAATATAATATGGGAAACTCTCCGAAAACCTTGAAGCTTGGTAAGAGACTTTGATCGATAATATATTCTACTCATAATATTCAGAGGTGAACTGTGTTGTATTGTGTTCGTTTATGTATATCAGGAACTACCGAAGTGATTTGAACAATTATTTCAATTATAGTTAGTGACATTATCCTCTCTCCCCCTTAAACCAATGCTGGAGTCCCGCTTGATGGGAGCGCACCCTTAGCTTTGATGTTTAACAGTTTTTTGACGTTAACGCTAGAAAAACATTGAAAGCGCCGTTATCAAGAATCTCGGCGTAGGCGAACCCGTGGGCAAAGGCAAGTCTTTAAATAAAACTAATTCTGTAGTAACTAGCTCTCTATTAATAACATTTCCCATATAATCAGCTGTCCAAACAACGGAGCTAGCTGGCCAACGTCTTTTCATGAAAATTTTCGAGGAAAATGTCACTGATATTGGTTTTTTCAATCGTTGCTGGAAGCCGATGCACAATTTGTTACTTCTCAGTAATTAACAAAAAATATTATCACAGATGCCAAGTAACGTAATATAAGTTTGTAGACAAAATTGGTACGGTATAGGTACACTATGTCTTGTCTAACTTTCTACGTATATATAAGTAAAAGTGTAATAAGAAAACTGTGAAAGTAACAGAAACTTGGGATCTTCAAGACGATGTTAGAATTGAATTGTTAGGATATGGCAACAACATTGTAAGAAACAGTCTTTTTTCTACTTTTGATTGACTGTATCGTCATTTTTCCCGTCGTAATTTTGGAGCCTTGAAAATTTTACCTAAATAAATTCAGTTTTTGCAAAGCCGCTCCAAACATATCTTACACTCCAAAATTCGATAAGTATTCGAAGTACTAGCCATTAATTTCAGACTGAGAGGGACGAAAAATACCAACTTCGAAAATCGAGTACCCAGTCGCATTCGGAGTAACCCCCCTTGACTACGAGTATAGGTGCGTACGCGCGAGTACCGCGTCTATAATAAGCAGGAATGCGTGGCATGCGCAATTCTCGCTCTTTATCTGCGCGAGAGTGATAACTGCGGTTAGGGTTGCTATGGTGAAGATAGACCGCGTGACCTTTGACGAACATGTGGGAGAAAGTTGAAAGCAAATTTAGAGAGAATGCAAGGATACCTACGTGAAGGGCTCAGGGATGTAGCTGCAAATCCCGCAAAACCGAACTGGGGACTTTAGCATCATCTCTTTTAAGCAGTATTCGTTACGAGGAATTAATAAAAAAAGTTAGTTAAAATGTCGAAAGGGAGAGAAAATCTGTACAGTGAAACTTTTGAATGAATGTAATTTGAAGGCAGGGGCCTTACCATGACGTTTTAATGAAAATGAAAATGAAAATGAAATTATTTATTTCAGATAAAAATTAATTAAGTAATCCATATCCATATATAATGTTAGTTACAATAAGACTTAATATTTAGGTTGTTAGTAAAACATGAAATGCTCGTTGGATTTAACATGCACGGACATCCAATGAGAAATAATAGGACTATCGGTCCTCGCTGCCACCACCTTCAGGAGAGAGTGGCTCTCAAAATTAGTTATTAGCTCTGCTAGACAAGCCAGAAGAAGATCAGAATATTATGTACAGTACATCGGACATAGCATTTAATGCGATTCAGTTTAGGTTCGCTTGTTGTCAGATCCATACTAAAAATGACAGCTAAAACCTGAACTGAGTCGGAAGTAAGACGTCATGTTAATAAGGCCCCAGTTGGTTTTATTATTCCAATAAAGTAGCGCAGACATCGAAGGAAATTACAGTAGAATAAACTTAAACTTATGGTAGGTAAATAATGAGTGATTGCCATAACCGATTTCAATAACCGGATAACCAGTCGTATTCGAGATTCGTATTCTAAGTGTTATTAATTTAATATTTTACAGAGTAGGTAATATATACATACCGTCACGCCTCTTTCCCACAGGGGTAGGCAGAGACTATATACTTTGTTCCACTTGCTACGATCCTGACATACCTCTTTCGCTTTATCCACATTCATCAATCTCTTCATACATGCTCGTCGGTTTCGGGTGCTCTTGACCTGACCTTTTCCAAAACGTCTCCAATTTGATCACGGAACTTCCGTCTAGGCCTTCCTCTCCCAAGCTGTAATTTCATCGAATTAAAGTTGGCAGCCCTGTTGATTGTTGATTCAAGTTTTCGTTGTATTTCTGGCACCAATCAAGTTTTTCGCGCCATGTTTTGCAGCAATGCAAAAATACTGCGTTCCAATTGAGTATAAATAAACGGGGCAGTGGCACAAGTAAGCACATACAGTCACAAATACTCAACTGACTATTAAGGGTGCGTTTTCACTGAGACGTGCTTCGTCTCAGCACGGAAACGTTAGAACTGACCAATCAAGTCAATTAAAATCCACTTCCACCCGCTGTCATTGTACCCAGCGTGATGATGCGATTGATTTATTATTTATTTATTGATTTATTCGTTTATTCGGGACACCAACAGAGCACAAACATAACATTATTATATTTCAATAATTATTACACATATGTTTCGTATTCACCCCAATCAAAAAAAAAACAAATGAATCAATTAAAAATCAATCAATCAATCAATCAAAAGCTTAATTATAGTTTATTGATCAATGCGGTATTCTAGTTTCAGCAGATTATCAAACGAAAACCAAAGTTTAGATAAACCGTTCCAGACCGGCTATGTCCGATGTACTGTACATAATATTCTGATCTTCTTGTGGCTTGTCTAGCAGAGCTAATAACTAATTTTGAGAGCCACTGGATCAAAAAAGTTGTTATGTCGACGATCTTCCATTGTTTCTATTCATCTCGATCAAAAACACCTCAAGACGCTTTGTCACCGTAAGTAACCAACATAGCGGTCGCATTCGAAAACAAAACCGAAACTTAGTAAATAACGAATTTAACGTTGAAATGAAACTCTCCGAAATCAAGAGTTTGGTCGGACATTAGCGAAAGCATTCGAAATTACAATACAATACCAATACAAATACTATTTATTGAAAACCATAAATCACACAAAAACAAAAAATAAAACTACACTTAGGTACACAAAATACACTTTTATTACTTTTTTTTTTATTAATTACACTTTTATTGCAATTATTAACACTCAAAACTTCCCCAAGCGCCATTCAAACGGTGTGAGAAAATATAGCGCGACATTCGTTACATTGCTGGGCCGCGCAGCTACGTATTTATAAGCGATCGATTATCGACAGTAATGTACCGCAACGTCTTCCTTTAATTTTTAGTTTTTGTTTGTTGTTTGTTTTTAGTTTTTTTAGTTTTTAGTTTTTAACGACCGAATGGCCTAGTGGTTAGAGAACCTAACTATGAAGCTTGAAGGTCCCGTGTTCTATCCCCGGTCGGGGCAGATATTTGTATGAAAATACGAGTGTTTGTTCTCGAGTCTTGGATGTTTAATATGTATTTTAGTATGTATTTATCTATATAAGTATGTTTATCCGTTGTCTAGTGCCCATATTACAAGCTTTGCTTAGTTTGGGGCTAGGTCAATCGGTGTCAATTGTCCCAAGATATTTATTTATTTTATTTTATCGTCCAAAGCATTGTACTACGTGCACTTTGAGACTGATTCAGTGAGCGCAGGTATTTTTATAATGACAGATTGCAATCTTAATAGACTTTCTCCCACGCCGCCGCCGCTGGGCACTCGCCAGCTTCCGCGGAGTGGGCATACACCTGCGGCATTGATGGCTTAGGCGCAACTGGCTTGGATAAATAAGCGATTTGGTCCAATAATCCACTTAAAAATTGGTTGCCTGTAAAGTCGGTATACGGGCGAAAGTTTTACGTGACAACGACTTTGAGTGGTAAAATAATTTTAATGTGAATATTCATTCGTATAGTAGGAAGAAGGATGAAATAATAGTAACAATTTAAAACATTTACTTATACAAAGAATTATATTTAAAACATTAATTTATACAAAGAATCTAAATCGAAATAGAAGCGCAAGACATGAACCGGTGTGTATGCCTATCTCTCTCACTCTCTCTCTCTCGCTCTGTCTCTCTCGCTCTTAGGCGGGCTAACTGTGCTCGAGTGGAAGGGACGCGTGCCTTTCACTTTTTATATCTGTCTCTCTCGCTCTTAGGCGGGCTAACCATGCCCGCGTGCCTCTCACTCGCTCTCATTGTGAGCGCATAACGTGAGCGGAGCGTAACGCAGTTTCTTGAAGTGTCACCCGGCAAACCAATTTATAAGACGTTGTCACGTCAAAAATTATACAAGGTGTCGTAATATTTGTCTGTAGGCTTAATGTAAGCTTTCGGTCACAAAATACGCCTCGAATTTGCGTAAAATGTCAATCATTATGAGAACGGTTTATTTGGTTTTGTTTTTGTTTTTTTTTTTTCTATGAAATTGTGTTAGGTATGCTCTTATATTTGTGTGTCTTGGAAAAAGGAATAAGCAAATGTCTTCTTTCTTTTCTTTCTTATTCAATTAAAAAAAAAGTTTTTTTTTTATCTGAATTACGTCCGGCCACGACTTATGCTCAACAGCATCAATTCTCAGACTGTTGCTCGCTGGACAAGCGCATCGCACAGCGCTTCTATGGCTATGCACGCAATGTATTACGCGTAATGTCAACGTCACGTCAACGTACCGTAGCGCGTGTCGTGGCGGCGCCGCTCGCTACGGTTATTAGCTGCGCCGGCGCATACGGCGCTACCGGCCAAACTCGTGAGCAACTCGGGTAAATAAAAATAAATTATTTTTTTTTATTAGAAAAAGCACAGTCAGAAGAAAAGCTTGTATTTTTTTTTAGCAAAAACTTATTATAGTAAATTGGTACCATCAAAGTACCCTATTACGAAAAAAATATGTTAAGATGCCGTCTATATGTATAGCTAGCCATAGTAATTTACATCACATAGGTTTTTTATACATAAAATAGGTTTACGTTTGACTTCAATCTCGCTTGATGGAAGGCGAACATGAGGCCTACGATGGTACACGTTTACCTAGAAGAAATATGCACTGAAAGAAAGAAAGAAAGAAAGAAAGAAAAAGGTTTATTTGGTGCAATATAAAAACAAAAACCGTACAAAAATATCCATAAAATGAAAACACACACCAAAAACTGCACTGCACGTATACTTCGAGTTATCGATGAGAATGGCACTCGTAGTAATACATTTATTTCCCAGGTATTTCGCGGCATGTACCAGGGGTGACACAGACTCATTTTCGTTAATGTGTTTTAAAAATAACTGCTTGTATGTTGTTTTCACACACTCTTATAATGACTTTCAAAGGTATCGCAAGCAACCACGTGACTAGAATTATAATCATGGTCTTTATCCTACTTATACGGGTAGGAACAACTAGGAAAGGTAGTAGTAGGTAGGGTAGATAGAGTAGCGAGAACAAAAGGCCATGCTTAGTGTGATTGTGAGTGTATAGGTGGAAAGAAAGGGGAATAAAGTGATAGGTCCCTAGCCACATCGCCTTTTTTTATTTTAAACTGACCAGCGATTTACCTCTATCTCACCTGATGGTAAGTGCAGATGAGGCCGAAGATGTAGCTCACTGGTTCAGTAACAGCCTGTTCACTCTGGATTTGAATAGTCCAAGGTTATACTTATCCGGAAAGACAGACGACGGAAGCGCATTCCACTCCTTAGCAGTCCGCAGTATAAAAGATGAAGCGAAGCGCTTCGTGCGAGAACTCGGAATACTGACAACATAAGGGTGAAGCCTTAAGGGTGGGCCTTTAATATAATTTCTTACCCCCTTGTTCATAAACGCTCTATAGGCTTCTGCTAACTTAGTAATCGTTTGTCCTTATCCTGTGAAAGGTAAATGTCGAAGTGTCAGATAAGGACAAACGATTGTTAAGTTAGCAGATGCCTAGAGAGCGTTTGTGAATAAGGGGGTAAGATTTTCGCCCATTCGATGGGTTTTTACAATCTGCGCGGGAAGAGAAGCAACCGGTACAATATTCCTTACTCTGTCTGTCTTATAGTCGGATCTAAATAGCTGAAGTGCAGCCCTACGTGCGACCTGCGCGGGCGCTCGTCGCGTCGCAATTTTCTATCAAAACAGGTGTCGTATTGCAACGTCGGATTACAACTGTTGGGTGGAAATTTTGGCGTTTTTGCAACGAGCGAAAATAAGAGGCGAGTTGTTTTTGAGCCGGCGCACCTGGGCCTGCCTGGGTTGTTAGCCGGAGCACTTGCATTCGTAAACACGGGAACACGTTGTTGAATTGATAAACATTTCTTTTTTCAATGTTTTTTTTGTATGAATCAGAATCAGAATCAGAATCAGAATCAGATTTTTTTATTGTCATCATTGTTACATATTCGACACTACATTGCGTAAATACAGACGTCAAAAAGAACAAGAATGACTCGTCATTGAGTAAGCAGTACAAATTGCCATTCCATTTTACTTAACAGAAATCCATTTATTATCAATACAACTTAAAACTAGAGATAAATACTGCTATTGTTCAGCACAATTATTATTAAAAATGTTAATTCTGACTGAGTTTTGCACAAACATTTCATATTACAAAATTACAACCTAACAGTCACTTTAATAGTACATGTCATTACTAACACAAATGAAAATATTAAAATTGTAACACAAAAGATGTTTATTATTTATCAAATTTACTGTAATCATTGCAGAGGTACTCTTTGATGCTATATATCGTCTTATCATGCAGTATTGCTTTTACTCGACCACGGAACACGGCATCGCTTTTGATAGCCTTTATGGCATACGGTAGCTTATTGTATAGGATTCGTCCCATAGCTTTCGGAGTTCTTTTTGAAAGTTTTAATCGAGTGGGCGCAGAAGCGACTTTGTTAAGGCAGTCTTTTGTCACTCTAGGATTATAATTTGCTCTTATATTGAATTCGCTTAAGTGAGTCCTTACATATAGTACAACTTCGAGTATTTAGACTGATATCGAAGTCAGTATATTTTGTTTGTAAATGTAAATGTGTATGAATAGGAAAGGAAGGCAAGTGATGGTAAGTGATCACCACTGCCCATAAACACCCGGAACCCCGGAGAGATCGCAAATGCGTTGCCAACCTAGAGGGCTAAGATGAAATGCCTCTTGTGCTCGTAATTTCCCGGCTGTCTTACTCTCCACACCGGAACACAGCAAACAGCGACAGCGTGTTTCGAAAGAAATAAAAAAAATTGTGACGAATACAAAGTCTCTCGGAATCAGGCCCCTATTTCAGCAATGCGACAATTGTCGATGACAAGTGACAGTTCGAAATGCAACGCGTAGTCAATACGAAGCGAACCAGCGTAGATTCTCGTTGAATTTGTAATGTAAACAGAATTAAGAGTTTTTAATGATTCACGGTTAAGTTCATTCGAAATATTATAAACGGGATGTGAACGGCGATTACCTTTATTGAGCTCCCGATATTTCGACGCAGTTGCATGCATCATGATCACGGGTAGACTGATGAAATTGCGGGTGGATGTTATTGTTGGGTAGACCGAGCTCTGTCTACCCTCATTCTTGCGCGTCGACTGCGGGTGCGGGTGGGGTGGGTGTGGGTGCTCAATAAAGGTAATCGCGGTTCACTTTTTTTTTATGTGAATAGGAAGGCAAACGAGCAAGTGGGTCACCTGATGGTAAGCGATCACCACTGACCATAGACACCCGCAACCCCGGAGGGATTGCAGATGCGTTGCCAACCTAGAGGACTTAGATGAAATGCCTCTTGTGCCCGTAATTTCCCCGGCTGTCTTACTCTCCACACCGGAACACAGCAGCGCAAGCACTGCTACTTAGCGGCAGGATTGGCGAGTAAGATGGTGGTAGCGATCCGGACGGACCTTGCACAAGGCCCTACCACCCGCAAACAACACATCCCGTTTATAATATTTCGAGTAAGCAGAATTGTCACTCGGTCTGTTGTCGGTTTGGTGAAATACTTAGGGGCCAAGGGCCTTACCATGACGTCTTAATTCCGACTCAGTTCAAGTTTTAGCTGTCATATGAATCTGACAGCGAGCGAACCTAAACTGAATCGCAATAAGACGTCATGGTAAGGCCCCTGGTTGCGATTCGTTCCGCTAGCGGCGCTGTCAATTTGCCCACACTAATTGAGAGGTTGACGCGAACGCGTTCGAGACGTTTATCATGGCAAAATATACACTAGCTAGAGGCTCGTGGTGTTATTACAAAAAAACCACGTGTCTAAAAAATAATCTATTGCAAAATCAACCTTAAATCAATGGACTAAAGTCGTCGCAATTTAAAAGGCCCGTTTTGACAGTTCACGCCCATAAAGTTCTCAATTTTTTTACCGATCGAAATGTTCTGAAGGTAATTGCATTTTTCATTGATGGGTATCGCTCACTCAGATAAGTGCTGTGCATAACGATTTTTTCATATTGTCCACAGACTATTAATCATCAGTTAAGGAAAAAATAAATCGATCAAGATAATTTTTTTTTAGGCCGACTCGCACTTGGGCCGTTTTATTCATTTTATTCAGACCAATTAATTACTGAATTTCACCAGCTGTGTAGTGATCTTTACTGAAAATTATGACCTTGGAGCTCAAAGCTGTAAACAATGGCAGCACTGATTTCTATAGAATGGCTCGTCTTCATCATCTGAAGAAAATGATTGACTGTAGATTCACTTTTTCTCGATTTTTTTTGTGATTAAGTGAATGTTATTGTAACAAAAATACTAAATGAAAGAAAATTGACCTTTCATAACATTGTATTATTTCAAATTACCTATAATAATCAATTTCAGTTAAATTTTCTAATCAGAACTTTAATCCACAATGCACTTTACAATACATATTTGTATTTGTCTTGTTTATTTTGCACAATAAAGAGTTTACATACATACATACATACATATTCAAATCGATCAAATACTCATGCAAACTTGAATCGATTTATCGTGAGTATCGAGTACCGAGTCATATGGTTACATCACTGGTTACATCGGGAAGACAAATGTCAAAACGGGCCTTTTATTTTGCGACGACTTTAAGTTTTAGACACTCGTTCAACGTCTGTATGCTTAGTGTAGGTTTTCAGTCACAAAATACGTCTCGAATGCGTTTGCGTTAAAATGTCAAATACTATGAGAACATTTTGTTGCCATTTCAATCCGCAAGTGGCGCTGCCAATTTTTCCATAGTAATTGAGACGTTTACGTGAACGCGTTCGAGACGTTTTTATATGCGAAAAACTTACACTAGAGGCTGTGTTTAACTTTTTTGTAATAACACCGTCGATGTCCAAATCGAACCGTGTCTAAAATTCAGACACAAGTATAGTGAATTGTGACCGAAAACTTACACTAATACTGCTGTTTCGTTTGACAGAGAATGCGGTTGCGGCGACGAGCAAGCCGAAGCGACGCGCCTACCTGCTGAAGAGGAAGGCTTTGACCACCGGCTTCTTCGACCAGAGCCGCGCCAAGGATCCTGACAAGGACAAAGGTAGGCCTACTTATACTAGTTTACAGAAGAAATAAGTGAAATGTTTCGTGTTGAAAACAAGTCTAAGGTTTAGCTAAAGGTTTTTGTCAGGTTTTATGACGGTAGAATAGTTTGCTCTTAAGGTTCACTGGCACGGACCAGGGTGAACGACTTAACCCCGTGTAGGATGCTAACCCGGGGCTAAGTAGTGTCAAAATGTATGGAACTGTCAAACCTAACCCCGAGTTAGCGATGTAATGTTTTTACTCTGGACTATGCAAGTGGAAGGACTAATGTTTCGTCTAAACTGATTTTTTATTGAAACCAAACTATTCAGGAAAATCTTATGCAAAATATATTTCTGGCATATTTTCTGATAGGAGAAATAATATACATACATACATACATACATATCGTCACGCCTCTTTCCCACAGGGGTAGGCAGAGACTACTTTGTTCCACTTGCTACGATCCTGACATACCTCTAAATAGAAATAATATCATTCGACCAAACAAAGGGCTTCCGTCAAATGTAAAAATTATTAAAGAAAAAACCGGCCAAGTGCGAGTTGGACTCGCGCACGAAGGGTTCCGTATCTTTATCTATAAATATCTATAAACCAGTGTAAGCAGAGCCCTGCTCCAAAGCAAAATGTACGCAGTGTGGGGTCACTTTATATTGGTCACTGATATGTACAGATATACATACATTATTCTGGTTTGTAATATTTGAATAAGAGTTTTTAATGATTCACGGTTAAGTTCATTCGAAATATTATAAACGGGATGTAAAGGTAATCGCAGTTCACATCCCGTTTATAATATTTTGTAATATTTGGTATTATAGCGGCAACAGTACATCTGTGAAAATTTCAACTGTCTAGCTATCACGGTTCATGAGATACAGCCTGGTGACATACGGACGGACGGACAGCGGAGCCACACGAATAGGGTTTCCGTTTTTACCCTTTGGGTAGGGAACCCTAAAAACGAGTGTTAATTAACATAAGCTTAAGAAACGTTTTTTAATAAGCTGTAAGCTTGTGCGAGCTGGGGTTCACCTATAACTACCTATATAACTTCGAGACAACTACATACCCGGAGTTAACCTTAGTGTCAAAATTAAAAATTTTGAAAAACCCACGACGGTTACAAGGAAAAAGAATTAAATAAATTTTACGAAAGCCCCCGACTAAATCACAAAGACAAGAAAATGCGTCGAGGCTGCCATTACCTGCCTCGTTTGCAGTTATTGTATGAATTTGTGATTAATGAAAGATAATTATGTTCGTAGAAGCTTTTCTTAACATTTTATAATGGATAGAGCAGAGAGGCGGTAAAGGCAGCCTCGACGCATTTTCTTGTCTTTGTGATTTAGTCGGGGGCTTTCGTAAAATTTATTTAATTCTTTTTCCTTGTAACCGTCGTGGGTTTTTCAAAATTTTTAATTTTGCTTTTTATTTTAATCTTTTTAAAGAATTCATATATTTTCTGCTTTATAAGTAAACACGAAGAAATTGTAACAAACATTTGTAACAAAATACTTTGTTACACATAAACAAATATTGTAGCGCCCCCTGATGGTCAAAGAACATAACACCTAGCTAAGAACCACCGCTAAAGAAATACAAACCTAATACTGAAAACCGCATCTAAATCGGTCTGACGGTTCTCGAGATATATGGGAACAATCGTTTGCGGACAAACACACACACACACACAACACACATACAACCTATCACCCTAAACGCATATACCTTCTCCGTTCCGTCGTGGGTAAAAATACATGGAACTGTCATCTCCTACGATTTGATTTTTTACTCTACGCCTTAAGGTACTATGCAAAGTGACGAATAACTACAAGTTGAAAACGTAGCCTGTGCTACGATTTCGTGTAGCCAGCTGCTACGAAGCCGCCTACGCCGTAGCGTAACTCTGCCTTATATGGGATCGTATTCGTTGCATAGATTTTCACTACATAGTATAAAACAAAGTCGCTTTCTCTGTCTATGTCTTTATGTCCCTATGTATGCTTAAATATTG
The DNA here is from genome assembly GCA_963854515.1 of Pandemis heparana. Classification (NCBI taxonomy): domain Eukaryota; kingdom Metazoa; phylum Arthropoda; class Insecta; order Lepidoptera; family Tortricidae; genus Pandemis; species Pandemis heparana. Next base: position 1,086,573 of record OY978025.1, read on the forward strand.
AAAACTACGCAACGGATTTCGCTAGTATCTTTAGAAATATTGTTAAGGAATTTGTAATCGGGTCATAAACATTTCTTTGTTAGCGTCTCTCCTGTGGACATTGCAAAAGTTAATGGTCTATAGTCAATATTTGTAAGTCAAATCTACACCGGCGTGTCGGCTACTTTTGGACTCGGAGTCGCTAATTTTATGCCCACAGGAGAGACAACTTTTGTTTCTCACGGTGTGTATGACACTCCTTTCCTTTAAAACCACAAACTAGCATTTAAAATACGTATGTTTGATATACGATTTGACGCTGACTGTATTACGAAAACTCGATATCGTATGGACGTTTTACTACACGAGTCTGTAGTAAGGAATGCGGAGTGACTAATTCGCCGCGCTGCCAATCGCACAACTATGCGGCTATTTTGCTATAGCGAAAAAAAAACAGTAATGTGTATTGGGGAAACGGGACGGGCATTCATCATCTTCCTAGCGTTTTTCCCGGCATTTGCCACGGCGCAGTGAGCCTGGGGTCCGCTTTGACAACCTAATCCCAAGATTTGGCGCAGGCACTAGTTTTTACAGAAGCAACTGCCATCTGACCTTCCAACCCAGAAGGGTAACTAAGCCTTATTTTGATTGGTCCGGTTTCCTCGCGATGTTTTCCTTCACCGAAAAGTTCATGGTAAATTTTCTAATGTAATTTCGCACATAAATTCCGAAAAGCTCAGAGGTGCGAGCCCGGGATTCGAACCCGCGACCCTATGCTTGAGAGGCCACAGGTCAAACACTAAGCTACCACGGACGGGCATTGTTGAACAAAATACGTGCGTGCTGCTATGGGTGGTATGATGTAGCGGTATAGCACGTATCACGAAATGATAGCTTTTCTTTTCGGATTTTTCTGTGTTCTTAGTTTTAGTGTCGTTTAGAAATTTTAAATACTACCTTGCGGCGTAATTGGTAGCGGAGTGGAAGGTTTTAATGCTAAAGCAAGACAAATGTTTTTTGTTCATTATGGCCCTCCACAAAGTAACGACTCAACGAGTAAGGCCTCAGTTTGTGAAAAAGTACCTCAAATACTTTACTTCAAAAATTCAAAATTGAAAAGTTTATTTTGCAAATAGACCCCCGCAAGGGCTCTTTTACATGTTTTTTTTTTAAACTACCAGCGCTTTCGGAAAGACCATCATTGCCAAGAATAATGTCCCGCAAGAAACTTGGCTTAGCTTTAGCTAATGTACCGTTTTTGTTTTTATTTAAGTAAATTATTGTTTGTCAGTACGCCGAATCCAGTCGCCACGTGACAGGCTTAGCTTTGTCACCAATGTCTTTGGGACCATCAGCAAGATTTCTTTTTGTAAATGTTTTTCCTTTAAATAAACTATATCTAACTTCTAACTAATATTATAAATGTGAAAGTATGGATGTTTGTTTGTTACTCAATCACGCTAGAACGGCCCAATGGATCTGGATGAAATTCGGCACATAGAGAAAAGTCTGGAATAGCACATAGGCTACTTTTTATCCCGGAAAATTGCGTAGTTCCCGCGGGATAGCGATAAACGAATTCTTTGCAGACGAAGTCGCTGGCAACAGCTAGTCTAACTAATATTATAAATGCGAAAGTATGGATGGATGGATGGATGGATGTATGTTAGTTTGTTACTCAATCACGCCAGAACGGCCCAACGGATCTGGATGAAATTCGGCACATAGATAGAGAAAAGTCTGGAATAGCACATAGGCTACTTTTTATCCCGGAAAATTGCGTAGTTCCCGCGAGATAGCGATAAACGAGTTCTTTGCAGACGAAGTCGCTGGCAACAGCTAGTATTTTTTATAAAGTTGGACCTCGGGAGGCTAGAGGCTCAATAAGTAGAGCTTCTATAGCACTTTCTTGCCCACACAATGCGAAGCGCAGCTGGCTTATAATAACTTTTTTACATAAACGCGCTTCCCGCGCAGACGCCTGCGCCGTAACGGCCGATTTGAAATAATACAGATTCTGTGTTAGCCCGCGATCCACATAAATCACTTTGATGTATTCATCACCACGAAAACTAAATTAACTGTCTAACGTTAGTTAGTTTTATCACAGTTCTAACCAAACGTATCATTCAAAATTAAGTAGTACCGAAATTGATTTTCACACGTGAAAATAAGATTTACAGGCCAACGTAGATTTATTAAGCTTTAGAAAAACAACCAGTTTAAACGGTGCTTGTTTAGATTCGCCAACTACTGACATTTGTATCTATGGCTGTTTCTTTTGCAATAAATAGGCAATAAATAAGAGTGACGCGGTGAAAGCGGGTTTTACCGGTTTTTAAGAAGCGATATTAAAGCTAAAAAACACCTAGTTATCGTAAATCATAGTGATATCTAATAGGAATGTGACGATTTCACTTTTCGACCAAATCAAGTACATTACATCCGTGAAATAAAGAATGGCGCACAGCAGTAAATTAAAAAAAAAGAGGATTCTCTTAGGACACCATCGAATAACCAAAATATAAATTCCCTATTCTTCAGCGCGTCGTCGTTTCAGTTCTTCAAATATATCACCAACAGTCACTGGCCAGAAAGAATCACCGCGCGCGGCGTCTTTGAAGAAAAAAAAAACCCTAATTTCAAGATGGCGTATATAAAAGTTTCAGATGCGCGGGGGCCGCATTCCTCCTCGCTGCCAAGCCGGCTCGATCACAATATTTACGCGATCGCGCTCATTATCAACACACTAAAGTATTATCAAACGAGACGATTATCGATCGGTGTTTGATATCCAAGAATCGACACCCTTTGATGATCGCGATTTTATGAATTGCGAATGATATTTATAATTGCACTGAGTGATGTAGCACGACTGTTTGTTCAAAGTGTTTATTGCTTTTTTTTATGTCGTAGAAATTACAAGCGACGTGAAGGTAATGAAATGACTTTTATATCATTTATTGCGTTTCTGATGATTATGTTTTTGAGTGGCTTTCTAGATATTACTCTAATTCTTTTTTAAGTCATAATTATAACGGTAATAGGTAGTTTTAAATAAAGAGGGAGATTTATTTTACCAGCTTAACCTATTAATACGCGCGTTAATCTGCCGTTAGTGATATTTAATAATTAGATTATGGTACGTTGAGATCTGAAGACAATTTATAGTTGTATTTATAGGGTTTTTTTAAACACATCTATTTTTATTTTAGCTGCATGATACAAAAGGAAAATTGGCCCCGCGTTTCTATGTTCCCAAATGATTTTATACTTATACATATACAATTAGACATACCGTATAAGAATAATAATATACGACGAATAAATGACTTATGTAGAACATAACGGATGTAGGATCATTGGATGTAGGTATTTCTATACCGCAATGAGAATAGAATGGGATTGGAGCTGACCAAGAGCTGACAGTTATTCCATATTACTTACGTCAAATTGTATATGAACGAACAGATCTTTGAATCCCTTTCTCATTGCGGTTTAGCTACCTATTTTCTTGTCCATTTATTACTCACATAATATTATGAAGTCTGTCTAAAATAACGTGTTATACTACATCATCGAAACCCACTCTCTTGGACTCCACTCGTCCGTTATCTCGCCAATCGGCCTGCGGTGCCAATCGCTGCATCTGCTGTACACTCACATCTTAGCTCGAAATACTCCTTTACCTTTTAAGACGAAGTAAATTATATAGTATAGAATAGAGCGCTCAGGCGCCCTTGCTTATTTAACATTAGCGACCCGCCCGGGCTTCGCACGGTATATTATGCATGTATTATACATATAAACCTTTCTATTCATTCACTCTATCTATTAACAAAACCGAATCAAAATCCGTTGCGTAGTTTTAAATATTTAAGCATACATAGGGACATAGTAAAGCGACTTTGTTTTATACTATGTAGTGATATTGATGCTCGATTTTCTGTTTCAATTGGCGTTTGTGCACTTCACGGAATTTTACTGTCCGGAGTCCGATTTTTTACGGAATATATGTACAAACTGCCATATAAATGCGGCATAACCACGAAATATCGGGAGCTTATTTATGGTAATCGCGTTATACACTACACTGTGTCTGACGTTCGTGTCGTCATCGCAATTTTTAGTTTTAGGTTTAGTTTTAGGCACACTGTCACACTGAAAATCAGCGTTGCGGCCTGCCGCAGCAACATACTGAGTGTGGCCCTTTTGGCACTTGCGGCACAAATATTTTTTGAATTGTTCTTTTTTGTTTTTTTATTTTATTTTTTATGTGTCGTTTTGCGTCAATAAATGTTTTCTTTCTTCCGTTCTTTCTTATACATCCCGTTGAAAACATCTCTAATTTAATTAACCGTGAATCTTTTAAAGCTTTCAATCCTGAATACACACACATACATACCGTCACGCCTCTTTCCCAGAGGGGTAGGCAGGGACTACTTTGTTCCACTTGCTACGATCCTGACATACCTCTTTCGCTTCATCCACATTCATCAATCTCTTCATAGGTACATGCTCGTCGTTTTCGGGTACTCTTGACCTGACCTTTTTCCAATCCTGAATATGAATAGTGCTATGATAAAAAACCTCACTGCATAACCAGGAAATTATTCGAAGTTTCACAACCGATAGACGCCTAATCCAAACAGTACGTCGCGACTCCAGGAGAATGACGACTGGTAGTTAGAGCCATCTTTGTTTACCCCGCTGTCTCCGTTATAGCACTGTCTCTGTTTACCACGGTGTCTCTGTTTACCCCGCTGTCTATTGAAGTCCAAGGCGTGGGAATGCCTGACGTCCGACGTCTGATGTGTTGCTAGGTGTCTGATAGATGGATTTAATTAGAAGAACCATGACTACTGTGTAAGTACAGACACTGCAAACTCAGGTCAATTATGTAAATGTGTATGGCAACATTGACCGATACATTATGTTGACCTATTCACGGAGTGAATGTGCTATGGTTAAGCTGCGATGTGATGTGATGGAATTATAGTCGACTGCTGTAAATGGTTTCTTAAAAAGCTCAGTTTTAGGTATGACTCCGTATAACGATCGTGCCATAGCGTCTTAACCACGGACCAGGGCCATCTAAATATCTAACTAATATTATAAATGCGAAAGTATGGATGGATGGATGGATGTTTGTTTGTTTGTTACTCAATCACGCCAGAACGGCCCAACGGATCTGGATGGAATTCGGCACATAGATAGAGAAAAGTCTGAAATAGCACATAGGCTACTTTTTATCCCGGAAAATTGCGTAGTTCCCGCGGGATAGCGATAAACGAATTCTTAGCAGACGAAGTCGCTGGCAACAGCTAGTATTTTATAAAGCTACGCGTTACAATTTACAAGCGGAAGTCTCTATCTAACACATAGGGTCAGAAAGAGACTTCCGCTTGTAAATTGTAATTTGTAGCTTTATCTTAAAGGAATCTCTAGCAGGCATTTTTGAGCCTGACCTGTAGTTAGGTGTTTCGAAACTCCGGAGTATTAAGAACAGGTAAAAGACGCTATTGCTGCATTCATTTCAAATGTGGTAAGATTGTAAACTACTTAAAGTACTTTCACGTACGTGCCAGTAATTGCTGTCTTACTCTCCACACTGGGCCCGACGAGTAAAATGGTGGTCGCACCACCCGCAAAAAAGCTCGTATAGCATCCGGGTCTACTTTTCGAGACTTAAATTTTAATTTTAATCACTTTTTGTAACTAAAATATGAATTTGAAAGAAGTGTAGGCGCCGGCGGCGAGCGCGATATTAATAGTTCAGGCCGACCAATGTCCGTCGGCGGCCGATATATTGTTCGCCCGCATAAACAACATTTTTGATGAGGATTTCATTGCCATTAGGGGCCCGTGAGAACTGGATAATCAGCACTTATGTGGTCGAGAGCCGTCTTTATAGTTCACGTTCAGTTGAAGAACTACGAGTACTACTGTTACTGTGTCTCTCTGTGTGTGTGGTGTGGTGGCAGTTTTCGCACTCAGTTCGCACCTGTACAACTAAAAAAGCGATATACCTCTTTCGCTTCATCCACATTCATCAATCTCTTCATACATGCTCGTCGGTAGAGCAAGAGGTATATCAGGATCGTAGCAAGTGGAACAAAGTAGTCTCTGCCTACCCCTGTGGGAAAGAGGCGTGAGGATATGTATGTATGTACTATACCCCTTATTCATAAACGCTCTATAGGCCTCTGCTAACTTAGTAATCGTTTGTCCTTATCTGTGAAAGGTAAATGTCAAAGTGACAGATAAGGACAGACGATTACTAAGTTAGCAGAGGCCTATTTGTCCTTATCTGTGAAAGGTAAATGTCAAAATGACAGATAAGGACAAACGATTACTAAGTTAGCAGAGGCCTATAGAGCGTTTATGAATAAGGAGTATAGTACATACATACATATCCTCACGCCTCTTTCCCACAGGGGTAGGCAGAGACTACTTTGTTCCACTTGCTACGATCCTGATATACCTCTTGCTCTACCGACGAGCATGTATGAAGAGATTGATGAATGTGGATGAAGCGAAAGAGGTATATCAGGGGTATAGTACCTATACAAATACACATGATGCCATAATTTAAATGTATTTGGTGAAGAGTAAGGTGAAACAAAATGTGGTACCGGAAAAAGACGTTTTTCGTGCAAATAACTTCCACTAGAAGCTCTGCATGCTTGTTTAATTGCTTAAACTCAGACCGGAGGTACACATATAAATATAAGGTCTTTACATTCTTAACTGTCGTATTTGGTAAACAAAATTCTAACCTCAATGTACAAATTTTTGTAAAGAATAAGGTGTATTATGTTATCAAATAAACCTGAGGCAATATTTTGTACATAATTTTGCTGATATTTTGTCTCCAGTTCCTTTATTTACGACGAAATAGTTAAAAATTAGTTATAATTAGTTAGTGGTTTGACTTTCGGTATTATCAGTGGAATATGTGTCTTAAAAAAAAAAAGCCGTGGTAGCCTAGTGGTTTGATCTGTGGCCTCTCAAGCAGAGGTTCGTGGGTTCGAATCCCGGGCTCGCACCTCTGAGTTTTTCGGAATTTATGTGCGATATCTCATTTGAAATTTACCATGAGCTTTTCGGTGGAGGAAAACATCGTGAGGAAACCTGCACACAACTGCGAAGCAATTCAATGGTGTGTGTGAAGTTCCCAACCCGCACTGGGCCCGCGTGGGAACTATAGCCCAAGCCCTCTCATTCTGAGAGGAGGCCTGTGCCCAGCAGTGGGACGTATATAGGCTGGAGAGAGAGTTAAAAAATGTCAAAAATGAGACGTTTTGAGGTTAGAATTTGGTTTACTGAATAGGACCGTTAAGAATGAAAAGACTTTCTTAATGTACAATGCACATGCATGGGGTCCTTGCCTTTGGTTATTTAATGTAGAGCCACACACAAAGTGGTAGAAACCTATATCATTGTACTGTACAAGCGCAGCCTCAAGAAATGACAGCCGGGGAAATTACGAGCATAAGAGGCATTTCATCTTAGCCCTCTAGGTTGGCAACGCATCTGCGATCCCTCCGGGGTTGCGGGTGTCTATGAGCAGTGGTGATCACTTACCATCTGGTGACCCACTTGCTCGTTTGCCTTCCAATTCATATAAAAAACAAATTGGAAGGACATTTTTGATCCAAAAAACCTTCTCGATCGCAAACAAATTAAAGTCTCGATTAACTATGGGCAAAGCAGCGTTTATAACGACACGTAACGGCAACAAACTAAGCCTTTATATTGAGTTTTTCGTGTCAACAATCGCAAATACTATGGCCGGCCATAGGCGGACTACTTAGAAGTCAAGACTAACTGCGCGAGAGCAGTTGCGTTGCCGTTGCAGTCGACTTTAACCCGACTGCTTCGAATATTGGAATGAAACCGCATACCGACTGCATGCCTAGACTAAATCTAATCTAACTAATATTATAAATGCGTAGGTATGGATGGATGGATGGATAGATGGATGGATGGATGGATGTTTGTTTGTTACTCGATCACGCCAGAACGGCCCAACGGATCTGGATGAAATTTGGCACATAGATAGAGAAAACTCTGGAATAGCACATAGGCTACTTTTTATCCCGGAAAATTGCGTAGTTGCCGCGGGATAGCGACAAACGAATTCTTTGCAGACGAAGTCGCTGGCAACAGCTAGTAGGAAATAAATCGTGTTTAGACGTCATGGTAGCCCCCCTGTTTTAGACAGGACGATGTATACGTACTCACTAAGTGAAGTAACACCGAGACACCCCGACCTTGTCCTTACGGCGAATTTATGTCGTCAACAAGTGTGTTTGGATAACCTAAAAACATTATTTTTAGTAGAACCTTGAGCCGCAACAATGTTTTATTACTGCAAATAGGTTCCGATCGGCCACAGAAACATAATATTTATAGTTATAGTGGAAACATCGACGGCGGTAGACTCGCCACCTGTTGCCTGAGTTTACAATATGCCGGTAAAATTATGGCCTTACCTTGCTGAGTTTGCTTGGGTTTTTGGTGGCGAGTTGCCTCGCGAGGCAGCCGTGGGACTGTACGTATGAGGTATGAATTTGTGCGGCACCCGCGGTTGAAATTTTACTTAATTGAGACTTCCCCCCCTTTTTCATACGCTCTGTAGGCTTCTGCTAACTTAGCAATCGTTTGTCCTTGTTTGTGAAATGTAAATGTCAAAGTGAGAGATAAGGACAAACGATTGCTAAGTTAGCAGAAACCTACAGAGCGTTTATGAATAAGGGGGTTTATGTCTTTTTGTTTTCCGTCTGTCTAATTAAGTAAATGCTTTATTGTAGAAATATAACAAAATAGATACAATTCCCAAAAAAAAACATTATATACACAAAGGGAAACTTGTCCCTATAATGTATCTCTATCAGTTAACGTTTGAGTAGATGAGAGAAGCATTAAACGAGGGACAACATGCATTATATGCATTATGCAGGTATTATTAATGCACAGGTCAGTGTAGTAACCTGGGCCGGAGTAGGCCTTGCCATGTTGACGGTACACTTCAATACTTCAACGTTTACGTATTTTTGTTGTTTGTTTTGAACCGGCGCCAATTTTCCTTATTTCTCGGTGAAAGTAACGTTTTCCTTCAATATTTGGGTCAGGAATTCGCGAACTCGTAATTATCAGGTAATGTTTTATAATATTAACTAGCTTTTGCCCGCGACTTCGTCCGCGTAGACTTCATTTATTTTCAAATTGCTTTTGCCCGCGGCTTCTCTCGCTTGTAGGTTGGTACCTATTTCAATTCCGTTTTTTTCCCGTTTCTGTAAGAATTTCGGTAAATGCTCTCTTAATGCTCCCTACACTCCCCAAGCAACCCACTTGCCAAATTTCAGCTTTCTACGACCTGTAAAACGAAAAATCCCGTTTTTTCCCGTTCCCGTGGGAATTTCGGAAAGTCGTCTCTTAATGCTCCACTACACTCTCCAAGCAATCTACATGCCGAATTTTAGTTTTCTATAACCAGTAAAACGAAAAGTCCCGTTTTTCCCGTTCCCGTAAGAATTTCGGGAAATGCTCTCTTAATGCAAGAGCAATCATCAAGCAATCTACATGCCGAATTTCAGCTTTCCACAACCAGTAAAACGAATAGTCCCGTTTTCCCGTTTCGGGAAATTGTATCTTAATGCTTCCCTACACTGATCAAGCAACCTACATGCTAAATTTCAACTTTCTAAGACCAGTGTAATTAAAAATCCCGTTTTTTCCCGTTCGTTTCCTTCAGAATTGCGGGAAATCCTTTAGTAGTGTCTGTAATACTTCTGTAATTTCAGTTTTCTACGACCAGATCCTGTAGAACTGTATATAAATCCCGTTTTTTCCTTATCCCGTGGAAATTACTGTCTTAGTTATGTAATCACCTACTTGTGTACGAAATTTGAAGAGTCTAGTTCTTTATTATAGTTACGTAGATATAGGGTCACACGAAATCGAATATATAAATCCCGTTTCTTCCCGTTTCCGTGGAAATTTCCAAAAATAGGTACGTGTGTTTTTGTTTTCGTAATCAGCGACCCGATAAACCGTAAAATTATATACCCATTTTGATTTTCAGACTTTGTCACCACATTTCCCCCTTTTAGGGGTTGAATTTTCAAAAAACCTGAAAAAGGTGTTTACACATTTATCGTCAGTTATTATTTTGTTTCCCCATACAAACTTTGGACCCCCATTTAACCCTTTTAGGTGTCGAATTTTGAAAAATGCTTTCTTAGTGTCTTTTGAATGTCTAGAACCAGCGGTTTAGGCTGTGCGTTGATATGTCAGTCAGTCGTTTCTTCTTTTATATATTTAGATTTTTAGAAACAGCCCCGAAGTTGAATGCACTTATTCTGTCCCGCGGGAAATTCGCATTTTCCCGGAGAACATGTTTTAGTGCTACAATCATCTACAGGTGTGACAAAATTGAAGTCAAGTTATTACAGTTATGTACTGAGAAATATATAAATCTCATTTAATTCCTAACACGTGGGGATTTCAAAAAATCCCTTGTTAGTGCTCCTTTGGGTTGGGATAATCAAGATATACGTCTGCCAAATTTCAAGTTCCTAGGTCCAGTGGTTTAGGCTGTGCGTTGTCTGTCAGTCACTCTGAATGTAACATATAAATCTCATTTTTTTCTTATCCCGTGAGAATATCAAAAAATCCTGAAATTAGTTTTTTAGTGTTACAATCATCTACATGTGTGCCGAATTTGAAGAGTCTAGTTATTACCTACTGTTACTGAGAAATATAGGTATGAGCCTCATTTATTCCCTATCCCGTGGGAATTTAAAAAAAAATCTTTCTTAGCGCTCCTTTGGGATACTCAAGATATACGTCTGTCAAATTTCAAGTTCCTAGGTCCAGTGGTTTAGGCTGTGCGTTGTCTGTCAGTCACTCTGAATGTAACATATAAATCTCATTTTTTTCTTATCCCGTGATAATATCAAAAAATCCTGAAATTAGTTTCTTAGTCTTACGATCATCTACATGTGTGTTGAATTTGAAGAGTCCAGCTATTACAGTTTTACTGAAAAATATATAAACCTCATTTATTCCCTATCCCGTGGGAATTTCGAAAAATCCCTTCTTAGTGCTCCTCTGGGATACTCAAGGTATATGTGTGCCAAATTTCAAGTTTCTAAGTCCAGTGGTTTAGGCTGTGCGTTGTCTGTCAGTCACTTAGTAACGGAACAGTTTTATATATACAGATGTCGAAATGACCAAGAACGGTTATTATGCTTTGATGTTTATAAAAGGATGAAAAATATACGTCGTATAAACTGAAGTGCAAATGTCTCTGGCAGGTGTTTTACTAATCTATCAACCACATAGTACTTTGAGATGACAGCGGTTGTGCTGATGGAAAAATTCGAAGGCTCACCTGGTGCCTCACCATGACGTCTTAATGCGATTCAGTTTAGGTTCGCTCGCTGTCAGATTCATACTAAAAGTGACAGCTAAAACTTGAACTGAGTCGGAATTAGGACGTCATGGTAAGGCCTCAGGGGCCTTACCATGACGTCCTAATTCCGACTCAGTTGCGAGTCAGTATGAATCTGACAGCAAGCGAACGTAAACTGTTAACCTGAGGACCCCTGTTAAGTACCTAATATAAGTATGGGGGTGTAGTGAGTGGTGTAGCATGGATCACGGATTGATGACGATCAATGATGATCAATGATGATCTTCGATTCCTGCTTTTCAGCTTTCCATTTCAGATTTATCCGAAATTAGCTCTGGCTAGTATATCTTTTATTCTTCTACTGTTTTTTTTTTTAAAGTTGGTTTAGCTACTTCTAGTATATATTAGGAATAGTGCGAAGAGTAAATCACACCACGGAGTTCGCTAGTTATTTAAGAGATTTGTTCAGAAAGTACAGCAATATTGACAATTTTGTAGTTTCTAAGATGAAAATATCACGTTCTTTTTTCTTGTCACTTGCGATTATTATATTTTACGCTTTTTGTCTTGATCATTTGAAAAAGAAATAATACAAAATAATAAAAACGATGAATACCTAAACACTCCATTATAGGTACAACGATTGAACAAAATAAGAAAACACTTATAGACAAATAAAAAGGCCATTATAAAACTGGGTCGTCGTGTAGTTCATAATCTTACAACATCATTACATTCTTGTTCTGCTTTGATATAAAATTATGATAAATTTTTTCGCAAGACTGCTAATATCAGTACCATGTGGATGGATGAAAGATATTTCTATCCAGAATATATTAAAAAATAAACGACACGACCGATTATTAATACATAAAAGCAACGCCCACAGAACATGTTGAATTCACTATTGATATATTGAGTTTATATGCGGATCTAGTGAGTAACGTAGCGATGTTAGGTCAGAAGATAGTCCATTTGGTATAAAACCTGCTGTAATTATTTACTCGCACGTTGAGTCGCTTGTCTTAAAATATCTTAAATTTTACTACAAATTGGAAATGTAACATACCTAGTATGATGAAAATAAATACAAATTTGACCATATAATTAAAACTGGTTTCATGTATGTACCTATCTTTGAGTGCGGTTCTGGACCCTCAATTTAGAATAGATACAATACTCATTATAAAACAACATCATAATGAGTAGGTAGTATAGAAAAAAATACATACTTATATGGAAGCTAAATAGGTACACATACATCTCATCATCTCCAGCCTATATACGTCCCAGTGCTGGGCACAGGCCTCCTTTCAGAACGAAAGGGCTTGGGCTATAGTTCCCACGCGGGCCTAGTGCGGATTGGGAACTTCACACACACCATTGAATTGCTTCGCAGATGTATGCAGGTTTCCTTACGATGTTTTCCTTCACCGAAAAGCTCATGGTAAATTTCAAATGTAATTTCGCACATACATCTAAATGGACATAATGTTATGCAAATAGAGAATTTCATTTCATTTCAATAACAAGTAAATTTATTATAGTAGAAAGAAAATAAAACTTACTCGTCTTATTCTTTCTATCATAAAATACAGTTCACGTCATCTTAAAATTAATTAATTCGTAATTCTATGTAGGTAAGTATAACAATAATAAAATCGTGATTAGCAAATGTTTTTATTTTTACTACTACCTAATTGCATCTGCAATAAAACTCGGAAATAAAAACGTGACCAGTTATGATTTTATGTTAATTAATATCCATAGAGATGGCCGTTATTAACAAAGTGAACTTACATCTAAGCTGTATCCTCTATCAAGCAGCTAAGATTTCTCATCCAATACATTATTGTGAAACACCCGCTCTTTCCAATTAGTTAGAGCAGCTGATGGCAGCGCTGGCGCCGACGTGATTCATACAAACAATAGATCAGGCCGAGGGAAACTAATGACATCATTTAACCTCGTTAAGTTGTTTATTTTTGTGGAGTATTATTTATGCGTTATGGGCTTTCTCCGCGGCGTTTGTTGACAGTTTTTGGAAAGTACGCCATCTGTTTTTTATGTCTGTGGTGCCATTGATAATACTATTAAAATTTTATTATTATTTACTATGCATTAACTTTAACTACACATACATACACACATACACAAATTTAATCACGTCTCCATCCCTTACGGGGTAGGCAGAGCCTAAGGAAACAAGACCTAAAGGCCACGTTTAGCATGATTGTGGGCGTATAGGTGGAAAGGGGAATCATAATAGTGACGGATTTCTAGCTGCGTCGCCTATAACATGATTCCTAAGATTTTTGCCCGTTCCCTCGATGGGCTTTTACCATCTGCGTGGGAAGAAGACAAATGGTTCATTATGTTTTTGACGTGACAACGTCTTATAAATTGGTTTGCCGGGTGACACTTCAAGAAACTGCGTTACGCTCCGCTCACGTTATGCGCTCACAATGAGAGCGAGTGAGAGGCACGCGGGCATGGTTAGCCCGCCTAAGAGCGAGAGAGACAGACATAAAAAGTGAAAGGCACGCGTCCCTTCCACTCGAGCACAGTTAGCCCGCCTAAGAGCGAGAGAGACAGAGCGAGAGAGAGAGAATGAGAGAGATAGGCATACACACCGGTTCATGTCTTGCGCTTCTATTTCGCTTAGGCGCCTGCATACAAGTTTACACGTCCTTCTTCCTACTATACGAATGAATATTCACATTAAAATTATTTTACCACTCAAAGTCGTTGTCACGTAAAACTTTCGCCCGTATACCGACTTTACAGGCAACCAATTTTTTTTCTTTACTCCCATATCAGCATGGAAGAAACTTTAACTACACTCAGGATTATTGCCAGTAGGGGTGGACATTTGTATGAAGAATACGAATGTATGTGCCCGAGTCATGGATGTTGTATGTATTTATCTAAATTATATAAGTATGTTTATCCGTTGCCTGGTACCCATAGCACAAGCTCTGCTTAGTTTGGGACTGGGTCAATTGGTGTAATTTGTCCCATGATATTAATATTATTATTATTTAATGTAAATGGTAGGTAATCAAACATCAAATAATGACGCGATTAAGCCTCGGGTGGTAGTTTTAGTTATCTCTTATTATTTGTTTTGTTGTGAATTGGCTCGCTTTTAATCAAAAATCAAAACACACTTGTCCCTCCACATTGTCTGAGCGCTGACTCATAGCTCTGAATAGTCCAAATCACAAACATTTGGACATCGTCGTCGTATAACAACAATTTTATTACGCCGGGGTGACATCAATCGAGATAGGAATGGGAAGACAGAAGATATCGATATAACTAGGCCCCCAATGAAAGTTTCAGATGTAAATAAATTAATAAAAAAATATATATATCTTGGGAAAATTGACACCAATTGACCTAGCCCCAATCTAAGCAAAGCTTGTAATATGGGCACTAGACAACGGATAAACATACTTATATACATAAATACATACTTAGATACATACCATAACCATTTGATTCTAATTCTTGAGCGATAAAATACTATATCTCGTTTAATAAGAAAATAAAAGTCCATCACGATGAATTATTGCATTAGACACATTAATACACTAAAAACAAAGTGCACTACAGACGGATATTTGATACTTTCATTCAATTTCTATGAAATAATCGCAAAAAATCACCAAAAATGCGACGTTGCGAGCTCAGCACGGATGCACCCTCTTAACAGAATTGCTATAAACTAAACCTAACCTAACCAAAACCAATCTATAGATCACGCTATAAAAAAAATTCATACACCTAATAGTTTCACAGAAAATAGCATTATATTTTTTGAACTATTATACATTTTAACCCATTATACATTTTAAACTTTATAAATTCTGATCCGCTCCCGTGATGAAACGATCACAACCAAGTCTGATGGTAGGCATAGATGGTATCTAGGGTAAACGCCTATTCACCCTACCCTACCCTACCCTATTTGTATACAATACAATCTGAAACCAAATTAGCCACTGTAAAAAACTGAGTGGGACACAGCTACCACTGCAATTTAATTTTAATTGATGAATTTCAACAAAGTGACCTAGTCGCTTATCCACTGGAGGCAGCCTTTGGTCGAGCGGCTGCCTCGCTCCGAGGCCGCGCAAGTGGAGATGCTGCCTAAGACGTTGAGGCAACTGTTTCTGTGTCTATTATTGTTCAAGTATAGAGGTTTTCCCTAATACTTTCTTTGCAATCGACACTCATCTTTACTCGACATTGCAATGTATCGATCTTTGGAAATATCGATATTTTCCAAGCCAGATCAAGATGACGCAGGACTGTCGCACAAACACCTTTAATATAATCTATATCTATTTGCAATCTATTGTTAAGCCGCTGCTAATAGCGGAGCCAGAATAGACGGCCTTTAGCGAGGGGTAGATATATTTAGTCAAGTGCCCTGTTGTCTGGGCGGTTAGCACTAGAGGCTGCGATTCGATATGTCACTACATAACCGCAATAGTCCCTGTATCTCTATCTAATACACAGTTATCATATCAGGTGCGAACGAGACGACCTAATAGTTACGGTATTATCAGTGGAATATGTCGCACCTTTAGGATGAAAATGACTCAACTCAAAAAAGTAACTTTTCGGGAAATTGAAATAAAAGAATGGAGATTGTGGCACCGTTATACTTTGTCGTAGTTATTTTTTTAACTATTGAAGTGAGAGCTAAAGTTTGGGCATAAAATTGAAAAGGATTAATTTAGCTATCAATTTATATTGAAAAACTAAATAAATTGTGAGTAATATGAGGATAAATAAAGGTTTTTTATCTAATCGGTCATTATTATACCGAAAAGTAAAACAGAAAAAAGACTATTTAGGGTTTAAGTCTTTATTCGACTGAAAAACATATTTTAATATTTGTCCATTTAAGAGTTACGTCCTTTTCATATTTACGAGATATGGTAAGCTGGTGACGTTTTCATGATAGAGGCTCTATTTTTCTTTTTTTCATTAATAATCGACAGAACACTGAATCCGCCTCTCCCGCACCGTCATGAGCTCGGAATTCCACGCGCATGAAAGAGACCGATATTGTAGCTTTGTCCCGTTCCCACCCGAATGTGGCGTTTTATTTTTTATGGAACGATAGATATATGACCGTATAAAGTCTTTTTACGACCATAACACAAAAACCGTTTTTTTTAGATGTGTCGTTTTCATCCTAAAGGTGCGATGTGTCTTAAAGGTTGTCTGGTAGAGCGTGGTCCGCCTATTGTATACTTTGTTCTTTGTTTCTGGATTGTTTTGTACTGATTTGTGGAGTTCAATAAAGAGTATTTGTTTGCCATCCTAGTTTGAAAATCCTTTGTTTGCACGCCACATTTTATTGATGCCTACACGCCCACAGTGGTAGCCTAGTGGTTTGACCTGTGGCCTTTCAAGCAGAGGGTCGTGGGTACGAATCCCGGGCTCGCACCTCTGAGTTTTTCGGTATTTACACATCTGCGAAGCAATTCAATGGTGTGTGTGTGCAGTTCCAAATCCGCACTGGGCCCGCGTGGGAACTATAGCCCAATCCCTCCAATAAATGGAGGAGGCATATGCCATGAGGCACGCCGAATTACGCGTTAATTTTATAAAAAAGAATAGTTCCATGGCCGAAGGGAACACTGAATGATTGCTGCCCAAATTATGATATCTCGTTGCTTCCAGGCGGAGCTATACTAATGTCCGTTCCATCACTGGCAGTGTTTACCGCCCGTGTCAGCTCTCTCGCGCCCAGCTATAATATTTACAAAATATCGCAGCGCACAACATTACTGCAGGTTGCCCACGCTATTAGACCAGACTTTGTTACAAGATTCGAGAAATCCTATGAAGTACGCCACAATTTCATCATTTTTAGAGCTCCCTCCCTCCTTGTCACATGGTTTACTATAATAATAATAGTACTCCCGGACACGGCCCCGGATAGTCAGGAGGTTCCTCTCTCTGTCGCCCTGACTACGTAGCTTAGGCCCCGCCTCGCTGCCGGCGGCACCCTAGGTTAGGTTTTTATAATGTTTTTATATTTTGTATTAATATTGCTTTATTATTTTTTATTTGAATATTGTAAAAACCTAACTTAAGATCCTACTAATATTATAAATGCGAAAGTTTGAGACGATGTGACTATGTGACGATGTGATGACGTGACGATGTGAGTGAGTGAGTGTGTATGTTTGTTCCTTCTTCACGCTAAAACGACTGGACGGATTTGGATAAAATTTGGTACGAAGATAGCTGGTACCGTAGATTAAAACATAGGCTACTTTTTATCCCGGAAAATTGTATAGTTCCCGCGGGATAGCGATAAACATATCAATTGCTAATTCTACGCGGACGAAGTCGCGGGCAGAAGCTAGTAAAGGATAAATATACAGAATAATAATAATAATTACTACTAGTTACTATGATAACTGCAATTACTTTGTTCGTGTGTCACGCCAGCCCCTCTAAAATATGGATGTACTTTATGGATGGCCCCTAATCATGTTCCACCTCAACTTTTCTGAAATATAATGTTTTAAACTTCCGAGATTTTTACTCATATTCAAAGTACCTATACTGAAGAGCAAAAATAAAGGGTCACTATTCATACAACGTCGTATGAAAAGTGACCCGGTACTTTTGCACGGTAGTGTATTACTGTGTGACCGCGGCCATTACATCGTGGCCAAAACGTCGAGGTTTTCTGAAGTGTTATGCCTATTTTTTCAAATTGTACCGAGAAATTAATTTTTGTAAGCAAAATAATTTTTAACAGGAACTTTTTTTGCTCATCATAAGTTTTATTGATTATAGGATGGATGACAATGCAAATATTATTTGCATTGTCATCCATCCTACATAGTTCTGGTGCAAAAGAAGTCATCATGTTTGATGAACAAGAACTTGAAAACTAAGTAAATAAATCAGCCATTGCAAAAGTCTAAAACACTGTCTAGACAAACAAAAAAAAAACAAAAAATTACGACCGCTAACTAAATCATTAATCGTAAAATGGAAATCGTTTAGTATTATGTCGCGAATTTTAGTCTCCCCAGCTAATTTGAAATGCTTGGAAGCATTCCAGAGAAATAACTCATAACTTTGCCCAAGGCTAAAAATTGCAACGTTGACAATGAAGCAAACCCTATCAAATAATATAAGTACATAAGTACCTACTTGACAAAGGTTAGATCAACTAAATAGTAAATAAAATACGTTAAGTCAATTTTCTTTTTAAGCACAGGCTAAGCCTGGCAGACCTGGCAGTCCGGGAATACCGAAAGTATTTTGGGGCGCACGTATCATCATGATCCAATAAGATTCTATGATCTTATAGGCAGCAACAGGCTACAAAGGGAAAAACAGAAAAAAAAATGAATATGAATATGAAAACTACGAGGTACTAATTTAAGATGTGTCACAAATCATTATCATTACATTTTATAAAAGTCATCCGTCGCGTTTGTCTGTTAGTCTGTTTGAAAGAAAGAAAGAAAGAAAGAAAGAAAAGGTTTATTTATGACAATCACAGAACATAAAACAAAAACATAATTAAAAGCTACATAAAATTGACATAAAATGTTGCGATAAACTCAAAACTATTGAACGAATTTTCATACGGATTTCCCCTATAAATAGATAGTGTTTCGCGAGGAAGGTTTGTCAAAGTAACTTGTCAAAATTTGATGTAAATTGGTTGAAACATAACGATAATTGTTGGAAGCGTCAGGAAAAAAGCTTTAACAAGTTTTAATTCTGCGCAGACGAAGTCGTGGGCAACAGCTAGTCTACTAACACTAAGGGCACAGAATAAATAATAGTACTGGGACCTCCTAATTCCGACTCAGTTCAAGTATTAGCTGTCACTCTTAGTATGAATCTGACAGCGAGCGAACCTAAACTGAATCGCATTAAGACGTCATGGTAAGGCCCCTGGTCTGTCTCACCACTCTCTGTAAAGTTCCAGTTAACTTAAGTGTCAGTTATCGTGACGTCTCTGTCTGTTTCGTAGTAATAAATAGAGACGGAGTAACTGACAATTAAGACATCACCTAACAGATAGTAGTGAAACAGGCCCTAAGTGTAGGAAACTTCTTGTTAATAGCTAATTTGATGTGTTAATAATACAATGTCCTCCCGCAGACTCGTCCACCGGCAGCGTGTTTGGCGTCGCACTCTCGCAGTGCGTAGAGACAGAGAGAGCGCTGCGGCGGCAGCAGCACGGCGGCTCGCGCGCATCGCTCGCTTCGCTCGGCACGATAGAGAAGGGCGATGATGTGAGTACCTTTCGTCTCAGGCATGGATTAAGCCACGGACACACTAAAGTCTATTTATTCATACTAGATACTAAAATGACATTACCTGTGTTGCCTGTTTTTTGCAATTCAAAAATAGTGATGTGCCACCACTGTCGAAAGTTAAGGATAAATTAAATTTAGTATAGATTTTTGTATGTATAAGCTAGTGTAATAAACGTTTAAATTAGCTTGATTATATGATAGTCGTATTATTTTCTTAAAATATAACATGACCAAACCACTTGTATCCAGACCACAAACATTGTCGGTGGTTTCGATTACACCACTGGACAACAAAAGCTGGTATCATTATTTCACAATTTGACATTTGCAATTGTCTATCTAGTATGAATAAATAGACTAGGTATAGGGGACCAATGTCCTGCGACACGTGTCGCCAGCGACGTCGGGTACAGTGGCTCGACGTTGCCTGTGTCTGATAGCGGCTGCACTGAACATTATCGCTCAAGCCCAAGATACTTAATACCGTCCCACTTATGGCTTCATTATTTGAAAATTTCACGAACTATAGTCGCCACATTGACCTTTAAATTACCTAAATATACGTATATCGCAAGCAAATGATACTGAACTTCGACGGGAAAACGAAGCAATTTCTTAGACCTATTCTAATGGTAGAGCCAAGCAGGTGGGCTTTGTAATGCCAGCAATGCGCTCACCTGACGACACAAATATTAAACTGGTGACGAATCACACGAATTCATAATGAGCTAACGACGACCGTCACGGGGCATCTGTAAATAGAAGAAAAAACTATCAATAGCCAACCTTTGATGAATTAAAATGATCGCGACTATCAATCGGTGTATGCATTTGACATCTATTTTCTGTTCGAACCCGGTCTGGCGATAGAGACCACTTTAAGCCGACCCGTCACGCACTGCCGCTGATCCCCGCAGCTTTGCTCCTTTGTGTGCGGTAGGGAGGTGCAGTGGGTCAGAGTTGGGTGGTCGTATAAATGTGAGCGCGGTTTGGCATTCGTTGTTCGAGAGCGCAGAAATAGTTCGTAGATCGGCCGCCAAGACACGTAACTGGTGACGCGGGCACCTGGAGCCGTCTAGCATGCAGCTTGCAACATGCATACTTCTTATACACCTAACCTACAGAGTGCTACCACAGCATACCGTAGTAGGCGAATTAATAGGGTCGTGGTCCACCCGGAAAAAATAAGGCATTACCCGTGAACCCACCGTTATGTCCCACTGTTACAAAAATCCTCACTAGAGATAGTAAAATTAGGTTAGGTTCATTCATATGGCCAAAGGGGAAACCGGGCAGAAATAGGAACCCTGCGATAGCGGGGTTCCGTCGATCTTATGGTGAAGTGTAATTCGTCATTTTTTATAACAGTGGGACCACGGGTAGCGACCAGAAAAAATGCTGCCATTATTTCGAATCACTGATTATTATTTTAATACAAAAATAGGTAGGTTAGGTTAGTTAGGTTTTTGGTCCGAAGGCCAGAATACCAAGAAAAAGGGGCTGCGCCCTTGGGCGGAACTCTATCGAAAACCAGTAGGCTTATTGTCTAACTCGCTCGCAATCTCCGCCGTCTTCATTTTGACAGTTCATGTATGGGCTGACAATTGGCATCGGAATCAGCTAGCTGTCACATTCATACAAGAACTGTCAAAATGAACACGATGGCGATTGCGAGGGAGTTAGACAATAAGCTAACTGGTGGACAAACTGTAGGTGGACCACGGGCAACGACCGGCGGAATTAATCAGTAGGTCAGTGCGATAGTATTTAATGCTCCCATGCTGGTCTATGCAAAGAAAAAACAGAATGTATCAGTTGCTTCTCTTCCCGTGCAGATAGTAAAAGCCCATCGAGGGAATGGGCGAAAATCTTAGGAATTGTTATAGGCGATGTGGGTAGCAACTGACTATTTTGATTCCTCTTTCCTAAATAATAATCATGCTAAACGTGGAAAGGTTTTATTACCTCAGGGTCTGTCTACGCCGTAAGGGATAAAGACCTCAATATACACCTCAATAAATAAATAAATAAATAAATAAAGACGTGATTTATATATGTACTAGCTGTTGCCAGCGACTTCGTCTGCAAAGAATTCGCTTATCGCTATCCCGCGGGAACTACGCAATTTTCCGGGATAAAAAGTAGTCTATGTGCTATTCCAGACTTTTCTCTATCTATGTGCCGAATTTCATCCAGATCCGTTGGGCCGTTCTGGTGTGATTGAGTAACAAACAAACATCCATCCATCCATCCATCCATCCATACTTTCGCATTTATAATATTAGTTAGATTAGATAGTATTTAAAAAACCTACGGGTTCATCTTGCTATCTTACTTATTCTTATGGGTTTGATACAATCGGCCAATGGTCGCCGAAACCCGAATGTGGTTCTAGCCACTGAGTAGTTTCATTGAATTATACAAATGTCACACACACACACACACACATGTATGACAGTAGCTGTAAAATGTCAAAGCTTCTGAGAACTATAGTGTTTTGTTGCGGTAGTAAAATTTAGTGTGTCGTTAATATTAGACTCACTTACAGCATGTAATGGAGGCATTACCGCGGCATTCTCTAGAAGCGAGGCAGATAGTTTGTTTAATCTTAGCGATGACCTGTAGGCTTATTGTCTAACTCGCTCGCAATCGCCATCGTGTTCATTTTGACAGTTCTTGTATGAATGTGACAGCTAGCTGATTCCGATGCCAATTGTCAGCTCATACATGAACTGTCAAAATGAACACGATGGTGGTTGCGAGCGAGTTAGACAATAAGCCTACTGGTGATAATGTGTCTATTTGATCGAGGGTGCGACCACACCGCCACTTAAAAAACGGTGACGTTACGGAATCGCAACAAAATGTATGAAGAAACGGTGAGAAATCGTGACGCATGCGACACGTCACTGCGTATACGCGGCGGTTTGGTCGCACCCTGATATGATATACCTATGTTATAAATAAGGAGAGGTGATGCGTTTATTATATTATATCAGACATATTCAACGGGATATAGACCGCGATTCACATTTTAGCTAGATCACGGGTAGACTAAAAGATACTCACGCAATAGATAATCTCGCAAGTTCACCGCAGCTTTTTTTTACCTTTTCAACGCTGACACAGCACCACAAGTTCCACGTACCTACCATTACATCAATGCAAAAGCAACCTTTATTCAATTGGGTTGTAGAAATAGTTTGTAAGGCATTAGTTCACCTATATCACAACAGATGGCGCTGTCTCGTGCGAGCGACAATCCTACATCGCGCTGTTAAGATTTTTTAGCGAAAGTATAAGGTCTAGCAAGTTTGTAGTTATTATTGAACATTAACACGTTGGACGCCAGAGAAAAAAATTGAGTCTTTTCGTTGGGGCCGTGGGGGTCACCATATGACCGCGAGTCAGACATTATTTCGGAAGCCCCTGCTGGGCCAACGGCCACCTATCTTTAGTAAATTTGTATCTAACATGACCCGCGTGGCCCTGCAGATAAACCAAATCTGCTTGGTTTTCGTTTAGGACAAATACTTAGAAAAATAAAAATATGAGTAATTTTCTATAGATGACGACAAATTTTTTTGCGATGTAATAAATTTACTAGGAACATCTGTACTTTACTGTATTGATATTGTTATAATTGCACTATATTGACATATGTACTAACATATATAAATATCAATTATAGAAAACGAAAAATAATGTGACTATGTTTCGTTATCGCATTTTCCAATACAAGTACAAGGTTTTTTTTAATGGTAGTTCTGACGCACAGCCTAACCCACCTAGCAAGCTGAGATTTTGCACGGGGGTTCCTTTTGTGCTTTTTTATCCATAATTCACTACATAGTATAAAACAAAGCCGCTTTCCGCTGTCTGTTTGCCCATATGTATGCTTAGATCTTTCAAACTACGCAACGGATTTTGATGCGGTTTTTTTAAAATAGATAGTGATTTTAAGAGGAAGGTTAATACGTATACGTCGCGGGCAGAAGCTAGTAATACTATAAAAGCGAAAAGTGCCTGTTTGTATGTTACCTCTTCACTTTCAAACCGCTGGAATTCGGTATACCTGGATATAATTTCAGTAGCGGGGAAGGACATATAGCTGATAGTTATATAAGTAGTTTTTACTCCAGACAATCATATATAGTTTCTGCGAGATAGCGATAGCTTTTTTCTTCGTGGACACTGAAAGGACGACGCGTAAGCATATGCATGATAACGCGGCGAGCGGGGCGGCGGGCGCGGGGCCCGGCAGCGTGGCCCGCGCGGCCCCTGGCGACGGAAAAGCGGTTTTCTGTCCGTGGGGGCCGTGGGGGACACATATGAGCGACGGTTGAGTAATTGCCAAATTAATAAGAAAAAACAAATATGTCTATGTGTACCATGCATTTTTATGCATTTCCTAAACGGTACAGTAAAAATCCGGAAAAACATATTTTGGAAATTTTAGGATTTTTGACCTGGCCCCCCGGGCTTTTCGAGTGTCGCCCAAGTGGTGGCCCCCACGGCGTCCAACGTGTTAAAAGTTCCTTACAATTCTTCGGATTACTATGCCCTATGTAAGAAGCATCATCTTATTCCATTGCATAAACGGCGTGAGATAGCTGACATTATCTATGCCCTCAGTATAACAAGTGGCAACGTCGACTGTCCCGAATTGCTGTCCAGTATATCGTTCAACACTCCTAATAGGTCTAAAAGATACCACCCACCAATTTCACTTAAATTTGGCAAAACTAAATACAGGAAAAACAGCTTTTTGAGGCGGGCTTGTCGTAGTCTGAACGAAGTGGCGGAGGAGCTAGATATCGATGTTTTTAACTGTAATCTCTCTACGGTGAGACGGCGTCTGGCGGGGAGGTGGTTTGAGTGAGCGTACTGTATGTTTATTATGTGGTCACTGCGGTTTCATTGGGTAATTCTTCTTTTTTGTTTTCTCTCTCTTTACTATGTATAATACTAAGTGAGTTTTGCTGTGGTGTTTTTGTGTGTTTGCGTAGTGCATCTTTGCGACCATGCGCGTACTTTGTTTTTCTTAATTGTATACAATTTGTGTCTAGTTGTGAGATCCTGTAATTGGCTTTATTGATACTACAGAAGTAATCCATTTTGAAATGTATAGCTGTTGGTTCTCCGAAAATAAATAAATAAATAATTAAAACCACACGTAAAGTAAACATTGTGTATGATTTATTCAGGGTTTATGTTCAACTTAAGACATCGCAATAGTAGTCTGGCGTAACTATGGGTGACGTCTCTTGTACCTACCTATTCGATGTGGCTGTTAAAAGGTTACTAATTAAATTGTTAGTGACAGAGTTAACTCTACCAGGGAACCATCGCAGCGGGTATTGCCCAATACGAGCGCAAATAAACTGCGCCCGCGACGGCGTGTCGCCTATCAGCTATATCACGTCACAATACACATTAATAACTTTACACCGAATTTTACAAACGAGACGCGTTACAGAACCTCAAGTGTGTGTGGTGCTCGCTTACCATCAGGCGACCCACTTGCTCGTTTGCCTTCCTTGTCTTATAAAAAAGTTTTTGACAAGTTTTTTTTTACGAACGCGATCACATTAATTACTGTTAAGCTGGAGAGTAAAACAGCCAGTGAAATTACTGGCACATGATTCTTTTTTGTGGCATATACTTTTTTATTATAGCCAACTCGCGCGCGACACAGCTCTCGCGCGGACTCGTGCTAGCCGTTGATCTCTTTTGAGTGAGATAGGCGATACTCGGAAACTCGTGTCCGTAAAATTTCTGTTATCTTAAGTGTCAGTTATCTATGACTAGCTTCTGCCCGCGACTTCGTCCGCGTAGAATTAGCAATGATTCAACATGTTTATCGTTATCCCGCGGGAACTATGCAATTTTCCGGGATAAAAAGTAGCCTATGTTTTAATCTAGGGTACCGCTATCTTCGTTCCAAATTTTATCGAAATCCGAGACAGTCGCTTTAGGGTGAAGAAGGAACAAACATACACACTCACTCATTCGCATCGTCACATCGTCACAAACTTTCGCATTTATAATATTAGTAGGATTAGTAGGATTCCCTCTCTATTTCTTACGAAACAGACAGAGAGACGAGTTATCATAGATATATATACCTAACTACTATAACTTTTACGTCACCCTTGGCCGTAATTGGGATTTTACGCCCGCTTCGCGGACAGAAAATCTCAATTCCTGGCCGAGGCAAGACGTAAAACTTTATACAAACCACGGGCGGTAATTCGTAAAGCCCCAGATCGCATATTTATGCCCCTCACCTTCAGTTCGGGCCACAAACACCTGCAATCTGGGACAGTTACGAATTTACCGCCCTAGGTCTGTAATGTACTATTACAGAGTGGTGAAACAGGCCCTAAAATAAATCTTGATCATACTCGTACCGTACGTAATACTTCCTGCGGCAACCATAAACAATATCATTGCACATGCGGGGTCATTGACTGATCGTATTTACTGAATTTATAGCGAAATTCACAATCACGTAAACCTTCGAATACCAGGATGACATAACCAGGATAGAGTTCAGACGCGGCCGCAGACGAGCGCTTACGTCAGCGATGACAGGCCTGCCAATCAGCCATCAGATACTAGGGCTGCAGAGACTGAATAGGGTTGAAGCAGTTCGATCTTCATTTATTTACTAAGAGTTTGGGATTCTAAAATTGCGTAGAGAAAAAAGTCTCAGTTAATATTGAAAAATTGGCAGCGCCCCTAGCGGATCGAAACGGCAACAAACTGTTGTCATAGTATTGTCATTCGTAAACGCGTTCGAAACGTACACCGCGTATACGCAGTGACGTGTCGTAGGCGTCACGTTTTTTCATACATTTTGTTAAATGAAGGCACTCTCATCTTTTACGCACTGGTGAGGTCGGAACTTTAAGTGACCGAAAAGTATAGGCATAATGGAAAAAACGATAATTTTAAACCTATCCTATCCTATCTATCTACCTACAGCCATTGTCCGTCCACTGCTGGACGTAGGCTTCCTTCATATTGCACCAACTTTCGCGATCCTGGGCTTCCCTTATCCAGCCACTGCCAGCTGTCCTCCTAAGGTCATCACTACGCTTTCCCAAACGTGGTCTCCACTCTAGGATACGTTTGCTCCAACGGTTGTTAGTTCTACGGCAAACCATTTTAAACGAACTAAATGATTTATGACTAGATCTAGAGGCAGCCCTGCCTTCGCCAATAAATCGCGTAATGACAGACCGCTGTTTGTTTGTTGACGAGATCTAGTCTAGACGGGAGGTTAACGGTTGAGTGCAATGTCAGATTTACAGGCGATTTACGAGGCGGTTATCTATTAAAGCTCCATAGTGTTCGGTATTATGGATAAACGAATGCCACTGTGGAACCTTTTCTCAATAATTGTTATTTTTTAAGTTCACTCGAAGATAGTGAAAAGGGTTACACACCAGGTCCATTTTATTAAGTACCTACTAGTGAAATCAAGTCGAGAAGCCGTGGTAGCCTAGTGGTTTGACCTGTGGCGTCTCAAGCAGAGGGTCGTTGGCTCGAATCCCGGGCTTGCACCTCTGAGCTTTTTGAAATTATGTATGTATTAAACCTTTATTGTGCAAAATAAACAAGACAAAATACAATGTAATACAATAAATTAATATGCGAAATTACATTTGAAATTTACCCTGAACTTTTCGGTGAAGGAAAAACATCTGCAAAGCAATTCAATCCGAAGAAGTTCCCAATCCGCACTGGGCCCGCGTGGGAAAATCATTCTGAGAGGCCTGTGCCCAGCAGTGGGACGTATATAGGCCGGAGATGATGAAGACGATGATGATGAAACTACGTCGAATCTACGCTTGAAAAACCGAACATTAATGAAGAATCGGTTAATAAATAAAGCGTGTATGTGATCTTTTTCACGTACCTATTGCTCATTGGAACAAGGTTCTATGGTTCACGTATCGGATTTGCGTCATCAAAATTCAACTGTAAGTAATTTGACAGAGAGCTCTATTACGAATGTCTATGTGAGCTCAGTTGGCCCGATAGGTCACGATTGACGTAGTACAGTTAGGGACGAGGCAAAACATCGATGTTGTTTAAAAGTTTTTGAATGGATGTTGGATTTCGAAATCATCGAATTTCATGCTAATATTTTGTTTAGAACTGGCAAAACAATGCAGCTAATAATATTACGAATTCTGTGTTCCCCTGAACTCTACAATCGTCTTTATAAATCCTTTGTCAATCATGTAAGGCCTTCGATATTTCAGCTTTCTAGGTCCAAGAATTTGGCCAAAGAATTGACTAGTCAGTCAAAACTTTTCCATTAACATTAAGATGGATGCATGCTCCACACTAATGTTTTTATTCTATTGATGTATCCCGTCCGTCACTATTCCCTACGGCACGTCACGATGACGTCACACGGCTCCGGTTACCTGCCCGACCTTCTATCGCTCGCTTTCATTAAGGCCACGATAAAATTATCGTATGACGCGACTCACACGCTTATCCCGATATCTATTCATCCAGAAATAACCCCCCACTATCCACGTTTCTAGTCGACTAATTTCCACAACCTCGTATCTCAGCAAATTTGTAGCTCCAAACACGACTTTAAACCGAAAACGCAGTGACGATAATCTAATGCCATGTTTTGGACTGATCTGAGGTTGGAAAAGTAATAGCTTTCTGAACCGCTCGTGAACCCGAAACTCTCGTTTCTCGATGCCTCAAATTTATTAACGATAAAGTTTTTTCTATCTTGTTTACCTACAAATCAGTTGAAGTGTTCATTTGCTCTGACATCTGTAGTTTTATTAATATCTTTCGTATTTTTTATGAGCGCGGCCTAGTCTGGATTGAGTCGTCCGCTTGCACTTTAGGCTGAATCATAAGCAGTCTAGGCATTGCTCGCGACTTCGTCTTTAAATATAAAAACATTTTAGACTAAACTTGTGGGTGAATATTCAGCGTTTTTCGGCGTTTTTTTTCCGTCTTTTTCGTCTTAGCATACTTATACCATTAAAAGAAATGATGCTGAGACTTAACTTTTTATGATAACGAAACACAGTATCGATGCTGCATTTAGCTTATCCAAAGTTGTTGCGGCTTGTCCTTCTGTTAGGATAATAATTGTGGGACGACAATGACGCATGAACCGAGCGATCGAAACGCTTGAATATTGGCCCTTCTGCTAGTTGTTTCTAGTCCCGCTGAGATAGGATACACACTCACTCTCAGCCTGACTCACAAACTTTCGCATTCATAATATTAATAGGATTTGCTCCACTGATAACTTTACCTGCACGTCAAGCTGAACATGCTTCCAGTACAGACTGAACAAGATGACCATAAAGTTATATTAGTTATGTTTTATCAACCCGCAACTTTTTTATTTCAGAGCGAGTCCTGTGATTCGGGCGAATGGGGCTGGACGGGGCTTGAAGAGGCGGGGGGCGGAGGGCCGAAGGTCCCCGCGCTGGTCTCGGCCTGCTTGGCGCACCTGCGGCGACACGGTCTCCGTACTCTCGGCCTCTTCAGAGTGTCGGCTTCTAAGAAGAGAGTCAGACAGGTGAGGATCTTTTTTTATGAAGGAGGATGGCAAAAGAGCAAGTGGGGTAACTGATGTTAAGAGAGTGGCACCACTCATGGCGATTGCAGATGCGTGACCAGCCTAGAAGGCTAAGATAGAATATATATCTCAGTAGCCAGACAGTTTTAAAGGTTCCACCCACAGGATCAATTTGAGATTTTCAAGTAATCAAATCATCAATATGAATCTAGAAACTGCTGATAGGAGGTGCAGTCTTTCAATCTATAGTTTGCCATCTACACCACATTATCACGATTCAAGGAGAGCGTAGCGACACATGGATTAGAACTCATGTCATAGATCAAATTTAATGTGGCAACACCCTGTCTGATGTCTTCAAATTTACAATACAAATCAACTTCCAGCGCTCAGATACCTAAATTATGTTTATACCTGATTATGCACGTTCCATTCTTGGCATTCCAGTTGCTATGTCTATTCCCAGCCGGTTGCCACGACAGATCGGGCTCCGAATCTATATTGATCGGGCAATGCGGGGCCCATATCGATACTTCGGCCGAATATAACGGTGATCGACAGAATTAGATGTTACCCGCGCCTACTGGAAAGTTGACCCAGTTTGAAGGATAATGAGCAACTTACGAGGGGGCTGATAGGCTCCTAGAGTAAGATAGAGTGGGGAGCTCAGTGTTGTAGATTTGTTACACTTTATACGCAATATAAATCTTGGAAAACTGTACCAGGATCAAGAAGCAGCAGCTTGGGTGATATCTTAGTTCAGAGAACAAGGTTTTTTTTGAAGAGGCATTGACAAATCTTCGATCTGCAATCTAGGTACTTTTCTATTCGACACATCACTTTTCAACCGGTGTTCGTCTGAAAGGAGTTCACTGTATATTCAGAACCTGCAGTGATGACTCCATGCTCAGATTCCTATCAAGGTGTCTTCAATATATTCGTCTAATTTCTCATTTTATGGTAACAATAAGCATTTTCAAATACTCTTTGGCAAAAGTTTAAATCCCTTATTCATAAACGCTCTATAGGCTTCTGCTTACTTAGCAATCGTTTGCCCTTATCTGTCACTTTGACATTTACCTTTCACAGATCAGGACAAACGATTACTTAGTTAGCAGAGCCGTTAGCTGTATAGAGCGTTTATGAATAAGAGGTAAGTGTCTTTTGGTTTATGACTTACCAGTTGATGTACTTTGTACTTTGATACTTACTTAATAAATGCTGACTTTTCTTCTTAACTTCTGCAGCTCCGGGAAGAGTGGGAGCGGGGGCAGGAAGCGGCGCTGGACGCGGCGGCGTGTCCCCACGACGTGGCCACGCTCCTCAAGGAGTTCCTGAGGGACCTGCCTGACCCGCTCCTTTGCAGGGACCTGTATTCCGCCTTCCTTTGCACACAGAGTAAGACATAAATTGCATTCACTCATGCCTTCTTTACAAAACGAATCACACAGTATTTGAGATGTGGCACATTTGAATATGGGTTATTTCTTAGCAAATAAAATTAGCCTTAGAAATCAGGTTTGCCGTTTGTCTCTTCAAATGTTATGGTTCTATTTAAAAGCATATCACTGGAAAAACCATTCGAAAGTGGTCAAGGTGGTGTGAATGTGTGCTTTAAATTAAATCTTTGACAATGTTAGAGCTATTGTTTTTATTTTCGATGGACCTCGGTTATAAAAATCTGTCGATCGGTGTTTGTTGTACCGACGTAATTGCTCACAGGGCCATAACGAAATTAGCGGTTCGGGCGGGTTATACTGGTCTTTCGAGTCTCTCAATACTTGCCAACCCATTGTTTTGGTCATCGGTTCTACGACAAATAACCAGACCACTGCCGCTTCAGTTTGCTCATCGTACTCCAAGTAACATAAGGACATCTTATTCCAGAAATCCGTAACCGTCGTCTCCAATGGGAGGCCCTACGGATGATCGTGCAGCTGTTGCCCACAGCCCACCGGGACACGCTGAACGCATTACTCTCCTTCCTGTCGCAGTTGGCTGCACACGCCGAGGACGACAGGCAACCCGGCAACAAGATGGACGCTGCCAACCTGGCCACCATCTTTGCGCCCAATATACTGCATAAGAATAAACCTAATGAGGCTGCTAGGTATGGCGTAGCAGTTAAGAAAAGCATTGGTACCAATAATGTTACGAAAATTGTATTATTTCTTAGGGAAACCTTGTCGATATTCATGAGATGAGCATAACCTTCACTCGGACAACATTAACTATACGCTTTCTGTGTTTGTATTTTGGTTAAAAAGTGATGCTTATCCCGTATTAACATAATGAGTCAAAAAAGCTGTATATTCCTCTCTAGCCCTATATTACCGTTAGGTATGTTTCTTATTACCTATATTATGTGATCAACATTTTTACAAAAACAAGCAAGTTTTATTCACACAGCCGCACAATCGATAACTAATTGATAATCAGAATACCAAACTCTAGTATTCTTGACCTTGGGCTAACCAATCAGAGTGCTTCGCCGTAGCAGTTTGTCGGAAAATTCTTCAAACTATACGACATTTCCTCAGTTCCTCGGTATATTACCTGGATACTTGCTGTTTTCAGTGCGGAGCAACTGTCAGAGCGCGCCGACGTGATCAACGTCGTCCGCCAACTGATCGAGCGGCAGGGCGAGCTGTGGACGCTGCCGGCCGAGCTGCTGCACGAAGCCTACATCCACCTCGCGCACATGGCGCCCGCGCACCTCGACTCCTTGCTGCTGAGGAGATCAGAGTAAGTGAGATCAGAGATCATAGCGCTGGTAGTTAAAAAAAACCGGTTGCCGGAAAACTTCTTGAGCATTATTATGCGTTGAAGGGTATTTCAGTAAGAGTAACATAGAGATGTTAGCTTTTGTGAAGGTTTCAAGGCCATTACTCGAGAAGTTTGCTGAGTAGGTGATGGATGGATTTTTCAAGTGTGACGCTGTTACGAGATGGTATTTGAGCACAGCCGGTACCTAATCTTGCTATCATTGATCAAATATCCACGCGGGCCTAATGCGAATTGGAAAATACACACACACAACACACACACCTTCAAAGTTCTTAAATTCGGACACACTTCGGTTCCATTGCAAGCAAGGCTTCTTCCATTTAGTCCTTGGCTTTACTTGAGATACCCTCGTGTCATGTGGATATTTATGCAAAGAGGATTACAGTTTCTAAGCTTGACGTGTATCCCATTTCAGATGTGCTGCGGAAGCCAAGGAATCTCTGGCGGAGAGCGCGGCGCGGCGAGTGTGGTCGCGCGAGCAGTTCCTTCATGGAGCGGCCGCTACCGGCGGACCCAACATGTCCACGCCCAGGTAATTACTGATAATTATATCTGTTCCATTTTCTTTACCTTCTCTCTCATCTTCGTCATCATAAGCTTTCTCGTCAACGCTTTTATTTCAACCGACTTCATCTTTGACCACAATTCAAACTACATTCTCATGTTAATTCTCATCCTCTTCTTCAGTCTTACCCTCATTTCCGTCTTAAATGTTTATAGCGATAAACAGGATGAAACGGAAACGGTATATGCGTTTGGGGTTAGAGGTTGTGTGTTTGTTTATCATTTCTATTGATGTCGTAGTTGTTCATTGGTCGATACCTACATTTTGTCACGAACGGTTTTGTCTACATCTTCATCTTTGTCTTCATTTTCGCATTCTTCTCTTTGTCATCAATGTCATCATCATTATATTCATCATATTTTCATCCTTATATTCCCTTTCAACTTCAACTTCAACCATAACCACATCTTAGTTTTTTTAAATCTCACTATTTTGGAGCAGGGAAGTCGTCAACCAACTGAAAAGGTTTTAAATGTTGCAGCGAGAAGACTTACTCGCGAAGCCGGCGGACGCGAGAGAACGCCTCGGATACCTCCTCGGGATCCATTTCCTCAGCCATGACTATTATGACTAGGTATAAAGTCTACCTCGATAAGCTTTCGATAAGGATAAAATTATGTTTAACTATGCATGTATGATAAGTCACATTCGCGCGCATGCCAGTAGTTGATTGGGTGTTGTCGTGCGACACGTCTGGGAGGACATCATCATCATCATCAGCATCATCATCATCATCATAATCATCATCATGATAAGTGCAAGAGTAATAAATGAACGAAGAGAGTTGTTTTTGTGTCTGTGTTTTTGCGTAATAGGCATGCGTTTGATCATGATCACAACGACGAGTGGTGGTAAGCAAAGATGTAATCAAGGCTTTAAGACTGCGTGCGGCCCCTTAAAGCTGTTAAAAATCAACCCTCTAAAATCAACAATCTAAAGATACAGTCATTAGAAAAGGTGTCGAGCTCCCAAAAAAAGGAATAGAACAGTCTTAGAAATTTAAAATTTGGTATGAAGGCAGCTCTTATCGCAGAAGCACAACTAATGAAATCAATCTAAACATCTATTTTTTTTACGTCTGCTCGTCTATGTATTATCATGTCAGCCAAAAGACGTCCACTGCTGGACATAGGCCTCCCCCAAGGCTCTCCACTCGGACCGGCCCTGTGCCTTTCGCATTCACCGCGATCCCGATCAGGTCGTCGCTCCATCTTGTTGTTGTTGTTTGTCTATGTATTAACCAATATAAAATTACCTTACACTGCCCAAATTTTGCTTGGGAGCAGGGCCCAGACTCCTGCTGCAGTTACTGCTATGCCGGTATATATAACGGTGTGTTGTAGCAGGGTCCGAAGCAGCGTGGATGAGTGCGGCAGCAGTGGCGTGGTCTGCACGCCAGCCTCCGCCGCGCGCACTGACTCCGCGCCCGACTCCAACGACTCTGCCAGTGACTACAATGAGGTCAGTGACTTTGTTTCAAAGTGACTGCAAGAACGATAGGAGGAGACTTTCAGGCAGCTGCTATGCTTGAGTTTTACATATCGTATCGTCACGCCTCTTTCCCACAGGGGTAGGCAGAGGCTACTTTGTTCTACTTTCTACGATCCTGAATTCCTGACATACCTTCTTTCGCTTCAACCACATTCATCAATCTCTTCATACATGCTTGTCGGTTTCGGGTACTCTTGACCTGACCTTTTTTCAAAACGTCCCCAATTGATTGCTATTGTAGTTTTTTATTCTAAGTCAATGACCCCTTGTTCCCCGTGGTCTTACTACAGTTTGCTCGATGGTTTTCGACGGAGCTTCGCCCTTGGGCACTCTTGCTCCAGCTTCTATTTCTCGGTATTTTGCACTTCAGACAGCTGAAGATGCCAACTAACCTAACCTACCTATTTTTGTATTAAAATATTATTGAGTGATTCAAAATAATGGCAGCATTTTTTCCGGGTGGACAAATTAGTTGGAGCCCGGGCAATACCTTGACGCGGTACACTTTGAACCTTTGAACATTGACCAACGTATGGAAACATTTCAATTACAATTAAAAAATCCTGAAGAACAACAGGGGTGTTCAGACAAACTAACCCAGGCACCATCTGAAATATTCTCGATTAGTTTCAAGACAGGTGTAATATTATGGTCGAAGGCAAGTCGATTCCTAACCTTTTCTAAACCCTTACCGTCAGACACTGGGCGGCTCTGACGACGACAGCTACGTGATCACGGCGTCGCTGCACATCCCCGCCGCGTTCCCCTCCCCCGCGCCCGCGCGCCCCGCCGCGCCGCCGCGCCGCCGCTCCACGTCCGGCTCCGAGTCTTCAGGTCAGTCATGCCGCCCTGGTACTTTTGATTCGATTAATGGATGGAGAAATTTCCGATAAGTGTGATTTTGCGGATGATGGAAGGATGTTCTACAAAATCCGTCCCATTCTTATTACGTAGTAGCTCGCTCACAATCGCCATCGTGTTCATTTTGACAGTCCTTTATGAATGTGACAGTTAGCTGATTCCGATGCCAATTGTCAGTCCATACATGAACTGTCAAAATGAAGACAATAATCGCGAGCGAGTTACGTAATAAGCATGCTGATCACTACCACCATCTTACTTGCTCACCTCAAGCGCAAAGAATAAAACAGCTGGCAAAATTACTGGCACACGATGTATTGTCCTAGCGCTCTAGGCGACACATCTGCATTCCTCCGTCAGATTTACCAATACCGATTCGGCTTGCAGTTAGGTCGCCTACTGGCTCGTTTGCATTGTCGTAGGTTTCAAAAAATAGGACCCGGCGTCAGTGTAACGTAGGAATGTGTCTACAGCCAAGCGCGACTCGGCCGTCGGCTCGTCCCCGGCCAGCGCGTCGTCGGCGTCTCCGCCGTCGTCCCCGCCGCCGGCGCCGGCGCCGCTGCGCGTGACGCTCACCGCCGCCGGCGAGCTGCGCCGCCCGGCAGACATCGACCGGATCATTTCCCTCGGGAGGTAAGTACTAAGGGAAATTGATCTAGAACAGTTTACTCGCCATATTATGTAAAAGAAACCTTTCATCTCTTGCATCATTTTCATTTCAACTTGTCACTTTAATTTAGGTTATATTTATAACATAAGGCACTTCGGTCTGGCACTAAGGACTGATAGTCGCTGTGTCTTTACACAAATCCTTCTAGAAAGTGCGCACTCTCCTTAAATTTAGCCCCACAAGGACAGGCATTTCTGGCACATGATAAAGGATGACGAGCGACAGGGGAGGATCCCTATCTTTGTACGACGCACAAACATTAAAAAAGTCTACGAAATTAAGGCTCTATTCTGTAAATAGTTAGGCCGCAAAGGACTCTTTATACAAGCCTCTTTTAGAAAAACCATCATTGTTACGAAAAATGTGCCCCACGAAACTCTTCAATTAGTTTTTTATGTCAAAAATAATAATAGTATCGACTGTGAAAAATAGGAAAGGCCTCTAAATCACAATCCTTCACTAAGTAGACTTCTTTTTCGTGACGGGAGAATATCGTCCTGACGCAACGTGATGCCATTTTCTGCCGAGATTACCTACTAGGTGAACCAGACGTAGATTTGTTTATTTTCAAAGATCGCTTTTGGAGATGACATTGGGCCAGAATATACACAAATTTTTCTCATGCACTTTTTGATATAAATGTGTTTGTTTATAACGATAAGGCTGACATAATATTTATACATCCGCAGAGAACGCAACACGTCAGACGCGCGCGCCGTCGTACTCCGCCAACACGACGAGACGACCGTCACGCGCACGCGCACGCGCCACGAGACCAGAAAAGAAGAGACCAGAAGAGAAGAGAACAGAAGAGAAGAAACCAGACCAGAGAGGAGAGAGGGCACGCTCTACAAGCGAGGCGAGCTCATCTCGAGCGCCCGCTCGCCGCCCACATGACAAATTATATATACGCGCTTTTATACATAAACGTCTATTTATCATAAAGTCTTTTAATTTTGAAGTAAATAATGGTACAGTTGTGTTTTGTTTTTAGTTATACACCTGGGTAATCATGGGGAAGTTATGACACGATTATTTATCTTTTTGAGAACCTATCAAACCATAGTCAAAAGTGACTGTTACGTGTTGAGATTTGGAGTTGGCGAACGAGAATCGAAATCATTTTGCAACCAGGACAAAAAAATTGCTAAGCTAATCCATTGATAGTGTTTGGGATTAAAAAAAAACTTCTGTTAAAATCATATATGGTTCATCGAAGTTTCTTTAAGATCCCTGTAAAATACCACGTACACTAGGGTGGCAGTGCTTTAGATTAAACTTATAATTTTATAAAAGAAGTAAAACAAGCGACTGCAATGACCACAATGTACTCCATGATTTGTATAGACAGACAGTTCGACACTCATTTCCT
The DNA here is from genome assembly GCA_963854515.1 of Pandemis heparana. Lineage (NCBI taxonomy): Eukaryota > Metazoa > Arthropoda > Insecta > Lepidoptera > Tortricidae > Pandemis > Pandemis heparana. The sequence continues at coordinate 1,123,621 of OY978025.1, forward strand.
GTGCAGCTTGTCCCGCATGATGATGGCTCCGAGCTTGGACACCCCGTCTTGGTACTCGGTCTTGCCGAGAGGAGGCACCGCTGACGACGTCTCTGAAAAAAATTATGGGAAGTTTAAGATTCTGCATATGGTTAGGTTATCGTTTATCGACTAATCCAAGTTTTAATAGTACTTAACAAAATATTTTAAACTGTTGAATACACACTTGGGGTTCGAACTCTGGATAGTTGAAGCACCCTATGGTTGTAATACATGGTCTTTCTACGAGTATATCGGTTTCTTCTGATAGACTAAGTAGATCACTAAATAATGCCGTGTTTATTTATGTTTTACTAGCTTCTGCCCGCGACTCTGTACGCGTAGAATATACGCGTACGGTAGTAGCGCGGGATAGCGATAAGCAACTGACATGTTTATCGCTATCCCGCAGGGACTACGCATTTTTCCGGGATAAAAAGTTGCCTATGTTTCAATCTAGGGTACCAGCCAGCTATCTCCGTTCCAAATTTTATTCAAATCCGTCTATCCGTTTTAGCGTGAAGAAAGAACAAACATACACACTCACTCACATCGTCACAAACTTTGCTTATACTCTTAACTCCAGGTTCAAAATACTTGGTGAACAACTGTGGTCAATTAGTCGTCGAGTGATGGTGCGAGGGTTGCTACACCTGCTTGGATTTAGTTGTTGGTGTCCTTACCAACCTTACCAACTTTGCTATCCCCTCTTGTATGTACTTAGTTGGCACTGGTCCATATGGCTCTAACTCTACATTATTTACGGCAGTCATGATCTAGTATTTCTACTCTTCCCACCTACCGCATTTGGCTCGTGGGTCGCTGGCGCCACCAGTGCCCTGCTTGGATATAGTTTTTGGTGTAGACATGCGCTGTTTGGGCGCCACTCTGCACGGGTCTCCGGGGAGCCGCATCGGCTGTGCGCAAGGCCCGGTGCCGCTGTCGTCTGCTGCTCGCTGCAGACCCTCGAACTTCGCACCGGGACCTGTGGGGTACTGTTGCGTTAGACGAGTAACTGGGGAGCATCTTCAGAAACACGGAAGTAGATTATGTATTCGTAAAAATGGTACATTGGCACAAGCTAGTCGTCTTCCTTAAAACTGATGCTGCCTTGGTCTTCTGTTAGAAACATCAGGTTTCACAGTTTTAAATAGTTCTATTCCGTTACCTGGGAAGTATTTACATGTTACTTGTTGCTTTTTGGATGTCCTTGAGGGTCCTTCGTATACTTATTACAAAGAACGTTTAAAATGCCTTAGAGCAGGATTTCTAAAATGAGGAGAAAGTTACCAGACTCGCAGAAGTCCACCTGGTAGGTGGTTTTATTCCGATCCCGATCGATGCGCTGCTTAAGTTCTGGGGAAGCCTCGTTCTGTAGGATACTGTACAGCATCGGATATTTCGATTGTAACTAGAAAAAGAAAAGAAAATGAAATACAATTTCTAAACGACACTGAAAATTAGAACAAATAGAACAATCCGAAAAGTAAAGCTAGGGCCGGGAATCGAACCCGGATCCTCGTCATTCCGTGACGCGTGCTATACTCCTAACACCACCCATAGCAGGTGAGTAAGCCTTCGAATTTTTCTATCTGTTGCCAACTGTCACGTGACCATTTTACTATGCGAATATTTGTCGCTAAGCGTCATCTGTTTGATGTGTCTGTGCGACAAAATTACAAACTCCCGTGGAACATCTACTGCTCACCTAAAGATCTATCTATCTGTATCTCTTTGAAATACGTCTAGTAATCGACACAATTTTTGCAAATGAAATGTTTGGAACGACATTTAGTTTACCTTATCAAGGAAGGCGTTAGGTTGGTCGTAGCGGGACGTGTCGGTTTCCGGACTGGCGCCAACTTTGACGGGATATAACTTCGGGTCCAGCAGAGGACCCATTATCTGAAAGACATTTGGTATCGTGAACAAGATAAATGGTATATAGTATTGGTATTTATCGTCAGTTACTTTAAGTACAAGATAGGAGAATTGTTGAATCGCATCGAAACCGTTTGTCTCGACTTTGGACTGAAGCTCAATAGAGCCAAAACCAGAATAATGATTGTGGACCGTGGTCGCAACAATGCTCTGGAGCTGACTGAGATTGCGAACTGCCAAGTCGTCCAATCATACGTCTACCTGGGCTCTTTGATCTCAAATAAAGGAGGTTCTGAGGACGAGATCAAGCGGCGCATGGTCATCACACGCAGTGCCATGGACAGACTTTCGAAAGTGTGGCGAGACCGGAACATAACCAAGACCACCAAGACCCGTCTCGTAAGAGCACTTGTATTCCCAATTTTCCTGTACGGGGCCGAGACATGGACGGTGAAGGAAAGAGAGCGGCAGCGTATTGACGCCTTGGAAATGTGGTGTTGGAGGAGGCTGCTTAATATCTCCTGGACACAGCACCGCACAAATGTCTCCATCTTGAAGGAGCTTAATATCGGTGAGAGACTATCAGCGGTGGTGCACTCCCGAATACTCCAGTTCTTTGGACATGTGACGCGACGCGGGGGGGACTCCGTGGAACGGCTCGTTGTGCAGGGCCGAGTAAACGGCAACAGATCGCGAGGGCGTTCGCCTTTGCGATGGACGGACCAAATCAAGTCGCTGACACACACATCCCTCAACGACTGTGCAAGGCAGGCTTCAGCTAGGGACAAATGGCGCGCGGTGGTGAAGCGCTGCCGGGCGTCTTGCGTGACCACGACTGCTCTGTCAAGAGCATCCGACTGAGAAGAGAGACTTTAAGTACATAACTACCATCACCCGACGAAGTTGAGCAACTAGAAGAGTAGGTAATTTTGTCATTTAAGCAGGGGCCTCACCATGACGTCCTAATTCCGTTAAAGTTTTAGCTGTCACTTTTAGTATGAATCTGACAGCGAGCGAACCTAAACTGAATCGCATTAAGACGTCATGGTAAGCCCCTGATCATATTTTCTGGCAGATTCTTCAGGTATTGCTCCAATTCTATAAGGACCGTTAAAATTGCTTTAGGAGCAATCAACAGTTGAAAGGTGCGACCAAACCGCCGCGTATACGCAGTGACGTGTCGTATGCGTCACGTTTTCCCACCGTTTCTTCATACATTTGTTGTGATTCCGTAACGTCACCGTTTTTTAAGCGGCGGTGTGGTCGCACTTTAAAGGTACCCTAAAGCATCATCTGTGTACGGCTGTATCAATTTATTTTGACAAATATCTAATTTTGATTATCCTCGCTGAGAAGCATATTTATTTAGCATGTAGTACGAGTACGAAGCCTAACGTGCAATAAAAAGGCATCAAATGATTGTCGAAGGGGTTTTTAAATAGGCAAAGACAAAAACATTCTATCAAGAGATCATAAACAGTGCTCACCTCATTCCTACTCCACCCGCCCTCTTTTCCAGGCGGCAGCTGGGGTTGTTCACCTCCAGAGTACTGTGGGCAGCGGCAGTCCGGCGGCCGGCTATGCTGCATGCACGCCTGGTAGAACGCCAGCTCTTCGCCGGACAGTTTTGGAACCCTAGATCACGGAATAGCTATAAAAACGGCTGTAAGCTCGAGGCGCACTGCCGCAGTACAAATCTTCACTTTCTCAATAAGCCATCAAGGAAGCCACTACGATTTACCCGTAGTACAAATTTTGTTTAGTTTGTTGGGACTAGGTCGATTGGTATAATTGTTTCATACATCACATACTTACATAAATCAAGTCTTTATCCTTACGGGGCAGACAGAGCCTACGGTAACAAGATCCAAAGGCCACGCTTATCAAAATTGTGAGCGTATAGGTGGCAGTGGCGTGGCGTCCATAGAACTCGATTCCCACCGGCTTGCCTATTTTAAGGCAGTTGGGCAAATTATTGTGCAGAATTAGAGGAAAAGGCTAGTTAAGTTCCCTTCGGCTTGCCTTCTGATATACTTGAAGCCACGCCACTGATAGGTGGTAGGGGGAATCGTATAGTGATGGGTTGCTAGTCGCATCGCCTATACCGGGTTAGCTGGAAGAGATCCCTTCTTAGGGATAAGTTCGCCGTTGTACTATTTTCTGTGTATTTCTGTGTTTCAAATTTTAAAAAGAGTTTACATACATACATACATGATTTCTTAGATTAATCGCCTTTTCCCTCGATAGATTCTTACCATCTGTGCGCTGACAACTGACTCATTCTGTTTTTTTCTTTGCTCCCAGGCTCATGATGTTTTATTTTTAATTTATGTTTGATGACCTGTTGTAGATCTGTGAGGGAACAGTCCTCATGCGATGAGAGCTTCAAAGTTTTTAGAAGAACCGTATTGGGGATCTTAAGACAAGTCAAGAGATTTGTCAGGAATCCTGACTCAGGATCATAGCAAGTGGAACAAAGTAGTCTCTGCCTACCCCTGTGGGAAAGAGGCGTGACGGTATGTATGTAAGACAAGTAGTACTCTACTTACTCAGCGATAGTTCCGCCATGGCCCCCACCGCCTCCAGACCCCGGCAAGTTTGGCCACAGATAGTCCTTCCTATACGTCGTCAGGTAATGATCCATGGTTATTTATGTTTGCATATAGCGATTACCCGGAATTTTACAATAATTCTGATAATTTTTTGTAATTTTTACTTATTTTTTTACAAAAAAATATTTTATATGGTCATTGTGTTTTGTGTTTGATCATGTCTGATTGACAGACTGTGACTGCCCCAGTTTTTGAAGTTGGATTGTCATGTTTTTGTCATCGATAAGTAACAAAACCTCTTTGGTAAAATCGCATATTTCGTAAAAAGTACTTATCTAGAACACGTAAGTTTGTTTTACTACTCCTTATCTGTCAGTTATCTATGATTCCGTCTCTATTTATTACTACGAAACAGACAGAGACGTCATCATAGATAACTGACAGTTAAGGAGTACACAACAGGACAGATTTTTTAATCGTCAGATAGGACCTATTCGACGAACAACTCTATGAGTATTTTATTGAATCAGGCGTTACTTTGCGGAGGTCCATTTTAATGAACACAAAATATTTACCTTGCTACTCCGCTACTTAAAAAGCGCGGTAAATATTTTGTATTCATTAACTCTATGAGTATCTGTCAGTTAAGTGCTTATCTGAGGGTTGAAAAATCGACCCTTATTAAAATGTCTCTGCTCTTGCGTCGTCGACCGCCTTCAAAGTCCGATTTTCGAAGCTCGTGTATTTCATAGAAGACAGAGAATTATAGTAACGTATATTTATTTATGTATTTACAGTTTATTTCGTGTTGATTTGAGAGTGAGAGGGACGGTATAATGCGAACTTTGAAAATCGAAGGCAGCTAAGGGCCTGTATCACCACTTTGTTAAATTCTTCTTAATTGTCAGTTATCTATGCCCCAGTCTCTGTTTACTACGAGAGACGACGTCCATCTGTACCAGCTCATCATTAAAAAAAAACAAAATCAAGTATCTACGGCATTTATTAACAACAAACTAAATGTTCATGTAATAAGTGTAATAGTAGGGGGTGCGCCAGCGGCCATAGCGGGGCTCCTTGCGCGGCTTTCCAAAGGGGTTCTTATCCAGAATTACCTTCCCCAGCAGGCTGTGGGTCGCCATGTATGCCGAGTCCCCGGTGTGTATGCGCAGGATTCGACGCAACTCCTCTGCAGGAAATTAAACTAATTTAGTCACAAAACCGGTTGTCTATAAAGTCCGTAAACCGACGATAGTTTTACGCGATCACAAGCCGACGCTTGGGCCGATCGTGCCTCTCTATCGCTTGTTCTGCGCTCTCGCTTGCACACATTCTGACGTCACGCGGAACGTAACGCATTCTTTTGATTATTATTTTGCGCCATGCGGCTAGCAACTCATTAACTATATTCCGCTTTCCAACTATACACTCACAATCATGCGAAACGTGGCAGGTCTTGTTACCTTAGGTGCTGTCTGCCCCGTAAGGGGTAAAGGCGTGATTCAGGTATGTACTAGCCTCTGCTTGCGACTTCGTCCGAGTAGAATTTGTCTTAAGAACTGATGTTGATGGTATATTCTGCAATAATTATTTACGTCGCGACTGTAGGCAGCTACGACCTTTAACATTTATCGCTATCCCGCGGGAACTATGCAATTTTTTGGGATAAAAAGTGGCCTATGGTTTAATCTAGCTATCTCAGCTATTTTCGTTCCAAATTTTATCCACATCTGTCCAGTAGTTTTAGCGTGAAGAAGGAACAAACATTATACACACTCACTCATTCACTCACATCGTCACAAACTTTCGCATTTGTAATATTAGTAGGAGTACAATTTGTACGCACGCTGCAATGAATCATCAAACTTCGGGCGCATGGAGAGCGCGCTCGGCGGATCCTTGTACTTCTCATCGCTGGGATGGCGGTATGAGCTCTTCTGGCTCGTGTCGGGGATATAAACGTCGTCGGGCAGCCGGAGCGTCTGCAGCGCGCGCGCACGCCGCGCCAGGTTCACCGACATGAAGGGGAGCTCTAAGGGAAAGGAGTTAGTTGAGAGGGAACAAACGAGTAGACGGGTCACTAGACGTGGGGAATCACAGATGCGTTGCTGGCCCTTTCAGGAACAGGTAGGCTCGCTTTTTAAAGATCCCCAAGTTGTAGTCGGGGTATGTTGCAGCAGGAAGTTAGTTCCAGATCTTCGTCATACGAGGAAAGAAATTGCGTTTAAAACGCACGGTACTGACTGCCAACAGTGCCAACCATCAAGATGTTGAGGATGGAAGGACAGATGGGCGATTTTATATTCATAATCATATTGTAGCCGGCCTCTTTTTTCGCGGATAAAATAATAATATAGAGAAATATTCACTAATTATGTCGATAATCTGTGCCCGGAAGACAATCAACGTGATCTGTTTGCTCGTAGGCCTTATACGGAGTAAGGTGTCTTGTTAACTATGTCAACGCACAACCAAGGTCAAGAAACATGACTGTGTATAATGCTCAAGAGCGACAGAATCAAATTAATATTGTCGCCGAGAGCATCGATCTCTTCAAAGACGACATCATCACACAGCTGTCACCTCTAGAGCAGTACTTGGTGAGGTACTCTGTGCGCTTCAGGTCCTGGATATCGTGGTCTATGGGCGTGGGGTCGATGTCCTTAGACATGTACATCTCCGTCAGCTTCGGCTCGTCTTCTTTGAACTGGCGGGGAAAACACATAATTGATTAGATTAAAGATAATAAGTAAGTAAGTAAGTAAGTAATGCTTTATTGTACAAATATAAAGAAACAGATACAATTCACAAAATAATACAAATAACAATAATAAATGCACAAAGGCGAACTTATCCCTATAAGGGATCTCTACCAGTTAACCTTAATAATAAAGTGGCTATTCTGTCAGTTTTTCGTGTACACAAACCCTGTATTTCCAGGTTTGGGAATGTTGGTAGTGTACCTATCGAAACAGATGTCAACCACAATGCCTTTTGCTGTAAAGGTTCTCTCGCTCGAAACCGGTCTTTGTGGAGATCTTTGGGGAAGGCTTTGTCCAGTGAAGTCTCTCGGCTGATATGACGTTAATGACTAGGTTTACCCGTTCGACTGCCTTCTTGTAGTACTCGAAGTCGACCGGGCACAAGACATCGGGGCTCTTGCGGGGCGCGTCTTTAGCCTTAAGGGAGTCCCGGCTCAGACCCACTATCAGACAGTTGTCGTCCACGGCTTTGCGGCGAGGACTTTTACTGAGGACACAACGGACCGATCATGTTATGTAACGTCTCGTGTGAGTATACAAGACGTATCAGAATTGTTTCAGAATATTTCAGCAGGTGTTCGGATTAGTTTCACAGAACACCCCTGTTAATATGTTTCAAGATTTTTATGGATTGACCAAAATGGTCATGCACGATGGGGTTTCGGACAATGACATATTACTAATAGACGCGTTATAGCTGAACAAAACTCCTTTCGGACATGGCAACGTTATTGCCGTTACTTGACATAATATACGAGTACCTATAAGGACCTCTGCGCGCTCCGACAGCGACTAAACACAAGTCAGGCAACTACCTGGCGGGTGGTAGGGCCTTGTGCAAGGTCCGTCCGGATCGCTACCACCATCTTACTCGCTAATCCTGCCGCTAAGCAGCAGTGCTTGCACTGCTGTGTTCCGGTGTGGAGAGTAAGACAGCCGGGGAAATTACGGGCACAAAAGGCATTTCATCTAAGTCCTCTAGGTTGGCAACGCATCTGCAATCCCTCCGGGGTTGCGGGTGTCTATGGGTAGTGGTGATCGCTTACCATCAGGTGACCCACTTGCTCGTTTTCCTTCCTATTCATAAATATAAAAAAAAAAAACCTTACTTTTCGCTTGCCACGGGGAGATCGCCTATGACCTATCTACCTCAGTTTTATTGTGAGTATACAAGATGTATCAGAATTGTTTAGAAATATTTCAGCAGGTGTTCGGATTAGTTTCACTGGGGGGCAACTCCGAAATCCGATTTTCGAAGTTCGTATCACACCGTCCCTCTCACTCTCAAATTAATAACTATTAGTGAGAGCGGAACGGCACGAAACGAACTTCGAAAATCGGATTTCGGAGTGTAAGGCCTGAACGCCCCTGTTAATGTGTTTCAAGATTTTCCAGACTTGACAAAATTATCACGCACGATGGGGTTTCCGAGAAATTTCTCGCGAACTCCGGCTGTGGAACGAAATTGTTTCATGTGTGTGTGTGTGTGTGTGTGTGTGTGTAACTTATGTGCTGATGATCCAATTTTCATGATTTTTTTTTGTTGTTTTCTATAAAATTGTGTGTATGCTCATATATTTGTGTCTTGTAAACAATGATTGCTTGTAAAATGAAAAATGTCTTGTTTCTTTCTTTCTTTACCTACCCATGTAATGTAAATAGTAGATACACTCACGGTTTAACCTTCTTGGCGTAATCCACCATGTACATAGATTGGTATTCTATTTCGCCGTCGAACACCGACATTTTTATCTAGTTTATGTTAAAAATAAATTTAAAAAGACCGGAGAAAAAAAACAACTAATCACCAATTCACTGAATGCGTCACGTTGACAAATTGACAGTATTTTTTTTAGATAAATTACTGGCCATTTCTGATACATAAACAATGTGATAGGAACTTTTCTTTTAGACTCCCACAAGATCTCTCAGAATATTCTAGAGTATTTTAGGCTGGCCACACACATACGGAATTTTCATATGGTTTCCGTACTGAATGACGCCAATTCGTAGCCCTGTCCCGTTCCGTTATATAGCGATGTCCCGTTCGCTGACGTCATTCTGTACGGAAACCGTAAGAAAATTCCGCATGGCCTTAACAGGTGATTTGTTTACTTTGATTGAACACCAAGCCCCTTGCCCCGAAGCCTTGAGCTCCACCCAGGGCCGGACTCGACTAAGAATATAAAGTTAGAAAAGTAAAATACAAAAGTATTACAAATAATATATTTATTTTTTTATACATTAATCATGCGCATAACAAAATAACCGACATTTTATACAATTTTTTTGCACAATAAAGAGAACGGTGAAGATACATTTTAGACACAGCCTTGAAGATTATTCCAATTAGTAATGTAGGTACGGTCAACCAAATGGAACCTTATCGCAATAAGTGATCGGCTTGATATTTGCATCTGTCAGTGTCAAAGTACTCTGACGTTGATTGTGAAAAGGTTCTACAGTGACCTACGTGGCATTACGAATACAAAAGTTTAAAGTTAAGTCAATTTTTTTTTGTTTTTTTTTTGCACACATTGGTCGCACATTTTTAGGACATTAACACTGTTATGGTTTGCCTTTTCACTGGTATTATTTCACTTTCAATTCGATGGGGAAATGCATTTGTTCAGGCATTTCATTATTGTCAATTGTGCAACCGATTGAGCGATGGTTCAAATTTGCCGCCGTTTTCGTACGGCCGCGCCATGGCCAATGACTTGCCGCCGACCGTGCGACACTAGCGCCGGTCGCGGCTTAACAAGGAATTCTCTCGGTAATGGACGATGGAGCGCGCACGTTTTTTACGCGGCTCTCGGAAATATTAACATTTATTGTGAAAGGAACCTTTTGTGCTGTGTTATATTGTGTTTGTGAGACCTCAAAGTAGCCTAGAATATCTGGGCACTGGAGTTTTGTGTTTGTGATTGTGACGACGACCATAACTAAGTGCAGGCGCACGCGTTGGAGCGCCCGGCGGAGCGCCCGGCTGCCATAAGTACCCGGACTTGTAATGCGGCACAGGCAAGTACCTCCTCATTTACGTTGTATCGGTTGGCGGTGTGATTTGTCTGAACGGGGAATCAATTCGGTTGAGCTATCGAAGTAATAAACAGTACATAAAATTTGGTCATTCGAGTACGGATAGTTTGGATTAAGGTGACTATAGGTAAACAGGCATTAGATAGGTACTTTAGGCACGCATCGCGATCTCGGCATTTTCGGTTTACGTTGGTCAGTATGTACAGGTTAGGTAGGTACAATACTTACTAAAATTAGATTAAAAATACGTTTACGTTGTAGTTAGGTAGGTTTTGATGCGATCCAAAATGGCGCTCAAAGTTTTCGAAGTCAAATTTAAAATTGAATATGAATGGTTAGAAAACACGGCCGGTATGGTTAAATCAAAGGATTGCTCATCAGGGGTACTAGCGGCTCGTATACGAAAACTAGAAGATCATTACAAGATCTTATCGGAGTCTTACGAGAATATACTAAATTCAATCACGGACGAAGACCTCATAAAACGGTATGACAAGCAGTTCAAAGAAGCCACTATGTTTTACAATGAGCTTGAAGCATTTTCGGTTAAATTACCTAACGCGGACGGTTCACACACTACCACGGAAAGTGCTGCTCGGGGTCGGTTACCAACTTTAGATCTGCACAATTTCGATGGAGACCCATTTGAGTGGTATAGTTTTATCAGTATGTACAACTCATTGGTATTGTCAAGGAGCGATCTTTCGAAGACTGAAAAGTATTATTATTTATTCAGTCACGTACATAAGGAACCGCGAACACTTATTCAACACCTGACTATGACGGACGAGTCACTGGACACCGCTATAGAAATACTAAAGAGTAGGTATGATAACACGAGAATGATGATCGACCGCTATCTCGGGCGCTTGATCAACTTACCGACCTTGACTAACGCGCGAAACCTACGTGTAGGTATATTAAATCCCGTGCTTGAGTGTACTAGGTCCCTAAAAAACCTAGGATTATTGGTTGAAGGCTATATGCTTATATTTATACTGTTGGCTAAATTACCTACGGAATTGAGAACTCGATTTGAACAGTTACACGGCGGCTTGAAGAATCGTTTGCCAGAGTTTAACGACTTCGTTTCATTCATTCAGAATGAATGTCATTATATTGACACGGCTAATTACTCAGTTTCGGTGAAAACATCGGATTTTTCTATCGAACGTGTTCGTAAGACGAACTTCGGTGCTGTCGAACCACGCAAACAAAGTGGCGGGTGCCTATTCTGCAATAACTCGAATCATAAAATATTTGATTGTTTCAAATTTTTAAACTTGGCACGCGATGAAAGACGTGCTTGGGTGAAATCAAAGGGGTATTGCTTTAGATGCTTCGGTGGTCACTCGGCGATTACATGCTCCCGTAATGTAGCGTGTTCGTATTGTGATAACGTAGGGCATCATCAATTAATTTGTTCGGCGAGCAATGATAAATTTAATAAGAATTATGAAGCAAATAAAAGTTCGCGACACGTTTCTGTGGGTGTATTCGACGACAACGACTATGATCGAAACGCTGAATACTGTAATAACTACGATCGATACGACAATCGGGCTATCGATCGATTTGAAAATAGCCCCCCGCACTCAGTCTGCGAACGAGTCGATTCGGGGCTGCGGGATCGGGAGTGTTCGTGCCGCGGTCGTGCCGGGTCGAGCAGCGCCGATCGCCCGCCGCCGGCGCGGGAGCGGGACTCGCGCGAGTATCGCCAGGCACCGCGCCCGGTGTCGCCCACTGCTGGGCAGAATCGGAATACGTCAGCATAGCAATTATTAAACAGTCATGTCGCTTCGGCCAATCCTAAGTTGGCGGATAATATATTATTGCCTACTGTTATTGTTTATTTAAAATCGGCTTATGGAAATTATGTTCCAGCACGCGCTTTGTTAGATTTCGGTTCCCAAATAACGATAATTCGAAGTGAATTTTCTAATTCATTATTGTTGAAGCGACATAACTGTACAGTTTCTATCTCTGGTATCGGCGGTAAAAGTAAACTTAATGATCAAATGGTAGTGTTGAATTTTAAACCTAAGGTTCAGGATGATAAAGTATTGTCTTGTTCGGCAGTTGTTATGAAAATCCCAACAACATACGTTGATAAGGTACTTAAAAAATGGGACAAGGTCCAAATTTCGGATGTGAATTTTTCACATTTATCAAAAGTTGACATTGTGTTTGGATGTGACATCTTAGGAGAAATTATAAACGGCGGTAAATTGACGCTGCGGGAAGGCGGCCCGTATGCGTTAGACACTATTTTCGACTATGCGGTTTTCGGTCCGGTAAATGGTGAATTTTCGGTTACAAGTGACAATTCGGTTAATGTTCGGTCTAATTCGGTTAATGGCTCGGTTGATAATTCGGTTATGGTTTTAAATAAATATTCGGCGGATACGGTTTCGGCGGACTCTAAGTCCGATACGGTTTTAAATGATTGTCGGACAAATATTTTATTTTCGGGAAATACACTTGTGGAAGCAGTAGAACGGTTTTGGGCCAGGGAAGAGCCACCTATGACACAAATTAAGGATCCGATAAATGTTGAGTGCGAACATTTATTCGTTGAAACGGCAACCCGCGGGTCAGACGGCAAGTACACGGTGCGTCTCCCGCTTGTACCTACACACCCCCAGTTGGGTGATTCTCGGCAAATGGCTTATCGGAGATTTCAAGCCTTAGAGCGTCGGTTTAAAATGCAACCAATATTTCGGGATAAGTACGTATATAGAACTCGGCCACATGAAAAAGTCGGATTTTAACAACTATTCGGAGGAACATTATTTTTTAGCGCATCATGGCGTTTTTAAATCTTCGGGCGACACTTCGAAAATTCGGGTCGTATTCGACGGCAGTGGCAAAACGTCGAACGGTGTCTCCCTCAACGATTGTTTGTATGCCGGGGAAAAATTGCAAAACGATATCATAAAAATAATTTTAAATTTTAGATATCCAAAATTTGTTTTTACTACTGATGTTCGAATGATGTTTAGGCAAACTTGGATACATCATGAGGACCGCAAATATCAGCTAGTACTTTGGAGAGAACATAATGCTGCACCTATTAGTGTTTATGAACTTACTACGAACACGTATGGCCTCAAGTCCAGCCCCTTTGTTGCGATTCGGTGTCTACAGCAACTGGCGGACGATGAGAGCACAAGTTTCCCGCGGGCGGCCAAAATTTTGCGTCACAACAGCTTTGTAGACGATTTAAATGGGGGTGGTGATACGATAGAAGAAGCGTTAAGTATCCGCAATGAACTTATCGCTTTAATGGACACCGCAGGCTATGAGCTGCGCAAGTGGTCTGCTAACGACCCTCGGCTTCTACAAGACTTGCCCTCGGATCACTGTGAGATATCTGGCAGCTTCGATAAAGACGATCGGTACGGATGTATCAAGGTTTTAGGAGTACAGTGGGACCCTAAAACTGATTGCTTTACTTACAAGGTTAATATACCTACCGAAACACAAGTTACTCGGCGTACTATTTTGTCCTCTACGGCGAAGTTGTTCGATCCACTCGGGTGGATTAGCCCCGTAGTCTTTAGGGCTAAATTACTACTACAGGAACTGCTAAGTAGTGGAGACAGCAGTAATGCGGTTGAGTGGGATGCTCCCGCACCTGATGCTCTTGTTAAAAGGTGGCATGACCTTCTCTCGGACTTACCCAACATAACTCGGCTTTCAATACCTCGGTGCTTTAAGCTACCGGAAGGCGATAGTTACTCCCTCCACGGCTTCTGTGACGGGTCTGCTGCGGGGTACGGCGCCGTCGTATACTTGCGCACTAGTAGCGGTAGTAGTCACGCTTCAATTCGACTTTTGCTGGCCAAGTCCCGTGTATCACCGCTTAAGAAAAAGATGACCATACCTCAGTCAGAACTTAATGGTGCAGTACTTTTAATTACCTTGCTTAAATATGTTCATGACACTTTAACTAAGGAATTGTCTCTGGATATTACTAATATTTTCGGCTGGTGTGACAGCACCATAGTTCTTGCCTGGATTCGAACGCAACCTCATAAATTGCAGGTTTATGAAGGGAATCGTGTTTCAAAAATAACAACATCGGATATATCTGTTTCATGGCGTCATGTGCCAACTGAACAAAATTGCGCGGATGCAGCATCACGTGGTACGTCAGCTGCAGATCTATTAAACCACCCACTGTGGTGGAACCCAGCCTGGCTTTGCAATGATCCTAGCACTTGGCCGTCTAAAGGGCCAGAATTTCCTGAAATTTTACTTCCCGGTGTAAAATCTAAATTCGTAACAAACATTGCAGTCTCTGATGATGATCGATTTGATATTTTTGAACGCTACAGCTCCTATGAAAAATTGATAAATGTTACAGGTTTTTTACTGCGTTTTATTGAAAACAGTCGTAGTGCTCCTGGGTCCCGGATTACCAGCAAGCATCTTTCGGTTAAAGAGCGTAGGAATGCGCTTCAAAAACTTATAATTTTAATTCAAAAAGACTCTTTTGATGACGAAATACAAGCTCTGAAATCCCAAATAAAGGTAAAGTCACCTTTAAAGAAATTAAACCTGTTTCTGGACAATGATAGTATCGTCAGGGTCGGGGGTCGGCTCCGCCGTTCTGATTTACCTTATGACGCAAAACACCCAATTTTGCTCCCGGGGAAGGGTGCCTTCGTTCAATGTTTAGTCCAATATTACCATCTTACCTATTGCCACGCTGGAGCCAACACATTAGCTTCAATATTATCACGCAGGTACTGGATTTTATCAGTCAGACGAATAACCCGGAGTATTACTTTTAAGTGCATTCAGTGTTATCGAGTGCGTCCGCGATTTGCACAGCCTTTAATGGCAGATCTCCCGCCAGACCGCGTTAGACCTCTGCGACCTTTTCAAGGTGTAGGAACTGATTTCGCTGGCCCGTTTTACGTAAAAACAAGCTCACTGAGAAACGCTCGAGTTGAAAAGTGTTACCTTTGCATTTTCGTCTGCTTGGTAGTTAAATCGGTACATTTAGAGGTTGTCACTGGACTTTCGGTTGAAGCATTTGTTGATGCTTTCACAAGATTCGTGTCAAGACGAGGAATACCTTCCCTTGTTAGGTCCGACTGCGGCACTAACTACACTGGCACCGACAAATATTTAAAAGATATATATGTCTATTTACGCGACCATAATTCGGAGATAAGTCGGGAATTATCAAAGTCAAACGTGACGTGGTTATTTAATCCACCAAGTAGCCCAAACATGGGTGGTCTTTTTGAGGCTGCTGTCAAAACTGCCAAAACACACATGCGTAGAGTTCTCGGCGAACAGAAGTTAACTTTTGAACAACTAACTACCTTTTTTACCCGAGTTGAAGCCGTGATGAATTCTCGACCCTTGACTCCGCTAAGCTCAGACCCTAACGACTTTGAAGTCCTTACCCCTGGACATTTTTTGATCGGCGAGCCTCTGGTGGCTTTGCCTGAGTATGATTTTGAGGAGACCAATATTGGCCGACTTAACCGATTCCAATTATTACAACGGTTATCTCAACATTTCTGGAATCGCTGGCGTGATGAATATTTGCACACACTTCAGTTAAGACACAAGTGGACAGACACAACAGACTCTATTAATCTCGATGATTTAGTACTCATAAAAGAGGATAACTATCCCCCTTTAGAATGGAAACGCGGCCGAATAGCTAAATTATTGCCTGGTAAGGATGGGGTAGTACGGGTTGTAGAGGTTCGGACTCAAAGGGGCACGCTTCTGCGGCCGGTTTCTAAACTAGCTAGACTTCCTCTTACAGACTAGGTCAACCAAGGCGTGCTTGGTTCGGGGGGGAGTGTATGTTCAGGCATTTCATTATTGTCAATTGTGCAACCGATTGAGCGATGGTTCAAATTTGCCGCCGTTTTCGTACGGCCGCGCCATGGCCAATGACTTGCCGCCGACCGTGCGACACTAGCGCCGGTCGCGGCTTAACAAGGAATTCTCTCGGTAATGGACGATGGAGCGCGCACGTTTTTTACGCGGCTCTCGGAAATATTAACATTTATTGTGAAAGGAACCTTTTGTGCTGTGTTATATTGTGTTTGTGAGACCTCAAAGTAGCCTAGAATATCTGGGCACTGGAGTTTTGTGTTTGTGATTGTGACGACGACCATAACTAAGTGCAGGCGCACGCGTTGGAGCGCCCGGCGGAGCGCCCGGCTGCCATAAGTACCCGGACTTGTAATGCGGCACAGGCAAGTACCTCCTCATTTACGTTGTATCGGTTGGCGGTGTGATTTGTCTGAACGGGGAATCAATTCGGTTGAGCTATCGAAGTAATAAACAGTACAGCATTGCTACAAACAACAACGTACCTCATGAAAGTAAATAAATTTTAGAGTTCTATAATAAACAGTAGAAATTGCACGAAAGAGCAATTAAAATTTTGCATGCGGAATTGTTGCCATGTACAATTCAAATGCTAAAAATGTGCGAATTATGAAGACAATCGGGCCCTCTTTAATTTCTACAATTTATAGTCGTTTTTTTTTAAATAACCCCTTCATTCATTAAAGCTAGTCCTCAAGTTTTTGATACAAAAAAACCCGCATAGTATTTACATAACACTAGTTTGTCTTTGTCTTTCATATTGACATTTACCTGTGTCAGACAGTGACAAAACGTGCATGTTGCTAGAGATTTGCAACTTTTCATGAATAAAGGGAAAAACTTCACTAGTTTGCTTTAAGAACTTTATAATTTGTTAAAATGGAAACTATCTGTATAACACTTTTACATAAAACAAGCTTACTTATACGATAAAATTGTTAGTTACTGTACAAGTGTAGAAAAAATGGCATCAAATGTTAAAAAATTAAACAAACTAAGCTCTTCCAAACTGAAGGACACTGGTATCACTTATAGCAGATATTTACCTAAAAATACTTAAATAAATTCATATATAGGTACAATATTTCAGTACTGCTTGTATCAAGAGAAGCTAGCATACTATACATTTCTTTGGCTATATAAATAATTAATTAATATCATGGGACAAATTACACCAACTGACCTAGCCCCAAACTAAGCAAAGCTACTATGGGTACCAGGCAACGGATAAACATACATATATAATGTAAATAAATATTTATTTGAATCAGGCGTTACTTTGCGGAGGTCCATTTCAATGAACACAAAATATTTACCTTGCTACTCCGCTACTTACGTACTCTCCGTTACTTACTTACTTAAGTAGCGGAGTAGCAAGGTAAATATTTTGTGTTCATTGTAAATAAATATAATTATAAAACATTTATTCATGACTCGGACACAAACATTCGTATTTATCATACAAATGCCTGTAGGGATTCGAGCCCGGGACCTCTAGCTTCATAGTCAGGGTCACTAACCACTATGTAGGCTATATCGTCATATTATATATATTACGTTATACATTATGTTTTATTGAATCAGGCGTTACTTTGCGGAGGTCCATTTCAATGAACACAAAATATTTACCTTGCTACTCCGCTACTTTAAGCTTTTTCCGCTTTTTAAGTAGCGGAGTAGCAAGGTAAATATTTTGTGTTCATTTTTATACATTATGGTTTCTTATCGACTGGATCTGTGCAATAAGACCAAAGCACTAATTACTAGGGATGTGAAAAAATAATCGATTATGGAAATAATCGATTAAAAATCGATTTTTTTTAAAGTAAAAATCGATTTTTATACGCGATTTTTTTATTACAAATAATCGGTTAATAATCGATTTTTTTTTAAATCAAAAATCAAGCATAGTCGATTTTTTATCTACCACCCCCGACATTAAGTCTGGTCTTTTATAACCCGGACCGCGAACTATCATCTCCATGGAGATGATATTACGCATTAACGCCATCTGAACGTCTACGATGGCAGCTCTTCTGTGCTTTTGAAACAGTTTTATTTAATAAAACCATGGTAAATAAAATATTTATAGCGTTTATTTTGAAATTCATTAAAAAATTAGGAAAAAATCGATTATTATTAAAATCGATTATTTTTTTAAGAAAAATCGATTATTTATTAATCGATTTTTAATGCGAAAAAAATAATCGATTAATTAAAAATCGATTTTTTACGTAGAATGTCACATCCCTACTAATTACGAGAGCAGGCAACCCGCACTTATGTAAATGTTCAACTTCAACAAGCTTAAGACAACTCTCCTCATGAAAGTGCTTCGTGGCAACAAGCGATATAATCCAACGTAAATGCCGAGCATGCTAGTCACTCTGTAGCTTTTTTTGAGGTCCAAAAATAGTTATTTCCGTGCTATAGTATGAGAGCAATGTCCTCCAGGCGTTATGACATGTCACGATATAATAATACACTATTAAATATATAAGCTTCTATGTACGCTATCTATTTACAGTTAAGCTACGCTCGATCAGTCATCGCATATAAATTTTACATTAAATTTAATTAATTATACATTATAATGATAATAGAACGAA
Source organism: Pandemis heparana (assembly GCA_963854515.1). Classification (NCBI taxonomy): domain Eukaryota; kingdom Metazoa; phylum Arthropoda; class Insecta; order Lepidoptera; family Tortricidae; genus Pandemis; species Pandemis heparana. Next base: position 1,142,353 of record OY978025.1, read on the forward strand.
TACAAACATCAATATTTGCGAAATAAACTTAACAATTTAAGAATTGGTACATTTTTAAAAACAAGACTCGCAAATCGGACAAATAGGATAAAAAAAACTTTTTTTTATACAGCGTGTTTTCAAATAGTGTCTTGATCATATATTAATAGATTGAGCGAAATAAATGGAACAATTTCGCTATCCTAATAATAAACATCGTAAAGTTGAAAGATTGCCTGATTGTGGTTCAAACCTCGTAAAGGGGTGCACTAATTTTGATGAAATTTTGGTTATACATAGACCGTGACCCGGAGACAATTTAGGGATCATTTCTATCCCAGAAATTTCACGCAGTTATAGTTAATAAGACATAAGACGTCTCTTAGTAGTAGTTGTTTAGCAATCGTTAACAGCGAACACGTAACATACCCCTTGGTTTCGTTGAAACTTCTTTCGCAGAAACTTCACATAATAGTTAAATAGTATGTTAATTGGCATCTCTGAGTGTTGTCAACTCATATTAACTTCAAGCTAATTGTGCTTAGACTGCTAGAAAAAGTATGACAGCCACAAGGTAAAGAAATACTGGTAAATGATACAATATCCAAAATAAAACTAACCTAACCCATAAACATTTTTAATAGAATACCCATGATATAATCTTATCATTCGGCTAACACAAGGCACTCATAAAGTTTTGAAAACATAATTACAACAAACCGGATAACTCACGTATAAAAGCCCAAGAATTGCTCCGACAATTGCCGCCGGGGCGAGCGCTCTCTGATGAAGGGCTACGTAATAGTCCGAAACAATTGTCGGAGCAATCCTTCGGCTTTTAAACGTGAGTTATCCGGTTTGTTGTGTGTGCCTCACGGTAGTTTCCTGTTGAAAGTTTTGAAAACATATTGGAAAAGAAAACAAAACGAAGATTTCACTGGTTAATGTTTCACCACTGTTAGGTTCCAGATATCTGGGCTTTAGTGGGTATGCCTGCCGTCGCGGGAGAGCACACATACCGGTAACCCCGTACGGGGCGGATGCATAAGGCGCATTTTACACACCATAAAAAAGTGACAGTTATCTATGATTACGTCTGTCTATTTCGTAGTAATAAATAGAGACGGAATCATAGATACTGACACTTAATATAACTGGAATTTAACAGAGAGTGAAAAAGGCACTTAACCATTTAAAACATCTTAAAACATTGCTGTATCGTCCTTTAAAGTATATAATGCCCGGTACTCATCTGCAAGCTGTAATATTACACGTTACTGTAACAAAAAACCCTAGTGTGGAGTCGTGGCTCGCGAACCTGACGCGGACGCGGGTACAGACTAGTGTTTATCGTTACCGTAACATGCAACAGGTGCCCTTGTTTTTTAGACAGAATTTTCACTTAATTTCATTTCATAGATTTTTTTCAAAGAATGTACAACTATTAGAATATTAAATCCAATATTTTCATTTCAATTTTTTTTTCTCTCGTTGCTGTGGCTAGGTATTACTTATTCCTCGGTCACTCTTTAAATCGTCTGTTTATAGGTTTAAAATTTACCAAATATATCTTCTATCTATAATATTTGGAGACACAATATTTCTTCTAAGAAACTTTACTACTTCTATCCCCTTGCTGATGACACAGAATAACAAGAAATACACCCTCCACCTTAATAACAACGCTTCAATTATTTATTTCGCGAAACAATACGAAAAAAGATGAGCTACAAAGGTCCCTCATTCTAGAACACTCGTTTCAACATTCGTTTGTCTTTCTCTGTCACTTTAACATTTGCCTTTGCCAGACACAGACGGAACATACGCTATGCTGTAACTTTCAACTTCAAGAATGAGGGAAACAGTTCAAATATAAACAAAATGTTGAATATTTTTGGTCCGAAGCCGATTCAGTCACTTTTTCTAATCTATTCTTTGAAAATAAATTACTTAAATGAAAACTGACGGATTGTCTTACTGTTATTGCAAAATTAATCTAACTACCACATTAAATTAGTATGCATCTATGGGACAACCAGATTAGCACATGATTAAAAAAGTTTTAGTCCCATGACAGTTGTTATGTCCATATAATTACGCGATTTTCGGTTAGAAATTGTATGAAGTAATGCTGTCTTTCCCGTGAACAGGTATCTAGATATCAAACAAACTTTAAAGAATTAAAACTTAAATCCTGTGGTATTTTATTTAAAAAATAATAATTTGGAAATATATTAGGTACAGTCAGCCAAACAAAATGGTCTATTGAATAGACTCTATTCTATAACTATTCATCCAACTTCCTATCAAAAAAATATGTCGCAAGAGTCGAACTTTCAAGTTGCGGTCACATCCTATCCATCTTATAATTTTATGATGTGCAAAGGACTTTTACCCATATATTTGACTGATGGTACCGAAGTTCACTAGAACTTAAGCATTTTATGACAGTTTATAACTACATATTGTTTTGTATTACAGCCATCTCAAAGCCAAGTCGTGAGCAAATCAATAAGACGGATACGATTAACAAGTTGACACATCATTTATTATAACCTAGAAAATTTATGAAGAAGTGAATAGGATTGATTCATCATTTGACATTCGGTAATTTTCACTGGAGCAAAAAAAGAAGAGATTGTGTAGAATAATCATGTTCTTTTTGCTCACCAAGACATTTAAAACGAGTTCTTCGGGTATGCGATTGATGAGCAGTGTAGTCTGAAATGTGTACAATTTCCGCTTTATAGATTACTAGCTGTTGTCCGCGACTTCGTCCGCGCTTTCGCTTATCGCTATCCCGCGGGAACTATGCGATATTCTGGGATAAAAATTATCCTATGTCCTTTCCCGGGACTGTAACTATCACTATACTTAATTTCAATAAAAACGGTTTAGCCGTTTTGCCATGAAAGAGCAACAAACATTTAAACACCCAAACATCCAAACTTACAAACTTTTGTTACTACTAATCGGTAGGTACTAGGAAATTTTTACAATGTTATTGCCTACCTAAATATACACCCTAAGCGACATATAAGGCAAGTCTTACGACTCTAATGAGTATCAATAACAAAAGTACACAGTTCCAATCAAATTATTTTTTTGTTAGCAACCGCAAGTGCGGAAAAGAGACGCAAAGTGAGAGTAGAAAATGTGGGAGAGAGACAACCTGTGCCGTGCTCTTCCCGCGACCCGTCGCGTATTCAATTTTGGCACAGCGTTGGCTTTCAAAATGGCTGAGGGCTTTAAAACGCCGTAATAAAATGTTATTTGTTACATTTCTTTTAATTAATCCGAGTTTATATTTACGCGAATTAAAGTCTTGTCGTGTAAAGGAAATGTAAAGGAAAATAAAAGTTATTTTTAGAGCTACTGCCCACTAGGCAACTAGTCACATCCATTAATGGTGGTGACTAATAAATGGCGACTAGTCACATCTAGTAGTAATGGCGACTAGTGGCGGTAACTATTCAAAAGACAGACATTAAATGGTGTAATAAATGTCCTACGTAATAAAATATACATTGCAATGATATGTGCTCACCAGGGTAGTGTATTAGAAGTGTTCGATCAATTATTAATTATTAACTATTTCTAGAAAAAAAGATCTCTGCCAATTCTTGAGGCACATTATTTTATTATTGACAATCAGGGCGTATGTAGAATAAACACACGACGCAACTAGCCATTTTCGGCTAACTTGACTTTAAAAAAGTGTAGCCCTTTAGGTCCAATAAGCTTAGAAGACCCTGATATAGTTTATAGTTCGTTTTCCGTCTTATTTCGTAGCGATGATTGATGAAATAGTACAAATTGTTGGCGGCAAAAAAAAGTACTTAGTTTTTAAAATTCTGAGATACAAAGAATATCAGAATATTTGGCTATTTTTTTAAACTCCCTGAATATCATGCTATAGATTTGAGAGATACTTTTCGGAACAGTGAAAAAATAATTACCTACGGTAGGTAAGAATTTCTTCAATAGAACACAAGCAGGACCCTATTTCATAAAGCTACAATACAATTTACAAGCGGAAGTCTCTTTTTGACCCTATGTGTTAGATAGAGACTTCCGCTAGTAAATTGTAGCTTTATGAAATAAGGTCCTGAAAATAACCCTTCTTTTTGGCTTCGCTACAGTCTGATAAAAACATTAAATTAGCGTTAAAATACTATTCCTTACCGCCCCCACTATCAGTCACACCAGTTAATATAACTTATGTAGTATGCAGCGGCGTGGCGTCAAGTATATCAGAAGGCAAGCCGAAGGGAACTTAACTAGCCTTTTCCTCTAATTCTGCACAATAAATTTCCCAACTGCCTTAAAATAGGCAAGCCACTGGGAATCGAGTTCTATGGACGCTACGCCACTGGTAGTATGCATACAGTTGCATACCACTAGAGCTCGCACACAAACTAAAGTCACGAGCGCTTGTGAGATGCAATAAGTTGGGAGTATTTTAAATAATTTGTTCTATCACACTACAGACAGACGTTGATATTGGGATCCCATAAAAAAAACCTTTGGACATAAGTTAGGGCGAGTCAGACGGAGCTCCGGGGCGCCAGCGGCGCCTGGCGTTATGGCACCCTGAATGGAACCACCAAATCTTCATGATGCTCCACTCGTAGCTCTGATATGGCTGCCGCTGCTTTCTTCACGGCATTCGCTATCTGACGAACGGAAATTACTTGTTTATAACAATGGCTTGTTTATAAATAAACGAAAATACTTATTTGTGTCACAAGGGAGCAAAATGAAGCGAAGAATTCTACAATAGAATCTTGAGCGTAGCGAGGGATTCTAAAGTAGAATCCAGAGCGTAATGAGGGATTCAAGTGTTAACGCCCAAGATGACAACAATTGCGCTCCCGAGTAGCTCATATAACTTTTCACACCAAACATTAAAAAACTTGAAAAAGAATTCTAAATATAATTAAAGAGCTACCAGAATAGAAAATGGCGTGGTTTTACAATTATTAATTTCAAAAAATTGCATTTGCAAAATAACACTTAGAACAGCCTTGAACAGAAAAGTTGCACTTTGATCCCTCTCGACATAGCTAAGCTTACTTTTCTGAATGAGGGGTGTGAAATAGTTATTTGTGTCACAAGGGAGCAAATTGATGTATTTACGGCGAGGGCGCTACATTGAATCCAGAATGTAGCGAAGGGTTCTAAAGTCATTCGCTATCTGACGAACGGAAATTACTTGTTTATAACAATGGCTTGTTTATAAATAAACGAAAATACTTATTTGTGTCACAAGGGAGCAAAATGAAGCGAAGAATTCTACAATAGAATCTTGAGCGTAGCGAGGGATTCTAAAGTAGAATCAAGAGCGTAATGAGGGATTCAAGTGTTAACGCCCAAGATGAAAATAATTTCGCTCCCGAGTGGCTCATACAACTTTTCACACCGAACATTAAAAAACTTGAAAAAAGAATTCTAATTACAATTAAAGAGCTACAAGCATAGAAAATAGCGTGGTTTTACAATTATCAACTTCAAAAAAATTGCAAAATAACACTTAGAAAAGCCTTGAACAGAAAAGTTGTACTTTGATCCCTCTCGACAGGGAGCAAAGCTTACTTTTCAGAAATCAGAAATTATTTATTTGCTAGAACACGGTTACATAGATCTTAAATATCTAGAACAGTTCATGCGTATTCAACCTGCATGCAGGTGTGCAAAATTACATCAGCCACTTTTACCGATCTCTTAACATATTTCTAAATGATATTTATATTTTCTTTCTGAATGAGAGGTGTGAAAAGTATATTTGTAGAATTGGGAAAATATGGCACTCACTAGATCCCTGTCGTCGCTGCTAAGGCCTGGTTTAGTGAACATGGCGTTTCTTTCAGCCAGCGGCACGTCGCGCAGCAGCCGCGGCGCGGGCGGCGGCGCGGGCGCAGGCGCGGCGGCCACGCGCGCCGTGTACGCGCGCACGCGCTCGCTGTACGCGCCCGGCTCTAGCGCATACGGGCCTAACGCGCCCACGTCTATCACGTTACTGGAAACAACAGATACATACATACAGTCGCGCCTCTTTCCCACAGGTGTAGGCAGAGACTACCATGTTCCACTTGCTACGCTACGACCCTGACATACCTCTTTCGCTTCATCCACATTCATCAATCTCTTCATACATGCTCGTCGGTTTCGGGTACTCTTGGCCTGACCTTTTTCCAACAACAGATGTAATGATAATAATAATAAATAAATATCATGGGATAAATTACACCAATTGACCAAGTCCAAAACTAAGCAACGCTTGTGTGTACTATGGGTACCAGGCAACGCATAAACACATACTTATATAATGTAGATAAACATACTTAAATACATACAACATCCATGACTCGGGCACAAACATTCGTATTAATCATACAAATGTCTGCCCCTACCGGGATTCGAACCCGGGACCTCTAGCTTCATAGTCAGGGTCAATAACCATAACCACTAGGTTATCCAGTCGTCAATGTATCTATTGGCATGGATTAGACGATCATGTGATCGTGTGATCCACGCATATGGCGTTCCCGTTTATACGCATCTTGTCAGGAACGCAAAATGCCAGTTAGACAAGAAGCCAGAAACGCAGTAGTCCAGAAAAGGCAATTTTCTGCATTTCTGGCATTTTGCGTTTCTGGCATTTTGTCTGACTACCTTGTATAAGACCTTCCGTGCATTGTTCCCGAGTTTTGGATTTACCAACATTTACACATTTAAGTTTATCCATCCAACTTATCTTATTTTACTAATATTATAACCTGCTATGGGTGCTGTAGGGGTATAGCACGCGTCACGGAATGACGAGGACCCGGGTTCGATTCCCGGCCATAGCTTTACTTTTCGGATTTTTCTATGTGTTCTAATTTTCAGTGTCGTTTAGAATTTTTTTTACTAATATTATAAATGCGAAAGTTTGTGACGATGTAAGTGAGTGAGTGTGTATGTTTGTTTCTTCTTCACGCTGAAACGACTGGGCGGATTTCGATAAAATTTGGAACGAAGATAGCTGGTACCCTATATTTAAACATAGACTGCTTTTTACCCCGGATAATTGCTTAGTTTCCACGGGATAGCGACAAACATGTGAAAAGTCGTAGCTGCCTAGAGTCGCAACGTAAATGCTTACTGCAAAATACACTATCATATTAATATCAACATCAGTTCTGAAGTCTAAATTGGCTATAAATGGTCTTAGAATTATTGTGGAATCCTTCAGATGATTGACTGATGTCAAACAACAGACAACAACAGAACCGAATGTATTAAAATATCAAGAGGAACTTATCTATTGTAAACAACGAGACAATGCTCCATTGAGCTCTACTATTAAATTACTACCATAGTACCTACATGAGATAAGTTATCAGCATTTTTCCATTGATAACAATGGACTGTCATTTTTACCCAGCTACAACAAAGGCAAAGGAGGGTTATGATTTTTAATATTAAGAATATACATACATTTACATAATGTACATACGGAAGATCGAGGTCATCAACTGAAAAATTATCCAACAATGTAAATTTTTCATTACCTGTATGTCAGTCAGTACACATTTAAAATAAAAAACATTTTTGCCTAAAGTCAAAAGTCAAAAGTGATTTTGATTTATTTGTAAACAGGTACTACAAAAAGTGGTGGTCAAAGAATAGGTTTATACTGCTGTTTTGCCTGTGAGCATACAAAAATTGATCTTATCTCTCTGTCAAATGAACAAATACTTACATTACCTAGTAATAGGTATTGAAAAAAGAAAACCGTAAATAAAGTCTTGGCCAGGAATCGAACCCAGATCAGTTAGGTTATGTAGCTGAGTTTGATTCATAATTGATTTATATCACATCAGTGATTTTAATCAATAGTTCTTTTTTTTTAATCAATGAATGAGGCTGACATAGTCACTATTGGTGCATTCAAGCCTCGTTAAAATTTTAAATATAAAAAAATAAAAACAATTAATTTTTACTGCAACCAAATCAGCCAAAAACTGTTTAGGGAGTTCCACCAATATATACTACGGTGCGCACACGCACGAACGAGTACCGACACAATTTTCGTAATTGACTAGTGAAAGTGAATAGAACAAGATTTTTAGAAGAAAAAAAATATGCTGTGTAGATTTGTAAAGTTTAAAATGTATAATAGTTTAAAATATATAACGCAATTTTCTGTGAAACTATTAGGTATATGATTTTTTTTTATAGCGTGATCTATAGATTGGTTTAGGTTAGGTTAGGTTTAGTTTATTTCGATCAAAATACGTTTTTTTTTTAATTTTAATAAATAACTGAACTGGCTATTAAATAAATAAAAAAATCTAAAAAATCTGGTTACCTATTATGTTTTTTTTAATACATACATACCGTCACGCCTTTTTCCCACAGGGGTAGGCAGAGACTACTTTGTTCTGCTTGATACGATCCTAACAAACCTCTTTCGCTTCATCCACATTCATCAATCTCTTCATACATGCTCGTCGGTTATTTGGCTGACCTGACCTTTTATCAAAACGTCCCAAATTTGATCACATTCATTTTTTTTTATATCTTTACTAACCCTGACCCAGGTACATATTAAAATCCATAAGTTTAAAATGTATAATGGGTTAAAATACATAATGGTTCAAAATATATAATGCGATTTTCTCAGAAAATTGCAAATTAACAGAATTGCTATAAACTAAACCTAACCTAACCTAAACCAATCTATAGATCACGCTATAAAAAAAAAAACATATACCTAATAGTTTCACAGAAAATTGCGTTATATATTTTAAACTATTATACATTTTAACCCATTATACATTTTAAACTTTATAAATTTTGATCCGCTCTCCCCTGACCCTGACTGTATACTCACGTGGCAGTCTCATGCAGTATCCTGTTAAGCGCGCTCTGCTCGTCGGGCTTCCGGGGCGGCGCGGCGGCGGCCTGCGGCACCGGCGTCTCCTGCGTCTGCTCGCTCACCTCCAGCAGGTGTGTCCGTTCATTCACTATGTTCTCCTGGAAGTTGAACAAACAATGTGATTAAACTTAAGAGAATTGGATGGACGGGGACAATGTTGCACTTAAAGTTAACCAATTAACTATGCAAAAGGACTAAATAGTAAAATTTATATCAGGGGTTCAATTTGATTTCATATATATTTTTTAACTAGCTGTTGCCAGCGACTTCGTCTGCAAAGAATTCGTTTATCGCTATCCCATGGAACTAAGCAATTTTTCGGGATAAAAAGTAGCCTATGTGCTATTCCAGACTTTTCTCTATCTATGTGCCGAATTTCATCCAGATCCGTTGGGCCGTTCTGGCGTGATTGAGTAACAAACAAACATCCATCCATCCATCCATACTTTCGCATTTATAATATTAGTTAGATAAAAAATATAAATGCCCAAATAGTGTTTTTCTTACTTAACAGGTCGACTAGCGTTTGAGTGTCCTAATTATCCCAGGACTGTACATACCAGGATCCTGAAATCCTGATCATATTCAGTACAGTCGAGGGCATAAATATAGATAAAGCCAAACATGTCAAATATATGTATCACCGACCTTATTATTTGTGGCATAAAGGTGTACAGACACTGTTACAACATCTTGGTAACATGCATATATTTATGCCCTTGACTGTACAAACTGATCCCGGGATTGAATGCCCTAAATATACCACATGAAACTTGGTAGATACATAGAGTAAAACAAAAATATTATTTAGTAACATAACTCACAATCACACAAATATTATTGCATAATTTGATGACTAATCTTCGCTATCAATACAACATCTAAAATAAGCTGCAACTCTTTCAAATAAATTGATCACAAACATCACAATATTTATTAAAACTGCTGAATCGGAACCTAGATATTATAAGTATTCGTTTCCTGCAAACTGCAGATGTAAACCAAGCTGACTAAGTACCTATAACAATATGATGTGTCCATTGTTTGCATTGAAAAAAAACCACAACACATTTCAGCTTTTGCAGTAAAATCATGGAATTTACTGCCTTAATACAAAGACAAAAGATATTCAGCAGCTGCGTTACTCAATACAGCTAATTCTCAAACAGATTCAAAAACAAAACAAGATCACACACTGTAAACCTTGGTGGTAACATTATGGATGAGGAAATAGTTAAAATAATGGAATGAAGGGTGAAATTAGAGGTATTTACTTCCGGATTAGCCACACAAGAGATCAACTTGGACAACCATCTGTCACAACTCATGATGCACAAATAGATGCAACTTGTTTGTTCATGCAATGAAAAACACAACACTTGCACTAGGTCAGTAGAACCGCATTAACTATGAACACTAGCAGCTTCCACTTCCACGTCTAAAGTTTTCCGTAAACTACGCCGATAAAAAGTCAGTCAACTAGGAATAACTGATAAAAATTGGCACAGAAAACAAAACTCTGATAATCTGCCCACAAATGCAAAAAAAAAATATGTATTTTTTTTAACAATGCTGTGACTGTTAACTAAGCTATATATACCGCGTATGTTTGATATATCACGAAGATCTAATTGATATTACACCCACAACGGGAACGTTACCTGCGGATCAGTTTCTTTGTGACATATACTGTAACAACAACCCATGACTGCGTTCTTCAGAGAGTCGAAGCATGAATGCAGCAGAGTATCCTCCTCGTCCGACTGCATAAATATTTGTGTTACCAACTTTTGTGGTTAAAAATAGATATTGAAACTTCTATTTCGTAGCGGTGTTCGGTTCGTTCACTCACAATGACAAAACGACACCATAGTATGACGTGAAACGTCAAATGCCAATTTAGGGGTGTGTTTTCCTAAAGTTTAAGCAAATAGTAGTTGTGCGGCCAGTGGCCAGTCAGTGGCCAATATTACATAATTATGAATCCTTGAATACTGATAAATTAGTCATTCTGTTGAATTTCAATGTATATTTTTATTTGTCAACCCATAAATGATATAATGTGTTTAAGAATTTGAAATCTATTTTATTAGCAAAAAAATAACACTTTTCGTTTAGAAATTTGTTGCGTTTATGAAGCTTGCTTTTGCATAATGGTTCATTTTTTGTTGCAAACTTGTATAAGATTTTTTTTTAAATACATTTGTCTCATTAAATTATTTCGATTGTTTTAGTTTAATTAAAAGGTAATAAGATTTACAAAAAATACACTAATTGGTGGTACGTGGTACTATTTATAAACAGCAGAGATAAGTAGCTTCGTAAATTTTACCCGTTTGCCGTCAACTGTCAACGTCAAAGTCAATCTTGTAAGAAATAGCTTGTTGGCTGTCCATCACTGTTCGTCTTCATCTACTTGATTCAATCCGGAATATTTATAGTTTTACTTTTTTTTACTAAAAGTATACGAAGAGAAAATGCTGCGATATAGAGGAAAAAAGAACGTGATTGACAAAGTAAAAGAACTCGACGCATTTTCAAAAATACCGGAAGAATACGTCGACAGTACTCCGGTTGGTGGAACATTCTCTGTTATCACGTTTTTCATTATACTGTGGTTAGTTTACAGCGAAGTAACGTACTATTTTGATAGCAATTTAGTATTTAAGTTTTCACCCGATACCGAAATGGACGAGAAATTAAGAATAAACATAGATATAACTGTTGCAATGCCGTGCTCGAACTTAGGCGCGGATATTTTGGATTCTACATCACAAAGTGTGTTCGGTTTTGGTGAATTGACTGAGGAAGACACTTGGTTTGAGTTGACACAGGAGCAACAGGACGCTTTTGACGCAGTGAAATACTTAAATTCATATTTACGGGAAGAGTATCATTCTATTTGGCAGTTGTTATGGAAAAAAGGTCACGGCTCTGTAAGAGCGACCGTGCCGGCTAGGAAAACGAAGCCGAATCGTCGGCCAGATGCCTGCAGACTTCATGGTATCCTGATCCTAAACAAAGTGGCTGGGAACTTCCATATAACTGCAGGCAAGAGTTTACATTTACCGCGTGGTCATATCCACTTAAACATGATGTTTGATGACACACCACAAAACTTCAGTCACAGGATAAACAGGTTCAGCTTTGGCAGTCCGGCCAATGGCATAATATACCCGTTAGAAGGAGATGAGAAAATGACCAATGACGAGAACATGCTATATCAGTACTTCGTAGAAGTTGTTCCAACGGATGTCGATACTGCGTTTGAAAGTATCAAAACCTTCCAGTATTCAGTGAAAGAGCTAGACAGACCGATCAGCCATTCGCAAGGCTCGCATGGGGTTCCTGGGATATTCTTTAAATACGACATGGCAGCATTGAAAATTAATGTTTACCAAGAAAGGGAGAACTTGCTTCAGTTCATGTTAAGACTTTTCTCTATCATAGGTGGTATTTATATTATAGTAGGAGTGATTACTACAATAGTTTTGTCCGTAAGAAACATGTTTCTTAAAAAAGCAGCCCCTACCTTGTTGAATCACAGGCATGTGTTTGAGGCAAAACCTAGACCGATTCAAATGAACCCTTTGCTCGTACAGTCCGATTTAAATGTTCCTCTAGATATAGTGAAACAATGATAGCAGACAATTCTTAGATGTAAGATATGTGCACTGAATTTGTATATAAGAGATTATTTTTATGATAAAGTTAATATAAAGGCCAGGAACCTTTTTGCATTCATATTGAATAAGCAATGTTTCATGAAGTCACACTGTGTCGTGTGAATGGCAATTGCAAGCCATGTTGCTGCGTTATCAGTGATTTTTTATGGTTGTAATTAATTGCTTAAACTGTAGAAGTTCCATTTAGCTGTTTATGACCAGTGAGAACATTATTAATTTTGCTGACCAGTATGGTTTATTTGACATTTGATACAATTCTTATTGCTGTTGACATAACTCTTCCTTTTCCACGTTTAAGGTCTGACCACACTGCCCCGTATACGCAGTGACGTGTGATAGGCGTCACTTTTTCTCACCGTTTCTTCATACATTTTGTTGTGTATATGCACCGGTGTGGTCGGCCCTTTAACCAGTAAAAAAAACTAGCCAGGTGTGATGTGATGTTGCAGTATTCTATTAAGACTAACTTCCTATGACAGAAGCACAGATAGATAAGACTGTGGTGCCTATCATTGGCACCCTAGGGACATGCTAAAAGGAAGTTTTTAATAAACTAACTTTTCTAATTTTGTAATTGCTAATGTTTTTCGACTTATTTCAATTTCAATATAATTCCTAATTAATAATGATTCCATTTACAGTAATAGAGTTATGAATGTAATTTATGAAGGCTAATTTGATAATATCACTTTACATTTTATAAATAGAATTTTAGTGAATTGTTGGTCATTTACTTCATTTTTGTAACATTCTACTAAGAAATTATTTTTGAAATGTTTAAATAATATTTTTTTGCTATAATTATATCTTGATAAATTATTATTATTCTTAAATTTAATAATTCTATATCTATTGTTATTTTAAACGTGTCTGTAAACAAACAAATAAAAAGATCTTATTAGTTAAGTAAGTATTCAATTATAGAATTTTATTTAAGTATTCATAATTATCATGTCAGTGTGTGTACACTCCTATGTTAGATTGCACTTTTTGTTGTTTTGCTTTGCTTCAATGTAAGCTCCATTCTGCTTTTGTTAAGGAGATAATGAGATGTTACCAATTTTATACACCTTCCATCAATACCTATAATAAAAAGTAATATGTTCATTACAATGTGGGCCACCATACTATGTCAATTATTATTCACACCTGATGTCCTCAAACTAATTTTCCGACCTAAATTATAGCCCTCAAGGCCGTTAATATTTGTTTAAAAAATACCACGTTGATTATAATAAAGACAGAAATGAGACAGAACAATTGTTTAAACTTCCCCTTAAATTTTGCATAAGCGGGGAGAAGGGCATTGGTAAACGGTCCCAATTGGCCATCTCTGTCACTCCCGCATGCTCTGTGATCGCTCCGTCTTGCGCGCACGCTCCGTTTCTAGCCGGGCTTTTGCCTGCTGGCTGCCACTGTCGCGTTGCCACTCGCGCGGCGACATCGCCTTATGACGGACGCCCGAGCACGTTCCAAAAACGAAAATCGCAACCGAAAAAAGTTTTTAAACTTTCGAATATCGGTTATATCGGCCCTTCTTGACACAGAACACGTACCGAACGTGATAAACAGTGCAGTGATTAAAGTGTAATATCCCGAGTGTTGTGTGAAGTGCGTGAACTTTTTTTTGCGATCACATTTTACCGTTTCAATTGAACGTTACTGTTTCGTTCGATAAAAAGCGCGTTAAAGTCGCGTTCATCGCGAGAGGGCCGTATATGGTAAAGTTTATTCTCAGCGGTGAAAGTAGACCTTTGTTAGGTATAAGGACGCGGCAGGCAGCTAGCCACAGCCGCGCTGCAAATTGCGAGGTGAGTGGCGTTTTGGTTATTTTGCTTCGTTTACAAATGTACAGTTATCACAGATGTTTTTATTGTGAGGTTCAAATACCTACTTTTTAAATTGAGATACCGTTGTTTGACTTCGGTATCAACGGTGCAGATATGTAAATAAGCAAACACGTATGAAGCGTTTGCTTTGTGTGCAGTGTTTATTATTGTCTGATGGTTGTTTAATAAATGATAAGTACGCCTACGATGGTTTTACAACCAGTTTACTACGAGAATCTTTCTAGTTTGAATGTTTCGTAAATCCAGTACCTATTGTGTACCTATGTCTAATTCCGAATGTTCGTTACGTTTAAAAATTTGATCGATCTGCTCATCTCAATTCCTCAATGAAGCAAGCATGGTATTCTATTTTTAAACGACACGGTTTCGTTCAAAAATCCACATTATCGTTAACGACGGCTACCAGCTGAACGTTCCAAACGATGGTGCCATTCATGCACCGGCGACTGTAGGTCAGTGCCCTGTACCCTACCTGTTGACTCGGCTGTTCCCTGTCAAGCCGGTTTGCTAGCCGCCGACGGTCAAACTGAAAAAAATATGTTAGGTTTCCGAACCGAACCGACATTGACTAATAAATTGCCCGTTTTTTAACGCACCATATTCGCTTCGGCGATTCCGCGTTATGTGAAAAGAATAGACGATCGTGAAACGCACGATTATCAAATTAGTCATCTTAAAGTGTACAAAATTCCTAATCTCGGTCTTTTCGGGGATGTCCCATCCGTAGATGACAAATTGTAATTTTAGAACCCAGCCACAGATAATGAAACTTTTACAAGAGTATTGACTTCGCAACACAAAAGAGTAAAATGTTTCTTTTCACCGCGCAATTTAACATTTTGTGCTTTTACAACCTTTACAGCGATTTGTCAAGAAAGCGTCGCAAAGCCACAACTTATGTTAATTTGCTTTTAATGAATGCTTTACCTAATTGTTTTTTAATAGCGAGTTTATCGACTTCTTTGGGTAATCAGTAAGGGAGTGCCACTTTTTAAAGCCGACTTGTTATTTAAAGTACATTGTACTGTTTTTCCTTAGTAGGTACCTACATACTCAAGACATTTAAACGGGACGAATGAAACTGTTTATAGCTAGGTAGGTACCTACTTAACTTTTGTTCAAAAGCCTTGAAAGAAACGGGCACCTTGTAAATATCACGTTCTATTTAATTTCCAACCCGTCTTGCGCTCCAAAACGTATGTTCTTCTGTTTAACTACGAAACCGACAAAAAACTTCGTCTGACTGAACTAACAATTTTTTGTGTCTACTCTCTACACTACAATCTTTAACATCTGCAAAAACCGAATGTTCCATTTTCATTGAACGCTTGGAAAGAACTTCGGAAGAAGCGGGACTTTGAAAACAAACAATGTAACTTGCTTCATGGAGAAAAACACGTGAACTCTGCTACCTATGTTCCAAATGGAATTCACAAGGGATGTCTCGCTAAGTGATGTACTGTACACGGTGGGCCGTGGGGTCTGTACTTTGTTTTTATTATTCAAACCGACATGTATCTCTGACTGAAACAATGTTCTTTGCAAGGGCTCTCGCAGAATCCGTAGGCTGTATAAGGTAGATTTGAAAGTCTTTTGCTATTGTTACTAAAACGTAATAAGCGACATGTCATCGCTTACTCTTTGCAGTTAAGTACCTAGTTCAGTTCCCGAACGTGGTAATAACTATATTTTTTATAGATTCGATAGCTCCTGTTTCCTGCTCTTCATCAAATAATACGCATGTTGAGTATTCCCGTGAAAGTTGCTTTTCAAAAGAGGAATCCGTTTCTCTCAACTCAACTGAGACTTGCATAAAGATCTTACATATCCCTATTTAAGGCCTCTCTCTCTGTTTTCTGTAGTCCTAGTCGCTGTTATTCGCGTCGGAAGCATTAAGCTCAATTTAGCTCTACTGCAAAATTCAGTTCTTCGTTCCTTGGAAGGCTCTATTATTGTCGGCCTCTTAGGCTCGGAGTAATGGCGTGTTACTCAGTTGACTTGAAGTTTGACGGCTAACAGAGTCACTAAAGCTGGTAACTTCTACTACTTACTTAAGCCCGTATATTACTTAAACAGATGAAGAACGAATCACAGTCACACGCAGTGAATAGATATACCTACGTAGCTATCCATATGGTTGTTTATAGCTATAAAAGAAGAGAATGTCTTGGACTTCTAGCATCCTAGTTTTGCTTGTGTTATTTGCAAATTAGGAAATGTCTAACCAAACAGCTGTTCGTATAGTTAGGAGTGTCGTAAAATCTGGCTAGGTATATACTTGAACAATCTTTTTTGAATAATTACAAACGGATTCTTCATGCTTTATAGTTTCAACACTTAGAGAATAAGCACGTCTTCCCATATCATTATTTTGACAAACATGAGTTGCCACTTTCACATACGGTTATAAAAGATTTGAGATCGATGTCGGTGTTATGGTTTTTACTGAATATAGTGCAGGTGAAAGCGGGTGTTGACGTTTTTTATTCAAAACACAGGATGCGGGTCGTGGTTAGAAACTCGGTAATAGGACACTGCACTTGTCCGCTGAGACTGATCGATGGGAAGCGTTGAATTTTACTATTTTAGTACCTACTGAAATAAATAAGCTTCCGCTGATGAGACTGACAGAAACATTTCGAGTCTAAATTTATCCTGGACATAGATTTATGAGCAAAGTTCTCCGATTTTAGCCTGTTTTCGGAGTGGAATGAGCGTCATCTGAATCAACGAGACAACCTACGAGTTTTTTGTACATTGTAGCAGCGGGTACGTAACGTGTTTCATAATCGTAATCTATGTGTTTTGTTAGTCATTCGAGATCGCTTATAAAGACTTTATTAAGTTCAGCGGCAGTATATCACGTTGAAATTAAATTAGACGGCGGCCTTGCGAAACTTTTCGCTGAAACATCCGAAACTCCAAACCCCTAAGTCAGTTTATCCAGCCGCAATTTTAAACAAGTTATCATAACAATTTCACGCACCCAACACCCAACGCAAACAACAAGTGTTTCATGTCCGACACATGGTGCGAAACAATACGATTCAAGCGAAATCGTACGTCACGACAGTGGAATTCCTATCGAGCGGCATCAAACAATTCCTAGTGAGTACGTGACATTATGTGAGGTCGCTTATTGGGCCTTCCGGCATTTTCTTTTCTTTTCATTGTTACCATCGGCATTCCGCAAATGTGGGTAAGGATGCTTTATGAGGATCTGCTGTTATCGAGTTCGCTGTCGATTACGTCAAGGCTTTTATTATTAAGTTGTTCATAGTTTTCCTTATCCCCTGTTTTTTCGTGTTCTATGATAATACGTCCAATCTAGTTGGTTGCTAAACTATCAATATCGTTAGCTAACCAACCTCGATAATTTCTTGTTTGAAATACGAGCACTAACTAGCTTACTTTGTTTATTATCTAATTTAATAGCTATATGCGATATGTAATAAATTTATTAGACTAGTTCAGTCAGACGTCAATTACTGTTAACCCTTCAGTAATTGTAACAAATTAAATGTTCATTCGGGAATTAATTACCTTAAAATAATTCATTAGGCTCTAGTGCTGAATTATATTATATCCTTAACATTAGGCATTGTATTCGTAAGAGTCACCTTTTCAAGGCTGTCTACGGTCTATAGTGAAAACTTTTATATAATGGTACAGAGAAATCGTACATTTACAAGTACGGTGCTGCGGTGAATTTTAATTTTTACAATTGTGTTACCTAATATACTACTGTGTTACTATTACTGGCTGTTTTATGGACATGAATTTCTTTTTCTTTAATTAATTCCAAATTTGAAGACGAAGACGCGTAATACCGTTAAACGGCCATTCTTAACTTCTAACTCTTATGTTAAGTGGTTGAAGTATTTCTGAACGAAACTTGATCGTTATAACAACGCTAGTATACTTACCGGATCTGTGGTCGTTGTGGAAGTTGACATGACATTTAGGAAGCTAAATGAGGTTTTGTTGTTACGTGAGCTAGGCTCGCAGGCGACGTGGTTGATAAATGCAGCATATCATGCTGATAGTTTGTTTATGTTTATACGAACGTCGGAAGATTAGGCATGCAATCCAAATCAGTCCTAAGTCGGTTCTAAAAGTGTTACTTTGAAAGTTTTTTTTTTAAACAGTGTTATCGAAAACACAATTATTTTCACCTCCGGTTGGGTAGGGCAGATCAAATACATAACATAATAGTCTTGGATGTTTAATATGTATTTAAGTGTTTGTATTTGTTTGCATTGCAATATCTACATCAAGATTTATGGCCTCTAAAAGTGACTTTGCTGTACTTTTTCCAGCCAAAAAATTTATTTAATAAGCTTGACGCTTTTTTGTTTTATACTTTTAAAATTCTGCACGATCATCACTAAAGAGGGTGTGGAATACTTTCTATTGTTTCAACAAGCTCTGTGCTCATAAATAACGAAATATCTACCTATACTTTATTTATAGAATCAAGCGTTGGGTACTATGCGGAGAATGGATTACCTTAATTTACTGCTCCGTAAAATAGTGAGATAAATTACTTTATTATGTACAACGGAGTACTTATTGTTTAATGTGGTGGCAGTTTTAGTTGAGAGTGTGGTTGCGTTTTCGTTGATTGTATTAATTTCGAAAGCGGAGGGGGATGCTTTAACTGCATTACTTAACCTCAGTATTTTGCGGAGTTGCAAAGTAAGATATTCAGTATAATATAAGCACTTAAGTTATGCAAATAATAAATCGCGCATCGTATTTTGTCCCGGTCGATAATGCATTCCGTCTGTATAGCATTTGTGTCGCTAGACATGAAATTATGCAATCATGTGTGATACCGGAATCAACACTGATGCTCGTCGAAACACGGTCAATGTACAATAGGTACATGATACAACATTGAATTTCAAAATGTGCTTTTGTTTAGAATCGTGTTTCATTGTCATTCGTTTTTATTAGTAAGTACCATTGAATTGCAAGCACGGTATAGGTAAGTACTAAAGGTTAAACAAAATAATTTTGCTGATTGGAAAAGAAGATCTATACTTATATGTAGTTAATCAAAGGAAGTTTAGAATTTGGAGCTTTGCATTTCCTATCCAGAACTATTTCTAGAAACATTCTGCCCCTATTTCCGCACACACGTTATACCGGTTAGGTCTCGAACAACTTTTTTTAATAAACCCCTGTGCGTGCTTGAAACAACAATACGCTGGGCTTGAGCACTTGAAACAAAACACTGCCGACATGCATGCTCCACATCTGCTTACTTGTGTTTAAATAACTATTGTTCGATTCGAAGGCAAATACTGAACTTGGTTCTGTGCTATACATACCGATAATAAGAACAGAGGAAAGCTCTATGCTATGTTGAGTGAATCATACAAAACAATAATGTGCATGCATGTTCACTTCACAATAACAATACTTGCTTAATAGATATCAGGGCGTGGAATGTGAAGATGCCAGTAGTGTATAATTGGGGGACCTGGATCAAACGAGATCCAGGATCCCCCAATCATACGTTATATTGATTACTGATCATGAATCAATACATTAATATATGTCAATCGAATTATCTGTTGAGCATATAATTACAGTACAATCCGATAATCAAATACTAGTTCAATCAAAAACTACTTCAATTAAATTCTATTTCTAATAGGTACACTCTGATATCGTTGGTTATGGAGCAAACATATATATTAAGTCACCATTTTTATACAATCATATTATCATTCAAATACTTACGATATTAAATTCTTTGTTAGCAATAGAGAAAATGCAAGCTAGTGCATTCGTGATAATGGCGTGTTGTTTGACGAATCATTGAGACGTAGTATAAACAACGGTTCAGGTGAGACCGAGTTTTTAAGCTGTCATCTTTCACTAGCGATGCTATAATATGAAACAGGGATTCAATTTTGTTATTTTTTATTTAATCAATAATTCTTTGTTTATAAATTTATTGTAAGAAGAGAATACTTAATGTGAGGTTTCGATATGTTTCACTATAAATTGGTTAATATAATTCAATAATCTGATTTTGACGTACGAAACGGGTAAGATATTAAATAGGTAATATGTTATCATTATTGTGTAACATCAGTGATGCATATTTCATGAGAAACCGTTGTCCATTCTACTAGGTATTCAATTTGGATTGAAAGCTCAATCAGAAAAGTATCCAGCCTACCCTAGAGCAGAATCCGCTGCACACCACTGTGCAACAGACCTACCTCGCTCACCAGTTACTATGCTGACTATGTTATATTACGTGTCTTACGCAGAAACTTATTTATTTTATTTGATTCTTGAATAGTAATTTAATTACGTAATTCTAAATTGAAGTCTAAATTTATTTATTCAGCGTTCAGACTCGTAATTATATAAGATTATTAACGCTATAGTTAAGTATCTGAATTATTATAAATAAAACATATCATATTACATTAACTCCTTTATTTTTAATAAGTAGACAATATAGTAGTACATTATTATACTTAACTAACACATTTTAGTTATTCTCAAATCCATATCATCCTGAATTTTACTTATGATATCTTTAGTTGCGCTATATACGTCATCAAATAATATACCCTTCACAACATATTGGGCGCAGATTTCTGCTTCACAAGTACACATTGAATGTTCAGATTTCGGTGCGTTCTCGGCGTCATAAATTTCTATTTTAATTATTTTTGTCGCACGTTTTACAGTTCTTTTTATGTATGAAGAATATGGTAGTTCGGTTCTGGTTCTCTTGCGAGAAGCGCCATCATGAGTGGTAGATCTTTGTTCTGCTCCATGCGTAGCACGCTGATCCGCTGGTACAAAATTAAAGAGATCTTCTGTATCCTGTAAAGAAAAGACATTCAAAATTTTTGAATCAAATAATTGTCAGTAACATTGGCGTTTGATAACAATTAATCGTAATTTATCGATAATTAACAAAAGAATTCTTATCATGACTAAACGACATTAAAATTTATAAATCGAGTATTACAATAAAGCTTGCATTGGATTACTATATAAATAAATATCAGAGACAATTGATGTCGATTAACCTGAGTCTAAAGTAAGGTAAGCTTACGTTATAGGTGCTGGCCAACGAATAAACATACTTATATAGATAGATATATACTTAAATACTAAACACTTTACTTATATATTAAACACTCGAAGCTCAAGAACAAACTTTCATATTTTTCATACATAATATCTGTCTCAAGCTTTGTCGCCTGATTCTCTAACCACTCAGCTATCCAGTCGTCGGTATGGATATTGATTATTATTAAATAATAACAAGTATAATAAAATAGGTACACACTCACCGACATTACTGAACTGCTCACCAGTGTATTGCAAAAATACTAATCGTTAAAATGTTCTAATTTCTTGTTATTTATATTATTTTTTAAGTATAAAAAAGAAACCATAAGGTTTAATATCGCATAGTAAAATCGTTTTATCGTTAATATGAGACCTAACCATATATGAAAGATGTCTATGCTAAATGAGTCTCAATGATTTGCAATGTCGACATTTGCATCCACATACACTGAATTTGGAGGTAAGTATGTCTGTTTGTTGATCTCGTATATGAAAACTAACAAACGTTTTTTTATTTTATTTCGCACAATAGGTTATATAAACTAAAACCAATTGTGAAGTTAGTGAATCAGTTAGTAAATCCGTATCGGCCAAGCAAAACCACAGTATTAAACTATACAAAATCATCGCTTCCCATTTAAGACTAAGCGTTAACGCAGAAGTTTAAGATTACACCGCTTAAAAGGGTTACTGCTGATACATGATGAGACCTATTTTAAAGTCACGCGGATACTTTCCGTATAAGGAAGATATTCACGTGGATTAGAGAGTACTTAAGCGGTTGATACCGAATCTAGTGCATCATTCATCTCCTCTGCAAAGTAAAGAACCAGCCATCACCTCATCTCCTAAGCTGAAGGATCATCATCAAAAAAAATGTAAGTGTCTATCTTATTAACTAAACGTATTTATTAAATTATGCAACCATCATTACGATTGAATAGTCGAGTCGTTTGTAACATAACACCGACTATAAAGCGAGGTTGCGGATTTCTGGACTGATGGATATTTATTTATTATTTATCTATTCGAATAGATACCTAGAAAAGTTAATTACTTTTCTAGCTTCAATTATGCTGTCTAATAATTTAAATGTTGATGTTTTTATACATTGGAGTCATTAATATTATCAATAAAATTATTCGTCATTCGAATAGTAGTGTAAATATTGGAATTTGATAGAGTTATGCTAACTAATTCTGGCTTCAATATAAATGATGCTGTTTATTGAATAGAGTAATTTAACTTAATATCATCAATAAAATTATGAGTCATTCGAATAGCGGTAAAGAATAATAGTTTAATGATGCTATGTTATTATGCGTCATTCTTATAGTAGTGCAAAATTTTATAATTTCGGGGAGGGCTGCGCTAGTAAATTGTATGAAACAAGACGAATGACGATACTTTTTAAATATACCTCTATCTTATTTAAATACTTACTATAAAACGAAAAGTAGGGTCAAATATTATAGATAACTTAAATACTGTAGTTAAAATGTTTTAATATTTATTTCAGGTCGAAGATTTATAGCTCTAACAATGCTGAAACACTATTTCCGTCGGAAGACGAGTCAGCGATGCAGGCCGAATCGAGTGAGATAAGAAAGAGGAAGCATAGCAAAACGTAAGTATTCAATTTATCTTTTGATTCGACTCGATACTAAAGATTATTCTGTGTTATTGAATGATGTTGTTTAAGTTTAATCAGACCCAATCAATATTTTAATTACTTTCATTGAATATCCTCTAATGTAGTCAAGTCTCTGCAAAAATTTTATTAGCTCGATTTAATTTAACGATCGTTTTTATTTTTTCAGATTGAAACATTCATCTAAAGCTGTAGTTTCTTCGTCAAGCTCTGAAGATGAAGCTGCGAGACCGGCTGAATCGAGTGAAAAAAAGAAAAAGCACGCAAAGTCACCGCAATCATCTTCAAGTGCTTCAAAAAAGAAGATCAAAATTAATCCTGTACCTGCGAAACCACACCACGCAACTGCTGCGGAGCTTTTTGGAAGCGGTAGCGAGGATGAGAAGCAGTCCTCGAGTATCACCCCTGCACCTGGTAAATTACAGTCTTGTATCACGCGAAGACTAGCCAATGGGTTTTCACGACAGGACAATCATTCAAAAACAGGTTCACACTTTATTGAACTAAAAGTTTACAAGTGCGACGAGATTAAAAACGTGTTACCTGTTAATAGATGGCGGCAAGCCATAGTCAGCATAAAAACTCAGACGGATGATAATACTACAGCTTGGCAGCACTTATCAAACTTTATTACATCGACTCGTAAGGAATATAGAACTTGTACTCCGACATTTGTTAGCAACTACTATTAATGTTTTATTTTTATTCTTTTTGTATTTAATGATTACGAAATTAGTATGTTATTCATGATTAGTGCATTATAGAGAGCGCTTACCAATTCATGCCTTTATTATTAACCTATGTATTAGATAAATCTATGAATAAATACTATCAATAAAATCATATTTTTGTTTACAGCTCCGTCTACTTACCCCGAGTCATCCACCAATGTATTTATGCGATGTGATCATTGTCAGATCGAGATGCCTATAAATAAATACAGATTTCATTTAAGAACAAATTTGCATAAATCAAATTGTTTATCGAAAACCGATTTTAAACACATTGAAATAATTAGCACAGCATTTAGAAACAGAATTGCTACATATCGCTTAAACCCCTCACAGGATGTCGAATGCCTTACACCTGAGACTTTCCTATGCGGGATTCGAAGTGATATTTTATACCTTATGAAATCCGCATTATTGAAACATGATTGTGTTAAAATGAACAGCGAGCTGTTTGTTCATTTTACATTACCGAATTCATGTAACCAACAGCTTAAGTCTTTTAACACAAAATATAGTATTGTATTTAAAAACACAAATTTTAATGAATTATATATGACTATGATCGAGAACTTAAAAAATAAACTAATCGAATTCGAACATCGTGAGTCCGGGTGGTCTTATTCTACAATTAGTCACTTAGAAATCAATATAAATAAATATAACCCAATGAGAGGTGGTACTTACATACCGTTACCAGTTAATATCAAGAATACTAAAACCTGTATAAACATTCAGAACAGCGATAGTCATTGTTTTTTATGGAGCATTATGGCAGCTCTATTTCCTTCAAAGAATAATGCGTGTCGAGTTAAGTCTTATCCGCACTATTCAACCGTTTTAAATATAAAAGGAATGTCATTCCCTCCGTCTGCTAATGACGTAAGGTTGTTTGAGAAAAGTAATAGTGATATAAGCATTAATATCTATGGGCTAGACAAGGGTATTGTAACAGGACCGTTGTACCGCACGAAATCCAAGAAAATAAATCATATCAATTTGTTATATATTGAACAAAACGGTGCAGGTCATTACTGCTTAATCAAAGATCTAGTGCGTCTAGTTCGTCGTCAAATAACTCACCACAAGGGTAATATGTATTTTTGCGATTCTTGCCTTCAATTTTTCACCACTGAAAAAAAATATAATTCACATCATTGTTCTCACATTCTTACTGTTTTACCTGAAAAAAATGCAGCGATTCAATTTAAAAACTTTGAACGACAACAAAAAATTAATTATATAATTTACGCTGACTTTGAGAGTATGTTAATAAATTGTGAAGATGCGAGTACACAAAACACTCAAACCGTTAAACAGCATCTTCCATCATGTTTTGGGTATTATATTTGTTGTTCGCATGATCCTCGTTTAAACAAATATGTTACCTATAGAGGTGAAGATTGCGTCGAGATTTTTATAAAGTGATTAATCGATGATATACAGAACATTAATTCAATATTGTCTCAAAATAATGTAATGAAACCTTTAACTACCGAACAAGTAGCTAGCCATACAAATGCTGATAAATGTCACATATGCAAACAATTTTTGTTCGGTGATAAAGTTCATGATCATGATCATATTACTTCAGAGTATAGAGGTGCCGCTCATTCACTTTGCAATTTAAGATACAGAATATGTCCATTTATACCAGTTGTTTTTCATAACCTAGCTGGTTATGACTGTCATTTGTTTATTAAAGAACTGGCAAAATATCCTGGTTCTGTGAAAATTATTCCTCAATCCAAAGAGAAATATACGTCTATTACAAAAATTATAGAATCAACAAACCAGTCGCAACCAATCAATATTAAGTTTATAGATTCTTTTCAATTTCTTAGTTCAGGCTTAAATGAATTAACAAAAAATTTGAATGAAAAGGATTTCCACAACTTATCAAAAGAATTTCAAAGCTATAATAAAATTAATTTGCTGAGACGTAAAGGTATTTATCCCTATGATTATATTAATTCTTGGTCTAAATACGAAGAGGATAAACTACCATATAAAGAACATTTTTTCAATTCTTTAAAAGATGAGCATATCACTGATGCTGAGTATACACATGCGCAACTCGTATGGTCTACCTTTAATATAAGTTCATTAGGAGAATATACCGACTTATACTTGAAATGCGACGTTCTATTATTGTGTGATATATTTGAACATTTCAGAAGTACAAGTTTACGACATTATAATCTTGATCCGGCTTATTATGTGTCTGCACCTAGTTTAAGTTGGGATGCTATGCTTTTGTGTACAGGTGTTCAATTACAGCTATTAGATGATTTAAATATGTATCAGATGCTTGAGAACGGGATACGAGGGGGATTAGCTCAATGTTCTCTTCGACATGTAAAGGCGAATAATAAATATATTCCAGAATTTAATGATTCAAAACCATCATCATATTTAATATATCTCGATTGTAACAATCTATACGGTTATGCGATGAGGAAAAAAATGCCTATTTCAGATTTTGAATTTTTAACTGAAGATGAAGTTAAATATTTTAACATAATGACAGTGCCAAATGATGGAGAATTTGGATATATTTTAGAAGTAGACCTGACTTATCCCGAACATTTACATGATTATCACAGTGAGTTACCTTTCGCCCCAGAAAAATTCATTCCGCCAGGCGGTAAATCAAAAAAATTAGTTGCTAATTTATATGATAAATACAATTACGTCATACATTATGTTCACTTGAAAGAATGTTTGAAAAATGGTTTAATATTAAGGAATGTTCACAGAGTCTTACGCTTCAGACAAGATAACTTTTTACAAAAGTACATTGATTTAAATACTCGTTTAAGACAAAGTGCTACTACAGCGTTCGAAAAAGACTTTTTCAAACTTCTAAATAATGCGGTATTCGGTAAGACGATTGAAAATAAACGAAAGCGAATAGAAGTTAAATTAGTCACAAAATGGAAGGATTGTAGCAATAAAACAAATAAATATATAGGAGCAGAAAAAATCTTACTAAAACCAAATGTAAAAAACGTATGCATATTTTCAGAAAATTTTGTAGCTATCCATTTAGCTCCTGAAAAAATTTTACTAGACAGACCAATATATATCGGATTTACAGTACTAGAATTCGCTAAACAGCATTTGTATCGATTTCACTATGATGTTATAAAAAAAAAATATAATTCAAAGGCTGCACTTTGTTACACGGATACTGATAGTCTTCTGTATAATATTGTAACACCAGACTTTTACCAAGACCTACATAATGATATTACGAAATTTGATACAAGTAATTATGATGAGGATAACCCGTACGGCATACCTCAAATTAACGCTAAAGTACCGGGATTATTTAAAGATGAAATGGGTGGTGACGTAATTACTGAATTTGTAGGCTTAAGAGCTAAACTCTACTGTTTAAAGACAGTTAAAACTTCATTAAACAAAGCTAAAGGTGTTTCGAAACCTATAACGAATCGATTACAACTTTCCGATTATAAAACAGCGCTACACACCAAAAAAAATTTTAGACGAAAAATGAATCTGATTAAATCCATTAAACATGTTTTATATTCACAGGAAGTAAACAAAGTAGTTTTAAACAGTAATGATGACAAGAGGCAAATATTAGCTGGTAACATAGAAACGCTCCCCTGGGGTCACTGTAATACAATTTTTTAATAGATATACGAAATACCTCGTACGTATTTGAAAAGATTTCTTTAAGTATATAAGTAGTTAATTATATTATCATATTGAAGATATGATATTAATAAAAAAAACAGTCTTATATAAAAGGTTATTATATTTTTAAATGTAATTTAGAGCTATGTATTGGTTTTTCTTTTTAAGAAATCGTAAAATTGTATTCGTGTGATGTGTGTTTAGAAGTATAATTATGCTTTGTTTATATTGAGCTTAAAAAAGGAATAAATATATTTCAGCATGAATGAAAAAGTTTTTATATATGCAACCAAATCAAATCAAATAAATTATTAAATGTATCTCTTTCTTTTGATCGTCATTTTAAGCAACGATCTAGACTAGACCCAAGATTATATAAGCAATAAAATCCGAGATTCCCCGCATTTCATCATGATCTTTGATAAACAGAGTCAAACTTTGGAAGTAAATACTTTCAAAGTAAAAAATGACACACAAAAATTAAAACATAGTTCGTTGTTACCTAATACCATTCGCTGCATAATATGCGGTCCTTCAAATTGTGGTAAAACTAATGTTATGTTAAATTTATTGTTACACGAAAATGGTTTGAAATTTAAACATATTTATTTATACTCGAAGACCGCTTTTCAACCAAAGTACCTCTTTTTAAGACAAGTTATGGAAAGTGTTCCAGGAGCGGAGCTATTTGTATTTAATGATCACAAAGAAGTTCTTCACCCCAACGATGCTTTGACAAATTCCATTATGATTTTCGATGATGTCGCATGTGAAAATCAAATTAATATTAGAAATTATTTTACTATGGGAAGACATAGGCAGATAGATTGTTTTTACTTATCGCAAACTTATTCGAAAATACCTAAACAACTGATCAGAGATAATGTTAATGTTTTAATTATCTTCAAACAAGATGATACCAATTTAAAACATATATACAATGAACATGTAAATACAGATTTAGATTGGATACAATTTAAGCAACTTTGTTCTGTTATATGGCAAGATCGATTCAGTTTCTTAGTTATAAATAAAGATTGCGCGATAAATAACGGACGATATAGACAAGGATTTGACACGTTTGTCCGCTTCTAACTTAGTTATATATTCCGATTTCTAGTTTAAAAATCTCACTTGAAAACAAGGGGTTTTAAGAAACGGTAGTCATATTAATAAGTTGGAAAGTAAAATGGATACCGATTTAAAAGCACAACTCATTAAATCAGTTAACAATATAAAAAACAAAATAAAGAAGATTAAAAATGAAGATTATGAAGCTGATCTGAAATACAAAAAAGTATTTAAACCTATTACTGATTCTTTAGAAACAGTTGTCAAGATAAATCAAACACCTCACTCTGCTTTTAACATAACACCAAGAAATGGTAAAAATAACACGCAGATCGATTTAAACTCTTCTTTAGACTATAATAATTTTAAAGACATAATTAATGCTGATTCTAATCACCATTCAGAATATTATGGATGTTCTAATGATAATGATAAAAATACAACAAATCAAAGTAACAGTCACGATACACTTTTATCTTTGAAAAAAGAAGACATGATGGATATGTATGAGCAAGTCAATGTTCCGTTTGGTATTTATGTTAAAGATAAGAACCTGATGATGGGAAACACTGTTGTTAGTTTATCTTTTAAAAATAACACTGATAATACTTTGGGAAAAAAATACATGATTACTGTCAAAAATAAGAATTATGAATTGACCGGTGGTTTAAAAGAACTTTTATTGCGAAACAGACCTAATCTTAAGCTTGTAACTGAAGAAGATAAAACAAAATACAAAGAAATTTTAAGTAACACAAACGCGCACAAACGGGACTTTGACCCGGCCGGACAATTAAAAGGTGACAAAGGATTAAAATACTGTACAATAATCAAGCCTCTATTTTCACAAGTAACTGACGAAAATAATGAGTTCACTCAACAGTTGCCGCAATTGAAAATCGGTCAAGGTTTGCCTGAATTAAAACGATATAAAAGTAATACGGATTATATTTATTGGGATGATCCTAACGAACTTATTGAAAGACTGAAACTTTTAATTGCATCTAAAAGTGCTGGTAACAGCAATCATGACAATGAAATTATATCAATTATTGAAGAGTTAAAGGAAGCGGGTATAATAAAAGAATAAATTCTGTTTTCGTGTAGTCATTTCGTCTAGTAATCTAATAAGCATTAGACATGAATGAAGAGAAAAAAGGAAATTTTAATGTTGATAGTTATAAACTGGAAGTAATTAAAATATCATCTATAGATAAACGTGAAGTATCCGACGTTGTTAATAAAGAGATCGTTGATAAATTTAATAAGAATAATTCTGAAAAACTTGCGCATATTGAAAAGCTGGTTATGATTTTAACAGACCGTGTAAAAAATATTGAAAAAGATATTGCATTAAAGGAGCTTGAGGGAAAATTAAACAAGCATTATGAGCAAAGCCGACGTTGTTAATGAAATTCATAAAAACGTACGAGTAAACTTCCCTCGGAGAAGCGTAATATTAAGAGATATAGATGACCTTTGGCAAGCGGATTTGATAGATATGCAAGCTTTATCCAAATTAAATGCTGGTTATAAATACATACTAGTAATTATAGACGGTTTCTCAAAATATGCTTGGGCATTCCCGATTAAACAAAAGACTAAAGAAATCGTATCTAAAGAGTTTCAAACATTGTTGGAAAATGGTCGTCACCCAAAAAATTTACAAACTGATATGGGTACAGAATTTTATAATAATAAATTCAAAAAAGTTATTGAAAAGTATCACATAAATCATTACTCTTCTTATTCTACAAAAAAAGCATCAATCGTAGAAAGACTTATAAGAACTCTCAAAACTAAGCTTTACAAAGAATTTAGTTTGAAAGGAAATTATAAATGGATCGATGGGACTCTTGACAAGAAAGTTTACGAATACAATCATACCTTTCATAGAACCATAGGAAAAACGCCGGCTGAAATTAATCATAATAATAAAGAAATTGTCTTACAAAGATACATTAACAATTCGCTATCCGAAAAAAGACCGAATCGTCATGTTTTTCAAGTTGGAGATTTTGTAAGAATCAGTAAATACAAGGGATGTTTTGAAAAAGGATTTACACCTAATTGGTCAACCGAAATATTTAAGATAAGAAAAGTCCAACAAACTAACCCACTCACATATTTATTAGAAGACGCAAAGTCTAGGCCTATTTTAGGAGCATTCTACAGACAAGAAATTCAGAAAACTGCTCACCCTGATGTATATCTTGTTGAAAAAGTTGTAAAAAGCAAAGGAAACAAAGTATATGTTAAGTGGCTGGGTCTTCCATCAAGTGAGAACAGTTGGATTGATAAAAACAATCGTTTGTAGTGATTTTAGTACATTAAATAAGCTATTCATACTTAATACGCTCATTTGCACTTGGATCTTTATGCAAGAAAGTCAACTTTAAATAAAGCATTTTAATCATACCAATATTACTATTATTAAAATGAAACACACACGAAGTAATACTAAAAAAGAAGCGCATCATAAGGAAAAAACATTATTAGCACCCTCCCAGAAAACGGGAGCTGGTCTGAAAAAAACCTTTAGTAATATTGTATCGCACACTAAAAAACATATTCGAAATTTGAAACCAAAGTGCAAGAAATTGCTAACGGAGTTAGCATACGCGGCTGCTCGAGAATTTGCTTCTGACATAACCGTGCAATCCCCGAGAGTGATACCTGTACCTAAAACTGGTGGATTTTTACCATTAATTCCTATTCTTGCCGGCTTATCTGCTACGGGGAGCTTGGCTGGAGGTGTTGCGGGAATCACCAAAGCTATCAATCATTATAAATCGGCACAAAAACATCTTGCAGAGTTAAAAAGACATAACATGAAAATGGAGGCTATGTGTATTGGTAAAGGATTACATCTTAAACCGTACAAACACGGGTTAGGAATTTACGTTTCAAACAAAAAAAACTAGATACTGGGCTACCTGATCGAGCGCTAACTAATATCGATATAATAAAGCATGCGAAAAATATACCCCATTTTCGAGGCGTATTTATGCGAGATGAATTACCAGAAAAGCCGTGGCTGATGGAATGCGGTGTGATTAATTTAGATTCATCTAAAAATGTTGGTACTCACTGGGTAGCCTATGGAAAAATTAAAGACTATATTGAATATTTTGACAGTTACGGTAACTTAAAACCGCCAAAAGAATTCTTAGCATATGTCGGAACAAATATTCGGTATAATTATGTCAATTTACAAGGCAATCATTTATACAACTGTGGACATTTATGTTTGAAATTTCTAAAATCATTTTGGAAAAGTAAATCGAGACTAAATAAATAAATAACGAAACGGATTAAACATATAGTTACGGTTGTTAAATGATAATAAAATAAAATGCTAAACCGGATTAGGACATTCCTTCGCGAACAGTATTCAGAATTGGGCGTTGAGTACATAACAGTCTGCCGAGTTTAGTACAAATAACCGCTTCAATTTATTATAAGTATACAATTAAATATGTATGTTTTCAATAAAAACAACATCAAAGAACAAAAATGTACTATTAATCTTCCAGTGTTCAAAGGAAGAACACGATTAAGTACGACAAATAAAATTACTAAAAGTAATAAAATCTTTCTTCATTCTCTCGGCTTAAAAATAAAATAAAAATAAATATAATATGCTGCAAATAACTGAACTACCGCAGCAAGATAATTCTATTGAAAGCTACGAGATTCACAGCTACAATCCATACAATCACAGCTTTAAAGAAAACGATGAAATCAGAATACCTATTCATCAGCAAGATGTTTATGTATTACCATCTGCAAGCTCCATTTACATCGAAGGACATGCGAGTGTATTTGAACTAGATACAGCAGGAAAAAAGAAGAAGAAAGAGTTTAAGTTTATAAATAATCCTATATTGTTTTTATTTCAAGATATAAGATACGAATTAAATGGGGTAGAAATAGATCATGTTAAAAATGCTGGAATCACAACTACGATTAAATCTCTTATCTCAATGAACGTAGGCGAAAGTAAAAGTTCAGCATTGTGGGGGTGGAATTTAAACGGAAGTGCGAAAAAAGGGGATAATTTTTCTGTTATTATACCGCTTAATAAAGTGTTAGGGTTTGCAGAAGATTATAACAAAATTGTTGCCAATTGTAGACATGAACTTATACTTCATAGAAACAATTCCGTTTTGAATAGTGTTATAACTGATACAAATGATACTATAGAAATAGACATACATAAGGTTCAGTGGCGTATCCCTCATGTTAAAGTTTCGGATCGCAATAGATTATTGCTGCTTAAGCACTTGGAAAAAGATCGAGCAATACAACTAGCTTTCCGAAATTGGGATTTATATGAATATCCGCTTTTACCTAAAGCAACAAAACACTCGTGGTCTGTCAAAACTGCTTCTCAGTTAGAAAAACCGAGATATGTTATATTCGGTGTTCAAACTGATAGAAAACTGAATCGAACGAAGAGTTCATCAGAATTTGATCATTGTAATATAACAAATGTCAAGTTGTTTTTAAATTCACAGTACTTTCCTTATGATTCACTTAATTTAAAATTTAATGAAGATAAGTATAGTATATTATACGAAATGTATGTTAACTTTCGTCAGTCGTATTACAACACCGGAATCGATCCCCTGCTTGATTTAAATACATTCGGGAAAAAAGCCCCACTGTTCGTTATTGATTGTTCACGACAAAATGATTCGTTGAAAACAGGACCGGTTGATGTCCGTTTAGAAATCGAGTCTTCAGAAGATATACCTGACAATACAACAGCGTACTGTCTAATCATAAATGATCGTCTAATCGAGTATAAACCCTTGAGTAATATAGTGCGAAAATTATCATGAATGTGATTATGGATGTTCAAGGTTTTAAAAACGAAAACAATACATTTATACCTAAAGAAATAGCAATTATTTGCAAAAAAGGTGTCATTGTGTTGTTGATTAAACCACCTTATCCTTTTTATAATTTAACTAAGAAAGAACGGTTGCAAGCCTCATGGATAGAGAGAAACAGAGGAATATTATGGAATGAGGGGTATGTGCCATACTTCAACTATAAGAGTTTGATATTAAACTTTTGTAAAAATAGACGTATTTATACAAAAGGTACTGAAAAAGTGGTCTGGTTAAAGAAGATAATAGAAAGTGACAATGTTTACAATTTAGAAGACTTTAATTGTCCTAATTTAAAAACACTTAGTGAGAAATATTCGATTTCTTCCGACATTTATAATTGTATTTACCATACCAAAACATGTGCTTTTAAAAATGTATCTTGTTTAAATAAGTGGTGTGTAGATAATAATATTTTTAAGTAAATAAATCAACAATCATATTATATATTTGTTTAATACTGATATTTGTCAACGTATATATTTTATAATAAGTATATAATCAAAATGAATATCAACAAAGGAGATATCGTTGAGGTTATCATTGATAAATGTCAGCTTCATGGTCGTCATGATGTCAAAATATTAAACGCTGAGCACTATTCTGGTGTGCTAATAACTCAGAGTTATTATAAAACTAAACGCTCACGAATCTTTTACACGGGATTACAAGTAGCAGCTCGAGTAATTAGAATAGATAAATGTTATATAGACTTGCTACCAATCTAATTGGAAGTTTCTAAATCATTACGCTGAGTGGTTATAGAAACCTGAGCATGTTATAAATAGAAATAGTAGTGTTGTGAAGGATATGATGGTGTTCTATTTATTCACTGTGTATAATAATAAACATTTTGATTTTAATGTTTGTACCTTTAAAAATGTATGTTTTATAAATAAATCATGTATACTTAATCCTTGTTTACTTTCTTCCTAAAGTTAGGAATAAACCTAAAGATATAATTTGATTTGATTACCGTCTGCGAAATTCGAGCATAATAATTATCGTTTATTATACGAACAATACGCTACACTTCAACAGTCGTATCACAACCGTCATAGTCTAGAACTGCTTCTTGTTTTCGAAGAAACTAATATGAATTCAAATACTTACATAATTGACGTACAAGGCTTCAAGGTTGTGAATCTGGAAAACATCAATCCGTATCTGGTGTGTCCAAGAACATTTCTGCGATTTTGTTCGACAGAGCAAAAGCTAATGAATCTGAGCATTAACATTGCGTGATTGAAAACGAGGAGCGCTGTTTTACAATGTAAGCTAAAGCTCGGTCGCCTAGTTAGTGCTTTATTTATTTATACAAACAATACGCTAGGCTTCAATCAGTAGTATCCCAACCGTTATCGTGTAGAACTGCTTCTTGTTTGCGAAGAAAGTATCATGAATTCAAATACTTACATAGTCGACGTGCAAGGCTTCAAGGTGAAGGAGAATAATTTTATAATAAAGGAATTTGCCTTCGCTGCAGAAAATTATGCGCAAAATAGTTTAATAAAATCGCCGTACCCGTATTCTAAGTTAACAGATGAAGAACGAAAACAGGTGCAGTGCACTAGGAAAAACTATGGCATAACATGGAGTGAAGGAAATATTGAGTATCCAGATTTCAAAGGATATGCGGAGTATTTGTTAAAAAATAAGACCATTTTAGTGAGAGGTTCTGAAAAAGTTAAGTGGGTAAAAGAAATAAGTTCTAATTGTGATATTATTGATGTAGAAGAAATGGGGTGTCCAGACTTTGAAGAATTGCATAAAATGTTTAGTGATGTTGGCGATCTGTATTTTAGATGTATTAAACATAAAAAAAAAAGATGTGCTTTAACAAATGTAAAGTGTATTAGACGGTGGTACATAGAATGTAACAACCTTATTCATAATTAAATAAATGATTTTAATTATAAATATCAGTGCATTTTATTTCACTATTCAAAGTTCGTAAATAAAGCAAGACTAGTATTTGTGATCGAGGGTGTTTGTGGCGGTTCTGGCTCAGAGTGTATTAGAACTAGAATTTAATTGAAGTAGTTTTTGATTGAACTAGCACTTGATTATCGGATTGTACTGTAATTATATGCTCAACAGATAATTCGATTGACATATATTAATGTATTGATTCATGATCAGTAATCAATATAACGTATGATTGGGGGATCCTGGATCTCGTTTGATCCAGGTCCCCCAATTATACACTACTGATGCCTTAACCAGTCCAAACATGTAGCTTCTGTGGAAAGAAAAACATTGTAAAGAAATCGAGAAACGTCAAATGCACAGAGAGAGATACATATTATAATGTTAATCAAACAGTTTTTTTACAATTTGAACCATCGCCTCCCAAATACTTCCCGCAGAAGGTCAACTTGGAGTGATATCAAAAAATGCAAAACTTTTAGCACGGCACGGATGCGTTCACGTAATCAAATATATATTTACATATTTTAAATGCAAATTAGCTAAAGTTATGTACTATGTCGCATCTTACGGAATGACCCACTAATACAAATGCCTACTATACCCGATACCACATGGTGACCTCATTGCCCAGTGTTGATGACCTATCAGACTAATGTGCTGATTACATAAGAAGACGCGGCTGTTATTGACTGACAGATGATTTATTGTCCTGAGATATGCTGAATTTGACCCTGATAATTTGTGAGATAAGCGACAGGACATTTAACTTTGAAGAAGTCTCTTTTCTTATGTCGATGTGCTCTAAGATTCGGCACGTAGCTTTTGAACATTATGTTTAGTTCTGAATATATCTTTTTTTTACTAGCCTGTAATAGTTGCCCACCGCTGGACCTCTCCAACTCTTATGTTAATGTCTGGCCAGTTGCTGAGAACAAATATTTCAATGATCGAAGTAATTTGCAAGACGCTTCTTATTCATTTGTCGAAGGTACTTTACTTATCTTCTTAAATTTAATGGCCCAGCTCTTGTCGGTGGAGTAATCATCATTCACTTCTTTTTTCTGCCATTGCTTTGAGCTCCTGATACAACACTACATTAACCTGCTCCTTTGCTTGGTCCTAATGCACATCGGCTTTCCTCTGCCTCTCCTTCCTTCTATTTTCCCTTCTATCAAAGGTATTTATATCCCAGTTTTATTTAGTAAGATATAGATTTACCTCATAAGTAATGTGTTTAACAGACCGACGTGCCTAAATCACACGCTATACAATACGTGTATTATTTTTTATTTGGTGCCTGGGAGCGAATCGGCGGTCCATGAAATTATTTCCCTCAGGCTCCAAATCCCTCGGTTCATGCGATTTTTCCTCACGACCCGCCAAGTAAAATCGAAAAATTCTAGCCCACAAAACTAATTTTATCGTGAAAAAGAGTATCGACTAAAAAAACGACAAAACTACTAATTTAAACTAGCACTTTAAATTAGTAGTTTTATATTTTAATCGAAAGAAGCCAACATATTCCATTAAAGCTTGGCTTGCCGTCACAATCATGAGTTGTTCGTCAAAAAAAGACGTCGTAACGCTACTAATCAATACTTTTAAGTAATATTTTAGTATATTCGAGTTTCCCGGTGGGTACTTACGTAGTTTGCCTGAAAAATTAAACCACCTTAATTAGTAGTCTTTATTTACCTCATGCCACAGTGAACCTAATTCTCCAACATACTTTGTTTTAGTGGAACCTACATAACCGCTGCTGAATATTCATAAATGAGACCCAAAGAATTGGACTCCTAACCCGCATGTACTATTATTCAGGCTCTCGATGTCACGCGCCTCCATCAGTCGTATTAAAAAAAGATACGGTGAAATAAGGCGGGAAATATATTTTGATGCCGCCCGTAAAGTTCAGGGTTCATGGGATGAGTCCCCAATTTATCCTGGATGTGAATAAAATATCAGGAGACAGCGACACCTTCGGGCTTTTCGTTCGCTATTAGTTAAGTGAGGTTAGGATGTTATTGTGGCAGGATGTGATAGGTGGAGATTTATTTCATTTTTGTTCATTTCTTTTTGATGTTAACATTAACGAGGGGTACGAATCTCCCTTTGTTATCATTGGTGATTGAATTTAATTGAAATGTGATCAAAATAAGCATCAATAAGTCTAAGAAACTTCAAATACAGGACTTACTGACAAGTACAAAACTGGTGGTAGCAAGTTACCAACCTAAGCTAAAACTACAAGTATTCCTTTGTCCATTTAATTTTAGTTTCACTTTTTTGGAACGTTGTTGTACTTAATAGTATCACCGTCCTTATCGTTACTAAATTCGATTTGACTGAAATAGCCAATAACATCATCTCCGAGGTCTAGGACAGTTTGTTCTTCATTTAATTGTTGTTATATTTGATCGGTCTCGATCGACTTCATTATTCGAAGGTCTCGTTTCCCTCGGGAATATTCGAACGAGTAAAGACGTCTTAACTTGGAGAATTTTTACAACGTTTGCAGCCATAAAAAATATGTAACCATTTCCCAGAACTTGTTGACTATAAAATATATTTTTGTTAGCTAAGCCAAAGTTTGTTAAGTTAGGATAATGTTTGTATGTATCATTTCCACAATCGTGCTAAACGTGGCCTAGGTCTTATTAATTTAGAGTCTGTCTGCGCCGTAACTTGTAAAGACGTGTTTTATATTTTTTATGATTAAAAAAGCTGCCAAATTTTAATGTGAATTTAATTGAATTGCTTCTAAATTTATCGATTTTAAGTACTTGGCTTGTAATGTGAATGTCAATACGCCCAATACCGTGATTAAGATTTCTAATACTTGCTTAAATTGCTTCGTTCTAGGCATATAGTAGTTAATGAACTGAATCATGCGCATGTCACGAGACTAACAGCGTCGTATTGTCGGATTCCTTTGATGCAATTATCACCTTCGTTAAGGTGATGATATGTATCTAGATATGTATTCTGTTCGGTCACTTTATTCTTTTAAAGATTAATAGGATCATACATTTTTAGTGGTATAATCTTTACTTCAGCGTCACGCAATTATTAACCAAAATCAACTTTTATATACATAAGTAAAACAAAAGAAAATTTTAGTGGGAGTGGGCAAAAATCTTGGGAATCGTGTTATAGGCAATACGAATAGCAACCCTACGCCTACAATCACACTAAACCTTAAGGTCATGTCTACATCGTAAGAGATATCGGTATTTTTAGTTTTCGCCGTAGACATTTGTCGTCAGTACTTTAGAGACTTGATGAGAATGTTATTCACTGTATCTGACTCATACATATCAGTGGTAATAAGCGTTACACAAATCTAGCATTGTTACGTTAGTTTCTAAGAGCAATATCTCCGAACGTAAAGGATGCATTAAGGTTGTACCTACATACATTCCAAGATACTGTTATCTGGGCCAAGGTCGGTCGCGGGTTGTCCCGGGCCGTGTTTATTTAAGAAACTGCGTTATTAGCTAAGACATCAATGGGCATTAATGTTTCCTTGAAGCTCACTGAATTATCTTTCAATTTACACAAAAACCTCTTAAATATGTGTGCCTAATACGCGCCTGCGATGACGCCTTTAAGGTTCTATCTAATCAATAGTTTAGCTGTTCTTAACAGTACACAGGCAAAGTATCTAAGAACTAGCGGCTAGTTACTAGCCGATAAATGAAAGGTTTTGGAAATATATTGTATCTCCTTGCATACTGCCACGCCTCTTGCAACATAGGTAGGCAGAGACTACTTTGTTCCACTTGCTACGATCCCGATATACTTCTTTCGCTTTATCCACATTCATCAATCTCTTCATACATGCTCGTCGGTTTCGGGTACTTTTGACCTGACCTTTACCCAATTTGATCACGGAGCGTCTATCCAGGCCTACTCCTCACAGGGCACCTATTCACACCTCCTTTGTCGGCAAAGTTTAAAAAAATGTGTTGGACTAAGCAAAGCTTTTGCGTTGGATTTTAGAGCAGAGAGTGGTTGTAATTGTAAACCAATTGGTATCATTGTATCTGTGAATAAAACAGTAGTGATCGTAAAAGTGCCTAAATACAGTGACTTCAGACACTGACTACATCCAAATCGAAGCCAAAACACGGCGAATGTCTCAAACCGCCCAACTATATTATATATACTCCAAACCATGATTCATTATGAGTTTCCCAGGAACAAATAACATGGGCTGAGTCACACACAGCTTGTTCCTGTAATAGGATTACTTGCCCGGGACTTGCCAGGCTGGCGGGTCCGGAAATGATCCTGGGTGTTATCTGGATCATTTTTGCGGGGATATTCGGGTTTGTTAATGTTGATAAGGTGTATTTGTCTTTTGGCGTCATAAGAAAAGGGTTTTAGTGAGACCATGCTGCAAAATCCCGTCCCAAAGTCAGAAGTTAGTATAAACCTGTAGATATCTTCCTAAAAATACGTGAATTGTAATGCAAGAATTGTTTGACGTAAAAAGTGACTTACTCCAGAATGTTTTATTACTTTACTTACTATTAACCGGTTTAATGTTCCATCTTAGACTTTGCGTACTATCAGGCGAGATTTTGAATAAACGCAAACCTACAAGAGAAGCTAATTTTAAACACCTTTAGCGAAAAAGTAAATAATGTTATGTAAGGTCTACTCAACGTTTTCTCAAAGAAGAAAGTAATGCTATTGACCTTATAAAAGGACTTATGAAGGGTCAGGATCAGAGTGCATTTGACAAACCCCAACGACAAGATAAATTGTCAATTTGTCATCCACAGAGATTAAAAAGATGGTTGAACGCTTGCATGAAGTGGTTTTGTGCCTGCATTGGAATCGCAAACCAGACGCCCAGACTGTTGCGAACGACGCTCGGCTCGACTATAAACTAATGATGGTGACTCACATCTCGATCGTGGCCTGTGGTACGATGGTAACTCGATCGGTTATCGGTTCTTCAGCTGAAACGAATTATTTTAGAAAAACTTGCATAAGCTTATTTTGACTACAAAAGTCCCTTGATGTGGTTAAACATCAATTACCTATGTGAAATGAACATTAATTGAAACGAAACAATATGAAGAATCGACACTTAAACATCCTATAATTTTATTGAATCAGGCGTTACTTTGCGGAGGTCCATTTCAATGAACACAAAATATTTACCTTGCTACTCCGCTACTTAAGTAGCGGAGTAGCAAGGTAAATATTTTGTGTTCATCCTATAATTTGTTATGACTATGATAAACAATTCAAAAGATATAATTATGCCTAAGTCTCCTATTACTGCTGTTACTGGTATGTCGATGTGAGATAATGGATGCATTTTTGCAACTAACAACATAGCTATGTGATTATGATTACTTGCCGCTTTGATATATGTATAGTTATGAGTATAGAAAAATAATCAATGGCATAATTTTATTAATTGATCTCTTTCTTGGTTTGGATGAAGACTCCAATGAATGCAATTGTTTTATTATTTATCCTAGTAATTTCTTGGAACGTGTTATTTATGCACAATTGTGTAAGAATAGTGAATAAGTTATGAACATTTATTATGGAAATATTGTAGAGCTCATGTACATACTTAAGTCGAGGCACGTGACTCTTTACGTCGTGCACCCTCTGAACAAGTTTGTTCAATCCCTTTCCTTTTGCAAACACACCGGTCCAATTCGTGTTTTTTTTTTCATCAATTGTTGGTTTTTTTTTTCTCAAACGAGAACTTGACTTCCAATAGTGCCACTGTAACTACATATTCTGAGCAGTCGTGAGTACATTCTACGCCACTATCATTTTACTGGCCTTTATGGGTCTGAGCCACACACTGTGTTGCCATACTTGGCATTGCCAGTCTGCCTTGGTACGGTAAAGCGTCTCCCACACTGTCATGTCGAACTTCTAAGTGTGGACATCTACCTATGAGTGAGTGAGACTAGATTACTTGTTGTTTACTTTTGCATATGCACTTTGCCGGGTGGCGCGCCAATGTAGCAAACGTTTCCGTAGCCACAGACTAAAGAAGAAAAAACTAAAAATATGATAATGTTTTTAGCTGTAGTTGTAAGATTGGGGAGTACGCGTTGGGATAAACAGCCAGGATTAAAGTTTCATATTACTTTTAACGATGAGACTTTGATTTACTTTTTATCAGCCGTTTTGGCTAGCCGTTTTATTTTAACAGCCAGTATTACACAGCATGAGTTAGTGGCTTCTTATTTTAAACTATGAAGTGTTCGTTCGCCCGCCATAATCCCAAGACGGTCTTAAAAATAGAACGTTATTGATCGTTGCTGGAAATAACGTTATTGCATTATTTTCCACTACACCATCTTTTATCGAAAACTGAGATTGGAAATCTGCAGATGAAAGATTAATGCTTGTTTCTACATGGCCGCTGGCAGTATTAAATTTAGGAGTTTACGAGAAACGATCATAGTGAGTTGATTTAAGTTTAACTAGAGGCAAAAAATATGCAAACAAAAGAACCTCGTGCGTATTTGAGGACACTGGAAGGACACCTACTTACATCGGAAGATAAAATCCGTAAATTAAAACAAAACTATCTCGACATTTCGAACTTATTTCTTGGAGCAGTAAAGTTGTAGGTTTGGCCGTTCTCTAGCGAAATATCATCTTCATCTCCCTTGAGATTTATATCCAGCAGTGGTGGAATACAGACGTAACTTTACGTAAGCTAGCAGTATCTACTAGTACTTGTGTGAGTAGTCCCTTATAACTAAAAATATCGCGTTACGCTCTCGGAATCCTAGACCCCATCTCGTACCAGACATCTAAGTTAGAAACAGTAAATCTTTCTCGTATTTTCAGGGCAAAGATAAATCTGAAGAAGCAATTTGTTTTTTACAACAGTTTGTGGAAGACTCGAATATTACTCGATTCGGAACGAAGCTTGGAAAAAAGTAATAAGGTTTAGTTTATGAGAATAGAAAACTAAATGCCATCAAATAACAATTGAGTAGGTATCAGTGCGTTTAAAATGATATTATAGACATTTTTCTACGGGATGTAGGCTAATAGCTACTACTAACGAGCTCCCAATATCTTGAACAACGCAATGTCTAATTTTTAATGTTTATATCTACTGTAATTAACCGCAACTCATTTAAAACTATCAATTCAAATTATGCATTACTGGCCAGTTTTAAAAATGATAATGACATTCTATTTTCAAAGCATTTTTTTTAATAAAAACGAATGAGTTGATAATATCATACCAAACCATTAGATTGCACACAGAAGAGCATTAATTGCACCAATTCGGTTTAACTGGCGCTTAAATGTCCCTAAAAGGCCTTCTACACGATCGGAACCATCGGTTCCTTGGTCGGATCAACCAATTTTCGTATTCGTTCTACACGGTGGTTGATATCAGCCTGTCGGAAGGGATGCGGTCCCGGCCAAGGCCGTTGACATCAACCAAAATATCGGTCGGACCAACCGATTTCTACACGGTCCATTTTTAAATCAACCCGACCAAGGACACGATGGTCGGCGGTTGATCCCGATCGTGTAGAAGGCCTTTAATGTTGCAGATGGTTAAGATGTTTATAGATTATTCCTTTACCATTATCGAGAAAATGAAATATGACCATCCTAAGATACATATCAGATGGTTCTCGCCGCGTTCGGAATATTTCCACGCTCCAGTCGCGATCGATGGAGCGTAAATCGAGTAGAGAGTTTACTTTAACATCGAATCTGAGCCTGTAGTGTAATTTTTTGACACGAAAAATGACAGTGGAACTTTACACACACCATTAAATTGCTTCGCAAGTGTGTGCAAGTTCAGATCATGACTAGTTACAATAAGCTTACGCTTCTAAGAACATAATGAGAATGTGCTATTGAGAATATGCTATGCTATGATGCACTATTCCTTACTGGTCAACCAAGTGATCCTGTCTCGATTAACTTATTAATCTGTTAAGTACAATACATATAACACATTAATACCTGCGCAGACGCAGGCATGTAGCTCATCTCCTATTACGATGTATGTAGCCTTGGATTTATAGCGTGTACTAGATAACTATGTCTGCAGAGTATACATATATGTATATCTTTGCGAACGGAGACTTCTACAAAGACTTATTAATAGCGTTCTGTTTTATATGGTTTTACCTCTAGGGAATTACAGTGTTTAATTTAATTACCCGTCACATTTTTTGATTCTGATGAAGATCCTCGATGAGAGGCGAAACATGTCGGGTTAAATGGTAGTTGGTCGACTCATGCGCA
The DNA here is from genome assembly GCA_963854515.1 of Pandemis heparana. Lineage (NCBI taxonomy): Eukaryota > Metazoa > Arthropoda > Insecta > Lepidoptera > Tortricidae > Pandemis > Pandemis heparana. Next base: position 1,186,127 of record OY978025.1, read on the forward strand.
GGTTAGATTAAAACCGTTAGGTAGCAAAAACTAATCTGTTCTTAGTCACAGTGAGTAGAATTTGTGGCCAGACATCAAAATTTGTAATTATAACAGTAATATATTACTTTGCATTATTTCTAAGCAGCCTAGCCGTAAATCAAGTTAATAAAATTATAATAAATTAACTGTATTTGACTCTAGTACAGTATCACGCAAACGCGAAATGTAATCTTATGTAAAAATTAACACCTCAATGTTCCATCTCTTTCGCGTGCCACTCGTCCCCTTTCACTTCGCTCCAATTAGCCAAGAATACCAGGTTAACTTTGCCGCCGAATGAATTTGTAACTAACGACACTGCATACTAAATTCGTATTCGCAACTGTATGGGCAAATTGGTGCTTTTGTATTGTGCGTATGGGAAGGTCGAATTAGCGGTAAATGAGAGAATATTGAGGTTAGAATTATTTTTATTTGTATAGATGTGAAAAATAATTACAGTACAAATAATTAACTCGAGAGACGAAGCAAATCACCCCAAAACAATGTATTAAGTATCTAAAGAGTTAATTATGTACACTACCACGCAAAATCTTTTAGTCAGCTGATAGTCTAACTCGTAAAATCGCAATCACAAATCGTTTGTGATTGCGAACGCGCTACATATACATATGGCCTCATATGGTAGTCATGGCTGTGACACATCAGAATTCTCCAGGTGCTCAAAATGTTCAGAGTAAGCGCGTGTTCAGAAAGTTTGGATAGCTAGGTATTTTTGAGCACTCCAGATATTATATGGACCTCCATATATGTACCAACTAGCTTCTGCCCGCGACTTCGTCCGCGTAAAATTAGCAATTGACATGTTTATCGCTATCCCGCGGGAACTATGCAATTTTCCGGGATAAAAAGGTGCCTATGTTTCAATCTAGGGTACCAGCTATCTCCGTTCCAAATTTTATCCAAATCCGTTCAGTAGTTTCAGCGTGAAGAAAGAACAAACATACACGCTCACTCACATCGTCACACAAACTTTCGCATTTATGATATTACTAGCGACCCGCCCCGGCTTCGCACGGTATATTATGCATGTATTATACATATAAACCGTCCTCTTGATTCACTCTATCTATTAAAAAAAACCGCATCAAAATCCGTTGCGTAGTTTTAAAGATTTAAGCATACAAAGGGACATAGGGACAGAAAAAGCGACTTTGTTTAATTCTATGTAGTGATAGGATTAGAAGATATCCTTTTAGAACCCTATAAATCCAAGATCGTTCTACAAACGTTAAAATCGTTCCTCATTTTGTAACTCCTTCGTTATTTAGTGAGTGGGTACTGTTGGTGTTGGTACGTTACCATTGCTTCATTCGTGCTATAAAAACGACAGTTTGTCATGATTACCGTTCATTGTACAGCCAGTGATTTACGGGCGGTTTGAGGTTAACTGCGAAATTAACCCGCTGTCAGACGGCAATCTGCGTCTTCGGAATGGTTCGGTTAGGTTCGGAGAGGCTCGTGTGCTCTTCTATAATGATGAGCAACAAAAACGGGTCGCATTTCTTTTCATTTGAATGGGAAGTGATGTGTTATTGTTGCTCGTCAGTGTACTCATTTTAAAGAAATAGGTGTAGGGCAAAGGAAAGCAAGAACTGTTACATATGCACAATTTGGCCTCAGCTGCACCGTTTATCAAGTAAGTGTGGATTACTGTTCTAAATATACCACCAGAAAACCTGAATACGGCTACGAAGCAATTCAATGGAGTGTCTGAAGTTTGAAATCCTCACTGGGCTCGCGTGGCACGCAACATCCCAATACCTGATTCCATGCTGTTGATTCTGGAAATGATGATGATGACTAACTGTAGCAAATTAGTGCAAAGATAGTAGGATCTCAGACCAAACAAAAAGTAAAGACGAAGTTCTGTAAACAACAAAGTCAGACCGGCTTAAGCTACGCCCTTATAGACCGACCGCATAAGGGTGCGACCAAACCGCCGCGTTTACGCAGTGACGTGTCGTATCCGTCACGTTTTCTCACCGTTTCTTCATACATTTTGTTGCGATTCCGTAACGTCACCGTTTTTTAAGCGGCAGTGTGGTCGCATCCTAAATGAGTCCTCGCCCGCGCGGCACAGGGGCGCGCGGTAGGACGACAAGGGAGACCGAGAGAGGTGCGGGCGGGCAGTGCGCCTGCCGCCCGCACCTCTCGGGCCCCTTTGTCATCCCACCCCAGGACTCATTTACTTAAGTTGTCGGTCCGGTCTATAGATAGATACAGGTACCCCAAACGAAGTGTGTCAAACAACAAACAGTACATGAACACACGCACATAATCATCACAATGTGACGCATGAAGTGTGTCAAAACACTAAACCAATTCCTACGCTGCCTGACTCCATGTCAAAGTTAAGTGTTAAATTAAATCGCGGTACAATACGACCCGATTCTAGCCCCGTTCACGTGTCGAAACTCCTAGAACCATCGCAATAAAGTTTAATTCCGAACGTCACACGTCTAAAACAAATTGAACCGGAATATAAACTGACTTGTGTACTGTCAGCCATTAAATCGGACTGTCGCTTACGACATGCACTTCTGATGGTTTGTTTATTGAGATTTACGATGTAAATGGGCGAGGGAGTTCTGTCTGTTGCTATTTTGTAGTCTGAGACCAACCTTCTGACGTCCTATTCGACTCAGTTCAAGTTTTAGCTGTCACTTTTGGTATGAATCTGACAGTGAGCGAAGCGAACCTATACTGAATCGCATTAAGATGTCATGGTAAGGCTCCAGGTCAAACCACTAGGCTATACTTAACGGCCGATAACAGCAACAAGCTCTAATCGCAGTATTTGAAACTACAGCGCGAACGCCTTCTAGAAGATTACTACGCCAAAAAACTTTGATTGCCCCGCCCACTCGCTTCGCGAACTTGCGAGGCCATAAATTCCTCAAATACCTACTGCACTTTGAAACAATAGCTTAAAGTAACAGCTAATGCACTGGCCTCAAAACCGACGGCGCGTGTAGCAACATCCGATGCATCTCGGGGGATGAAGCAACCGTTTCGACAGCCCGTATGTTGACAGCTCGCCGTGAAATTTCAGGAATGCAACAGTTTTTTATAGCATGAAGTTTGTTGCTTTGTGAGTCAAACTCAGAGTCCAATCAATACAAAATACCGTAAGCAATAAAGCTTGTATTAAAAATGTGTTTTTTAACAAAAACTTATTTTTAAGTGCAACAATTTAGTACCTGACTAAGGTTTATGGTCAAATTGCTATTAAAATCTTTGCTCTGTCTGTTCTTTGTTGCGTACGTACAAACGATTTTTACGACATAAAATTAAATGGTACTGTAAAATATATGAAGTAGAAATACCTACCCTCAGTTGGTTGAACTCATACGGTCCCTAATATATTTAAGTATCCACTTTTCATACTTACTGCGTACAAAGTTGGATTCTTAAGTTAGAAAACTGGCTGTACGTGGTGTCGAGTTCTTCTTAACTTACTTCAGTGTCTTTGTGACATTTACTATGGAAATCTCACTGAATCTCACATTAACACAGCATTTGTAAATGACCGGCTTATACATCCGTCGAACAATGCGTCCAGTTTCATAACCGCAACAAACAAAACACAATCGTTATCGAAATTCAAAATCAAATCGTAACGGCTGATGACCGGCGTAATTCGGTGAGAGCGGATTGCGCAAGAGTGGACTGACGGTAAAGCTAATCTGCTGCTGTAGTGCCTTACGGATTCGATTTAGATTATTGTGAGTAGATTTGGGATTTTAATTAATTTAAGGAATTTACTTTAGATTGTAGATAGAATAGGGTTTAGTATTGTTTTGGGGAAGGTATTGCTTTCGGAAAGACCGTCATTGCCAAGAAGAAAGTGCCACAAGAAACTTAGCAGAAAATCAATGAACACAAAAACATCATTTTCATTTACTTCAATTACTAAAAGCAAAAATAAACGGGATATCATCTGCTAAAATACTTTTCAAAAATGCATCATTTCATAAACTCATCATTTGACAACCCTTTATAGGGTAATTCCAAAAATAGTGGCACCTTAACCTGTCATTTGGTTTTTGAATAGAAACTATGCTCAATTTGTCGTTTTTTGAAAAAATAAAAATGTTCACAGGTATAAACCAAGCAAATACACAAAGGCCAGGCCTTTTTTCTTAAATTTAAATTTAACAATTTAATAAAAAAAATAGATTCTCCCTCGTATACATAATGGATCTTTTTATGTGCAAACATAATGTTCGACATACAAGATTCCATTCCAAATACACATCAAGTACACTTTTCCCATTTTCATTCACTCTTTCATCACCAAACGCACCAAACACTCTTTCATATCCCTTATGCTGTCCTCCTACTCATCCGTTAAAATCACATAACATGATAATCTGAGAGGATTATCATGTTAGGTAGTATAATGAGAATTATACTTGCATTTATTCAGAGCATCTCCCACTCTATCCACGAACTTGTCTCGTTCGGTTTTATCTTTACAGACCCACTTGATCCAACATCTGTCGGTGCATATACACCAAAGAAGTAGATATGGAAGTGAGCCCAACCTCTTTTTTCTGACCCAAACAAACCTGGGACTCGCACACTAACACACTACACTCAGCCACTCTTGCGGAAAGTATGACACCAACTCCCTGACAGCCTTGATTGGCACCAGACCAATATGCCCTGTAGAGTCCATGTTCGGTGGTGTCACATCCTTTCCACTTGGTCTCAGTCACACACAAAACAATATGTGTATCATCCATCATCTGACACACTTCGTCTATTTTATCCTGCATTCCTCATCTAACATTCAATGTAGCGAAGCGGCTCTCCGCAGCTCACTTCTCGTCCCCGTGGTGAACGAGACGTGACAGTTTGCGAATTGCGAACCTCGTTGCCGCCATCCTGGACATCATTTTGTTTCATAAATGGAATAATTTCTAGAATTTCTTCCCACAAGAAGCTAGGGAACAAAATGTCCATCCTGGCAGAGCCCCGCATGCCAGGATAAGGCAGTCTTTAACTGGAGGTCGCCTGGTCCCCAATGCTAATTGAACGCTTACCACTAGGCACGTCTCATCTAGACACGCATCTCTCGGCACGGCAGCCCTTAGATTGGCGGACAGGCAAAGGAAAACGGAGAGGTAGGATAGAAGGGTCATTTCACAGTTAGTTAGTAGAATATGGTTTGAAGGCATACTATAGCAACGGAAGACTGATGAAGCGACCGTAGTAGCTAGAGGAGGCCGGGGTCGCATACCCGTGTACTAAATCACAAAATGCCGGACAGGCATATCCGAATATCTACTCTTTCGTACATAACCAAGAAAAAATTACTTTAACTTGTATTGTTTTCTCTACTAACCTGTCCAATGTAACTTTAACCTGTGTCTCCAAAACTTCAACAAGCCTCAATTTCTATATTTTTATGAATATTGTGGTGCCTTTTACAAATATGTCCCCGTTGTAATATTTTAAAAATATTTTTCACACTTCGTTGGTAAAAAAGACCCATTTAATTTTTGCAAAAAACTTTAACCTGTCGGTGCCACTATTTTTGGAACTGCCCTATAACATCTGATAAACCGTAAACTATTTAAAAATCGAAAAACCATTAGGCGTGGCTCGCATTAGGTTAGATTATAGGTTTGTTTTATAAGTTTTCCAAAAAGTAAATATTTTAGTAGAAAATAAAAGTTTGTCAAATGATGAGTTTGTGAAATGATGCATATATAAACCTTCCTCTTTAATCACTCTATCTATTAAATACAACCGCATCAAAACCCGTTGCGTAGTTTTCAAGATCTAAGCATACATAGGGACAGACAGATAGACAGCGGAAAGCGACTTTGTTTTATACTATGTAGTGGTAAGATAACTGCAACCACCAGCAGGTAACGGCAACAAAATTCTCATGGAACTTGGCCCAAGGGTCAACAAAAAATACATTGATCTCTTCGTTAAGGCATTACTTGCTAATAAACGAATCGGCAAGCGTTTGTCATAAGGACATTTGAAACTTTGCACAACACCGCGACTTCCGTAGCCACTGGTTGCGTCACACTACCGGAGTGGCGCCTGCGCCGACAGTGACGTCGCCAATATACCCATATATTACCAATATGTTCCGGTGACCAACTTTGGAAGTCTACTTGTATAAATTTAAATATGTAAGTAGCTTGAATAATCTGAATGACGTTTTATCTCTTTCAGATTAATTACCCAATCGAATTACGCTTTACTTTACTTCCTTTTTAGGTTTCCTTACCCAACGTGTAAAAACGGGACCCTAATACTAAGACTTCGCTGTCCATCTGTCTGTCTGTCTTTCCGTCTGTCACCAGGCTGTATCTCATGAACCGTGATAGCTAGATGTTTGAAATTCTCACAGATGATGTATTTCTGTTGCCGCTGCAATAACAAATACTAAAATAATAACAATAATAATAATAAATGTTTATTTCAAGTAGTCACCCATAGAAATTACAAGATTAGAAAAAGAGAAAAACAAAATAAGAAAAACAAACAGATAAAAAACAACGAAAACAAAAAAAAAACAGACTAAGTATTTTTTATCTATGTAAGTAACCAATCTCGCTCTCACTCTTTCCATAGCCAATCTCTCCGGTATTATATTCAAAATCACCGGACATTAATATTGTTGCTAAAACTGGTTTGTAGTTTTTAGGGTTCCGTAGCCAAATGGCAAAAACGGAACCCTTATAGATTCGTCATGTCTGTCTGTCTGCCTGTCCGTCCGTATGTCACAGCCACTTTTTTCCGAAACTATAAAAGCTATACTGTTGAAACTTGGTAAGTAGATGTATTCTTTGAACCGCATTAAGATTTTCATACAAAAATAGAAAAACAACAAATAATTTTGAGGTTCCCCATACTTGAAACTGAAACTCAAAATGTTTTTTTTATATCAAACCCATACGTGTGTGGTATATGTGGATAGGTCTTTAGGTAATATCATATTGAGGTTTTTAACATAATTTTTTTCTAAACTCAATAGTTTGCGCGAGAGACACTTCCAAAGTGGTAAAATGTGTGTGTGACGTGTGTGTGTGTGTGTGTGTCCCCCCCCCCGTTATTTCTAAAATAAGAGAATGATAAAACTAAAAAAAATATATAATGTACATTACCATGCAAATTTCCACCCAAAATTGGTTTGAACGAGATCTAGTAAGTAGTTTTATTTATTTAACATTTGTTTGTCTATATGTATAATAAAAAATATAAAATGACCTCACACTGTCTACATTTTGCTTAAGAGCAGGGCTCTGCTAAGACTGGATTTTATAATAACTTGTTATGAATTAGGTTTAGTAATTTGCGAACCTGTTAACTGGAACTAGTTGGCGCAATTAAGGCCAATAAGACCTTGAAATTGTTATCAAGTTTAGCGCATTGACTTATAAGTAGAAATACTTATTCAAAACATGTTCTAATTCAAACCCAGGGGTTGTATTTCCGCCGTAAAGGGCTCGAGCCTCATCCTACTAATATTATAAATGCGAAACTTTGTGACGATGTGAGTGAGTGTGTGTTTGTTCCTTCTTCACGCTGAAACGAATGGACGGATTAAGATAAAATTTGAAACGAAGTTAGCTAGTACCCTATATTAAAATATAGGATACTTTTTATCCCGGAAAATTGCATGGTTCCCGCCGGAAAGCGATAAACATGCCAAAGGCTGCTGCCTAGAGTCGCAGCGTAAATACATAATTATTTCAGAATATACTAATAACATCTTAAGTCTAATTCTACGCGCGGACGAAGTCGCGGGCAAAAGATAGTTAAGAATAAGCATAACCATACAACCTTATGGCCACCTGTCAGCATGTCATGTTGCTTGACAAGTCTACGTGCTGTCGATGTGACGATTGTCGCGACACGTTCCGCTTTCCTAATGAAGCGAGCGTCACGTACGTTATTATAACAATGGCGAACGCGTGCGTTTACGTTTACGGTATTCGTGAACTTGAACTGCTGCGTTATATATAATTAGGCTTTGCGTTTGATCGAGTTTAGTAGATAGGTACTTCTTTTGGTATTAAAATTTGAAGCAATTTTTTTTGTGGCAATTTTCTTCAACAGCTAAAGAACTTTTATACGATCTACTAAGTATAGGTTTATTGTGTCTTTCATGAAGTTTAGGACTTAAGTGTAAATATTTCGACATTTACGTCAAACTTACACCCCTCTTTTTGCGTCGAGGGTTAAAAAACTAATATGTATGTTGAGATCTATTCGTACTATACCAGTACATATTAGTGTCCGACCGAAGTTTCGGTTTCGGTTTCGGTTTCAGCCAATTTCGGCCAAAAAAGTGATTTCGGCCGAAGTATCGGTTTCGGCCAGAATCCGGCCGAAACCTTCGGCCGGACCGAAATTACTTCGCAGCCTCTCGCATCGGGAGCGCTCGGCTTAATTCGGGCACGCTCGGCCGGGTAGGTATAGGTAATGCACAGGCGGCCCGTCCAGCTGGGACCAGCGACAATTTTTTTTATTTTGTTTAGCAAAAAAAGTAACTGTTCTCATATCAGAAATCCTTGCAATAACCTTTTCCTTACGATTTGTACAGTAATTTTGAATATTTTGTTTGATATGATACATCTTCAAAAAATTCGGTTTCCGTTTCGGTTTCGGCCGAAATCAGAAAAAAACCGAATATTCGGTTTCGGTTTCGGCTAGAAATCGTGTTTCGGTCGGACACTAGTACATATACACGGATGTTAACAAGTCGAGATATCTGTCCAATTCGATACGATAGCCTTGTCCGTCAATTGACCGTATATTGAATTAGAGGACTCTACAATCTGTATGTACTACATATAGCTAATAGTTATACTGAATTGCTTTGTTGACTAAATAATTAGGTTAATTAATTTGGCTTCCCGCATTCCTGGTTAATATGTAGGCGTAGGTGAATATAGGTAGATACAGTAGCGGCCCTTAGGTAGAGCAAAGAGAGAGGGTAGAGATGGCCAATAGGTGGCACGGGGTGCGAAGAGCAGCTTGGTGGAGGGAGTGTGCCTGCGTGTGTGTGCGTGTGCGTGTGGCCTCATATCTCTCAAGCCGATGGACCGATTTCGATACGGTTTTCTTCATTCGAAAGCCAGTTTTCTTGCGATGGTTTCTAGCCATGTTTGGTAAAAATCGGTCTAATAGTTTTAAGAGTATCCGCTCTTTTTCAAAACGATGTAAGGTATTTTTGACATAAGATTGATGCAAATTGCAAATACCTACTTACTAACGGGTTTTTTGTTTTCAGGTAAACATACGCTTTGATTCTTCTTACCACAAGTCTGATACAAAATCGAGTAAGTAAATTGACGTGGATATCAAACTTATGTGGATTGACCAAATAAAATAATAGTTACAACAACGCAATTTAGTATACTTCCTGTAACGTTTACATACATACATACACAAATCACGTATTTATCCCTTACGGTGTAGACCAGAGGTTCCCAAACTCTTTTGTTCCGTAGACCACTTTCAAAATTTTGCTGGATCCGGTGGACCCCCTGCAGCTACATTACCACTAATTTGTAAACTAGATCTCGAAAAAAAAATTAAGATTAGCTCTATCTATGGAAACTTGCGTTGTTGCTGAGTTTCAACGATAAATTAACAGTTTTCGAAAAAATAGGTTAGAATTGATTGCTTGATAGGGTTAAATATTTGAAAATAAAGTCTACTAAACAAATTTTCAATTAAATTTAATTTTTGTGCTGCGAGTGACTCCATCCTACTTTACTTTCTTGAAATCTAACATGACTCACAGCACAAGAACCAATCAATTCTCACAAATTTTATTCAGAAAACGTCCCATTCGGAGTGGTCAAAATAAATATAGTATATTTCCTTGTTTTGTAGGTAGGCCACATTTTAGTTCTTCACTATCGACCAAATTAATTTTCATGCACCCCCGCTTGCGATTGTGGACCCCCATTTTTGGTCAAGCCCAATGTAGACCCCCGTCGAGTCTTCCGTGGACCCCTGGGGGTCCACCTGGACCACTTTGGGAACTACTGGTGTAGACAGAGCCTAAGGTAACAAGACCTACAGGCCACGTTTAGCGAGACACTGTGGGTGTAACGTTAACATCACGATAAAATGAAACCTTAAGCAATCGTTTTGCAAAAATCATCTTCCCATGATCTCAATAATTAAAGGGTATCAGATCACCTTGCAAGAGTAGGTCAACGTAATTAAGATCATTAGCTCGCGTCATCCGTCTCGTTCTTGCTCTAGAATTGACAGTCATTGATTGATGTGTGAATCTGTATATATAAAACTGTTCCGTTACTAAGTGACTGACAGACAACGCACAGCCTAAACCACTGGACCTAGAAACTTGAAATTTGGCACACATATACCTTGAGTATCCCAGAGGAGCACTAAGAAGGGATTTTTCGAAATTCCCACGGGATATGGAATAAATGAGGCTTATATGTTTTTTAGTAAAACTGTAATAACTAGACACTTCAAATTCAGCACACATGTAGATGATCGTAACACTAAAAAACTAATTTCAGGATTTTTTGATATTCCCACGGGATAAGGAAAAAATGGGATTTATATGATCGATTCAGAGTGACTGATTGACAACGCACAGCCTAAACCGCTGGACCTAAAACTTGAAATTTGGCAGACGTATATCTTGAGTATCCCAAAAATGCGCTAAGAAGGATTTTTTTTGAAATTCCCACGGAATAGGGAATAAATGAGGCTCATATATTTCTCAGTAACAGTAATAACTAGAATCTTCAAATTCGGCACACATGTAGATGATTGTAACACTAAAAAACTAATTTTAGGATTTTTTGATATTCCCTCGGTATAAGAAAAAAATGAGATTTATATGTTCCATTCAGAGTGACTGACAGACAACGCACAGCGTAAACCACTGGACCTAGGAACTTGAAATTTGGCAGACGTATATCTTGATTATCCCAACACAAAGGAGCACTAAGAAGGGATTTTTTGAAATCCCCACGAGTTAGGAATTAAATGAGATTTATATATTTCTCAGTACATAACTGTTAACTAGACTTTAATTTTGTCACACCTGTAGATGATTATAGCACTAAAACATGTTCTCCGGGAAAATGCGAAATTCCCGCGGGACAGAATAAGTGCATTCAACTTCGGGGCTGTTTCTAAAAATCTAAATACCTATAAAAGAAGAAACTGACTGACTGACATATCAACGCACAGCCTAAACCGCTGGTTCTAGAGATTCAAAATTTGGCATGTAGGTTCCTTATCTAGGGGTGCACTAAGAAAACATTTTTTTAAAATTCGACCCCTAAAGGGGTTAATTTTTCGTTTTACTGGTTGTAGAAAGCTGAAATTCGACACGTAAGTTGCTTGGGGAGTGAAAAGGAACATTAAGAGAGGACTTTTCAAAATTCTCACGGGAACGGGAAAAAACGGGATTTTTCGCTTTACTGGTCGTAGAAAGCTGAAATTTGCCATATAGGTTGCTTGAAGAGTGTAGGGAAGCTATAAGAGAGCATTTCCCGAAATTCTTACGGGAACGGGAAAAACGGGACTTTTCGTTTTACTGGTTGTAGAAAGCTAAAATTCGGCATGTAGATTGCTAGGAGTGTAGTGGAGCATTAAGAGAGGACTTTCCAAAATTCCCACGGGAACGGGAAAAAACGGGATTTTTCGTTTTACAGGTTGTAGAAAGCTGAAATTTGGCAAGTGGGTTGCTTGGGGAGTGTAGGGTAGCATTAAGAGAGCATTTACTGAAATTCTTACGGGAACGGGAAAAAAACGGGATAGAAATAGGTACTACTGGTACCTACAAGCGAGAGAAGCCGCGGGCAAAAGCTATTTGAAAATAAATGAAGTCTACGCGGACGAGGTCGCGGGCAAAAGCTAGTGTGAACCTAAAATCGTGGTCGCGATAATCAGCGGGAGAACGAAAATATAAATCAACATTGAAGATACTGTCGTCGAGGGAAATCCCTACTATAGTCTGGCAGATAAGTCACTGCAGCCAGATGACACTTTCAGTGTTGTCAGTTTTTGGCAAATATTAAATATGTGATGTGACTTAGTGAGTGAATGAAAGAATGATATCGCCGGCCTCATCGAATAAAGCCGCAAGTGCAAAAAGTCAATTTTACAGGAAAAAATAAAAACCGAAATCGATCCATAACTTTAAAATTAAAAAGAGTAGGAGTTTCATTTTATTAACATTCTGAAGCAGATTTTTTTTCTCCAGCTGTTTTCATTAATATTTTGAATTATTTTGGTAACGTTTTAAAGTTATTGATAAAAAACCATCTTACAAAACTATTTGCGTTTGCTTGTATTGGTAACACTACTTTACGGTTTTGTTCGTCTCTTTTAATGCTGTGTTTAATTTTTGTAATGTACCGTTACCTTTATGTTCTTGTATTTTTAGCCATGCAGTTGTAATGTTAATACATCATTACTGTTTTGTTCTGGTCCATTTGTAAAACCTTCGAAAAAGTAAAAGGTCATTATAATATTAAATTATCTAGCATTTTTTCTGCAAATAGATGTTACTGAATTGTGATAATGAAACCTGCTCCAGAAGAAAACCGTAAAGGCAATTGCAATACAATTATTTCCCTAAAACACAGTATGGTACTTTACAAGATCTTCGTCTAAAGTTCTGTTCAGCAAGAATACATTGCTGAATTTAAAGATTGTGTTTTTGAAAAAGAATAATGTATTATTTTTTTGTAACTTCCTAAATACTTGCTATAGAACGCTGGAAAAAATTGAGGTGATGTATTTTGCCGCGTAGATGTCGAAAATAAGGGAACATTAAAAAGCAGGCAACAGCACTTTGCGGCTTTATTCGGTGAGGCCGGCGATATCATCATTTGACTTACATAAGTATATATATAATATATATATTGTATATATATTGAAGATATCTGCTTCAAAATTTAGCCACAAGATTCCACCCAGACGAAATGCATACATACATACGTTGCAAGTTAATATATAGCTTGTAATAAAAAGGTACTCCTGATATCATCAATTCTTTCTGAAAGTGTTTACAAATTGATACAACTCGCAAAAGTCAAGGTTGAAATTTAAAAAACCGGTCAAGTGCGAGTCGGACTCGCGCACGAAGGGTTCCTTACCAGAAATACTCTGTTGTATGGGAGCCCCCCTTAATTATTATTATTATTTTGATTTTAGTATTTGTTGTTGTAGCCACAATAAAAATACATAATCTGTGAAAATTTCAACTGTCTAGCTATTACGGTTCTTGAGATCTAGCTCAGCGAGTGGTAGCCATGAAAAAGGGCTAAAATATCACGTTTTTTGTATGGGAGCTCCCCTTAATTATTATTATTATTTTGTTTTTAGTGTTTGTTGTTATAGCGCCAACAAAAATACACAATCTGTGAAAATTTCAACTGTCTAGCTATTACGGTTCTTGAGATACAGCCTGGTGACCGACGGACAGCGAAGTGATCCCGTTTTTATCCTTTGGGTACGGAACCCTAAAATCCACAGACGTCTAGACGATCGGTACATGTTCAGAAAAAGTACTAAAAGTAAATGATTCGGCAATCAGAAAAAACCTAAATAAACTTCAATTGCTGGATTCAGCTGGTCTAGTTAAGTTTGAAATTACGATTGTTTCAAACAATTTACATTAGCCACGAGCCTTGTGACCTTTAGAATCAAGATTAATGTATCTAATCATATTTAGCGAAGTTTGAAATTAGTTGAATCTGAAATATACTGGAACAATTTTAAGAGTCCCCGTATTAATAAACAAAAACTTAATAGGTGTCACATTCTGAGGATTTGCTTCGTATAAGCAACACTAGGACGGCTTGACATGTTTTAAATTAACGAAAGTGACAAGACACCAAATTAAGAGTTTTCAATGATTCACGGTTAAGTTCAATTTCTTCAGTCTACCCGTGTTCATGAGGCATGCAACTGCGTCGAAATATCGGGTGCTCAGCTCAATAAAGGTAATCGCGGTTCACATCCCGTTTATAATATTTCGAAGACACCAAATTGTTCAACTACCAACTTAACTGTGAGTACATAGTATGTTGATTGTACAGATGTTTGTACAAAATGTACTGAATGTAGGTACTTAAATAAATAGGGAACAATCGGCGACGCTCCTGTTTTCCTTTGAAACCTTAAACACCGATCGTCTCTTGTTTATCCTAAACGAAAGCCCAGAAACCGTTACAAAATATTTTGAATCTCGAACGTTCAATGGTGTTGCCCGTCGCGGCGTGAATCCATTGTTTGTCATAATCCGGAGCAACGGATCCGTCCTAAGCCGATAATACTATTTAAGGCGGTGGAAATGTCTGACGCAGAACGGCAAAACGCCTTAGAATTTATACTCCATAGTTTAGGTATCTAAAAAAAGGTAAACAATCTTGAAATATTTTATACACTTTAAAAAACTAAATCTTTTCACTTTACAAATTAATTATGAAATAGCAATGTGTAATTTCTTAATTAATTGGTAACATACTTATGTACTCACAGTCAAGTTGGTAGTTGAACAATTTGGTGCCTTGTCACTTTCGTTAATTTAAAACATGTCGAGCCGTCCTAGTGTTAAACAACACTAGGACGGCTTGACATGTTTTAAATACAAAGCAAATCCTCAGAATGTGATACCAATTAAGTTTTTGGTAAAGTGTAAAGATTCGGGGGGGTTATTTCGGAATTCGATTTTCGATGTTCATACCATCCCTATCGCATGTGCCCCCAGCGGTATTTTTCTGTACGGTTGTGTGCGGTACATGCTTAGTGCTGGCTGACTCTACTTTCTATGACATCAAATAATGCAGAGGGACCTTATTATGAAATTCGAAACTCGGTTTTCTTTATAATAATGGCAATTACCCTGTCACTTGTAACTACACTGTATCTACAAAAGGAATAGTTATAATATGTGCATTCTAATTTTCAATAACTTACCTGACCAAATAAAATCACTCGAAGGCAATGGATTCAAACGAGCATTGAGATGTTGGCTCCTTGAACACTGTTTCTACAGTGTCAAGGAATTTACTAGTTATAGACTTAATACATGACATGAATTTGGAAATTATTGACTGCCTAGTATTGTTAATTTTTTTAAAATGTTTTGACCATATGATTATGAATGTTTTGTTATTGATTTTATTATTGTTGATGCACGTTAACTACCTACTTTATATATTTGCATGCTGTATGAATGCAGCTGAAAAAGATGGAGCGATATCTAACTTAAAATTAAGACATGTAACTAACCCTTTTTCTCCAAATAAACATTATCTTATCTTACTTGCATACCTATTGTCGTTATCACTGTTACTTTTTTACAGCGTCTTGGCTTCTCAAAACAGTGTTGTTCTAACCCTACCGACATGTGGTTTACATGAAATTCTAATTTATTTAATTCGCATCGCCCCTTAATTTAAAGGCAAGTCGATTGTTATTTATTACATCAGTTGAAGTAGGTCAATTTGTGTTTATTGGGTCGACAAATCAGTCGCGTTTGTCGCATCATTGCACAGGAGCTCGGGGCTTGGTGTGGTGTAGTTTTATAGGTACTGAGGTACTACATTACGTACCTACATACATGTCGGGGAAAGAATTAAATACGCGGATATTGTCCTTAGAGGTATTAAATGAATAACAAAGAATGTCTTCAGAGTAAGACAATAATTAAGGAATCACTCAGTGTGCACGTCTGGCACGGGAGACTGATGTGGAGAGACTGCCCTCACTGGAGCGCGTCCCACATCGTCCCACTGCTGACTGACTTTTATAATCAAAACAATGCATGCCGTGGCTGCTCGCTCTCGCATACATACATACCTTAAAGGGCAAGGTTTAGCGTGATTGTGAACGTATAGGTGGAAAGGAACCAAAATAGTGATGGGTTGCTAGCCGCATCACCTATATCTAATTATTTTCGCCGATTCCCTCGATGGGCTTTTACCATCTGCGCGGGAAGAGAAGCAACTGGTACATTCTATGTTTTTCTTTTCTCCCTGACCAGATTGGAAGATACTTCATTGTAATGGTATAGTCAAGTTACCTATATTAATATCGCAGAGAATAACAGCGTTATTCATAAAAAGTTAGAGGCTCGCTATAAGCTCGCTATAGGACCGATGCAAAAAAACATGATTCATAAACGTCAATTAGCGCTAATCAGTCCTTCAAGGGTCTGTTAAGTCTTCCGAAAGTTAGTGGACCATAGACCCTCCTTTATCTCTCTGCTAACTCACAAAATGGCTGCCACAAATATGAACAGCTGATTTTGGCAAGAGCAAAACCATACGCAAGACAGTTTTTTTTGTTTTAAGTTTGTATCCCCTTCGAGAAAGGTAAAGGAAACTAGATCCACACTGCCTCGTCTGTCGTGTTAATTTGCTGGTTTCCCGCTAATTCGCTGGTTTCCCGGTAATTCGCTGCCACTGTCAATTTTTTTTTTATTCACTAAAAAGCCATTTATGGTCTACTAGCTTTTTCCCGCGACTTCGTCCGCGTAGACTTCATTTATTGACAAATAGCTTTTGGCCACGGCTTCGCTTGTGTGTACCAGGAGTATTTCGAAATTTGCTCTCTTAATGCTCCCTACACTCCCCAAAGAACCCACTTGCCAAATTTCAGCTTTATACGGCCAGTAAAACGAAAAATCCCGTTTTTTCCCGTTCCCGTGGGAATTTTGGAAATTTCTCTCTTAATGCTTCTTTATACTCTCCAAATAACCTAAATGCCGAATTTCAGCGTTCTACGACCAGTAAAACGAAAAGTTCCGTTTTCCCGTTCCCGTGGGAATTTTGAAAAATGATCTTTTATAGCTTCTCTACACTCTTCAAGCAACCTACATGCCAAGTTTCAGCTTTCTACGACGAATAAGACGAAAAATCCCGTTTTTTCCCGTTCCCGTGGGAATTTTGGAAAGTCCTCTTTTAATACTTCTCTACACTCCCCAAGCAACCTACATTTCGAATTTCAGCTTTCTACAACCAGTAAAACGAAAAGTCCCGTTTTTCCCGTCTAGTAATTATAGTTCATAGGATTTCGTTGAACTGAATATATAAATCCCGTTTTTTCCTTATCCCGTGAGAATTTCCAAAAATCCTGAAAATATTTTCTTAGTTTTGTAATCATCTACTTGTGTACGAAATTTTATTTTAGTTAGGGTCACTCGGAATCGAATATAATAAATCCCGTTTTTTCCCGTTCCCGTGGAAATTTGTGTGTGTGTGTGTGTGTGTGTGTGTGTGTGTGTGTGTGTGTGTCAGGTAGGTATGTGTGTTGTTGTTCTCGTAATCAGCGACCCGATAAACCGTACAAACAATACTACCCACTCTAATATAATAATAATAATACCCACGTTGATTTTCAGACTTTGTAACCCCCTATCCCCTTTTAGGGGTTGAATTTTCAAAAAACCTGAAACAGGTGTTTACTCATTTATTGTTAGGATTACTCCTGTGAAGTTTCGAATAAAATAGTCTAACTAATCTTGTTTCCCCATACAAACTTTGCACCCCCATTTAACCCCTTTAGAGGTCGAATTTTGAAAAATCCTTTCTTAGTGCACCCCTAGACCTTATAAGAAACCTACGTGCCAAATTTGGAATCTCTAGAACCAGCGGTTTGGGCTGTGCGTTGATATGTCAGTCAGTCAGTCAGTCAGTCAGTCAGTTTCTTCTTTTATATATTTAGATGATTTGTCAAGGTGACAACATAACGCGTGTCTAATCCATTCATCAACAGCTCATTAGTTAACAGACTGCTAGCAAGCGTTTATGAATCATACTTTTTAACAACTGTCAAATAAGCTTAATCAGTCTGTTAACTAATGAACTGATCAAACCTCAATTAAGGATTTTTTATGAATAAGGCTGTAAATCACTCAAAATATAGTACCTAACTCTATTTATATACCCCCTTATTCATAAACTCTCTATAGGCTTCTGCTAACTTAGCAATCGTTTGTCCTTATCTGTCACTTTGACATTTACCTTTCACAGATAAGGACAAACGATCGCTAAGTTAGCAGAAGCCTATAGAGCGTTTATGAATAATGGGGTTAGTCTTTGGAGCATATGAGAGCACGCAGTGTAAGTTTTTGATGAAATCTTCTATGTATTGTGGCAGTGTCCTAGCAAATTCTTAGATCCCTCACACTTAAACGTTTAGACGATTTCCAAAGAAAAACATTGCCAGTTGTCAAATTGTAAGGGCCTGTGTTGTTACAGCTGCATCGTGGGGCGTATTGAGATGAAAGAGACGTCGTAAACTCGCCTCGAGGGATTTATTGTCACCTCAGACTGTCATAAGTACGGTGACTATGATACACCAGTGTGAACGGATAACTAAGAGAAATGCCAAGAAACAAAAGAGATAATATGACCAAATGTAATGAGAAGGGTATAACCGGTAATACCAGAGCGCTAAGTGTAATTATTTTGCGGTAACTAACTTGGTGAACGCGTTTGCGTTGAAGAGCCTACTGAGGCGCAGCCAAATAAAAATAAAAATAAATAAATATCTTGGGATGGGACAATTGACACCAATCGAATCGACCTAGTTCAAAACTAAGCAAAGCTTGACATATGGGCACTAGACAACGGATATACATACATATATGTATGTATAGATAAATCCATACTTAAATACATATTAAACATCCAAGATTAGAGAACAAACAATTAGTAGCTGCTGAGACGATAACGCAAACGCGTTCGGACATGTTTTGTGTCAAAAACTTACACTAGAAACTCTGGAAGTAGCACACGGGTGCAAAATGCGTTGCCAGCATAGAGGATAAAGACGAAATACTTCGTGTGCCAGTAACTTTTCTGTTTTACTCTCCACGACCGAACACAGCAACGCAATCACCGCTTGGTAGGAGATTAGTGTTTTAATTTTTGTACTATAAAGCATTTTTCAATTTTTTTTTTAGATATAGAGATAAATTAATCATAAGCCTGTCGCAGCATCAGGTGGTCGAGGAGCACCCTCAGGAAGTGGGTCACACTCCTGAGACCGAACCATGACGGATGCTATGTCCAAAGTTACTTCGCCGCGGAAATAATAACACAGTGATGTCACAGTTGCACTATTTTAATTAATCGGATACACAAAGAATCAAATTAAATCACGATCACACTAATATTAACGGATTTAAAGCCAATAGGTTTGTAAGCGTGCACCGCGTGCGGCGACCTGTCAACGAATGACCTGTCCACGTCCACCGTTGCCGCCATGACACCTACCTACAACTCCATTCGGTATTAACCGCTCTAAGCAATAATCAATATCAAACTCCCATCATTTTACAAATTAAATAAACGTCAACTTGACAACTCTTAATCAAAAAGCTAACTATCAAATAACGCGCGCCGTTAAGCCTTTATAAATTTTCTAAAGTAAAATTACATACATACATACATACATACATACATACATACATTTTCAAACCGCCTAAAAACCCATTTACAATTCGCGGACAGTCCGCGCTTTCTGAAAAATTATTGTCATCCTAACCATCGTTTAGTACAAGATCACTATTCTGGGACCAACGTAAAGGGGGCGTTGACCTCTGGGGGATGACAGATCGTTAATTAACGACTATCTCAAACTAATTGCCGTCATTCTCTACGATTTGACCTTGCGTCCTTGTCTAAATAGTGGAATGGGAAAAAGACAATACTACGAGTATTGATGTGGCAGTAACGATTAACATAAATGTCTCTGTAATTATCTTATCGAACTATTTACATGAATAAATGCCTCCATTGAATTCTACTTCGCCGTTCCCAACAATATCAGACGCCTTTTACATAATGAATCACTTACAGCTATCCTACTTTCGCCGATCTCAAAGGTAAGTTACCACCACAGTATAACCAGTAACTAATCTGCAATCAACGCCCTATGCACTCTACTAAGCCCACGCATTCCAGCACTCTCACTACGAACGAAGCACTTATGACAGACAGAAGATGGTAGCGTACGCTTTTCTCTCGCCCAAAAAGTATGTATGATAGGTTGATTTGATGCCACCAAGGTCATAGGAAATTTGAGAATGAGTGGTTTTTTATTTTATGTGAATAGGAAGGCAAACGAGCAAGTGGGTCACCTGATGGTAAGCGATCACCACTGCCCATAGACACCCGCAACCCCGGAGGGATTGCAGATGCGTTCCCAACCTAGAGGACTTAGATGAAATGCCTAATGTGCCCGTATTTGTCTTGTGCCGTTTTTTGAGTTGATGTGCGCTTTGCTGCAGCGGTAGATGAAAGAATCTTAGCTCTCGCGCCATAACTGATTGTTATTAGGTTTTTTTTTAATAACACTATATGGCTTCTTTGAGTCTGTTTTTTTTTTTTTAATTTTTTTTATTATTGCCTGTTATCATGGAACGAGCTTTGCATAGTTTTGGGACTGATTCAATTGGTGTAAATTGTTTTTTTTTTCTGTGAGTTTTAATTTAATATTAACTAATTTGCAGTCGCCAGGGAATTTATCTATGGATGAAATTATGGTAACAATTTAGCCGCCACGGCAGTTACACATGAACCACCTTATTCATAAACGCTCTGTAGGCTTCTGCTAACTTAGCAATCGTTTGTCACTTTGACATACCTTTCGCAGGTAAGGACAAACGATCGCTAAGTTAGCAGAAGCCTAATATAGAGCGTTTATGATTATGAGTAAGGGGAAAGTCTCTTCAGATTATTTACTGACTTTAAACTGTTACAACTCTAAAGGACTAGTGTATTAATAGAACAGAATAGAAGATGCAAGGAAGCCCACAGTAATTATTAAATGGATCACGATCTCGGTATAAATCGTAATAAACACTGAAGAGATAGTTTTCTTGTGACCCTGATTCCGTGCAGCGGTAAACTAAACCTTGTTCCGAAGGTATTGAGTTGTTGTTTGAGAAGCAATGTCGCTAAGTGAAGTAAAGCCATGTTTGGTCCAAGGCTTAGACTGTAAGCGATTGTTAATTTCCTTGGATACCTTTGGCTATCTTACTTTCAATATCTAGCAGTACCAGTTATTAAATACGCCTTCTAAGGTAAACTTAGCTGTAGTGAGGACATTTCCATTTCTGTTACAAAAAATATATATTAGAATATAGTACTTATTATAGTCTGGCAGATAAACCACTGCAGCCTGATGACACTTTCAGTGTTGTCAGTTTTTGGCAAATATTAAATAGTGATGTGACTTAGTGAGTGAATGAAAGAATGAACGATGTAATGAAATTAATTTGCGTTATAAATGAGAATTTTCAAAGCGTATTTTAATAAAATGGTTTGTTCAATAAGGTTTTTTTGGATGTTTTCTAGTTAGTAGTGTAAGAGCGTGTCAAATCAGTTACCAGTTTTCAACTCATTCCCCATTTTCCCATAAATGAAACAACAATTATCACATTAATATTTTTTCTACCTTTGTACTTTTACCTAAAAACTTAAATTATTCCGAATCAGTTTCACTGCTGCTGTCACTATTTACGTGTATTACAAAGTCATCGCACATTTTATCTACTATGTTAATATGAACCTTGAATGCCTCAAAAGTATCGCGCTTATTTTGAAATATACTAAACTACGAATGTGACATTCATAAAATATTTTGTTCGTTCAATAATCAAATCATTCATTACGTGACCTTAGTCGAGCACTAGTGAAATAAATGTGGTATCATTATTTCGTAAAATGATATTTGGAAGTGTCATCTGGCTGCAGTGGTTTAGCTGCCAGACTAGGTATAGTAACAATAGAAAATTTACAGCACTTAATTACCTATGAATAGGTATCCAATTTCCATTAGTGACGACTTGTGAAACTAAACTACACAATTCACTTGAATTCAGGGCAAGTAATGGCAGCCCCCGGAGGATTTTCATAGATTTGTCACTATAATAATAGATAGATGAATAGGTGCGTGTAAACACTTTGTAAATACGTTTAATTTTTACCTTTCTCTACTTATTTTACTAAGGTCGGTGGGTTCTTTTAGAAATTATTTAATACTTTTTAAATGTATGCATCCGTCGTGGGTTTTTCAAATTTTTTAATTTTGCTTTTTTTTAATGCTGTAATCTCTAAATTAGTCTTCTAATCGCTCTTCACCTATGACTCGCACCACTATTAGGGTTGTGTACGAAATATCAATCAAGCCGTCGATCCGGCCCGATTCATCACTAAGGCCGGCTACTCGCGCTGAATACCGACGTCTCCGTGAAGACCGTGAATGGCGCGCTCTTAATTGTGCACCCAAATTGGATCTGGCGCGAGTAGGCTTTGAAAAGCTGTGACTTACTCTGGGAAATTAGGCTGTATTCTTGCGGCTTTGTTGGCTTGCATTAAACCTACACTAAAATCTATTTATTCATACTAGATACTAAAATGACATTACCTGTGTTGCCTGTTTTTTTTAAATTAGTGATGTGCCACCACTTTCAAAAGTTAACGATAAATTAAATTTAGTACGTATAGATTTTTGTAATAGCTAGTGTAATAAACTAATATATATAATAAACCTTTAAATTTGCGTGATTACGATATTCGTATTTTTTTTTTCTTAAAATAATTATAGGTAACATGGCCAAACCATTTGTATCCAGACCACAAACATTGTCAATGGTTTCGAGTAGGTACACCACTAAATGGTAGCCCCCCAGTAATCAAAAACCCTAGTGTGGACTGGCTTGTGAGCCTGCCGAGTGCTGAACGTGAGGGTTTTGTACTTAGAGACGAGTTGAGTACCCACTTAGGAGAGGCCTATGTCCAGCAGTGATTACAGGCCGATACAGGCCTAGCCGCTGGCTCGTGCGACAAGTTTCTGGGATCTGAGACATTCTTTATTTCACCACCCTCTGGGTTTAATGTATACTATTACTATCGATGACATTGTATTGTGTTCGGTTCGGTAGCGGCTTTCTTTCCATCTTGATTCGTAAAGTTCGAACATATTTTCTCCGAAAAAGCTAGGCTTATGGCGTAATACTCGTAAGATTTTGTGTTCATCCCTTCTTTTGAAGATAGGTGTATTGATACAGCGTCAGAGCATGCAAACTAGGTGTCGTCAAGTCTTATAGGTAACTGTCTTTTCCCTATTTCATGACTTTATTTTCTACGTGACATCTGCCTTCGAATAGTAAAAACTACGATAGTCTGTCTCCTCAAAAGCTGAACTCAAATTTTAAAAGCAAAAAAAAGATCGGTTAGCACTCCGGGAGTTCCGGCAGAAGTGAAAACTACACACACGCACACTCGCAAAAACATTTTGCATACGAGATTTGAACTGAGGCCTTACCATGACGTCCTAATTTCGACTCAGTTCACGTTTTAACTGTCACTTTTAGTATGAATCTGACAGAGAGCGAACCTAAACTGAATCGCATTAAGACGTCATGGTAAGGCCCCTGTTCACCTGAGAGAACATACTGTTATTCCACTAGCGACGAAATCAACGTTCACTTCAAAAATCGAACGCGACTCTAGCTCCATTCGTATTTCAAAATAAGCTCTTAGAGGATCCTGATATCCTGGTACTTTAATTCTTCGTCCGTCTTACGCCTGACGCGAGTTTAACATTTTTTCTCATCCCAAAAAGTGCCAAGCGCCGCTAACTAAAGAAGTTTTCACTTCAAAAATATGACTACTAACTTATCTACGTTGAAAGTTAAACATTGAAAGTTAAACATAAGCTTGCAAAAATAAGTTTTCAGCCTGCATTGTGGTACCTAAAGTTGAAAACATCTAGCGACAAAATCAACGTTCACTTCAAAACTCGAACGCGACTCTAGCTTCATTCGTATTTCAAAATAAGCTCTTAGAGGATCCTGATATCCTGGTACTTTAATTCTTCGTCCGTCTTACGCCTGACGCGAGTTTAACATTTTTTACCCATCCCAAAAAGTGCTAAGCGCCGCTAACTAAAGAAGTTTTCACTTCAAAAATATGACTACTAACTTATCTACGTTGAAAGTTAAACATTGAAAGTTAAACATAAGCTTGCAAAAATAAGTTTTCAGCCTGCATTGTGGTACCTAAAGTTGAAAACATCTAGCATCTAGTTAACACCCAAACTTGCGTGCAAACTTTATCTAAGATTACTGTTTGATTAAGGAAAGTAGGAAACCTTCGGAAGGACTTTCGGGTCTTTATGAAAGTTCTTTCCAAATATTCCCCCAGCCCGTCTGCGGCGAGTGGAATAAAAAACCTTTTATTTCAGATGGGTTCATTGTTCCCTTATTCAGACGGGACTTAAGCGGAGAGCCCATTTGGGAGTACCTACTTAATATTTAAAAAATACTTTCAATTCTCTTAAAACCATTCCGGAACATTTCCGCAGATTATTCTATCAGTTGGGTTAATGATTAAACACATTGGCTAAAGTTCTTTATTGTAATTTTTGGTTCAAAATTAAGTCACCTCTGACGTCACACTTTGAACGTCGACCAACGCAATAAAATAAAAAATCCAGAAATATACTATTAAGTGAAATATTCCGCTTGTCTTTCATATAGAGACAGGTCTGGTGTAGAATATGCGCTTTTGACAATTAATTACTTTTGCAAACCATTCGAATCGCATTAAAACGTCATGGTAAGGCCGCAGGGCTTAGTAAAAATATTCAAATCAGCAATCGTGCATTTTTGTATGAAAAAATTGCACTCTCAGCAAATTATTTTAATTAGTTACAGTTAACCCCTTTTAGTTAGAATTTGGTTTCCTTGTTATTTGCAAATGCAAATTTTATTCCAAAATGGCACATAAAGTTCTGAGTTTGCCGTGGCCTTCTTCATTTTTATTATGAAATAGAGAATTTCATACAAAAAAGGGTAAGAGACTTTGAATTTGTTCAGAATTGTCTCACGATTATGTTTTGCAATTTTAATACTTACTCTGTCGAAGTCTTCATAAACTTACCTATGCTCAAAAATGTTTTGGAATCAAACGTGTATGTATGGAAACCTATACATGGCTGATTCTTAAACACTTGATCTGTGTATATTATACGGATTAAATAAATACCACAATTCATAAGGGATTGATCCCTAGACAGTTTTGAGGTGTGTATTTTTAATCAATTTGATTATTGTTTATATTTACCTTAGCTTCCCGTGGACGACAAGCCTTACGTTCATTGTCTTTCTGTCTTTCATCCCGATATTTGAAGGAATGTCGAAATTAAAAATCCTTTCTTCATTCAACCTTTGTCGCTGAGCATTCATTATTTTATATTAAGGGTCCTCTTCCAAATTAGATGTGGGCTTATTTCAGTTGCGTCCATAATTACAACCTTATAAAATGTTATTTTTTTTTTAGTGTAAAATAACTTTATTATTCATAAAACACAATAATTTTACAAATGATTACAAAGTATAAAACATAAACTAAAGCTACCTTAAAAATAAAGATTATAACAAATTTGGACCCTTAGGTAGGGTCCCCATCACGCAGGCAGCATTCCCGCGTTGTATAAATGTTATTCGTATACATACAAATAACATTTTTAAGGTTGTAATTATGGACGCAGAAAAACTCATTACACATTTAATTGATAATTAATCTTTCTTACATGTAAGAAAGATTAATTATCAATTAAATATGTAATGAGTTTTTCTTAGAAAATTGCAACTTCACAGGATTGTTATGAAATAACCCCAAACCAATCGGACAGGCCAGGGTCGGAGACCATATCGCCTCGTCATGAATTTTTTATATTTATAGATATAGGAAAATTTAACTTCTTCATTGATTTTTCTTTTTTTTAACGATGTCTTGTAGCCTATAGTCTGTGGTCTGACACAGACAGAGATTCGCGTGGCCTCTTCCCGCGGTGATCGATTTAGAAAGAGCGTTGTATTATGATAATGTCTTGAATTCCGGTGATCAGTGCTTTTACTTGTTTAACAATATATTGTGAATTGTTTGACCTAGTATACATTTCAAATTTCATTTATTTAAGTACCTACCTACTATTTTAACCTGCACTCGTGGAAGAGCACTAGGTATCCGTTAAGATGGTGTTGGAATCTTCAGACTCAATCGTTTCCGTTATGACACCGCTAACTAGGCGTCGCGTGATCGCGACCTCTGACACGTCGCCTGCGCTCGCGCAACTAGAGTTGCCACAATAGCTATCGATAGTATTGTACAGAAAATTACTACTGAAATATTGAAAAGCAATTATACCGACGAGCATATATGAAGTGATTGATGAATGTGGATGAAGCGAAAGAGGTATGTCAGGTCAGGATCGTAGCAAGTGGAACAAAATAGACTCTGCCTATGCCTACCCCTGTAGGAAAGAGGCGTGACGGTATGTATGTATGTAATTGTATCGAAACGATAGTCTAATAGTCATCAAGGACCAATACTATCGATACTATTGTAGAATTATCAATAGTAATGCACAAAAATCTATCGATACTATCAATACCATCGATACTATTGTACGGTCTATGCAAACCGCACATCACGTCAGCATTTTTACGTTAAGTTGAGTTATTTCACAATTTTATTAGTATTAAGCGGTGCACGCTCAACTCCCGTAGAGTGCATCGGTGTATCATTTACATCATCAGTTCAATAAAATCTGCAGTGTATCACTTCTATCAGTATCAATTATCATCTAAAGTGTGTATGAGACCACTGTCCCGTACTATTGTCTTTGCTTAAACTATAAACTATCGATTGTCTATCGAAACACTGTCGATAGTGGTGTATCGAGCGACAACACTACGCGGCCCACGCGCAGCTTGCAGTACCGTTAGCCCCGCCCGGCTTCACAAGTTATACTGTGGGATTATGCAAAATAGGAAAATAGTTTTTTAATTGAATTGTCGTGGGTTCTATTTCTATCGCCATCATCACTGTCTTAGGTGTTCAAAAATATTTAATGTAGCCTAAGCCAGGGGAGAGGTACCTATACCTATCGAATTTTTAAGTGAAGTTTAGGCGTTCGGTCGCTCTCGTAAAAGTCCTAAAAAGACGTATGGTGTAGTTGAAAGTAACTGATGGCAAAGCGCCTCTTAGGGTTGATAGTTTACTCTTGCGGATTTGCGTTTGAACGATTTTGTTTCTTTTGTTCTATACATACATACATATCGACACGCCTCTTTCCCACAGGGGTAGGCATAGACTACTTTGTTCCACTTGCTACGATCCTAACATACCTCTTTCGCTTCATCCACATTCATCCATCTCTTCATACATTACATGCTCGTCGGTTTCGGGTACTCTTGTACTCTTTTGTTCTATGCTATGCTAAAAAGCAGAGCAGACGCGCGCGGAGGTTGGATGAGTGGTGAATACTTCCCATTTAAATTCAGACGAGCATGTATGAAGAGATTGATGAATGTGGTTGAAGCGAATGAGGTATGTCAGGATCGTAGCAAGTGGAACAAAGTAGTCTCTGCCTACCCCTGTGGGAAAGAGGCGTGACGATATGTATGTACGATACAATTGCATGATTTAAATGAACATATTAAGTAACTATTGACATTTAAATTTTGTATTCCTAGATTTTAGTGATAAATTGTTATTGTGTGCCCTTGCAGGGCGTCATGGGCCGACTAATTTATGCTTAACACCTTTTAATATAAATGTACATGACATTACAATCTAATAAATAAATAAATAAATATGTATGTATGTAAATTCAGACCACACCATACAACTTTATAAGCCCAAACAATATCTGTATTTCTCCTCTCGTTTCCTCCAGTCCCTGCCACTGCCTTACGATTACGAATATCATAATTATCAAAAAATTTTAATTATCCTGGTTTCTTTTGTCCTGTCGATCGTTCGAAGGTTAACTGGAAGAGGGATAAGTTTGCCTCTGTACGTCAGTTTTACCATGTTACCTGTAAAATTATTGTGTTTTCTTGTACAATAAAGAGTTATACATACAAATACATACATCATCGCCCCACCTAGCTATAGGAGCTAGCAGCCCTACACTTAAGTTTCAATTGCATACGTGTTCAGATATTTTTGTGCGCTTTGTCTTGTAAGGGCCACTTGCACGGACCAGGGTTAGCGACTTAACCCCGTGTTAGATGCTAACCCGGGGCTTAGTAGTGTCAAAATGTATGGAACTGTCAAACCTAACCCCGAGTTAGCGATTACTTTTTTTAACTCTGGAAGTCTGGACTGTGCAAGTGGGCCTTAGTGGCTTTAAAAGCATAAAAACTTAAGTAACATTTAAAATCACTCTTCGCCGGTCTCTATTATTAAATGCTCCGCTCATTCACTCAAAATTTCCTTATTGTTTTTAATTTTGTTATAATTAAGTGTAAACATACATAAAATCCGAGTTCAGAGTCGCGGGCGCCGTCTAGGTATGTAGGCCCATTAAAATAAATATTTACACTTCCAGGAAGCTATAATAATCGATAAACATTGAACTTTACGCTCAAATATTTACGTAACTTGCCTGTAATAGCTAATCTAAAACAAATCTCGACGTGAAATTATCGAAACACTAGCTGTTTCCCGTAACGTCGCCTGCGTCTGAGAAAAATACACTTTCCTGGGATAAAAAGTAGCATATTTCGATTAGGGATAGTGTACAATACAATAGCAGGAAGGAATTTTTAGAATCGGTTCGGCAGTTCCAGACATATTTCTTATAAGCTAACAAACAATTTTTTAATCCTTTATTGTTTTTATAGGCTAGATTTCACCTGCGACTTCGTCTGCGTAAAGCTCGTAGTAGTATCGTACCTTAAGAAATTAAGTAATTGAATTTCACATCTTTGAGATTTTATCGGAAACAACGGTTGTTATAGTAAAGAACCTGGGGCCTTACCATAACGTTTTAATGCGATTCAGTTTAGGTTCGCTCGCTATCAGGGGCCTTACCATGACGTCCTAATTCCGACGCAGTTCAAGTTTTAGCTGTCACTTTTAGTATGAATCTGACAGCGAGCGGACCTAAACTGAAACGCATTAAGACGTCATGGTACGGCCCCAGATTCATACTAAAGTGACAGCTAAAACTTGAACTGAGTCGGAATTAGGACGTCATGGTACACCCTGGACACCTTATATCGGTCTCTCGCGAGAAATTTATTTATTTATTTATTTATTTATATATATAAATGTACGATAATCCCGGTATTTAATGTTCATCCGTGCAATCAATGCGTGATTGTACCACAAAAAAATCAACAAACTTCCAAACTTTCACATTTATAATATTAGCAGAATTGTCAACAGTCAGCCGATAATTACACACTTTCATAAAAGGTTATTACACCTCTCTTTTCAACTTCACCTGGGGCGTATAAGCGCGTCTCTGTCGTTGCGTTTAGTCTCTCCATTCGATTGAACAAAGCATCGCCTTGAACTCCGTTTTGTGCAACTAGCGGAACGAAACGTGCGTTCCGAACGCACCGACACGCGATTTTTTTTGTATCAACTTTTTAATTGTTAATTTCTTACACGTATTAAATTGGAGGAAGTTGGTTGGAAGCTTAGCGGTGTCTTCCGTTCGTAAATGGCTTATAATTCGTTGTTTTATGTACCTTTCGATCAATTAGCATTTGTGGTTTTTTAACCCTGTAAAGTGACTAATATTTTTGCCCACGAACGAAGATTATCATTGAGTAGCTGCTGCCCGAGACTTCGTCTGCGTAGAATTATACATATAAACCTTCCTCTTGAATTA
Organism: Pandemis heparana; assembly: GCA_963854515.1. NCBI lineage: Eukaryota > Metazoa > Arthropoda > Insecta > Lepidoptera > Tortricidae > Pandemis > Pandemis heparana. Next base: position 1,215,866 of record OY978025.1, read on the forward strand.
CTATCTTAAATCTATTCTAAAACAACCGCATCAAAATCCGTCGCAAAACCGCGGTGTTTGACTATTGCCCTCCTATACATAACCATCGATTGATTAAAAAAATGGTATTATTATACATGCATCTATTTATACATGCATTGCATATTGATCTAAGTGAACGTTACTTTTGAACCTCGTTCCTGTCCCTGTCCTTCTTGACCTTTGGGTTGAGAGCTTCTCAAGGTTTTGAGACACTCCAAATTTAAGAAGGTCGACTGAGTTGTCCGACACAGGTTCAATGTAAAACGAAGCCTTTTTTAACAAAAAATGAAGAACCGATTCACAATAAAGAAAATCTATAGCAAGAGCAACACAGCTTAAACGCTAGACAACTGTCACTTCACACAATTCCTAACCGAAAACCACGTAATTGTACCTAATGTTCATCCCACCATAATAGTATTTACGGCGTAAATATTCACTGAACTAAAACCACCGAGTTATTCGTGATGCTGACGGTCTGTCACATCCGCTAAGGATAGTAGGCCTTAAGAGGTGTAAACATTGGTGTCCGTGGTTTTTACTTTGTAAAACGGAGGACGGACGGTCTGACAGCCTGACCAAAAATATTCAACGCGAGCGCCCCTACTTTACATGATTTGACCTCAGTCTTTCGAGGAGTAACATAATAAGGCTATGCATTTAACACAGTAGTTCCCAAAGTGGTCCAGGTGGACCCCCAGGGGTCCACGGAAGACTCGACGGGGGTCTACGTTGGGCGTGACCAAAAATGGGGGTCCACAATCGCAAGCGGGGGTGCATGAAAATTGAATAAAATTTGTGAGAATTGATTGGTTCTTGTGCTGTGAGTCATTGTAGATTTCAAGAAAGTAAAGTAGGATGGAGTCACTCGCAGCACGAAAATATAATTTAATTGAAAATTTGTTTAGTCGACTTTATTTTCAAATAATTAACCCTATCAAGCAATCAATTCTAACCATTTTTTTCGAAAACTGTTAATTCATCGTTTAACAACGCAAGTTTCCATAGATTATAGAGCTAATCTTATTTTTTTTTTCGAGATTTAGTTTAGAAATTAGTGGTAATGTAGCTGCAGGGGGTCCACCGGATCCAGCAAAATTTTGAAAGTGGTCTATGGAACAAAAGAGTTTGGGAACCTCTGATTTAACATTACCTACTCCATTTAAGACATTACAACAAAGAATCACTTTACCAAATGGCGCGTGCACATAAAATCGGTAATAGTCGTGATGTAACCGAAGTTGCCCGAAGTCTGCCGAAGGTCGAATCGCGGCGGTTGTATCACCGCATTTGGGCCAATTACAAATTTAGCGAATCTTTATATGGATTACAAAAGAATTGCCGAAACAAAGATGCGTGCAAACTGGCACATTTAACGTCTGATTTCATTATTGTATCGTTTTGGTGTGCTCGTTTTTGGTTATAAAGTTCTTATTACGCCAGTATTTAAATGATGCACGGTTAATTAATTTAGCTAGAAACATATTCTACGGCATATCTATAGACCGCAATTGCCTTCTTGATTTTGGCTGCCTGTGTGGAATCATTTTCTGACCAAGTATCAAATCTGACCAGTACCAAAGGCTCTAATTTCGTCTTTACTATTTATTTGTTTAACAATTTCCGCAATTAAATTAAATAAGTCATCGTCATCATGACAAGCTTCAGCGTCAGGATATTTGCTATTTAGTTTACGTGCAAAATACGCTATAATTAATATCACCCCTGCATTTCAAGTCAAACTAAAAGCTCTCTTTTGCAGTTCTGCTTTTAAAATGTTTTCCAACATTTCACCAGAACTGCTAGCAAGCGCCCTGTAATCCTCCTGCATTCACTGCATCCTTTTCTGGTTAGCTCAGTCGGAAAGAGAGGTATTGAGTGTAACGAGGAAACGGCGTGTCCACACCCCAGTGCATATCTCGTCAACCTTTTGCCTCCCAACGTGTAATTTGCAGCGTCGAGTGCACTCCATTCTCCCCTGTAAAGCTGGAAATGTGAAATAGTCGTACGTAAAGCAGATACTTAACCCGATTCCGTACTTAATAAGAACGTGCAAAAGCTGCTTTATTACGCTGAGATTGGAACCTGTGTTTAAAATTGGGTCGACAGGATTGTCAAGTGGCGTGCCCTTAGCTACAATGGCTCTTGAGTATATTAAGTTGGTGAAAATAACGCTTATATTTCTTAATCTTGTTAGAGACTGTGTGAAGTTCCTAATCCGCACTGAGTAATGATGGGCGACTTTGAATAATACTAATTCGATTAGTCGATTATTGTAATCATTCGACTTAGTCGACTAATTTGAAAATCATTCGAATATTAGTAGTACTCAAAATCCACTCCATTCAGTCCAGTCGACTTGACGTTGATATAACTAACAAGCTAACAACTAACGCGAGCACGGCGCCGAGTCGACACGAAGATTCCCGATTCGGTCCGAGCACTCGTCCAGCCGCCGATTAGTTACCTACTAATATTAATAGTCGTTATTCGATTATCGACATTAGTATATTACTAATTTCAAATTCGAATTACGATATTAGTAATGAATAATCATTCGAATCAGCAAATTAGTCGAAGTCGCCCATCACTAGCACTGAGCCCGCGTGGGAACATTCTGAAAGAAGGCCTGTGTCCGTCGGTGGGGCATATAAGCCTGAAATGATGTTAAGTATCTATGTCGAAGACTTTGCTTAACAGCAATAAAAAACTCAAAGACAGACGTTGTCTGCTAAGACCGGGCATCAAATCATGAAACTCTCATTTTGTAGTCATGTTTTCTAACCACTAGGCTAGGTCGTCAAATCAAAATGAAAGCTTACTTTTCTCACCCTGGAGCGGGAACCGGATTTAGAATAAACTTCCGAGAGATTAACTGCCTAGTCAGTTCATGATAAAATCTTTCTCATTTCACTTGGCCAGTGTCAAGTGAATGAAGTTCTGAGTTGTGATCCCTTTTTCAAGACTGATTAATAGTTGATTCAGATTTAATCAATGATATCTTAACTGATTCAAGAATAAAAGGATTGAGATTGATCCCGTGACAAACCTTTGTTTCCAAGTCGGTATAAAATTGATCCCTCTGTTTGGAATTATTTATATAATCATGTATGATGAACTAAGTAAATTAGTTTTATATTTTTTTACACTGATTAACGATTGTCTCCTACACCTAATAAACTAAGTTTTGCTAATGCAACAAATAACTTACTCATTTCCTTCTTGGTCCTTGTGACATGGAAATTCCAAAATTAATTTGGCTATGAGTGCCAACAGTCGAGGGTATAAATATCGATACAGCCGTCATGTCAAATATATGTGTCAACAACATACTGTTTAATAAAAGTGTATAGATGTTTTCGACGTTTTGGGGTAACGTAAGTACATATAGTTATGCCCTTGACTATATACCTCCTCTGCGTGTAATTTCTGAAAATGTAATACCGTTTATTGCCTCATATGGGCAGAATTTTGCTAAAGAAATTAGTAGTACGAACGATCCGGTGCACTAGTTCACTAGTTGGTTTTGACTACAGTACCCGGCCATAAAAATTGTACTTTCGGTCTTTGGAAACAGACAATTGGCGTCACATAAGTTAAAGCGAGACAACGCTCTACGAAGCCGAAATTTGCCGAGAAGACCGATGTGCAATCTTTATTTCCGGGTACTGTACCTTGCCAATCCTTTTTTGTACTACGAAAAGGTACATAATGGTTTTTACGATTGTTATGTCATTTCCACTCATTGTCGGTTATTCCGTTCATTGTTCGAGTCAGATGTAATGGGTACAATCGAAACCGGTTCTCGTTTTGTAACAGTTGTTTATAAACACTATGACTTGAGTTTAGAACATCATCTCATTTTATCCCACCAATGAGTTGATGAGTTTCAAACTTTCGGACAGACAAAGATATCTCTCGTTTATTTTGTAGCCTGTGTCTCTATTAGCCAAAGGTCTACTATCCCTTTCATAACCTAAATCAATTCTTCAAAATCTTCCATAAGATCTTTGAAGAGTGGTTTATACTCTTGTTACCATTCTGTGTCTTTGGTTACCTCAATATTCAGAGCTGAATATAAGTTTTTCGTCACATCAAATGTCTCAAACGTGTTCGTGTTGTCTTCTACGCGGTCTATTTAAGATGTGGTATTTTCGAGAACCAGGCGTTTTGCTACCCTTTCTATTTGAGATGTGGCCTATTAACGACGATGAGGTCGTTTAAAGAACCAGTCGTTTTGCTACAAAGTCTTTCGGAGATATAAGCTTTCTGCAGAAATGGTCCTTCTGAGATCTGGACCTTATGATGATTCGGTCGCTTTCACAATGTAGTCGTTATGATACCAACCCTTAAATACACGTGATTTGGTGCTAATGCGTGCCGTGAAAGATGCTGCCAATTCACTCATTATGTACACACAGCAAAACTATTCGGTATGCACCCTAGTTGTCCATGTGTGTCATTCTATACACACATCCGCACCTATCCGCTGCCTTAATTACACACACAACAAAATGGTTTTGTATCCACACGAGTATTCACACTAATATGGCCTATGTGTGCTGATTGTGTTCTCTGACTACCTTCACATATCTCTTATTGTATAGGTTATTGTTATTCAAACGATTTTGCTCAATGGAAGAATAATTTCGTCATGAATAATATGAGCGCGGTGGCTCAGTCGTACTGATTAGGACTATGAATGTTAAAGACCTCGGTTCGAATCTTGCACAAATGTGTCTATTTTGTATTTTTTTTTTCAATTTATAACTATCTCAAAACCAAATCATGACTACTTCAAACACGAAAAAAAGAAAGTAAAAGAACAAAATAAGAAAATAAAATCATTGTTTCAAATTGTTTATTACAACATTTAAGTAATTATTATTACCATAAGACTATAACTACTTAATTAAATTAGCAAAATAAAATTGCATGCTGTTCCTTATAATTATAACAGAAGAAGAACAACATTTATTCGTAAAACAACACACACTATAGTGACCAGTATGATTTTAGGTTAATTAAAATTTTCTGTTACAAACATAATTTAAAATTACAATACAAAAAAAATCGAATGCACACCACAAAAAGGCTATTTTTAAGATGTAATTTATTCGAATTAACAAGGGTTTTGAAAAGAGTATCATTTATAAGAATTTCCGATTTATTAAGTTTACTTAAGTCTGAGAAAGATGAACGAAACCTTTTATTTGTTGAGAAATAAAGTCAGTGGTGAAATGAATCGACATGTTAAATGACAGCCATTAACAATAACATCATTGCACACTGGATTAAATCTCCACTTTCAAGTGACTAAGCTACCTAAATTTGCTTTTAATAACAGTTAAGGAATCTTGTTGGGTGCTCAGCCAGTCTTTGACTATGACACAATAATATTGTTATGCACGAAATAGGTCACACATCACTTTTTTTTAGCACTGTTATTACGACCCCCAACCCACTAACTCACAAATCCCATGGATGACATCCAAGCACTTTTCGCCAAAAAAAATTTCGTCCATCTTTTTCAGACGTAAATGGTTTTTCATCACTAAAAATCACTACATTATTACCTATTCGAATCAAAATTATAAATATTCACGATCAAAGTTCATTCTGTTTCTTCTATGCTGGCTGATCCGTTGAAGCATTTTTTTTGCTGGTTTACGAGTTACGACAATGCTATCCTGCAACATGCAGATGAAGTCGCACAGTTTACAACGTAAGTAACATTGTCTCTCGTTGATATGAAATAGGTCCCTTTAGCGTGTGCGGCAACTACTTATGTCCAAATGGCGTGAAGATGAGACTTCTTGTTTTGATACAGAAGGAATATTCTTATCGTGCCCGAAGTCTGCATAACGGTGAATCCATAATTGAAGTCTTCCGCTGCAAAATAAATGAAGTTTAATAAAAAACATTCTTCGTCAAAGAAAGTTATTTGGATACATTACGGATACAATAATAAATCATTGTTTTTAACACCATGAAGAAATTTGATGTAAAATAAGAAGTAATTATTTTATCAGACACTTTGTCTACTTACCGATATATCAATTCCTTATAGAAATATTTTGTTCGGAAAGAACAATAATTTCTGCTCTTTTCAAAAAAGATGATGACTATCCATATTTTGCAAATCACAAGGTATTTCAAAGGCAAAATTAAACAGTTCGTTGTTGTAAAACCACTTGTAAAACAAGGCGTAACGAATGGCGGCTAGCGTTGACAAATTCATATTACTAATAATTTGAGGGTAGAATATACTTTATATTGTTAGACGACAATGAATAAAATGTGCATCGTCTAGCAAATTTCAACCTTCTAATTTCAACCTTATTTCAAAGCTCGTTAAACAACTATTTACACATTGCAAATGCAGTAGTCACAGTTTGGACGTAGTAATTCATAAATTCACCAACTATATTAAATGTCTCGGTGGCTCAGCGGTCACAAAGGCAAGTCGAATACTTGATTTGTGCACTCGCTCTCTAGTGAACCGAGTTCGAATCCTAGAAGAAATGACATTTTTGGATGTTATTTAAATGGCGATGCTGGTTGTAAGGAATATTGGTTGGAAATGTTGGAATTGAATCTCAGACCAGACTTGATGAGAAATAAAAATATAACACGTTGAATCAGTGAGATGGTAGCTACTACGCTGGTAATAATAGTTCAATGCGTCAGATTGCATAAATTTAAAGATTCAAGGTCAAAGTAAGACTCGATCCGGGGTGCCTTCTCTTGCCTTACACTTGCGATGACAATATCCAATGTAAGATAATAATGTAAAATGTTTTTAGGAAAATGCAAAAATAAAACAATACTTTTACATTATTTCTGCAGAATTAACTTAAACCGGAGATATTGAATTTTTAAACCTTTGAGCCAGGCACGATACCAAGGGGATTTTTTAGTTTAATTTGTAATTATTTTTAACTTAGTTTATTATAAACTAACTACAATAGTTGCAACTTTCTTCATTGTTATTTTATAGTTATTGTTGTTGTTTATATAATAAATAGGTAAATTACAGCGACATTACTTATTTATCTTATTACTAAAAAAAAACTGTACTGAGAGGGTAGATATACGATCGAACTCACTCACACATTCACATGTGGATTCTACGTAATGTTCATGTCGGTACTCAACACATAGACGACGTTTGTGTGCGTGCCTATGCTTACCGAATTATTTTGCCGTGTGTACGTTTATTTTTGTGCCAGAAACGAACACTACAGGCTCAAGACAGGACAGGACATTAAAACGGTTCCCTAATCTTGTAATGTTTAATTTATAATCAAGGCACGCTGTGCGATGTTTTTACAATATCAAATGTGATAAGTTTCTACTGATCGATGTATCTTTACAATATCACGTTACCCGTATACTTTTAATTGGTTTAATGTAAAAGTTTACGGAAATTAAGTCTAGAACATTCTACTGACTGAAATTTCCATAGCAATTACTTTTCTCTGGTTACCAGTTACGTCAAATTAATATTCAGCACGGCCAAGCTCAGAACTCTTACTTGTCAAAGTAAGGTTTCCAAAAGGTTTCAAACCAAAATTACCCAATTATCTACAGCCTTGAAATTTAAAGATGTTAAAACATCGAAACGATTGCGGACTAAGTTCCCACGGAAGTATAATGGTATCACCCACACAATGTATACAATAGAGCTAGGATATATACCTGTCGCCATTTGTAAGCCGACCACAAGTTGCTGCAACTTTGTGGGAGTGTGCTGTCCGTTTCTAAATGGTTAAGAAAGAGAGAGACGCAATTGAGAGCGAGAAATGGGACATCGCGGTAACGAACAGCACGTCCGGCCGATTAAATTCATCCACTGCCTCTTTTTGAGAACGTTAAACTCATGCTCAGATATGTAGGTAGTACAATTTTCAACGCATGAGTGGCTTGAGAATCAGGAGATCTAAGTATAAACAGTATATTTTTTTTTAAATCTTTTTCGTCTGATTTACGGCTACACCTTTTGGCATCGCAATTTTTCTAGAAGCTACCATCAGCCAAGTGGTTTGCTACCCTAAGATTGAATATCCTTTGCACGCCATAAAATATAACGTTGATAATACGCCGCTGGCAACTTGAAAGTTCGACTCTAACGACATTTTTATTTGATAGGAATTTCGATGAAAAGTGATAGACCACTTAAGGTGCGACCACACCGCCGCGTATACGCAGTGACGTGTCGTAGACGCCACGTTTTCTCACCGTTTCTTCTCATACATTTTGTCGCGATTCCGTAACGTCACCGTTTTTTAAGCGGCTGTGTGGTCGCACCCTTATTTGGTCCACCGTAATTATTGCGCTCCTACAATACTTCTACTTTCAAATTTTAATTGTCAGAAATGACGGTGAGGGAGGAGGAGAGGTAGGTGGGGGTAACTATTTGACACTTAAAACTGATAGTGGAAGAGCGCCAATTTTGGCATTACTATTTTCTAATTCTGGTTAATTTAAAGACTACACAAATGTGCCAAAAGAATGTAGCTACTGATTAGGGTTGCCACCTTTTTTAAGGGCAAATAAAGTATTTTTTCGGTAGAACAAAAATAGAGTACACAGCATAAAAAAAGAGTATTTTATTATTCTTCATTATTTGTTCTTAAAAATGTATTTTTGTTGCTCTTTGCTAAATTTAACAAATATTTGTCGTTCTTGAAGATATTTACAGCCTCTTTGCAATCAAAATTTAAATTAAAATATATAATCAATTCGTTTTTAATTAAATTTAGGGCAGCTCTATTCCTTTCGTCTCTCCACTTTACTTTCATAAGGGAGAAGACCTTAGAGTAACATTTACAGTGGTATAGAGCGCGTGCATCGCATATTTATGTAAATAGAGTATTTTAGCGTACTTTATTGGTGTCGTAGATTATAAAGTACGCCTACATGAAAAAGAGTACAATACTCTATTTTAGAGTACGGGTGGCAACCCTACTACTGATATAGCCTTTAAATACAGGGTGTATCAGATAGCCCCTAACAATAATCAACTGGGGTATATAACCATAGCTATAGAAGCTAAAAAAATATTTAAAAAAAAAATGGAGTAAATTTTTTTTTTCTATAGGAATGGTTTCTAGTATTAACTGTAATCATTCCTGTAGCTATGGTTATATACCCCAGTTCATTATTGTTACGAGCTATCTGATACACCCTGTATACCTCAGAATAAATGTAACATCTACATGTTCTACGTACGTATGTATATCATTTTGAGTGGCAAGTACCTCTCCAAGGCATTGTTAAAAGTTTCGGGCAACCCAGTGCCTCCTCTTAAAACTTTAGATGTGTGTTTAAATAGATTCGTAACCGTTGTAATGCCAAAACTCAAATAAGAGGTCGAACTCTGTGTTGTACTTAAATTGCTTTATTTTCGATTAATTCCCTTATTGCTATAGAGGTACACATGAATGGGATCATTTTTCTACAACTTTTAAATAAGGTAGTTACTTCTGTGTTTACCACAACGGAAGAACTAGTTGCAACAACTTTGAAAACTAGATTTAGCGTCTGTACCGTTTGATTTTGAGTCACACAGCTGTCTCGCGAGGCTCGCTCAGTTAGGGCTGTTGACTCATCTATGTCTTCAAAGCATCTTTCTCGTAAGTAGTGCAGAGGTGCTAAAACTTGCGCCACATTAACGGCATGCCAAAAGTTGTCATTAGTGGTGCACGGTACAGCGCTAATGAGAGCCTGCCGGTGGGTATGTCTTGTGATGCACTGCGATGGGGTTAAGGGGGACTAAAAGAGAATTTTACTCCAAATTCATCACAGTTCACTCTGCTAGGCTGTGGAATCGGTTACCGACCTCCATCATGCAGTCTGCCTCCGTGGCGTCGTTCAAGGTCGGCTTGAGAAAGATGTGGCTCACACCATCTTAAATATTGTATATGTGTACGTCTTTTTGTATGTATTTTGTATATAAGTACGTGTGTAATGATATTTAGTAGTTTTTTTAATTAATTGTTTGTCATATTTGGAGATGCACGCTCTATTGTGGCCTCTATCTATCATCGTGTTCATTTTGACAGTTCTTGTATGAATGTGACAGCTAGCTGATTCCGATGCCAATTGACAGCCCATACATAAACTGTCAAAATGAAGACGATGGTGATCGCGAGCGAGGTACGTAATAGGGCATGCAGGTCAGCAAAAGAAGTTATCGTTATATACCCCCTTATTCATTTGTCTTTATCTGTGAAAGGTAAATGTCACAGAGACAGATAAGGACAAACGATTATGAAGTTAGCAGAAGCCTATAGAGCGTTTATGAATAAAGTGGTTAAAGTTTAAAGTGTTAAGTGCCTGTTCAAATATGCATAGCAATATGTGACTTTTGTCAATAAATTAAATCTACGCGGACGAAGTCGCGGGCAAAAGCTAGTTGTACAAATATAAAGAAACAGACACAAATCACACAAAAATATATTAAATACATGCACAAAAGCGAACTTATAAGAGATCTCTACCAGTTAACCTTTGAGTAGATGAGAGGAGCATTAAACGATACAGATATAGATAGATTCAAACTTTCGCGATTTTCACACATCATTATTGTATAATAAAACGGGACTTAATCACGTTAGCAAAAACAAAAAGTATTTTTGTAAATACCTCGACGTTTCGGACGCGACTTTGCATCCATGGTCCCGTTTTATTATAAAATAATTAATGATTGCGAGCGAGTTACGTAATAAGCTAGCTGATAAGTGACACGTGGTTCTGCTCGCCAGCGTAGTCGGATTCACCTTTATCCATTGCTAATTGAAGTATAATATATAAGTATTATATCCAAGTACGGCAGTTAGGCCTGCGCGAGCGCATTACATTGCAGTTCGGTGTGTCGCAATGGCACACAGACATTGAGTCACGTTTTGTTCACAATGAATTATTCCTACGTTTAATACGAGTAAATAAATGCCCAACCTAAATTGTACCTACCTAACTTACATCCATACATCCAAGAATCGGATGATTGATGATCGGATGATCGAATGCATCGTTTGACAAACGTTTCATTTGATAACCCTTTATTTTTTACTAACATAGGTAGGTATCAACTTTATAAAAAAAATATAAAACAAACCTAATCTCCTTACCTATGTGAGCCACGCCTAAAGGTTTTCGATTTTAAAAAAGTTTACGGTTTAGCGGATATTTAATAGGGTTGTCAAATGAATAGTTTGTCAAAGGTATTCCGGACCCATAGGTGTAAGTACATATCAATTCTTTTGTCGGCGAAGTCAATAACAATACATATTTTTAATATAGAACTTGACTATCATTTCATATTTAATGTTTTTGATGGGATTAATATTTAATCTCTTGTTGACCTTTATAAAAATGCTAGGCGTTTTTTGGCGCGCATTTACATAATAGAATTACTTATTAATAAAAATAAGTTGCTGGGGCGGTAGGGTCGTTGATAAGGAAACCCTAAGCTTAAAATTGTGTGGGTTATTCCTGTTAAACCTCGCATAATTGAGTCCACCCACTCGGTAGGTGTAAAAGTAATAGCCAGAGACCCGACTAAAATGACCCATCTGTGTATCTAAGATAAACTAATGTTTTTAGCATCGCAGAAATCTTTTATCGCGCGCGGACTACGCAATTTTTCATTATAAAAAAATTGGTTGCCTGTAAAGTCGGTATACGGGCGAAAGTTTTACGTGACAACGACTTTGAGTGGTAAAATAATTTTAATGTGAATATTCATTCGTATAGTAGGAAGAAGGACGTGTAAACTTGTATGCAGGCGCCTAAGCGAAATAGAAGCGCAAGACATGAACCGGTGTGTATGCCTATCTCTCTCACTCTCTCTCTCTCGCTCTGTCTCTCTCGCTCTTAGGCGGGCTAACTGTGCTCGAGTGGAAGGGACGCGTGCCTTTCACTTTTTATGTCTGTCTCTCTCGCTCTTAGGCGGGCTAACCATGCCCGCGTGCCTCTCACTCGCTCTCATTGTGAGCGCATAACGTGAGCGGAGCGTAACGCAGTTTCTTGAAGTGTCACCCGGCAAACCAATTTATAAGACGTTGTCACGTCAAAACTGTCCTATTATCTTCCCAGTCTCCCCCGTATCAAGTTTATTACGATAGCGTGACAAAAAACATCCACACTTTCGCAATTGTATTTTTAGTACGGACTAGCCACCCGCTCCAACTTCGCACGACGGAACTCCTGTAGGCTTATTGTCTAACTCGCTCGCAATCGCCATCGTGTTCATTTTGCCAGTTCATGTATGGGCTGACAATTGGCATCGGAATCAGTTAGCTGTCACATTCATAATACAAGAACTGTCAAAATGAACACGATGGCGATTGCGAGCGAGTTAGGCAATAAGCCTACTGGGCACTATTTTATAAAAATACAAGTTACAATTTACAAGCGGAAGTCTCTATCTAAACACATAGGGTCAGAAAGAGACTTCCGCTCGTAAATTTTAACTTGTAGTTTTATAAAATAGGGCCCTGCACTAGCGACTTTGTCAATTGTTTTGTAAAAACACACTTCGGGGCAGATGATTCAATTCAATAGGAGTACAACTCGTTTTAGTTTTTCTTGACTAACTGATCAATGAAGTAAGTATTCTTTGTGCAACGTTCTATAAATAGGAAATAACAACAAGTTCTCGCGTTTCACGGAAGATCATATCACAGAATTGTGAATATAAATTATGTTTTTTTTTTCATATGTTAACAATCTTTTTTCCTGTTACAGGTAAGGATCTTTTCCTTGTACAAGAAGTACAAGAACGTATTACAAAGCAGCAAGTAAGTATGAATAAAAAGCTATATATATGCACCAGATGTGCACGTACCTTACAATCGTTCAAAATTTGAATTTTCGATACCTATTTAATTTTTTTTTTTTGCTCTAGCAGGCAGGATATGGCGCCAATCTGTGTACAGCTCTTTGTCAACCTTATTACCCATAACCGCAATAAAGACATTTGAATTTTTTTTTTTTTGCTCATATTGTGGTCTTTGAAACTTGACATTATACTTTCGTCATTGTGAATTCCGGCCTTATAATCGCTCAACATTCCGATTTTAGATATTTATATCATCGATATTTCAACTTTCGATATTCAAACAAAGGCCTTTAGAACGCTACAACGAACGACAATCTGACACCGGCATCCACCACAAGTTGAGCACCACCATCCATGGATACATACTAGAGGGTTGCAAATGTGTTGCCAGCCTGGAGGGCTAAGATAGCTATATTTCATCGGCTATCTTAGTCCCCACGGCGGAAAACAGCAGCGCAAACACTCCTGCTTGACGTTTTAATATATGTATGCACTAGCTTCTGCCCGCGACTTCGTCCGCGTAGAATTAGCAATTGGCATGTTTATCGCTATCCCTCGGGAACTGTGCAATTTTCCGGGATAAAAAGTAGCCTATATTTCAATCTAGGGTACTAGCTATCTTCGTTCCAAATTTAATCCAAATCCGTCCAGTCGTTTTAGCGTGAAGAAGGAACAAACATACACACTCACACACTCACATCGTCACATCTTCACAAACTTTCGCATTTATAATATTACTAGCTGTTGCCAGCGACTTCGTCTGCTAAGAATTCGTTTATCGCTATCCCGCGGGAACTATGCAATTTTCCGGGATAAAAAGTAGCCTATGTGCTATTCCAGACTTTTCTCTATCTATGTGCCGAATTTCATCCAGATCCGTTGGGCCGTTCTGGCGTGATTGAGTAACAAACAAACATCCATCCATCCATCCATACTTTCGCATTTATAATAAGTATATAATAAGTATATTAGTTAGATTTAGTAGGAAGTAGGATGTATGTCTCTCTTATTCGTCTCGTATATGTATGTCGGGGAAAGAGTTAAATACGCGGATATTGACCTTAGAAGTATTAAATGAATAACAAAGAATGTCTTCAGAGTAAGACAATAATTAAGGAATCACTCAGTGTGCACGTCTGGCACGGGAGACTAATGTGGAGAGACTGCCCTCACTGGAGCGCGTCCCCCATCGTCCCACTACTGACTGACTTTTATAATCAAAACAATGCATGCCGTGGCTTCTCGCTCTCACACGGCCATACTGACATACAACGCGCTCTCGCGTTGACCATAATATGATATCCAGCTTCTGTACCCACAGTACAACCTGGGCTTCATCGTCAATTACGATTTAAACAAAGACAAAGCGTCTCGCTTTTTAATCATTTACACATAAAAAAGCTTTTCACATAACAATAATATATAGGTAAAGCGTCCCGCTTTCAACCATCATTATACTCATCATTAAACAATGACAAAGCGTTCCGCATTTCAGTCATTTACACATCAATAATCTATTAACATACCATCAATACATCGGTAAAGCGTTCTGCTTTCAACCATCATTATACTTTACAAAGTATTTTACTTTCAGCAAACAATACACCTGCAAAGCGTCCCGCTTTCAACAGTTAAAACTTAGGTAAACTGTTCTATCTTCAACCATCAATAGACCAGCAAAGCGTCTCGCTTTCAACTGTCTACGTAACAAAACACCAGCAAAACACATCAATAGACCAGCAAAGCGCCTGGCTTTCAACTGTCTGTGTCAAAACATCACCAAAGTGCATCAATAGACCAGCAAAGCATCTAGATTTAAACCATCCTCTTAATTTCATAACGCAATTTGGAACTTAAAAACAATTACCATCCAATACCAGGAATCATTTGTTACCCAAACATAATTAAACTTTGTACTGTATAGTTGTGGTGTTCATAATAAATCACGAAGTCGCATAACAAGGCCCTTCGTTACTAAAAGTGAACCAATTGTTCCATGATCAAATTAACAGAGAACTCGTTCAGGAATCATAACAATATCATAGAAGGCAATAAATTTCGTTCGCCTTATAAACATAGGAGTGCGGTGTCACAAGGAACACATCTCAAAGAAAATCATTACAAACACATGACACCAAATAGTGTCACCTAATCCTATTGGATTATTGAAATCATAATAATATTTCACGTCGGATGTTTAATGTTTACTGTTTAAATTTAAGACCAAGTTAAAATATTGCTATCGTTATCGTGACTCATCTGACCAGCTATTCAGCTGCAAGGACGCAGAGGCGTTGAACATCAGGTAGAGGCATAAGAAAGCCGAAAGCCATAAGGATAAGCTCAAGAGAGCACAACGGCACGGTACCGGCTGACTGGGGTCTAAACGACCGCCAATTAGCTACCGGTACTACAACGTTGTGTACACTCGGGCAAACCCAAAACTTAAAGGCATCGTCTGCTTCGCTGACGTAGGCAACTGTACCTCCTGTCTGAGGCACCAGAGAGCCAAAGTTGTAGGATGGGCCGTGAGAATAAACTTCTCCAACAATTTAGACTAGGCTACATTCAGTTATAATTCGTTTTCAACACAGCTTTTTATGACATAGGTACGTGCTGTTCTCAGTCACCTGACACTAGGTCCCACAAAATAGCGTATTATTTCATGTATGGTAGCCTGCTCGTCCATCCTATCTATCGCATTTTTTGCAATATAACTAGAGTACTTTTTCAAACTGCAGAAGTTCAGTCGAGGTTGACCTTTCACAATTTGTAAAGGTTGTTTTTTTTTTTTCTTACCTTTGGCTTTCGATACCGTACAATTTAAGGCTAACTCCACTTCACCTAGAACTGAATTCCATGATTTGTTATCGTGATTTTCAGCAATTGAGAAACAATTAGTTAGAACTGACATAATGCGTTCTATTAGTCCGTTAGCTCAGCTAATACCACTGACAATTTCGTGAAATTCTATGGACCGTTTTTTTTTTGTCCGATTTATTTTCTTTAGGTGTCAAATTAGAAACTAGGTTAATCGCACACCAATTCATCGTGAGGTTTAGTCCTTAACCTTTCATAGTAAGCGGTATTTCGCAAAAGGGTCTACAATTGCAACAACGTATCCTTCATAAAATCGTCTGTCTACCTGACAGTTTATTGCTTTAAACAATGTGAATTATGTGGAGAAGGTTCAGCGACCTTTTCAATGGGATGTAGTGCCGACTGTCCCTTTTTTTTTTTTGCTTGTTTTGCCAGATGGTTTTTATGATGTTCACAAGAGGCAGCGTATTCAGCAGCGTGTTCAGGTACCAATTAGAACTCTGTTTCTCGTTTTTGTTCATAACTACAAAAAGTCTGACTGTCCACTTGAAAGTTTTTTTATGCTGAAGATTGTCCTTCAAACTATAAAGAATTATATTCGAATCCGTGGTCGTTTTCATCAGACCACGATTCAGTGGATATCAGTTAATTCTTTATTAATTCCTAACAAATTTACAAATTTGTCATTAATAGGATTGCGGCTGAGATAATCCACATGGGGCTGTCTATTACTCATTCAGTAATCTAATTCGAATTTATACGTTTGGATATTATACACCCACCAACGGTGAACTCTAGAGGTAAGAGTGTTAAGAGCTCTAAGAGCGTTACAATCAGTCACGACTTTAAATTCTAGCTCAAATAAATAATGTCTGAAGTGTTTCAGTGCTTTAAATACTGCAAGGGTTTAGACGCTAAGCTAAGTAAGCTATGGTATCTACTTTCCACGTCTATCGTTCTTGGGCTAAAATTACCAACATCTCTCGCCTGATTTTTGTCCCTTTGAAACAAAATCTCTCCATAACTGTAGGACAGGCGTAAAAGTTAAATATCCAATCACAAGACAATGAGCTTTCGTGTGTTTGTCTGTCTAACACAATTTTTTCATTTTTTTTTTTTTTTACATCGTATAGCGGCGCTATCAGTATTGTAAAACTAGGCACAAATTTTCTAAAATAGCCACGTACACTAGTGGTTCCCAAAGTAATCTCGACTACCCATTCAATGCAAGTTTACATGGTCTAGCTGCTAAACCATTCTATCCGTCTATCGACAGGCATTGTCCGTCCACTGTTGGACGTAGGCCTCCTTCATATTGCGCCAATTTTCGCGATCCTGGGCTAAAATTAAACTGTCGCTACTCTTTAGCTTTGTTGGCAAGGGGCTTTAGCCAGGGCGTCAATCCTTTTAGGATTTATTCGAATGATGATGTCGCTAATAACATAGCCTAAACTCCACAGATATCTTTAGAAACGATAATTTCTTCCAATTCAATCCAAAACCACACACACACATCACGCCTATACCCCCGCGGGGCAGACAGAGCCCAAGGCAACAAGACTCAAAGGCCACGCTCAGCATAACCGTGAGTGCACAAGTGGAAAGGAGAATCAAAACAGTGTTGGGCTGCCAGCCGCATCGCCCACAACATGATTTCTATGCCCATTTCCTCATCATTTAAAGTGGTCAGCACCTGCTCTAGGTTGCGAAAAACTCTTTCTTTTGTTTATTACAAAAACTAATACGCAGTCTACGAGTTGTCGTCGTCAACGAGTGCGATCTCATCTCTCATGTTCGCCCAAAGCTTTATTTATTGTTCTCTAATACACAGGAGCATTACAGTACATAAACCGAAAGGCATTTTGGTACATTCACATGTACCGTCGGGGTAATAAATGCTCCTTTTTTTTTTTTTTTTTTTTTGATAAGCCACTGAGAGGCCATTGGTATCCGAAGAAATCCGGAGGCCATATCTAAACTGGAAAATAAACTGCCTGCCCAAAGGTGTCTTTTAAGTAACTATCAGGCACAGTGTTGGAGTTTAGCTCTATATAATTTATGCACGGTGGATCAGAACCACCTTTCTTTTAAATTATAAGGCACTTACACGAATAATATCCTTTTGATTCTAGATCGGCTGTTACCGATTGCAAAACTTTACACTCAGAAAGCACTAAACGATATGGCTGTCTTTGCACAATTTTGTCCGGATTTTTAGTTAAATTTTTCATTTCACTGGTTTTAACAGTTGTGGCAATTCAACTGAGTTCCGGTTCCAAAGTTACTACTATGGTTATTTAAGATGCATTTCAATTTATTTATTTTTTTGTCACAATCAGCTGTCAAATCTGTATTGAAGCTTTAGGTCGAAATTATGCAATTAACAAATACTGATGTTGACATCACAGGGTATAATTGCCCTATCATTGTTAAAAGTAAGAACAAACTCAAGGGTTTTGAAAATGTCTCTCCTTAAGATAACGTCAAAGGGCAAAAGATGGGATTCCCCTAAAACAAAAGTAAGTTTTGCATGAATAGGTACCCTTAAGATCATCATTAGTTGCAAGTTTCTTTAACGAGTAACAAATCATAGCACTCATACCCGTTAAACAAGTAAGGAAATCTCCTCTTTATTTTTATTTTCAAACTATCGGCAATATTCTTTTTAATCAAGAACATTCCGCACGCTGTCAACTAACGCATGTAAATTAAAATCATAAAAGCACACTTCACTCAAGCAGCCGTTTGATTATGAACAAACATTAACAGATTTGTTGAAATATAACTTCCATGTCTATATTTTCTTCTTTTTTTTATAACATCTCACAAAATAATTCATTCCATAATAACCCACCTTGTATGAGTTTATTATTTAATTTCTCATTAAACACTTGAGATACTTGTGACTGAGCAAGCCGTTCAAATTTGAAGTGGCTTCGCGATAATAATGCGCAGCTTCGTGTTAAACGCCTGAGTTTACCGTAATTATGACAAAGGACATAATTTTTACACTACATTTATGAAAGTAAACTCAAATAAAAAAGGCACGGTAGCTATCAAACAATACCTTGTAACCTAAAAGTCAAAGGTCTTAAAAGACAGATATTTCAAACACGTTCAAGCACTGCTAAGTCAGCGGGCATCGTTTATAACAATGCAGACAACATACCTGCGAGTCCATCATGCGCGAAACAGTTACCTCTATTTTTCAATCATGTCTAAAACAGGTCATGAAACCGCCTCACCACTGCAAACTGCTCTGCGGGCCGCTTTTTTTTTTAAATCACTTCACAATACACACATGGCTAAAATACGCCAACCACTTAAAGCTCATACCGTTAAATAGATGACTAAATGCCACAATTTTCATTCCGTAACCCGGCCTTGGATTTATCACACAACTGCACCATCGTTAATATTCAACAGAACTCTAACATAAACAAAATATTATTTTTCTTGTGAAGTGGCCATTACGTTCGGAGTTAAAGGAAGCTTATTGAGCCGATCCCACCGCTGCTGTCGGGGAAAGAGTTAAATACGCGGATATTGACCTTAGAAGTATTAAATGAATAACAAAGAATGTCTTCAGAGTAAGACAATAATTAAGGAATCACTCAGTGTGCACGTCTGGCACGGGAGACTAATGTGGAGAGACTGCCCTCACTGGAGCGCGTCCCCCATCGTCCCACTACTGACTGACTTTTATAATCAAAACAATGCATGCCGTGGCTTCTCGCTCTCACATGTATTTCAAATTATTTCATTGGCCGGTATCCCATGCGATAATCTAAAACTACGAATCATCAGTTGCGGTCTGATTGTCATGGTCTCCTTGTTCCACAAGCAAGGCCACAGGACGGGCCGGAAATAGGCGCGTGCGCATACACGTGGAGTGATGCGACTCATTGATTTATGCTATGCTGATGTTGCGGAATGTTTTTATCATTTGCTGTATCGTTTTATCGTTATTACAATAAAAGTATACCTGATCAAACGCATCTAATGACCACGCGTCTGAAGGCTTATTGTCTAACTCGCTCGCAATCGCCATCGTGTTTATTTTGAGATTTACAATTGGCATCGGAATTAGCTAGCTGTCACATTCATACAAGAACTGTCAAAATGAACACGATGGGGATTGCGAGCGAGTTAGACAATAAGCCTGGTCTGGCATCTATCTCAAATTTCATACTTACAACTGGCGCGTGCACGTGTCACGCAGCACGCAGTTCGCAGCACCTATTTGGTGTGCGCCGGCCTTTAGTGAAATACCCTGGACTTATCCTATTCCTCAGGTCCTATTAAAATTATTGACACTCAACATTTTTGTACTTAGTTTTTACAATGACGCAACCTAGAGCCAGACGTAAACATAATCAGATTACAAAACGAAACTAATTTAATTAACCGCAATCTAGTTAGCAATGCCGAATAAGGGATCAGCGGGCAGAGGGTTCATAGGCAACGTGATTTGAATGGGTGGGGTTTCGTACATTAGGTAAAGATAGAACTAGAGAGTTGAGGTGAGTGATTGCACACGGGAATAATCATTCAAGTAACCCATTGAAGTTGAGAATTAATTTACTCCAATTATACATAAAATGTGTCCTAGAATTACTGTAGTATATTTCAGCAGGTGCTTATGTTAGTCTATTTGAACACTCCTGTAAAGTATTAGCATATCATTGCTATGTATCTCCCTGCTGAGATTAAAGCCCTTGAAGGGAACTTATTCAGGCGACGGCTAAAAAACTGGCTGATTGATAAAGTGTTTTATAGCATAAACGAGTTCTATGCAAGTCAATAATTTTCAATGCATGATAGTCTTTTTATATAGACCTGTAGTTATCGTATAGGTATCTATTGTTTGTACGCCCGAAAAGGGTAACTGTTGAAACATTTACTAATTATTAAGTTCCAACTTTGTATTTTATACAGTTATACCACAGTACATATAAGCACAAGCAGTAGGGAATCTACGAACAAATCGGTCGAAACGAACGCAAACATAGACACGCGCTTTTACACGGCCCCTAAGCGGATCTCGCGGTGCCGTCAGTCGCGAGTGGCGCATTGAGACGAGCGGCCGTGTTCGTTTTAAACATGCCAAGAGCGTATTGCGCAGTGTACGGCTGCTTGAACTCGGCTTCTTCAAAACCGGAGCTTTCGTTTTTTAAACTCCCTGCTGATGTTGAAAGGTAAGAATGATACTATATTATTATGAAATAAAATGTATATATTATTTTTATAACGAGAAATGTCAGATGTCACTTCTCCGACAAATGCTTTTTCTGTTAAATAAAACGTTTGGCTGTTTAGATGATAAGTGAGTAGTTGCCGTATATTATATACCGTGTTTTTGGTGAAAAAAAATTCTACGGACTTTCATTGTTATCATCTTGCATCTATAGTATATGTAAGAAAACTACACTTGAAGGATAACTTGTCAAATACCTATAGGTAGGGCAAACCTTGGTTAAAAAAAACTATTCAATTTAACAAAAATTAAATCGACAACCCTAACGCTTTATTGGAGCGTAGGTACTTATTTCAAAAAGTACCATCTTCCCTACTGCTTTAGCTTATATATATACTGTGGTTATACAATAAAATTTATTCTATTCTATTCTATTTAATTGACTCCACAGATCAATTTCTTAGATTCTCACTTTTAATTTTAATGATATACTATCATCCTCATTTGTAAAACGGGCACCCAACATTGTTCCTTTCCCGTCCACGGAATGGTTTCGAGTTTCTGTCCTAAAAACTTCAAATAAAAACGTGTTGACGTTAAAAATACAGCTGTTAAAATTCCAAAACCTTTCACCACGCTGTTTCACTTTTAGTGCAGTTGCTAAACCCAAATCCTATAACCGTGTTTCGCGTCTGGCTTCCCGCCAAGCTTTCTTGCATCAAACATTGTTCCTGGGAACCATAATAGTTAGTTCCAAAGCTTGTGATGTTGGACTTGTCAAATTCGTGTTTAAAGATTAAACGGGTAGTTATGACTTATGACACGATTGAATGCGGAAATGACATTTTGAAGAGACTTACGTTGCATTATTATCGAGTACCGTACGCCGAAGCTACCGAACAACGGTTGGTTATATAGGTATTATTAACAAGTAGGCACTTATAAACCTCACTATTAGCGACATCATCAATAGTATCGGTGAAACTATAATTTTAAAAAATTGAATTAAACGATTGGTTCTAGTGATGAAATTGAAAATGCAGCGGGCGACTCTGTATTTTAAGATTGGCCGAAAATAAATTTCGAATGCTGTGCGGAAAGAAAAACAATTGAAAATCAGCTGTGTTGCCATGCTCACGTCCGCGCTGCATGTAATTATTTTAACATTTAAAAATTGTTTCGATTTAGTAGTTTTACATAACAGTCTACAAATGCAATGGAATTGTCTCAGACACTATCTAGACGAGCAAATAATATGCTATGGTCCTTACAAGGATACTTATAGTCAGGTTTGGTAACTGCTAAGCTATTAGAGGCCTTATTATCTAGCGTGGACTCTCACGATCGCATTCAGCATCTCGTTCTACCCTTATCCTGTACCGTTTGACAGAAAGAAATGGCGAATGTGACGCGACTCCAAATGCGTTAGAAAATATGGCAAAATAGATGTACCCCCTTATTCATAAACGCTCTATAGGGTCTATAGGCCTCTACTAACTTAGCAATCGTTTGTCCTTATCTGTCACTTTGACATTTACCTTTCACAGATAAGGACAAACGATTACTAAGTTAGCAGAAGCCAATAGAGCGTTTATGAATAGGGGAGTTAATCTGTCACTGGCATTTACCTCGTTGTCTAACTATCCAGATTATTTCCAAACAATTGGGCTGAAACTTAACTAAGTTAGGCTCCAATTTCCTAACTTGTCCAACATTTGACAGGAGATGGATTGAACGAAGAAGCGAACTCTGAATCTAGGACGAAGAGAAAATAAAGTCGTATTAAGTTGATAAGTATAAAAGTTTCATTGTTTTTAGGTTACCGTGAGACTCAATCATAGTTACATAAACTGATAACTCATGTATAAATGTCGAATAATGTTCATGTTTCGGACTAATTCGTAGTCCCTTCTGAGCGTCTAGTGTAAGTTTTTGACACGAAAAATGTATCGAACGCGTTCGCATAAACGTCTCTATTACTATGGGATAATTGACAGCGCCGCTAGCGGAACGAAACGGCCACAAACAGTTCTCACAGTATTTGACAGCTTAACGCAAACTTGATCGAGACTTCTGCTAACTTAACAATCTTTGTAAATACGCCTTGCTAAATCAAAGCAAGGGTGAAAGCCATAATTAAAAAAAAAAAAAAAAACTTTGTAAAAGGTAAATGTCAAAGTGACATAAGGACAAACGATTGCTAAGTTAGCAGAAGCCTACAGAGAATTTATGAATAAGGGGGCAATAGATGGGCAATGATGTAGGTAGTACAATCAATGTATTTCCTAATTGAATTGAATAAAAGCTATTATGGCTTGTTAAACCGTCCCAACTCGAAACAAAACAAAGCAAAACCAGTCAACGTAGGTGTAACGAAATACGCCCTAATGGGGCAAAGCCTTATTTGGTTGATAGTGTCGCAACGCAACTACTCTCCAGTTTGGTATTATTTATAAGATGAAGCGGGAGCGATTTCATTGACGGCAGCGTTTTCAGCAATGAAGATTTCGTGAAAATTTACGTAAGGTAAGGCAGGCAGGACAAAGAGGTCGAAAGACGCATTGACAACGTCTGGAAGAGCTTCTGGTCCATGAAAGAGCTATTGAAGGGTAACCTTCCATTGTCACTCAAGCGGAAACTCGTCGACACTTGTATATTGCCCATCCTAACCTACGGTGCTCAAACATGGTCCCTAACCGAGATTCAGAAGTCCAAGTTGAAGGTTTGCCAAAGGGCTATGGAGCGCAGCATTTTAGGTGTCAAAAGAACGGATCGAGTTAGAAACACTACACTGCGCTCCAAAACCTGCATCGCTGACGTGGGCAGGGCAACCGCCAGGCTGAAATGGGACTGGGCCGGCCACGTCTGCCGCATGCACCCAGAGCGGTGGGCACGTGTTACCACTCAGTGGATGCCCCAGGATGGCTATCGGCGCCGCGGCAGGCCGAGGCGGAGATGGAGGGATGACCTAGACACGTTCTTGAGCGACTGGCAAGAAATAAGTGCGGACAGGGTGCGTTGGAAATCTGAGGGAGAGGCCTTTGCCCAGCAGTGGGACAACATTACAGGCTTATAATAATAATAATTACGTAAGGTAACCCGCAAAAAAAAACCTTAAAGCGGCGAGTGATGAAACAACGAGAAAGATAAATTTGGAAGTAGTACCCGGTGTGCTACAGGTTACAACTTGTTGACAACTATCATACAGGTAGAAGGTGCTCACCTCTACCTGTACGATTTCAACAGTAATAGGAGTCATTATTTTGAGGGAGCTATTTTTACAATCCTATTATTTTTAACCTGTCCCCGTAAGAGACGTGATTTATGTATATATGCAGTTATGTACTACCCGCCCGCTCTGTGCCGCGTGGGTGACGACTCTATAGCAGAAGCAATGCAGTCTCCTGTAGCAAATAATTTGTATACATTTTCCGCCTTCCGCTTTATACATGCAACACTGACCAGTATACAGTGTATACAATTACGCGATGTAAGCTTCTTCGTAACTAGATAGCCTTGTACACAATTTGTCCGATTAATGTTTTTAAAATTATCCGACCTTTGTTAAAATTAAAAATATAAACGGATTTTTACGTAATCGTGACTTCGTTAACGAATTTAATTAGAGCGGTAGCCTTCGGGTTTATGGATTAGTGTTATATAAAGATTACTGATAGGATTTTTTAGGGTTAGTGGATAAAGAGAATCATTGTTTTTCCGGGATGCGGTTATGGCCGTTTCCATTTTTTTTAAATACCACAGACGCAACTAAGAAAGAAAGTAAAAAGTTTATTTATGACAATCACAAAACAACAAATAAATAATTACATAAAAACAACAACATACGAGTACGAAGTTCTTCGATACTTTCAACATGAAACTACCGTGAGACTCAGACATAATTACAACAAACCGGATAACTCACGTATAAAAGCCGAAGGATTGCTCCGACATTGTTTCGGACTATTTCGTAGCCCTTCATCAGGGAGCGCTCGCCCCGGCGGCAGCGAAACGAACACTTGTCGGAAACAATTGTCGGAGCAATCCTTCGGCTTTTATACGTGAGTTATCCGGTGTGTTGTAATTTCTTCGATACTGTTTGTAAAATAAAAACAAATAACTAATAACTTTGCCTGATGTTGTCTCTGTGTTAGTACGAAACAGTTGGCCGGTAGGCCTCCCCTTTACCAATCAATAGTCAACTTGTAAACACCGAGAGCTGTGACTCATAGGCTTAAAGGGGAGTGCACACTCCGCTATCTTGAAAGTAGAGGAATCTATTTATTTATTATATATTATTAACTGAATTTATTGGAGAAAGGCCAGGTCAAGAGTACCCGAAACCGACGAGCATGTATGAAGAGATTGATGAATGTGGATGAAGCGAAAGAGGTATGTCAGGATCGTAGCAAGTGGAACAAAGTAGTCTCTGCCTACCCCTGTGGGAAAGAGGCGTGACGATATGTATGTCTGTATGTATATTATTAACTTGCCGATGACGTTGTGAGTGTAGCGTCAACTATAAAGTTACTTAGAAGACATTACATGTGAAGAAAAAAACCTACAGTCGAATTTAGAACACTCTCTTTTGTGACAAATGACCTTACGTCATGTTTGTCCTTTGTTTGTTATTCTGCGCTTTAAATGAAAATAGCTTTAATTAAATTAAGTAATACCTACTCTCTGAAATGTTTTAGATTTCCATGAAAACCGTACATATTTTGCTGCTGTATCATAAAACGACATGACGTCTACTAAGTTTCACGCCACAAGCTTAATTTAGGCACACAAGCCAAAAAACATACACTAATTTAATTGCCAGGCCGTGATGTGACAGTTAGAAGTCTACCCATCGCTACGCTACTACCATCTCACTCGCACTACAATCCTATCGCCAAGCAGCAATGCTTACTCTGCTGTGTTCCGGCAAAAAGAGCAGGACTACCGAAATGAGTGGCATATTGTGAGGTTCAATCTTAACCCTCTATGTGCTATCCAATTGGTGTTGCGAGCGGGTGTTCATGGGTGGTGGACACTTACCACCAGGCTACCGACATGCTTATTTGCCACCCTATTTTATAATCTTAGGAATGTTATAGGCGATGCTAGCAACCCATCACTATTTTGATTCTCCTTTCCACCTATACTCATACTCATTTATTTATAACAACGCCCACAATCAAGTTTGTGGCTTTTAAGGTCTTGTTACCTTTGTCCCCGCTAAGGGATAAAGAAGAGATTTATGTGTGTATGTCTGTATGTTTTACAATAAAATGCAATACCTGCAGGATTGTCCTCGCACGTCTAAACTGGGCTTTATACTGGCTACAGTGAGCAGTGTGGGCACTCGATAACAGATCCCGTAATTAAAAGTTAGTAGTTCTTGGAACGGGTGACTCAGAGATTAGTTGTCAGAGGGAGATAGACTGATGCAGCTGACCGATACACGTGGCCGTTCAATTGATATTTCAACTCTAACCCCCTTATTCATAAACGCGCTATAGGCCTCTGTTAACTTAGTAATCGTTTGTCCTTATCTGTCACTTTGACATTTACCTTTCACAGATAAGGACAAACGATTACTAACTTAGCTGAGGCCTATAGTGCGTTTATGAATAAGGGGGTAAGGCTGGGGAACGAACTTTATTGTCGTCCTATTATGTGTGCCGTGCTAAATGATACTTTTTATGGGTGGTCGATGCTCTGAAAAGTCCGTTGAGATTGATAAATTTGAGGTGTATTATAGTATGCTTGTTTTTAGGAAAAAAAAAGACTGGTAAATATTTTATTGAATCAGGCGTTACTTTGCGGAGGTCCATTTTAATGAACACAAAAAAATACACAAACAAACAAATAAATAACAAAACAAACAAACAAATATTTTTAGCAAATAAACAATTTGTGTTCATTAAAGACTGCTAAGTTTCTTGCGGCGAATTCGGGGAGTGAATATGATATCCAGTGTTAGCAGAGCCCTGCTCCTATAAGCAAAATGTATGCAGTGTGAGGTCATTTTATATTATTTACTTACATAGACAAGCAGACATCAAAAAATCACATTTTTAGATTTATTCCATTACTTGTGCTATAAGAGCTACTTTCATACCTAATTTAAAATTTCTAGGACTACTGAAATTTTATATCTCTGCGCGTTCCTGAGAAAAATGGTCTTGACGAACAGACAGACGGACAACGAAGTGATCTTATAGAATAGAATAGAATAGAATATATCTCTATATAAGAGTTCCTTTTTTCCTTTAGAGGTACGGAACCCTAAAAAAGTCAGAAGAGCCCTTTGCCCACACCTCACCTATTTGCAGAACAATACATACATACTTACATATATGTATTTCTCACGTCTTTATCCAGTCTTCAAACTTCTGACTCAGTCACTGTTATCAGTGAATCATGTTTAAACAAGGCGCTTTGTGTACAAACAAACAAACATCTACATGTGTTTAGGCTTGTTGTATGACCTTCGCTCCCACACCAGCCTACGCTTGAAGATGCTAGTTATATCGCGATCATAAAATGTATGTGAAGGCTAGAACATATACTTTCAACAGTTGTAAATAAAACTTCCAATTTGTTCGACTCAACTGCTTCAACAACAACTGGTTCAATTCGACTGCTTGTTGTTAGTATAAAATAGATGAATAAAAGAGAAAATAATGTATTTGAGACTTACCCCCTTATTCATAAACGCACTATAGGCCTCTGCTAAGTTAGTAATCGTTTGTCCTTATCTGTGAAAGGTAAATGTCAAAGTGACAGATAAGGACAAACGATTACTAAGTTAACAGAGGCCTATAGTGCGTTTATGAATAAGGGGGTTAAACATTATTTCTATATAAAATAACACATAATAATAATAATAAATAATCCTACCTATCACTAAATAGTATAAAACAAAGTAACTTCCCGCTTTCTGTCTATCTGTCCCTAAGTATATTTAAATCTTTAGAACTACGCAACGGATTTTGATGCGGTTTTTTTAATAGATAGTGATTCAAGAGGAAGGTTTATATGTATAATTCTACGCAGACGAAGTCGCGGGCGGAAGCTTAATAAATATACCACACTACAAGTATTGGTATTTGGGTGGTCGCGGCTAGCAACCCATCACTGTTTTGATTCCCCTTTCCTACACGCTACAACCTTAGGCTCTGTCTACCCCGTAAGAAATAAAGACGTGATTTATGTATGTCCAAGTCGTCAAATATGACCCAGGATTTGATCCACATATCATACATTGCGAGGGACAATGATTATTATAGTTCTGTAGGCTTATTGTCTAACTCGCTCGCAATCGCCATCGTGTTAATTTTGACAGTTCATGTATGAATGTGACAGCTAGCTGATTCCGATGCCAATTGTCAGCCCATACATGAACTGTCAAAATGAACGCGATGGCGATTGCGAGCGAGTTAGACAATAAGCCAACTGGTAAGTGATCACGTGGTGATAGTAGTGGACATGCTCTAGGCGGAGACTTACCCCCCTTATTCATAAACGTTCTGTAGGCTTCTGCTAAGTTAGCAATCGTTTGTCCTTATCTGTCACTTTGACATTTACCTTTCACAGATAAGGACAAACGAATGCTAAGTTAGCAGAAGCCTATAGAGCGTTTATGAATAAGAGGGTTAGTGGCGAGGTGAGGCCTTTGCCCAACAGTTGGGATACTATATACTACACTAGTCTAAGTATAAAAACTGGTGCGTGCATATTTTTCTTTGGACGTGCCCTCATAAATTCTACCGTCATTTTTAATTTAAACTTTTTCACAATACGTCCAGTGCAATGCAAGTTTATTTCTTGTTTGCAATTCAAATGCCTATAACGGCTGCGTTTGTTTCTGATTTAGCTTAGGAAAAAGCTTCCTCGTTAGCATATGTTAATGTTGATTAACATTATGCTAATGGCCGCATTTACATCTTAAAGGATGCTAAGATTAAGTAAACATTATTATATAGATAAAGTATATTAAATAATAATAGTTCTTACACTAACGTAACTAAATTAATGAAACCCTATCCTATCCTACTAATATTATAAATGTGAAAGTTTGTGACGATGTGATGATATGAGTGAGTGAGTGTGTATGTTTGTATCAACCTTCTTCACGCTGAAACAACTGGACGGATTTGGATAAAATTTGGAATTTAGATAGCTGGCACCCTAGATTGAAACATAGGCTGCTTTTTATCCCGGAAAATTGCATAGTTCCTGCGGGATAGCGATAAACATGTCAAAGGTCGTAGCTGCCTAGAGTCGCGACGTAAATAATTATTGCAGAATATACCACCAACATCATATACCAACAACAACAAAAAGCCGTGGTAGCCTAGTGGTTTGACCTGTGGCCTCAAGCAGAGCGTCGTGGGTTCAAATCCCGGGCTCGCACCTCTGAGTTTTTCGGAATTTATGTCCGAAAATTACATTTGTAATTTGCCATGAGCTTTTCGGTGAAGGAAAACATCGTGAGGAATCTGCGAAGAAATTCAATGGTGTGTGTTAAGTTCCCAATCCGCACTGGGCGCGCGTGGGAAATATAGCCCAAACCCTCCAATACACGGAGGAGGCCTATGCCATGAGGCACGCCGATTTACGCGAAAATTTAATACCTTAATAAAAACGACAATAACAACAACAACAACAACAACATGTATTACTGAAATTGTAGCGAATTCGGAATAAAAAGGCTTATAAATAATACCATCAACATCAGTCCTTAACGATTTCCCTTGTTAAGTAATGCGTTGTCACTACACTATGACGTTCCATGTGAAAGGGTTCCTCGATGGGTCAGGAATTAATTTCCTTGACTGTGTATAAAAATTTAAAAGCGCTTTGTCCCACGACGCCCGAACAGATTCCGAGAAGACACGACCTTGACAAATGAAGAGCGTCGAAGCGTGGAGGGAAAGCGAGACAGTATCAAGGCGCCGATTCGTCTCGCTCGCTTTTTTGGAGTTTCCAATTGTTGTGTGTCAATGGCAAAAAATAATTGATGATTTTAGAGTGTATTTTTGTCAACGTAGGAAGAGTAAATGTTTACCGACCATTTTCGTTAAAGCGTGCTAATTACGCCTATATTAAAAAATCACGCACATATAAGCAATTCATCGTCATCATCATCAGCCTGAAGACATCCACTGTTGAACTAAAGGCCTTCCCCTTAGAACGCCAATTGACAACATTTCATTTTTATAACACCTGAAAATGTATATATGGTTCGAAAGCATTTTGCCTCCTGATCACTGTAATATGTTTATATAATTTTAATATCGCTAATTATAAAAAACAAAAAATAATTAAAAATATGTCTTAATTTTACCAAAACTACCACCACACCACACACCACATACCTACCACAGGATAGGTGAAACGCCTTTGCTTTTTTCACAAGAAAAAATAAGCGATCATAATTTTGTATTTTTGACAACTTCAAAGTACAAGGGGGGCAACTCTGAAATTCTATTTTCGAAGTTTGTTGCATACCTTCACTCTCACTCTCAAGATAATGACTATTAGATGAGCGGAACAGCACGAAGCGAACCTCGAAAATCGAATATTGGAAAATAGGGCCTGACATTGACAATTTGAAATTAACGTCAGTTTTTTTTTTCTATAGAGAAAAGACGAAGGAATAAGTGTGCATTCAGTGATAGATTGGAGTTACGCCCTTTTAGAATAAGCATAAATTAATAAATTAATTATAAATTAAATACGAGCCCTAGCGAAAAAATTTAACTGACAGCATGTTCATTTTTTCAAACAAAATACAGAGAACCATTAAAATTATAGGCTCAGAAATATGAAATGTTGTCAATTGAACGACAACTCGCCACCTGCTTCCACCGGCCAAGCAATTAAAGGGACCTAATAGGATGGAAGGGACAATTTGCAATTATTTGAATGAATACAATTTTAATCTGTAATAAGGCCATGCAGGGCTCATTATGAAACTAAAACACTGCTTTCGAAAGAACCATCATTGTCACGAGGAATGCGCAGCAAGAAACGTAACAAACTCCAATTAAAAAACAAAAATACAAATTGATTCAACTACAAATATAAAAAAAGCGACCGGTAGCACTCAGGGAGTGCCGGCAGAAGTGAAAACAGCAGGTTAGATTTGATTTTAATGTTGTGACCTCCATGACGCGCAAGACGCGTACCGTAGTACTGGCCACTTACAAAAAAAAACGTACGTATTATCTATATTGAGAGACCTCTAACAATGTGCTGATGCCCTAGTACTTTTGCTCCACGACTCAACAAAAAAACACTTCACATTCGTATTTCATAATAAGCTCTTAGTCTTAGAGGATCTGCTATCCTGGCATTTTAACTCTTCCTCCATTTTACACCTGACGCGAGTTTAACATTTTTTACCCATCCCAAAAAGTGCTCAGCGCCGCTAAAGAAGTTTTCACTTCAAAAACTTTTTAATGTGATCCAAATCATACCCGGCCTTCATAAACTAGATCTTTATGAACTATAGAACGCTATAGTTACTCGTAATTTGCCTCTTAACTTTAATTTCGAGCAAACAACGCAGATTTGAAGGTTAGGAGTTTAGGAGTTAACTTCCTAAGTCAACACTGTACTCGTATCATAGTGAATGTTTAAGTCAATAATAATTTAGGTGTTCGTGCGTGGTACCACCGTGTGCAAAGTTCGTTCGGATTGCTGCTACCATCTTATTCCCTTATTTATAAACGCTCTATAGGCTTTTTTTTTTTTATTATAAACTGACCAGCGATATGTTAGCTTCTGCTAACTTAGTAATCGTTTGTCCTTATCTGTCACTTTGACATTTACCTTTAAAAGATAAGGACAAACGATTGCCAAGTTAGCAAAAGCCTATAGAGCGTTTATGAATAATGGGGTTACTCGCTAATCCTGCCTTGGAGGCTACTCCGAAATTCGATTGTCAAAGTTTGTATCATACGTCCCTCTTACTCTCAAATGAATGACTACTAGTGTGAGCGGAAAGACACGAAACAAACGTCGAACATCGAATTGCGGAGAATAAAGCCTGAAGTGGTTACAGCAGAGTAAGACAGCTGGTGGAATAACTTGCACATGGCGTATTCTATCTTTCTTTATCCTCTAGAGTCTAGACCTAGGGAGTGCCGAGGGGGGTCGCCAGGGTAGCCAGTGCATTTTCATCACTGCTCTAGACTAGCAACGCATCTGCAATCCTCTGGTGTTCATGGGCGGTGCTCACTTACTGGGTAGTTATGGATGGCTATTCCTGGGGCCTTACCATGACGTCTTAATGCGATTCCACGCACAAGAGTCGCGTCGCGCGCGAGATATATTGCCCGTCTTTTTCTTATTGTTCGTTCTAGAAAGAGACGGGTAACCTATGTCGCGCGCGACGCGACTCTTGTGCACTGTCGTGCTAGCCGGGCTGATTCATACTAAAAGTGACAGCTAAAACTTGAACTGACTCCGAATTAGGACGTCATGGTAAGGCCCCTGGTTGTTGTGCCTGAAACCGGTATAAATTGTTCCTATGCTCGAGTTAAAGCGGTTTCGTCGGGAATAAGATGCTTACCGAGGCTTTAGGAAGCAATCTTCACGGTACGCGGCGCAGACATTCCCAAATACGATTATAGGCCGTTGGAGGTTATGGCCTTATTGGGTAACTCGGTGTCGCTATCGCTATTGCCTTGACAGGTTTCAAGGGCGATATACCAGAGAGCGTAATTGTAATTGACAACAATTCAAATTTGCTAAGGTAGTAAAATGAAAATACCGTTTGTAGATTTTACACTGCTCATTACAGTAAAAATATTTTTGGATTTTTTTATGCAGTAGTTTTTTTATATTCAGGAAAAACAGTAAAAAAAGTTGGATTGTGAATGTTAGGGATATACTCATACTGCCGTTAGTCCATTTATTACCGTAGGAATTTAAAAAAAATATAGAACTGTCATGGTGTCAATGTCATGTTCATTTTTTATCAGTCCAACGGATTAGGTACTTGATTCTAACAATTCTCGTAAATGTCGTAATATTTAATTATTGGTTTGATAGACGCTTTAATAACATGAAAGTGGTTGACTGATCAGTGATAGCGGATAGCCGCAATCTGCTAAAGTCGACAAATTTATCTTGTGTTGTGTATCTTGTGTTCATGTGCTTATAGTGCTTATTTTTTCCATTAACGCCGTGTTTCCGCAACTTGGGACGATACAAATTATTAAAGGATCTTGGTGATACTTTCTTCCAGTCGTCATTATATAGAAATAAACTCAAAGCATGCACAGTATTGCAAAGCAGCAAACGCAAAATAACAAATTCGTGAACGAACGACAATGAATGGTTGATAAACAAAGCAAGTGACATGACATGACAGTTCTGTTTGAAAGTTACTTTTTTAATTTTATATCATGCTAAGTTCACGACATCAGTATCCCTATCTTTGTATATACGGTCTTTTTAATGACCATTTCTTTAATAAATTATTAACGACGAATTTAAGTAAACCAAAGGAAAACCGAGAAACACGGGTAGTCTAATTTTTAACCAGCTATTATAAACGCGAAAAAAACTTAAATGCTTTTTTTTTGAAATGTTGTCAATTGTTTGACACTCGGGCTCTCGTATAATCGCATTTAACATCCTAACCTCATCCTACACCCGTTTGAAAGAAATTGATAAAGCAATACTGATTCTGCGTGCATTACACAATAAGGCCTTTAGGGTCTCCACTCCGTTCACAGCCTTAGTACAACTGAAATGTACTGTTGCTTTTAGAAATACGTGTTTTTCCAAAGATGACACCTATTTAGATAGATTCTTCGCCCTCGAAAGCAGGCCTTTGAAAAATACTAACTTCCTATCCAAAATCATATCAGAATATATCCTCTTAGATCATCAAAAGTAAACATCGCCATCGCTGGGTCCCAACAAAACTCATTATACCGGCACGCGTCACATATCCAGTTGAGCGTCTTCTCGGGAGATATGATGGGAAAATGCTGTATAAATTGTACGTTTCCGAGCTCATTGGTTTACGTATTCTATTCTGCCGTAAATAATGCATGTATAAATACTTTTTATTCTCCATTGCGCTGGAAAATAGCGGGAAATTGATGACAGCTTTGTACTATTCCGATTGTTGACTTGCCAAGTCTTGCGCGACTTGTTTATAGATACCTAGACGATTTCATTCAGCGATTTGGAGTAGTTGGCCAGAATGTAAACGTTAGGATTTTAAGAAAAGTTTATTACTAAAAAAAATATCAAAACGTTTATATTGCAAAACAGACCGGCAAGGGTTCTTTTACATGTATTTTTTTGTCATTGAAAGTATCAGCGCATTCGGGAAGACCATCGTTGCCAAGAAGTGAATCGCGTTAAGACGTCATGTTATAAGGGCCCAGAACTTGTACATACAAGATGATTCAAAATTTCTCTGCTCATAAAGTTGGCTCACAGAACGTCATGTTTTGCGACGCGTAACTATCGCGTGTTTTGATCAAACGTAACTGTCACCTAATCCTTTCGTTTTTGCTGGTAATAATTACCAAGTAATATGCCGAGGATCAGTACGCACACGACACTTAATTAATAACCGCGAAAGTCATTAAATGACTCGTAAAATTTACACTTGCCAAGTTAACACGCATCTTGTTAAATATTTGACTAATGTTTTTTCAATCCACGTCAGACTAAGCCAACTATAATACCTCCTGAAGTTTACCGGATGGGTCGTATTAAAATATATAAAGTGGAAATTCCGTCTAAGATGCTGGTGTGGTAGCAAAGAAAAAAGATAAAATGGTAAAAGCCTAAAAGCCTATCGAGGGAATAGGTGAAAATACTGAAAATCTTAGGAATCATGTTATAGGCGATACGGCTAACAACCCACCACCATTTTGATTCCCCTTTCCACCTATACGCCCAACGTTGGTCTTTAGGTCTTGTTACCTTAGCTTAGACCCTTGTCTACCCTGTAAGGGATAGTAAAGACGTGATTTATGTGTTAGTTGTATAATGGATCAAAATATAGGTATAATGGGTCAAAATATGAAAGTGTTTTTTGTTCGTTGAAATGGACCTCCGCAAAGTAACGTCTGATTCAATAAAACACATTATATATGTACCCTGTTCGAAGCAATTGATTGAAATAAAATGATGCATTTTACTTCTGTACTTCTTTTATACATACTTAACGTGACCATTTTTTTTTGTCAGAGAGGGACATCTGCGGAATTAAGTAATAAAAAAAAGTTAGGTATTAGTGTTGTACAAGTTTCTTAAATATAGAACATAGAATAACTCAAAATAATCAAAGCAAATAAGTAGTGACGTGAATTCTAGTTTGTATTTTTATATTTATCGGCTGAACAAATTTGTTTTAAAGTATCGGGTCTTGTTTTTAGATAAGTGTGGATTTATTTATATCTATCTTCGTAATCAAAATAGCTTTTATTACTGCGACACTCAACTGTGTTTTATCACTTGTCCATACTTTGTTCATTTGAGAAGAAACTCTTTCCACGGGTGCGTTACTTCCAGGCAAACACATAATGTATGTAACATACTCCATCCGTAAATCCGTTACGTAGTTTTAAAGGTTTAAGCATACATAGGGATATAGGGACAGAGAAAGCGACTGTTTTATACTATGTAGTGATAATTTATGTGGAAAATATTTGTACACCTACGGATAAATCATAGTGAGATAATTATGAAGTCAACTCCACCTAACAATTTACCTACGTTTATACAAATAAAAATTCATTTCATTTCATACTCTAAATTGCTTATACATATACTACGATTATCGTACTAATATTATAAATGCGAAAGTTTGTGAGGATGGATGAATGGATGTGACGATGTGTGTGTTTGTTTCTTCTTCACGCTGAAACGACTGGACGGATTTGGATGAAATTTGGAACGGAGACTGCTGGTACCCTATTTTAACACATAGGCTACTTTTTATCCCGAAAAATTACAAAATTCCCGCGGGATAGCGATAAACATATCAAAGGTCGTAGCTGCCTAGAAGCTAGTTAGAAATATAATTTCTAAGCGACACTGAAAATTAGAACACATAGAAAAATCCGAAAAGTAAAGCTATGGCCGGGAATCGAACCCGGGTCCTCGTCATTCCGTGACGCGTGCTATACCCCTACACCACCCATAGCAGATAAAGGTGCGTGGCAGGTAGGTTACTTTCCGGATTTTTCTATGTGTTCTAATTTTCAGTGTCGCTTAGAAATTAAATTTCTAACGGTAAAACGTAAAGAGTAAACATTAAAAATCAAGAAGTAAAATTTCTTGATTCATTTGATATTTCCTAGTTAGAAATATTAAAATGTTGTTTTAAGTTCGCAACATGACATAACCCTTCTTTGCCTAAGCACCGGTTAAGAATATCACTAGCGAGGGGAAGGGACGGCCGCGACTATTTGCGGAGATGGAATGCGACTCGATCGTTGCATTTTATATATACTACTGTATATGTGCTACATGCTATGTGGAATAATCCCTTGCATCTCAGGATTATGCTGCACAGACTTGTACAAATTAACTCTAGCCTAAGAATAAAATGAACGGTGTAGAGGTATTCTTATATTGAAACAAAAAATACAGCCCGTGAGCTATTGAGATGCCATTCGGGTTTGTCTTGCTGTCTCCCTCATTCGGCCCATTCAAGTATCAAACCCATAGGAGTGAGTGAGATAGCAAGTCAAAACCGAATGGTATTCTAAGAGCTGAAATTGAACCATTAATTGACATACATACAGGTTGTTCCAAGTTTCTTAATTGAAAATCAGTTTTTGGAAATTGGTTCGAGAATTTAAGGGTATGCTAAAAAGCGTATTTTAGAAAGTTGTCAGTCGCGTTCCGTTTCATAATAAACCATAAGTTAATATTTATGTCGCCTTGTGTTGTGAATCGAACAATAATATGAATACGATTGCGTAGACACTATGGCCTAGGATTTCAGTATTAAACCAAATGCAATCAAAATCAAGCGACTCATAACTTGGACAAGTTGTACTTTTATTAAGTATCTATTCCCAAAGCTGAAATTGTGACGCAATTTGCGACACAAGCGTACCGTTTCAAGGTCTGCGGTATCATAAAATGAGATCATAATTTATTCTGGATCACAATAAAATTTGTAGCGTTAATTTATGAATAATGGAGAGAATCCCATGTGGAGGCATTTGTGTTTAGAGTATTTCTTTACGATAGGAAATATAGAAATATATTGCCATTGCAAAATGAATAAATGTCTTATTTATTTCTTTCCATTGTTTGAAGTATAAAATGATGAAAATGATCAGAGATTATCTGCCTATATTTAATTACTTACCTGTAAGAAAAAACACACTTTTTAACCTTTTAGTCTTTGGGTCAGTAATGCAAATACTCACAGCTTTCTGATTGTCCATCAATTAATTATATTTCTCTCTGACAGTTTTACTCATAAATAATTCAACGTTAATAACATTCCATTCCATTTCAATGAGATACAAATTGTAATTACTTTGACGAATTCCCGATATCACCAAAAGTAATCGCAGTCCATGTTCGCAAATGTGTGATCATTATTGTTCTGTGTGATCATAAAACTTAGATATCATCCTGTAGCTGTCAGAACATTTCAGAAAAATCCGATTGCACAATTCGCATCACACTTTCAGTTATTCCAGCTAAGAAAATAAACAGGCTTGTCCCTTTATTTTGTCAAATGCTATTTTCATGCGTAGCTACCCTCAAAAATGCAATCAAAACCTTAACCATATTACCAATACCATATCAATATGTGGTCCATATCAATCTGGCACATCGTTCACGTGGACGAAGGAAATTGGATCGCCAATCGTTTCCATCCCTCACACCTCGTCGGAGCTGTGATCGGATAGACCGTATTTTGCTATCACGTTTGATATTGGATCTTCCATATCGACATGTCACAGGAAGGCTCTCCAATCCAACAACAAAATGATCGCGTTTCTTCGCAGAAACAATGATCTCAGAACTTTTCCGGGATATATCAGGAGGTTATACTTCGATTTTTTTACAATTAGAAACCACAACATTATATTGTCTGGTCAACTATTTCTTACCTAGCAAATAGTACAATGCAATAATTTGGCAGCCGCAAAATAAATTTGTTTTAATGTCACTTTATTTGCGTGTCGTCAATTGTTACTCTAGTACAAATTGTAAAGAGATTACAGTTCACGAGCCGCAATATAATGTTGTTGTGGATTCTAATACTAAAAAAATCGAAATATAGGTCAATTTGACTGAACACCCGTACAAAGATTCTTCATGAATTTTTTTGTTCAAAATTTAGTTCCCTTTGAACATCGATCATTGTCAATTTGTGAACCCTGTATTTTCAGTGTCCAGCAAAAAAATGTCTCGCGTTTTTTTTATAAGTAAGCGAGTGGTAAGACCTGTAAGGTCCATCACGGCTAGCATCGTCTGGCTCGCTCGTCGTGCAGCAGTTTGAGCTACTGTTCTGGCGTGGATAGTAAGACGACAGCCGGTAAAACCGTTGGAATTTTAGGTATTCAGTACTTATTAGTAAATATATGTGTTTTGTGTACAATAAAGAGTTATACATACATACATTATACATAACTCCTGGCAACGAATTTGCAAGTCCTCTGCTTCATGGACTCAGCATCAGGTGAGCCACTGGATGATTTGTTGTAGATTAAAATAAAACAGCTTTTATTGTAGGCCAAATCATTTCCAAAACTGCGATGTCTTTTTTATTTTATAACTGGCAGTTATGCTTGCAATGTTTTTTTTTATTTATTTATAAGCCTTTTTATTCCGAATTCGCTACCATTTCAATTCAATTTTATATGTTGTTGTTGTTGTTATTTATTAAATTGTCGCGCAATTCGGCGTGCCTCATGGCATAGGCTTCCTCCGTGTATTGGAGGGTTTGGGCTATAGTTCCCACGCGCGCCCAGTGCGGATTGGGAACTTAACACACACTATTGAATTTCTTCGCAGATGTGTGCAGGTTTCCTCACGATGTTTTCCTTCACCGAAAAGCTCATGACCAATTTCAAATGTAATTTTCGCACATAAATTCCGAAAACTCAGAGGTGCGAGCCCGGGATTTGAACCCACGACGCTCTCCTTGAGAGGCCACAGGTCAAACCACTAGGCTACCACGGTTTTTTTTTTGCAATGTATAACGAAAAAAAAAAACTTAACATATGTTTACAATGGTCTGTGTATTCTTTTTCTATTCAGCCAGTCATAAAATGGAGAAGTAAAATAGAAAACTTTTTAAAAATCCGTAACTTCCGTAAGGTCTTTAGCCTCGCTAAGCGTTATGAAATTCCTATTCAAGATATTATCATAAGTGCATTTCCTTTCCAGCAATATTTACATTTCCATATTGAAGGAATGCCCATGATTGCAAGAAGTAATAAGATTCCTTGAGAGAACCGTCTGGCAATGTTGACGGTGTATTTTATAAATATAATTTTATTGCGAGTCTGCAGCTGAGAAAACTTGATATTTAATCGCTTTAGAGCTTTGTTATCAAAACATTATAATAGTTGGTTCATTATTGAGTCAAGTTTATTAAATGTAAGCATAGTAGAGATCTAAGTAAGTAAGTTATTACTTTGTTCTTTGAAAACGATCAGGAATTATGCATACCAAAGAAAAAAGTCGTGGTACCATAGTAGTTTCACCAATGGCTTCTCAAAGGGGGTTCAGGAAAAAAAATCTCGCGTTCGTCACAAAACTGTGGAAAAATTAACAGCGCCACTTGCGGATTGCAGCGGCAACTATCTTTGTGACATTTTAACGTAACGCAACGTAACGTAACGTGTTCGAGGCATATTTTATGACCGAAAACTTACACTAAGCTTACTGATACATAATAAAACTTAAAATATGCGTCGATTACTTCGCATTATATTCAGTTCCCACATAATCTTGCGTCAGTCTGTGCTCAGTGACGTTACCCAATTATAAGGCATTGTTTTTATAAATTACAATGCATTTCACACTGTCCAGCGACCTTCAGATTTTGGTAATGTATGTAACAATAACAGGCACATAATGTGAATTCCTCGGTAAGTAATCCAGGCTAAATTTCGATAGAGCCGAGCGAGACGAGACTGATGATTATTAACTGAAATTTGGTGTCGTAACGTACTGAAACTTGAATCCATTAAGTTAAGTTTATCGTATGTGTCTGCGGTATTATACCTCATAAATGTTACTAGGGGCCTGTTTCACCACTCTGTTAAGTTTCAGTTATCTTAAGTGTCAGTTATCTATGATTTCGTCTCTATTTATTATTACGAAACAGACAGAGAGGTCATAAATTCATAATAGATCATCATCGTGTTAGCCGAAAAACGTCCACTGCTAAACCAGGCCTCTCGCAAGGCCTTTCTCTGCTTTCCGCATTATAATAGACTAGCTGTTGCCAGCGACTTGGTCTGCAAAGAATTCGTTTATCGCTATCCCACGGGAATTTTCCGGGATAAAAAGTAGCCTATGTGCTATTCCAGACTTTTCTCTATCTGTGTGCCGAATTTTATCCAGATTCGTTGATTGAGTAACAAACAAACATCCATCCATACATCCATACTTTCGCGTTTATAATATTAGTAAGATATCTGACAGAAAGTACCTATTAGGTACTCGAATCAACCGACGGTACCCGAATCCCGAATGTCGTTCCAGGAGCTCATGGACTGTACGTTTTAATATTTGGTCACCCTATTTGGTCCTCTGTTCGTGGTTACATTATTAATGGATGATTCTCGTTACTGATACCGTGAATTTCTTACTTATCTGCGGCTATCTCGAAACGGGTAAATAAATACTGGGATATACAAAGTTATTCCATTTATTACTGTCATTGCGAACGGCTATTTCATTTATTTATAGTCGGCCATGACACTTCTGTGGGCATTCAAATTGGGGTTGCCAGCTAAAAAATGCAAAATTTATTGCTTTTGAATTGATATGCGATTTATGTTTATTTAATTATCGTAATCGCTTTGAAATTCGCAGACAAACAAATTGGCAAAATACTTATTTTATTTTAATAGTTAAATCACACTCAATAAACGGTGTTTGCTGTTGGTTAGAATTGAGCACAACAGCCGATGAAATTACAGGCACATGAGACATTATTCTACTAGCCCTTCAGGCTAGCAACACATCTGCAATGCTCCTTGCCCTTAAGCAGTGTTGATTGCTTTTGCCTTCATTTTAGTGTAAAAAAAAGATGCTTTCTCTCTGTCATTCAAAGCAACTTTACGGATTAAGTAATAAATTATATACCGTATATAACGAAATTAAAAAATTAAAAAACTTTATTTTGCAAATAGGCCGCCAAAGGCTTTTTTAGTTTACATCTCTTTTTTGAAACTACCAGCGCATTGGGACCATCATTGCCAAGAAGAATGAGCAGCAAGAAACTTGGCAGAAAGTCATTTTTTTCATATCATGTAAGTATGGATTCCGAAGGCAAGCTTACGTCTGCCGCTCCCAATGTTGTCTCTACAACTACTAACACTTGAAACATCAGTTTACGTGAATATCGGAAAGAGTGTTCTACGTCTAGCAGAATGAAAATAAGTGAGAATCGGTATCGCTCTGGCAGGCGAGAGCTATTTCCCGTCAAAAATGGCCGTTGACGTGCTCCAACTCGTTCCAAATACGAATTCCTGGATGCCGACAGCCAATCACGAGCCTGCTTTATGAAACCTATATTATTTTCCGTGAAAATACCGTTTGAAAGTGGAAATAGCCTGCGTATTTATTGCTACAAAATTACCACTGTAAATATTTTCCACTTTCGAGCGGTATTTTCACACGTTTGGTTTCAAAAATCAGCCTCAGCCGGGTTCTAAATGCACTTTGGAGAACGTTCTATAGTTATGGCGTCTTTTTTTATTAAGTGACTGGTATTTGGGGACTTGTTGAAATGTTTTAAACATACGCGATTCTTACTCGGTTTACAAAGCATTCGAGTCTTAATTACGTGCCATCGTCGTGTGATGTCAATTAATCCCA
This sequence comes from Pandemis heparana, assembly GCA_963854515.1. Classification (NCBI taxonomy): domain Eukaryota; kingdom Metazoa; phylum Arthropoda; class Insecta; order Lepidoptera; family Tortricidae; genus Pandemis; species Pandemis heparana. The sequence goes on from OY978025.1 coordinate 1,257,811, forward strand.
TGGTACTTAGTTATTTACTTATTATAAAGTTTACGAGTATTTATTGAACATAAATTATGTCAATGAACTGAACCAACAGCACAAATAGCAACATCGACAGTAATTAATGCCGAAGCGTCAACCAACTACAAATCCCGACCTCTCGTTTCATTCACTTTCTAAACCAATCAAGATTAGAAATTAAAGGAAACGCGTCTGTTAATTGTGGTTGTAAAAAGCAGCTTTAACGGTGTTTTTTTTTCAATATTCTTTACGATAAGCATTAAAAAAAAACTGTCCGAGTCAGTAATTTTATGGATTGTAGGAACACCCGGAATGCAATGATGTTGGTGTGAGTTGTACCAGGTTACTACAACAATAACAATAACCATAACCAGAGATTTCGACATAATAAATAAATAAATAAATAAATAAATAATAAATATTAGGGAACAATTCACACAAATTGACCTAGTCCCAAGGTAAGCGCTAGTAAGGCTTGTGTTATGGGTACTAGACAACGATATACATACTTATATAAGTAGAAAACATCCATAACTCAGGAAAAAATATTCGTGCTCATCACACAAATATATGCCCTTACCAGGATTCGAACCCAGGACTCTTGCTTCGCGGGCAGGATCACTACCAACTAGGCCAACCGCGTCGTCAAAAATATTTCATATATTTTCTGTAAAATGTACGTGAAAATCGGTTAATTTTTTGTTGAACTTGGCGCAACTCACACCACCACAACCGACAATTTTGACCTTTATTTGACAGAAAACCTTAGGAATATTATGTCAAAATCGTCAGATACAAATGATACAATACAATACAATACAAATACTCTTTATTGAACACCACAAATCAGTACAAAACAATACAGAAACAAATAACAAAGTATACAATAGGCGGTCTTAGATACGTTTAAAGACTTTAAAGTTGTGGTTCTAGTAACTTGTTGCAACTCGCATATAGGTTTAGGAATAGAGGTCTTTCTTAATGACGATTTCTTAAATTTCGGATTAGATCTGCCCCGATCGGGAATAAAATCCTCACTAGGCCTCGGGTAACTAACCGCCTCGGATTTATATACCTTCCTTTTTTGTTTAACTGTTGTTGTGTTCCACTTAGGGATTGCAATCTCGATCTCGCGAGATCCCGATTATAAAAATAAAAAATTTCAAAATAAAGACTTTTTCAATGATTCATGTTGTATTTTACTCGCATCATAATCACAACTACTAAGCAGTTTCAATCACGTTTCAGTTACTAATTAAAACAATACTTTTCGAAATCCAGTCGAGATCTCGAAAATGCCGAGATCTAATTTCTGATCCCTCGAGATCTCGACTTAGCGATCTCGTCTTGAGATTGCATTCCCTAGTCCCACTGCCGGGCAAAGGGCCCAACAAACTATAACTCCCGGTCCAGCGCAATGTCAGGCCAGTCCTCCATAACTACGTGTCCAAATCGTCCCGCCATCTGGATCTGCTTCGCTGTCGCTGACCATTCTACGGCACCCACCAAGTGGCTGAGTCTCCTCTGGGTCCATGCGGCAGACATGTCTATTCCTTAGCCTCTCAAAATAAAACACAATGTTATTATACGTTGTTAATTGTGTCTATTCTATAATTTTATAAATGGAATGTATAAGGTCCCCAAGTTAAGTTCGTACCTTAAATTATATAAGTCTATAGTAGAGATGTATAAACTTTAATTTCTAAACGACACTGAAAATTAGAACACATAGAAAAATCCGAAAAGTAAAGCTATGGCCGTGTAGTAGTGTCGTTTAGAAATTAAATTTCTAACGGTAAAACGTAAAAAGTAAACATTAAAAATCAAGAAGTAAATTTCTTGATTAATTTGATATTTCGTATAAACTTTACTTAGCGTGGAAGCGCCATCACGAAGCGCACTTTTTCATCTTATTCTCAACCTTACTTTTAACTGCCTTGAAATTATAACAATTTTATAAACATAAATCTCGTCATAAAACATCTATACATTTTAATTATAGTTGTTCTTCCAACAAACGATACGAATACCATCATTCTATTGCATAGCTTCCAGTCGTTATAGCAACAGGTTTCAAATTAGAAACAATGAAGTTATTAGACCGATAGAGCATCTGAGACAATGATTGTGTATGTATTGTCAAGCATTAAACCAACAGGAGACGACAACGAAGGCATTTCTGTACTAATGTTACCAGCCGGCGTACCTGGGGCCTTACCATGACGTCTTAATGCGATTCGGTTTAGGTTCGCTCGCTGTCAGATTCATACTAAAAGTGACAGCTAAAACTTGAACTGAGTCGGAATTAGGACGTCATGGTAAGGCCCTTGTTAGGTATGTGTAGACTCTTTAATAAAGACTACTTTTGTATCATGAGTAAAATGAAAATAAATGATCGTGTTTCAACGCGCAATCTTAAAATATACAATGCAAATTATTTGTATTTTAATCAAGTACTGCTGCTGAATGGCATGTGCGTCAGTTGTGCTCTCTAACTTTGAAAATGATCCCGTAGAGGGATCGAAACGCGCGTCAGTGTTAGTGTGGTTAAGGGATAATTAAGTTTGTGGGATTTATATATGTTTTATGTGGCAGTAGTGGAGATAGGGTTAGCATGCAAAACATAAATATATTTCGCACAGGCCCGGTTATCTTGCTCGTAAGTAGCGTAGTAGCAAGGTAAATATTTTGTGTACAACAGACAGAAATTAGTGCGCATGGCATCTCCAGTAGGTTTATTGGTCACACGTAATGCAATAGCGTGCTCACTCCCGGCTAAGGTTCCACGTTTTTTGTCGACAGCCAATGAACCGCGTTTCACCACAATAGTCATGCAGCCTTGATAACTCTATTACCGTTACTTTATGGTTCAGTTTCGCGTGATTCGGCGGAGTTATGTTTGGCGTAGCCGGCGATGTTGTCTAGCCAAGTTCAAGGATTGTTCGTTCGTTTCCGCGGTTTTTGCTATTCGCTATTTGATGAGTGTCAATAAAGAGTAAATTGAAAGTTTAATACATACATAAATACATAAATCACGTCTTTATTCTTTACGGGGTTGACGGAGCCTAAGGTAACAAAACCTAAAGGACACGTTTAGCATACTTGTAGGCGCATTAATAAAAAGAGATTTGATTAGTGTGGCGAGATTTTTTACCTACTTCTTTATGCCCCTGGTTTTGTACGTACCTGTGTAAAAATACAAAATAATTCAGCTCCTTTTTAGCGCATGAGTACCAAACTCAAGGTAATATCTGCCATAATTCACCAATTTTTCCGAACCGGTTGAGATAGGTTGAGGGTGGACGAGGAGGTTTAAGTAAAAACACCCATAGTACCAGAGATGTTGTATTCTCGGTAGACCAAGTATAAGAACGCGCTTAAAGATTAGTTACACATATTTATTACCTAAATAATGCTTACTGGCTATTATTCAATTACGTGCGTCACATGTTGCAGGGAGTAATGTTAAGTCACCGTTATTGTATGAATTTAGGCGTATAGCACACCTCCCCCGGAAGTTGCTCTTCACCCCCACAAAGCAGAAAAAAAAAATGTGACGTACGCAGTAGAATTTAACATTTATTTTTTTTAATATATATTTCTAAGTGCAAACTACTTTACTAAACGAGTAGGTAATATAATATTTTAAATAATTTAAAATGCATATTTGATAAGTAAAACTAAGACTATGCTTTTAGTTGTTTCCATAATATAATTTAGTGTTATTCTTATGAGTTATATATGTCTGCTTATTTTTTAATATTTTTACATTTGGATATATGTCCTCTAGTACCTCATAAGATCCAGTATAAATGGGATCCAATTTATTTCCTACTTGGTTTTTCAATAGTACATAGTCACCTTGTTTATAGGTTAGTGAGTTAATTTTCTTATCATATGTTAGCTTTCTATTAATTTTGCTTAAAATTAAATTATCCTTTGCTTCTAACTGTGCTTTTTGCAATCTGAACTTAAGTTCTTTAGGGTAACTGTCATAGTTATAAAGAGGGTCGACAGAGGTACTTAAGTTATTTGGTAAGTTACATAATTTGCCGAAAACTAATTCATATGGCGTATATTGTGTCTCGGTATGTACGGTATTATTGTATGAATTTAGGCGTATACCACACGGTACAACTTAGCGATCATCTAAAAACGAGCCTACACTCTGTCAACGCATCCGTAATTCCCCTACATTATGGCTATAATTAGCATTTTTATGCCGATTTTTTGTCATCACAGCAAATATTGCTAAAGAAAACCCTCAGACAGACATCCTTAAAGGCGCCAGCACAATGTACTAACCATATGTTACAATGAAACTTTGCTGGCGAATCACATGTTTCCAAGCCAACCTTTTCGCGAAGGTCACGGACCTTTAGAATCCCTTGAAACTTGCGCTATATTTCAATACAATGTCCTTTGGAAAGGGCGCAGGGGTGTGCCCTTCGTCTGGAGCGATCAGCGGAACGACGATATTAAGGCTTCCGAGGTTTTGGTTCTTCATTAAATGTCGTAGCGTTATTAAACTTGATTTACAATGAATTCATATTGCATGAAGTCACTGCACATTGCACTGCTGATTGGTTACAAATCGGTGTACAGTTCGTGAGCTATTAGAATGGCATTTAGGTTTGTCCTGCTCACTCTCACTGTGAGTGAGGGAGACAGCAAGACCAACCTGAACGGCATTCTAAAAGCACACGGACTGTACAAAATTTCATGTATGTTGCAGTGGCGTGGCGTCCATAGAACTCGATTCCCACTGGCTTGCCTATTTTAAGGCAGTTGGGCAATTTATTATGCAGAATTAGAGGAAAAGGCTAGTTAAGTTCCCTTCGGCTTGCCTTCTGATATATTTGACGCCACGCCACTGGTATGTTGGTTAAATACGTTTCGAGTTGTGAAGGGGTCAACGGTTTCTCGAAATGGTTCGTGTAAATATTACACACGGCCGCCAGTTCCTTTTTCTTTGAACTTGACCGGTCACGCTGCCACGTGTCTAGATTTTCCAAGATCTCAAGATATGTCACTTTTTAATTATCCTCGCGCTTGAATATCCCAAAATTCAGACCAAAAATGTATTCCGTATCACAAGACTTTTGAATTAATTTCAACATTTCTTCCTTCCAATGTAAACAAAAATATGGCTTCCACCTTCAGGTATAGAGTAGCACATTCATTGTCTTGCAGAGGCAATCGTTTTTACGGCTGCGTCACGCAAACAGTCCTCTCCAATCCGGAACTCATTTTGAATTCAGCATTCAATTATTTTGCGTCGTTTATTATCACCAGTATCAAGTTGGACAACTTTTTAAAGTCCAGTGTTGTTTTGGTGATTTTTTTCTGAGACCTTTTTTTCTCAATTACCTATATTTAAGAGTGATCATCATCATAATTGCGTCCTTTATTATTTTTGTTATGATTTATTTCTAAAGCCTAAACTTGTTCATCAAACCGTCTACTGCGTTGAAAAGAAACATAAATGACTAGTCGTGTCTTTTTTGTTCCTCACCCGTTTTAATCTAGTCCAGTTTTCTACCACGCCCGAATGGAATGTGAGCTGAAGCGTTGAGTTCTCAGTCAACGAGGTTTATTGAGATGAGACAGTCAATAAGCGGACCTCTTAGAGCATTAAACTAACTGGAGAAGTCTTGCGCACTCGTTTGTATACAAAAAACTGCACCGAATGGGGCCGAGAAATGACAAAACCGGGTTGCAATTACAAGTGCAAAAAATTCAGAAAAAAGCAATTTTGAGTAAATATAAAAATCAGATCAATAAAGAAACAGGGAATTTTTACATTCTGTAATGCCAATTCATCGTGCGCAAACTAAACTTATACTTTACCTTTTCACAGTTCTTTGGTAGGAACGTGGGTAGGTGTACTGTTTACAGTTTGGTTTGATACTCCAAGGGGGACTTTACTAACGCTTGTATCTTAAGAGTAAAGAAAAACTGTAGCGAAGAAACAGCAAAAAAGTAGCGTTTGAAATTTTGCGCGCTGTTTTACACGACTTTTTAATACTTTATCTACTGATGTTATTAGATGTTCTTATTCTTATTCTTGTTCTTAGATGTTCTGATGTTCTTACTTTTTCTGACAAATAGTTATTTACTGGGACGAGTTAAGCACTAAATATAACCCCTTGCAAAAAAAACGTGCAACCATGGTTTTTGAATTTTGTGTGCATAACAGCTTACTTTCTAAGCTTTAATGCCTAAAAATCTGAAAAACCATAGGTGCCCGATTTTTTTGCAAGGGGGTGTACATACAAGTGGAGCAGAGTTACATTTTTAGACGTGGGTTTTACGAGTATTTGGGTCAAATACACACATACACATAGGTACTATCAGCCAAATATGTGATCTACCACCCTAAGGTTGAAATTCCTTTGCACGTCACAATATATAATGTCGATAAGACAGGCTGTCAACTTGAAAGTTCGACTTTAGCGACATTTTCATTTGATAGGAAGTTAGATGAAAAGTGGTAGACCACTTATTTGGGCGACCGTTCACAAATCTCGTGTATATCCCTTCTCTATACCCCTTGATGAGCTTTTACCATCTGCGCGGGAAGAGATGCAACTGGTACATTCTATGTTTTTTCTTTGCTTCCAGACCAGCATGGCAGTTAAAATACACTACTTAATTAATTTGATTGATTTTGGTTTGATTAATTTTGACATTATTTTAAATTAACCCTTTATTATTATTTTATCCTACTAATCCTACTCCTACTAATATTATAAACGCGAAAGTTTGTGACGATGTGACGATGTGAGTGAGTGAGTGTGTATGTTTGTTCCTTCTTCACGCTGAAACAACTGGACGGATTTGGATAAAATTTGGAATGTAGATAGCTGGCACCCTAGATTGAAACAGGCTACTTTTTATTCCGGAAAATTGCATAGTTCCTGCGGGATAGCAATAAACATGTCATAGGTCGTAACTGCCTAATGTAAGTAATTCTACGCGGACGAAGTCGCGGGCAGAAGCTAGTTGTTTATAAGCAGTGACGCTAGCAGAGAATTATTTTTACTGTACCTGATTGTTTTTTTATTATTGTTTTTGATTTTATCATTTTGTGATATTTAATTTATTTGTATAATTTAATTTATTTTATTTATTCTTGACGATTTACGCAGTCAGCGTTGTTTTAACCTACAAAATCCAACCAATACGCAAAATTGATCACAAACCCTGCACTCAGTTCAGTCCCTCAATTCTTTCAACTCGGTCTTACCCTTATCGAGAACCCGTCACAAAGGGCCCTCAAGATTGCAAATGTCAGATTTATTCGAGATCTTACGCAAATGATTTTACAGCCGGCCTCGTCTGGGTTTCATTGCTTTTGTTTTTTTAAAGGATGGAAAGCTAAGCGCCATTATTTGAGAGGAGTATGATTAAATGTTTTGTCTGTGTTTGGGCTCAGAAAATTTATGTAATTGGTATTAAAATTTTTAGATTGGTACCGTATTTCAGAAGGGACATAGAAATTTTGACTTCGTAATTGTTGCGGTTTCCTCGTTCTTTTTTGAAGTGAAAACTTATAAGGCGCTGAGCACTTTTTGGGATGGGTAAAAAATGTTAAACTCGCGTCAAGCGTAAGACGGAGGGAGATTTAAGTACCAGGATATCAGATCCTCTAAGAGCTTATTTTGAAATACCCCTTTCTACCTATACGCCCACAATGATGTTAAACGTGACCTTCAGGCCTTATTACCCCAGGCACCATATTAAGGATATACCCCGTAAAGGGATAAGACGTGCAACTTAAGTACATTAGCCTACGCTCAAGTATATCTCCATCAAACGTATAAAGGCAGTCCTTCCAAGGACTCACGCCTTCCGCATCCGAATCGATTCGTTAAGGTTCTTTACCTCCAGACAATTAATCGTTTTCATTGGTACCTCTTTATTTACAGGTCGGGCTGGGGCCGTCCGTCGTCATGGCAACCAGCAGTGAAACAAACCCCTGAACGCGGTGAGTAACGCATGACCTACTCTCCCGAATGTGTAAAAGCAAAGGTGAATACATCAAACGTGTGCAAGCTGCAACTGAGTGCAAAAAGGGTGCTGGGAAACGTTGGGATTTTCTGCTTGCAATTTGGTGGATTGGTTTCTGTTACGTACTCTTAAGTTTATATACCGGTTTATATATTGTGATCGAGAACATTTAAACTGAAACCTACAGAAAGTTTTGTCTAACGGTCAGTGATGTTACAAGGACTGTTAAAATTGCACGCTTTGAGCATTTTTAGCATAGTCATCGGCATTTCATACCTGTTTAGTTATATCACTTTATACCTGTACAATATCAGATTTTTCGTTCCCACGACGTATATAAGCCAGAGACGAGACGAAGCGAGACATCAGATTTACTTTAATTCCCCATTCAAAAGGCTTTTGAGCTTAAATTGCCATTTTGTGTTTAATGTGGCTTTTGTCGAGCTAAAGACGCTTTTAAAACAGAAAAGAAGTCTACGCACTACGGATTATTTTATTGTATTAGGTATATTGAAAAACATTCAAATCACATACACATAAATTCCGCATCCACCGCGATTTCGCGGTCCTGTAGGCTTATTGTCGAACTCGCTCGCAATCGCCATCGCGTTCAATTTGACAGTTGTTGTTTGAATGTGACAGCTAGCTGATTCCGATGCCAATTGTCAGCCCATACATGAACTGTCAAAATGAACGCGATGGCGATTGCGAGCGAGTTAGACAATAAGCCTACTGATCTGGTGGATGCGGAAGGCACAGGACCGGTCCGAGTGGCGAGCCTTGGGGGTAGGTATTGCAAAATCCGGTTCTTTTCTCAAATCCGGATTTACAAATTATCAACTTGTACAAATCCGGATTATCCGGAGTTTTCGGATTTTTATTAATATTTTGAAATTTTCATGTAATTACATGTTTTTTGAAACCTAATGGTGTTCAATTTTATTGTTTATAAAATTTCCCTAAGAATATATAAAATAAAACTGCAAAAATCTTGATAATCCGCGTTTAATCAGTCCAGTACTGCTGTGTTTGCAGTACAGTACTACCGGGCCGGCCGACTAGCTAGATCTAAAGCTAGGTATGAGGTAGCCAGTAAACCGCGGAGGGGAGAGGGATAGATAGTGCTACGTGGCGGGGAACGAAACGAACGCATGAATGAATGAAATGAAACTAAATTCAATAGGAAATTCTGCTTAAATGTCAACTTTGTCAACTGTAATTGAAATCCGAAAAAACCGGATTATTATGCTAAAAATCCGAATCTATAAAAGGCGACAAAAATCCGGATTTATCCGGTTATTTCGGATTTCGGATTATCCGGATTGCAATCCCTACTTGGGGGAGGCCTACATCCAGCAGTGGCCGTCTATCGGCTGACATGATGATACGTAAATTCAGATGGATGATAATCAATGCAAGTAAGAAAAAAAAACTCTCAACATGAGACAAAAAAAACAACTTGAAAAAAAAATTGGTTGCCTGTAAAGTCGGTATACGGGCGAAAGTTTTACGTGACAACGACTTTGAGTGGTAAAATAATTTTAATGTGAATATTCATTCGTATAGTAGGAAGAAGGACGTGTAAACTTGTATGCAGGCGCCTAAGCGAAATAGAAGCGCAAGACATGAACCGGTGTGTATGCCTATCTCTCTCACTCTCTCTCTCTCGCTCTGTCTCTCTCGCTCTTAGGCGGGCTAACTGTGCTCGAGTGGAAGGGACGCGTGCCTTTCACTTTTTATGTCTGTCTCTCTCGCTCTTAGGCGGGCTAACCATGCCCGCGTGCCTCTCACTCGCTCTCATTGTGAGCGCATAACGTGAGCGGAGCGTAACGCAGTTTCTTGAAGTGTCACCCGGCAAACCAATTTATAAGACGTTGTCACGTCAAAAACTCGTTAAAAATGAAATTTTTAGCAAACGCTTATTATTCGCGTAACCTGTACACCATTACAACGCTTGAATAAAACATAAGTCATGGAACGCTTTTTACCTTTGCTGTTCCAAATCCATAGCAAAATTAATGATCTAGAACAGAAATCTGATTTAAATTCCATGCTCGTGGGAGATCAGCTAATCAAAAATTTATTATCTTTTATGCGGAAGTTACGTATTATATTAAACTAATCTCTGGGTTAGCGGAACAAATTCGCATAAATAAGTTCGGCGAATAACTTTTAATTTTCTTATAATGAAAGAAAATGCCGACCTAATTAGTCTTAGGGGGGTATCTCACTACAGATTGCTTAGAGGTATATAAAGAAGCTTACATCATCCTCGCAGACTATAACCAAGTTAGCTAATCAGCAGCCAAGAAGGAAGAAATTTTCTTCCCAGATAACTGGTTCTTTAACGGGAAAGATTTTTTCCTGCACGATAACCAAATACCATAACCTGCACTGGTAAAACTAATGTAGGATGATTAATTTGAATTAATTTAAGTCTAGGTGCGGTAGGCGAGCCACCCCTAAGCCCCGAACATGATTGTTTTAATTTAGAAATAGTCTTTATTTTACCTTATAGTTATGTAGGGGGAACAAATCTTTCCCGTTAAAAAACCAGTTACCTGGGAAGAAAATTTCTTCCTTCTTGGCTGCTGGTTAGAACTTGGTTATCAGCGAGGAACAAAGGTAAAGAAGGTTGTTATCGTGCATCTTCCCATCCTAAAATACGATTTGCGGGCCGTGAAACTGCCTGTATATTGTGTATTAAAGTAACCGAATAGTTTGAAACATGTGCCCGTAATGAGGTTTCGAGTTTGTAAATATATTATTTGAACAGGTGCCACTAAACGGCATTGCTAGGACGCCGAACGACCTCGTTATTTCGATCGGCAGGTTTCACCACTGTATAGCACATAAGATTGTTTATGTACCAGACAATGTGTAAGGATGTTGGCCCAGCTGCGTGATCGTGACGTATGATACACAATGGAATATTAAATGTTGAAGTGTCTGATCTAAATAACAACATCGAGCTGTAGTGTCGTGAAATTAAACGAAACTAAAACCGCAATAACAAGTGGAAAAGCGGAATAAAGAATTGAAATCCAAAAAATGTATTAATTGCGCTATCATAGAAAATTTAAACAAATAAATAAATATCTTGAGACAATTGACTCCAATTGACCTAGTATGTATCTATAACTCTTTCCCAAAGTTTCCAAGTAAGTGAGTTATTCTTTTCCTAGTCCCAAATTAAGCGAAGTTTGTAATAGGTAACGGCTACTACGGGTACTTAAATAAAATATAGACGAAGACTTGAGGACAGACATTCGAATTTTTCATGCATATTTAATATCCGCCCAGATCCGAGATCGAACCCGGGACCGGGACCTCAAGCTTCATAATCAGGTTCGATCGTCAATATATACTGACGAGCAAAATTAAAGGGTCACTTTTCATACAACTTTAAAACAACTTAACAACAACAACTTTTTTCTTTTTTTTTACTTTTTTTCTTTTGTCTTGTTTATTTTGCACAGTTAAGAGTTTACATACATACATACATACATACTTTCAATGGAAACTGCCCCGTTATTTTTGCTCTTCAGTGTATTTCGGTGCTCGCTATCTGCTGATCCGTTTGAAGCCAAAAAGTGTCGAGTGATTTTAAATAAAGAACATCAACGACAATAAAAGCTTGAGCCTTAATTGACGGCCCTGAGTAAGCCTTAACTTATAAACGGACAAAATATTACGTTTCTTCGAAAATTGCCGAGCACGCTTCGGACTAAGACAAGCAATTCCCCCAGACTTAGCCGACTTTGCAGGGAGCAATTACTTACGTTTATTAGTTTTTCAAGCCAGTCCTACCGGGATGCCATAAATTCATGGAGTTGCATTAAGATGTCGCGAGGATCGGCCACACCTGAGCCTCGTAATTGGGGCTTGATGGTATTCATATTTCCTTTTATATTTACTTATTTAGTAGTAAATTATGTATAAAGTTTGAGGATGATGGCGATGTGCTTATCCGGGCTGGTTATGAAGGAATGGCGGCATTAAAACTGCTTACAAAGTAAATCTACAGATGCAGACTTCGTCCGCGTAGAAATAGACTGCAGAACTGATGTTGATGGTATATTCTGCAAAGAATTATTTACGTTGAGACTAGGCTACGACCTTTGAGATGTTTATCGCTATCCCGCGAGCACTATGCAATTTTCCGGGATAAAAAGTAGCCTATGTGCTAACCTAGGGTACCACCCGTCCAGCCGTTTGCGCGTGAACACACACTCACAAACTTTCGCTTTATAATATTAGTGTGATGACACTGAACATTTTATATAGTGCCATAAAAGAAATACCTTGTAAGTAGGTACAAAAACAGACTAAGCATAAAATGAACACGAGTAACTTAAACTAACTTATAAATACCTAGCTTAACAAAAACTAGAACTAAAAATTATAATCTAAATTTGGACCGTTAGGTAGGGTGCCCATCACGCATACAGCATTTCCGCGCTGAATTATGATACCAATTCTTTGCGCGAGAAAGCTGCCCACGCGATGGTCGCCAGTTTGCCTCTCTTAGCCAACTCTGTAAGTAGGTAGGTAGGTACTTAAGTATTTAATTATTTGACAATGTTCGTATTGTCATTGCGATTTAATTCGGAAACGTCTTTGATTTCCCTTGGGGCGGGAATAGCTCCTCTGCTCATTTGTGGGGCTTATCATCGAATTTAATTAACAGGTAGGTATAGAATTAAACAATTAATTGAATCAGGCGTTACTTGCAGAGGTCTGAACTCTTAGAAATAAAACACAAATAAGAAGAAATAAGACAAAACCATAGAATGTACTGGCTCTCTTCCCGCGCATATGGCAAAAGCCCATCGAGAGAATGGGCGAAAATTTTAGGAATCGTGTTATAGGCGATGAGATACGACTAGCAACCCATCACTATTTTGATTTCCCTAAGCGTGGCCTTTGGGTCTTGTTACCCTTGGGATAAAGACGTGATTTATGTATGTATGTATTTGACTTTTTTTTTTGGATGTAGGTGCTAAATAAAAAGTTTTTCTTGAAAAAAAAACTGCGGAACTTCAATTTTAACGATTTTGGCGTCAGCCCATCAACCCATCTCATGACTTTGCCAGTGGCACCATTATAGAAGTTGTGCCACAGATTTTATTCGTGAAATTAAATAGTTGACCATGAAATTTCTATACCGTCCTATGGCTGGCCTTAGACGAACTTAGAGTAGTTAGTGCCAACAGCTTCAAGCGTTCTCTGTTGTCTAATTCGCTCGAAATCTCCATCGTCTTCATTTAGACACTTCATGTATGGGCTGACAATTGGCATCGGAACCAGCTAGCTGTTACATTGATACAAGTACTGTCAAAACGAACACGATGGCAATTGCGAGCGTGTTAGACAATAAGCCTACTGCAGTTTGAACATAGCAGTCGGTTTGAAGTTGCCTCCAACCGCAACACGAGTGCTCTACGTTGCCAATTGGTGTGCCACTACCGGACAAAGGCTTCCCCTTTCTTTTTCCACCAGCTCGACTTTTAAAAGGCTTCTCCAAATAATATCACGTCAATGGAAAAACCAAAAACAACGTAACGCTTGTCTGAAAGTATTTGTACAAGAAAACTCGCAAATAGGTCACTGATGTAACCCCACGGAGGGATTCCTTTATAAAACCGACAATGAATAGTCATGTACATTCCAATAGACGTTCACAAAAACTAAAACTCCCCATTCCAAGCTTAATCGCGAACAGGACCGCAGCAAAAACTATCCCAGACCATTCCAGCTATCTCTCTCTCCCGTTACAACGTTATCCTGCGTCTCCGTCACGCAGCATCCGTATCGATCGGAGCCGTGACCTTGGCCTTCGGAGGGGGTAAACAGTCTCCTGACCTTCCAAGGGGGAGCTTCCCGTAGGCTTGGGGTAAGTAACGTACTGCATACAATGCGGAAATGCTCCCGAGCGTATGACTTTTTGTAATTAGCTGCGAAAAAATGATATGGAACGGATATAGTATAATAGGGAATATGCATTAAAAAAAAATGTCACATCACTATAAAAACCAAAGTCGCTTTCCGTCGTCTGTCTGTCTGTCCCTATGTATGCTTAAATCTAATCTATAAAACTTCGCAACGGATTTTGATGCGGTTTTTTTAATAAATAGAGTGATTCAAGAGGAAGGTTTTAGTGGCTGAGAAAAGAGCCGTTGGGCGCAGGAAGAAATCCTGAATGATCCTGAAAATATAAGATTTTAAACTACTCAGTCTTAGTCAGCGATTAGAAAGAGAGATCCGATATGACAGTCATGTGACTTCATTTGTCACAACGCCCATATAAACTCCATAATACAATTAAGTTTTTCTAGAAAGAGACGGAGACAAATCTTTGACAGCTTACATCTCGGTTGTTTTTATAGTTATTTAGAAAAGTGTTGTTGATATTGTTTATTACACAAGTGAGCTTTTACTTTTAATGAAAACCATGAAAAATATCATGAATATTCCCTATTGAAGTTTAAGTTACATCTGTGACGGTTGTAACCAGGAACTTAGGTAATACATACCTACACGAAATCCTTATCATCCTCGCAGATAAGTTAACCAAGAACAAGCAAGCAAGCAACAAATTATCAAATTTGGAGCAAGTTAACAGCCAAGAAGAAAGAAATTTTCTTCCCAGATAACTGATTTTTTGACGGGAAAGATTTTTTCCTGCACGATAACCAAGTTGCATAACCGGCACTGGTAAAACCAATTTAGGATGATTAATTTGGATTAATTTAGATTTAGGTGGGGCAGGAGTGGCCCTTGGGCCACCCCTAAGCTGCGAACATGTTTTTTGCAATTTAGAAATAGTCTTTATTTTACCTTATAGTTATGTACGGGGAACAAATCTTTTCCCGTTAAAAAACAAGAAGTTATTTGGGAAGAAATTTTCTTCCTTGACTGTTGGTTAGCTAACTAACTTGATTATCTGCGAAGAATAAAGGACGAAATCGAGTACAAAAAATAATCCGCAATGTTTTCTAAGCCATGTCTATGTAGTTATGTACGAAGTGTAGCCAAAGCGAAAACGGATCACCGCCTCAGTGTCAAGCCGAGTTTCCTCTCATTTATTATTGCAAAGTCTTGTGTAAGACTACTTAATGACAGCTGCAAATATTGAATTCTCTTTGCCGTTTCGCTAAGCTTACGTTACGTTTTAATCACAATATCTTCTGGTTCATTCATTAAATTTATTAAAATGCCTAATAGTTACCATTGTTATTTTCTTAATGAAAAACAATTCCATGTTGTATGCGTGCACTTCCCTGCTGGTCTGGCAAAGAAAAATCATAGAATGTACTTCTTTCCTGTTACAACTTGGTCAAAACGGCAGCATCAAATGTTGAATTGATTAAGCATGAAATGCAGTTGCAGCGCCAAGGATTCTGGGCCCAGTCGGGCAGTCGGGGCCTGGCCGTGACCCACATGTGGCTCCCGCCGGGACTTTGTAAAGTCGATTTGCATGCGGCCAAGGTGCATTTGTGCTTTCAAAGGTTAACAGTTGAAGCTCAGATTTTTGCTTTATTACAAAAGATGTGACGTAGTTAAAATACAATTAGTACCAATTTAAAAAAAAAGAAAACGGACCATCTCGGGACTAATACCTAGGAATACTCTCGAACAAAAAGAATTTTCCAAATCAGAGCACAATTGACAACATTTCATTTTTATAACACCTGAAAATGTATATATGGTTCGAAAGCATTTTGCCTCCTGATCACTGCAATATGTTTATATAATTTTAATATCGCTTATAATAAAAAATAAAAATTAATTAAAAATATGTCCTAATTTTACCAAAACTACCACAGGATAGGTGAAACACCTTTGCCTTTTTCACGAGAAAAAATAAGCGACCATAATTTTGTATATGACAACTTCAAAGTACAAGGGGGGCAACTCTGAAATTCTATTTTTGAAGTTCGTTGCATACCTTCTCTCTCACTCTCAAGTTAATGACTATATTAGTATGAGCGAAACAGCACGAAGCGAACCTCGAAAATCGAATATCGGAGAATAAGGCCTGACATTGACGATTTGAAATTGACGTCAGATTTTTTTCTATACAGAAAAGACAAAAGGATAAGTGTCTATTCCGTGATAGTATCGGAGTTACGCCCTTTTAGAATAAGCCAAAATTAATAAATTAATTATAAATTAAATACAAACCCTAGCGAAAAAATTAAACTGTCAGCATGTTCATCTTTTCGAACAGAATACAGAGAACCATTAAAATTATAGGCTCAGAAATATGAAATGTTGTCAATTCTCAACTAATATTATGTAGACTCTAATACATAGAAATACATTCAACAGAAAAACCTTTTTGGTTAACCCCTTATATGGCTTATCCCTTATATGCATATAGGCATCTAGAGGTGATACCTGTTGCCATAATAAAACAGATCGCTCAACTGGTTTCTGAACAAAATATCAAAAAGTTTGGTGGGAAAATATTCCCTCTGCCTTATAAAGGGTAAAAATTGGAAAATTGCTAAAAAAATTTAAACTAACTGACGCTAATAACACACAAAGTTGTTATGTTTGTCTATCTAGTAATGCCATCACTTCACAGAGGAGCTCTTGTTGGCAACACTGCCAACATAGAGTAATTTTATTGTTTCTTTAATGTTTTGTCTATGGGCATGGTGGCCGCCCCCCCCCTGTCTTGTTCCTAAAATGGCCACGAATGTGTGTTGTGTTCTTGCTTGCAATAAAAAACTATATAAAATACAGTCCACTACTTTAATTTACAAGCAGTAGAAACCTGTACATGGTCCTTCGAACCGGATCCCCAAAACTCCTTTCAAATACTTACTTTGTATAAGCGGTCAGCCATCATTTAAGTATACACTTAACCGATCAAGTTCCACTACGTAAGGCTTCCAATAACTAATTAGCCTCTTCTCCTTTCACTGGAATATATCGTCAAGTCGATTATTTGAAAGGTTAAATATCCGGCTTCTTCAGTAAATAATGGATGCCCAATTAGTCCTTGAATGCTATTGAAGCAATGGATAGACCTCGCCCGGGAAAATGTCAAGAGCTTACAAAGTATAGTACCTACAGTATCTTCAGCGTCTCATAAGCAAAATTTTCTGTTTTCGTCTTCTCTTATGCTCAATTACGCCGTAAAAGAAATATCTGTTTAGATAAAGTTATCCAGGTGGTAGAATTTTGCGTAAGGTCACAGGTGTTCGTGGCTGGTTCTTATTGACCATCAGGCCATCGTTACGTTCCACCTATACGCCCTTAATCATGCTAAAAGTGGCCTTAAGGTTTAGTTACCTTAGGCTCTGTCTACCCGTCCCCCCCTCTCGGAGAGGAGGTCCAGCTTGGGTGGCTGGGCCGGCCAGCGGGTGCCGTGGTTCACAATTTGCTCCCATAGCACCCGCTGTCTGGCAGCTGAGGGAATACCGGAGGTTTTTAATGGTATGCCTCCTACACTCCTTCGCTCTCAAATTAGGAGGGAAGGAGTGGAGGAGGAGAGCCCCATACACCCCGCCGCGTGGTTCCAAATGCGCGGTGGTTAGTGCGTAATGCATTTTCCCTCCGAAAAAAAAAAAAAAAAAGGCTCTGTCTACCCGTAATAATGACGTGATATAATGTATGTATGTATGTAGGCCATCGTTCACTAGCTTGTTTCCCTATTCCATCAAAAATATTGGTTGTTCGGTATGAGTGTGTAATTTTTTTATTCTCCATCAGGTTGGGTGGCGGATGTCGGGCGGCGGCGCGGGGCTCATGTCGTGCGTGCGCGAGGGCTCTCTGGAGCCCCCCTATCGGCCGCCGGCGCACACCGACACACACAATCATGGTCAGTATGCTCACTATAGTATAGTAACCGGCAAACATCTTGAGCCAGGTCTTATACTCCGAAATTCGATTTTCGAAATTCGTTTTGTGCCGTTCCGCTCACACCAATAGTAATTAATTTAAGAGTGAGGGGGACGGTGTGATACGAACTTCGAAAATCCAATAGAATAGAATAGAATATATTTATTTGCAAAGAATAAGTAGATATAACAATGTCATTAATGTCATTGTCGTTGTTAATTTCGGAGTAGCCCCTCTAAATGCGCGCAGAAGCGAATTCAACGGTCTCTTCCCACTAGTTACATTAGCAGTTCCGTTGATGGTACTACTTTGTATAGTGATAATGGAACTAACAGGAATAGACCAATTCAACATCTCTTTGGTACAAAAGTACGTGCACGAACTTACTTCTTCCACGTCGCCTTAGCTCTAGAAGTTCACAGTAAGCTGTATCTGCTTCTAATCAACGACGAGCAATAATTTGTACGCGCTGCCCTGCGGTCCCCCCACTGCACGCTTTAGTGCTTCTTCCTCTTATTCTTCAATAGAGGATTTTTGATAGCTCACTCGAAAATACCATTCGACGGGGGTAATACAACCGTGCAGTGCTGAAATTACAGGTCAAATTAAATTGACAACTTTTTGAGACGAATGTAGAGCTTGTAATTTACTTTCGTCTATTTTCACTGCTCACTGCAAGGTTCTATTTAAATATTATGATAGCGCGGCATCACTGCTGCTGTATTTGACGTTGTTTTATGCAATTGGTATTTTGAGAATTGGTTAATTAATGTTTCAGTTTTAAGAGAGTTTACGATGAAAATTATAACCATGATTCAACTCATTCCAGGCGAGGGTCGCACAGGGCGTTTCCTACGCGGTCTGCGGCGCATGTTCAAGCGGCGCGGGAGCGGCGCGCGCGCAGACGCGTCGCCCGACCCGCGCAGCAGTTCCACTGGCGAGCTGCTGGCGGCCGAGCGGCAGGCGAGGAGGAAGTGAGTCGCTCGTCACTTGTAGCATGTGGTAGGCGACGGCAGACCGCTAGTATCGTGTAAAGTGAGGCGAGAGCAACGCCTGATGAAGCTTAATTAGCAATGATGTTTCAACTCTGCTCGCTGTTTACCGCCAGGAGTCTATTAATAAGAGTAAATTAGCAACGTCTCCACCAGTGCATATCGCCAACATTTTGTTCTCAAGGTATTCGCAATTTGTCGCGATTTCGAAAGAAGTTCTTCTACTACCTAATAGGTGGATCGATAGGTGATCGAGAGTTGGAAAATGACATTCGTTAGGGCGTTCTAAGGGAGAGGCCAAAGTTCAACAGTGGACGCCTGCCGGCAGATGATGATGGCTTACTGTACACTGACCTTATTTGTATTTACATACATACATACAGTCACGCCTCTTTCCCATAGGGGTAGGCAGAAACTACTCTGTTCCACTTGTTACGATTCCGACATACCTCTCATTTATTCATTTCTCTGATTTCTCTCTTATTTGTATTTATTTTTGATAAATAAATAAATGTATATATTAGTGAACAATTCACACAAATTGACTTACTCCCAAAATAAGCGCTAGTAAGGCTTGTGTTATGGGCACTAGACAACGATATACATACTTATATACAGAAATACATACTTAGATAGATTGAAACATCCATGACTCAGGAACATCGTGCTCATCACACAAATATATGCCCTTACCAGGTTTCGAACCGGGGACGCTTTCTTCACAGGTCACTCAACTATGCCAATAGCGTCAAACAATTTGATGAAGGGATAGTGACACGTAATGTTGTTGATTGCAGAGAGGGCGCTTACGGCAGCGGGCTGTCCGTGTCCCACGACTCAGTGTTCACGGGCGAACGCTCCGGCGACGAATCCAGCGACGAGCGGCCCGCGCCCCATCTGACCAGCTCGCACCGGGTACGTACCTAACCTACCATCTTCTTCTTCTTCTGCCTCGCCTTATCCCGTTACGCGGGGTCGGCTTTCCCAATCATGCGACGCCATTTGCTTCTCTCTTGAACGTCTTGCTCATGGAGTCCCAACACCTTCATGTCCCTTTGGACATTTGTCATCCAAGTTGTTGTTGTCATTTGTCATCTAACCTAACCTACCATCTCACTAGTTTTTTTATTTTATTGAACTTATGGTGTCCCATTACATATCAAAAGCCTTCCGAGACTCCCGAAGGCTTATTGTCTAACTCGCTCGCAATCGCCATCGTGCTCATTTTGACAGTTCATGTATGGGCTGACAATCGGCATCGGAATCAGCTAGCTGTCACATTCATACAAGAACTGTCAAAATGAACACGATGGCGATTGCGAGCGAGTTAGACAATAAGCCTACTGGTCCGATGCAATGTCGAGCCACCTCAATGTACAGTAGACGGCCACATCGGTCTTCTCGGCTAATTTCGGCTTTGTAGAGCGTTGTCTCGCTCCAACTTACGTGACGCTACTTGTCTCTTTCCGGATAGTGATGAAAAAGTGCCTTAAAACAGTTAATTTACCTTTAACCTTAGTTTAGTATAAATTACGAAGCCTGTCCACAAATAATAGCAACAACTTTGTTTTATCGACACACGCCCGCGGTTCCGCTCTCATAACGTCAAAACTGGATGACATTGAACGAATGTTTGCAAGGAAATTTACGCGTCTTTGTTCTAAGACTCTATGTAAGTGGTTTCCTCTCCCGCGCCCCTGTGCCGCGCGGGAGAGGACTTTTAAGCGGTCGGTCTATAGAACTAACTCGTTATCTTGGACTCAGTAGAACTCAGTATAGTTCTTCGAGAAAGGGGCCTTACCATGACGTCCTAATTCCGACTCAGTTTAAGTTTCACCTGTCACTTTTAGTATGAATCTGACAGCGAGCGCACCTAAACTGAAACGCATTAAGACGTCATGGTACGGCCCCAGGAGCAGGAGCAGGAGAGTTCGCAAGCTGTCAGACCATGCTAAAAGTGACAGCTAAAACTTGAACTGAGTCGGAATTAGGACGTCATGGTAAGGCCCCTGGTCACTGGTCTGGTGGACACAGTTACGTTCAATAGTTAGTCATCTAACTAATCTAACTAATATTATAAATGCGAAAGTATGGATGGATGGATGGATGGATGGATGGATGGATGTTTGTTTGTTTGTTACTCAATCACGCCAGAACGGCCCAACGGATCTGGATGAAATTCGGCACATAGATAGAGAAAAGTCTGAAATAGCACATAGGCTACTTTTTATCCCGGAAAATTGCGTAGTTCCCGCGGGATAGCGATAAACGAATTCTTTGCAGACGAAGTCGCTGGCAACAGCTAGTATTATAAATGCGCGAAAGTATGGTGGATGGATGTTTGTTTGTTACTCAATCACGCCAGAACGGCCCAACGGATCTGGATGAAAATCTGTACATAGATAGAGAAAAGTCTGGAATAGCACATAGTCTACTTTTTATCCCGGATAATTC
Organism: Pandemis heparana; assembly: GCA_963854515.1. Lineage (NCBI taxonomy): Eukaryota > Metazoa > Arthropoda > Insecta > Lepidoptera > Tortricidae > Pandemis > Pandemis heparana. Next base: position 1,279,128 of record OY978025.1, read on the forward strand.
CCGCGGGATAGCGATAAACGAATTCTTTGCAGACGAAGTCGCAGGCAACAACTAGTTTGTTATATTTAAGGAAGTTGCTAAACTATTTACCTAACCGTTTCCCAATCGTTGACAGAAATAATGTAAATATTACTTAAAATTTAAATACTCCCGGTCATTTATGTAAATAGAAAGTCATTACAAAATGACACCGTCATACGTTGAGAAAACGGCAAGTTTGATTTATTACAAGTGGTTTGTCGAGGACTAAAGCATGTACAAGTAAAGATCCAGCTGCCCGGTGATACGATCATTTCGGCCTCGTCGTTAAGATGTTTTAAAATCAAACTCGGAAATTGGCTTCTCGAACACACATTCTATACATTCGACGAACTCTTTTCCTGGCATTCAAAGCCTACTGTTTGCAGAACATTTGTTTTATTATAGTGCTGCAGTCACGCTGCAGTGCATTTTTATTAAATTTTTGAATTGAAATAAAATAGTGATAAAAATTACATGTTGTAATAACTATAATTATTATTAATAAATGACTATGAGTATGATTTGTTAGGGTTTCTCAAAGTAAGTCTACTGAAGTTGATGTTGATGTAGTTAGGAATAGACAAGTTTTGAAAAGAACATACATACCTACATATAAATCATGTCTTTATCCTTTACGGGGTAGACATAGCCTAAATTAACAAAGACCTGGAGCCCGATTTTTGAAAGCACATGTATGAAAATAACACTCGAAAGTGGTGAAAAATTGGGTTGAATTTGAAATACGAGTAGCTTAGGTCTGTGATGTGGTTGTCTATACTTATTTTTGTTTCATTTTACAAAGGGTTTTGGCCCAGGCAACCACATCCAATTATGTTTTATTTTATTTAATGTTTATTTTTTACTGTTTATTTTAACTGTTGTATCATTCTTTTCTTTTCAATGTATGTATATGTATCACCCTATGGTCCCAACGGAAGACCAGCGCTGGCTGCAAGGCCAGCAAATGCTGAGTTGGGACCATTTTGTGACAATTTATTTATTTATCTGCTGTTTTATGTGTTTTTTTTTTATGTGTTGATTGTCATGAATAAACTTTTTTCTTCTTCTTCTTCTTCTTCTTAGAAGATACGGCTCTCATTAATCATGTGGACTAGTCAAAAATTTGATTAGAGCCGTAGTTTTGAAGATATAAAAAGATTTATACCACTTTCGAGTGGTACTTTCGAGTGACGTCCTTTAAAAAATCGGGGCCATGACCACGTTTAGCATGATAGTGGGCGTGAAGGTAGAAAGGGGATTCAAAATAGTGATGGGTTACCGCAACGCCTATAACATGATTCCTAGGAATTCCCTTTGGAATGGTCTTTTACCATCTGCGCGGGAAGAGAAGCAACTGGTACCTACCTATGTTTTTTCTTGCTCCAAAACCAGCGTGAAACTAAGCAAAGGCAAAAAAGAGCAAGTTGCCTGAACCAGGAATTTAAATAGATGCATTCTATTTGTTGACCTACCCTATAGCATGACTAGCATGAGAAACTACGGAAACTATTGTTGATTTCAAGTTTGGTTTGCTAAACTTAGGGTAACTTACTAAAACTAACTCAAACTTAAACTGGCTAACTTCCAGAATCTGAGACGTATTATGATAATAATTGCAATGTACATAATTGCATCGTTCAAGTAAATCAAGGCATAAACTTGTAAAACACAGAAGTAATAAATTATAAAAATAGGCAGTACAAGACAGAAAAATTCAAGAATTAAAACTACTCAACTTACTACCCAATTTAGTAGCTAGTTTAGTTATTTAAAATAAAATATTTGATTTATAACTAATTAAATTAAATTATAATATCGTAATTGTTGGCAACAGAGGTCATTGGAGTTAAGTACTTAAATAAAATATTAGTCTAAGTAGTTAATCGAAAAACTCACATTACCTAATTGTAAAATTAGGTTACACTTAAACACAACTACTAAAACATGTAATATAACATAATTAATGGAAAATAGAGTTGCAGAATGTAGCATTAAACTATGATTTTAACGCCTATAAATTTTGAAACGTTTTGGCTTCATAATAATTTTGTTGTTATAAAAACAAGCAGGATAGGTAGGTATTGCAAAAGTAGAATAAATACAGCTTTTCCTCATTCACATTTTCAGTGCAAATATTCCGCATTAGTTCTGCTATAGTGTTTGTATTTGCCTAGAGCGCTTGTTCGTACTGTACGGTGGGCCAAATAAGTCTATCACTTTTCATCCAACTTCCTATTAAAAGAATATGTCGCTACAATTGAACTTTGAAGTTGACGGCCACGTATTATCGATATTGTATTGTAAGAATTTAAGAATGTGATTAGACTGTCTGTGCTTTTTACTCTTTAGTTTTACTAATATGGTTGCACTTCAATATTACAGTAATACAATACAAATACTCTTTATTGAACACCACAAATCAGTACAAAACAATACAGAAACAAAGAACAAAGTATACAAAAGGCAATATTTTATTGAATAAGGCGTTACTTTGCGGAGGTCCATTTTAAAGTAAGCTTTAAGTATCGGAGTAGCAAGGTAAATGTTCTTTGTTCATTGCACTTCAATTTTTTTTAATAAATCATAAGGTATCGTATTCCCACATTAGGTAGGTACATATTACAAAACAAAGTCCTCCGCCGCCTCTGTCTGTTCGCAATAAACTCAAAAACTGCTGCACGGATTTTCATGCGGTTTGCAACTACAGTAGGCGGCAAATATGTAAAACGTAGAGGGGATATGCGCAGTATGAAAAACAACATCATTTCCATACTGCGCTTATCCTCTCCACGTTTTACTTATTTGCTGCCTACTATACATAGTGAGTGCCTACTATACATGAGGCAAATTTAAGTACCTATATAATTTGACAAAATTTTGTTTGTAAATTGCTTGAAATATGACGACAGTAAAATTTTGGCGGTGCCATTATATTTTGCACGTGTGAAGCCGCGCTTGCCAGTTCCAATACAATTTACTGATATACCTACTGTTTAATAGGAATTACTTAACTCCCTTCGGTTTTAAGGATATTCTTTGCAACTCCCTGTACCAAAAACGGTACATAGGAAAACCTCCATACACATACCTTCAACTCAAAATCCCCATTTGAAAGCGTATTAAAACTCAAAGGACAACGTACAAAACCCTCACTGACCTACTTTCGACAAAGCGAAATTAAAAACTGCAAAAGCTGCTAAAGCTTTGATAGCTATAAAAGCTTAGTCTGAAAGCTGCTCAGCTGCGTATGCTGATGCACTAATTTGCATGGCGTGGGGATCAATTACTTCACTGAACCCCCAGTGAAATGCAAATCGTTTGTTCAAACAGTCAGGCTACTGTTTGATGTTTTCAGATCAAAGTTCTTGGAGATTTGAGTTACGAAAGTGAGTCATATACATTGAGGGATATGTAGTGTGAGCTGTGCCCAGTATTTAGTTTAGCCTATATAAACGTAAGTCCATTTTATATTAAAGAGCAGTATTTACTCTTACTAAAAAACACAAAGTGAGGTGAAATTTAAAGTGGAAGAGACACTATGTATAAATAATTTAGAACTATAATAATATTACTATGCTATATATTGCTACAATAATAATACTTATAAAGATTAAATAAAATACTAGTGTCCGACCGAAACCGAAACCGAAACCGAATATTCGGTTTTTTCTGATTTCGACCGAAACCGAAACCGAAATTTTTGTAGATGTATCATATCAAACAAAATATTCAAAATTACTGTACAAATCGTAAGGAAAAGTTTATTGCAAGGATTTCTTATATGAGAACAGTTAAGTACTTTTTTTGTTAAACAAAATAAAAAAAAATGTCGCTGGTACCAGCTGGACGGGCCGCCTGTGCATTACCTACCTATACCTACCCGGCCGAGCGTGCCCGAATTAAGCCGAGCGCTCCCGATGCGAGAGGCTGCGAAGTAATTTCGGTCCGGCCGAAGGATTCGGCCGGATTCTGGCCGAAACTTCGGCCGAAATCACTTTTTTGGCCGAAATTGGCCGAAACCGAAACTTCGGTCGGACATACATACATATCGTCACGCCTCTTTCCCACAGGGGTAGGCAGAGACTACTTTGTTCCACTTGCTACGATCCTGACATACCTCTTTCGCTTCATCCACATTCATCAATCTCTTCATACATGCTCGTCGGTTTCGGGTACTCTTGATCTGGCCTTTCTCCAAAACGTCCCCAATTTGATCACGGAACGTCCGCCTAGGCCTTCCCCTCCCAACGCACCCATTCACACTCCCCATATAAATCTGTTTAGTTAATCTTCTTTCATCCATCCTCTCTACGTGACCAAACCAACTAAGCATACTTTTTTCTATCCTAGTCACTATATCTTCTTTCCCACCAGCACATTCCCTTATCACACTATTCCTTATTCTATATTCGGTCGGACACTATAAAATACTACATTATATAAAAATAGAAAAAGATTATACAAAAGGACGAAAAGGAGATTAAAAAAAGATAGAACAACACTGTAACATCACGGAGAATAAAATACATAAATAAAAGGAGAAAAATAATTATGCAGAACTAGCAAATTATAGAAAACTAGCTGTTGCCCGCAACTCCGTCTTCGGAGAATTCGTATATCGCGCGCCCGTGGGAACTATAAAATATTCCGGAATTAAAAAAATGTCTTTCTGGGTCTCAAACCATCTTCGTACTACCTCTATATATTTACCTCTTTCGCTTCATCCACATTCATCAATCTTTTCATAAATGATCGTCGGTTTAGTGTAACTCTTTACCTGACTTTTTTCGAAACGTCACCAATTTCATCCCGGAACGTTTGTATCAGCCTCACCCTCCTAACGCTCCCATTCACACTCACTTTAAAAATCTTTTTAATAGATCTTCTTTCAAAAACAAATTTTAAAAATTCTTCTTTAAAAAAAAACATCGTATAGCGCTCCGGGAGTGTTGGCAGAAGTACACTCCAAAAATCTAACTCGACTCTAGCTTCATTCGTGTTTTAAAATAAGCTCTTAGAGGATCCTGATATCCTGTAGCTGGGACAATAAGCGACTATTTTTCCCGAAACCTTGCACTTTTGTCTCGGAAGACGCCACTTGGCTCGATTGTTCCTTAGGTCATTCTGAGCAGATTTAGCCCTGGAGGCCTAAAGTTACCCCCTGCTGGTAGCCAGGGGAGGGGGGGGAAGTTTGCATCTCCCGCGTTGCAGTTGGACCTTGTTTACTGTCCACTTATAGCTACTAGGGCAAGTTTGGTATCATTTTCGTATAATTTAAGGATGGGGAATCCTTTTCTGGAACAAAATTTTTACCTTACCATAGAAAAAAAACAATAAATTGAAAAAAGAAAAAAAAAACTCAAAAAAAATATTTCGAAATTGTTTTCTTACAGGCATACTACGGCGATTTTTGGTAATTAAAAAATATGACGTTATAGTCTATTTAATTTTAAATCTTAAAAGTATTACTTGAATAACCACTTCGCAATAAAAAGTTTGTCAAAAAAAAAAACGTTTATTCGGCAACTTTGGCTTTACCTGTTTGGAGCCCAGTTACTGTCCACTAATAGCTACTAGGGCAAGTTTGGTATCGTTTTCGTGTAATTTAAGGATGGAAAATCCATTTTTGGTACAATTTTTTTACCTTACCATAGAAAAAAAACAAGAAATTCGCAAAAAAACAAAATCACAAAAAAAAATATTTAGAAATTGTTATCTTACATGCATATTAAACCGAATTTCAGTAATTAAAAAATATGATGATATAGCCTATTTAATCTTAAATCTAAAAAATATTACTTAAATAACAATTTTTGAAGAAAAAGTATGTCAAAAAAAATAAAAACGGGTGTTTGGCAATCCTAGTTTCACCTGCTTGGAGCCCGGTTACTGTCCACTTATAGCTACTAGGGCAAGTTTGGTATCGTTTTCGTGTAATTTAAGGATGGGAAATCCATTTTTGGTACAATTTTTTCACCTTACCATAGAAAAAAAACAAGAAATTCGCAAAAAAACAAAATCACAAAAAAAAATATTTAGAAATTGTTATCTTACATGCATAATAAACCGAATTTCAGTAATTAAAAAATATGATGATATAGCCTATTTAATCTTAAATCTAAAAAATATTACTTAAATAACAATTTTTGAAGAAAAAGTATGTCAAAAAAAATAAAAACGGGTGTTTGGCAATCCTAGTTTCACCTGCTTGGAGCCCGGTTACTGTCCACTTATAGCTACTAGGGCAAATTTGGTATCATTCTCGTGTAATATTAGGATGGGGAATCCATTTCTGGAACAAACTTTTTACCTTACCATAGAAAAAAAACAAGAAATTGGTAAAAAAAATAAAATAACAAAAAACAATATTTAGAAATTGTTCTCTTACACGCATATTACACCGATTTTTAGTAATTAAAAATTATGATGATATAGCCTATTTAATCTTGAATCTAAAAAGTATTACTTAAATGACCATTTCTGAAGAAAAAGTATGTCAAAAAAATTAACGGTTGTTTGGCAATCCTAATTTCACCTGTTTGGAGCCCGGTTATTGTCCACTTATAGCTACTAGGGCAAGTTTGGTATCATCGTCGTGTAATTTTAGGATGGGGAATCCATTTCTGGAACAAATTTTTTACCTTACCATAGAAAAAAAACATGAAATAGCAAAAAAATATGAAAATCGCAAAAAAAAATTAAAAAATCGGTCTCTTATAGACATACTACAGCGATTTTTGGTAATTAAAAAATATGATGTTATAGCCTATTTAATTCTAAATCTAAAAAGTATTACTTGAATGACCACTTCTAATTAATAAGTTTGCCAAAAAAAAAAAAAACTTTTATTTGGCATACCTGATTTCACCTGTTTGTTCGTGCTTTAATATGGGGTGCTCAAGTTCTTACCGAACAAGTTTTTTCTAAAAACATGAAGTATTAGACTCCCACGATAGTCAGGAAAAAAAGTACGGGGGGGCACTATAACTAAAAATTTGAAAGCTGCATTAAAATTGTTCTTATTGCACTGAACTCTTACGATCTGTACATTTTAACTGTCTTTTGATACAGTTGCGCCTTCTATTTGCACATGTTAATTTGCATTTTATCATCATATCAGCCGTAGGACATCCACTATTGGACAAGCCACCCCCAATGACCTCCAGTTGCCTCGGTTGGTAGCGGCTTGCATCCACCGTGAAACCGCGACTTTAACCAGGTCATCCGTTCATCTCGTTGGTGGTCGTCGTAAGCTGCGCTTGTCGATCTGCGGTCTCCAATCGAGAACCTCTCGGCCCCAATGACCATCTATTCTCCGTGCTATATGGCTTGCCCATTACCACTTCAACGAGATAATTCGCTTGGCTATGTCGGTGACCGCTGTTCTTCTACGTATCTCCTCATTTTTGATTCAATCCTGTAGAGAAACCCCAAGCATAGCACTCCATAGCTCGCTGAAAAACTCTGAGCCTATTTATAAGGCCTATAGTGAAGCACCGGAAGCACCATATCTCGGATCTATAAGTAATCACTGGCAACACACATTGGTTAATGACTTTCGTCTTAAGGAACTAAGGAATTTATCAAAAGACATTGCGGATGCGGAGTTTCCTAAACGCTGCCCATTCAAATTGGATTCGACGATTGATATCTTTCTCGAAGACGGTATCGTGGTCCACACCGGTTTTCACATTTGATTTTCTGTGTACCATGCACATTTAGAAGGGTATGGCAGGTCTTGATGGGACTGTAAGATTTGATCTCATACATGTCCTCTTTGGTATACAGCTCGAAGAAAATGTTGCTTTGGAACGTCTTGAGGTGGTGGCAAGCTTTCGATACTTCTGTATTTTAAGATTCACAATTAAATAGGCTATAACATCATATTTTTAATTTCCAAAAATCACTGTAGTATGCCTGCAAGAGACCAATTCCGAAAATGGTTTTTGTGAATTTTTTTTGACAAATTCTTGATTGTGTTTCTATGGTAAAGTGAAAAGTTTGCTCCAGAAATGGATTCCCCATCCTAAAATTACACGAAAACGATACCAACTTGCTCTAGTAGCTAAGTATAAGTGGAAAGTAATCGGGCTCCAAACAGGTGAAACCAGGTATGCCAAACAACCGTTATTTTTTGACATACTTTTTCTTCAGAAATGGTCATTTAAGTAATACTTTTTGGATTCAAGATTAAATAGGCTATATCATCATAATTTTTAATTACTAAAAATCGGTGTAATATGCGTGTAAGAGAACCATTTCTAAATATTGTTTTTTGTGATTTTATTTTTTTTACCAATTTCTTGTTTTTTTTCTATGGTAAGGTAAAAAGTTTGTTCCAGAAATGGATTCCCCATCCTAATATTACACGAGAATGATACCAAATTTGCCCTAGTAGCTATAAGTGGACAGTAACCGGGCTCCAAGCAGGTGAAACTAGGATTGCCAAACACCCGTTTTTATTTTTTTTGACATACTTTTTCTTCAGAAATTGTTATTTAAGTAATACTTTTTAGATTTAAAATTAAATAGGCTATATCATCATATTTTTTAATTACTGAAATTCGGTTTAATATGCATGTAAGATAACAATTTCAATTTTTTTTTTGTGATTATATTTTTTTGCGAATCCCTTGTTTTTTTTCTATGGTAAGGTAAAAAAATTGTACCAAAAATGGATTTCCCATCCTTAAATTACACGAAAACGATACCAAACTTGCCCTAGTAGCTATTAGTGGACAGTAACTGGGCTCCAAACAGGTAAAGCCAAAGTTGCCGAATAAACGTTTTTTTTTTGACAAACTTTTTATTGAGAAGTGGTATTTCAAGTAATACTTTTAAGATTCAAGATTAAATAGACTATAACGTCATATTTTTTAATTACCAAAAATCACCGTAGTATGCCTGTAAGAAAACAATTTCGAAATATTTTTTTTGAGTTTTTTTTTTCTTTTTTCAATTTATTGTTTTTTTTCTATGGTAAGGTAAAAATTTTGTTCCAGAAAAGGATTCCCCATCCTTAAATTATACGAAAATGATACCAAACTTGCCCTAGTAGCTATAAGTGGACAGTAAACAAGGTCCAACTGCAACGCGGGAGATGCAAACTTCCCCCCCCTCCCCTGGCTACCAGCAGGGGGTAACTTTAGGCCTCCAGGGCTAAATCTGCTCAGAATGACCTAAGGAACAATCGAGCCAAGTGGCGTCTTCCGAGACAAAAGTGCAAGGTTTTATCGCTTATTGCCCCAGCTACTGGTACTTAAACTCTCCCTCCGTTTTACGCCTGACGCGACTTTAACATTTTTTACCCATCCCAAAAAGTGCTCAGCGTCGCTAAAGAAGATTGCACTTCAAAAAAATTGTTTTGAACAAAATTAATTATAGTTTTGTTTTTGTTCATATCCCACAAAGAACACTTGTTGGAGATTCAACTCGCATTCCGGCAGATGCTAGATCATGTAATTACGTAATTCATAATGGCCTCGTATCTCTTAATCGTAATGAGCGATTAAGTTAACTGTTAACCGTTCGGTAACTATGTTGATTAAAATATAATTGTCTTGCTTTACGTTACCTAATTGTTAATTGGAAGACCGCGAACAAATCAGACGAATGCTGTGTATGCTGTGTATTAAGTTCTTTGCTTAGCTATATTATATATATTATTTTATATAATATATAAAGCTCGATACCCACTGACTCACTGACTCACTCACTGACATGCTGTTTTGAAGAACCCATAAGAGGTAGGGCTAGATTCTATACACGGTCGTATCAGAAATGCCCCCCCGACCACCAGAAAAATACGAAATCGACCTGAACGTGGAAACTGACCCGACACATGGGGCAGCTCTCCGCGAAGGCTCGACCTACCGAGTTTGCCCGGAACTAAAGTCGCTCAGAACAGCCGGCCAATGGGTGAGCCGCTCCAAGATTTTTCAAAATGGCGGAAACAAGATGGCCGCCATACAAAATTGAAACGCGAATATCTCAGAAGCCAGTCGAGATAGATGGGTGGTGCTCGACCAAATGTCATTCAGGGTTGGGGGGGAAATCTGACCAAGTAATTTTTTTTCCAAGATGGCGGATTCAAAATGGCGGCCAATTTTTTTTTTGCTCCGATCCGATTGAAATTTTGCATCCGGGGCTCTTAGAGGCCACAGATTCGAACTGCATACTTTATTTTTTGATTCCGCCATTTTCCAAGATGGCCGCCATACAATGTAATTTCTGTATCTTTGACCTGTTGTTTTGAAGAACCCACAAGAGGTGGGGTTCGATTTTTTAAACCACCGCATCAGAGATTTGCCTATCAATACCAAAAAAATGAAAAATTGACCTGAACGTGGAAACTGACCTAACACATGGGGCAGTTCTCCGCAACGGCTCGACCTATGGAGTTTGCCCGGAACTAAAGTCGCTCAGAACAGCCAGCCAATGGGTAAGGCAGTCAAATTTTTTTTAAATTGGGAAAACAAAATGGCCGCCATACAACATTGAAACGCGAATATCTCCGAGGCCAGTCGAGATAGATGGAGTGTGCTCGAACAAATGTCGTTCAAAATGGGAGGATTAATCTAATGAAACTAATTTTTTTCCAAGATGGCGGATTCAAAATGGCGGCCAAATTTTTTTTCACTCTGATCCGATTGAAATTTTGCATTCGGGGCTCTTTGAGGCCACAAATTCTATTGCTGTTTTTATTTTTTCGATTCCGCCATTTTCCAAGATGGCCGCCATACAAAGTAATGTCAGACTCATAGACTTATTTGTGTTTTATAGCAGCATTTAGATATAAGGTTCGAATCTATACATCATCGCATCAGAAATTTGATCACAAGTACCACAAAAATGCAAAACCGACCTGAACGTGAAAACTGATTTGACACATGGGGCAGCACTCCGCAACGACTTGCCCTATCGAGTTTGCCCTGAACTAAAGTGGCTCAGAACAGCCAGCCTATGGGTGAACCGGTATTTTTTTTTCAAAATCGCGAAAACAAGATGGCCGCCATACAAAATTGAAACGCCAATCTCAATAAAATCTCAAAGGCCAGTCGCAATAGATGTTAAATATTCGAACAAGTATCATTCAAGGTTGGAAGGGTCATCTAATAAAGCATAGTTTTTTTCAAGATGGCGGAATCAAAATGGCGGCCAACTTTTTTTTGAGTACATTGCGATTGAAATTTTGGATACGGGGCTTTTGGAGGCCACAAATTGAAATGCAATACTTAATTTTTCGACTACGCCATTTTCCAAGATGGCCGCCATACAAAGTAATGTCTAATTCATAGACTCGCTTGTGTTTTATAGCAACTTTTAGAGTAAGGGTTTGACTCTATACACCGTCGCATCATAAATTTTATCACAAGTTCCAAAAAAATGTAATGCGACCTAAACGTGGAAACTGACTTGACACATGGAGCAGCTCTCCGCGATGACTGGCCCTATCGAGTTTGCCCTGAACTAAAGTCGCTCAGAACAGCCAGCCTATGGGTGAACCAGATTTTTTTTTCAAAATCGCGAAAACAAGATGGCCGCCATACAAAATTGAAACGCCAATCTTAATAAAATCTCAAAGGCCAGTCGCAATTGATGTTAAATATTCGAACAAGTATCATTCAAGGTTGGAAGGGTCATCTAATAAAGCGTAGTATTTTTCAAGTTGGCGGAATTAAAATGGCGGTCAACTTTTTTTGAATCCGTTCCGATTGAAATTTTGCATCCGGGGCTCTTTAAGGCCTCAGATTCCACCGATTACCATTTCTCAGTGTGACCCCCGAGTGTAAAGCAGCAGTGCCACCGCCAAAACAGCGTCGACTTACGCCGCGACACTAAGAACGAGGCAACGATCACATATAGGCGCGAATTTAATGTGAGCGATTTATGGGTCGTGTCATACAATGTAGCTCTTCTGTTTAGTACCACTACCACAGTCGCGTAAGCAACCGGTTTTTCGAAATGTCATTGTTTTACAAAGAATTACCCCATACAAATCATGACGAGGTCCACAGACTTTCTGATTACAAAGTAAATTAAGATACAATCGTTTCATAACGTCAGAACGTCACCATCCAAAAACGTTGTGTGTTATATTCATACACGTTGGATATTGTGTGGCACCAATGCACTACAAATTTATATATTGTGTAGGTAGCACAATGAGTAGCTAAGAAAATTTAGTAGGTATACACATTTAGCGTTCACTGACGTTGTGGTAACGACTCATAGACTCACTTGTGTTTTAAAGCAACTTTTAGAGATAGGGTTCGACTCTTACACCATTTTATTTTGTAGAATTTAGTACTATTATTTCGAAAATTCCTTCAACATCGAGAGGAATTTTTGTACACATCTGCGAAAAATTCAATGGTGTGTGCGAAGTTCCCAATCCGCACTGGGCCCGCGTGGGAACTATAGCCCAAACCCTTCAATTCTACTGGAGGAGGCCTATGCCTAGAGGCACACCGAATTACGCAATTTAATAAAAAACACAAAAAGTGAAGACATACGAAAAAAAAAATAGTTATTTCGAAATAAAAAAAGCAAATAAATGAATATAAACAGACTAAGTTAAAAAATACACAGCCAAAACAACCCGCCCCTCATCATTCCGGGCGCAAAGGTGTCCATCACGCTCGCCGCGTTGCCGCGTTGAACGTCATTAAAAAATAGCTTGGCCTCCGAGCACCAACACCCTGTCGTCTCGACCGCCAGCGGTACAAATTAATAGTTTGATAGGCCCAAATGTTTTTCTCGTTTTTTTGGGCTGCCCACTCAGTAGCCGCTCCCGCTATCTCAGTGTTACGACCAAGCAAAAGTGCTGACTCAGGTGGCGTCCCAAAGTAGGTTCTTTCCTTTCTGCCATGGCACCAAGGTCAAACCATCAGGTCTTTTGCCATCTGTCCGGCTTAAACCCGGAGGCTCCAGCATACATGCCACATTTGTCGAAATCAACGCCCTTTTGATAATAACGTTTAGCGCGTGATGGCGTGGAAATCTCCCCGCACAACGACAAACACTGAGAGCGTGGTGACCGTTGCTCTCCAGCATAGTGCCACAGATGTACAAATGAGGTTCGCAAACATCGCAGCCCAGGCGAAGAGCCACCGCCACCCGCAAAGAGTCGTCATCGAGGAGCGTTCCCAGATGTGGAGAAGGAAATGCGTGTAACCACGCGCCGGATTCCGGCCTAGACACTGCATGCCGCCTGGCCCTATCCACACCCACTGATCTCATCAAAAGGCCACCATAAATCCACATCACCACTGCCTAATCCCATGAGCGCTGAAGATGATCATTTTCGGGTACCGACGCATTCGGGACTAGACACGACCAAGCTGCTCGAGCATCAGAAGCATAAGGTATTGTGGCCTTGCAACCATCCAATGAGTAAATATCAGTAAAAAGGTCTACAGCCCCAGCCGCCGACGCCAGAAAGGCCGGCAGACTAACGTCCCGCACACGTCGTATGCCCAGTCCTCCATTGCGGATGGGGAGAGAAGCAAGGTCGCACTGATCCGAGTTAAGAGAAACATTTAGCAAACACTTAACCGTCTCTTTCAGCACAGAATTAAGGGAATCCATATTCGCAGTGTACAGCCAGGTAGGATAGCTTTTGTTCACATAATTTTATTTTTAAGATTGAAATATTATTATTATAGAAAAAACTTGACTATTGTGAATATAAAATAATACTTAGAAAAAGTAGGTGTAGGTTAAGTTAGTACAACGACCACAACAAAAACGAAATGCTACCAGAAAAGTAGGTTAGGTTAGGTTAGAACTGCGCCCCAACAAAATACAAATTCTACCAAAAACGCATGGCTAATTTTACCTGTAAATTATCTGACTAAAATGAAAGTAGCAACCTTGTATATGTAATGATTATCAGTGTTATGTCTATAATGTTATGTAAATAATATAAGAATTATTAATATTTGATTCGTCATTATACTATGTTCTACTAAAAAAATTGGTTTTAAATTCTCTGTATTACTTTTTAAAATAACCGGTCGCTATTTAAAAAAAATGTGGTTAAGTTAGTACAACGACCACAACAAAAACGAAATGCTACCAGAAAAGTAGGTTAGGTTAGGTTAGAACTGCGCCCAAACAAAAAACAAATTTCTTGATCGAGACTCGATAGAGATCAGACGTCTAAAGTAATCTATTTCCATCGACGTACTGCTTGGAGTTTAATGGTGAATTGTTAGTGCATCCAAGTGCTAAGTACCTTTGCATTAAGTATCTAGCCTTATTTCGGTGGTTAACGATATTCTTAACATTGATAGGCCTGTCAGTGGGCGCAAGCACAGAACTCTCCACGTTTCGTCTGTTAGAGTGTGTGATAGGCCTGAGTCCTTTGTGTAAGCGCTATTTGAATAAAGACTGGCTGTACAAGTGAAACACGTATGCTGTTATTTCTATCTCAATTAATATACCTTGAAGATGGTCGAGATGGTGACCTAAGCTCGGCTACGCATAGAGCTCGGTTGAATCCTGACAGATCAACGTGACAGTTCCATCCAATACTTTGTTCTTCGACATAGGTATATAAATAAATAAAAAATGGTCTCAAAAAGTAATGAATTAAGATTATTATGAAATGAGTTTTTCATGAGTTGATCATTCTATGAAATGAGAATATGAGAAACATTTGCTGTGGAACAAAATTCTATAAAAATATTGTCTACAATTATAGTAGTAATATAGTTGTAGTAGCAGTAGTAGTATACAACCTGCTCGACCAAAATGTCGTTCTATGTGGAAGGGGTAATCTAATGAACCTAATTTTTTTCCAAGACGACGGATTCAAATTGGCGGCCAAAGAATAAAGTAAAAAAAGTTAAGAAATATTTGAAAAAAAAACAGGGCGGCAGGGTGCCCTCCGCGGGCCCCACGGGGCCCGCGGCCTTCACGCGAAATGCTTTTTCCAAGATGACTGATTTCAATGAGAAGGAAGGTGCGCTATGGTTTCATTTTAAGCTCCAATCAGTAGCAATAATCTGCTCTCCGAACCGAATAAGTAAAATTAGTGACAAAAACGCATAAAAAGTTGTTTTATAGCAGCCTTTAGAGGAGTGGTTCGACTCTATACACCATCGCATCAGAAACCTTACCAGAAGTACCAAAAAAATGCATAACTGACCTGAACGTGGAAACTGATCTGGCACATGGGCCAGCTCTCCGCAACAACTTGCCCTATCGAGGTTGCCCAGAACTAAAGTAACATAGTACAGCCAGCCAAGCCAATGGGTGAGCCGCTCAAAGTTTTTTTTCAAAATTGCGAAAAAAAGATTGCCGTCATACAAAATTGAAATAATTAATTTTTTCCAAGATAGCGGATTCAAAATAGCGGCCTCACAATTAAGTAAAAAAGGTAATATATATTTAAAAAAAAAAATAGGGTGGCAGGGTACCCCACGCAAAATACTTTTACTTTTTCCAAGATGGCGGATTCAAAATGGCGGCCAAAGAATAAAGTAAAAAGGTCACTAGACCAAACGCACAAACGTTAAAGCGACGAAATCAACACACTTCAAAAATCGAACGTGACTCTAGCTTCATTTGTATTTCAAAATAAGCTCTTAGAAGATCATGACATCCTGGTACTTAGACTCTCCCTCCATCCTGAAGCGAGTTTAACATTTTTTTAATCCCAAAAAGTGTTCAACGCCGCTTAAGAAGTTTTCAGTTCAAAAAAAAGAGTTGAAACGAACGCATACCAGTAAAATAAAAAGAGGTTAGGAATATTAAAAAAAAAGGTGGCAGAGGACCTCCGCGGGCCCCTCGGGGCCCGCGGCCCCCACGCGAAATACTAGTTTTAGTATAAAATCATGACTGCTTGTTCCCTTTTGTTGAAATTTTGAAAAAAGTAGAGTGTTCTAACTGATTTTCGCAGCAGGCTTTAAGGCCCCTTGGACTTAAAGCTGAAATATTTTTCTAATTTCCCATGGGATTTTATTTACCGAAGTAAATTCGCGAGCGAAAGCTAGTTAGACATAGTTTTCGTGTAACAAATTTCAAAGAGGGCATCATTTTATTTTTCACACCTCTCATTCAGAAAAGTAAGCTTTGCTCCCCTGTCGAGAGGTATCAAAGTGAAACTTTTCTGTTCAGGGCTTTTCTAAGTGTTTTTTTGTAAATGCAATTTTTTCAAGTTGTCGATTGTAAATTCACGCCATTTTCTATTATATTATTTATATTCAGAATTCTTTTTTCAAGTTTTTTAATGTTCGGTGTGAAAAGTTGTTTTTCATCTCGGGCGTTAACACTTGAATCCCTCATTACGCTCTGGATTCAATGTAGCGCCCTCGCCGTAAATACATCATTTTGCTTTCTTGTGACACAAATAACTATTGTAAACCTAAAAAAGTAAAACTTGAAAAAAGAATTCAAAATATAATTAAAGAGGCTACCACCATAGAAAATGACGTAGTTTTACAACTATCAACTTCAAAAAATTGCATTTCCAGAAAAACACAAAGAAAAGCTTTTGAACAGAAAAGTTGCACTTTGATTTCTCTCGACAAGGAGCAAAGCTTACTTTTCTGAATGAGAGGTGTAAAAATAACTATTTCTAGCCTCCTAATTCATGCTCTTATATTTGTGTGTCTTGCAAAATGAATAAATGTCTTCTTTCTTTCTTTTCTTTCTTTAATTAGGTAGGTAGTTAGATTCTAGCAAAGGTAGAGGTACATAGTTATATTATTGTTTGTACGCATTTTTAATTTAAAATATTTATATCACAACAGGAGTCTCTTGAACTTGTGGGAAACGTTTTGAGAACGATTAAAAATCACACAGTACACTATATACACAATTTTATTACTCAAAGTATTTACAAATAATTATATTAAAACGGAGCGACATTGAAAAGCAACTTCACGTATGCAAGCCTAAACAGAAGAGAGAACGCGCATGCGCGAGTTTTGTCAAACACTCTGATGCACTGTAAGCGGAAACGGAAATCAACGAAACACTTACTTAAGACTATTTACAATATTACAATATATACAAAAATAAGGCAGTCGCCACATCAGCCCCCCCGGAGACCTTTACGGTCGATAAAACTGCGGGAAACGCACCTGGCGACCAGCACGAGTCACTACCGGTGGCGCAATGGGTGGAACAATAGTAGCAGAAGGAATAGGCACTACAGACTTGTCCGCCAACGTATATGCGGGTTTTAACCTGTCTATAGATACAGATGTATTCTTTTCTCCAATATTTATTATAAAATATTTGGGATGCCTTTCCACTACTTTGAAAGGACCGGCGTAAGGTGGTTGTAACGATGTCCTTACTAAATCCTGTCTGATGAATACATGAGAGGCAGTTTGTAGATCTTTAAAAACAAATACTTTCTCAGACCCGTGTCTAACTACAGAAGAAGGTTGTAAATTTTTAATACGTAAACGTAAACGCGACGCAAAATCGGAATAATCTATAACCCGATCACTGGATGGCTCGAAGAAATTACCGGGGAGACGCAAAGGCTCCCCATATACTAGTTCTGCTGTAGAAGCGGATAGATCTTCCTTCCATGCACTACGTATACCCAGCAGTACCAATGGAAGGGCTTCCGACCAGCTTTCATCAGCATGACACATGATTGCCGCTTTCAATTGGCGGTGAAAACGTTCGACCAAACCATTTGCAGCAGGGTGATATGCAGTAGACCGAAGATGAGTAGAACCTATCAATGCTGACACCTGATTGAAGAGATGCGATTCGAACTGTTTACCTCTGTCAGTTGTCACTTTTTCAGGGCAACCAAATCGTGCTACCCATGTTGAAATAAAAGCTTTGGCAACGCTCTCAGCCGTGATGTCGACTAAAGGAATCGCCTCAGGCCAACGCGTATACCTGTCGACCGCAGTAAGACAGTATCTAAAACCGTTAGACATAGGAAGTGGGCCTATAAGATCTAAGTGTACATGCGCAAATCTAGCTGAAGGGATTTCAAATTGATGTACTGGCGCATGAACATGTCTGGAAACTTTGGATCTCTGACACGCCACACATGAGCGCGCCCAGGTCCTACAATCCTTTTTAACACCCGGCCATACATAGCGCTCAGTTACCAACTTAATGGTATTCCTAGCACTAGGGTGGCTTAGTCCGTGTAGAATATCAAAAACTTGTTTACGAAACTCAGCAGTAATAAACGGACGATGAACGGGGCCCGAGACATCACAAAACAAAGCAAAGCGGGAAAACTGAACCTTTTGTAATTTCAGTGATGAACCAGTACGAAGTAGTGTTTGAAGTTCATTGTCCGTAGCCTGAGATGCAGTTAAAGCGTCAAAGTCTAGTCCGTCTGTAATAGCGTCAGTCCTCGATAACGCATCCGCAACAACGTTGTCCTCACCAGAGATAAATCGGATGTCAGTAGTAAATTGAGATATAAAATCAATATACCTGAATTGACGCGGAGAACACGCATCGAGAGACTTTTTGAAAATGGAAACAATTGGTTTATGGTCAGTGAGAATAAAGAAAGGTTTCGTCTCGATCATATACCGAAAATATTTAACTGACTCATATATGGATAACAACTCGCGATCGTACGCGCTGTACTTAGCTTGGGCGGCCGTTAGTTTCTTCGAGAAGAAACCTAACGGCTGCCAGTGGCCGGCTACCTGCTGCTGCAAAACCGATCCAATGGACGTATCGCTTGCATCCGTTACAATTGCTATAGGAGCTGATGAATTTGGATGCGCTATAAGTGCCGCATGCGACAAACTCGCCTTACAAGCTTTGAATGCTTCATCTAATGTAGCAGTCCAATTAATACTGTCGTTGCTTTTAACTGATGGACCACTTAGTAGGGCATGAAGTGGAGCTTGTAATTTTGCAGCGCCCGTAATGAAACGCCTATAAAAATTTAAAGCACCTAAAAATCTGCGTAACTCTTTAATCGTTTTAGGTTGCGGGAACTGCTCAATAGCTTTAACCTTGTCTCCAATGGGCTTAGTGCCCTGCGATGACACCTGATAACCTAAAAACTCTACCATTGGAACCGAAAACACGCATTTACTGTTGTTAAGCAAAATACCGTGCTCACTAAAACGTTCAAAAACAGTACGCAAATGTGTCAAATGCTCCTCATCATTAGTTGAAGCAACTAAAACATCATCAATGAATGGAAAACAGAAATCAAGACCCCTAAGGACTTCGTCCATAAATCGCTGGAATGTTTGAGCAGCGTTACGCAAACCAAAGCTCATGAATGGGAATTCGAAGAGTCCGAAGGGAGTCGTGATTGCTGTTTTCGCTACATCTTCCACAGCGACCGGAATTTGATGATATGCACGTACTAAATCCAGCTTACTAAAAACTTTCTTCCCGAAAAGGTTGTGTGAAAAATCGGCTATGTGACGGACTGGATATCTATCGGGTACAGTGCGCGCGTTGAGTGCGCGGTAATCGCCGCACGGACGCCAGCCCTTATCTTTTTTAGGCACTAAATGTAAGGGAGATGACCAAGGGCTATCAGATGGTCTCGCGATTCCAGCACGAACCATGTCATCAAATTCCTGACGCGCTATTTTCAACCGGTCAGGTGCTAGCCGCCTAGGTCGCGCAAACACGGGGGGTCCTGGAGTTGTCTTGATGTAATGCTGCGTCTGATGCTTACATTTACGTTCCAAAGGATTTCCACAAGGACGCATTACATCAGGAAACTCTTCAAGTAGTTTGTGATATGGAGAGTCACCTGTAATTAGCTTAATTTGCGGGCTGAGACACGCAGAGGCAACTAGGGCGGCTGATGTGAGCGACGTAGTACCGTCAATCAAACGTGAATTACGTACGTCGACAAGCAAACTATAAAAAGACAAAAAGTCTACACCTATTATAGGTTTGCTCACGTCAGCAATAACAAAACGCCAAGTAAAAGAGCGGCGTAGACCTAAATCTAAAGACAAACTAAGCCAACCATATGTGGCAATTGCAGTGTTATTTGCGGCATAAAGCTCATAATTTGTCTTATGACGGCGTTGTGCACGCAAAAAACTTACCGGGTAAACACATAAATCGGACCCAGTGTCCACTAAATATTGTAACTTAGAAGTAGAGTCTGTGATGAAAAGGCGGTTTGTCACCGACGCCCACTCATCGGCCGCATCAAGCGACCGCTTTTCTAGTTTTTTGAATAGGAGCAGGGCGGAATGCACTTGTCAGCCTTATCACCAAACTTCCAATGGTACCAGCACTCGCGGCCGGCATGGCCACGCGAACTGGAACGACGACGGCTGCGCGACCGTGACTTGCCTTGATCACGCCTGCGCACTCCTTGCTCTGAAGACAACGCCTCAATCATAAGCGTCAAATCGTCAATTTTACGCTGCAAATCGTCTATTCTGGTAGATTCAGAGGCAGCCGACGTGGATGCAACAGCGAATAGAGATGCACTTGGGCGTGGCGCTACCTCGAACACCTTATCTGCCATAAGTGCTACGTCGTCCAAAGTCGAGGTTTCAGGCTGCATAGCTACGACTGTCCGCAGATAAGGCGGTAAACGGCTAGACCACAGTGAACGCATAAGTACATCAGAAACGTCGGCACCGGCTAAACCGCGACAGAAACGCAGGAACTCGCTCGGCGCTCTATCTCCAGGCTCTTCCTTACTGAATAATTGCTGCAAACGTTGCTCTCGCGTAGCAGATAATCGCGCGGTTAATTCATGCTTAATTTGTTCATATTTGCCAGACTCCGGTGGTTTTGTAATAATATCCTCAACGATGGCCGCGTGTTTGAAGTCTAACACTGAAATGGCATAGTGAAACTTCGTAGTGTCACATGTAATATTTGCCAATACAAACTGGCTGTCTAATTGCGCGAACCACAGCGCCGGCCTGTCAGGCCAGAAAGGAGGCGGTTTGACAGCCACTCGGCACACGCCGCGGCCGCCGTCTTCTGTTTCACTGCTGTCATTGTTCGACGATTGCATTATTCCGCCGTATGTAAACTGATTTAAAACTGTTCAAAAACTCACGTTTCGGGGTCACCACTTGTGGGAAACGTTTTGAGAACGATTAAAAATCACACAGTACACTATATACACAATTTTATTACTCAAAGTATTTACAAATAATTATATTAAAACGGAGCGACATTGAAAAGCAACTTCACGTATGCAAGCCTAAACAGAAGAGAGAACGCGCATGCGCGAGTTTTGTCAAACACTCTGATGCACTGTAAGCGGAAACGGAAATCAACGAAACACTTACTTAAGACTATTTACAATATTACAATATATACAAAAATAAGGCAGTCGCCACAAACTCTTGAATATAATATTCGAAATTTGAAAAAAGCCCACTAGTGGGATAGACCGATTTTAATATGGTACCTAATTGACTAATTATTCGTTGATAACCACTTTTTTGACGTAGAGAACTTAATAGAATTTATAGTGTATGAAAAACTTCAAGATAGGTGATTATACAACGAGTTTTAATCGCACGTGGTCATTTAATCGTAGACGATACCATACCTAACATGTATCATCCCACTTACCGGTTATTTGGCTCGCCTGCATGACGGGAGTATTCAAAGTTCACTGACCCCCTGCAAAAACACATCCTGATCTTAAGATTCGTAAGCAAATGCAGCGAAATTCGGTAACCTTAGACGCTATGTGGATGATCGGCATTCGCAACCACCGTTGCTCGGCCGGTTCTGCTCTCGTGCCCACGAGTCGGTTTTTAGTTCCAACATTCGCGCGTGTGCACCAGACGCGTATAGTTATTTCATCCGTTTTTTGTTTGCTTCATTTTTCCTTCCATCCACGGAGATGGGATGAATCACGCCAGTCGCCATTCCCGCGCGAACTGACGCGGCCGTGTCAAATTTGAATTTGGAACCGGAGTGAAGTGGCCAGTGATATAGTGTTTGTTTTTGTTTTTTTCGCCGTGTTCTTATTGTGTTTTTCGGACTGGCTGGAAATTTATTTTCAAGGTTACGGTTGGACGTGGCGAATTATTGCGAATTACAAAAGCGCCTTTTGGGGCATGCGGTTTGCTTAACGGTTCGATAAAGTTTATTTCTGTGCGTGGATAAGCATTTCGATTGGTCAGTCAGTTTAGTTAATGCCCGTGACTCATGTTTTGCCGGCTTCGATCAACAAACCATTCTCGTTGAATAACTGTCTGACATTGAATCGAATGTCAAAGTTTAAAAAAACATTCAAGTTTCGGGCGTGGGCAGACTGGTAGCGAATTCTAAATTTTAAATTACCCGGCTGGTGCTCACTCCTGCATTTTGCCGTATATTGCTTTTCAAGCAATTTATATTTAAATCAGAGTCAAACGAAAAGGCAAACGTTGTTATAATGCAGTCTAGAACTAGTTTCTAGGCGGAACCGGTTCTATATTATATTTAATCGACTCACAGATTGCTTGGCGGTCTAAGATTTATTACATTTCGGATTAACATGACCGCTTGTATTAATGATACCTTAGAAACTCCTAATCCGTGGCGCCGCAAGTGTGATCGCAACTCTACTTAATTTTTTTTTAGGTTCGTTACCGTTCAAATTAATCCAATTATCACGAAAAATGTAAATACCTTTAATTACATTTTTAAAATACCTATCATCGCATTTAATACTCCTCTTAGAAAGTAAATCTTACAATCTGACATGTAATACGTAGATTTCGATGCTCTACCGTTTCGGTGCTTGCATCGACTTTCCAAAACCTCTCAGCTATGTAAAATGTGTACGTTTAGCAATTAAATAGTGAACTCGCTGCTGGCCAGTGGTTTGTGCGTGTCTGAAAAAAAAACCGATTTCGAATTAGGAATTACTCGCGATTCCAAATTCGAGATGGGTTCGTTGAAGTGTGCTGTGACTTCCGTTTGGAACTTAGCGTTGCTGATCGCCACTAAGATATACTTGGTAACGTTCTATTTTATAAAAGCTTGAGCAAAAACGATAGGTAAACTACACGTGTTTTTTTATCTTACATTTTTAACTTATATGTTTGGTTAGGTATTTTTTGTTATGGCCGCTAAAGATCAGGGGCCTTACCATGACGTCTTAATGCGTTTCAGTTTAGGTTCGCTCGCTGTCAGATTCATACTAAAAGTGACAGCTAAAACTTGAATTGAGTCGGAATTAGGACGTCATGGTAGGGCCCCAGTTGTTAATTCGAACGCGTTCGAGACTCACTCACACTCTGTCAAAAAATCAGTAGGCTTATTGTCTAACTCGCTCGCAATGGCTATCGTGTTCATTTTGACACTTCTTATATGAATGTGACAGCTAGCTGATTCCGATGCCAATTGTCAGCCCATACATCAACTGTCAAAATGAACACGATGGTGATTGCGAGCGAGTTAGACAATAAGCCTACTGGTCTTCAGTAGTTAATAATATAACAGCCTAGAAGTGCCCGTGACAATTCTAAGTACAATAGACCGACATAGAGTTCATTATTACTGCTTTACGTACACTGCTATAACATACGCTTTTACGCTCAAGGGTCAAATGAGTAATTTTCTGTATCTTACAATTAATGCTTCGTTTCGGTCTGCTTCTTATTACACCATACTTCTTCTTTTTCAAAGATCGCGTGTTCTTAATTCCATCTTGTTATTTAATAGCAACCTGTATCATTCTAGCAACGTTATCTATTTTTATTACAATAATAGTAGAATAAAAAAGCTTCATTTTTAACAAGGAATGTGAAATTCACCATATTTAGCCAGTGTAATGCTTTTGCAAACTTTACGTCTGTTAAAATAGATTCGAATTCCAAACAAAACAGAAATATGGCTCATATGTACAAACCAAAGTATTTTCTCGCTCCCCTTCTTTGAATTAGGCCAACTGGTAAACAGTAACTCTATAACCTCATGTGAACTCGGGATCATCTCATACTAAGTATGCTATCCTTAATAGGGCCTGTTTCACCACTCTCAGTTAAATCCAAATCCAAATACAAATACAAATACAAATACATTTATACCCTTTTAAGACCCTGATATTTTAAGTGGCGGTTGTCTATAATGTCGTCTCAGTCTGTTTCGTTAGAAATAGAGAGGGATAGAGGGAATCATAGATAACTGACAATTTAATATATCAGGAACTTTACTGAAGAGACCCGTGTCAAAGCTCACAGACAACCCTCTAATGGGCAAACATTTCAGTAAGCCTGCTTAGATCTAGACCAGTAGTTCCCAAAGTGGTCCAGGTGGACCCCCAGGGGTCCACGGAAGACTCGACGGGGGTCTACGTTGGGCGTGACCAAAAATGGGGGTCCACAATCGCAAGCGGTGGTGCATGAAAATTGAATAAAATTTGTGAGAATTGATTGGTACTTGTGCTGTGAGTCATTGTAGATTTCAAGAAAGTAAAGTAGGATGGAGTCACTCGCAGCACAAAAATATAATTTAATTGAAAATTTATTTAGTCGACTTTATTTTCAAATAACCACTCACTTGATTTTGGATTTTAAAAATGGTGGCCTATATTGCTTCGTCATTTGTGAAAAATTCCGCGAAATGCCGTGTTTTATTTAAAAATTCATAACTTGGCTTCTACTGAACCATTTGCTATGTTTTTTATACACAAAAAAGCCAATGAAACAAAGAATTTATTGCTGTTGCTTATTTTATGGGTTACGATATTGAAAATATTTACAATAAATGCGTAAAACAGACACACTGATAAAGTTGAAGACTTCAAGCGGAAATGTATTTTTAGAAAAAAATCTAAAGCGATAACACCCTTTTTGTTTGCATGCAAAAAAAAGTAGATTAGTTGTTCTTTCATTTGAAGCCAAATACTATATAAGTGTTCATATAAAATAATATAGTAAACATCATTTCATTTTTAAATATGTGACGCAAGACTGCGCAAGACGGGGCGAAATTGTTTCTTTGTTTCGTGATTTATTTGTGGCTAATTTTATAACTCCAGAACCGAAATAAAGTTCTAATTAGAACAAGCAACTAATAATCATAAATTAGAATAGATATATTTTGCAATAATCACGTAATTTACGGTTCTATGAGTCAAAATAACAAAAATTATGTACGTACCACCGAAGTTTTGATTTCCAGTTGAACTAAAAACGCTTTAAACCACAATATCACACAAAACAAACACATTATAAATCACAGTCTGTACCTAGCAAACCACAATTACACAAAGAAAATCGTTAATACATAGAATCACACTGATTTTAAGGTAAATAAACAAAGCCGGTACGCAAAAAACAAAACACATGCGACGTTACCATGCCAACTGCCGATTCAAATACAAAATACAACATGGCCGCCCGTTAGGGTCGGAACACAACGGAGCCGCCAGGTCTATGCAGTGTTTTAGAATTAAGCGCATACCTACGCTATTTTAAGTGGTCTATAAATATAGTATAATGTAAAAAACGTAATATTTGCAAATTTTTTACCTACTTTTCATTAACTTATGTTCGAGTCTTTACCTATGTTAGTCGTTATTTATTTAAACCGACTTCAAAAAAATAAGGTGGTTCTAGGTTAGACTGTATTTTGTATGTATATTTAATTAAATGATAAAATAAAGTTCTTACTATGGAGATTAGGCATTTAAAGAGCTTTTTAGCATACTTGCTGTTAGGCAGTGAATAAAAAAACGATCGAATGTGGTTGGAATTGTATTGTATTTTTGCTTGACTAAAATGACCAGACACCAAATTAATGATTATAAAATGTAGTATGTATGTAAACAATGGGGTCGTGGTGTCATCTAAAAAAAAAATGTGGGTCCAGGTGTGGCTGTGAATATCTCATGTCTTCCAGCCATTGGCGAACGTCTTCGGCAAAATTTGGTGGTAATATAGCGACTCTCCGCAAGTGATAACGCCGGGAGTTTGCTTATCATCATCAATATCACCAATATCATCTTCCTCGTCTTCATCACTTTCGGCCTGCATGGTTTGGCACCAGCCCTTGAAGATCTCCTCCGCTCTCGTGGTTCCGTAATCTAAAAATTAAACAAGCTATTTGATTATGTTCATACTTACATACATACCGTCACGCCTCTTTCCCACAGGGGTAGGCAGACTATTTTGTTCCACTTGCTACGATCCTGACATACATCTTAAAATGATTTGATTATGTTCAATAACAAATACAACAATAAATGATAAAAAACAAAACACCGCTATGAACTTCAAATGTGTTTTTACAAATAATCTTATTCCATCATTGTGTCCCAAAATGTTATTTCAAATAAAGTTGAGTATTTTTACCCGCCGGCGGCATATAGGATTTTAGTAAAAGAAATCTAGTATCAGATTGAACATGAATACTTAGTAAGTAGGAACAAATCACAAAAGCACCAATCGCGTTCGCAGCGCGTCGGGTGTGCTCTATGCCTTACAACGTCAAAGCGAGTAGTTGGCTAAACTGATTATGGTAACTACGGCTACCACCCGTACTTACATGGACCGTTACTTGTTTTATTCGCTAATCCTGGGTAAATAAGTCATAGACGTTAATGATTTTATGTTTATTTAAGCAACTAATATTTAAACTGTTTTATTCACTAGAATATTACGAGAAATATTCTTTATTCTTCAAAATGTTGGCCATTTCAATAGCAAGTCACCGAAAAAATATCTGTCTTAACTACTTTGAAGTGAGATTGTATTTCATAATTATTCATTGGTACTGAAATATAGCTATAATCTGATAGTTGGATAAACACTGAATCGTTTAATGTATAACTTTAATAGTAAAATATAAATTTGAATACTTACGGCATTTTCAAAATACTGTCCACTTTTACGCAACTTCACTTTTTCACAACGTTGAGAACGACAGCTATTTAAAAATATTTTAGTTCTATCATGTTGCCTGCCAATTTTTTTCTGTGTTGCCATCTTATTTGGGTATGTTTTGGACATAGTTTAAACCGCTTCGAAACTGCCCTTCACAGATTAAAAATCAAAAATTGTACAAAGGTCGTCTGGTAGCTCTGGCTACCAGAATCATTTTGTAGGTTACCAAAGTTGGTAGCTCTAGTTACCGCAATCAAGTGAGTGGATAATTAACCCTATCAAGCAATCAATTCTAACCAATTTTTTCGAAAACTGTTAATTTATCGTTGAAACTCAGCAACAACGCAAGTTTCCATAGATTATAGAGCTAATATTAATTTTTTTTCGAGATTTAGTTTAGAAATTAGTGGTAATGTAGCTACAGGGGGTCCACCGGATCCAGCAAAATTTTGAAAGTGGTCTATGGAACAAAAGAGTTTGGGAACCTCTGATCTAGACTCAGGGAATATAGGCCTATCAGAGATTTACCTACATCATCATAAGCTTTGGGCTTAATTTAATGTTAGTACAAAATAGGCCCAAGCCTTCGAGAGTACTTCAGAGCCTCTAGTGTAAGTTTTAGCTTATAAAAAACGTCTCGAACGACTATGGAAAAATTGGCAGCGCCACTTGCAGATCAAAATGGCAACAAATTGTTCTCATAGTAAGAGTTTTTAATGATTCACGGTTAAGTTCATTCGAAATATTATAAACGGGATGTGAACCGCGATTACCTTTATTGAGCTCCCGATATTTCGATACAGTTGCATGTATCATGATCACGGGTAGACTGAAGAAATTGCGGGTGGATGTTATTGTTGGGTAGACCGAGCGAATTTCACAACTTCTGAGGTCTCCCAAAGACAATTTTCCCCTGGAAAAACCTGGTGTGTATAAGGTTGATTGCAGTTGTGGTAGTTCGTACATAGGGCAGACCAAACGTACGATCGCCTGTAGAATTAAAGAGCACATCACTGCAGTCAAAAATAATGACACGCGCAAATCCGCTATTGCTGAACATCTTATTGAGTCGGGAACAAATCACTGGATTGAGCTGCACAGCCCTAAGATCATTTCGACAGAACGCCACTATATACCGAGACTGGTGAGGGAAGCCAACTTCCTGCTGCAACATTCCCCGAGCGGTACAACTTAGGGATCTTTAAAAAGCGAGCCTACCTGTTCCTGAAAGGGCCGGCAACGCACCTGTGATTCCCCACGTCTTGCAGGTGTTCCTGGGCGATGGTGATCACTTTCCATCAGGTGACCCGTCTGCTCGTTTGCCCCCTCTAATATAAAAAAAAAAAAAAAAAAAAAAAAAGCGGTTGAAATCCATAAACATAAAAATTTTAATCGTGAGGATGGGTTTAAATTGTCGAATATCTGGAATCCGGTGATTTCCTTATATAATTCTCGTCCAAAATCAATTTCGGGTGGGCGAAGTGACACTGTGAGTGTAGTGTGTTTGAATCGAGTTTCGAGTGAGAACGGTTCCAGTGGTAACGAGAGTGCACGCAGTCGACGCGCAAGAATGAGGGTAGACAGAGCTCGGTCTACCCAACAATAACATCCACCCGCAATTTCTTCAGTCTACCCGTGATCATGATACATGCAACTGTATCGAAATATCGGGAGCTCAATAAAGGTAATCGCGGTTCACATCCCGTTTATAATATTTCGAATGTTCTCATAGTGTTTGACATTTTAACGCGAACACGTTCGAGACGTATTTTGTGACCGAAAACCTACACTAAGCATACTGATTGGATTTTCCTTAGCGTAGAGGCGCATTAAATAAATGTAGAGGGTAATTTTATCCAATTTCAAATGTTAAAGTCGTTTCGTGTTTTAAAGTTTTTTCGTCATTTCCCTCTCAGCATGTTTTGTCAAGAGATGATGCTGGGACTGGGACTTAATTATCTAGGCAACCGTGGCTGATTGGTCGATCATTCTTTACTTTAGAACGTTTGTTGAAATGCTCGCGAATATTCAAATATTAGATCTTAGTTTCGGTCAACTGCAAAATAATGCCACTAAGAAATGTTGGAAATCTGTAGGTTGTTACAAAATTACGCAAGAATTAAGAAATGAAATAATATATCGTTGTAAAATCTAGTTTTGGTGTTATCATTATTTATGTCCGGTGTGTAGTTTCGCAGGCTTTCTCACGCGATTAAATAGGATGCGGAAACGATCGTGTTTTGTTTGACCAATATAGACTAACCCCCTTATTCAATAACGCCCTATAGGCTTCTGCTAACTTAGCAATCGTTTGTACAAATTACCAGAAAAAAGGACATATGATTTGTCTAAAAATATAATTAAACTACTTTTAGAGGATGCTGAGCCAGATATTTTAAGTAGCAAGTGAAAACAAAAAATATTAGTCTCTATTCCTCTCACCCTGTATAGTTTATACTTATTTTATACAAGCTGATGCCTGCGACTTTGTCTGCAAAGAATTCGTTTATCGCTATCCCGCGGGTATTTTTCAGGATAAAAAGTAGCCTATGTGCTATTCCAGACTTTTCTCTATCTATGTGCGGAATTTCATCCAGATTCGTTGGGCCGTTCTGGCGTGATTGAGTAACAATAACAAACAAACATCCATCCATCCATCCATCCATACTTTCGCATTTATAATTTTACTAGCTGCTGCCAGCGACTTCGTCTGCAAAGAATTCGTTTATCGCTATCCCGCGGGATCTACGCAATTTTCCGGGATAAAAAGTAGCCTATGTGCTAATACAGACTTTTTTCTATCTATGTGCCGAATTTCATCCAGATCCGTTGGGCCGTTCTGGCGTGATTGAGTAACAAACATCCATCCATCCATACATACATCCATCCATACTTTCGCATTTATAATATTAGTTAGATTAGATTAGTTAGATACATTAGGTTTAGGATAATTTTCAGTTTCGAAATTAACATTTTATGTGTTTTAATAATTTTAGATTAGTTGGTTTCGATAAATATTTCCTTAATGGTGTCCTATTACCAGTTCATTTACCCTATTTTTACCATATAGTGTATGAAAACTAACGGAGTAAACTATTCAGTTGAACGATGAAATTGTAACAGAACGATAGGTCGGTTTAATCGACGACGCTATTTCGTAGATAATAACATAATCGCGATTACAAATTATATTTGATACGATAGCGATCGCGATTAACAAAGTGTGTCAGGCGAAACTGGTTGTGATATTCCGGTGCGAATTACCATACCGTCCGCCCACTGCGACCTCTGCTCACACACATCGGAGCCTTTCATCAACAACATCATCATCATAACCATCTCCGTTTTCTGTCTTAGGGCCAATGTTCAAGCATTTTGACCGCTCGGTTCATGCGTCATTGTTGTCCCACAATTATTATCAACAGAAGGACAAGCCGCAAATTCTTTGGATAATCTAAATGCAGCATCGATACTGTTTCGTTGTCATAAAAAGTTAAGTCTCAGCATCATCGCGGGTGGTAGGGCCTTGTGCAAGGTCCGTCCGGATTGCTACCACCATCTTACTCGCTAATCCTGCCGCTAAGCAGCAGTGCTTGCGCTGCTGTGTTCCGGTATGGAGAGTAAGACAGCCGAGGAAATTACGGGCACAAGAGGCATTTCATCTAAGTCCTCTAGGTTGGCAACGCATCTGCAATCCCTCCGGGGTTGCGGGTGTCTATGGGCAGTGGTGATCGCTTACCATCAGGTGACCCACTTGCTCGTTTGCCTTCCTATTCATATAAAAAAAAAAAACTCTTTTAATGGTATATGCTGAGATGATAATGACGAAAAAAACGCCGAAAAAACGCTGAATATTCACCTATCACCTATCACTCTCTGTTAAGTTCCAGTTATCTTAAGTATCATTCAGTCTATGATGACGTCTCTGTCTGTTTCGTAGTAATAAATAGAGACGGAATCAATTGCAATTGCTGTTACGAATACCTACTAAGATAATGTATATTTCCACTGAAATCTAACTAATATTATAAATGCGAAAGTATGGATGGATGGATGTTTGTTTGTTACTCAATCACGCCAGAACGGCCCAACGGATGTGGATGAAATTCGGCATAGATAGAGAAAAGTCTGGAATAGCACATAGGCTACTTTTTATCCCGGAAAATTGCGTAGTTCCCGCGGGATAGCGATAAACGAATTCTTTGCAGACGAAGTCGCTGGCAGCAGCTAGTAATGTATAATTCTAAACTTGACTTCAGTATTCAGATAAATTATTAAATTATTAATTATAAAGCTGCGGTCGGCGGTCGCCTTGTCATGAGGTGGCTTGACGAGTGTGATTAATTGGCGGACAAACATACACATTTACCGAGAAATTCACGGTTCTGAGTACTTTATAAAGTGCTAATTTAATTCAACTTAATTGTTAGCTATTTATACACAATACACACACACACACACACACACACATCGCGTCTATATCCCTTAAGGCGACTGTGCCTTCAAAGTTTTGTCTTTATCTTTTTCTTTACGTGTGACGAGTAAAGAAAATCACACACTTGCAAATTTTCAGTGTTTTTGTTGTTATTCGTGATGAGAAAGTCTATTGATTTACAAATGCTACGTTGTGTTAAAAGCACATTGGATTCTTTATTTTTTAACATTTAAATATTTTCATAAGTCGCGATATTAAGTGTCGCACATATGTGTAAATGTATGTATGGAAATGTCTAGCTTTAACCAAGTTTAAAAGTTTAGCGACTAAACCAAGGTTTGCTTTTTCCAGCAAGTGGCCGTATCTTATCTTGATCCCAAACTTTTTTAAGGAAACAGATCCAGGTGCTTTCTAATAAATCCGTTGGTAACGTGTACAGTCTTGAACTTACTATACAGCAACGCTCGTTCTTTTATTATTTTGTTATTCATAAGTATGTTCCATAAACAATTTACCTTGTATTTCCCTTGAAACCTGAGTCAGTGAATTCTGTCATTTTATTAAACGTTTTAGTCCGTGCCGCGTTTTAGTTTTGGTTAGACGTGTACGTGTATTTTTTTATTGCAAACGGAAAAGTTTGAGTGCCGAACGGGATTAGAACCCGCGCTTCTAGGCTATACGCGCCAAGCGTCCTATCAATTGGACCATCGGGACACCCAACCATCGCTTCCAATCAAACTTCCAATAAATTAAAAAAAGAAAGTGTTCTAAGTTTTTTTTCAGCCAGTCCTATACCATACTAAACATATTTTTACAAGCTTTTTAAATTCTGATTGCATTTCCGGCCAGTTTGTAATTATTTTTAATTTCGTCATAGCGGCTGTTTTAAACGTTCCTTAGACTTTTTGCGGTGATGAGTGTAAAGTGATGATGAGCTAGTGGTCAGTGAACAAAGTGATAGTTGGTGATGAGTCGAGGATGGAAGAGGCGGTTCTGTTGGGTGACAGAATCGAAACTTACCAGATTATGGGTTTGTTGTTACTTATGTTTAAACATTTAAAACATTTACCTTCCTATGGGTCTATATTTTGTTCCATAAAATTGAAGTTCGTAATGTATAGGTAAGCTTGGTTATACTACCAATACTAAAAAAACTTAACAATTTCGGAATTAAAACGCTCTTTCTAATGAAAATTATTTGAACTATACATACGGAACTTCATTAAATTTTATTGAGAACGTAGTCATTCTGATGACTTGTCCAAAATTTCTGAAAAACGCATTTCGCATGAACTTATGAAAAAAAAGTTATGAGTATCGATAACATTGTGACTAATGAAAATATAATTATAGGACAAAAATGGACTTAGGAATCTACCACTAGTAGGCGTTAATAAAAGAGGAAGGGGCAGTATGATACAATGATACAAACTTCGAATTTCGAATTTCGGAATAGCCCCCTGATGGCTAATACAATAACTCAATAATAAAAATGAATTGCTAACATGAAAACATGATACTTAAAGATCAAACGTTTTCAAAAGTCATCTTAAGTCATGAATAGTCGTGTTATTGGAACTGAAAAATTAATTGTTATACTTGCATATTCTGATTCATACTATACACAGTAAATTTGATAAGGCGGGAAGGAAACACAGACACACAAAAACAAAACGTCTGTTTCAGATATTGTATCGGCTGCTGTTTCCGCTTGAACTAATTGTATTCGTTTGTTCATAATACAAATTATGTTTTGTTTTGAATGTGGATGAAGCGAAAGAGGTATGTCAGGATCGTAGCAAGTGGAACAAAGTAGTCTCTGCCTACCCTTGTGGGAAAGAGGCGTGACGATATGTATGTATGTATGTATGTTTTGTTTTGCTTTGTAGTAATTCATATTGAAAACTTATATTTACTATGGGGTTAATCCTGGAACTGTATGTGTGAAGCAATGGCATTACGATTTTTGTCTTAGCACTGAACATTAATATATACAGTCGAGGGAATAAATGGGCATTTTCCAAAAAAAATCCGCTTGATCATTTTTTTCAGAATATACAACAACAGAATGTACCTACAACTATTTTTGGTTTTTCTTTCTCAGAATCGTATACTCAATCGATCCTTATACAAGAAAAAATGTGTCCCAAAATTTCCATTCCAGTTCGTCACTTTTTTCAATATAGGAACGTGACGAGCAGGAAAAAACATCCATAGTGAAATCTGGGACACATTTTTTCTTGTATGAGAACCGATAGTGTAAACGATTCTGAGTAAGATAAATCCAAAATATTTAAATTCTAGAAAAAATGTACATGTGGACTTTTTTTTGGAAAACGCTCAAATGTCGATACAGCCATCAGGTCAAATATAGGTATATCACCCACCTTATTGCTTTATGGCATAAAGGTGTAGATGTTTTTGACGTCTTCATAACGTACCTATCACATATTTATGCCCGTACTACCAAACCAAATGAATCAGAGTAGGTATGTCAGGAATCAAAATGTCGTCAATAAACAGTCGATTTTTTGTCGGAAAGTATTTGCAAAATAATAGTAGTGTGGGAAAAATTCTTAATCCAAAAATAAGTTTCTTTTATCCTTCCAATCCGGTAGTGATCAAATATGCAGTCAGCTCAGAAATCAGAGTCAGCTGGTGGCCCTTTGAGCAATGCTCTCCACACAGCAACCAATTAGGGAAAAGTGGAGAGCTGATATTAATGAAATGTCATGGATTAGACGGGCAATATTATCGTTATCGTGATACTGGTCAATATAGCATCGTGGATTTCAAAACAATCTGATTCGCTGCGTAACAATTGATATGGATCGCGATATACGTGGACCACTGGATAATTTTGACGACCGTGTAACCCATGCCATTCGGCGGCGTCATGATTACCAGCATTGAAGGAGCGACTTTCAAGAAACAACCAACAATAAACGTTATTCTATTCTATACACTTTTGTCTTTCTGAGTTGAACTAAGGTTTCCCTTTTCTCCCGCCAGGCGGAGCTAGTGGCGGCGGTGCGCCGGCGCGGGCGCGGCGACGGTAGCGACGACGACGAGGACCTCGGCTTGCCGCGCAGCCCGCCCGCCTCGCCGCCCACCGACAAGGCTGATAAGGTTAGCCACCTTTTAACTTACAACGCGTCGTGTTAGAATAGAAGCAAGCCAACCAACTAAGTACTAAGTATCCCAAAAGTTTATTCTATTAAAGCTGTTTTTGGTTTTGATATCAGTATGCTTAGTGTAAGTTTTCGGTCATAGAACACGTCTCGACCGCGTTTGCGTTAAAATGTCAAATACTATGAGACAGTTTGTGGCCGTTTCGATCCAAGTGGCGCTGCCTATTTTTCCTTGGTAATTGAGACGTTTATGTGAACGCGTTCGAAACGTTTTTATATGCGAAAACTTACACTAGAGGCTCTGGTACCTACTTTATAATATTAATATGACTTTTTTAAGCTAGTTAGTTGGTTTTCCTAGGTCCACTGCTCATGGTTCACTGTGAGGTTCATAGGTCTTACTCGCTAATCCTGCCGCCAAGCAGCGGTGGTTACGCCGTTAGAGCAATCAGTGTTGCGGATGGCTGTGGGTGGTGGTGCTCACGTTCAATCAGATAACGCGTCGTTTGCCTTTCTTGTCTTATAAAAATAAAAACAGAAGTTCGTATACCGTTTGCATGCGGTTTTACAGGTGTACGCTGCATCTCAGCCGATGGCCACCACTCAAGAATTACGTTATTATATTTCTGGCAGATTTGTTATCATTATCAATCATCATTCTTCTAGGTCTCCATCTCTCCATCTCTATAAAAATCTCACTTTAAGTGACACGTAGTGCCATCTAGTGTAAATTTGCAGAAGCAGCGCTATCGTTAGGAACGCGAGGATACAATGAGCTAGCTAGCTAAGCGTTTCTAAAACTAGTTAACAGATGTCGCTACTGGTAATATATATATAAGCTAGGCTTTCGTAAATATAAATACCCAAGAAACAATTACTAAGTACCAGGAATTTCAAATAAATTAATCAATTAAAAACTTTTACTACAAATCAATGAATAATCTTGTACATATATAGATTATCTTCGTTATAAAACCTTTATCACTCGGCCTTTGTAGGAACCTACATAAAAATGCAGCTACTCATAAAACATGATGATAGATAAGATTATTATTGCATTAATCTTTTCTGAAACGTAATAACTTTTTGCATAGATAACTTATTAATATATGGGACGTGTTATCACTTATCGTAATCCTTTATAATAATTGAATGATCGCGCTTGAAAGTCAAAAGCATGCGTTGACATAGTCATGTACTTTTTATAAAACTCTACAAAACTCTACTTACATGCTTATACAGTTAAATAAGTTCTGGAATATATATTCATCAACATTGACGCCGCAATAAGGGTGCGTCCAAACCGCCGCGTATACGCAGTGACGTGTCGCATGCGTCACGTTTTCTCATTGTTTCTTCATACATTTTGTTGCGATTCCGTACCGTCACCGTTTTTTAAGCGGCGGTGTGGTCGCACCCTAATAAAGGATGTACATCGTCACATTGTGATTTATACATACATTTATACATAGTTATAGGTGACTTTAACTTTAGGTACATTTTAGGTAAGTACCTATGTATAAATATGCTATGTGCTTATTGTGCGAGAAGGTACCAGTAGGCTTATTGTCTAACTCGCTCGCAATCGCCATCGTGTTCATTTTGACAGTTCTTGTATGAATGTGACAGCTAGCTGATTCCGATGCCAATTGTCAGCCCATACATGAACTGTCAAAATGAACACTGTTTATATTATGTAGAACCTTAAAAATGATTACAGAATATAAAGAACAGACATACACGTAAATAGGTACACTATGAAAATCAAAACCCTTCGCCTATGGTTTAATTAAATCACTTTCTTTTGTAAGTATTTTTTTAAGACTGTCATTCTATTCGCAAAACATCTGAAACTTCTTCTTATTTGGAGCGTATCAGGTCGTTATTACGACGACAATTTCGCCAATGTTTAAGTAATAAAAATATATTCAAAAATCTTGTGACAGAATGTCGGCAACGGTCTACGGTAACACGGTCAAAAGACAATGATATCCCTCAGAAATTGCCAGGAAATTATTAACCGATGCCCAGGGTGCACCGGACCAAGCACGGATTTAAAAACGAACCGCTCTTGATCACACGCGCAGAGGTAACCCGCCTCGCATCCCCTTCCGAAACTTAAGTACCTAAAGTCGTCGCAAAATAAAAGGCCCGTTTTGACATTTGTCTTCCCGACGTAACTAGTGATGTCACCGTACGACTCGGTACTCGATACTCACGATAAATCGATTCAAATTTGCATGAGTATTTGATCGATTTAAATATGTATTGTAAAGTGGCATTGGATTAAAGTTCTAATTAGAAAGTGAATCTTCAGTCAATCATTTTCTTCAGATGATGAAGACGAGCCATTCTATTGAAATCAGTGTTGCAATTGTTTACGGCTTTGAGCTCCAAGGTCATAATTTTCAGTAAAGATCACTACACAGCTGGTGAAATGCAGTAATTAATTGGTCTAAATAAAATAAATAAAACCGGCCAAGTGCGAATCGGCCTTAAAAAAATTATCTACATCGATTTATTTTTTCCTTAACCGATTATTAATAGTCTGTGGACAATATGAAAAAATCGTTATGCACAGCACTTAGCTGAGTGAGCGATACCCATCAATGAAAAATGCAATTACCTTCAGAACATTTCGATCGGTAAAAAATAGAGAACTTCATGGGCGTGAACGGTCAAAACGGACGACTTTAGGTATATTTATAACAATGACTATTGAAATCCAAAAGAACCTTCTACAAAAGATTACCTAACACGTCAGAGATTACAAAATCTTAATCCTGAGCTAAAGCTTGATGCTTAATTGCGAACAATATTTTATAGTTGCCAGATCGTTTTATAAATAGCACTCTTCCTATCAATCCATATCTGTAATGATAACCAATATCTTGTGACGGACATCCGGTGTATACAAACCAATCAAACGACAAAACGCATTATTAAATAAAAATAAATAAAATAAAAATCATTTATAAAATAATGATAAAAATGACATGTAATAACAATAATTATTACGAATAAATAAAAATAATTATCATTATTTTATTAATAATAATAATTATTAATAAAATTTTTGTTGTTGTGTTGTTAAAATTGTAAACCTAAACAATCCCTTTAGAAACACAGTTGGCAATCCACACCGTTCGTTTTGTCCTCGCTGAACTTCTTAACACTCAGTTAGGGCCTATTTCACCACTCTCTGTAAAGTCCCTGAAGTCTTAAGTGTCAGTTATCTAATATAAAACTACCGTGAGGCTCAGACATATTAATGTAAGAATCTCGAAAGATTCGAAACTGTCGGACCTTTTCCGACGAAATAAAACGTGAGTTATCCGCTTATTTACATTAATATGTCAGTTATCTATTATTCTCCCTCTATTTCTTACTACGAAACAGAGAGACGCCATAGATAACCAACACTTAAAATATCAGGGTCTTAACAGAGAGTGGTGCAACAGGCCCTTATACTCTGGAATCAGCTGGCGGCGCCTGTTTTTCCGGACACGTACGAGTCTACCCTTTTCTTAAAGGGTCAAAAGATATTCTGCAAATGGCAGCCTGCAAAGGGCTCTTTTACATGTTTATTTTTAGTTGTATTATGAGAATACGCTGAGAGAAACAGCAAAAAGAACAAGGCAACGTATTGAATACAAATAAAATGTACTTTTCTGGTTCCAATTCCAACAAGCCATGTAAGTACAATCATTCACAAGCAGAGATGAGAGACAATACTTATTGTAACATCGACCTCGCTGCACTTTCACCGTTGCATCCACTGCAGTTGCGCGTGCGCTTGCACGCATATAAGGACAATGGATATGCCTCATCCTTTAGGAGTCCATTCTAAGATACTGGTAATAAAAGTTCCCTTTGTGTAGGGAGCTAGGATGTAAGGGTATAAGGTAGGTAGCGTAGGGTAAGCCCTACGCTACCGTACCTACCATATCCTTAGGTATAGGGGTATAGGGGTAAGGTGGTAGGGTATAGGGGTAAGGTGGTAGGGTTTGACTGCCCAATACTCTACACTGGGTTGGGCATAGGGATGTGACATTCGACGTAAAAAATAGATTTTTAATTAATCGATTATTTTTTTCGCATTAAAAATCGATTAATAAATAATCGATTTTTATATTAATCGATTTTTTCCTAATTTTTTAATGAATTTCAAAATAAACGCTATAAATAATTTATTTATCATGGTTTTATTAATTAAAACTGTTTCAAAAGCACAGAAGAGCTGCCATCGTAGACGTACAGATGGCGTGAATGCGTAATATCATCTCCATGGAGATAGTATTCTTTGATAGTTCGCGCTCCGGATTATAAAAGACCAGACTTAATGTCGGGGGTGGTAGATAAAAAATTGACTATGCTTGATTTTTGTTTAAAAAAAAAACGATTATTTATCGATTATTTGTAATAAAAAAATCGCGTATAAATATCGATTTTTACATAAAAAAAATCGATTTTTAATCGATTATTTTTCCACATCCCTAGTTGGGCAGATAAATAAAAGATAAAAAAACTTTTTCTAATTTGAACTGGTCACCTGAAAGATCGCACTGTTTTTCCACACCTTACACCACTAGGCCAAACGCACATACGTTAAAGCGACGAAATCAACGTACACTTCAAAAATAGAACGCGACTCTAGCCTCATTCGTATTTCAAAATAAGCTCTTTGAGGATTCTGATATCCTGCTACTTAAACTCTCCCTCCGTTTTACGCCTGACGCAAGTTTAAAATTTTTTGCCCATCCCAAAAAGTGCTCAGCGCCTCTACAGAAGTTTTCACTTCAAAAAGTATAATAAAGAGTAGGAACTTCCAGTCATGATATAGCCATGTGATGCAACCGCGCTTTGGCATTGTCGGCGTAAACCGAGCGTGGTTACAACGGTATCACTTTGCCACCACCCACGGTACATATATACCTACTTATTATGTACTAGCTGTTACCAGCGGTTTCGCCCGCGTACTAGCTTTTATTTTCAAAATATTGTTACATAAGAACCTGATATGGCACGACGAATACATTAAGATCATAATTGAAGGAAAGGTTGAAGGGAAGCGGAGGAGAGGAAGGCCTAGAAGAACATTTATGGACCAGGTGAAAGAGAGGGTAGAAGTCGTGTCGTATCAGGAAGTCAAAGAAAAGGCTCTGGAAAGGACCACATGGAAATTGCTCCACTGACAAGAGCCTAGCTCTTAAGTTTAAGAAGAAGAAGAAGAACCTTCCTCTGACAATAAAAGACGCACATATTTAGACTTAAGCACTGATGTTGATAGTATGTTCTGCAATAAGTATTTACGTTGCGACTCTAGGCAGCTACGACCTTTCAAATGTTTATCGCTATCCCACGTGAATTATGCAATCTTCCGGGATAAAAGTAGCCTATGTTTTAATCTAGGGTACCAGCTATCTTCGTTCCAAATTTTATTCAAATCCGTCCAGTCGTTTTACCGTGAAAAAGGAACAAACATACTCACTCACGTCGTCACAAACTTTTGCATTTATAATATTAGTAGGATTAAGTAGGTCCTCTAGGTTGGCATACGCTTCTGCAATTCCTCCGGGGTTGTGGGTGTCTATGGGCAGTGGTGATCGCTTAGCATCAGGTGACCCACTTGCTCGTTTGCCTTCCTATTCACATAAAAAAAAAATTAAGTAGGTAAAATTTCAGTAGCTATCTGCTTTAATATTGTCCGATAATCGATCGTCTACCGAAACATAAACTCCAATTGCTATCATGTAACATATGTGTCTGATAGCCTGATGATAACGAGTATTTCAAGCCTAGTTCATTTCAGTACTTTAGCAATCAAAACATGTGTTGGGTATCGACGAAAATCGATGATTTTTATAAGGGTTACCGTTTCTTTATTTGCAACTAGCTGATGCCCTCTCATTCTGAGTGGAGGCCTGTGCCCAGCAGTGGGACGTATATACACAATCACACAACAGCGATAATCACTGATCATATTTGGCCTACTTTTGACCCCCCCCCCCCCTCCCACTCATTGGTGAAATTTGGTGATTATAACTAGCCCCTCCCCCCCATTCAAGGTCACGTGTATTTTTCGGACTTAGTATGAATTAAGTTAGTTAATTAAAAAACAGCAATAACTTGATTTTTTCATAATTTTTTGACTTTTCTGTTGTTTAAAAAATTACACGTGATGTATTCTCGGATACCCCCCTCCCCCATCGTGATCATTCGTGATATTTTGCTGACCCCCACCCCCGTAAACGATCACATGATTTCTGGACTAGCTCCACGATTAATATAGTACCTATCCCAACATAATAAGATAAAAGATAAGATAAAAGATGATTTATTGCCACAAAAAACAATTACAAAAACAGATATATTAAGTACAGCTTTAACCTTTTTTTTACTACATAATATTATTAATTTAATATGAAAGAAACATAAAACAAACGTGGCAAAGGGGATGTACTCAGCATTTGCTGAGGGTTAGAGCTCGCACGGGAGCCTCCAACTGACACAGCGCTGATTTTCAGTACCTACACCCCCATAATACATCCCTGTTGTAAAATTGTAGGGTTATACATAGTTGAAAGCAATAGGGAAACAAAAATAGAACAAAAAAAAAGAAAAAAGGGAACAAGACATATAGGCATATCGTCACGAGTTCTATGACATATGACTACTATGACTCACTCGACCTCGTTCACGGCCAGGGTGCCATTAAATATTAACGGCATATATATATACTGCCCTATTACTACGGCTTCCAAGTCGATATTCTACAACCAGGCACACAGCAAGCATGACAGGAGACGGCATCGGACGATTTCAACTGGAGATACACAAATGGATAACTGACGTACTTACCTATAAAATAAATATGTTTTATTTTTTATTTTTATTAATCAAAAATAAAACTACATTAATACTATATCGCCATTCGCCAAACTGCAGCACAGTTTGTTGGCGAATACTGCACACCTTATTTTTATATGTATATAGGTATACTTATATAGGTGCACAAAATTTTCATCTATTACCACTAAACCCTACCACACTACTTAGCCATACTTAAAAGTAAAATAAAATCTTGGAACAATTGACATGTATTTTTTATATAAGTATGTTTATCCGTTGCCTGGTACCTATAGTACAAGCTTTGCTTAGTTTGGGGCTAGGTCAATTGATGTAATTTGTTCCATGTCCATTGTTTATTTGATACCAGTATGTCAATCGTGGATATCAAAACAACCGTGATATGGAACGCGATATGCATGGATCACATGATGACATTGACCGGCTAATCCATGGATTATGGCATGCCTTAGCAGAAAAAAATCGGCACAGACTTAAGCTAAAGGTAACTCTCGTAATAAGTGCTTGAAAGGAAGAATTAGAAATTCAATATCCTATGTCGTCATTAATAATCGATCGATGATACAATACTTTAATGTGTTATACTCTTATTTTGTTTTGATTGCGTTTGTTTACTACCTTGAGGCCACCTCTGATAAG
The DNA here is from genome assembly GCA_963854515.1 of Pandemis heparana. Lineage (NCBI taxonomy): Eukaryota > Metazoa > Arthropoda > Insecta > Lepidoptera > Tortricidae > Pandemis > Pandemis heparana. The sequence continues at coordinate 1,321,007 of OY978025.1, forward strand.
TTCCAGTTATATTAAGTGTCAGTTATACTATGATGTTGTCTCTGTCGGCTTCGTAGTAATAAATAGAGACGGAATCATAGATAACTGACAGTTAAGATAATCGGAACTTAACAGAGAGTAGTGAAACAGGCCCTTATTGTGACAATTCTATATGCACAAGCATATAGAATTGTCACGAAAACTAGAATCAAATTTTAATTATTCATTGAAGAGGTTACCAAAGATATGTAAAGAGACTGAGTAGGGTTTTTTCTTTTTTTATGTGAATAGGAAGGGAAACGAGCAAGTGGATCACCTGATGGTAAGCGATCACCACTGCCCATAGACACCCGCAACCCCGGAGGGATTGCAGATGCGTTGCCAACCTAGAGGACTTAGATGAAATGCCTCTTGTGCCCGTAATTTCCCCGGCTGTCTTACTCTCCACACCGGAACACAGCAGTGCAAGCACTGCTGCTTAGCTGCAGGATTAGCAAGTAAGATGGTGGTAGCGATCCGGACGGACCTTGCACAAGGCCCTACCACCCGCACTGAGTAGGGTCAATATCCAACTTGTTATTACTAAAAGTAAACATGGTATCTGCAAGGCCGGGAATCGAACCGAGGACCCCAAAGTCGTAATTTACCTGGTTGTCTAGCCACTAGGTTACCCGAACGTCGAATGTCAGTACTTTATTATTCTTAAAGATTTGTAGTAGGTATATTGGAATATTATTACTCGTATTTTGAAAAGGGTTTTCAAAAGACCACTAAGAATGTCCGAAATGCATGAGTTTTTCAGAAACACGAAAGAAGTACCTATGTGTCGTAAAGTATAGCTTTATATATTATGGTTATGGTAAATAAATTCTTCTACATATTTACGACTCTTCTAAGAAGTTAATGCTTAATAAATTTTATTTAAAACGCTCGAAACCGTTAATCCATTAGGCCTTTACAATGCTATATATTATGCATAAACACAACGGTTCATATATTTTTATACAAAACGTAAACTGTTTTATGCGAACGCAAAAATTCGAGCCTTTCCTATACAAAATCGGTATCCCGATTGTTCTTCGAGTTTGAATAAGATTATGCGATAAGCTATAAAAATATTTATCTACGCTATCTCCATTGTAAGCTGCCAGTATTCTATCTATAGACGTCATATTACCTTTTAAGGCTTCCACACACTTGACGGCGAATACTGCCAGTTGCAGCCAGCCAGTCTTCGCTCGGCTTTAGCTAATGCCACTCGCGCGTTAGAAAAAAAGAAAATATTCGGAACGGTACAAATATTTAAAGATAGAACTTGTGTTTTTTGACGAGGAAATTGTTATCGCTGGCCACTAGCGAATTTTAGTGTTAGTTCAAAATTGCATTCGAAAAAAGTGTTGAAAGTGTCGAAATAGTGATGTGACGGACTCCTTATTTGTAAATATTTTTACGGTTTTTTTATAATGTTGCTTTTCAAACTTTCTGCATACAAAAAATTACTTAATATTTATACAGTTGTTCTCATTAATGATTTCGCGTTTACTGGTTAGTTTTAGACCTTTCAAGCGTTGTCTTTTGAACACAAACCGTTTCAACATGCGTGCGTGAAACTCACACTAAGTACGCGAAGGAAACACACACGTAAAAATAAAAAAAAGTGACAAAGAAAGTCAAGCTAATGCATTTCCTCGTGTTGGTTTGTTAATGAATATCTTGATAACGTTAGTTATTGATGTGAATGCTTTTTTTAATTGGCTGTGAATTTACGATAACGCATTTGAGGTATTGAGGTTTTATTTCAAACCATAATAATTTCTTGATAGCATATTAATATATAAATTAAGGACTATGACGTTTCACATAAAAATCGAATTACATTGAAAACAACTTGGCTACCGAATTAGCTTCATATTAAATTATCATATCATATCATATTATATATATTAGTTTTGCTGAACTGTTTCTTCCAAAGTGTTACTAAGCCTTAACTATTACCAACTGCTACAATTTTGACAGTATAATGCGTCTTTTTTACCAATTATACTTGTACAAATTTACTAAACAACAGCAACCAAACAATGTTGAAATACTTTCAACATAAAACTACCGTGAGACTCGACAGTAGTTACACAAACGGAAGGAAACGGGAGGAAGGACTACGTATCAGTCCGAAACATGTCGAGTGCTCGACTTTTGAGTTATCCGTTTGTGTTATGTTGAAATAAATAGGTACATTAGATTCGGCGAATTCCAGTGTGGAGAGTAACCCCCTTATTCATAAACGCTCTATAGGCTTCTGCCAACTTAACAATCGTTTCCTTATCTGTGAAAGGTAAATGTCAAAGTGACAGATAAGATCATCATCATCATCATCATCATCATCAAGTTAGCAGAAGCCTATAGAACGCTTATGAATAAGGGGGTAAGACAGCAGATGAAATTACTGGCGCATGAGGTCTATTCTATCTTAGACCACTAACGGTAACGCATCTCCAATCCCCTAATGTTGCGAGTGTCCCTAGGTGGTGGTGTTAACTTACCATCAGATGATGTTCTTGCTCGTTTGCCTTCAATTTTTTATATAAAAAACTAGCTTCTGCCCGCAACTACGTCTGCGTACTATACATATAAAACTTCCTCTCGAATCACTATCTATTAAAAACATCGCATCAAAATCCGTTGCGTACCTAGTTTTAAAGATCTTAAGGATACATAGGGACAAACAGACAGCGGAAAGCAACTTTGTTTTATACTTATGTAGTGATGAGAAACCACGTCAATTTCCACAGACAACATGTTTGTTTCTCAAATCATAGTTCATTAATCTGTCTGTTTCCTGTTTTTCATGAGATTATCTAATTTTGTTCTTAACGTCCTTGTTAGAAATTCGTCGTGTAATTTAAGTACGGGTTCACTTTGCTTGTTATGACGTCAACTAGAATGTCGCAACTATGCACTTTAGTTTGAAAAGAAAATATCAACAAAATTCTTTTCGCTTTCTTGTATCATCTATTTTAACTGTTACAAGCAAAGTAACGTATCACGACGCGAATTATTTTCCATTTAACAGACGTTAGCGCAATTCGCTAGCGGTTTGAAAATCGCAAAAACGTGAGAACAGCTCGAGAGACTCGCAATTTGTAGAAAACTCGATAATTCTATAATATCTTGAGACAATTGTTTACGTCACTACTTTTACTATTTGCTGGTACTATATGATAATTGTATTAGATGTGCATTGTTTTACAACAAATGCTTAGTCTTTCCATGAATTAAACCAGTACAAATAATGCAATTAAATTGCCTTGAATATTAAAAAGATTTAGGTATCTCAAGAGTGGACAGCTTAGTGGCCCTATTGGTTAACGCGCGCTTTCGCAATCATGTTCACCATCCCTTTCTACGCTCATCGTTTACTGTATGACAGAAAAGAGTAGTAAATGCTATCGCTATCATGATTTCTAATGCATTGGACAATGTATCCGCGTTCCCAATTTCACATTTGTATTTACCCCATCTCGATCTCAACTAGGCTTATTGTCTAACTCGCTCGCAATCGCCATCGGTTCATTTTGACAGTTCATGTATGAATGTGACAGCTAGCTGATTCCGATGCCAATTGTCAGCCTATACATGAACTGTCAAAATGAACACGATGGCGATTGCGAGCGAGTTAGACAACAGTCGAGTTTGTCTTGCTGTCTCCTTCATTGGGCGGATTCAGTGTCAAACGCATAAGAGTGAGTGAGACAGCAAGATAAACCCGAATGCCATTCTACGGACTGTAGTTACCTTTTGCCCTTACGCCATGACATTTGATAAGAGTCGTTGACAGCGACGGAAGCACCTGTAACGCCGGCTGCTCTGAAATTGGTTTATATTGTAATCTCCTTAGCATAATCATGAGGCAGTTCAGTCAGTATAAATATGTCCCGTGCGAGCCACGCGGAAACGTGCATAATGCGATTATTGTAAGCGACGCCGATATTCGACGCTATATTAGGTGTCTTAGATTATTTTCTAGAATGTTTGGGGTTTTTAATTGAACATGCCTGTTAAGCTATTCCTTTTCTTGGTACAAAATTGAGTCGCTCCTTTGAACATCGACCTACGTATGAAACCATTGTGTCATATTTAACAAGTCTCACAGTGTGTTTGGGTACCAGTGGCGTGGCGTCCATAGAACTCGATTCCCACTGGCTTGCCTATTTTAAGGCAGTTGGGCAATTTATTGGGCAGAATTAGAGGAAAAGGGTAGTTAAGTTCCCTTCGGCTTGCCTTCGGATATACTTGACGCCAGGCCACTGCTGGGTACAGTCTTCTTTTTTAGTCATTTCAGTCTGTTTTGGGGTAACTGTTTAAATGTCTTTTACTCGGGCCTATTACAAATTCAGTTTTAAAATTACGTGTGTATTTCAGTCTAAATGAGGTTCTTTATTCTTCTGTTTGTATTCAACTCGACTCGTTATATCAACAAATGTGGCCTGATTTGGAAAATTATTTTATTGTTTGAAATTCCTACTCGCGAGATGGTCCCATAAAAACATTCGAAATCCGTTATTATTTCACTTATAACAAAAAAAGTTATTATATACCCTCAATTCCATACATGGCTGACAGAGCATAGACTACATTGTTACACTTTTTTTATTTTAGTGCGAAATAAATTCTGACTTCATTTCTAAAATCACTTTTTGTTGCAAATTTCATCTCGTAGCGTGCACATTGCGTTTTTTTCAAATCTTTCGCCGGTTACTCTGCACAGGTACATCTAAACCTTGAATTGTTAGATTCGATGCTACCGGATTCACCAAGGCTTTTTACACCATAAATTAATCCGCGCGCTTAAACGTTTCGAAACAAAGCATTAGAATAATTACCGTAATGCCTATTGTGCGTTATATTGATAGTATCGTGCTGCGTTTAAACAAAATCGTGTATTACACAAGATACCAATGCCACGGAACGCGCGTTTGAAACATACGAGCACGCGACCGCAACGTTATTTGCGTATGTTAAACTTAATTTATACGCGAAGTAGGTCACGTTATCCGCAAAATTAAGTTGGTACTCATTTAAATTTGCCGCCGGTTCGATGAACATCTATTGTTTATTGTGTTCGCGAGATTCCGAATGTGGCGCCATTTTCTTTTGTTCGGGTTAACCGGTAATGCCGGTTTATCGATGCGGAATCTGCGAGGATACCGTAAATGTTTATAATAATCAATTATAGGTCATAAAATAGTTGATTTGGTCTGCTTTTTATGGCGTGAAATTTGTCTATTTCTTAAGCGAGTTTCTAAAAGAGTCAGGGCTGTATTTCTTTTAATTTGGCTCTCCGCAATAAAAACTGTCATCATAACCCACCTAAATCTTTAGAAATCTTGACGCATACTGCGAAACGAATGTCACACCTCATTAAGAACCGATTCAATTGAAGGTTAACTTGTGACAATTTAAAAGCGTAGTCGGATAATTTATCAATCGCATTTACGCCTACACTACGCGCGATACACTTCGTGACAATTCAAAAACGATTAACACACATTCGCCTTACAAAACCGATAATTAATTAGACTGTACAACCCTAACTCAGAAGCTCGTCCGGTCGTGTAGCCGCGCGAGGTTTTACGCAAGCTGTTTGAAAATGGAACGTTTCAGTTTTAAAAGTAAAACCTCGCTTCGCTGGCCAGTGCTGTGGAATTAGGTGTTTTTTCTTGCAAACTTGCGTATTGTTTAATGACGCTTGTTGATTACAGAACTATTTGTAATCTTTTGTTTAAACTTTTCTTACCACGCTTGACTTGGGAGATTTCTCTAACATTTTCACGATAATCCATCGCAAAAAAGTTAATAGTTCCATTGACACTTGCAAAACGTTTTTTTTTTTCATAAACAAAAACGAAAACATTTCCTTAAGGTCTATTGAAATGAAAATAGTTGGAAAATGTTCGTTACTCAACCAAAATGCTTAGACCTTCCTTTGTTTAGTTCGTAGCTCTAGAAGCATGTCTTGGTAATATAGTTGTTATATCGAAGCGCACGCTTTCTCACTTTCCACAGTTCAATTGTTTCGTTGTTTACTACGAAGATAAAGTTATCTTGTTGTAGAGGCTTTACTTGATTTATTGAACGGATTGAACCCCAGAAAAGTGTTAATGTATAGTTCTATAATTTTTAAATTGTTGCTAAGATATTTGCCCAAAGACAAATAAGTCGTCCTGTTTAAGTAGGTAAGTTAATTTTTTTTTTCAAATAACTTATTTTTATTTTCTTAACTAACATAACTTATTAATATTCTCAGTACCTAGTTTCCAGCTGAGATATTTAGTTATCTTCCCAGGTCGTTAACCGTTGTATTTACAACAATTTGCAGATAATAGAAAAACTAGATCACGTGGATTTATTGGTGACCTTAATTATGTTGGAGATTAATATCGGTATCTAATTCAAGATTAGGTTATTCTTGTCTAAAATAAACATTATGTCTAGCTTCCTGAAGTCATAACCTGTCTGAAGTAAGAACAGCTAGCTTATTACTTAACTCGCTCGCAATCGCCATCGTGTTCGTTTTGACAGTTCTTGTATGAATGTGACAGCTAGCTGATTCCGATGCCAATTGTCAGCCCATACATGAACTGTCAAAATGAAAACGACGGTGATCGCGAGCAAGTTACGTAATAAGTCTGCAGCTTATGTCGCCGTTTTGAAAAAAGCATAGGTAAATGCACTTAGAATCATTGTCGTAATCACCAATGGAGAATATGCATTAAAAAAAATTATAACATTTCTTTACAAAATATGAAAATATAGTAAAAAAGATGACAAAAAATGAAATTAAAAGTAAAATCGGTCAAGAAACACGGAAAATATAAGAGTTTTAAACTACTGATTAGTCAGCGATTAGAGAGAGATCCGATATGACATGTGACGTCATTTGTCATAACGCCCATATAAACTCCATATTAAACGTCCGTTTTTCTAGAAAGGGATGGAGACAAATCTTTAATAGCTTACATCTCGTTTATTTTTATAGTTATTTCAAAAATATTTTTTTCGTATTGTTAATTACATAAATGAGCTTCTATAGAAAGCCATGAAAAAAATCATGAATATTCCCTATTCTATCAAATAATAGATGAAGGTAATAATTAAGTATTTAAAAAAAAAGATTTTCGCCCATTCCCTCGCCGAGCTTTTACCATCTGCGCGGGAAGAGAAGCAACTGATACATTCTATTGAGATTGATTACTTTGTCCCGGAGAATTCAATAATTCCCGCGGGACAACGATACAACGTATTCATCGCTGACATACGGGCAAGTACTCCAAAATCCTACGAACAATAGATCGTAATTAACAATCTAGGTAATAATTATATTTATTAGTTAATTGAACAACAAACCACTTGAGTGCCTTCAACAATTTAAACACACCGTCGATGGGGAAACCGCAACATCAAAGGCCATAATAATCGGTACTTTAATATTACAAGATTATTATCCACTCGATACCTTTGTCGAAACAATATCGACCATCGAAACGCGTTTATTGCTTACATCGTCATATTGCTTGTTATTGGGGTAATATGGTCTCATAAAACAGTAAAATATCGATTGATCGAATGATTGTTTGTTCTAAATTGAATTTATAAATACTGAAACCATTGACTTTTTTTAACAAATTTAACCTAAGTGAAATACCTATTTATCATTTTCATCTAGCGAGGGTTAACTTTCGGTTGCAAGATTTGATTGCACATTGAACAGTAACTTGTTCTTAAACTTACTTATTCTGTGATCCTGGACAAGTGAAACTAAAAAAAAGCTTGTAAAACAAACGCACATACGTTAAAGCGACGAAATCAACGTATACTTCGAAAAATCGAACGACTCTAGCTTCATTCGTATTTCAAAATAAGCTCTTAGAGGATCCCGATATCCTGGTATTTAAACTCTCCCTCCGTCTTACGTCTGACGCGAGTTTTACATTTTTAACCCATCCAAAAAGTGCCCAACCGGTAAAGAAGTTTTAGTTTTTTTTGTTTAAAGAAGAATTTCCTTCATCGTACGACGAAGATCTGGAACCAACTTCCTGCTGCAACATTCCCTGAGCGGTACAACTTAGGGATCTTTAAAAAGCGAGCCTTCCTGTTCTTGAAAGGGTCGGCAACGCACCTGTGATTCCCCAAGTCTTGCAGGTGTCCATGGGCGATGGTGATTACTTTCCATCAGGTGACCCGTCTGCTCGTTTTCCCCCTCTTATATAAAAAAAAAAATAATAATAATAATGTAATGAAGCGACAAATTTTAGTTTGACGCATTCACCATTTATCTAAGATTTCAGGAAGAGATATAACGTGATAGAATTTGTCACTTATCTTTATCCTTTCACTCTTAGCTCATATGTTTATATTTCGCAACTACATGTACTTTATACGTATACGTACGGATGAAAGATTTCTGGAGAATGAGCTGAAAATAAGTGTTACGTAAGTGATATACAATCGCCTTATATATTCTTATCTTCTGCTCGCGACTTCGTCTGTGCATTTTTTTGTCAATAAATAAATAAATTATACATATAAACCTTCCTCTCGAATCACTCTATCTACTTATTAAAAAAGCCGCATCAAAATCCGTTGCATAGTTTTAAAGATCTAAGCATACATAGGGACAGACAGACAGAGCAGAAAGCGACCTTGTTTTATACTATGTAGTGATGATGTAGTGATGATAGTGAAGTTAGGATTAAGGATTGTAATACGTCACCTCAATCCCGTCTGTCAGTACTTTCTCGCTTTACCCCTACATGTGTACAGCTCAAATGTGGCACTAATCATACAAATCAATAAATTGCATGAGACGCGTCCGCGTTGCAACAGATGGCCCCCTCTTCCTGCTTTCAATTGATAAAACATTATAAACACATAATGTCAACGCTGATGAAACGCATGTAGGTTGTTAACTGGTAGCTGCAGCGACCAGGGGCCTTACCATGACGTCCTAATTCCGACTCAGTTCAAGTTTTAGCTGTCACTTTTAGTATGAATCTGACAGCAAGCGAACCTAAACTAAATCGCATTAAGACGTCATAGTAAGGCCCCAGGCACCTATTTCATCATCTTCGACAATAGTCGGCGGACAAGTGTCAATTCGAATGGCAACGCGTAGTCAACAGAATTGTCAATTGTCAGCGACTATTGTCGCTCTGGTGAGATAGGGGGCAATATGATTAGCGTAGGTAAGTTTTTACAATACAATACAATAACTCTTTATTGAACACCACATATAACAATCAAAACAGAAAAAAGGTATACAGAAGTAATAAGGTAACAACAGGCGGCCTTATCGCTACAGAGCGATCTCTACCAGGCAACCATAACGGACCGGAGATAAGAACAGATCTGAGCAGGTGGTGCAATTTAGAATATATATTAATATACCTAAGTAGTTTTAGTTGGTTTTCAGCGACGAAATATCTCTCGGCCGCGTTTGCAAACGCTTTCGTGACGTAATTTATGACTGAAAACTTACACTAAGCATACTGAGCCTCTAATGTAAGTTTCTACGCAAAAAAAACGTATCGAATGCGTTCACGTAAACGTATCAATTACTATGGGCAAATTGACAGCGTCTCCTAGCGGCACGCATCTTCAACTAATCATTGTCATAGTATTTTACTTACCATACCAAATAGAATTTTTTTATTTCGTAAATGTCGACAACAGACTGTGGCTGCTGCTTACAGCGAGTGAGATGATGTCATATGCCCTTCCCATTTAGAAGCGAAACATTTTTTGTTAAAATATCTACCGTGCTAATTAAGCTAAAAATTTAATTAGGTTATATTATTATAAACTATGAATTCCACACCCTCTTACATCACATTTTATGAGTGTTTACGACAATCCGAAGCAAAAAGGACGTTAACGCTTGGCACTTACGTCATTTCAGGTTAGGTTCGTGTATAAATAGCGTAACCGCTAAGCCAGGTCCCATTTGCAGTAGTGGACTGTCGCGTTGAATTTTGCAACGAGACATATCATTGGGGACTTGCCGCAACATTACAATATTTACAATACAGGACAAATATGATCAGAATTAAATTAAATTAAAAATTAACTAAATCATGCTAAACGTGGCCTTTAGGCATTCTTGACTTAAGCTCTGTCTACCCCGTAAGGGATAAAGACGTGATTTATGTATGTAAAAATTAATTTTATAACAAAAACATTGCCGACGCTTGAAAAAACCATTTTTGCTGATTCTAATTTCGTCCTGTCACTTCATATCGCACTCAACTACGCTAATAGTTTTATTTAGAAACCACAGAATATATAATAGTGCTAACGTACAGAATGGCCACGCTCCGCCCCGCACCGATTCGAGTTACCCCACCCCTCAAGCGCAGTCTGCCGGAAAGCTGCTGGCAACTAGTAGGGCTCGCAACGCGATGTATGTTGGCCGCACGGCACTCAGTTCGGGAACCTACCCTACCTACTTCATTTTATAAAACATTAGTAAATTAATGCTTTCTGAAATTATCGCGATTAATACATTAAATAACTACAAAATCATTCGCTTAAGTTTGTTGTCGTACATCTATTGTAATTGAAAATAATAATGCTTAAATACACAGACAGACACATTTTAAGTAAGTTTAAATAAATAGATAACGATTAAGTACATTTATTTGCACACATCTAAGTCATATCTTTATTAAGTACCTATATTTATGGCATTGGTAGAACTTATAGTACTAGGTTTTTGCGATAGACTCAGCCCTGTGTATCTGACGCACACATTGACGCGTGTACAGACGACGTCGTGCCTGTGTTCATTCCAGAACGCGGATTTTGTACGTCGTGGCCGCCGTGTGTAGAAACATATTTACTTACATTTATCCTGGATTAGCACATTTAAACCATTTAAAAAAAATAATAGCTTGCAGTTCGTGAACCAGATTACGAGCAAAAATGCGTTGCTAATTGCCAAATAAAAATGCTATTACATTCAGTAACTAACTTATTTTGTAAGTTCAATATTAACCAACAATGCCTACTTTTTAATTTCACTAGTACTTAACGTCGGGCGTCCATTAATTTGGTACGCAGTGTGAGTGGACCGTAAAAGTTTTCAAGGCAACAGAAACAGTCGTTAGTGTGTTACAAATGTGCTTTATTAGTCTGGACACTTAATTGACGCGAAAAATTGCACCGTTTTAGTTTTCGTGGTCATTTGTTAATGGCGGGTGTCGAGTCAATGCACTATTTCATGTATCGTTAAGTTCTTACACTGCGATTGCATAAATTCACTAAGACACAGCCTTCTTCTTCTTCTTTTTCAGCCTGTGATCACCCATTGTTGGGTATAGGCCTCTTCATGAGCACGCCAAGTAGTGCGGTCCCGTGCAATTCGCATCCAGCCGTTTCCCGCTATCTTTACGATGTCATCCACCCATCGAGCAGGCTGTCTCCCGACCCTGCGTTTTCCTACCCGGGGTCTCCACTCTGCAACCTTAAGTGGCCATCTGCCATCTGTTCTGCGACTAATGTGACCGGCCCATCTCCACTTTGACCGGGACACCTAAAGGGCTATTTCGATCACTTTGGTGCGCTTCCGAATGATTGTGTTGCGAACACGAAACAGCCTATGATGGATGTAATCCTCATGGTCGAAAACCATCCTTTTATTAACCCCCTACTGGAGCCTTACCATGACGTCGTAATTCCGAATTAGCTCAAGTTTTAGCTGTCACTTTTAGTATGAATCTGACAGCGAGCGAACCTAAACTGAATCGCATTAAGACGTCATGGTAAGGCCCCTGGACTTACGTTAGTGTTTTTAGCCCTATTTAAAGACGCATCATACAGTTTCACAGTTTCATTGTATCTTATTATTTCATGCATCTCTTAGAAGAGGTGTTGCCTCATATCTTATCTCTGACATTGACTTTGTTACTTACAAAACGGCTTATCAATTCCCATTGAATATTGATATGATTGCAATTTTATTATACAGTCTCCTTGCCCTCAGTTTCATTCTGATTTGAAATCTTGTTCTTTACGCTCTTATATTAGCTTCTAAGTCACTCTCGTAGTCGTCTTTAAGGATCTGTATCGTTATGCCAACTTTTTTGGGAAATTTGTGTGGTGGTGATTCCACGACTTACACACAACAGTGCCGTAGTCTGGTGTTCGTAGTTAGCAATAGAGGGTGCTGCCTTTTCTCACTTCAAGTCCCTTACTGCCCTTTTGCTATGCGAACGGGAAGAGATGAGGTAAGCGTTCTATTTTAAAAACAAGACACGATCACGGTATGTTAACTTAACGTTTAACTAAGTTAAACACAATCTTCCATGTGCATCTTACCGCCATGTAGCTTGCGTTGCGGTATTCCGGCGTGGATAGTAAGACACTGGTAGAAATTAGGTACTGGTTTATTTTAGTGTCCCCGTGTTCATAGGTGATGGTGTTCACCTATCATCTGATAACCACTTTGCCACCGTACATCATAAAAAAGTAACAAATAATCAAATACGATCTTGAGGAAACACTGTTTAAAAATTTTGTAAAAAAAACTTTTTTACAATTTTTAAGTACTGGTTATGCAATTAACAAATGCACAATGTACATAGGTACAGTAAATATATATTTGCGTTATCCGTCGTGAACTAGACGACTGTTTTTTTTATATGAATAGGAAGGCAAACGGGCAAGTGGGTCACCTGATGGTAAGTGATCACCACTGCCCATAGACACCCGTAACCCCGGAGGGATCGCAGATGCGTTGCCAACCTAGAAGGCTAAGATGAAATGCCTCATCACATACACATATATTATCACAGTTATCGTCATCTAAAATGATACATGCGGGCGTCATCATAATATGTTCATTATCTATGATAAGTTATCAATCCCAATCATCTTGCATGTTTTCATCTGGTGACTGTTATCTACCCAATATATATCCATCTATCTATTATAATCTTGATTGGAAAACACGCTGAATGAATCTGCTCAAAATATTATCTCCCTACAAATAAATGAGGAAAATTTAAAGTACTTAGACAAATCACAATTTACGAAAATGGCGGTGTTGTTTGTAATTTTATAAGAAAACTAACAAAAAACGCAGCTAAATAACAAGTCACTAGACTGCGCATATCCCCTCCACGTTTTACTTAAGTATATACTGGCCTAGGTATAGCATGTAAGTGTAATAGTGCCAACTTTACCTCTATCCTGTTTTTTTTTGTATGCAGAAATATCCTTACAAACAAACAACGGACACTTAAGCTAGAAATTAATTAATTATAAGTTAAAACAAAAAAGAAAGTGCAATAAAAACTGTGATACGATGCTGTGACTGAACTGACATTGTTAAAATGATGTTATACGTAACTAAAACCACGGAGGATGTGGCCGTGAAGAGACCGCCGAGGAGGAGGCATATTAGTGCCAGAATAAAGGTTTGTTATATGTTACAGGTTATATATTGTCTTAAGGGCTCATCCAGAAATCATGTGATCGTTTATGAGAGGTGGGGGTCAGCAAAATATCACGAATGATCACGATGGGACAGGGGGGTGTCCGAGTCACACATCACGAGTAATTTTTTTACACAGCAGGAAAGTAAAAAATAACGAAAAAAATCAAATTGTTGTTGTTTTTTAATATTAAATTAAGTTGTAACTTTATAACTTAATTTTTACTAAGTCCGAAAAATGCACGTGATTTTTAATGGGGGGAGGAGGTAGCGTTATTATCACGAAATATCACCAAAGGGGGGGTCAAAAGTAGGCCAAATATGATCACATGATTTCTGGACGAGCCCTAAATCGTTGTGGCTGTTCCGTAAACTTTTAGCTCTGCTCTGACATTATCAGAATTGAAAGAACAAAACATTGCCTAAGTACCTATCTCAAAAATGAAAAATGTCCGGAATAATTCAGCAAATTTCTACTGCAGTTATGATTCAAAATTAAGTCACCCCTTGGACGACGTATTATATAATTTAAGGAAAGATTTGTCAGCGTCATTAAAAAATACCTAATAAATATTTACAGCGGTCTTCAGGCGGTTAGTGTACCCGGCCTGGAAATATTTCAAAACAATTTAAAGATATTTCGCATAAAATTGTATCTCGTCTTTTATCGCATCTTTACGTGGAGTTTCTACAAAGCAATACTCTCAAAAATGTTTATATTTATCTCCAAACAATCATCTTTACCGTAATCTTCTGATGTCATAAAGTCGTCAACTCAAAACAATATTTGGGTATCGTATTGCATTGTTTTCTTTCAATTGTATTCTAAAACTTATCTTTTCAATAAACATAAACGATTCAAACGCATTCACGTAAACGCCTCAATTACTATCTCAAAATTGACATCGCACTTGCGGATCGAAATAACAACAAACAGGGGCGTTACCATGACGTCTTAAGAGGCTGACAACACCAAATTTTGTTGAAATTGATGTTATTTAAGCACTTTTTTAAGAAACACGCTAGACGGACTCGATACATAATTGAACAAAATCGGCTCGATAGAAAATAATTGCAAAGATTGGTCTTAAAATCATCATTAAACGGTTCTATGTCTTTATTTTTTCGACGTATGGGTCTGCAATTAAAAACATGAAGTCAACATATTCATACCTACACGGCTAACGAGTCATATTTCACAAATAATCCATACTTTTTTTTATTTCTTCTTATTTGTGTCTTATTTGCAAGATTTTAGACGCGCGCCAAGCTGCCGAAATAGTTTCTTCTCCTTCACTAACAGGCATGCGATCCGTATGTGTGAAGAGTGGCGCTGCTCAAGGTCATTTGCTGTTGACAGCGCCTTAATGTGATTCATTCCGATTCAGTTTAGGTTCGCTCGCTGTCAGATCCATACTAAAAATGACAGCTAAAACCTGAACTGAGTCTGCATTGAATTATATTAAGACGTCATGGTAAGGCCCTTGTTCGCATAGATAGTATGTGACATTTTTAACGCGTTTGCGTTCGAGACACATTCCTATTTTTCGACCGTGAACTCACACTAAACATTATGGAACCGTTAAAAGAAAATTAGCCAAATCAGTTTCTAACTCGAAACAATAATTGCCTATTCGCTTTCCAATTATAGACTTGGAATTAGCAGATTTATATCCGCATTGGACTGGGAAATACGTGGAACCAATCACCATCCAATTTTCTGGTTGCCAGAGCAGGTTTCCCTGACGTCTTTCGTTGGTACCGTTTATGTTAAGCCGAGTCCTGGGCTACTCCGTCGAATTTCGTATCATACCGTCACTCTAAATCTCAAATCAAATGATAATTTGTATGAGCGGAATATCAAGAAACGAACTTCTAACATTTTTAGATAGACCACATCAAAATTTGATCAAACGTCGTTAGACCAAAAAGTTATTTGACCTAACTAAGAGCATCTATTGTTGTATGTATGTATGTATGTAAAACTCTTTATTGTACATAAAAAAACATGAAAAAGATGAATACAGGAAAACACAAATGCACAAAGTCGAACTTATCCCTAAAAGGGATAAGGGGGTTGGTTGGTTGGTGTTGTACCTAATCAGACCAAATAATTGAATAAATTTCTTTTATTTTTTATTTACATTATTCTACACACGATAGTTGTTAGATGACAAAAAATTCCTCACACCCTCAAAGTATTCTCATTCATTCATAATCATTCTATAACATTCGAAGCACGAGCAACTCTTACGACCAACATGATGTAAACACGTTCCGCCTCAACGGCACCTTTCCATGAAATAAACATTTACAAATCGCATCCGGTAGGTTGTTCTTCATTCATAATAACAATACAAATCGTTGGGTATGTGTTAAAATACATAAAATTTAAAAAGCATAATTGGTAAAATACCTCATAATACTTCGCACGTTTAAAATAGGATAGGATGTTAACTCTCTTTACTATTTATAATTTTTTTAGCCTACTATTGTAATGAAATTTTCACTCGGGGTAGCGTGGCACTATAAATAAGGAATAAAACAAAGACTTTGGTACAGCAAGTTTATTGGAACAAGTGCAATTTTACCCCATCCACAAAACAGGAAAGTCTAGCTTAGAAGCTAGGTTTTAAATACTAACTTAAATGTATTACACTACAGACACGCAAAGGGTCGTGAATGCAATTGGCCAGTGATCTTTTACTTATTTCCTACGCTACGAAATCACACCATCGAGTGCGGACCAGCCAAGCCAGGCTGCAGGCAGCCGTGGACCACGCTAGGACGTCGTCTCGTGCCCGGCGTCCTAGCGCCGCCAACAGGAAACCCAACAGCTCAGCCCAGATAGCCACAACCCTCTACAGCGATTCTACACTAACTCCCTACGAAATTTGTAAGGATAACGCCAATACCTTGTATTCAGCCGGTCAAACCTGGCTGCTAATCACAAACTGTGGGCCGCACTCGGACGTCGTCTCGTGCCCGGCGTCCCAGCGCCGCCAACAGGGCAACTTGCAGCGCAGATTGAACAGCCACAACAACCACCAAGCTAACACGAAGTCTCAACAGCCACACTTCAGGCCGTGTCTTTACACCTCCTGCGGATAGCACACGGATTAGAAAATAGCCTACAGGCGTCCCACAGAGTCGAGAGGGACCAGATTAGCTCTGCCTGGCAGCCAAGCCACCGCGAAAACTCTGATATAAAAATAAACACCCACCGGTAGAGGAAATGCAGACTTGCTTAAGTGCCCAGGTCACGCTGTCAACTCTAACGGAGGTGCAGACCACGGAAACCACAGCCACTACAAGCAAAGATCGAAGATTAGCATAATCATCAACTCAAGAAGGGGCAAGGGCTTCAGCGATTTGGCCACGTACCAAGAAGTAAGGTACAAACTGCGTAGGTCGCTCTTTGCCGTCCCAACACTGGTCCCACTGGAAAAAATCAAAAATAAGTATGCAAGAAGGCATCGTAACAAACTCTAATAGCTTTTTCAATGGAACTCACCACAACAGAAATTACTTTATCACAAACAGCCTCCTTTCACGAACATCAATACAAAATGGCAGTCACCCAAAACGTGGCCTCATTCCTCGTAGAGCTGTGACAAGTTCGTTCTTTTTTTTTTTAATTTCGGTAAAAACCGACATACCATTTTGGACTTCCCAGGACAGGCCCACTATATCAAAACAAATCTTTAAATTAGAAAATCAGCTTGCACTTTCATAATCTGAAAATCCGTCACAATGTCGTAGTAACATGAAACAAAACGCCAAAAAAAAAAGAAGGATAAACCACCGACTCGAACAACTTGTGCTGACAGTGACAGCTCGTCACCTGTCAAAATGACAACCTTACACTATTGTGTCCCATTCAGCGTTGCCAGATGGGTACGCAATAGTACGCATGGCGTACTATTTTATGATCTTGCGTACTCGCGTACTCATCCGTCGATTTGCGTACTATTTTTATATTTTAGCACCTGACAGCCTAGGTTATTCCAGATGACAGAAAAACAATATAAATTACCTTGTGGCTGTCGCGATGACGTTTTTTTTTTTTTTTTTTAGGCCTTTGTTTATGTGCCAGCTACGTAAAGCGCAGTTTTGCACTAAATGTTGCACTGCGTACTCAAACTTGAATTGGCGTACTATTTTTAAGAGCTACGCGTAACGGAACGTAAAACTCATCTGGCAACACTGGTCCCATTGCTAGTCAAAGGCCTCTCCTTCTTTCTTCCACTCGTCCCTGTTAAGAGTATCCTCCTGCCACCCTTTTCGATATGCATCCAAGTCGTCCCGCCATCTCTTTGCTCTGCCTCTGCTTCGATGGCGATTGTGAGTGCACTCGGCAGACGTGACCAGCTCAGTTCCATTTAAGCTTGGCGGTCTTGGCACCCAAGGCGAGTTTTTGATAATCTTTTTGTAACATAGATATCATCTTCAATAGATTCTACCGCAGATGCATACAGCTATGAAAAGAGAAAACGGTTACGAACCGGAAAATGAAGACGTTAACCTTGAATGCGCTGAAGCGAATTTAACGTCTCTGGCGGTGTAACAGCGCAAACTTATCCCCGCCATGTCGTCTGTTGCTCAAAAAATGGCCAGCATTTCAATTCAATTTTTATATTTATGGCCCCATTGATCAATGCGATATGATTTCTCCAATGTCAAAGTTTTCAAAATTCTTGTGACAAAATGTCGGCAACGTTGTACGGTAGAACACGGCCAAAAGACCCCCTCCTCTGTCGGGCTCTTAGCCAACGGTCAATGATATCCCTCAGAAACTGCCAGGAAATCATTAGCCGATGCCCAGGGTGCACCGGACCAAGCACTGCTCTTCCTCCCGGACGGATCCATAAACGAACCGCAGCTCTTGATCACACGCGGAGGTAACCCGACTCGCAACCCTGCCAGCATTTCTATGCTGTGTATTCCTGTGGCAATATTAAGATCTCATACTGCAAGTACCTATCTTACATGAGTAATAATAGAGGTGATTTATAAGAATGGCTAACCACAGAAAATAAATATTTTTTAGATAAAAATACAATCTGCACTAAACTATACACACATTAACACTAAATACTAGATCACTTTTTACCATAAAGCAAAATAAATTATCTTAAGTTCATTTCATTTCACAATAATGATAAACGTGGCCTTTGGGTCTTGCTACCTTAAGCTCTGCCTACTCCTTAAGGGATAAATACGTGATTTATGTATATAGGTACACGTGTGTACGAGCCGACTTTTTAGATGTTATCGTTTCCACCCGTCCGGCTAGCAATATATCTTTTAACACGTTTGTCTTGTCCACAGCGGCACCACGCTGGCATATCGCAGTCGTCCTGCAGCGATGGCTCGCTCCTCAGCGTGGGGTCCTCGGAGATGGAGGAGGACAGCAGCAGCGGTCACCACCACTCGCACGACCACTCCAACCGGAGCGACCACTCCGACTACAGTAAGTCCAGGGGCCTTACCATGACGTCTTAATGCGATTCAGTTTAGGTTTCCTCGCTGTCAGATTCATACTAAAAGTGACAGCTAAAACTTTAAATGAGTGAGTCGAAATAGTGCGATTCAATTCAGACTCAGTTCAGCATTTAGCTGTCATTTTTAGTATGGATCTGACAGCGAGCGAACCTAAACTGAATCGAAATGGAATCGAAGCAGCCACCGAGTATAAGAATTATGAATATGAATAAGTTTACTTCACCATAGAAATTACAGTGTAGGTACTGTGATAACTTGAGTTTGTATGTACAAAAGTTTGCACATACAAATCTACTCGCTGGCAGGTAAAGCAAATATTTATAATTTGGATTTAGAACTTGATTTAAAATTGAAAGAAACAAAGAGTTTCAGCGGAGGCTTGACTGATGTTGTTCATGAGTTTTGAAGGTAATACACGGATAAAAGATTTATGATATTTTATTGGTAAAGATAAAGTTGGCTCAAAGCGCAAGAACCCGTACTTACTCTCCGCATAAACCCAGGAGTCTTAAATAAGTTAAAGTAGACCTGGCTACGATCCTCTGAGCCTTGCAGTACCTATAACATACAGACATATAAATATTAATCACATCCTTATCATTACGGGTACACAAAGCCTATGTAGAATTAGACCTAAAGGCCACCTTTGGCGTAGTTGAGAGTGAATAGGTGGGAATGGGAAAAAAAATAGTGATGGGTTGCTAGCCGCATCGCCTATAACATGATTCCTAAGATTTTCACCCATTATCCCAATGGGATTTTACGGAAGGGAAGTATCTGGTACATTCTATGTTTTTTCTTTGCTACCAGACCGCATGGAAGGGAAGCTAGGAGGAATAAGAAAAGGGAAGGCTAACCACGGCTTTTACGTTAATTCTTATGTACTAGTGACGCCATCTGTGATCTATTCCAGACTTTTCGGAGCCAGCGTTGGGCGTCGCGCCGCTGTCGCATTCCGCCGCCAAACACAAGATGGCGGTACGCCCGCGGCGAACACACGGCGCCCCCAGGCGGAAGAAAAACAATCCTGTAAGTATACTGTTAATATTAAATAGATAAATGCGGAAATAACTGTTCTTTGTCAATATTATATTTGTAAAGGTTATCAGAAAGTTCAATTTTTTTTTAAAGTTTATTTTGCAAATAGGCCGCCAAGGGCTCTTTGACATGTCTTTTTCTGAAACTACCAGCGCATTCGGAAATACCATCATTGCCAAGAAGAATGCGCCGCAAGAAACTCGTATTGTGTATCAAATTTTTAACAATATTTCTGGTTGTGGGATTAAAAATATTTGTTAGAATGTATTCTGATTTTGTCATTTCAGATTGCCGCGTCAGCCTTGCCAATTACGCCAGAATTGAACGAAGAAATGTTACGAAGCACTACTCCTGACGTCACTCATAAAAGCTCAGAAGTAGTTACTGGTGCGTTTAAGTCTCTCTCATTTCACTTGACACTTAGATGAGCCTAGTTTCGATGTCTCAATTATTAACTTTTCGTTTCCAGAAACATTATCTTCATCGACGACTACGAAGCATCACATGATGAAGGACCATCACCAGCAGTTAAATCGGGAGCTCCATAGAGTATTGGAGACCCCTAACGACACCCGCCTCAAGTCCTCCTCCTTGCCCCCAGGACTCGCCCTCAGTCAGATGATCGGCCAATCGCCCGCCAAACTTAGCATTGCTGAACAAAATACCCCACGCTCTTCGATAAAGAGAAGCAAGTCCAGTTCCCAGGGCCAATCCCTGCGGGATGGTTCTCCCCAATCACACGTCACTACCAGCGAAAGCCAAATTAACACCTATCACTCTGAAGAACGCATGTCCAAATACCGAGTAGACAATAAGTACGCCGAGGAATCTTGCCACGAAAAGAAGTCTAAATCGGAAAAGAAAATCGAAAACGAAGTCATTCGGTCGTCTAAGAAGGAAGAATCGTTCTTCAGTCGATTGCTTCTGAGGAAAAGTGGGAAGAAGTCGAAGAAAGACCAGACGGACGGGGAAAGCCAGGACACTAAGAAGTCCAAGACGGAAAAGTCGACGCCACAGTATAAGGTGATGGACACGGAGAGAAGCGGATTCGTTTACGTCGATCACGGACAAGGTCAGAAGCCTGTACCGGCAGAGCGCACCCACATACATAAGTCCGCTGGACAGAAAGCTTTTGCCAACCAGATGCATAGGCGGCTCGACAACAAAGGGGCTTACGTGCAAGAAGGCGTGTACAAAGACGTATACAGCGCCGCCAAAGTTCCAGGTGTAGAATACAGCATAACTGATCTCAAAATCGCAGAAGAAACCGACAAAATGTTAAATCTGGAAATGAAGAATCGCTTCAGCAAGCGCGACGAGTTCAATGAGAAAATAGAGCGATCAAAACGCACCTCGTCCAAAGAGACCGTCGAAGACAAAAGGGAATCGTTCAGTTTGCACCACGACAAGTCTAAACGGCCTGCGTCTGTCCAGAGGCTGGTAGAACCTTTCTCTTCTAAAGCATTTATTAACAACGAGCTATCTAGTTTGGCTCAGGAAGAGAGCTTGTCGCCCACTCTCGTGATCTCAGACGAGGAGCCGCCGATCAGAGCGGTCCGCATGAAGAGCGTCCACAGCGACTACATGTTCCACAGTGGCAGCATGCCCAAGAACATCCCCTACTTCAACCACAGCGTAGTGATGTCGGCGTCAGTATCCCCTCCCAAACACCTGCACCAGAGTTCCGAAAACGTGAAGCATTTACACCGATCTTCCGACCATGTCTGCGAGCTCCGCGATAAGCAGATCGAGAAACGCGAGAAGGCTCACCGCGCCTCTAAGACTGAAGAGGCGTACGTGAACTCAGGAATCCGATCGCTCGGCGACGAGTACGTGGAGACTAGAAGCAGTATTGGCAAGTCGCACAGCTTCCGTTACGCTTCGGAATCGCCCTCGATCAGCTCTCAGGAGAGCCAGCTGCCGAGTTTACCGGCTATTGTTGGCATCTCCGAGCCGCTGCTCGAGAGTTGGGAGGTCAACTACAGGAGGAACGTCAGCGACCGACACGACTACTCCAAGAGAGTGTCTGCGAGGAACTATAACATCCTTCATGGAACTGCTGAAGCTAATTACGACAGCCTACCAAGCACTGATAGTAGCTACTTGGATAGCCTCAAAACTGATGTCCACGACGACAAAAAGCTCTTCTCGAGCAGCATTCAGATCACTATGGACAGTCATAAGCGCGACAGCGACATCTCGCAAATAGAGGCTAAAATCGATGATATAATAAGTTCGCCAAAGCCGATTATGGCACCAATACTCAAGTCTAGTTCTTTAGATAGTGTTAAGAGTAGCCCTGAAAAACAAGTAGAGGATAGAAGGAAAACTATATCAGTAGAGAGCGCTCTGAGTCAAGGCGGAAAAATCAGTCATAACATGATCCAGAAGGAGAAACAGGAAGCGGAAAACTATATTTCTGTTACTATGATCAACAAAGAACAAACGCCCATGATAAAAAATGATGCTCCGAAGATAACCAAAAGCGACGAAAAAATTCAACAGTCGGGGACAGTTAAGCCCGGAGTGCCAGAATTCTTGAAGATACAACTCAACAGAGTTGACGCCAAGCCAACAACCAATGTGGTACTGACCGCTAACATAACGCCAAAGAAAATAGATAGTCCGCAAACCGAGAAAGACATCGAAACGTTTGAAGTGATAGAAAGTAAAACTCAGAACATCCAAATAAAAAAAGAGCCGGTTATTGTGAGTAAGATTGAAAGCTCGAGTGAAACTACTCAAGTCGATGTTAAGAGCCCTGTTGTTGGTAAAAAGTCTACATCACAGCCTCCTCTAACGCCGCAAAGCCCTTCTACGCCAAAAGCATTTTTCAAACGGAAAGCAACAAGCGTAGAACTACAAGACAGACCGGAAAAACCGAGAACCAATTCACTGAGCACCGACGGAAGCACTGAGAGAATTTACGACAACATATCTATGGACCGCAAATCGCATTCGAGCTTCGGAAGCAAGAGTTCAATTCAGAGCACAGACAGCAACGACATCAGAACTCCAGATAGAAACGAGGAAGCTGTCGTTTACCGTAAGAAACCAGCAATGTTATCAAAAGAATTCCGCAGTGACAGGCGCAACGACGATGAGCCAGAACTCATGAAAGTATTCGCCCGACGCTCTCTTAAACTGAAAGATTGTGAAGCCGAGACTCTTGCCCAAGAAATTGCCGAAGCCAACAGTCTAAAAGACGAGTTACTCGACAACAACGCTACCAGATCTAAATTGCTCAAAAACGAGTTTAACGCTTCTATCAAATCCAGGGACAGCGATAAAGAGAACGACGATACAGCATCTAAAACTGAAGAGAACAGGATAATAGATATCGCTGCTCGTGTCAGTCAGTTTGGCGTACCACATTATCAACGGAGCGTTAGTATTACCAGTGTATCCAACCCAAAAAGGGAAAGCGCTCCAGCATGCCGAAGCGAAGCAAACAAATACAAGAAAGAAGTGTCAGACTCGACACCCGAAAAACGACTAAGAAACAGAACATTCCCGGACCCCTCTAACGATAGAGAGGACATCAAAAACATAACCAAATCAGAAGCATTATCCTATAAGGCTGACACTCTAACAAAGCGACCCTGGCAAAGGAAGGATGACGACAAGAGGCATTTGTCTGTTGAAAAAGAGAAGCGAGAGAGTGCTGTGATAGAGAAGGGGGAGAAGGAGGAGAAGGAGACGGAGGAGGGGGCAGGAGGGGAGGCGGACGCGTCGCCGCAGTTCAAGGGGATCCTACAGATGAGGGCGGAGTGGGAGCGGCGAGCCAAGCAGGGGATGACCAAATAAATGGTGCTAGTTG
This sequence comes from Pandemis heparana, assembly GCA_963854515.1. Taxonomy (NCBI): domain Eukaryota; kingdom Metazoa; phylum Arthropoda; class Insecta; order Lepidoptera; family Tortricidae; genus Pandemis; species Pandemis heparana. The sequence goes on from OY978025.1 coordinate 1,344,838, forward strand.
CAAGGTAAACTATTATAAAATACAATAAAATATTCGTTACAACTCCGAAACGAACGTAAAACGATGATGTTCTAGCTCGAGCAGGTTTGCATCGTAGAGCAAAAATAGCCGGTTACATTTCAGAAAAAGTTGTATGAAAAGTAACCCTTTATTTTATACTCGTTACCTCGTTAGTATAATATATTAGCCCTCCTTCACAGTTTATTCCTTTCACTACAATGAGTCCATTAAGTTATAGCTTGCGAGCTATAGTACCAAGAATTTTAACACAATGAATAAACTTACAGCCGAATTTTAGCAATCTCATGATTCTTGGTAAAGTAAATAGGATAGGTAGTGGATAATTTTTTCTGGCAAAAAGTTGCAAATTTAATTCTTGTGGATTACAAGTATGTTTGCGAAAAAGAATGTCCTGCAAAAAAAACTCAAGGGAGCATTTTCAATTTTGCATTTGGTAGCTCTGAGATTCAACAATATAAACAACTGTTACATGCGACTTTGTCTGCTCAGAATTAAATATAGTCTATGACAACAAATAATGTGGCTGTTTATTGATAAAAGATTTTTTTTTAATCGGTTCTATAGATGCAGAGATTACCCGCTACCTCATAAACTCTTCCCCCCTTATTCATAAACGCTCTATAGACTTCTGCTAACTCAGTAATCGTTTGTCCTTATCTGTCACTTTGACATTTACCTTTCACAGATAAGGACAAACGATTGCTAAGTTAGCAGAAGCCTATAGAGGTTCATCAGGAGGTATATGGGGTTCATCTTTACCTCTTATAATTATTAGTATTAACAAAGGTTTTTTATTTATTTATAGAGTCCGAAGTGGATGCAGGCGACACGACCGCGCTACATATTATTAACATAGTTTATATCTAGCTTAGATTGCAGACATCGGCAAATTAATGTTATTCATACTAGAAATTTATCTAACGTTGTTAAGACAATGTATTTTTGAGTGTTATTGCGATGAAATAGCGAATAGTTCTATTTTATTAAAAAAATACTATTGTGTATTAAACATTTCCGAACTGTGAAATACAAATTTTATTCCTATAGTTTCTTTCATTGACTCAATTTACCCATTCCTACCTACGACTGTAGACAAGAAAATCTTGAATATTTTATTGAATCAGGCGTTACTTTGCGGAGGTCCATTTTAATGAACACAAAATATTTACCTTGCTACGTGCTCACGTGCAAGATAACTAAGTTTGTGCGAAATATATATGTTTTGCATGCAAACCCTCCCTCCAATACTTCCTCTACGGGATCATTTTCAAAGTTGAAATTAAGTTTGTGGGAATTATGTGCGTTTTGTGTGGCAGTAGTGGAGGGAGTTCCGTACCCAAAGGGTAAAAACGGGACCCTATTCCTAAGACTTCGCGGTCCGTCCGTCCGTCACCAGGCTGTATCTCAAGAACCGTAATAGCTAGATAGTTGAAATTTTCACAGATTGTGTATTTCTGTTGCCGCTATAACAACAAATACTAAAAACAAAATAATTTTAATAATTAAGGGGGGCTCCCATATAACAGAGTAGTTGTTGGCGTTTTAACAGAGGAACGTTAACAGAGTAGTTGTTAGCCTTTTGTCTGGTACGGAAAGTAGTCTCTGTCTACCCCTGTGGGAAAGAGGCGTGACGATATGTATGTATGTACCCTTCGTGCGCGAGTCCGGTTGGCCGGTTTTTTTAATCATTATCGTTCCCAATCCGCACTGGGCCCGCGTGGCAACTATAGCCTAACCCCTCTCGTTCTGAGAGGAGGCCTGAAGCCAGCAGTGAGACGTATATAGGCTGGTGATGATGATGATGATGAAAAGGGCAATATGCGTATTATTTTAGTCAGACAAAGGTTAAATATCTGTGGTTCAATGACCCGGGTAAGGGGCTCGCCTAATGCCTATCCGCCTGTAAAAATGCGTCACAACATTGTCTAACATAATATTTACATGGTACAACTTTGATGTTGCTTCAGTTAGGTACTAGAGTTGTTCTTTAAATTACTTTAACCAGTCAGCCCATTGTAGTGGAGCAGTGACGTAGTTATAAGACCTATATAATCAAGATGCGTTATCCAATAAATCAGTATTTACTCATCCTCCGGCGGTTTCACTTACTCTCCCAAGTCACCACCTTTCATGGCGATCCTGCCAGGCCAACCGTATTTGGCTGCGCGGCGCGTGAGTGCATTGACCCCGTGTATGTACGTTTAAATTGTTTGGGAAAATGTGTAATTCAAAATTTGAACCACCGCAACCGCGAAATGACGAAATTATTGCCCAAGTAGGATATCATAATGAGATCAGGAAGACAACGAACATCGTGGCTCAAAGCGTGAATACCATGAATTGGTACATGTTGGTCATCATTGTTGTAATAGTACTGGCGTTAGTGCTGGTGGCGCTCAGGTACCTCAACAAATGTTTCAACCAGGCCTTGGAGAGGCGTGCTGCTGCTGCCGTTGTGCGGTATACCAGAGGAGAAGGCATCCCGAGCAAGTAAAGATAAGTGTGTGCGTTAGTGCGTGTACGTAAAGTGAAGTTTCGCGAAGTGAACAATAATATTCATTGCAAGCAATTCGTTTTAAATACGTTTATTTTCGGTGAAGACAATTTGGAAGGCAGCGAGCGAGAGGCAACGAAGTGAGACTCTAAAGTGAACAATATTATATGGTTACCAGAATGGGTTTATTGTTAATAACAGTGTACAGCGTCTTGTAAGTCTAATTAGGCTATGGCTAAATTTAACATTAATTTAATATTAATTTCATGTAATAGATCGCTTAATATAAATTATGAGTGATATTATGTCAATACCTATGACAGAGGACCTACAAGATATTTATGAACAGTTACTAAGGATACGTACATATTTGATAAAGGTAGGTCCCGATAGAAGGCAAGAAAGTAATGCATGTCTTAAAAAACAAGGAGAAGCCAATTTAATATATACTCAATTTGATGCATATTTAACTTTAATAGAGAAAAATTTAGATAAGGCGGAATTAAAGGATATTCCTATCGTTTGTAATTGGGTAGATAAAATTAAGACTTTGTATTCTGAAATACAAAATTTGGGTTCAGAATCAGCGTGCCTAGAGCTGGAACATAGTGACAGTTTAGTTGGGGATTCTTTAGAACAATCTAAATTGGAAAAATTTGACTTAAACGTTGCGTTGAGCTTGTTGCCGGTGATGGATGATGAGGACGCCTGCACCAAAAAACTTATCGACGAGATTACCTATTACAGTTCGATACTTGAAAATAATTCACATTCGAAATTGATTTCTTTTGTGCTTTTGAGTCGGTTATCCCCGTCTGCTAAATTAAAATTAGAGCAGTCATATGATACGGTGTCGGGGTTACTGTCAGATATGCGCAGTAACTTACTACCTAAAAAATCTGCGATAGCCATACAGAGGCAACTTTTGTCATTGCGGCAAAACGAAACCACCATTGATGATTTTGGTAGGCGACTTTCAGAAATGTTTGTGGATCTAACGATTTCGCAAGCTTATGGCCAAGACGCGGCGTATAAGGTATTAAAACCTCTAAACGAAAAACAAGCCGTAAAACAATTCGCAGAGGGGTTGCGTAATCGTAGATTAAGCACAATCATTTCAGCCCAAAAATTTTCATCGCTGAAAGATACCATCCAAGCAGCTTTAGATGCGGACGTCACGGCACCTGCGTCAGCAGAGGTAATGACTATGCGTCATAATTATGATTATACTCGTAATTTTAGAGGCAGCTCGACGTATTACCGTGGACGTGGGAACTACGGTTCCAGGCGCGGTCACAATGCTGCGCGCTACAGCAGGTCCACCTACCAACCACACAGGGGTAGCCGAGTGCGGAATCAGCCGACCCAGGGGCGAGGACTGTCTCGGCACCCGCAAGGCCAATACAGAGGTAAGTCTCGCAATATTTATAATAGCGGACGCACTGGACAGTTAAATGTATTGGCAGAACCAGAGGTACAGCCCGGTTCTTCTACTCAGCAAGAAAACGAAAATCAGTTTCAGTTTTTTCGAGTCTAAACATAGCATATTAACATGCAATAACAATTGCATGATTAAATTACCGATAGATGATTATGAGTCATACGCCTTCTTATTAGATACAGGTGCCTCCATATGCGCACTTAAGCATAAACATGCGCTCGACAGAAACCTACCAATCTATAAAGGGAGCATCATAATAAATGGTATAGGGGGCAATGTCCGGGCTATAGGATATGTATGTTTACAGTTGCTCATAGGTAGTCGAACTATTAGTCATAAGTTTTATGTATTCGATACTTTACCATGTAGAGCGAACGGTATAATTGGGCAAGACTTTTTAAACAAGTATAAGTCAGTGTTAAACTTTAATTCCAATACTGTTGCATTTAATTTAGAAAACAATAGGACAGAAATTATACCATTAATCATAGGAAATAAAACTACCCAATTTTCAATTCCTGCGAGATCGGAATCGATACATTATATCAGCACAAACTTAGAGGAAGAAAGCGTGGTGTGTACTTCAGAAATTTGCGAGGGAGTGTACATAGCCAGCGCATTAGTTTCACCAATAAACGGCCAAGTACCCGTACTTGTATTAAATACAACGGAAAATAGTTTGGTGTTGAATGAGATAAATCCCGTGGTACATAGCGCTAGCTCTTATGATTGCTGTATGTTTGGCAAGTGTGAAAACAACGCAAATCGGGTAAAACAGCTGTTTTCATTGTTGCAATTACAACATTTAAATAAAGAGGAACACATTTCCATAGAAAATTTATGTGCTAAGTATGCAGACATATTTCATATTCCAGGGGATAAATTATCATTTACAAGCATTTACAAACATACTATTAATGTAAAGCCAAATGTTGAACCAGTATTCACGAAACCTTACAGGTTACCACATTCTCAAAGGGGTGAAATTCAAAAACAAATTGATAATTTATTAAATGAGGGCATCATAGAACCATGTCGAAGTGAATGGTCCAGCCCTACACGAACGAACAGTAAGAAAAACACGGGCAATCTATCTCGCGCGCGACGCGACTCTTGTGCGCTGTCGTGCTAGACGTGCATATACATAATTATAATATTAAATAAATAAATATCTTGGGACAAATTACACCAATTGACCTAGCCCCAAACTAAGCAAAGCTTGTAGGTACTATGGGTACCAGGCAACGGTTAACATACATTATATTATAATGTAGGTAAATAACATACAACATCCATGACTCGGGTACAAACATTCGTACCTATTCATCATACAGTTTGCCACTGCCAGGATTCGAACCCGGGACCTCTAGCTTCAAAGTCAGGGTCGCTAACCACTAGGCGGGTGGATTTTTTCAAAAATCCACCCAGACTATGACGACCGGATGGTCGTCATTAAATTGTTCAGTAACTACACTGAACTGAAAAAATTGTTCATGAGGATAAAATTGTTGTTTTATTAGTCACTATTTGTTCATCTCATTCTAATAGGTACTCTTAATTATTATCCGTACAGGAGTTTACTGAACAGTAATTAATTCCTCTATAATTTAATTTCAAAAGTATATTTATTTTAGCTAGATACTAAATTGACAATTGCAAATGTCAAATTGTGAGATAATAATACCAGCTTTTATTGTTTAGTGGTGTACTCGAAACCATCGACAATGTTTGTGGTCTGAATACAAGAGGTTTGGTCATGTTATATTTTAAGAAAAAAATACGATTGTATCATAATCAAGAAAATTTAAAGGTTTAATAGTTTATTACACTAGCTTATACATACAAAAATCTATACTAAATTTAATTTATCGTTAACTTTCGATAGTGGTGACACATTACTATTTTTGAATTGCAAAAAACAGGCAACACAAGTACCTAATGCCATTTTAGTATCTAGCTAATAAATAGACTTTAGTTAAAACAATCAGACTAATTATGATATAGTCCACTAGATGTCACTACGGGTATCAAATGGACACCGAGACCCAAAGTGAAGCAAAGAAAAACTTTCCCCTTCTTTTTTATATTTGACTCACTCAAAACCAATTTGAAATCAATGTTAGCAAAAATAGTAAGAGCCTTTTACTGTTAATTTTTATTGCATAACAATTACTATGTATCGCTGCATAATGTCATATATCTTTATTAAATAAACAGAAACAACAATCATACATAATATAAAAAATACCTATATCTAAAAGAAAGGAAGAAAAATACCTACCTACTACTATACTACTTTCAAAACTTATTAGGTACTCAGGTACTAAATAAAAATATTCTCGAGTCTGCTGCCTTGGGGGGCCGTTCCTAAGAGGCTAGCAGCATTACCTCTCTGGATAGCAAGGCTGATGCGCTGTGCATAATTAAACTTATTCATATCCATAGATTAAACGAACCATTTTCCAAAATTGCTAAAGGGAACATTTTATTTTACATATTAAAATACCTACTTTTTTTTTTAAATAAGCACATTTTCATTTTGTATCCTATTTTTGCTTGCTACGCAAACGCAGAAAAATCAAAGTACATCTTTCTTTCGCTTTCATCAAACTACCCACTAAATAATTTATGTTTACACCTTCCTTCGCCCCCGTCAACAGCAACAGCATTGCCATCGCAAAAAAAACTACCTACGCAATATTTCAAATTTCAAAAAATAATTCAGTCTTGCAAAATTAAACATGCACGACTTTCCCAAGAAAACTCATCAAACAAAACATAACGAAGATAAGAAAGATTATAGATTATAATTAGTTACCCCTACAAGTGAGGGTTTCTACAAAACAAGGGGAGGATTCGCGCCTGCGCGCTGCTCCCTCATACTAACCCCAATACATTCGAAGTGCGTCTCCATTTTTATTTCATTTATTTCCTGTTTTCCTTACACCCGTGACAGTGAATGTGCTAAAACTACTAGAACTCATTCTATAAGACTAGAAGTGCAGTGATCAAAGACTATAACAATTGAACTTGTTTTAATACGTGAGTTACGTAATACGTTTACGTTTTTTGTGAAGGAGTTTCGTATAAGGAAGGTGAGACGTCTAATTTTGTACTAAAACTCATTTTTAACACAGCGAAATATTAAGCTTCTAAGGATGTGTAATTCTGTGAAGCGTTTTCTTGGATGAAACATTGATTTTTCGCGACAGAATGCCTCGAGCGCTTGAGACGTGGGCTGAATATTTCCAATGGCAAGACTTTCATTTGATCTCAGCTTTCTTATTTACGCATTTAATAAACTAATACAAGAAAGAAAAAATTCAGTCTCCGTTTAAAGTCTACAACTCAAAAAGCAAATCGGACAGCGTAGTTTCAAATTAAAAATTGAACTCTACCAATTTTCTTTGACTCGACGTAATTTAATGTACTGGCTAACTACGCACGTTCGATGTTTCCTAATACTGCGTGTTCTTTTATAATGTCTGGATTTTATTCCATCTACATGTTCTTAATGATATAAAAATGTCAACACAGGTTGACCAAATTAGGTACGATGGGAGAGTCGAAATTTCCATGCAATAGTGCGTACTTAGCTTAGCCCAGTGGAAGTAGAAGGATTCGTTTGTGGCATAGGAAACTAGTGCTTATTACGTGAAAAGGATACACGTATAAAAATAGCACAGTACAGTTGGCTTTTATGCTTAGGGTTCTTGTAGCCCTAGTAATAAAATGACGAAGGTATTTAATTTTCACTACAGAATTTAAAATAATAATTATGTATAATTTAAAGCAGGTCTGTAAACGAATTTCCACAGACGTGTTTCCAAAAATCGTCACCCTACAAAGATGTTTTAACTAGACATTGGTACATGCTTATTGCTTATATAGGTACTACATTGAAACCTAGACACAGACTAGATCCTTACAAGCCTATTACGCATTTCCCAAAAATACGTAACACAAGAACATACTTACATCGAATGTAAATTGTGACGTGCTTGGCTGCTCTCCAAATAAGTTTTTCTGATTGTTGTATTTAGATATACCTAACCTAACATAATGCAGCCTGTTGTCGTATTACGAAGGTGCCAGAAGCATTTACAAGATACCAATATCAGCCGATAAGATCATGGTTTTTTTCTTGAGGAAAAGTTCCATGTGCGCGTTACAGCTTCACTGTTATGTTTAATTACTCACCGTTAGTGAGATTAAAATTGCGTAGCTTTGTATCTTATATTTGACGAAAGACTTATTCGCTTCTCCTACTGTTGGCAGTGCTTGCGTTGTGTACCGGCGTGGAGAGTAACCCCCTTATTCGTAAACGCTCTACAGTTCTACTAACTTAGCAATCGTTTGTCCTTATCTGTGAAAGGTAAATGTCAATGTGACAGATAAGAACAAACGATTGCTAAGTTAGTAGAAGCTCATAGAGCGTTTATGAATAAGGGGGTAAGACAGCCGGTGAAATTACTGGCACATGAAGTACCTATTCAATCTTAAGAGGCTGACAACACCTAATTTTGTTGAAATTGATGTTATTTAAGCACTTTTTTTAAGAAAAACTACACGCAAAAAAAATACAAAAAAAATATAATGTTAATTTTCATCATATTTCAAACACGCTAAACGGACTCGATACATAATTGAACAAAATCGGCTCGATAGAAAATAATTGCAAAGATTGGTCTTAAAATCATCATTAAACGGTTCTATGTCTTTATTTTTTCGTCGTATGGGTCTGCAATTAAAAACATGAAGTCAACATATTCATACCTACACGGCTAACGAGTCATATTTCACAAATAATCCATACATTTTTTTATTTCTTCTTATTTGTATCTTATTTGCAAGATTTTAGACGCGCGCCAAGCTGCCGGAATAGTTTCTTCTCTTTCGCTCACAGGCATGCGAAACGGTTGAACCGTATGTGTGAAGAGTGGCGCTGCTCAAGGTCATTTGATGTTGACAGCGCCTTAAGCCCTCTAGGCTTCCAACGCATTTGCAAACCTCTAGTGTTGCGGGTCCATGGGTATATATTAATAGCTACTGCCCGCGACTTCGTCTGCGTAGAATTAACAACTGACATGCTGTCCCGCGGAAGCTATACAATTTTCCGGGATAAAAAGTAACCTTTAACCTGGCCGGGGTTTTCCTTGGCAGATTAGTAAAGTTTTTATCAAAATCCGTTCAACCATTTTTACGTGATGCGCTCGCAAATATATAGTAGGTACTAGCTGTTGCCTGCGACTTCACCTGCAAAGAATTCAATTATCGCCATCCCGCGGGAATTTTCCGGTAAAAAGTAGCCTATGTGCTATTCCAGACTTTTCTCTATCTATGTGCCGAATTTCATCCAGATTCGTTGGGCATTTCTGGCGTAATTGAGTAATAAACAAACATCCATCCATCCATCCATACTTTCGCATTTATAATATTAGTTAGATTACATATAAAAAATCGTTTTAGTCTCTCATTAATCTATGCTATTTCCTTTATAATACCTACCTCCGTTTCCCGTGTCATCGTTCAACGTTTTTCATAGAAAATTCGAGTCAATTAAGCAGTTAATTTGTTTACGTTTGCATGCATGTGTCACGCAAAGCTACTGTATTGTACTTAGAAATACTGTGACGTACGAACGTGACGTAGCTATTAAGGTGCGACCACACCGCCGCTTAAAAAACGGTGACGTTGCGGAATCGCAACAAAATGTATGAAGAAACGGTGAGAAAACGTGACGCATACGACACGTCACTGCGTATACGCGGCGGTTTGGTCGCACCCTTATGCTCTAAGTTTCGCGGCTTTGTGTTATTTTGTTGGAATACTGGGGCCGTACCATGACGTCCAAATTCCGACTCAGTTCAAGTTTTCAACTCAGTTCGAGCGAACCTAAACTGAATTGCATTAAGACGTCAATGGTAAGGCCCCTGGATTGCAACGTTGGATCCAGCGATCCAGCTAGATCCAGTTTATGTATCTTCACGACATTTTCTACGCTACGTTTTCACCAACTTTCGACACATTCCGTTTACTCTTTTGTTTCGTCTCCGTCTACTGTTGACCTTCTACCTAGCCACGTGCCATTTAAGGCGGGCTTAACTAACGCTCAAACGCTTAACCAATCGATTTGATTCCATTAACCACGGTGTGCGGTGAAAATAACTAAAAAACGGTATTGATCCGATCACTGATAACCTAAATTCCGATTGTTCAATCGATTGTTTCTTGTTCTCTATTTTGACGTAGACTAAACTCTATAGAATATATGTTAAAAAATGTCGGGGAATTTTACTAATCCTATTTATATTATAAATGCGAAAGTTTGTTCCTTCTTCACGCTGAAACGACTGGACGGATTTCAAAATTAGTCAGGATAGTTCAGGATGAGACCAAAAGTTGTCTGATCATATTAATGACTCGAAAAATTAAGCAAAACAATACCTTAATAGCATTTTACTCTCTAACTGCATTATAAAATGACAATTAAATTCGAACTTTATCTATTTATCAATTACCTAAACTCTGCGGGCCCAAATTTCCCCCATTTTCGTTTGCCAGTTTAAAATGGCCGCGCGTCGAATTCGGCAATAAATTAAAAGATGGTGGAGATTCGCGCCATTTGCATAATGGCGGCCATCAATAATCATTCAGGCTGTATTAAAATTTATCGGTTCCGAGTACAGGTGGGGTAATTTGTCATTATTTTAGACATTCACAAGTCTCAAGTCTGGGCGCGCGTGGGAACTATAGCCCAAACCCTCCAATACACGGAGGAGGCCTATGCCATGAGGCACGCCGAATTTCGCGACAATTTAATAAATAAACGACAATAACAACAACAACAACATGTACTTACTGAAATTGTAGCGAATTCGGAATAAAAAGGCTTATAAATTAAATTAAATTAAATAAACAAGTGTCTTTAAGTACGCAGTTTGAAGTCTGAATCAGAGACGAATTTGAGCCTCTAGTGTAAGTTTTCGGTCACAGTACAACGTCTCGAACGCGTTCACGTAAACGTCTCAATTACTATGGAAAAATTGCAGCGCCACTTGCGGATCGAAACGACAACAAACTGTATGCTTGGTGTAAGTTTTCGATAACGAAATACGTCTCGGTAACGTTTGCGTTAAACTGTCAAATACTATGAGAACTGTTTGTTGCCGTTTCGTCCCGCTAGCGACGCTGAAAATTATCCCATAGTAATTGAGACGTTTACGCGAACACGTCCGATACGTTTTTCGTGTCAAAAACTTACACTAGAGGCTCAGTAACTCAGTATGCTTGGTGTAAGTTTTCGGTAACAAAATACGTCTCGAATGCGTTTGCGTTAAAATGTCAAATACTATGAGAACAGTTTGTTGCCGTTTCGATCCGCAAGTGGCGCTGCCAATTTTTCCATGGTAATCGAAACGTTTACGTGAACGCGTTCGAGACGTTTTTTGTGTGAAAACTTACACTAGAGGCTTAGTTCTCATAATATTTGACATTTTAACGCAAACGCGTTCGAGACGTTGTTCTGTGACCGAAAACTTACACTAATAGACGTTTAACTGGTGGATGGTGGACGTCGACACCAAGTAATGAAAAAGAATCGTAAACAGAGTATAGAATAGACCAGCCCGGCTAGCACGACAGCGCACAAGAGTCGCGTCGCGCGCGAGATAGATTACCCGTCTCTTTCTAGAACGAACAGTAAGAAAAAGACGGGCAATCTATCTCGCGCGCGACGCGACTTTTGTGCGCTGTCGTGCTAGGCGTGCAGGCCCTTGATCGGTAATACATTGAAAGAAAGAGATGTCTTTATACAGTATTACCTATGTGTAGGCGAGATGCAATTATCCTTTTTGTCCCTTTCTCGCGAATGCGGTATTTTTGTTGGCCACACTTTAAAACTGTGGCAGACATAACCTGTGAGCGGAAGTGATCGGTGAAAATAAAACAACTTTTTGGGTTTTTAAGTGAAAAGAGATTTAGTAATGTTTTTGAGGCGTTAAATTAACGTTCTGCTATGGTGAATTGTAGTGTTTTTGTCAACTCAGGCTATTAGTGCACTATATGGTCATAACTACGATACGTACTTATAGTTATGATCTTTGTCTCAAAGTGATACGCAAGCGCCTGGGGCCCGATTTTTAATAGCACATGCGTGAAAATACCACTCGAACGTGGTGAAAAATTGTGCTGAATTTGAAATACGAGTAGCTTAGGCATTTACGGCTCTCATTAATCATGTGGACTTGTCAAAAATTTGATTAGAGCCGTAGTTTTGAAGATATAAACAGATTTATACCACTTTGCAGTGGTATTTTCACTCATGTGTTTTCAAAAATCGGGCCCCTGGTCTATTCTATGCTCAGTCTACGAAAAGAATTCAGACGCCGCATCGCCGGTTGCACGTAGTCGTGGCAGTAGATGCTACACACTGACAATCACAATTCCATCTATTTTTTACGTATACGGATTACGTACAAGAAAGAAAGGGATAGAGTTTCGTAACGCAGACGACGTTTAGCGTTTACAATAGTGTTGGCGCTGTAAATAGTTTTATATTTTTTGATTTTTGTCTATTGTCCTGTTCCTTATTTAAAGTTGCTTTTTTAAATCATCTGTCTATATGTCCATCTGTCTCATTGTAATTCTTACGTCAACTGCTTGAACCAGGCAACGGATAAACATACTTATATAATGTATATAAATACATACAACATCCATGACTCGGGTTCAAACATTCGTATTCATCATACAAATGCATGCCCCTACCCGGATTCGATCCCGGGACCTCTGTCCGGACCGGCCGTCCATGTGTGTTGATTGCCAATTAAATGGGTGTATTCGAGCGAAATTCAGAATTCATGACGTCATGACTATACAATACGAATTGATTGCCAATGCTAAATGTAGCTTAATTGTTCAGATTCAATGAGATTGTTTCATGTAATAAAATAATTGTGTTTTGTACTGTCGTAAACACGAATGCATTTTTCAGGAATTTTGGAATGTCATCAGAATGCTATAGGTTAGTTTAGCTTAGCTTACTATTTCTAAAAAGCATACTATTTCAGAAATAAAACGTTTTATGACCTTCCTAAACCTTCAATTTTATTAGACATGGTATACACACACACACATACATAAATCACGTATTTAGTAACAAGACTTAAAAGCCACGTTTAGCATGATTGTGGGCGTATAGGTGGAAAGGGGAACAAAATAGTGATGAGTTGCTAGCCGCATGGCCTATCTATAACATGATTACCCATTCACGCGGGAAGCGAAGCAATTATAGTTAAACTGCTTAACTGAGTCCTCGCCCGCGGGCGTACAGGGGCGCGGGGTATACGACAAAGGGGACCGAGAGGTGCGGGCGGGGAGTGCGCCTACAGTACAGTACAGTCACCAGCATAAAATAAGTGATCACTTTTGTACCTTGTCACTTTAAGAGGCTGACAACACCTAATTTTGTTGAAATTGATGTTATTTAAGCACTTTTTTAAGAAAAACTACACATAAAAAAAATATATATGTTAATTTTCATCATATTTCAAACACGCTAGACGGACTCGATACATAATTGAACAAAATCGGCTTGATAGAAAGTAATTGCAAAGATTGGTCTTAAAATCATCATTAAACGGTTCTATGTCTTTAATTTTTCGACGTATGGGTCTGCAATTAAAAACATATTCATAGGCACGGCTAACGAGTCATATTTCACAAATAATCCATACTTTTTTTTATTTCTTCTTATTTGTGTCTTATTTGCAAGATTTTAGACGCGCGCCAAGCTGCCGGAATAGTTTCTTCTCTTTCACTCACAGGCACGCGAACCGTATGTGTGAAGAGTGGCGCTGCTCAAGGTCATTTGTTGTTGACAGCGCCTTAAAGTCATGTTTGAAAAACCATACGAAATCATGTAACGACTGAAAGCGACAAGGTACAAAAATGAGCACTTATTTATGCTGGTGACTATACATTCTATGTTTTTTCTTTGCTGGCCAGCGTGGAAATCACAAAAAGACAAAATATAGAACACTAGTTTCTGCCCGCGACTTCGTCCGAGTAGAATTAGTAGTTGACGTATTTATCGCTATCCCTCGGGAACTGTGAAATTTTCCGGGATAAAAAGTAGCCCATGTTTCAATCTGGGGTACCAGCTATCTTCCTTCCAAATTTTATCCAAATCCGTTCAGTCGTTTTAGCGTGAAGAAGGAACATACATACACACTCACTCACATCGTCACATCGTCACAAAATTTCGCATCTAACTAATATTATAAATGTGAAAGTATGGAGGGATGGATGTTTGTTTGTTACTCAATCACGCCAGAACGGCCCAACGGATCTCGATGAAATGGAGAAAAGTCTGGAATAGCACATAGGCTACTTTTTATCCCGGAAAGTTGCGTAGTTCCCGCGGGATAGCGATAAACGAATTCTTTGCAGACGAAGTCGCTGGCAACAGCTAGTTTATAATATTATTAGGAAGTAGGATAGGATGGAATTGTACATTGACTATAATTAATGTACCTATAGTATAGATAGAGTAACCAAATAATTCCACCAATTGATGTACGAACGTGAACCCGCCTAGTAAACCACACACCACGAAACTACAGGGTGCTCGCGTCTGACCGCAGCATCCATCTCACAGACGAATGGGCTTTACGGCCTCTAATGGGAACTTTAGAACACCATTTGTATATCGATGCTCTGTATTGTTGACTACAAACTAAAACATTCAACCGTGAGACTCAATCATAATAACAAAAACGGATAACTCACGAATAAAAGCCGAGTAATGCTCGATTGTTTCAGACTAATTCGTAGTACTTCCTCATGGAGCGCTTGCCATTAATAGATAATAACAGGGTAGAACGGAATCTCTTTTGACCGCGTCCAAAACGCCGCCATTTATATACCTACTTTCCCCTTCACGTCGTTACACCCTCCTGTCGTCCAGGCGTATTGCTAGGATTTCTTACCGTTAAATATTATACTTACGTCTAAAGATAATGTTGCTAAAATATAAGATTTTATTTACTTTGAAATCATTATTTTATTCTAGTTTTACAAAATATGAAATTTATAAATCATTAGGTACGTACCTACATATTATAGATTAAGTACTTCTAAGTAAGAAGTTATTACAAGTGCCATACCAAATGAAGCCATTTAAGATGATTTAAGTAAGTATTACTTACCGACAAATATAAAATAAAATACATACAGGCTCACGTAAAACTAGTAGTAGTTTAAGTGTCAAACGCGCGTGCGGCGACGCCGGCCGTGGCAGCCTAACTGAGTCGCTCGCTTAGCGAGTACTGTAATATCGTGACCTTGAGTCCGGCCGGAGCGAGAGATTCCGTTCTACTATGTTCTTACTTATTCTATGCGCTCGCCCCGGCGACAGCGAAAGGAACACTGCGCGCCAGCGGTCTGCTCGCGCGGCTACTCGATCTGACAGCGGCGCACAACTACCCTCGTTTTCATGTGTTTTTATAAAAGAAAGAGAGAAAGAAAAAGTTTATTTATGACAATCATAATATATAATATTATTTATGTTTATGTGTTGGTTTTGCTGCCACCGGGGCTAGTGCTCCATGAGGAAGGACTAGGAGTTACTCCGAAACATGTAGAGCAGTATTCGGCTTTTATACGCGAGTTACCCTTTTTTGGGTTCCGTACCCTAAGGGTAAAAACGGGACACTATTACTAAAACTTCGCTGTCCGTCCGTCCGTCCGTCCGTCTGTATCTCAAGAACCGTAATAGCTCGACAGTTGAAATTTTCACAGATTGTGTATTTCTGTTGCCGCTATAACAACAAATACTAAAAACAAGATAATAATAATAATTAAGGGGGGCTCCCATACAAAAAACGTGATATTATAGCCCTTTTTCATGGCTACCACTCGCCGAGCTAGATCTCAAGAACCGTAATAGCTAGACAGTTAAAATTTGCACAGATTATGTAAGTATTTTTATTGTGGCTACAACAACAAATACTAAAATCAAAATAATAATAATAATTAAGGGGACTCCCATACAACAGAGTATTGCTGGTACGGAACCCTTCGTGCGCGAGTCCGACTCGCACTTGGCCGGTTTTTGTAATTATGATTGCAAATAAAAGCGTAGGTGCAATCAATTTTACGTGTTCCCCTGCCCAGGACGTGGTAATTTCCGCTCACGTAGCGGGTGGTAAATTACTACTTACGGCCCGGGCGACGTAAAATATTTTTGACGGTGGAATAGTTGGTAACACGAACTTACAAGTACAGGGGCCTTACCATGACGTCTTAAGGCGCTGTCAACAGCAAATGACCTTAAGCAGCGCCACTCTTCACACATACGGCTCGCGTGCCTGTGAGTGAAAGAGAAGAAACTATTCCGGCAGTTTGGCGCGCGTCTAAAATCTTGCAAATAAGACACAAATAAGAAGAAATAAAAAAAAGTATGGATTATTTGTGAAATATGACTCGTTAGCCGTGTAGGTATGAATATGTTGACTTCATGTTTTTAATTGCAGACCCAGGTCGAAAAAATATAGACATAGAACCGTTTAATGATGATTTTAAGACCAATCTTTGCAATTATTTTCTATCGAGCCGATTTTGTTCAATTATGTATCGAGTCCGTCTAGCGTGTTTGAAATATGACGAAAATTATCATTATATTTTTTTTGTATTTTTTTTTGTGTATAGTTTTTCATTAAAAAGTGCTTAAATAACATCAATTTCAACAAAATTAGGTGCTGTCAGCCTCTTAATGCGATTCAGTTTAGGTGCGCTCGCTGTCAGATTCATACTAAAAGTGACAGCTAAAACTTGAACTGAGTCGGAATTAGGACGTCATGGTAAGGCCCCTAGTGTTTGTAGACTACTAGAACTATCAATCAATTTGGAAGCGAGATATCAAACGATACATCGAACTAACGTCTGGGTTCGGACCATGGACTCGTGATAACACATACCACCACTTATATCCATTATTAGTAGAGATGGGCCGACTACTTGTCGACTAGTCGGGGAAACCGACTATTCGGCATTATTTGTAGTCGGCGACTAGGTACTATTCGGCAAAAAATGACGACTAGTCGGTTGTTATTTTTTTGAAAAGGGCGCATAAATGAAACCACGGTGACTAAATCAAATGTCTTCTAAAGCAATGATTGTAAGCGAGGTAAAAAATTACTTAGAATGTTTTGCAAAAACATGGTAAGTTGAAATCAAAATGTAGATTTTTTTTAAATTCGACCCATAAGTACCTACCTATGCGCGAGTGCTGTCAATTAGCCGAAGGCGGACAATTTTATCGGAACGGCTGCAGGAATAAAGCGAGTTGACGAGCGCACGCAATGATCGGCAATGCCGAATAGTCGGCCGACTATTCGACATTTTTTGGAACCGACTAGTCGGGTAGGCGGTAAAAGCTGTAGTCGGCCCACCACTAATTATTAGTGTTGCACCTTGCACCCCGTACTGATCAGGATGCCATGCCTTTGTTTGAACATCCACGTCCATTTATAAATCTGGATCATAAACGGGATTAAATCACCAACAAATGCTTTGAAGCGTTAGCGTCTCGCGCTCAGCAATAATTGTACAAGTCTCTACAGTTTGTCTATAAAGTCGTGGCATTAAAAAGTGGCAACATTGTAGTGTCGTCCCGTTTTCTTATAGCTATAGATTAGAAAGGGACGACACTACAGTGTTGCCACTTTTTAATGCCACGACTTTATAGACAAACTGTACTAAATATTGCGAAAGTAACTCTGTCTGTCTGTTACCTTTTGACGCTTAAACCGCTGAACCAATTAAGTTGGAATTTGCTATACAAATAGTTTCAGTCCCCGGGAAGGACATGGGATAGTTTTTATCCCGGAAAGCATTGTTTCCCACGGGATCGCGACAAGTGAATTCTGCGCAGACGGAGTCGCGAGCAACATCTAGTCTAACTTAATATTATAAATGCGAAAGTTTCGATGGATGAATGTTTGTTTGTTACTCAATCACGCCAGAACGGCCCAACGAATCTGGATGAAATTCGGCACATAGGTACCTAGATAGAGACAGCACATAGGCTACTTTTTATCCCGGGAAATTCCCGCGGGATAGCGATAAACGATTTTTTTGCAGACGAGGGTTTTGCAGACGCAGGCAACACCTAGTATGAAATAAGTAACAAAAAAAGACTACTAATTGCTTCTCGCTGACGTATTGGTTCAAACAGGGCTTAAAAGTTGGTAAGCTACATGACTATGACTTTCGTCACTAACCTCATACATAGTGTAATCTAGAATTCACAAGCCTTGCGACCCTTCTCAACAGAGTTCTCAAACTAAAACGACGTAAGTCCGCTCGAAACTCAAAGAACATGCGCCCTCTTAAAATTAAGTAACAATTAGTGACGTGCCGGATCGTTACAAATATACATCCGGATACGGATGCGGATTGGGCCCTGAGGAGCCCGATTTCACAGAATTGAGCTGAATTTGAAATTCTAGAAGAGTAGAAGCCAGAATTCGATTCAAACTTTCGCGATTTTCACACGTTATTATAAGAGAAACGGCACTTAATCACGTAAATAAAAAGTATTTTTTAAATACCTCGACGTTTCGGACACGACTTTGCATCCATGGTCTCGAGAGGACAGTACTTTAAAAAAAAAATACTTTTTATTTATACGTGATTAAGTCCCGTTTTTCTTATAATAACGAATCCAGAACTCTTCGGCAGGTGATTGGATTAGAGTGACTGTACACTCCTGTAACATTTCCTGTAAATATTTTTCAGAATTATCGAATTGTGGTTGACATATTTTCAATGCGTTGATTGATGTTCAAAGTGCACGGCGTCAAAGGGCGACTCAATTTTGAATCAAAAATTACGATGAAAAGATATTTAAGTAACATAATCTAACTAGTCTAACTAGTATTATAAACGCCAGGTTTAGTTTTATAATTTTATCTGGGTCCCACTGAAAAACAGCGTTGCGGCTTGCCGCAACATTATGCTGAGTGGGATCCATTTTACACCATATCGGTACTATTCCTTAGTATATTGTATTTCTCCTTGTTTTATATCTCAGTGTATCGAATGTGTGTAAATAAATGTTTCTCTCTCTCTCTCTCTCTCTCTCATAAATGCGAAAGTTTGGATAGATGGATGGATGGATGGATGGATGTTTGTTTGTTACTCAATCACGCCAGAACGGCTAAACGAATCTGGATGAAATTCGGCACATAGATAGAGAAAAAATCTGGAATAGCACATTGGCTACTTTTTATCCCGGAAAATTGCATAGTTCCCGCGGGATAGCGATAAACATGTCAAAGGTCGTAGCTGCGTAGAGTTTGCAACGTAAATAATTTTTACAGAAATAACTACAAACATCAGTTCTTCAACCTAATTCTACGCGGACGAAGTCGCGAGCAGATGCTAGTGCTTAATTAAACTAAAAAAGTGTCTCAGAGTTGTTTGGAAATATGGCAGCAAAATACCGGGTTCGGTTGCCATATTTCCAAACAATTCTGAGACACTTTTTTTACCTACTTAATGAGATAATGAGTTACATAATTTTAAAAGAAAGATCAGCAGGCTTATTGTTTAACTCGCTCGCAATCGCCATCGTGTTCATTTGGACAGTTCATGTATGGGCTGACAATTGGCATCGGAATCAGCTAGCTGTCACATTCATACAAGAACTGTCAAAATGAACACGATGGCGATTGCGAGCGAGTTAGACAATAAGCCTACTGCTTGAACAGAACAATGGATACGAGGATACGGATACGGATAGCAGTCACATCACTAGCAATAACTTCGGAATATCATGGCGGTAGCTTTGATAAATTACTGTTTTCGCTATTAATATTGCTCCATTTGCATTGCCATAATGGACATTGTTGACTTGGCTGGGCTCTGGGTAAACAGAGTTGGAGTTATTTGGTTATTAACTGGTCTCCTTGGTGTAACAATTAAATTCATAATGAGGATTGTTTCGACGTGGGAAAGTAGGGATTTGGAGTGAGAAGTGACATTTTTACTGTGTCGAGACAACAATATCATGTGCTGCATAATAAGTTTTCGTTAAAAAAATACCTACAAGATTTTTGCAGACTGTAATTTTCGTTCACTGCACTTGCATTGTCATCCATCCTTCATTGTATGTGTTCCAAATTTGTATTCAATTCGATCACCAAAAGTGGTTGAAAACTTGCAAGACTTGATCCAAAAAGCAACAACAAACAGGTCAAGTTAATAATAAATCTCGAAAAAAGGGGTTGAGTCTGCAATCTTTACGAAGAACTTTCAGAATTACATTTTCCCTTTAACACTAGAACCTCATAGTATAGAGATCGGCTAGTAGTTTTAGGTGGGGTCCGGATAAGTCTGTGAGAATATTTTTACATGATCCAGAAAAAAATATACTTGAACTACAATACATTACGTAGTGCCTAGGTACTTTTAGCGTATTTTTATTAGCCCTCTGCAAGAACCTTGTAAGTTGTGTGGTTTTATGGTAAAATCTGGGAAAAACTTTGTTCGTCAAGCGTCATGACATTGACTTCCCTGTCCAGGTCTGGCTGAAGTGATGCAGCGGCGCTAGATGCTGTGCGGCGCAATCTGGTCCGCCGCGCCCGTGTCCCTGCGCCTGGCGGCCGCCCTGCCCGCCGCGCGGCCCGTGCTCGCCGCGCTCGTCATGCACGCGCTGCAGCCGCGCGACGATGACTCCAGCTTCATAGGTCAGTGTGTAGCCAGCAGCGCCGTGTCCCTGCGCCTGGCGGCCGCCCTGCCCGCCGCGCGGCCCGTGCTCGCCGCGCTCGTCATGCACGCGCTGCAGCCGCGCGACGATGACTCCAGCTTCATAGGTCAGTGTGTAGCCAACAGCGCCGTGTCCCTGCGCCTGGCGGCCGCCCTGCCCGCCGCGCGGCCCGTGCTCGCCGCGCTCGTCATGCACGCGCTGCAGCCGCGCGACGATGACTCCAGCTTCATAGGTCAGTGTGTAGCCAGCAGCGCCGTGTCCCTGCGCCTGGCGGCCGCCCTGCCCGCCGCGCGGCCCGTGCTCGCCGCGCTCGTCATGCACGCGCTGCAGCCGCGCGACGATGACTCCAGCTTCATAGGTCAGTGTGTAGCCAGCAGCGCCGTGTCCCGCGCCTGGCGGCCGCCCTGCCCGCCGCGCGGCCCGTGCTCGCCGCGCTCGTCATGCACGCGCTGCAGCCGCGCGACGATGACTCCAGCTTCATAGGTCAGTGTGTAGCCAGCAGCGCCGTGTCCCGCGCCTGGCGGCCGCCCTGCCCGCCGCGCGGCCCGTGCTCGCCGCGCTCGTCATGCACGCGCTGCAGCCGCGCGACGATGACTCCAGCTTCATAGGTCAGTGTGTAGCCAGCAGCGCCGTGTCCCGCGCCTGGCGGCCGCCCTGCCCGCCGCGCGGCCCGTGCTCGCCGCGCTCGTCATGCACGCGCTGCAGCCGCGCGACGATGACTCCAGCTTCATAGGTCAGTGTGTAGCCAGCAGCGCCGTGTCCCGCGCCTGGCGGCCGCCCTGCCCGCCGCGTGGCCCGTGCTCGCCGCGCTCGTCATGCACGCGCTGCAGCCGCGCGACGATGACTCCAGCTTTATAGGTCAGTGTGTAGCCAGCAGCGCCGTGTCCCGCGCCTGGCGGCCGCCCTGCCCTCCGCGCGGCCCGTGCTCTGCTCGCCGCGCTCGTCATGTACGCGCTGCAGCCGCGCGAGGATGACTCCAGCTTCAAGCTTCAGCAGTGCCTGGAAGTCGCACTGCCCGCAACGCAAGAACGACTAGATTCATAGGTCAGTGTGTGGCCGGCAGACTAATTTACTAATACTTGTTCAACTTTTATCCTTAGCTTTTTTAACCGTATGAATCATAACCCCAACCCAAAACATATGTCGTTCCCGCAATTCGCGAGGTCACTCCCACCCCGCTATCTCCTGCCTGATCTTGTGTCAACGCTCCAAACACTACCACTTACTTTACTGAGTCATGCAGTTCCAAAAACGACCTAATGTCAAATGCACAGTGTTGGTTTTGGGACTGGGTGACCCGGGCAGATATGAGGTTGAGAGAGTTAGCTGTCGACTTGAATATTCTAAAGTAGCAGCTGTTTCGGAAATCGGTCGAAAAACTGTCTCAGACGGTAAACAAACTGGAATTTTCTAGACTTTGGCAGTAAAATGTTTTACGACGTGCAGTGGTTTGAAGTTTTAATTGAATGGTTAAAATTAGTTACGAAGAAAAAATAACGGGTTTTCATAGTCTTTGTATGGAAAGCGAGCTGTTATCATTCCTCGTCAGTGTATTTAATAAGCAATTTTCTTCATGCCACATCAACTCTTTCTTACGATATTAAACTTGTACGTCGGGGAAGGTATAGTTAACCCCCCACCCCTCCATTAATTTAATTAGAAACCCTATTTAACTGCAATTAAATTTTCATCAAATTCCAATACCACAAACATCAATAACGGGTAAGTGGTGGCCCTAAAATACTGTGACCACTTTTTAGGCTTTAAACGGGACAACGATTCTATTTGATATTTAAAACTATTGTTTGACCGCATGAATAAACACTCAAATAATTTATTTAAAATAAAATAAGGAAAGATGAATTTGCTTCGTCTTCAAGTCCTGCCAAAAATGATAAATAGATTCTTCGATAGTAGGTAACTTAATTATATATTTCAAAACGAATTCAATAAGCGGCGCATGTTTAAAAAAAAGTGTGACTGTCTACCGGAAAACAATATCAAAAAAACACATGTAAAAAGTATTTTGCGGCCATTTGCGAAATAAACAATACAATACTAACAGTAACTCTTTATTGAACACCACATGCAATAACAATGAAAACAGAAAATAAGGTATACAGAAGTATAAGGTAACAATAGGCGGCCTTATCGCTACAGAGCGATCTCTACCAGGCAACCATAACGGACTGGAGAAAAAAACAGATCTGAGCAGGTGTTGCAATTTACAATCTTCTGCTACAGGTGTCTTGCATACCTACTAGGAGGTCCCTAACCTTCTCATTATGTACTTCTGAATGGTCAATAAATACATTTTCATTTTTATTTTCAGAATATAATATTTTAAACTATTGAATTAGATTTTAACTGTTTATTAAAATACGAATTGCTAGTTCTGACCTTAATCATCAGCACTATTTAAGAGCTTCCCTCTCTCTCTCTTTTGTGTTGGACTCTTGCTAATAGAGTAACTCTATTAGCAAGACACGGCTTCCCTTCTCTTCCAGCCTTTTGACGTCTCTACATGACTTGTATAGTAGGCGGCAAATAAGTAAAACTTGGAGGGGATAAGCGCAGTATGAAAAACAACACCATTTTCATACTGCGCTTATCCCCTCCAAGTTTTACTTATTTGCCGCCTACTATATAAAAATTACAGATATCTAACTAATATTATAAATCTAACTAATATTATAAATGCGAAAGTATGGATGGATGGATAGATGGATGGATGGATGGATGTTTGTTTGTTACTCAATCACGCCGGAACGGCCCAACGGATCTGGATGAAATTCGGCACATAGATAGAGAAAAGTCTGGAATAGCACATAGGCTACTTTTTATCCCGGAAAATTGCGTAGTTCCCGCGGGATAGCAATAAACGAATTCTTTGCAGACGAAGTCGCTGGCAACAGCTAGTAAATTATAAACGCTTGTAATAACGGCATTGTCCCCATAAAACAGACCATGTAGTCACACCACCATAACCAAAATAGTGCCCCAGTCACGCCACAGCCATATCGCCAGACATCTTGGCGCCTCCCGCCCCCGCCCCTGCCCCCGCCGGCGCCCCTGCTGCATTGTACATTCATAGATTGAGAATTTAGTGCCTAGCCGGTTCTAGGCGCCTGGTAGATTGAACTAATAAATTTTACTAAATCGTGTTAGTATGTATGTACACACAGCAAAGCTATTCGGTAAGCACCTATGCATGCACGCGCCGCTTTAAACCTGCTTACCGAATAGCTTTGCTGTGTTTACTAGCTGTTGCCAGCGACTTCGTCTGCAAAGAATTCATTTATCGCTATCCCGCGGGAACTACGCAAATTTCTGAGATAAAAAGTAGCCTATGTGCTATTCCAGACTTTTCCCTATCTATGTGCCGAATTTCATCCAGATCCGTTGGGACGTTCTGGCGTGATTGAGTAACAAACAAACATCCATCCATCCATCCATCCATCCATACTTTCGCATTTATAATATTAGTGAGATCTATGTATGATGTCTAACTCTTTATCTACATCTACACTAATATTATAAAGAGGAAAGATTTGTACCTATTTTTGTATGTTTGTATGTTTGTAATGAATAGGCTCAAAAAGTACTGGGCTGATTTAAAAAATTCTTTCACCAATAGAATGCTACATTCTTCCAATTTGACATAGGCTACATTTCATTTTGAAAAAAATTAGGGATCCTTGGTAAAATTTGAACAATGTAACCGAAGGTGTAGAAAAATGAGTCTTAAAATGTCTTTCGTCGAATGCGCTACCGAAACTATTAGCGATAGAACAAAATAATGTACAACAATATTGAAGAACATCATAATGTCTACAAAAAACTCCGCGGTAGCATATCGACCCTTCGAGTATCAAATGTAGTAAAAGCCAAAACCCCATTTTTCAGGAGAAGCAAAATAAAAAATGGTCACATTTATTTTCTCCATTTTCGTTTGAAATATTAAAGTTGTAATGAACCACTAAAGCTCATTATTCTTAGGTTTTTGAGTACTTCATTACAGTGAAACCCAAAATAACGTAGTTTAAATAGTTCCAGAGATAGCATGGCTTTTACTACAAAAAAAAATAATGCAACTGGCTTCTGTGACATTTTTTTTCAAGCTTTGCATCAGTAAACTTTGTTGTTAAAGGGAACAACAATGGTTTTATCGTGGGTAATTTTGTATTAAAAGACAAATGTAATTAAAAAAAGTGTAATTAAGTGTAGTAAATGCAGTAAACATTTTAGAAAAAAACATGTTATTTAAAAGTCTTTCATTATTTATCCAGTATTAATATACCGTTTTATAACAAAATAATAGTATATCAAATTAAAATCAACATAAGCTTTAAAACATGCATAGTATATGTACTTTAATCGAACTTGACCCGAAAGCTTTTATTATTCTTTGTATTACTAAAAAAAAAACCGGTCGCTATTTTAAAAAAATGTGTTGGATGTTAGTCATTAAGCAAGAAGACAATAACAGTCTGAAAAATGCTCAGTCTTTGATTATGTATATCTAATAATTAATCTTTTAGAGGAAATAGTTAATAATTACGTTTTTTTTCTAAATTTTACTAAAGAAATTCATTAGTATGTTTTAAGAATAGGTAGGTACATCAGGTATCTACTTATTGTTAATTTACACCACAATAAGATGAGAGAATTAACTGTGTCTTTTAACAACTGTTAACATTATCACATACATGTACTTACCTACTATAAAGTCATAACCTTTAAACGTAAGACTTTGGTAAAAACTTTGTTAATATCTTAATAACTTAAAAACGTAACAGCTTTATAGCACATAAAACTTTAAAAAATCAACGGTGAACAGGGCAAAACAGAAAAATGTTATTTTAAACAAATCGTAAATCAATTCAAGATAAAATTAGGTTCTTGCTAAGTAACTAAACACACAAAAACATAACAAATAGGTTTTTTTTGTATTTGTACTAAATAATAAACACAAGGGGTTATTATCAGATTGTAAGGTGTCACCTTAGAAACATTTAGAAAACATAAAATAATTATCTAAGATGATGAATGGCACACTAATTTACAACATATTATAATTATTTATAATTCTTATAATATTTTAGCAAATTCTGTGATTATAAAAAATGCTCGGTCAAACCGGATGCGTATATAATAGTACAGCACAGCAGCGTTACAATATAGTCCTTGTAATGGTGTGAAACTCCATAGGAGACGTCACATCAGTCGTGCCACGCGTAATCGTGGGGCAACTATAACGCTGCCTAGCAAGAACCTAATTTT
The DNA here is from genome assembly GCA_963854515.1 of Pandemis heparana. NCBI lineage: Eukaryota > Metazoa > Arthropoda > Insecta > Lepidoptera > Tortricidae > Pandemis > Pandemis heparana. Next base: position 1,370,851 of record OY978025.1, read on the forward strand.
AACGATTTCTTTAAAATTACATTATTTTTCTGTTTTGCCCTGTCCACTGTTGTTTTTTTTACGTTATACGGCATAAGTCATAAGTCATGTATTCGTCGCTTTCATGTGTACATTGGATCTTATTGGATTTTTTTTTGTGCAATAAAGCTGTCACATTTTTATGTTATTAAGATAATAACAAAGTTTTTACCAAAGTCTTACGTTTAAGGGTTATGACTTTATAGTAGGTAAATACATGTTAACAGTTGTTAAAAGACATAGTTAATTCTCTCATGTTATTATGATGTAGATTAAGATTAAGTAGATACCTGATATACCTATTCTTAAAACATACTAATGAATCTCTTTAGTAAACAGAAAAAAAACGTAATTATTGAGTTTTTCCTCTAAAAGACTAATTATTCAGATACCTAATCAAAGACTGAGCATTTTTCAGACTGTCTGTCATTTGTCTTCCTGCTTAATGACTAGGAACATCCAACACATTTTTAAATAGCGACCGGTTTATTTTAAAGTAATACAGAAAATCATAAAAGCTTTGGAGTCAAGTTCGATTAAACTGCATTATACTGTGCATGGTTTAAAGTTTATGCTGATTTTAATTTGATATTCTACTATTTTGTTATAAAAAGGTACATTAATACTGGATAAATGATGAAAGATTTTTAAATAACATGTTTTATTTCTAAAATGTTAACTGCATTTACTACACTTAATCACACTTTTTTTAAATACATTTGTCTTTTAATACAAAATTATCCAGGTAAAACCATTGTTGTTAACTTTTACATCAAAATTTACTGATGCAAAGCTTGAAAAAAATGTCGTAGAAGCCAGTTGCATTGTTTTTTTTTTGTAGTAAAAGCCATGCTATCTCTGGAACTATTTAAACTACGTTATTTTGGGTTTCACTGTAATGAAGTACTCAAAAACCTAAGAATAATGAGCTTTAGTGGTTCATTATAACTTTAATATTTCAAACGAATATGCAGAAAATAAATTTATGTTACCATTTTTTTATTTTGCTTTTCCTGAAAAATGGGGTTTTGGCTTTTACTTCATTTCATACTCGAAAGGTTGATATTTTGGATGTCGATTAATGCAGTAAAAAGTCAAAATTAAAGTTTACAGGTGTTATTAAAACCATTTAAAAAACTTTGTGCCTTAAGTTTTTTTATTACGACAAAAGGTCGTAGAAACAGATTTATAATAGTTTTGGTTTTTACAGCATAAATTTACATCGTCCTTTTATAAATCTTTAATTGAAAAATTGTCGTAAAGGCCAATTTGAAAAAAATGTGTATCTTACGACTAAAATGACTTGAAAATATTCTGTTATGATTCTATCACAATATGTACCAAAAGCCATTTCGAGAAAAAAATGTCTTTTACAACAGTAATTTTAGAATTTTGCTTCCCAAATTGATCATTACGACATAAAAATAAAAATAAACTTGGTTTTGGACGTGTCTCAGAGCACGTCGTAAAAGCCATTTTTTTGCGAATTTGAACATTTTAAATATACATATCGATAGAGCTCGCGAAGCTGATTATGGAGGTGGTAAAAACTCATTTTGGCCAAAATGGCTTTTACGACATTTGATACTCGAAGGGTCGATATGTCCAACTATTGTAGTTATGTCACTACAACAACTTTTTTCATTTTAAACATTAATGAAAATGCAAATAAAAATATTTGTGAAAAAAGTGTTTTATATCCAAATTTCCAAAAATAAATAATTGTCTACCCCGTGCGAAGCCGGGACGGGCTGCTAGTTGTACATAAAATACACATAGATAGAGTGTTTTACATAAGATTTTTTTGATTCCATTTTCCATCTGTACTATACGCCTACAATCTTGCTAAACGTGGTCTGTAGGTCGTGTTACCTTAGGCTCTGTCTACTCCATAAGGGATAAAGACGTGATTTGTGTATGTATGTGTTAGTCTGGTTAGTGTAACCGTATAATTTAAGTTACATAGAAATTCACGGTTACATTTTCAAGTGAAAACTGGTTTTCGTTGCGGAAACAGTCATAAATATTGATGGTACAGTACTAAATCCCATACAAACTTACAAGGGGTGACGGCATCATATCAGCCATAGGACGTCCACTGTTGGACATAGGCCTCCCCCACAGACCTCCAGTTGCCTCGGTTAGAAGCGGATTGCTTCCACCGTGAGCCCGCGACTAACCTGCTAGCTTATTACGTACCTAACTCGCTCGCAATCGCCATCGTGTTCATTTTGACAGTTCTTGTATGAATGTGACAGCTAGCTAATTGCGATGCCAATTGTCAGCCACAGCCAATACATGGACTGTCAAAATGAAGACGATGGTGATCGCGAGCGAGTTACGTAATAAGCATGCAGGTCATCCGTCCACTCGTTGGACGTCCTACGCTGCGCTTGCCGATCCGCGGTCTCTACATTACTCTAGAACCTTTCGAAGTAATGGATAAAGACCCTATTGTACTTCTTGAATGGTACGTAAAGGCATAATAATATGTAGTACTCGACATTTATCATTTAAAACGTCGAGCGCATGATCGTACCGGAAATTGGCATGTGTAGAAAAGGGATGGCGTTAGAAACTGAGCAGACGTTAATTTCCGATGGTCTGATGATACAGGCCTCTAGATGACTAGATAGAGCGTAATAATAAATAAATATTTTATTAAATCAGGCGTTATTTTGCGGAGGTCCATTTCAATTAACAAAAAACATATACCTTGCTAGATCGTTGCAAGTGGAACAACGTCGTCTGACCCTATGGAAAAGAGGCGTACATACATACATACATATCGTCACGCCTCTTTCCCACAGGGGTAGGCAGAGACTACTTTGTTCCACTTGCTATGATCCGAAAAGAGGCGTGACTGTATGTATTTAGACGACCGGATAGCGGTGGTTAGTGACCTTGACTATGAAGCTAGAGGTCCCGGGTTCGAATCCCGGTAGGGGCAGACATTTGTATGATGAATACGAATGTTTGTGCCCGAGTCATGGATGTTGTATGTATTTAAGTATGTATTTTCTTCTTCTTATGGTGCCTCTCCAACTAGTGAAGGTTGGCAGTCAACTCCGCATACTTCACACGGCCTCTGGCCAGGTTGAAAAGCTCCGCTGCACTTGAGATTTCAGTCCATTCCCGGATATTTCGCAGTCAGGATTACTTCCTGCGCCCAACAGCTCTTCTTCCAGCCACTTTGTCCATGATTATAAGTTGTAAAAACTCGTATCTTGTATGTATTTATGTACATTATATAAGTATGTTTATCCGTTGCCTGGTATACCCATAGCACAAGCTTTGCTTAGTTTGAGGCTACTTTAGGTCAATTGGTGTAATTTGTCCCAAGTTTTTTTTTTTTTTTTCGCTCAGTGAAAAGTCACGTGACAGCTGGTACACTAGAGGACTTTAATTGTTGAGCATACATGGAACGCTGTCATGTTGAAGTAACGCCATGTCGACAAACAAATTCAATACCTATAGGTAATATTTTGATATTGACATTGTGCGACAAGGTTCCATCGTGGTTCAACAATTAAAGACTGCGAGTGTACAAATAGAATGATGAGGATCCGGGGTCGATTCCCAGATTGCTACCTACAGGGTGTATCAGACACCCCCTAACAATAATCCACTGGGGTATATACCCCAGTTTATACCCCAGTGGATTTTTGTTAGGGGGTGTCTGATACACCCTGTAGGTGGAAATCTGGGAATCGACCCCGGATCCTCATCCGGGTGTATCAGACACCCCCTAACAATAATCCACTGGGGTATATACGCCAGTTTATACCCCAGTGGATTTTTGTTAGGGGGTGTCCGATACACCCTGTATAGTATTCTATTGAGGCCCATTTTAATGAACACTAAATATTTATTTACCTTGCTACTCCACTACTTACGTGCAAGATAACCAAGCTTGTGCGAAATATAAAACACAAGCTTGGTTATCTTGCACGTAAGTAACGGAGTAGCAAGGTAAATATTTATTCTTCATTCCCACTTATAGCTTTACTTTTACCTGCTGTGGGTGGTGTAGGGGTAAAAGCACGCATCACAGAATGAAGAGGATCCAGGTTCGTTTCTCGCTGCGCTTTACTTTTCGGATATTTCTGTAATCTAGTTTTCAGTGTCGTTTAAATATATATATGTCGGAGCGTCGTTACAATAACTAAACTTATGATACTAAAGTACTTTGTTGAATGTACCCTTATTAGTTATTGCTTTTATGAAACGTCAAGCGATGACAACTGGTCGGGTATCGCTTGGGGGTGGTCTGTGCTTGGCTCAGTTGCAACTACCTGCAATGTTACTTAAAATGACAGAATTACATTTGGTGACAGTTGGGAGCGGAAGGCATTCTTGATCGAGACTCGATGGAGCTCAGACGTCTAAAGCCAGTCAGTGGGCGCAAGCACAGAACTCTCCACGTTTCGTCTATTAGAGTGTGTGATCGTCCTGAGTCCTTTGTGTAAGCGCTATTTGAATAAAGACTGGCTGTACAAGTGAAACACGTGTGCTGTTATTCCTATCTCATTAATGTACCTTGAAGATGGCCAAGACGATGACCTAAGCTCGGCTACGCATAAAGCTCGGTTGAATCCTGACCGAACAGCCTGACAGTTCCATCCAATCCTTTTTGTTCTTCGACATATATGTTTGTTAAAAGTCAGTTTAATAAAGTTTTGTTTATACCCAAATAGCTTTCTCCACTGCAGTGCACCGCTATCAGATCGAAAAACAGGGCTGAGGTCGCGTTACGTAACGCGGTCACGACTTGGGGCAGGCATTTGTTTTTATTTGTATGTTTACGTCTTCCATAACGACGAGGGCTCGGGGGCCCAACAGTGGGACTCTTCCAGGCTAACAGTAGTTTATGTTTCACCTTTCATGTATGAAAGTCAAGAAATAGACTGGGGCCTTACCATGACGTGATTCAATTCAGACTCAGTTCAGGTTTTAGCTGTCATTTTTAGTATGGATCTGACAGCGAGCGAACCTAAACTGAATCGGGATTGAATCGCATTAAGACGTCATGGTAACCCCTGTTCGCTATTCCAATCGATTTCAACGAATTTTGAATAGATAAATCACGTCTTTATCCCTTACGGGGTAGACAGAGGCTAAGGAGTACGTAATGAAAAAAAAAAAGTCAAAAAGTCAAAAGTTTATTTTGCAAATAGGCCGCCAAGGGCTCTTTTACATGTCTTTTTTTTAATCTACCAGCGCATCCGGAAAGACCATCATTGCCAAGAAGAATGCGCCGCAAGAAACTTGGCACAAAGTCATTTTTTCAAAATATAAAATAGATTTAACTACAATAGTACTTAAATTCTACTTAACTTACCTATAATACAATTAATACATTTTATAAAAGGGATGTAAAAGGTCCCTAAGTTAAGTCCGTACCTTAAATGACATTGGTTTATAGTAGAGATGTATAAAGTCTCTACTGGTCAAAGCGAAACAATATATGCGATAATGATAAGAAAGAGAAAGAAATAATAATAAGACCCAAAGGGCGCACTTAGCGTGATTGTGGGCGTATCTATAGATGGAAAATGGTATCAAAATGGTGATGGGTTGCTGGCCGCATCGCCTACAGCATGATTCCTACGATTTTCGCCCATACCATTCTATTTGGTTATATTTCCTCTTTGACTCACACAGAAGCTTCAAGCGCCCTACAGAGGTCGCTTCGTGACTCATTCGGGTTTTTCCGTCACCCACCCAACGACACAACGTCACAAGTCTTCGACTCAATCAACCCTATCACAATACGATAGAGCTGATAATCCGCTTCAACCTTTTCAAGGTGATTTTCTCGACTGAAATTTGAAATGATTCTCGGTGGCAGAAAACTGTAAGTGCCTTTTATTTGTCAAAGTAGATTCGACCGTAGCTAGTAACTTTCAAGGTGGAATGTTGGTTTTGTAGCCTGTAAAGGGACGTGAAATTGCAACTGCACTGAAAATTTTCATTGTCATGCTAAAAGCCGTTGAAGCTGTTTGTTGTTTGACTTTTTAAATGTGCCGGTTTATCATTTTCACCGGAATATGGGGGTTCATTTTGAAGAATAAGATCAGCGAGAAGAGTAAGTTATTTTTCTAATCTTACTAATATTATAAATGTGAAAGTTTGTCACTTTTAGCATGAAACAACTGTGAGACTCAATCATAATTAAAAAAATGGATAACTCACAAATAAAAGCCGAGTGTGCTCGTTTCGCTGCCGCCGGGGCGAGCGCTCCACGAGGAAGGACTCCGAAATAGTCCGAAACACGTCGAGCATTACTCGGCTTTTAAACGTGAGTTATCCGTTTTTGTTATTGCGAAAGTTTGTTATGATGGATGGGATGGATGGATGTGCCGATGTGAGTGTGTATGTTTGTTCCTTCTTCACACTGAAATGACTTGGACGGATTTGGATAAAATGTCGAACGGAGATAGCTGGTATCCTGGATTAACAATAGGCTACTTTTTATCCTGGAAAATTGCAGTTCCCGCGGGATAGCGATAAATATGTCAAAGGTCGTAGCTGCTTGATGTAAATAGAGGTCAATCGCTGGTCAGTTTATAATAAAAAAAAAAATATATATATAATTCTACGCGGACGAAGTCGCGGGCAGAAGCTAGATGTAAATACTAGCCTTTTCCGCGGCTTCGTCCCCGCAGAACTAAAATTTGTAGCGCAGCTCCTTTTACCACCTTAATCCGGCCCTGTCACTAAATCCTATCTTAGCGGATGCCTACGTCATAATAACTATTTATACTTAGGTCTCTCAAATATTTTCAGGTGAAACCATTTTAAAGAGACCCTGTAGGTATAAAAAAAAACTAATAATAAAACGTGAAATGAAGTTCAAAATAAACAATAAGTAATATTTCCACTAGTTAAAAATCGGTTACTTAATAATACTTGATATAGTCGTTCAACGTAACGAATTTTCGACGAAATAAAATTACGTGAAACGTTTACTTTGAACTGATATGAGATTAAAACTTTATTACAAGAAAGTGGGACAATTTTGTGGGTGGTAGAAAAGGGTGAAGGGTGTGTCCTGATATAGTGCTTGCGCTATGTTCGGTGTAGTAAGCGAACTGCTAAAATTACTGGCACGTGAAGTATTCTTAGCCCTGTAGGCAACGCATTTGAAATCCTTTGTTGTTGCGTCCATAGTTGGTGGTCATTTACCCGCATACACTGACATACACACAAATATGACAAGTAAAAAAAACCGGCCAAGTGCGAGTCGGACTCGTGCACCGAGGGTTCCGTACCATTATCTATAAATATCTATAAACCAGTGTAAGCAGAGCCCTGCTCCAAAGCAAAATGTACGCAGTGTGGGGTCACTTTATATTGGTCGCTGCTATATACAGACATACATACATATTTACGGTTTTCGCAATTTTTCCTTTATCTGTGCTATGAGACGTTGCTTCGTACCAAATTTCAAGATTCTGCGTTCACGGGAAGTACCCTGTAGGTTTTGATTCCCTTGAGAGTCGAAAATTTGCGGAAATTTGCGGCATAAACGGCTGTATCTTTTGATTGCGTTGGCTTAGAAGTTTGATTTTTCACAGCTCCAAGGGGCAGTAGACCTGAGTATTTGATATAAATTTCAGCTTGATACCTCCACGCGTTCCTGAGAAAAAGGGTCTTGGCAGACGGACGGACGGACGGACGGACAACAAAGTGATCCTATAAGGGTTCCGTTTTTTCCTTTTAAGGTACGGAACCCTAAAAAGCTTGTAACAACAAATTTCAAGTCGATACTGATGATAAATCGATACGTGACGTTAATGGAGTTCACATTACTTATTCAAGGCACGTGTAGACAAGACGGCTCGTAGTTAAAACGTTTGTACGACTAATATCGATTGGGCAGCCAATTACTCAATTACGAAGGATACAAACATACATACATACACTTACCACCTTATTCATAAACGCTCTACAGGCTTCTGCTAACTTAGCAATCGTTTGTCCTTATCTGTGAAAGGTAAATGTCAAAGTGACAGATAAGGACAAACGATTACTGAGTTAGCAGAAGCCTATACAGCGTTTATGAATAAGGGGGATAGACTCTACCCTGTTTGGGATAAATACGTGATTTATGTTATATATGTCTGTATGTGTGTACCTGTATTTCCTCCATTCTGGTCTGGTTGCAAAAAAAAAACTTCCAGTCGAATTAAACCTTGAACCGTGGACCTTGATGTCCGAAATAAATGTTTTTTTTTTTTTTTTTTTTAAACGCAGATCGTCTTTTGTTTTTTGAGTCTAGCAACCCTAAATCTTCCCAGTAAACGAGGGGTAGGCACGGGCCTATTGATTATTTATTTATAAGCCTTTTTATTCCGAATCCGCTACAATTTCAGTAAGTACATGTTGTTGTTGATGTTATTGTCGTTTATTTATTAAATTGTCGCGTAATTCGGCGTGCCTCATGGCATAGGCCTCCTCCGTGTATTTGAGGGTTTGAGCTATAGTTCCCACGCGCGCCCAGTGCGGATTGGGAACTTAACACACACCATTGAATTTCTTCGCAGTGTGTGCAGGTTTCCTCACGATGTTTTCCTTCACCGAAAAGCTCATGGCAAATTACAAATGTAATTTTCGCACATAAATTCCGAAAAACTCAGAGGTGCGAGCCCGGGATTTGAACCCACGACGCTCTGCTTGAGAGGCCACAGGTCAAACCACTAGGCTACCACGGCTAATCCCCAATTAATTTAATTATTAATCCCCAATTAATTTTCACTATAAATTTTCAGACGTGAAAATAAAAACGTTGTAACATTTTTTTGATTAATCGTAATCTTGATTAATTTGATTAATCCCATCCTTTTATCTGTCCGCTGCACCCATTAATCAAGTCAACCTGTATTTCATAACTACAGTTAAGCCCGCTTCACACGCGACGACGCCGGAAGCGTTGCAGGACAATGCTCGCCAGTGTACCGTGGCGCATAAAGGGGCGTCCATAGAGACACATAAATTTAAAATTTTCGACGTGAAAAGTATGGAGTTAGAGAGAAGGTGAGAAGTTTTTTACTAAGTAATTGCGTGTGCATCGAAATAGCAATACTGGGGTGATAATAAGTTTTTGACTGTACTTTTTGTTGACTGTACCTACTTGCATTGTCATCCGTCTTACATTATGTATGCAAAATTTCAAGTCTATCCTACAATTAGAGTTGGCTCAAATTTTTCTTTCCAAATTTGACTCAAAAAACAACAAACAGGTAAAATTAATAAAAAAACTTGTAAAAATAAGAATATTTATTCTGGAGTCTTGAATATTTCATATTACATAACCACATACATACATAAGTCATGTCTCTATCTCTTAAGGGGTAGACAAAGCCTATGGTACCAAGACCAAAGCCCACATTTAGCATGATTGATGTGAAAAGAATCCAATGTGTGAATGTGTTCCAATTTACAGTGTCGTTTAGAAATTCCATGGCATTCTGTCATTTCTTCGCAGTGTGGCCGGGCCCTTAGCGCGGTGCCCGATACTCAGTAGAGCAACACGCTTACCGAATACATTGCGTCAGTGTCAGTGCATTTTAATTGGCCCCCAGTGTACTTCGATTACAATTTAGCAAATCAGCGCTAAGTCGAGAATCGTACCTCTAATGGTGCAAAAATATAACGGGTTAGTTTTCATACAACTTTGTTTTGAAAATCTTTTATTTTTGTTTGCCTAACGCTGATCAACCCCTTAAGGGACAAAGAAGTGATTTATGTATATACATTCATGTATGTAGGTATGTTTATTTTTTTCGTTAGTAATATATTCGCTTAAATATAAATAAATTTAATTTCTAGACAAAATACTAATAGGAAATAAAAACAATTTAAACTAAGATTACCTAACTACTTACATAAAAAAAAACTCAAAATAAAATCTAACTAATATTATAAATGCGAAAGTATGGATGGATGGATGGATGGATGGATGTTTGTTTGTTACTCAATCACGCCAGAACGGCCCAAAGGTTCTGGGTGAAATTTGGCACATAGATAGAGAAAAGTCTGGAATAGCACATAGGCTACTTTTTATCCCGGAAAATTGCATAGTTCCCGCGGGATAGCGATAAACGAATTCTTTGCAGACGAAGTCGCTGGCAACAGCTAGTAATTTATAAAGGAAGGCCTCTCGTGGCATAGTACCGCAGTCAACCGCCAGGGCTGGATTTAAAGGAGGGCCCCCACAATAGACTTCGAAAAAAAATAATTCAGACTAGTAAATACTAGTAAACAACTTCGGAAGGAAAATATTTCGAGGCCCGGGGGCCTCCACTCCTTTGTTGCCCAGAGGCCTCCAGACTTGCCAACCGAAATATTCCGGGTAAGTAATACGAGATATAACAACTTATTATCTAATGTTCAGAATATATACGCTCACTTTATATAAACTCGTTTAGTATAACGTTTACTGGATACAATGAACGCAAATTATAATCTTAAAATATCTAATTTTGTAAGTTATAACGTTGTTTATATATAATATCATGCAATTGAAATAACGATCAAGGCATATAATTTTCATAACAGCTAACATCAAAAAGCATAATTCACAGTTGTTTATTGAATTTGCTATGTGGTTAGGGGGTTTTCTAGGTGGTTATAAAAAAAAAACTAACACCAAAGGCTAGCCTTTGAACCTAACCTATCCGAGTCGCTTCCGCTCCGTACCGTCTTGCTCGCTCGCTTCGCTCGCGCGCCGAAAATTAAACAGTGTCGTGCAGCTGTTTCAGTTAGGTTAAATGTTTGTTATGTTAAAAGAAATTAGTCCATATAAATCTTATACAAATTGATGTTATATAAAAATAACGTTATATAATTTAAGCCTTATACGTTAAAAAATTATACTTTTTGCTGTTATAGCTAACGTTCATTATATCTTGTGAACTTTATTATTATGAAATTAGATATTTTGTCTCTGAGTTTTTCGGAATTTATTTGCGATATCTCATTTGAAATTTACCATGAGCTTTTCGGTGAAGGAAAACATCGTCAGGAAACCTGCACACAACTGCGAAGCAATTCAATGGTGTGTGTGAAGTTCCCAACCCGCACTGGGCCCGCGTGGGAACTATAATAGCCCAAGCCCTCTCATTCTGAGAGGAGGCCTGTGCCCAGCAGTGGGACGTATATAGGCTGGAGAGAGACAGAGAGATATTTTGTAGTTATATCTAGTGGGACGCACCCAAATATTCCAGAATAAATTTAAGGCACAATGTAAACCAATTAAGATTATAATCTATTTTAAACGATGCCGACAAGCAACCCCTGAATTTGATATGTACCCCTTTTAAATCTAATATACTTTCCCTTCCCTGCGTGGAGACAGTTGGAAGACATCGCTAACCACCCATTTTATCGCTATTACACAAAATGTCAAGCTCGTTGTCTTAATAATAGTCACGGAAAGCCTTTTAGACCCAACGTGACGGCTAGGCCACAACATGACTGTACGACCGGCGTCGCAGCGAGCAAATTTAGCGGGTGGTAGGGCCTTGTGCAAGGTCCGTCCGGATAGATACCACCATCTTACTCGCTAATCCTGCCGCTAAGCAGCAGTGCTTGCGCTGTTGTGTTTCGGTGTGGAGAGTAAGACAGCCGGGGAAGTTACGGGCACAAGAGGCATTTCATCTAAGTCCTCTAGGTTGGCAACGCATCTGCAATCCCTCCGGGGTTGTGGGTGTCTATGGGCAGTGGTGATTGCTTACCATCAGGTGACCCATTTGCTCGTTTGCCTTCCTATACACATAAAAAAAAAAAATATCTAAGTTGTAACATGGTAAACTTCTGTGTAGCGCCAGGCTTGCACTGGGGCTTGCAAAAAAAGCGATGGGTAGCACTCCGAGAGTGCCGGCACAAGTGAAAACTGCAGCTTAAATTAGATTTTAATGTTGTAACCTCCATGATGTTCAATACGCGTACCGTACCTACTGGCCGCTTGAAAAAAAACGTACGTATTATCTATAACAGGGGTGTTTAATTTGATTAGACCCAAGATCTCCTGTTTATTAACAAAACCCTGCGCGATCTACCAATTACATACTTCATGAAACCTTAAATGAAACACGTTGCGCAGTCTGGTCTACGTATTAATATTTTTTGCCTTGCCACGATCGACTGGACTAACAGTCGCGATCGACCTGTTGCCTGTTGGCCACCCCTGATCTATATTGACAGACCTCCAACAATGTGCTGATGCCCTAGTACTTTTGCTCCACGACACCAAAAAAACTTTAAAAAAATCGAACGCGATTCATTCAATTCGTATTTCAAAATAAGCTCTTAGAGTACTTACCTGGTACTTTAAACTCTCCCTCCATCTTACGTCTGTCGCGAAATTATCATTTTTTACCCATCTCAAAAAGCGCTCAGCGCCGCTAAAGAAGTTTTCATTTCAAAAATAACTTAAACAACTTAAATGAAATGAAATGAAATGAAATGAAATGAAATAAATGAATTGAAATTTCTTTATTTGCATAACATATCTAAATATCTATTATTTCTTAAGTGTCGTGAGTGTGTCTATTTTTTTCAGTAATTTCTTTCCGTATCATCGGCCTTCCAAATGTTTTCAATAGGGAATATTCATGTTTTTTGTTTATTACTTATAATAATAATTTGCATCTCTATAACACAGAAAAAAATATAAACAGGCTTGAAAATAGTCAAATTATTTTTTAAAGTGAAATTTAAAACATCGAATAAATTTGCGCCGTTCAAAACGCCGCCATTGAGCGCGCGCTTTTGATGACGTCATTTGTCATATTCCGTGTTTGTCTACGCTAATATTATTAAGGAAAAATGAGTATTTTTATTTTTGTTATTGATTCACTCAAAAACTACTAGACCTATTTTAATAATTCTTTCATTATTAGAATGCTACATTATCCCCGAGTAACATAGGCTGTAGAATATTTTCAAAAAGATAGGGATCCGTATGAAAACTTCGATAATGTCACCCAAGGTGTGAAAAAAAATCCAAAATAATCCTTATATTGCGTACGGCTGCGGAAACTGTTGACAATATAGCGAAGTGATGTACTATACTTTTATAGAAGACATAAATATCTACAAAAAAGTCCGCAATACTATATGTTTAACTGTTACAATTATGTCACAATAACTACTTTTTCAAAATCTAAATTTATAATATCTCTCTATGTAAATAACCAGTATAAAATGACCTCACGCTGCGTACATTTTGCTTAGAACCAGGACTCTGCTAAAGATGGATTTTATATTAGCTTAGCCGAATTTATACGGAACCCTAGGTGTGCGCGAGTCAGACTCGCACTTGGCCAATTTTTTTATTAAGCCCCGACACAAAAATATAGTTTTTGATAATACTTATAATTTTTGTTAAATACCTATATCTACCCGTGCGAAGCCGGGCCGGGAGGCTAGTTTACTCCTTCATTCCTACGTACACATTTCCAGTTTTAATTGCTATACAGATCACAGGTTTTAAATACTAGAAAACTCAGTTTAAAAGTAACCTTAGCTTATATAAGTTTATAAAAGTTCATATTGAGGTTTTACGAAATTTTGATGATTGATGATGACGATTAATCATCTGAAATAAATTTCAGGTTAAGGAAGATACATCAAATATAGATTCATCATACAGTTTTAAAGATTTTTTTCTGACAAAAACTACACGACGCACTACGAATTTCAACGGCGATAAATCCAATTTAAGACATGTGACGTCACACTCCGTTTCGACCAATGGTGGCGCGTTTTGTAAATTTGAATTTCCCCACCTTATTTTTCACTTTTTAAATAATATTTTATGGGTTTAAATAACAACAAAATAAAAAAATAGTAGATTGTACAACAAGAGCATAAAACAAGCCATTTTACCCGAGACGTTCATATAGCCACCCGAGCCGGTATGGCGAGGGTGGATAGACACGTCGAGGGGAAAATGTGTTTTATGAACGAGTTATACACTCTGCTTTTCACTTAGATTGCGAAAAAAACAAAACAAAAACACATTGTAACAATTCGATATAGGTATTTAAAGGTTTTTCCTGGCAAATTGACTGTGTTAGGAGTCAGTGTTATTTCCTCTTCACTTGACGAAATTATTGAATATTAATCGTAAAACAGTAACAAATTGCAACACAAATCCTACTACTAGAAAATAGGACGTTCCCGCCTGAGTTCCCGCCAATTAACTTTTTTTTCTTTTTTTTAAACGTGATACTGCGGTAAGGTTCGAGTAGGCAGGTGTTGATTTATATTTTAAAAAGTTTTAATTTTCATGTACTTATTTGTTTCAATAATAACTTGTCAAATTATTGTTACCTAGTTGTAGGTACTTATTAAACAGTTTATTAGACCGCAGATTATAATAAAAAAAAAACTTACAAAAATAAACAAAATATGCTGTCGTAAAGTTTTAGTGATTGTTTGTGGCTGTTGGCACCCGATTGTCTTGGTCTTAGACGAAGATTTTACTTTATGCACAAGAGCATAAAATGCCATTTTATGCAGCCTACATCCAGCATAAAGTCGAACTTTTTGAGCATGAGACGTGAAAATACCTTTTCATCATAATGTGACGATAATAAAGATTCGAGAAAAAAATAATTAACACAGATTAAAATTTTATGAATATTCCCTATTGTTTTTGAATCCGAATGATACAAAGGCAGTCGGAAGATTGTATGGGCTCTTCTATTATACTGCCATTAGCAACCTGTACAAAGAACTGATAGTAAATCGACAACAGTCCAAGCACGAACTTTTCAGTTTAATAAACTGGACTCTGGACTGGATCTGAACTAGTGGGGGATGAAGGTTTTTTTAGGTTATTGTTTGCTCCATTTAAATAATACTAATAGAACTTTCCTGTGGTGCGGAATCTTTCGAGTACAAGTCTATTGCCATTTGGATAGTTTTTACTGAAATGCGACCGACGGACCTGAAAAAGATCGTGTCGTTGTCGTAGCGTGGGACCTAAGTGTGATTTTATGATAAAATACCGTTGACTTTTACAAAATGCCACAATTTATTCGTCTACCAAGTTTGTGCAAATACAATTGGGCAAGTTCCAAATCTATATTTATAAGAAGTTTTGTCCATTTACCTCTATGATGTTAGTTTGTATAAATAAGAAGTATTATCTAGAACTACCGAACTAAATTGTCCCTAAATAAAATAGGCTGCTTTGTCTCTAAAAGTGAATATCTAATTCCCACAAGACGCCGATAATGTTTTGGATAGCAACTAGTCTAATTAAAAGCAAGAAAATTTATCACATGCGTAAATTTAGAGACCCAATTCAAAGTTCAAATCCTTTAAATTTTAAAAAGTAAAATCACGTTCTAAATTCGAATCCAATTAAAGCCAGGCAGCATCTCGGCTGAATGTTAACAAAAGCTTTCAACCTTCGCCCCGACCTCGTCTGAAACTTGAACAAACGTAAACTGGCTGTATAGCGAATGCCTTCTTTTAAAAGTAATGCGAGTTTAAAAAAAATCGCCTTGGAAGGGTCGTTTGTGTAAAGGTCGGTGCATATGTGAAGGAACTTAACTTAATAAGGGGGAAGAAATATTGTATTATTAAAATTTGTCATGTCCATTTTGTGTTGATATCATTAAATTTTGTTTAATACTAATCAAATAATGCTTCCCGTTACCTATAAGTATGTATGTATGTATAACTCTTTATTGTCTTTATTGTAAGTCCTAAAACATTATATTTTCTGCTTTTATTCGTAGTTAGATTAAAACACGTGTTACATGTACAATGGTGCTTTCTTTATAAGTAATTATAATTTATAAAATTATCTGCATAAGAATATCCCAGACAGAACTGAGAAACTGAAAAAAACTCAAAAAAAAGTTTTTTTTTTAAACTTGAGTACCTACAGTCTGAAATGCTCTCTTAAACGACTTCAATTTAAGGCACTTTTTCGTGTAGTGATAAAGTTCACCAATGGTATTTTAAAACTGGTGTCAGTTACATACTTTATACAAACGATATTCAATCTTTCTGAGCTCGATATAAATTACAGATAGGGTCATATTTTAAGGCTTAAAGGGTTAAAAGGCTAGCTCTTTATTTGTTTACCTACCTAAGTTTAAAAGTTTATTTTAAACCATACCAACATTCAAGTACCGAATGACTCAAACCAATAACGAAGAAACTAATAAATGGCCGTATAAGACGTAGACGTCACTGCCTCACTGGCTGAAAGCACGCAGGGCGGGCGCCTCCCGCCAGTCCAACGCCAATCGCGCGCGCGGCTGCACGCTTGTGTCCATAGCCTTAAAAAAAGAGTGACTCATTGTCTGTGGTCCGAACGAATTTTGAATTTCAAAGTGTTGTGCTTTGTGTTCCATTGAATCGGTTTTTGAAACATTTAGAGGGTAAACTGTCATAATCAATTGCTAAACGAATTAGTTAAAAATTACGTACGTGCGTAGAAGGTATACTGCAGGTGTTTTTTTCTGCGATAAATATTTGTTTTAGTTTTCTCTAGTTTTAGATTCGTTCGTTTAACATCAAGGCCTTGAAAATAATCACGTATCTGGTATGATCGTGTGTTCACTCTCATTGGTTCAACGTTATTAGGCAAACATATTAATGAAATTGTACCTACATCCGATCACTGAAATTAGCTAGGCAGACCTACTTATCATTTGCGTGTTTATGAAATCCGGTTATATTTTCGATAAATCTTA
Source organism: Pandemis heparana (assembly GCA_963854515.1). Lineage (NCBI taxonomy): Eukaryota > Metazoa > Arthropoda > Insecta > Lepidoptera > Tortricidae > Pandemis > Pandemis heparana. The sequence goes on from OY978025.1 coordinate 1,387,596, forward strand.
GTGAGAAGAGGTTTTAACTCTCGGATTCATTCATAATTTATGACATTTATGACTCCGTACTTATTGTTAATTTATTTACGTTCTTTTTACATTTATTTTTTTGCGACTTAATTCGCGTCTCATTATTTTATGTTTTTCTTTTTGCTTAATTAAGTTTTTTTTTTCACTTATAAAATAACGAATCTGTTAAGCTCTACATCGCCAGTACCGGCGCTCTTGAAGAAGATTAAGGTTTAAAAAGACTGCTTGGCTGTTAAGAAATAAAACGAAAATGGCAAATACGCTAATCTAATCTTCTAGCATATTTTCACTTTTCAAATCGTTCATTAATAGTTTAAGCCACTGTTTTCTTCTAATCGTGAAAATTTCACAAAATCCTTTCGTCTTATATCCGTTATAAAATTTCAGCTTTCTTGATCTAATGATTGGCCTGGGAAACAACGACATCACTACATAGTATAAAACAAAGTCGCTTTCCACTCTCTGTCAGTCCCTTTGTAAGCGTAGATCTTCAAAACTACGGAACGGATTTTAATACAGTTTTTTACAAGCCGGGGCGGATCGCTACTATCTTAATAAAAAATAGAGTTAGTAAACTTTTTTCCTACCATAACCGCTATTAAGTCACGATGTATCTAGTACTGGTATGTATACCTATCCTAAAGCGATACTCCTTGAACAGCCTTACGTTGGCACCTTTGACAGAAACCACAGAGAAGGACTGAAACTTACCAAGTGTAGGTTGTTACTGGCTGGTAGGTGTTATTAAATAATGCAGCTATTTAAAAAAAAAACAAATGCGGGGTGGTTCCTTTTTTATTAAGTCTATTATTATGATGTATTAGGTGATTGGTACCATTAAGAATGGTACACACTTACCCCCTTATTCATAAACGCTCTATAAGCTTCTTCTAACTTAGCAATCGTTTGTCCTTATCTGTCACTTTGACATTTACCTTTCACAGATAAGGACAAACGATTGCTAAGTTAGCCGAAGCCTGTAGAGCGTTTATGAATAAGGGAGTAACAATTTAAAAAAGCCGGTTGACGTTCGCCGATCGCGACAGACGGTTGGGTTGCTAGTTGTAAAAAATCATCAGTGTAATCGTGCAATCAAATTCCAGGCAAATGTATACCTTAACACTACGTCCTACGTTACTTAATGGTATATAGGTCACGTGCGTCACGGTGGCTGCTTTTCGACAAAACGACAATGCAATGACTAACCGGGTTTCAACTTCAATTCAGCACCAATACAATTTAAACCGAGTTCCATTATTTTTAAAGTCCAAAATTTAAATAAGTAAATGTGGTGCTTGTGATTTTGCGACATGGATCTATTAATTTTAATAGGGAGCCGCTGAATTCCATTTGTTCCTGTCGCACCCATTTCACTCTCACGAAAACGATTTGGTAATAGAGCCAATTTTAATTAGTTCCTTCCTTTTTTGATGAACGTTTAGCGAGACTGATGATTAATTTGGGATAGCCTTAAATTAACAGCTTAATAATTACAATACAATGCAATACAAATACTCTATATTAAACACCACAAATCAGTACAAAATAAATTTATTTATAAGCCTTTTTATTCCGAATTCGCTACAATTTCAGTAAGTATATGTTGTTGTTGTTGTTATTGTCGTTATTTTTTTTTTAAATTGTCGCGTAATTTGGCGTGCCTCATGGCATAGCCTCCGTGTATTGGAGGGTTTGGGCTATAGTTCCCACGCGCGCCCAGTGCGGATTGGGAACTTGACACACACCATTGAATTTCTTCGCAGATGTGTGCAGGTTTCCTCACGATGTTTTTCCTTCACCGAAAAGCTCATGGCAAATTACAAATGTAATTTTCGCACATAAATTCCGAAAAATCCCGGGCTCGCACAAAATAAATACAGAAACTAAAAACAAATTAACTTAATTAAATTGAATACTACCTACACGCAAAATTTACTACCTACCCACGTTTTAATGCTGATAAAAGATAACACCTCAGCCTGTGCAGGTGTACCCATAATAGTGAGGGTCATCATTACATTAGATACATAATAAAAACCCTTGTAATTAGGTAGGTATATAATACCTTTAAACGATACTAGCTTCTGATAATATACTAGCTTCTGGCCACGATTTCGTCTACGTATTATACAAATAAACCTTCTTCTGAATCACTCTATCTATTAAAAAAACCGCATCAACATCCGTTGCGTAGTTTTAAAGATCTAAGCATACATAAGGACAGACAGACAGCGGAAAGCTACTTTGTTTTATACGATGTAGTGATAATCTGAATCACAAACTGCTCTAACGATGTTCATGAAATTTAGTACCTATGCAGGAGGTTTCGGGGTAAATAAATCAAACTAGCTATGTTTCATTTAAAAAATAAACGTACCGAAAAAAATACCGAGCGAAGCTCGGTCATCCAGGTACTATGACATATATAGTTAAAATTCTTATTATAAAGCAACAAGGTTGACTGGAATAGATCCTTTAAAAGGACGAGTTTGCCTTTGTACATGGATCTAATGTTTATCTTTAAATATGTTTTTTTCACATTAAAGCGTTTACATACATACATACATACAGCAAAGATGCATTTTGTACCTATGTGCAATTCCAGAGGGTATATCGCGATATAACCAGCTCAATCTAAAAAGAAACTAAATTTCAAACGTGGTGCGAAATAGGTAACTTTTGATTTAAAAAAATTGGTGTAGGGATAGAAACCCTATACCTACAATTAATTAGGGCTAAACCTTACAGGATTATAGGATCCGTGTGGCGTCGGCGCTTACGTAACCTAGAATACGTGGTTATTTTCTAGCTCTAGCTAGAATACTAACTATACTAATACTAAGCTAGCTAGTCTGCCGCCCTAATTGAAAGGGACGCATGTCTAAAAATACAGATTAGAGTTCAATCTGTCGTCATTTTCTCAAAACCTATGAAGCAGAGATTTAGAATTAGGACGGTATTATGATAGATGGATCTGTCCAAAAATGTAAAAAAACTAAATCTGTTTTTTGGACATGCGTCCTTTTTAATTAGGACGGCAGTAGTAACAAACCAATATAAAGTACTTAATGCCAAATTTAATGAACTATGTAACTAAAATCTATAGATTTACAGAAAAACCGCTAAAAACCCTCGTTCCACATAAAAAGAACCTTTAAGGGCTACGGTGCCGTAAACACACTTATAACACCCCACTTTTTTAGCCTTTGCTTTTTAAATATGTCATTGGGTTGAATAAAGGCCTAACTAAAGACCCTTAACTAAAATAGCACTTCACGTAAAAATTAACAAACTGATTACCACATTAGTTTCCAGAAGCGCAATATTTACCCTAAAAACGGGGAAATGATGGATGACTGGGGAAATAGAGTGACCGAAACACCAAATGGGCTGTGCGTGATTGATCGCAGAACTGTGACCCCGATGGCGCGCGGTGCGTTGCCCCCGGCATGCGCCCATTGTGGAACAGCCTTAATGGCGGTTCTATGATGACAGTACGTTTTGGGAAACACGGTTTTTTCGTTCAGGAATTTAGTTTCTTACATTTGACAGATGAAAACCGCGTAGGCTGTAAAGCAAAGCAAATTCGAAATGATTCGGCTCATGGCAACATCAGACAAATTGGATTGACATTGAAATATAAATTTGAATTTGGAATTTCGTATCACGCTGTGTCGCTCACAAAATAGTACAGTCCGGGAGCTCTTAGAATGCCACTAGTGTGTTTGTTTGTCTTGCTGTCTCCCTCACTCCCACACCAACTTTAAACTTCGAATTAGACTTCAGTACTTAAGGCTTCCGTTGGCTAAATCAAATCAGTTTCAATTTCCTATTTTATGAGTAAGTCCGTTACTTCTCATGCTTATTGTGTATTATGCAGGTTCAAAACTGTTTAAAAGCGAAATGAAATTTCTCTTGTTCTTCATATCAGCAAACCGCGAAATCTTCACATTGTATCCAATATTCACACCTAGACGGCTCTTTCACTTCACAATTTGATATACAAATCTAAACCTCAATCTAAAATAAACAAAGTTGACTTTTATCCACAATTCTCATAAGCCTAATATTTATTCGCATGTCGTCAATGTAAACATCCAAACTCGCTGACTCAATGTATCCCATACGTAACAAGTTATAGGCAATATCCGTGGTACATCGACCCTATAAAAGTATGTAGATAACTAAAATAGGTTAATTCCGTCCGAAATATTCGTGTTCTAAGTTGTTAAAGGGTCGCTGACCCCGGTACAGACTATAAAACGGTTAATCCTGTAACGTCTGTTTTGTTTTGTCTATTTCCTTTTCCGTGCGCAATGGTTTTTGTCTGTGGAATGTAGGGATGTGCTACCTACGTCTCGTCTATTGCATTTTTTACAAACTTCATTTCCAATCAGCCAGCATCAAAAACAGTACCATAGCTTTTTTTACCCACTGATAATTGTCTCTGTGCACTGTGTTCATTTATCATTCAGCCACTCCCAATATTACTTGATCTTACATAAAAAATACTGCTAATTAAGTTTATAAGACGTATTTAATGTTACAAGGTGTGTGAATGTCATTCAAATGTGACTATGATGATGACACCTCACATTGAGGTGTGGTTATCTTGGCTATTATCATAATGTCAAGGCTTCGTCTTAATTATAATTTGGAAGTCAAAATTAAGTCTTCTTTTTAATTTGTTACCCAACGTGTAAATTAACGATTAAATGAACACTTATCATTATCAAGCATGAGTTAAATTTGATTTTAATTTAACGTATTCTATCCTTTGAACCGCTTCTGTCTGCCATTCATCTAGACACGGATAAAATATGATATTTCTTATAGCAGGCTTGTAACTTGTAATATTTGAATTTGATTTTTTAAATGGTTTTAAGGACGAGTGGCGGAAATAAAAAAAAACTGGTGTTTACACCTGCAAAGAAGTTACATACGTAGATTGAACTCAAGTCAGAGCCTCTAGTGTAAGTTTTCACACGAGCAAACGTCTCGAACGCGTTCACGTAAACGTCTCAATTACTATGGAAAAATTTGGCAGCGCCACTTGCGGATCGAAACGGCAACAAACTGTTCTCATAGCATTTGACATTTTAAAGCAAACGCTTTCGAGACGGTGTTCTGTCACCGAAAACTTACACTAAGCATACAGGTTTTAGCTGTCATTTTTAGTACGAATCTGGCAGGGAGCGAACCTAAACTAAATCGGAATTGAATCATATTAAGACGTCATGGTGAGGCCTGTACGAAATCATCATTAAAAGATTAAATTTTTAAACGCCTGCTACCGTAACGGAAGGATGTTCTCACAAAATATATACCACAGCCTATAATACTTATGTAATGATTGAGCGGAAAACAAAAATTATGGTTTGTAAAATGGAACAACGTGTTTGGCAAACGTTTGATGACTTACTTTCAAACTAGATGTTGGTACCAACATTACCAATATTATAAAATCGTTTGTCCGAGACGGTCCACTGAAGCCCCACAAGAAACACAGTTGTGACCTGTGCAGATCTCAGCTCCCAACAAGTGTCTGGGTCGATAAAAGTTCCAGTGTTACGCATGTAACCAGTGACCAGATTCTGGCTTGGACACAGCTAACAGCCAGGCCCGGTCCCTGCCTGTAGAAGGCTGTATAAATGACTAAGGTGGCGACGGAGGCTATTGTAAAACTAAAAGTAGTAGGATTAAAACTATTACATTTAAAAAGCTGATATCACTATCAATACATAGTATAAAACAAAATCGCTTTCTCTGTCCCTATGTCCCTAGGTATGCTTAAATCTTTAAAACTACGCAACGGATTTTGATGCGGTTTTTTAATAGATAGAGTGAATCAAGAGGAAGGTTTATATGTATAATACATGCATAATATACCGTGCGAAGCCGGGGCCAGTCGCTAGTTATTTATAAGCATCATTAATTTTGAAGTTTAGTAAGCTAACAGAGCTCTATTTTTTATTAATACTGTATTACAATACTAAATTTTTGCATGCCTATGAGGCAGAACACAGTGAGGTTGTAATGTACTATAACTTGTAAACTGTATTCTTGCAATAAAAATATTTCATTTCATTTCATTTCAAGCTGTAATAGCTATAAGCGCACTATATAAGTAGGTAAGCATAGCTAGATGCGCTGTTCTTACGTTACAGGATAGCGATTGTGATGGGGCAAAGCCACGTTTGCTAACTATTTGGCCAACATTTGCCAAACACGCAATAGTTTGTCCAAAACAAGGCCATTCACGCATAGTTACAGCAGTCAGTGGAGTGCAGCTAATTACAGTGTATTGGGTTACGAAACCTATTTGTATGCAAATAAGAGCACTGTCGAAGTATTTGATCGTTCTGAAAGATTGGCGCCGATTGTTAGAAGTGTTGGTTTATACTTAGTTTGATCGCATCATTGGTACTTACGTAAAACATCATTGGTAGTATTGTTAAACATACCATGCAGTTAACACAAAATATTTACCTTGCTACTCCGCTACTTACGTGCAAGATAACCAAGCCTGTGCGAAATATATACGTTTTGCATGCATGCCCTCCCACCACTGCTGCCACACAAAACGCACACAAATCCCACAAACTTAATTAATCCTATCACCACACAAACACTGACGCGCGTTTCGATCTCTCTACGGGATCATTCTCAAAGTCAGAGCACAACCGATGCACATGCGAACCAACGTCGTACTAATTTGTAAATCTATAAATAAACTAAATGTACCCACATTTGTACCCTCTTATTTATAATTTAATTATATTATAATTTATATAAGTTTGTGGGATTTGTGTGCGTTTTGTGTGGCAGTAGTGGTGGGAGGGCTTGCATGCAAAACGCATATATTTCGCACAGGCTTGGTTATCTTGCACGTAAGTCGCTACTTACGAGCACAAAATATTTACCTTGCTACTCCGCTGAGTAGCAAGGTAAATATTTTGTGTTCATTGAAATAGACCTCTGCAAAGTAACGCCTGATTCAATAAAATACCATGCAGTTGCTCCTCCCGCGCAGATGGTTAAAGTCCATTGAGCGAATCGGCGAAAATCGTAGAAATTATTGTTATATGCGATGCGGTTAGCGAGCCATCACTATTTTGAGTCCCGTTTCCACCAAATTCGCCCACAATTATGCTAAAAGTAGCCTTTAGGTCAAACTATAACTCAAATATTGATTTTCTTTGTTGCAAGATACAAGATCAAACCCTGTAAGGGTACTGCAAATAATTAAAAGGTATGTACCTGTACCTACATTTTTTATTATCAATGCTTACATCTAAACTGGGGTACTATGTACTAAATACCATCAGCCAAATATGTGGTCTACCACCCTAAGGTTCAAAATCCTTTGCACGTCACAATATTATAATGTCGATAAGACAGGCTGTCAACTTGAAAGTTCGACTTTAGCGACTATTTTGTTTGATAGGAAGTTGGACGAAAACGCAAGTACCTGACTCAGACTCAATCAAAATAAACTAAACATGCAAACACTTAAATAAATTCTTGGTCTTGTTACCTTAGGCTTTGTCTACCCCGTAATGGAAAAAGACGTGATTAATGTATGTATGTAATACCTATCGTATATCATATATAAAATAATTCACACTTTTTCTCTTCCTCTTTTTGCGGCACATAATGAAACTTATGTTCCTAAAACTTAGTCTGCAGGCACCATGAACCAAAATTAAAAAGTACATCAATTTAAAAAGCAAAACTCAACCTACCTTTCTCTAAGTATAAAATATTTAGATGACTCTTAATATCCGACAGTAAACATAAAAAACTGAATCCAGCGCAAACCTAGCTAGTGTACGAAATGATAACATCATAAAAATTAATATTCTTTAGTTAATGGGGTAATTAAGTTAATAAAACGGACCTTTCGCTTTTATTCAGAGGAGAGCGTGTGTTGAGATAAGATCTTGAGACGCATTTCGCATGATATTGTGGTACTTTGTAATGCAAGTACTGGAAGTGGGTTCCGTAGAGACCAAAAGTCAAAAGTTTATTTTGCAAATAGGCCGCCGAGGGCTCTTTTACATGTCTTTTTTTTAATCTACCAGCGCATTCGGAAAGACCATCGTTGCCAAGAAGAATGCGCCGCAAGAAACTTGGCAGAAATTCATATTTCAAAATAATAAAGATTTACAATAGTACTTAAATTCTACTTAATTTACCTATAGTACAATTAATACATTTTATAAAAGGGATGTAAAAGGTCCCTAAGTTAAGTTAGTACCTTAAATTACATTGGTTTATAGTAGAGATGTATAAAGTCTCTACTGGTCAAAGCGAAACAAAAACAGACAGACAGATACAAAGGTTTATCTTTTCGACGCCAACGACATATATATCAGGGGCCTTACCATGACGTCTTAATGCGATTCAGTTTAGGTTCGCTAGTTGTCAGATTCATACTAAAAGTGACAGCTAAAACTTGAACTGAGAGGGAATTAGGACGTCATGGTAAGGCCCCAGCACTGCAGTTTCGACCTATAGGGCCCCGTTTTTAACCTTTGGGTACGGAACCCTAAAAAAACCTTCAACCTTTATACAGAGTTGAAGTCCAATTAGATAAGTTTCAGACATTAAGTTGACCGTCTAGAGTCTAGACAGTCCGAGTCCGAGTGCAATGACGACTAAAACACGCTTCAGCAGTCATAAGAGGAACATAACGGTCGACCGAACTTTGAAGCAAATTAAATTGACGTAACTAACATGGTTCAGCGACCCAAACAGCCCGAGCCTGTGACAAGTCTAACCCCCTTATTCATAAACGCTCTATAGGCTTCTGCTAACTTAGCAATCGTTTGTCCTTATCTGTGAAAGGTAAATGTCAAAGTGACAGACAAGGACAGTTGATTACTAAGTTAGCAGAAGCCTATAGGGCGTTTATGAATAAGGGAGTTAGGCTATACACCAAAATTCGATTTTCGAAGTTCGTTTCATGTTCCGCTAACACTAATATGCTATTTACGTGCGATAAAGACGGTTGATACATCGAAATTCTAATTTCGGAATTGCCACGCGAGTGTTTAGTGTAAAATTATACTTTGACATCTGTCGCAAATGTGTGTTCGGCTTAAGTTGCTTGGCGACGATTGTTAGAAAAAATATGTAAAAATGCCATGTGAAAAATTACGAAACGGATAGAGTTTAAGAAAACGTGTATTAGCTTTTCTCCATTCCATCAAATTCTTTTACATATTTTTTCTAACAATCGTCGCCAAGCAACTTAAGCCGAACACACATTTGCGACAACATCAGTTCGTTGCCGGTTGGGGGCGCTGTCAACGTTTGCTTAGTATTTAATCGAGACGGTGAGCGCGTTCAAAAAAGTTTTTTTACAAAAAACTCTAGGCTCAGGTCAGGATAGGAAAATAAGAGATTTTCGACGTAAACATAATTCGAATTCAGAACTTTATTTTACAAATAGGCCGCCAAGGGCTCTTTTACATTGTCTTTTTTGAAGCTACCAGCGCATTCGAAAAGACCACCATTGCCAAGAAGAATGCGTTGCAAGAAACTTATCCATACGTCAATTTTTCTAAATAAAAAACATTTACAATAATTAAAAATACAAAAACAAGTGCGAGTTGGACAATACAGCAACAGACAATCAAACGATTGAGCCTTAGTAATAGTCTTTTGAGTACTGGAAACCTTTAAACAATATTTAAAGTTAGGTATCAGATAGTGCAGTTATTAGAGATATTCCAATCCTCACAGTACCCTATAATAACATTACAAAAACCTAACTTTCGTTTTCATAACGCTATTCAAAGCGGCCAGGTTCTCAGGCGTTTGTACGCAGTGCAGTTGGCAGACGTATGAGATTTATCGTACGTTAATACATATACATATATACAGGTGCCTTACCATGACGTCTAAGTGTGATTCAATCCCGATTCAGTTTAGGTTCGCTCACCATCCATAGTAAAAATGAAAGCTAAAACCATAACTGAGTACCCAAATAATATGTCTTTCTATTAGTAAAAGAATTTTCAAAATCGGTTCAATACATCCATTTATCATCCCTACATCCTCAGAAACTTTACCTTTTTATAATATTAGTACCTATAAATTTACCCTCTTATTAAGCGCTCAATAGGCTTCTGCTATGCTAACTTAGCAATCGTTTGTCCTTATCTGTGAAAGATAAATGTCAAAGTGACAGATAAGGACAATTGATTACTAAGTTAGCAGAAGCCTATACAGCGTTTATGGATAAAGGGGTAAGTCTTACCCCCTTATTCATAAACGCACTATAGGCCTCTGCTAAGTTAGTAATCGTTTGTCCTTATCTGTGAAAGGTAAATGTCAAAGTGACAGATAAGGACAAACGATTACTAAGTTAACAGAGGCCTATAGTGCGTTTATGAATAAGGGGGTTATACTCGTATGATAGTGTAGGTTAGATATACTTAGGTACGGTCGACCAAAGAAGTGGTCTACCACTTTTTGTCCAACTTCCTATCAAACAAAATAGTCGCTGAAGTCGAACTTTCAAGTTGACAGTCTTATCGACATTATAAAATTGTGATGTGCAAAGGATTTTGAACCTTAGGGTGGCAGACCACATATTTGGCTGATTGTACTAAAATCATTATCACAGTCCTTCGAACTAAAGTTAGGTACTCAACGTAACCCAAAACCTTCCAGGTTCTTTTGGCTTACCACAATACATATCCCAATTTTGTATTCAAGTGACTTTACAAACATTTAGTATTCAAGTGCAAACCTAACAGACGCAGACTAGTGTTGTGCTAGTGCAATGTGAAAGTGCTAGTGTAGTGTGCCGTCTGCAGTCATTGTATGATGCGCTTGCGCAGCTGCTAGTGGCGTTCCGCCCGCGGCTACGGTACGACATGGGGCTGCACAGACGGGAGAGTGAGTATTAAGAGTGATACAGTGTGTATTTTGCGGCTTGGACACGACCGGATAGCCTAGTGGTTAGAGAACCTGACTATGAAGCCTGAGGTCCCGGGTTCGATCCCCAGTCGGGACAGATATTTGTATGATGAATACGAATGTTTGTTCTCGAGTCTTGGGTGTTTAATATGTATTTAAGTATGAATTTATCTATATAAGTATGTTTATCCGTTGCCTAGTACCCATAGAACAGGCTTTGCCTAGTTTAGGGCTAGGTCAATTGGTGTCAATTGTCCCACGATTATTTTTTTTCTTTTTTTTTGTCAGTCACTCTGTGCTAAGTAGGTACGTGCGTAAAAATCTAATCGAGGTGCTGACGTAACTCAGAATCATAGAAGAACTAACCAATTAGAGTGGCAACACATCAGCCTTTTTCGACTTAAATCATACCAAAACAACTTTTTCCCCGATTGTTCCTTTGTTTTCTACCCATTACATTACATACAAACCCGTTTAAGTGATTAGGATTTTGTTTATAATTTACTATCCGTATCGATTATAATCAATTTGGCTAATCAGAGTGCAGTAGTCGCGGATTTTGGCTTGGCGTAATTTTATTTCATTATGAATTGTGTGTGCAGTAAGCCGTGGTAGCCTAGTGGTTTGACCTTTGGCCTCTCAAGCAGAGCGTCGTGGGTTCAAATCCCGGGCTCGCACATCTGAGTTTCTCGGAATTTAAGTGCGAAAATTACATTTGTAATTTGCCATGAGCTTTTCGGTGAAGGAAAACATCGCGAGGAAAGCTGCACACATCTGCGAAGAAATGGTGCGTGTTAAGTTCCCAATCCACACTGGGCGCGCGTGGGAACTATAGCCCAAACCCTCCAATACACGGAGGAGGCCTATGCCATGAGGCACGCCGAATTTCGCGACAATTTAATAAATAAAAAAAATAAAAAAAACGACAATAACAACAATAACAACAACATGTACTTACTGAAATTGTAGCGAATTCGGAATAAAAAAAAGGCTTATAAATAAATAAAATAAATAAAAATTAATTGTGTGTATTGTATGTCTACCCCGTAAGTGATGATGATGATTTGTGTACCAATGTGTGAATTGTATGACGTTTCCACTCTATTAGGTTGCTTGCTCTATGCTCAGAATCTACTGCATTAGTTTTACCATCAAAAAACAAACTCAATGAAATCTGTCTCATCATTCGCCTTTTACAACATGACGATGACATGACGCGGCGGTCAGTAGAAAGTTACCGCATGCATTAAGTCGATGAGACTTCAATGATTCGAGTCAAGAGTAAAGGTCCGACCACACCAAATGCGTGCTGCGTGCTGCGTAACACACGCATGCGCCAGTTGTAATACTGAAACTATATGAAAACTATGAGATATATGCCTAACGTGACCAGCTAGCTTTATTATGTAACTCGCTCACAATCGTAATCGTGTTCATTTTGACAGTTCTTGTATGAATGTGACAGCTAGCTGATTCCGATGCCAATTGTCAGCCCATACATGATTGCGAGCGAGTTACGTTTACGTAATAAGCTAGCAGACGTCCCGTTTTAAACGGGACTGTCCCTTTTTATGAATGAGCCCCGCTGTCCCCGAAATGAATGGGACGCAAAATTGTCCCGTTTTCGGAAACCGCACGAAAATTAGAGTAGTCGAGCCGGCTTGACACTTTCAAGCCAACAATCTTCAGTATGAAAACTTTTCTGTTTTAATCAATGATATTTCATAGTATAGATATGTTACGTTCCTAGTAAATTGCGTTTGAAAAACGTTCCCTCTGTCAACTGTCACATTGACTGTCACGGACTACTCATACTGTGGCTTGTTTGAGGTAAATGAGACAATTGGGTCATTTATGAATCTTCAACTCGGGCGCGGTAGTGACATATCTACTCCCAGTTTATATGTAATATCATTGGTTTTAATTGATTATTTTCGATGATGAACAAATTGTGGACATCGGAGAAAACCCAGTTACAAATTGCGATGCTGATAATTAAGGTAAATAAGTATAAAAAAACGTGCCAAGAGTTTCATTATTACATACTTATAATCATCACCAAGCAATATTAAAGCAAAATGGTTCCTCTGATAAATATAAAAACTAAACGCTGTAAGTTAATATATACGTAACTTAAGCTGAATTTTTCTGAAAACAAAAAAATTTTTTCATTGACTACCTGTTAATTGACATTTATAAATTAACTAATGTCCCGTTTTGAGTCAAAAAAGAAATGGTAACGTTATATATTATGCCAGACCAGATGCGTGGCGTACGCACGCGCGTGACCACGCATCTGAGCCGCAATTACTATTGTCGACCGTCGTATCAATAATACAACGGTTTCTCGTTGAATGACAAATTTATTTAATTTCTCAGCCCTTATATACCTTCTTGGAGAACATTTCGATACCGCGATGTAGGAATGGGACGGCCCGATACAGCGGCATCTTACGGCCGATAGGCATACTAAATACATAAAACATTTCACTGTTGTACAACTAGCACACGGCGGCCACGACGTACAAAATCCGCGTTCTGAAATGAACACAGGCACGACGTCGTCTGTACACGCGTCAATGTGTGCGTTAGATACACAGGGCTGTCTATCGCAAAAACCTAGTACTATAAGTACTACCAATGACATAAATATACTAAAGATATGGCTTAGATGTGTGCAAATAAATGTACTTAAGCGTTATCTATTTATTTAAACTTACTTAAAATGTGTCTGTCTGTGTATTTAAGCATTATTATTTTCAATTACAATAGATGTACGACAACCAACTTAAGCGAATAATTCTGTAGTTATTTCATGTATTAATCGCGATAATTTCAGAAAGCATTAATTTTCTAATGTTTTATAAAATGAAGTAGGTAGGATAGGTTCCCGAACTTGTGACGTGCGGCCGACATACCTCGCGTCGCGAGCCCTACTAGCAGTGTTGCCAGATGGGTTTTACGTTCCGTTACGCGTAGCTCTTAAAAATAGTACGCAAATTCAAGTTTGAGTACGCAGTGCAACATTTAGTGCAAAACTGCGCTTTACGCAGCTGGCACATAAACAAAGGCTAAAAAAAAAAAAAAAAAAACGTCATCGCGACAGCCACAGTTGATCTATATTGTTTTCTGTCAACTGGAATAACCTAGGCTGTCAGACGCTAAAATATAAAAATAGTACGCAAATCGACGGATGAGTACGCGAGTACGCAAGATCATAAAATAGTACGCCATGCGTACTATTGCGTACCCATCTGGCAACGCTGCCTACTAGTTGCCAGCAGCTTTCCGGCAGACTGCGCTTGAGGGGTGGGGTAACTCGAATAGGTGCGGGGCGGAGCGTGGCCATTCTGTACGTTAGTACTATTATATATTCTGTGACTATAGAAAAATTGGCAGCGCCACTTGCGGATCGAAACCGTTTGAAACGTATTTTGTGACCGAAGACCTACACTAAGCATAGGTGCGTGTGCGTGTCACGCAGCACGCAGCACACAGCACGCATTTGTGTGCACCGGCCTTTACGCATTAGAGTGCGACCACACCACCGCTTAAAAAACGGTGACGTTACGGAATCGCAACAAAATGTATGAAGAAACGGTGAGAAAACTTGACGCATACGAATACGACACGTCACTGCGTATACGCGGCGGTTGGTCGCACCCTTATAATTACTGACAGTTGGAGGGTGCAGTCATCAGAAGTCACACGCGCATGACTTTAGTATTGAAGAGAAATGTAGAGTATCATTTTTATAATTACAAGCTTTATATTAACTTGCAATGTATGTAGTTATGTATGTGAGTAGGTTTTGGTGGAAGCTTGCTACTCAATTTTGAGGCATATATATTCAGCCGATTGAGCTGAAATTTTGCATACTTGTGTAAGTCAGATGACAATACAATCTGGTAGTGAAGTTCTGGTGGCCTTAGTTAGGGTCGTCTTCGAATGAGGGAACTTCAACAGTTTGTCCGATTACCTTGAAATTTGGTATGCTTATGTAGCACGGATGATAATGCAAGTACAGTCAGCAATAAAAGCTCATTATAAAAAAATACACCGGGTAGCACTCCGGGAGTGCCGGCAGAAGTGAAAACTACACACACGCACGCTCGCGCAAATGAAAAAGAAAAAAAACAACTTTTTGTACTTGAGATTCGAACTGCGGTCACTATACAGGACGCACCGTTATTCCACACCTTATACCACTAGGCCAAAAGCACATAAGTTAAAGCGACGAAATTAATGTACACTTCAAAAATCGAACGCGACTCCAGCCTCATTCGTATTTCAAAATAAGCTCGAGGATCCTGATGTCCTGGTACTTAAACTCTTCCTCCGTCTTACGTCTGACGCGATTTTAACATTTTTTACCCATCCAAAAAGTGCCCAACGAAGTTTTCACTTCAAGAAGCTCGTACTTAATAAAAATGAAATTTTGGACAGAAACTTACGAGTATTAAACAAGCTTTTTGTCGTCTTTTTTGACTGCACTTGCATTGTCATCTATCCTACATGATGTAAGTTCGACGCAAATTTCAAATCAATACGACTACTGCAAGATTGAAAATTGGCTTGCAAACTTTAGAGGAGACAAACTTACATACATATAAACTTTTATTATACCAGCGCGTAATAAAAGTTTGTATAAATGACATAATATGAATTGCATTAAATAAATAAATAAATTTAATGTGAGTCACACGTTTACGAATACTTCCGTATCACCTTCCAATTAGATTTTTACTTTTATGATTGTTGGCGCTGTAAATAATTTTATATTTTTGTCTATTGTCCAGGGGCCGTACCATGACGTCTTAATGCGTTTCAGTTTAGGTTCGCTCGCTGTCAGATTCATACTAAAAGTGACAGCTAAAACTTGAACTGCGTCGGAATTAGGACGTCATGGTAAGGCCCCTGTTCCTTATTTAAAGTTGCTTTTTTTACATGTTTTTTTTTTCAATTCATCTGTCTATATGTCCATTTGTTTCATTATAACTCTTACGTCAACTGCTTGATACTTGGCTCCAACTTTTTCTGCTCCTTTTGCTATCGAATCCTCAACAATGATTTTGTTTATATCCTATATATATTTTATTAGGTAAATACTTATCACATTTTTTATGAGTGCGCATTGTCGGTACCTACTTACTTTAGTTAGTTTAATTTGTGGCATTTTATTAATATAGAGCTAAAAACGGCACTGACAGTGACCAATAAAACACAAATGTCACAAAATTTGATTTACGAATCACAGTTTTTTAGGGTTCCGTGGTCAAATGACAAAAAACTGAACCCTTATGGATTCGTCGTGTCTGTCTGTCTGTCCGTCCGTATGTCACAGCCACTTTTTCCGAAACTATAAGAACTATACTGTTGAAACTTGGTAAGTATTCTGTGAACCGCATTAAGATTTTCACACGAAAATAGAAAAAAAAAACAGTAAATTATTGGGGTACCTCATACTTAGAACTGAACTCAAAAATTTTTTTTCATCAAACCCATACGTGTGGGGTATCTATGGATAGGTCTTGAAAAATGATAGGTATTGAGGTTTTTTATATTTTTTTTTTCTAAACTGAATAGTTTGCGCGAGAGACTCTTCCAAAGTGGTAAAATTGGTTTGAACGAGATCTAGGAAGTAGTTTTTTTTAATAGTACGTCATAAATCGTAAACCGCATCAAAGTTTCAACGAACTACAAGAAATTTTATATTATGTTACTTGCTGCTACGGAACCCTTCATAGGTGAGTCCGACTCGCACTTGGCCGCTTTTTTTAACTCTAGTTCTAAATTGCTCCATTACTTTTAAATATCACAACATGTTTTAACAACCAATTATTCAAGCAATTAGACAAAGTAAACACATAACGCATTAGGCAATTTTACACCCATTAAGTTGCTTAGAACTGTAAATAGTTTATCTGGATCAAGGTTGCGGTGATTGCGTACACGCAGAGACAAACCCTCATACTAAGTAGGTTAATGGTTGCTAGGGGGCTATATTTAAAGTTAAATTAGAAAAAAATACCACGTTCGTATGAAAATAAAGCGTTGTAAGCCTTCTCCGGTAAGACTTCATCATCATAATCATCATCAGCCTGAAGACGTCCACTGTTGAACAAAGGCCACCCCCTTAGCACACCATACTGAACGACAAGTCGCCACCTGCATCCACCGGTTTCCCGCAACTTTTACGATGTCGTCAGTCCACCTAGTGGGAGGCCTGCCAATGCGTCTTCCGGATCGCGGTCGCCACTCGAGAACTTTCCTCCCCCAACGGTTGTCTGTTCTACGAGTGATGTGGCCTGCCCATTGCCACTTCAACGTACATACTCTTCGAGCTATGTCGATGACTCTAGTTCTTCGGCGAATCTCCGTATTGCGGATTCTGTCGCGCAAAGAAACTCCGAGCATAGCTCTCTCCATAGCTCGTTGAGCGACTCTGAGCCTTTAGCGACTCTGAACTTTACGGTACGAACTTAGGGATCTTCAAAAAACGAGCCTATTATTTTTTTAAAGGGCCGGCTGCGCGCTCGTAACGCACTATGTTTTGAGTGTTTATGGGCAGCGGTGATTACTTTCCGTCATGTGACCCCATTGCTCGTTTTCCCCCTATCATATAAAAAAAATATCTGTGGATACCTATTTCTTAACGTTTTTTATTCAGTCATACACATACATTATTAATCACGACTTCATCCGTTACGGGGTAGGCAGAGCCAGGGTAAGACCTAAACGGTGAGCGTGATTGTGGGCGTATAGGTGGTAAGAAAATCACATTAGTGATGGGTTGCTAGCCGCGTCCCCTATAACATGATTCCTAAGATTTTTTCATTTTTCAGCCATACAGCCATTTTATGTCAATTATATGTGTCATCGACCTTATTGTTAGTGGTAATTGGCAATACAGGTGTATGTATGTATGTATGTATGTATAACTCTTTATTGTACATAAAACACATTAATTTTACAGATAATAAGACAAATAGATGTACAAAGGCGAACTTATCCCTTAAAGGGATCTCTTCCAGTTAACCTTCGTGTATTGCATATTAATTACCTATTGTTTTTGACGTCTTGGTAACGTAGGTATATATTTATGCCCTTGACTGTACATTCTATGTTTTTTTTTTGCTCCCAGACCGGCTTGGAAGGAAAACTAATACTCTAATATTGCTCCAATACAATCTGACCACATATTTATTTACCTAACCCCCTTACAACCCACACAATAAGGCTCATTTTCAAATTACAGGAATCAACAATACATAGCAAATTTGTACACGGCAGAATAGCTTTTATATCGTTCGGTGTAGGGTTCAATTAGTTTTGTAGAGCAAGCAGGTCGTGGCGACTGTCTGAAGGTCGAAAGGAATCGATATCGCGACGTCTCTCTCTTCGATGTCTTGGAGAGGCTTCATATGGAACGGTACAAAGTGTTTTGTTATTTTTTTAAGGTTCTGTACCTGCCTATACTTCATTTAATTTAGAATGAGAAACCGCAATAACGTTATATTGCGTCTGGTCAACTATTTCTTACCTAGCAAATAGTACAGTACAATAGTCTGGGAGCCGCAAAATAAAATTGTTTTAATGTCACTTTATTTGCGTGTCGTTAATTGTTACTCTAGTACAAATAGTAAAGAGATAACAGTTCACGAGCCGTAATATAATGTTGTTATGGTTTCTCATTCTAAATTAAATGAAGTATAAAATGGGCTTTAGCAGAAAATGTTAAACTCACCAATCAAGTACCTAATCACACTTACTCACTTATTCATAAACGCTTTAAAGGCTTCTGCTAAGTTAGCAATCGTTTGTCTTTATCTGTGAAAGGTAAATGTCAAAGTGACAGATAAGGACAAACGATTGCTAAGTTAGCAGAAGCCTAAAGAGCGTTTATGGATAAGGGCGATAGTGTATACATAGTCATAATTAATGTCTACCACAAAATAATAATCATAAACTAGCGGCCCGCCCCGGCTTCGCACGGGTGCTATCAGTGTTTCTCTACTATATTATGCATGTATTATACAATACATATAAAGCTTCCTCTTGAATCTCTCTATCTATTAAAAAAACCGCATCAAAATCCGTTGCGTAGTTTTAAAGATCTAAGCGTACATAGGAATAGACTACGGAAAGCTACTTTGTTTTATACTATAAATAAATAAATAAATAAATATCATGGGAGAAATTACACCCCAATTGACCCAGTCCCAAACTAAGCACAAGGCTTGTACTATGGGTACCAGGCAACGGATAAACATACTTATATAATGTAGGTAAATACATACTTAAATACATACAATATCTATGACTCGGGCACAAACATTCGTATTCATCATACAAATGTCTGCCCCTACCGGGATTCGAACCCGGGACCTCTAGCTTCGCAGTCAGGGTCACTAACCACTAGGCTATCCGGTCGTCTATGTAGTGACTGTGTATCATATAGCACAACTAATTAAATACATTTATACAAAGAACAAAATGTCTGTCGGTCAATATAGAATCAATGTAAAATGACCTCCATTGCCAACATTTTAGACTGCTAACACTTGATTTTAGTCACTAGCCGAATTTGTTTGGAACCCGCGGTGCGCGCGTCCGACTCGCACTTGGCCGGATTTTTATGGTAGCGTACCTTAAGAACGGTGCTTACATTGAAAAGCTTTTAAGAAATGACATTAGTAAAATGAGCTGGTTAATAATGTCGACCTTGCGTGCACTTAAACTCCGAATCGTACTAAATTGATATTAAATAATATGATTATGACTAAGTTTACCTTAAGATTGTATCATAATATCATTACAATCGCGACTATTCCGGCTTTTTACTTAGAGTTTGTAGGGCAAAATCAGTGCTGCAGGTGTCTAACACCTCAGCGTAATGCTGAGCCAGCGACCGTTTCACTTTTGCGAAGACACACACAACGCTGATGATCAAATTTTCATGTCTGGTTTTTTTATTGTTGTTTTTTTTTTTATAAAATTGTGTGTACATGCTCTTATATTTGTGTGTCTTGCAAAATGAATAAATGTCTTCTTTCTTTTTTTCTTTCTTTCTTTCAAAGGTAATAAAGAGTACCCACGGTAAATAAAACATAAAAACTTAGATACATACATACATACATATCGTCACGCCGCTTTCCCACAGGGGTAGGCAGAGACTACTTTGTTCCACTTGCTACGATCCTGACATACCTCTTTTGCTTCATCCACATTCATCAATCTCTTCATACATGCTCGTCGGTTTCGGGTACTCTTGACCTGGCCTTAAAAACTTAGATAGAAGGGATAATAGAAGGAAGAAGAGGCAGAAGAAGCCCGAGACGTGCGTTTATGGACCAAGCAAAGGAGAAGGTTAATGTAGTGTCATATCAGGAGCTCAAAGCAATGGCAGAAAGAAGTGAATGGTGATTACTCCACCGACAAGAGCTGGGCTCTTAAATTTAAGAGATTGAGTTATTTTTGTGGCTCAGTGATAGTCGGTTTTTGTTTATTTACTTACGGATGAGTTATGGGCCAAGACAACCTCCAAGAGTCCCAACTCAAAGCGGCGGCCCGGTAGACCTAGACGGCGATAGCGAGACGAGTTAGACGCCTTCTTGAAGGACTGGACACTTACTGCAGCAGACCGGGAGCAGTGGAAGAGTTGGGGGGCCTTTGCTCAACAATGGGGCACAATAGGCTCATAATAATAATAAATAGTGAAATTTCATAAATTTGACTATATTAATATGAAATAGCCCAA
Source organism: Pandemis heparana (assembly GCA_963854515.1). NCBI lineage: Eukaryota > Metazoa > Arthropoda > Insecta > Lepidoptera > Tortricidae > Pandemis > Pandemis heparana. The sequence goes on from OY978025.1 coordinate 1,408,309, forward strand.
GCTTTTGGAGCACTCTCTAAAACGGGACGGTGTCGGATACTATATTAATTCCTTTATTCCTTTCGAGCACCGCCAAATTTACTCAATTGTTTTTTTACTTCTACTCAAACCTAAATTAGCCTCTGAGAATTTCCCCCAAATAAGGAGGGGGGGGTTAGTACCATTTGCCTTTGTTATATAGCCAAGATGATAGTTAAGTCTCTTTGTCCTTTTTGTGAAGAAAAGAAATTACGTTTCCGCACAGCATGACATAATCATCTTCAAAAGATTTTTATTCAATTTATTATGCTTCATAATGAAGCTTTTTTACTCCCTTTTGTAAATTAATCAGTTGGCCCTTTCAATTAGGGTTCATTACAATCCTTAAGTTGTTACGTGGAATGAGATAACGAGCAATTAAATTTTGGGATAAAAAGTTATTTACATAATATAAAACAAAGTCGCTTTCCACTGTCTCGGTCTGTCCCTATGTATGCTTAGATCTTTAAAACTACGCAACGGATTTTGATGCGGTTTTTTTAATAGATTGAGTGAATCAAGCAAGAGGAAGGTTTATGTGTATAATATGACAGACACAACACAACAACAAACAGAGAACAGAGACAACATTACAACAGAGACATAACAGAGAGAGAGAGAGTGAACAGAGGACGCTTAGCGAAAAATATTCTCATAGTAACATGGTCACGTGACAGTTGGTAACAGATAGAAAAATTCGAAGGCTTACTCACCTGCTATGGGTGGTGTAGGGGTATAGCACGCGTCACGGAATGACGAGGACCCGGGTTCGATTCCCGGCCATAGCTTTACTTTTCGGATTATTCTATGTTCTTTGTATATTGTGTTTGATAAATGTTTCCATACATTGGTCGATGTTCAAAGTGTACTTAAAATAAGACAACAAGGGGTCCAAAATTGGTCAGTACCTATACAAATTAAACTCTTACGGTGCGACCAAACCGCCGCGTATACGCAGTGACGTGTCGTATGCGTCACGTTTTCTCACCGTTTCTTCATACATTTTGTTGCGATTCCGTAATGTCACCGTTTTTTAAGCGGCGGTGTGGTCGCACCCTTAAACTGTTATACCTAGTATACAATAAACAAAGAGTTTGAGGTGTGATTTAATTTTGAATCCAAAATTAACTACCTACTTATTCAAAATGTTTACGAGAGCGTTCATTCAAACAAACCCGAAATTTTATGGAATACTAGCTTCTGCCCGCGACTTCGCCCGTGTAGAATTAGACTTACGAACTGATGTTGATAGTATATTCTGCAATAATTATTTACCTTTACCTTTTATTTTATTTACCTTTTAGTATTATTATACAATTATGTTATGTGTGTAGGTATGTATGTGTGTATTATTTTATTTATTTAGCTATGTATTATATTTATGTAAGTATTGTTTTATTATCCCTGCGTTTCTCCTGTCTATTTGTTTCCGCCACCTACTTAAACTGTCTCCAACTTATTTCTCTGTCTTAAAGGTTGTCTGGTAGAGATCGCTAGTAAGCGATAAGACCGCCTATTGTATACTTTGTTATTTGTTTCTGTATTGTTTTGTACTGATTTGTGGTGTTCAATAAAGAGTATTTGTATTGTATTGTATTGTACCTTGCGACTCGTTTATCATCGAACATATTTATCGCTATCCCGCGGGAACTATGCAATTTTCCGAGATAAAAAGTATCCTATGTTTTAATCTAGGATACCAGATATCTTCGTTCCAAATTTTATCCAAATCTGTCCAGTCGTTTTAGCGTGAAGAAGGAACAAACATACACATTCACTCACATCGTCAAACTTTCGCATTTATAATAAACTAGCGACCCGCCCCGGCTTCGCACGGTATATTATGCATGTATTAATTAAACATATAAACCTTCCTCTTGATTCACTCTATCTATAAAAAAAACCGTATCAAAATAGTTTTAAAGATTTAGGGTGCGACCACACTGCCGCTTAAAAAACGGTGACGTTACGGAATCGCAACAAAATGTATGAAGAAACGGTGAGAAAACGTGACGCATACGACACGTCACTGCGTGTACGCGGCGGTTTGGTCGCACCCTAAAGCATACATTGGGACATGGGGACATAGGGATTCAATCAATATACATATTTACAAGATCTAAAATTTTATACTATGACAGTGATATTAGTAGGATTACTAGGATTGTTTAGACATCTTTTATTTTCCCTCAATATCCTTGTCAGTCACACCTTAGGTAAAACCCCAATTTTTAATGACCCCTTCACTTCTCATGCATTTGACTTCGCGACCCCACGTCGTAAATCACAAGGTTTAAGGGGGTATAAAAGAAAGAACCATTTTGTCCGCATATACATATCCGCGACTGTCACCTTCTAACGCACGTGCTCTCTATCTCACGTCTCGCTCCAACGTGACCTGGTGCGACCTCTTTAGAGATCTGAAATGTATAAACGTTGTCACATAATTCGTGTTATGAACTTTTTTTCTCAGACGGTAAAATAATATGGGGTAGGGCAAAAGCTTTTGCACTTTCTGCAACAAGATGGATCCGTTGATTAAAAAGGGGTTCCGTGACCAAATTGGGGACGTTTTGACAAAATATTAGGTCAGAAGTTCCTTAAACCTAAATTTTATTCCCCAAGAATAATTATAATGAAATAAAAATATTTAATTTTTTAAATAATGAGCGTTTTTCAAAAAAAGTGTACATAGTAAAATTTGGATGTCCGACTGGTTTCAGATTTTTATTTCACGTTCTACTTGTTAATTGGGAATAAGAGTGATGTATTTCGATTCCCGAAAAGTTGGGCATTCGAAATATATTTACAAAACGATAAATATACGCTTATTTGATATATTTATCGTAAAAAGAAAATCAAAAACTGTAAAATTCTTGATGTCCCACGTCGACTTTGCTATGTTCAACAGCAAACCGAATCGTAAAAAAAAATTGTACATAGGTTAAGTGTGGTTATATAGGTTACATTATGAGTCTAGATACCGGGCGCGTGCTTTAGGTATGCGTAAATACGTTCTATAATTTTAAAAACGACTTTTTCTTCTGTCCAAGGAAATCGAATTTATCGGACAGTCCGGTTGCGTCACGCTAAATTTAACGACTTGTGCAACGAAAATTCTACTAAAAAAATCAATTTTTTGATCCTAGCAACATTAAAAAGCTACTTAGTACACCGCCATTACCCGCTTTACTGTCAGTGGCTCATAAACTGTGACGAAAGGCGGCCGCTGCTGATGACCCCGAAATTGAAGGTCCGATAAAGTCACAAATTTTTCGGTAAGTAAAGATATTTAACTTTATTATGACATATTTAAATATTAAGAAAATCATGTAGTATCCAAAATTGTAAAGATTTCACTGTTAAACGAGTTCAGACAATTTAATTTTGTGGTTTAAATTTGTTTTGGTGTAAATTGTCACGTCCGAATCGTAACGTGATGTATTATCCGGACCATTTTGTGACGAAATAGAATTATAAAGCTTAGTGCAGAATCGAAATTCGACACTACATATATTATTAATTCACTTTATTAACCGACTTCAAAAAATGGCTATAAGTATCGAACTATCATGGATTGTGCATAATTTTTGACAATTTTGATCATAAATGATCATGTAGGTATAATAACTTGTGATACATTTTTCAAAGAGTGTTTAAATAAGTCAATAATTAGTAATTGTCTGATAGACTGAGTAAAATTCTAATTAGAACTTAAGTATAATCCAAATATTGTATATTTTGTAATTTAGAAGTGTTCAGTTAAAAGTTTGATGTCTTCAAATTTCTGTGATGGGATGTTTACATGTTGTGATAATAGTGACGTTTGATAAATTACTTATCTCGTTGCTTGGAAATTTTATAAAGGCGGCACCAGTATTAAGGCAAACAATTTCATATCTATGCTTGGTTTATACTTTTGCTAGGTAAAGTTTATTTGTTAATAATCAACGAGACTGTGATTTTGTGATTGAGAAGTGTTCAAAGCTTAATGAAGCTTTATACTATACTATTACTTTTCTACATTAATATAGCTATAAGTATCTAGAACTATCATGGGTTGTGCATAATTTTTGACAATTTTGGTCATAAATGATCATGTAGATATAATAACTTGTGATACATTTTTCAAAGAGTGTTTAAATAAGTCAATAATTAGTAATTGTCTGATAGACTGAGTAGAATTCTAATTAGAACTCAAGTATAATCTAAATATTGTATATGTATTTTGTAATTTAGAAGTGTTCAGTTAAAAGTTTAATGTCTTCAAATTTCTGTCATGAAATGTTTACTTGTTGTGATAATAGTGACGTTTGATAAATTACTTATCTCGTTGCTTGTAAATTTTATAAAGGCCGACACCAGTATTACGGCAAACAATTTCATATCTATGCTTGGTTTATACTTTTGCTAAAGTTTATTTGTTAATAATCAAAGACTGTGATTTTGTGATTGAGAAGTGTTCAAAGCTTAATGAAGCTTTATACTAAATATACTATTACTTTTCTTCATTAATATAGCTATAAGTATGTAGAACTATCATTGGTTGAATAATTAGTAGTTGTCTGATAGAATGAGTGGAATTCTAATTAGAACTTAAGTATAATCGATATATTGTTTTCTAATAACAGACTGATCTTGTGATTTAGAAGTGTTCAGTTAAAGTTAAAAGCTTAATGTCTACAAATTTCTGTCATGGGACGTTAATAATAATTACACGATTAATTATACGATTACAACAGATTTTGTTTCTTTTTTTTTTCTTCTATGTTCAACCTAGATGTCCACTATGCCTTACATTTTCCAGATAGTCACATGAGATTCCGCATAGTCACTGTCCCAAGATTTGGATCGTGAAAAAAAATATTTTTTTCTATTATTTGTAATATAATGACGAGCTTTTAGCGTTAATAAGTCAGAACTGATATTCCTGTACACAATTTTAAATATAACATAATAATTTGTACCATCTTTATGCAAAAAAAATGAATGTTAAGTAGTCAAAAGGAGACTTTTGTGACGAAATGGATACATATTTTATCCTCAGTGATTATGTGATTCATTCAGTTTATAATCTAAGCTTGATTTAAAAAGTTAATGTATTTGTTTTCAATTTATAAACTCTAAATGATGCATATAACAATCCATTCAGTTGATAATAATTTTTATATTTTGTGACGAAATGGAACTACTTTCACCACAATGTCATCTAATAATGTCGATATTTTCTATAATACTCAATATTTTTGTGTCATTTTTTCAGTGAATATGCTTTAACTTATAATTAATCTAATAAGAAGTCAAATTTCAAAATTGGCGTCAAGAAAAAAATACTTGTCCATTTCGTCACGTGTACACTTTTATTGAAAAACGCTCTAATATATTTCATTTCATTTTATTTCAAGAATGGTCATTGTCATGATACATGAGCAAAGTCAAATAGAAGAGAATAAATTAATTAACTGGATTTTATACTCGTTTATGTTCGGAACCCTCGGTGCGCGAGTCCGACTCGCACTTGGCCTGCTTTTTTACTTTACTACTTTCATGTTCATGACCACCACCGCCCTTAATTCCGCATAGAATTATGGAATGCGCCCGGAACTATACACATTTACACGATATAAAACTTGCCAAGTTGCCATTGAACTTGGCATTAGTTTAATTACGTAATGGAGTTCTTGCTATACCTACTTGTTTAATTATAATTGGTTTAAATATAGCGAAATTGAGGTTATTTATGAGTTAGTAACACGCGTTTTGATGAACTTGGTGCCAAATTGTATCAATACGAGTCAAGGGCATAAATATATGTACCTTACTAAGACGCCAAAAATATCTATACAACTTTATGCCAATACAGTGAAGGGCATTAATATATGTACCTTACCAAGACGTCAAAAATATCTATTCACCACAAACAATTATAAGGCCGGTGGCACATATATCTGACATCATGGCTGTATCGATATTTGTGCCCTTGACTATACCTACCTGGATTTACCGTACAATAGCCGACATGTTTTGAAACTGTTTTTTACTCCATAAATAGGTAATTGAAGTTATAATTTTCACTTTATTTCGACTTCGGAACCCTTAGTCCTAAGTTTATTAATGCTAGCAACACTTTCATTTGCTATACAAATCCATGATCATTCGCGACAAACTCGGACCGGCAACTTGCAAGTTGTAAGTCACCAAACATTATAGGGGTGTCTTAAAAAGTTGGCCTTTAATTCAGCGGCCGTAGCCCGTGACTCGAATACGCTGGCTGGGGTTGCCAGCTTACAAAAAAGTTTTTTTTTTAAGTTAAAAAAAAGTAATTCTACCTTAGTTATTCTCTCTCTTCAAGTGTCTCTGCAACAAGTGAAGGTAGGCAATCACCTCCGCATAATCTAATTCGGTTTCTGAACAGTCTGAAAATATCCGTAGCGCTCTTAATTCCCGTTCATTCCTGCATAAACGACTTCTTCCAACGATCAACTGCTCTTTTGCCTGCATATAATAGTTATTTGGAGATTTAATTAAAAATGGCACTCAATCAAGGTGATTAGCCTTGGCTTTTAACCAATCTTTATAATATAATGTTCTCCACATGTTTTCGTAAACGTCTTAGAAACCCCGAAAAAAAAACCGAAAGTGAAACCGTCCATGTTACATTTTCCCCCAAAATTCGCGGGAAATTCCCCGTAAACCCGGCAACCCTGCACAGGTACGTTTTGAGTGCTCAATAATTTAACGCGGCCCTCTTCAATATTCTACGGGGTCTCAACTCAGAAAATCAACTTTTGATAGAGTATTTTTTAACACGTACAGACGTAGGCAGTCTTGTTTTTGTAATGATGGCGGTCCACCTGATACTCCTGTCACATTATTTATTGACTCTAATGATATTAATGCTGATGTGGTGTATCGTTTGTTAACGAACTCATTCCAAGGTTCATGGGGAACCCGAATTCGATTTTCGAAGTTTGCATCATGCCGTCCGTCCCTCTCACTCTTAAGTTGATGACGATTAATGTGAGCGGAACGGTCCGATTCGAACTTTGAAAATCGAATTTCGGAGCATAAGGTCAGGCTATGACTTATTACACAGTACCTGACAGCAATGTAAACGGCCAATTTATTTGTTATATGTGACACATGTTACATTTTACCACTTTGTACCCTAAAATAGTCTGAGTAGTTTGTATAGAACATATATAATCATTTTAGTTGGCAATTAAATGTATCTAGCTGAGAGAATATCACATAAGTATTAATTAATACTCTTGTAGTTTAATTTTTTGTGGCAACAAACATCTCTAACGTGGTGGTAGTGGTATGGAAATGTGAATTACTATGAAAACTGTTTTTTGACGTTATGTACGCTAGTGGCACTGTCAAAACACCCATAATGATAGACGTTTAGAACACATTTAAGAAAAATTACAGTACAGACTGCAAAATCGTCATGTAACGAAGCACATACATGCTTACATTATACCCACACTACGCATCACAAAAATATTCCACAGCATAATTTGACTGCACCACCCATCAGCATAAATTGGTTACATTCGATTCCAAAATAATTTAATAAAGGTTTTTATCTCCAATATGGCGTCGCAAATTGAAAGGGAACTATTTGCAGCCCGGTATTCATAGAGCGCCATTAATTTTTTATCGTCCGCA